>OZ005616.1:21320921-22570921 GCA_963930655.1 Myrica gale
TTTGGTCTACAAAGGCAAAGCAAGACTTCAAATGTAGATAATCGCTAACAGATACATGACTTAAATGTACAAAATTGAAGCAGAAAACTTGAATTCTTTTCCTTGTTTCACCTTCAAAACAAATCCCTTCCCTTACCTCCTTTGAAACCCTTAATTCTGTAAAAGTTTATAGATTCCTGCCAAAAAAACCTAGTCTAATTGTGCTCAAAGATGCTGCCATTAAAATCCTTCAGTAATATATCCGATTTCCACACCCCTTAAAAGTTTTCCAAAATTCAGTCCTTTCCTGACTTAGATCTAATGCTGCACCTAAATAAATCATCCACTGTTTTGAAGGTGATTAAGGGTAAGATTTCTTAGTACAATTCTGTGGCCAATAAAATGCATGACTTACCTTGCAGTTCATGCACGTTAGAAAACCACGGTGTGAAAGCAATATAGCTGATTGATCCAATATCCCATTTCTCAGTCCCAAATATTCATTTTCGATATGCCTACATTTGCATAAAAGCACACTTTAAAAACGTTTAGTGCCGTTAAACAAGTGGGATATAATAGTATTGGTGGAATCTAAATACCATGAAGTACCTACCCCTGTTTTGCATTTGTAATTAGCCAAATTACTATTCAGGATACCCTAGGGATATTTCTGCCAATTGCAATTTGCAGGAATTTGAGGATCATCGATCATTTATGGCAAAATAGTGATTTTCTAAGTTTAATCCTATACCTGTAACAAGACTTTTGACTTAAGCATGGGAACTTGATGACATCTAGATCAAAAAAGTACTTTCGATATTTTGTACGCAAAAGGTGAGACTTGAATTGTGTATATCCAATATATATGGATAGCATAATAAGATATGGAGATACTACTTTTGACCACAAAATTTAGTTTTCTCTCCCCGTGTAACCAAAAACGATTAAAAAGGGCATTTTATCTTGGGGACTTCTTGAGTTAAATTGGCTTCTTTTTTGCCAACAAGAATGTTAGTATTGTCTTTCAAGGTGCCAGTTCAATACACAAGCACCTAGATGGCAACGGAGATGGATGAAAGCTATAGGTTTCTGGTTATTTATGGTTGGGACCTACCCTAACACCCACCCACAGCATGAGCCTCAAGAAAATCAATGGTAATAAACCTAAAGTTTGATGATAAATTGGGATCACCTTATTAATATTCACTGGAGTGGTATGTTCATTTATGTCATTGTTAGTTGATAAAACCTACCGATCATATTCAATATTCTCTGTAGGAGACACCAGTATATTATTTGCGCTTTCAAATGCCAACAAGTAAGCTACACCAACCTGTCAAACACATAAGAATATAGATGAATGTATTGGAATCAGTAATGCACTTCTCAAAGGCAATAAAGTCTAAAAGTATCTGTGTATAACAGAAAAACCTTAAGCAAATGAGACAGAAAAGTGAAGCATGAATTACAATTTTTTTTTTCTTTTTAAGTTCTAAATTGAGAAAATCACATGGTAAGCCACTCTTACCAAAGAGGCTCACTTCAATTCCCACAATGCATCAAAGCTCACCCTCATTATTCCTTTGAACATTAGCACCCAGGCGCCAGAAAGACAAACTTGATCCAAAACTCCAAACATCCATTTCAGGATTAATCTATGTGCAAATGAAAGCTAATAATCATATCAAGACTTTCTATTTTAGATTTTTTTTTTTTACATTTAAGTCGTTGATCACATGTCTGTCAAGAGCGTCAGGCTTTAGTCTTATAGGCATTTATTCAAGTGATGAACTATATAGAGGGGCCAGCCACTTTCTGTCGAAGACACTGTTGTTCCATCTTTTCTTACTCAATCCCCCTCAACATGGCAGCAAAGCCATTTTTTTCCCTCCTTGATCTCTCTGGTCTGTGTCCAATTTCTACTCCACTTTTGATTTACGTCTGCTTTTAACCAAGCAGAAGGTAACAAAATCAATTACCAATAATTCACTGTAGGGTTCCATTCTTGTCAAAGGAAGAATAAGCACTGGCAGACCAGCAAAGTGAGAGAATTCTTAAGATGAGTATAATAAACAATAGAAATAACGTTAAATTTTTTCAGGACGGGTACTTATAGAGATCTCTCCTACTTTCACAAGAAAAAAGAGACCGGGCATCAAAATAAAGAAACTGCCTAAAACTAATGTTACACCAGCAACTAACTGGTGATTTGCTAACAATTCTGCATATCAACTAATCTCCAGTCACTTGGTCCACATCAGCTATGCATGAAAAATGTCTGCATGTGGTGTAAGGAATAAGACTAGCTCATTCATGGAGGGATTTGTGATGTGCCGTAGCTTGGCATTCACAAGCCTGAGCCCTTATCCTTTCAGTCCCTGAGCATGGATTGATCGGAATCGAAATCATCAACTTCAGAGTTTTGTAAAGTATAAAAAATAAGGGTTGCTTGTTCGGACATGATGGCTCTCTGCTTTCATGGCATGTCTTTATGGCACTGGTACTTTAATGCCACACTTCTTCTCCTTAGCCCACAGCACCTTCTGTTTTGTAAATTCTTTTATGGTTTCTAGTAGCTTAAGCTTCTGGGTAAAGCCAAATGTTAAAGAGAACCTCATCATCGTTCTGCCACTGATGTTTAGCAGAGTGTCATCTTCATTGACTTCTAATCACTAAGCACAGAATTTGTGCAGAGGAGTGGGGCAGAGGGTAAAAAATTCTACTAGGAAATCATACAGCACACACTAACCAAAAAGGCAAACTAGAACTCATTCATAATTAGCTACATAATCCTGATAGACAAAATAAACATCAGTGCATTAGACTTGATTCGCTTAATCAGAAACCCTGCTGTACTCCAAACCCGTCAATAATTAAATGCACAAAATCAAGATCAGGTATGACAGTATATCATGTCTGCTTAGAAAATTAATGGTGGTTTAACTAACTTCGAGAAATTTTTACTATTTCAGGGTTCTGTAGTCTATGGATTTCAACTCTCAACATACTAGAACAAAGGCAAGTAAAAGGGAAAGGCAAACTTACAGCTGCAGAGGAGCTAACGCCTGAACTGTCAAGACCCTCAGAACCACATACGTACCCTATGATACCCTGCAGCAATTGCAACAAATAATCTGAATAGTGAAACCTAAAAACTGCACAATCTTGCTAGAGGTAGAATGGCATGTTACTTAGATTTGAGTGTTTTCCAATAAATCTGACCAACAAATACTTTAGTCCCTTTGTCTCACAAAAATCTTCGAAGTTCAGGAGGTGGACCTTAAGAAGGCTTAGATGTCAAGTCCTCAACTAGATTTTGTTTGGGGCCTCAAGAGGTGCTATTGGATTGATTTTGGCTGGAGGCCATCTAAAGTTGCTTTTCTATTTTCTCTTTTTGTTCTTTTGGTGTTGCAAAAAAATTGCATTGGTAACCTCGTTTTTGCATGATAGACTACTCCTAAAATATGGCATGCAAATTAGTAAAACGAGGAGTAGAAATATATGGCATATTAGAGGCTTGAGACATACCAAATAGTGATTATTTGATGTCATGGTTGGATTATGCATAAAGATGGAGAGCATGAGGATGCTGCTCACTGAATTAAGGGGAAAGGTATATCTGCCGTACAATTTGATTCTCGGAGGACCATAAAAGTAAAAGGGAAAACTTCAAAGAATAGAAGCAAGGCGACCTGTGTTTTATGGCTCAAAACATTGGATGCTGAAGAATCATATTCATAAAAATTAAAACGAGTATGCCAAAAATGAAGATGTTAAGATGGATATGCAACAACACTAGTAAAGATTGGACAAAGATATGTTCCTGACACCACTTAGTTAAGGTAAGACTTAATTGAGTTGGGTTAAGCTTGGTGGTTCCTTAATTTATTTAAGGCATCTGAAAGCCAAGAAGTGGTACGTCATCACGTTTTCCAGTTCCCTCTTTCTGTCACTTTTCCTAAGTCACACTCCTTCCCGTAGTCATCGTTTTTTGGAAGATTGTCACCAGTATAGGTTGCCTGCCCTATAGTTTTGTCCTTTGACAGTCTTGTTGTCCATTTGATTGGAGTGAAATTTGAGAATTTTATACAGGTTTTGGAGCTTCGTCTAGTTGTAAAGGGAGGATTATTTTATTAGCTGCTCGTTGATGCTAAGTAAACAAAGATTTTTATAATTTCTTCTATGCTTTTCCCATACCTCACAAATGTTTAGTTATTCGTGCCTAGGTTCATTTTTTCTCTTTCATGCTTATATTACCTGCTCGAAGTAGTGTTTCTGTCAAATTGATGACATATATTACCTTTGATCTTCCAGTTGAAACTAACTTGTAGACTGCTACTGTTGAAAAGGACTCACGTCATTTCTTTACACAGTTCGAATTATTTATGAACCATAAGAACCAAAAGGGATGAGTTTGAGCAATGGACCATTTATCAAATGCAAAGTAACCCTTCAGGACTCAATTAACCTTTTTCCTTGAAACTAGAAACGTGAATTGTAGTTGGAACCAGCACAAAGGAAACAAATTTGACTCCAATTACCTTTGAAGAGTTAAATCAGCGACTGTCTGATACAGAAAAACTAAATATGAATTTAACCACATAATTGACTCATGGCCCCAGGAAATAACACTAAACAAGAGACTTACTTCGAAATTAGTTCTACTACTTTCTACTACATATCCCAAACCAAACATACAGCACCAAAATGTGCAATGATACCTCATTTCATCCTACCTATTTCTATCTTTATGAAAGATGTGAAGTAATAAAAGTCTAACATAAACAAATCAAAGAAGTTGAAGTAAGAGTAAAGGAAAATCTCAAAACCTGGGAAAGCTCTTTTCCTCTACTCTTTAGTGCGTAGAGGGCACCCCTAGCATAATTTCCCCAGCTACATTCTTCTTGTGATGTGGATGAATCATTTCCATGGATCTCTCCATTCTCCCGAAGGGTGTGTTTTGGATGCTGAGTTTCATCAACTCTATAAAACTTATGATAAAAAAGAAAAGCAAAGGAATTAAATTGAATATTTGTACCTCAAAAAAAATTGAATATTTGTACATTATAATATAATTGGGGGAATAAGATTAAACTTCATAATCATTGATCCTTGTCTACAGGATAATAGAAGGTTATGTGAAATGGGAATTGTTACAAGCAACTCAGGGCACTATTTGGTTTTGCCATATAAATAATGACTTTCAGCAATATCGACAAGCAAATGGACATGCAATTGACGTTCATTACATAATGCCATAAGATCTACAAAAGCAGCATGAAATTATTAATATATCAAGAAAAAACCTTACATATAAGAAGAGTAGCTTTTATTTTGAGGAATTTTACAGATTTCCGTTGATTGGTCATGAATTTAGTGGGTGTTTACTTCAGAGTTGGGATTGTTTTGTTTTATTTAGGTTAAATTTTGAGTCTCCTAAAATTATCCGCAAGTCTTTTTCCATTTCTACTCAGAATTGTTTGTTTTCCAGTACATTATATTAAGCAGGCATTTTAGATACAGTTATACAGAGAACCCTGAAATCCTTCTGGATAAGACTCCTAGAAGACCTTCTTTAGATTCCAATTTTCTTCTCCTCCTCCTCCTCCACTTGTCGATGAGTTTAGAGCCACAATCGGACCCCTACCAGTACATTATAACGCTGTTCATGGATCGAATTAAATAGAAGGGTCGTAGCTACAGGGGGCGAGCCCACCCCACCCAAAAAAAAAAATCCTATTGAGGTTCTTTGTAACTTTCTGATGCTGGCCCCTCACAAAAGTCCTTCCACCTCCAAAACCCCTCCCTCTCACCCCCAAAAAGATTGTTTCCCAGCTTTGCCCCTGTTAAAGAGTGGTCCAATATTCCTCAAGAAGAGGCTCAACCATCTTGTTCATCCTTGATATGGATCTATCTTGCTGGTAGTGGTTAATGTCATGCACTAAAAAGATGATAGAAACATTAAGGAAGGAAGGTTGAAGCACTACAAAGTATTACAAAAAGCAAGAGAAAAAATTGAAATATGATTATGAAGATGGTCCCACACCTGAACCTAACTTCTCCTTTGAACTGTCCTGAACGCAGTACAACCTACAAAAGTCAATGCAAATAACATCGGGAAGTTGATTGCAAGTTTAGATTTTCTGAATATGAGTCAGTTATTTCCCAAGATCTTCTTTCACTGAGAGAGAGAGAGAGAGAGAGCGAGAGTCAATACAAAATCCCACTGCTTAGGCATGGAATTTATCATACTAAAAGAAGTATATACACTTGGTCCACCCTTGTCCTTCTATAAGAGTTTAAACTAAATATACAAAACAACAATTCAGCTCTAAGAATATCAAAAATAGGAGACATTTACACTGCTGAAAACCAACATTCACACGTAAAAAGATCTCACATTGAAGATTTAAGCTTGAGTGTAGAGAACTCTAAACACTGTTGACAGTCCAAATGTCTGTCTCCAAATAATCCAGTTAGGGCAACAAAGAGTGGCATTCCATAACAACTGGGAGGGTCTACAACAATTCTTCTACTCTTTTCACAAGCCTCTCGTCTATTAGCCACATATTTTCAGATCCTTCAACACCCATATGACCTCAAACAACTCTCATCTATAAAAATCAGTTGCTTAAAGTCTCATAATACTCGTAATACTCACCAAAAATGCCAAATTATTACAACAGAAGTGCTGAAATTTCCAGAGAACCCTAACCTAATTGTCAATATTAGCCCTAAAAAGAGTATAGTACTCTTACCTGGGTGTCAACTGAAGGAATAAACCCCAAAAGTATTCCCTTATCAATAGTCATAGCTGTAACAGTCCCGCCCTGTAAACAGAGGCCAAATAGACATTGAAATGTAAAGATGTCAAAGATGTTGAAGTCAACAAAAGGGAAAGCATCTAAAAAAAGGCAAGAGTAAAATAGAGCCAATCAACTGAGACAAACGTCCTAAAGCCAACCTGATGATCGATGTGAGCTCCAAAAGGACAGATACGATAAGGAGAGACTACAACTCGAACTTCCTCAACACCCGAACCTGTCATTTCTGAAAAATCCTTCTAATCCCATTCAGCTGCAACATGTTTGCATATATATACTTAGCATAGACAAAAACCATATAAAATCCAGATAGCCCCACAAAATCGACAAGAAGAGGCCAAATAAAATATATGCGACCACCCGTGTACGTCTTATGAATTTTAAACAAGAACGAGACCAAAGGGAGTTGAATAGAATCCTAATGAAAGCCAAACTACTATCGTCAGTATTGAACTCGCATCGGCAAGTTTTTGAAGGCCCTGTTTGATTACCATTTAAAAAGTACTTTTCACGCTTTAAGGACCCAATGCCAACTTAATTGTTGCTCACAAAATTCCCACAAAACTACGCGCAAAACCAGCATTGATACGAAAGCTAGTATTTCTATCACGCTGCAAAGCTAGAATGCCCCACCCAAGCGGCAATGGAAACGTGCTAACGAGCACATCAGCACGAAAACAACGAAGGCAAAAGAAAAGAACCCCAGCAAATCAGAAGGAATGGCAACAACCCAGTAGAGCCAAGCTGAAATGTGGGCGAATGCAAAGGTATAGATCAAGACTTACCTCTTCTTCGGACGGCCAAGACAACGCACCATCTTCCCAATGCCAAATCCGATCGAATTTCGAACTGGAAAATTCTTTACAGCGGAATGCAAAAAATGTATCTCCTTTATTATAGCTGAGAGGGAGGGAGACAGGAGAGCAGATATGTAGTGAAGTGCAAGCAAAAAAATAAAAAAGAAAAGGAGCCGGTAGTTTGCAGCGGCAAAATCGGTTCAAACGTCACTCGATGCATTATTATTGTCTTCGCGTTCAATCATTACGTAGGGACGATGGTGTCGAAGACAAAGAGGCCGATGGGTTGGGTGTACTGTTGACGAGATTGTACCACTGAATGAGTGAAAAATAAAGTTTTATCCTTTATCAAGTCAAAATATTTTGATATTCTAATATTTATAAGAGAAAATTTTAAAATTTTTATTTTTATTTGATTTTGAATTTGTGAAACTAATTAGATACAATTAAGTCAGCCCCTTGTCTGCTAAACATATGCAGGACTATCAATTAGATACATAAAATGGAAGTTGGAAAGAGGAAAAAAAAATTAAAACTGCTCTAAAAATCAAATTATAAACTAATATATGAATAAAATATAGGGTGCGTTTGCAGTAAAAATATCACAATATTTTTCACCAACTTACAATAAAATATTACAATATAATCTATCTCCTATAAAAAATTATAAAAAATTATCTCTCTTCACTTTTTTACTAAACTCAATACCAAAAAATTTTCAACACAACCATAATAATGTAATGAAGACAGAGAGTATGTTTATTGAGACAAGATAATCCCATTCAATCAAAATTGTTTTTCATGGTTCATCATCTTAATGATCATCTATAAGAAAATTAATTATTTTAAAAAAATCACAAAATAATCATGACATGGATGCAGACATCACATGCTGTTATCTTATATTTCTTATGGAATTTCTTATGCAATGTCAATAATACATTAAGCCAAACCAAATTCATAGGCTTATGAAAAGAAAAGAAAAGAAAAACTCCAAAAGAAAGTTAAAATGCAAGGACAAAAAAATCTCATAGTTCTAATTTCAAAAATCGCAAATATGTTATTTCTAATAATAAAGATCCTTTGGTATTTTTTATTATTTTTATTTTTACTTGCGGTTTGAGTTAAATTAAAAAGATATGAAATAATATCTTCTTATTTTTAATGGGCTTAATTAGTTCATTAGTCCGGAAGGTTTTGCATAAACTCAAACTGATCCTTAGAGTAAGTTTCGTCTTAGACTGTTCTCTCTGGAATTCTTCGTATCCTAAAGTGATTATTTCTTCAACTAAAGTGATCATGTAAATGAAACAAATCTAACGTAGTTTATGGGACACATATTAACCAGTTGTCAATAATTATATGTCCCTTCTAATTTTTAAATCACTCAGTATGCTAAGTATGACTAGTCCCCATTAATGTTAATTCCACTTCAAATTATCTACGTTTGACAAAGAAACAATTCTCCCTATCAAATCTCATGTAAACACTGAGTTGTTCTAGCGTAAAGAATTTGAAGTAGAATTAAAATTAATAGGAATAAGATCCAGGGCGGTTTGACAATTAATGTGGGACACATAGCATTGAGAAATGGTTAACACATGCCCTTCTTATTTACGTTTGATTCTTTTTCATTTACAGGGTCACTCGATTTGACAAAATGACCACTTCAAGACAAAAAAAAATTAAGTATAAGAGGAAATTTACCCTATATACCAATTTGGGATTAGGCAATACCCTAGAGACTAATGAACTAATTAATCCTTTTTTATTGCCTATCATTATTCAGTTACCACACGAAGAAATATTGAACAAAATAAGTAACAAAAATCCACAATTTAAAAAGCACTTAAGAGAGCAGAGCAGGGTCATTAAGCTTGAAAGTTATTGATAAATCTACCGAAAGCACCAAAGTAAACTGCCTACCAAAGAAGAAGTATCTATTTTGGGTTTTGTTTTAATATTGTTTCTACATTGACCCTCTCAAAAGTTGCAATATTGTAGACTTGTAGTTTGATCCTCAAAATTCACATTCTAAAAACATCCAGGAGAAAAGACCCGCTACGATGCACATAAATACCAGTAATACCACCGCGAAGCACACGCCGAAAGTTTTAAAACGCCCTCACCTTGCTGTAGGCACAGGTATTCGGACAGACATCTGTATTGGGCCGCTTCGAGAACCGTTGGCCCGCATCTGCCTGGTGCCCCGTTTTGTACCACCGTACCAGATAGAATATAATAAGTGTGGGTACCGGGTACCCAACGGATAGAATCGAAATGGTTCTGTTGGTATTTATTGAAATACAATTTTTCTTTCTGTTGAAACCGAAAGGAAATCGGAATTTTCAAAATATGAACTGAAAATTCTAGTTCGAAATGTGAACTTTTTTAGATATATTTTTTTAGAATATTTTCAAGTTAGTCATCATAAATTAATAATAAATATAAATATTTATTTAAAATCTATATTCTAAAATAAACATTTAAATAAATTTCATATGTTATACTTTATTTTAAATCCTATTTTTTTAAAAAAATGGAATTAGAAATTTCTGTATTTTTAGTTATACATCATAAATTAGCAATAAATGTAACATATTCATCCAAAATATAGATTATAAAATAAACATTCAATCAAATTGCATATGTTATACTTTATTTTGAGCACTATTTTTATTTTATTTTTTTAGAAAAATTAGAACTGGAAATTCGGGTAATTACGCCGGAATTTTAAGTTTCAAAAATTACCAAAAATAACTTTATGTTCCGGTATATACCGGATTTTCGGAATCGGAAATGGAACAGAAAATTCTAATTATTACTGAAATTTTTGTCCACCCTTAAAATATAATCGCGACTGTAGTAAGATATTTTTGTAATAAATATATACGAAATATAAACTTCCTATATTCTAATTCAACCCAAAAATAAATTTCAAAATAATATTACATCATATTTTATTCATTAAGCGTATTATCTCAATTATAATTATATGGTGTCAGTCTTTTTTAATTTTAATTTATTTGTGAACGATGGAAGAACCAATATCTTTATAGTTCGGTCTCCCTCAACGGCGGCTTCCGTAGATACAAATGGCAAAAGTCGTCGGAGATGCTCTTCAACCACGACTTTCAGTCGTCGAAGCTCAGTCGAGGTTGTCGTGTCCACGTTGGTCTGCCATGACCACTGTTTTGCTCCGTCGGTAATTAGTTGCTACGTCGACGGGAAATCGCGTTGGAAGAAGATCTGAGCATCCGTCGGTGAAGGGTCATGCGATTAGGATGGGATGGTCGCCGTTGCTCAGTCGTCGACGACTTAATGGTGGTCAAGGATGTTGACCATCACCGCCGATGCGGTATATCTTGTCAAGGATGCCTCCGTGTTCTAACCTGTATATGTCGTGGGTAATGGACATTCTCCACCGCGAGATGTCCTCGTCGTGATTTGGTAATGGATTAGTCTTGTCTCAATAGAAATGACAATGAGTTAAATCTTGTCTTATTGAAAAAAATATTGCAATACACTTGCTGTGCTTACAAAGTTCCTATGTTTACAAGAATTTTTTCAAGCACCTAGTGTGCACTACAGTTCTAAAAGAAATACAATGTCATTCGGTTATCCAAGAGAATCCATAGAATTCCAACAACACGCAAATAAGCTCTGAATCACCAGATTGATTTTTTGCCACATTTGGTTTTAAATCCTGACCAGCCAAGTACTACAATTGAAACAGTTGTCGACCTCCTCCCTTTACGCCTGGGCAAGCCTACCCCACTCTGAGTCTTTTGACTTTGCCACTTTACTTCGTATGGGTACGAAGGAGAATGAGAGGTTGATTGTGAAGCTGGAGAAGCATAAGGCAGAGGAAGGGTTGCCTGAGCATTCATAGCAATCCCTACAACATAATGATAATCAGTCCCGGCGACATATTTCAAGGGAGTAGAACCAGGCAAGGAACATAGAGTTTATGTAAAGTTCTTTAGCTGTTGCAAACTCTATTGAAAAACTTACCATGTGAACAGAGTCGGTGAAGTCTCCTTATTATAAGAGCAGTATGACATCCAAATGCTCCCTTATATGAATGAGCCTCATCAATGATCACAAACCTAATTAACAGGAATATACATGATTCCCCATGATCTCCAACAACATGCTTATCAGAAAAAAAGAAAAAAGAAAATAAAGACCCAAGAACAAGCAATGATGCATATACTAATCAACGAAACTAACTCCACCAAATTCTCAAAGTAGCCACTTAAGACAGAACAGAAGTTATATCAATATAATAGCAGAGAAATGAAAAAGTGATTAGCCAAGCATAATTTACTAAATTACCAGCCTAGCATTATCACGCAACCACGTCATGTCCTTCTGAGAAGTGTCACCATCGTATATACCAATATTTAAGGTCGCATCAAATCTTTTTGTCATATTTAACAAAGCTCTAAGTTGATCTTGAGCTTAGGCCTGCATTCAAGAAATGTCCTGATCATCTAATTACCACCTAGCAGTAAAACCAAGATGATGAGTTATACCACAGGATATAGAAGTCTAAGACAGATTGATTGCAACAAACCTTTGTCGGAAATAAGTAAGGTGCACATGACAACAAATTCTGGGATAAGGCTTCTAGCACTGTCAGATTATAGCAAAGAGATTTCCCACTGGATATCACTGTTGCCACCGCGACATTCTTCCCAGAAAGGGAGGCTTGTATAGATTCTGCCTATGGATACCAAAAAGGATTAAATGCATTCAGAAAAAATGTAGGCTATCAGAAGGACAAAAACATCCATGCCTGGTGACTGTACAATTTTGTAACTCCCACAGATTTAAGTGCAAACTTCATGTTTTCTGATAGTTGATTTGGGATTTCCACGAGTAGCTTTCCTACCACCAACATCTTTAATATGCACTATCTCCATATGCACAAGCTTTTTAAGAATAGCCCTCAGCAGAGGCTTCTTCTTGTAATAGTTGTAGACATGCCCAAAATCCAGATCAAATCAGGCTCAATGGCTTGACCAATGACCAAATTTTTGTAAGATAAAGTTAAGAAATAGAATTTTCCTTCATATGCAAATTTGTAGGCTGCCAGGTCCAAAGAAAACCGTATGAATTATGAATAGTATGTTGAGAGACACTTCTTTCTAACCAAAGAAAAGTAAATATGAAGTACAGAAAAAATCTGTCCTCGAGCTCTGATGCCCTTCCTAAGATGTTCAACCATTTCCACTGGTAACAATGAATTGGTGTCCTATTGAGTGCAGAAGTTGTCAAAATGGGGTATAACATAGTTAGGACTTCATAAACCTCCTCAAATTCAGCAGACAAATGTTGCACTAGGGAGCTCCAAAGTAAAGAAAAATCTCAGGATCAATTCAGTCTCTTAAGGACGCGCAACAGAACCTCTTATATAAATATAACCCTTTCTTGGTTAGGGAAAACCTATTGGTCCCAATAAGGTTTCATACATGTATCATGCAATGCTAAAACACTCCAAGAATAAATGAATTGTTGTGACAAAGCATATCAAAATGGACAGAGTGGTACGGTTGCATCAATAGAGTAAGTGCATCAATCACCACATTAAATGAAGTATAGAGCACAAAAGCTAGTAAAGTTTTGAAGCTCATTTACAAAGTATCAATTCCTGCATTTTTGGTCCTTTCTACGTTTTTCTTTCCCATCAAGTTAGAACTTCCATGGAAATAGCTGGAAAAAGGAAAGACAAAAAGAAAGGAACAAAGCTATAAAGTGAACACCTACATGACATTCTATATGGTCCGTATCAGAAATTGACGCCACCCGGCTTCTCAGTGCCCGTTTTACTTCATTTCCACTCTCAGCAGTACCACAGTTCTTCACCGATAAGAGTTAGTCCTCCAATGAAAAATTCACAGCCATCTCAGGCATTATGGAGACTAACGGTAATAGGTTGTACGCTGTACAATAAACATTAAAGAAATCGAAAAAATAAAACAGGAAAACTCAAAAAATTATGAAACTCGACATTCAATCTTACTCACATATTTATTGTTGAGACTGGATGTAGAAGGCTGCCGACACCATCTGCAAACACATCTCTCCCCCAAATTGCACTGCTGCCATTCATGAGATTTTGCCCAAACTTAGTTTGAGTTTTCAGGAGATCTTTTGTCTCCAGTACTCTGCCGCTCTGTTTTCAGATTTGGATACGCTAAAATTCGAGGGAGTTGTCTCCCGCTTTTATCCCTTCTTCAAATTTTTTTACCCTTACTGGCGCGCAACCACGACCCACGTGATTTTTCCGTCACTATAGAAGGCTACATTTTCGACGATTGGTTTTCTCGTCGGCAATATTCGCTCGTGACACAACAACTTTCGTCGTTAATAATTGTTAAGATTATTGTTGACCACATTACGTTGGTTGCTAAAAACTCCATAGCAAAAGTACTTTCAGCGACGATATATTTTTTCATCACTATAGATTACCTTTTTGCCACCAGATTTGATTCGTAGATAAGAACGCGGTGGCTAAAAGCCAAGTTTCTTGTAGTCGATCGTACTTCCTTTTAGTTTTAACTAACATAGAATAGTATTGAAATCACTCAAATATTTTAAGAATTATAAATTTTTAAGGATAAAATATGCATTTCAACAATGTACCCGGTAAAGGTCAATGCATAAAATTTCAATTTTAATATGAAACTATAGTAAATACTTAAAACCTCCGATCAGTAGCCTACAATCATATAATATTACTCAAATAATCAAACCGAAGTTTCGTATGTCAATTTCACTAATATAATTAAATATAATAAACTAGATGTTTTGAATTTATAATAAGTTTTAATCGTGCATGCATGATATCATGATGTGATCTTTATAATAGTTTTAATTAGACTTTTTATTTAAACTATGACTTGTGTTTTGTATGCTATCAAACTTGACCTTGCCCAATCAAACAGCTTCGAATCAAATAAGTGGCCGGGGGCTGAATATTTTATTTAATCCTAAATTCCTCTTCACTGGGCAATTATAAACATCATAGACAAATATTTTGAGAAATAGATTTTCTCATGGTAATTTCAATGTTATTTCTATAATAACATTTCATTCTATACTAATCTTTTTATTATTACTTTTTTGTTTACGATATTAAGCATTACAATCATTTTATTATACAAGTTTATACATAACGAGGTGAGGGGGCCATAATCCTCCCAATTTCTTATATATATATATATTTATATTATCCAATTATTGACGAAGTGGAGTTTGAGGAGTCTGGTTATTGTGCTAAGCACTATTGTGCTGAGCATGCTGAGCGAGAGCTGAGATTAAAAGCTTCAAAATTCAATGATCCAGATCGCATCACATCAATTCAAATGTTTTGAATGTTTTAAATGATATGTTTAACCACAGCCGTCGGATCTCCAGTACATCAGTTCTAAAATATGGAAACAAACAATTGCTAAAGTTCTAAAAAATCAAGCTTTCACAGGAGATATCATATCAGTAAATTTCTTTGTGCGATGTCTATAAAGCAGAAGTGGTAAAATGACTAGAAAATCATACAGGGAAAGTCAAAGCAATTTCTTCGTGCTCTGAGGCTCTGGAACTTTCAGGCCTTCAACATTCAATTCAATCTGAAATCATATATCAAGGAAACACATTTTTTCAGACTATACAACAAAGCAAGATAGACATCGAAAACTCATCACAGTTCCAAAGTGCTTGAGTCCTATGAAGTTAAACTCAGAAACTCTTTCCTCAAAATTTTCACAGCAAACATTTTGTAATGGCCGGGTGGAAGCTAATTCAAATGCCTGTTTTTTTGCACCTATCATCTACTGAAGACCTTAAACAGCTTTGTATTGAAGGCTCAACATCTTGACATCATGCATCCGGGAGTTTCCTATGTTTAATGTCCCTCACCTAATTATCGGAAAATTTTCTCCAAATTTAAAACATGTTTTGTAGTCAAACAACCCACAAAATTCCAACAACCCACAACATATCTCAGCACTTCCAACAACCCACAAAATTCACACATCTCTAATTCACAAAATTCATAAATCCCTAATTCATAAAATTCATCAAAAAAACACAACAATAATTAAATATGTAAAGATAATAAAATCATGGCTGAGTGCCCAGACCTGCGGCGGTGGCTGGTGCGGCGTGCGGAATGAGGAATAGTATACACTGCTATTCAGCATTAAAAAGCCAAAATCTTTGTTGTTCCAACTACAATACAGACATCATGCACATATATCAAACACCTACGATTGGATGGCCGAATTTTTTTTGAAAATTTTTCCACATCCAAAAGTGAGGTATACTTGAACTTGAAAACCAATCTCCACAAAAACACACAGCAAAAGAGGGGTCAGGGAGACAATAAAGAAAACTCAAAAGTGGGGTCAGTCTTGAGGCCAGAGCAGCAAGTCCCTTCTGGCTTGGTGGCAGTGCTACCGTTGGTGACGAAAGACAAGCAGTCGGCCATATTCAAGATCACGATGGAGCAGTCCACGGACGGCGCTGGGGCATGGTGTGAGGACGCACCGTGGGCATAATCGACAGCCCAAATTGCCAGGAAACAGAGAAGGAGAGAAAGGTTTAGCTTTACTGCCATTTTCGTTTCCCTCAGAGGCAGAGTAAAGAGAGAAGGGTTCGAGATTTTGAGAAGGGTCTGTAGGAGAATGTGGGAATATGGGAATGGGATTGAGGAATCGCGTTAAATATGAGAAGTGGGGGATATGATGATAAAAGAGTATTCGACAACTCAAATGAAGCAGTGAAGTGGGAAAGTGGGCCAACGTGTGGGCTAGTGGGGCAGTCCCGGGCGGCTGGGCCAGTCCCGCCCCCACTGGCCCAGCCCTGCCCCCACTGGCCCAGGAAGCAAGCCTGGGCGGCTGGGCCAGTGGGGGTAGGCTTATTTTTAAAAAAAAATTATTGATTTTTTTGGAGCCAGTGAGGGCGGCCGGGCCGCCCCCACCGGCACCCCCTGGCTCCGCCTCTGAGTATTAAGATGGTGTTTGAGTGTCAAAATTTCAAAAAATTTAATCTAATTAAAAAAACTACAAAATAATAACTCTTTTTCAAATCATTATTTTTCATTATAATATTCATTCAAATTTTTTCTCTTTTAACTTTTCCACCCACTCACATTAACTGCATTTTTCATCAACTCTCATATCTCACAATTTTAATACTTAAACACGGATTAAGATCCTCTGCAATATCCTTTATGGATTGCACGGTATAGTCCAGAGATAGATTTAGCAGTTAGGTCTCGCACCATTTAATGTTGTCCTTATAAATTTTCGGGTAATATAAATCCTACAACTGTATCTACTTACTCAATTTATCTCACTTCCAATTATACTGTGCAATCCAGAGAACAAACACCAACAATGAATTTGACAAGGAATAAAATCCTCCACAAAAAATTCGGAGTTTACTGCAAAGTATTCTTATCCCATTTCATAACCGTTCCCAGTCGAGATTCAAAATCAGAAAATCCTGTAGGGTCATATTAGTCTTTTAGCTCCATCCCGCTACTATTTAAACCTCCTCCCCTCACTTTTTCAATTTGTCTTATCGAGGGGCAGTGCGCTCTCTACTTCCCTCTCCGAAAAAGAAAGAAAGAGGAAGATCTCTCTCCTCTCGCTGTTCGATTATCATGGCGACCACCGCGGAACGGGTCGTCAGGATCCGAAAAATCGTGCGGTTCAAACAAGTCATGCTGTTGTGGAAGCACGTGAGCCTTCAAAGCTGGATCGACTCGCCTTCCTCCTCCGGTTCTAGGCGCATCCCGGCCGGTTTTCTGGCGGTATACGTGGGCTCGGAACACGAGCGGTTCCTGATTCCAACAAGGTTACTGAACCTCCCGGTGTTTGTGGGTCTGCTGGAGAAGGCCGAGGAAGAGTTCGGGATTCAGAGAAACGGGGGTTTGGTCCTGCCCTGTGAGGTTGGTTTTTTTGAAGAGGTATTGAAGCTTTTGGAGAGAGATGAGAGTAGATTCGGTAGGCTTGGGTTGGAGGAGTTCATGGAGATAGTCTCTGAGGTGGGTTCTGATTCTTGCAAGGAAGCTACGTCACGCGAGCACCGTATGGTCAGTCCTCTCTTGCAGAAAGCCATGGTAATTTGAGACGAGTTATCGTTTCTATATCAGTTTAGTAGCTCATACCTTCACTTTTTCATGGTGGTTTCGCGCCTGTGGAATTGTACATGGCGGTAGACAGTGTGACGCTCTTCTATTGCTTTAGGTGTTTTTGGTTCTAACCATCCTTGAACCCATCGTTAAGTTTTAATGGTAATTTGATGGGTTTGAACGAGATGTTCATGAACTTTTCCTTGTGTTTTCTAAGGCTTTTAAGTTTTAGGGGGCATCTCGAGTCAAATTTTATGCCGATGTTGATTTGTGATGATGATGATGAAATTTTTAACTAGTGAGAATTTGGTGATGAAAATCTTCTCGCAATTCCAATTTTGTGTTTCTTTCTCTGCATTTCAAGTTTGTATTCAGCTGCTGAAGCTTCATGCTTGACATTTTTGTGAAGAAGTTTTGTTTAGTCATATAACAGCTCTCTGCAAATAGGGCTTTTGCCTGTGACAATAAATAACACCCTCCTCCCAGCCCTCTTTGAATCTGTGAAAACTTTGATGTTTCATCGTAGGAGGTTGTTTTGCTATGGTCATAACATCAAAAGACCTCATCGCAACTTTAAACTGGTGGGTCATTTTTGTGACACGTGGATCTTTGTATCCACCCAAAAAAGTTAGCAGAAGGGAAGACTACACTTTTTTTTATTTTAATTACTAATTTTTAAAAAAAAATCCCACGGCTTATCTATTTTAACAATTTATTTTTACTATTCTATTAAAATATTATTTTTTAAAAATTTATCTATTCTTTCTTTAACATGTATATTTTTTAATTTATGCTTTTTGGGAGAATTGACGGTCTCATGTGTAGTTTCTCTTTTGTTTTTTTTGGGTTTTTTTCATCTATTTTTTGGGTGTTATTTTTTTGGCCTTTAATTTGCTGGCTATGATAAGATAAGAAGTCATCTATCTGCCCAGAAAATTTAGGAGGACCCAATTAAAGATTATGGATCTCTTTAATTCCCTTCACCGAATGAAACATAACGAAAATTCAAAACTCCAAGAGGCAATTGTTCGGCAAGTGTCACACTAAGGTTGGGATTCCTTAAGCATCTTGGACTACAAGACTGATATCGTCCTGGCAAGTGTCATACTAAGGTTAATTGGGATTCCTTAAGTTTTTCTTTAGTTGTTGGGGGAAATACCACTTTGGTTTCTTTGGCTGGGAGTCTAGTCACCCCCAGAACCAGAATAATTCCAGGGTGATGTTCGTTTTGAGAAAAAATGTAGAATTTTAGAGAAGTTGTGAATTTTTATGTTGAATAGTGTTTTATTGGTGTTTGTGTAAAGTGGAGAGAGAAATGATTTGATGTAATTGTTTAATAAAAAAAGTATTGGAGTTATGTGAAAAAGTATAGAGAGAGAAAATTTATGTTGAATAAAAAATTAAAAAGTTGTTGGAGATTGTGTAAAATGTATTGGTTTTTGTGTTTGAATTCTGAATATGTTCGGTGGTAGAATTGTGAATATACTTAGAATCCTAAAAATATGGTGAAAACGAACATACCCCAGGAGTTCTTTCATTCCTTCTTGGCTTTACTTTCAAGCTTTTAAAAGAAACAAAAAAAACTTTCTCGTTGTTCTCATGTTCATTGGCATTTCGTTGGTATCTTTTCGTTTTCTTAAGGGTTTTGTTGGGTTGCTATTTGTATGGTCTATTTTTCGCTTAAAAATCTCCATATGAGACCACTTCTGATAACATGGCTAGCATTATACCACGCGTGCAAGCTTCGTCCAATTTGAAAATGAGGTTTTTGTTTTTTTTTTGGGGATCGCATAGCATCTCCCAAATCATCCACGTCAAACAGGTCTACATAGGAAGCACGTAAACCTTTTCTTTAGCAGGTTCTGAGTCAAAAGAGTATCTATATATTTGTTCTACCGGTATCCACGTGGTTTCTAACGTTTCTCAGATTGGTCATGCTGTCAGATAGACCAACAAAATTTACATACGTGGCTGACGGAGACCATGTCAGATCCAATAAAACCTGACATGTGTAAAAAATGTCACATCATTAAAATCGTTATAAAAACGTGGGTCCCGCATCCAACATGTCATTCCACGTTGGATTAAACAGTTCGACCCCTTTAACGTCAAAAACAACCAAAAATAGCTAAAAAATGGAGAAATCCCCAAATCAGATTCGAAAGCCTTCTGAACCAACAATAACCCTAACTCATCTTCCCCAAATCCCTTCCAAATGATTCCCCACATCAAGAACCCTAAGTCATCTTCCCACATTCTCTCGCGATGTTCAGGAGAGTAGCATTCTCTTCCTCTGTGAGCAACGGTAGCCATGGTAGAATGGCATCGACGGAGCTGGAGGTGGATGCCGACTCGCGACTGTGCTTCTGCGGGCTAAAAGCACGGACCAAGATAAGTAAGACGGAAGGGAACCCAGGCAGGAGATTCTTTTGCTGCTATCGATATTCAAATAGTAGTGTGGTGGGTTTGATTAGCCTTTGCTTTCGAATTTAGTAATTTATATGTATTTTGGTTATCACTTGTAGCTAAGTTTTGGTTAGCACTTGTCTTTTGCTGCTTCTCAAATTTTGTGTAAAATTCCTCCTTTCAGCTGCAAATGACATCGATTAGTCATGTTGCTTAGTGTTTCATAATGAACTGTCTTCAATTATTTGATTATTAACCTTGAAATTCGAGTATCACTGTTTCTTTTCAAATATTTGTTTAAATTGGTCACTTGTGATTCCTTAGTGGGAGTAGTCCTGACTTGCTGA
Source organism: Myrica gale (assembly GCA_963930655.1). Lineage (NCBI taxonomy): Eukaryota > Viridiplantae > Streptophyta > Magnoliopsida > Fagales > Myricaceae > Myrica > Myrica gale. The sequence continues at coordinate 21,341,419 of OZ005616.1, forward strand.
GTTCTGCCTTCAATAATGTAAGAATTGTGTGAAATTAGATAAAGCTTAACTCTGTCACTAAAAGGGGAGAACATTTTGTGCAATCAAATCTTCCTACTTCGACACGAAGCAAAGATTTTGTTCATAAGATTCAAAGCTTAAGCAAAATATCTCGCAATAGGAAGTACTTATTGCAACTACTGAAGTCTCATGTCCAACTCACCGTCGCTAACATGCACCCCTTGACCATCCCCCTCCCCTTCCCCCTCAACAACAGGTTGTGCTTCACCCTCCCCCCATAAGTGAGCTGCATGGGTTATAAAGGAACCAAATTTGGCACACTTGGCTTGTGCGCCACACAAATCCGCATTGCATCATTCCTCTTCTGAGTAATACGATCAATAAGCTTGCATACATCAGCATCATTTTCAAGTAAATTGATCAATTTCTCAAAGGGTTCCCCATCAAAGTAGCACTATAGGTCCATGGGCTCATGATACTTCAAATCGTTTTTTTATAAATGTCCAAATATGTGTGACAGATAAGTAGTTTGGGTCAAAGTTTCTTGCGAGTATAACTCCCCCAACATAATTTCCAGACACTCAGCTCAACTTGCCTCCATGGTGCAAAACAATTTTCACCATCTTCAAAAAAATAAACAGTCCAGCTATTAGATAATGACAATCCGTGGGCCTTAATTAGTTAAGCCTAATCAAACAACAACTAAAAAGACTATTTAAATGACAAAAACAAATGAAGTAATCTCAATGGCAATGATTTTAAAAATATACAACTATACTGGTGAAAAACAACATCACATATTTTTTTAAGTCTTTGACAAAAACAAATGAAGAAAACAAAAGTTGCGTCAATTTAGGTGAATCGGTTGGGATGGACTTGGAAACAGAGGATATGAGGAAAAAAATCCTCCCTAATTCAAAATAAATCAACTTATTATCTTGCAGATTGCCCATGATTATCTGTTAACCACAGGGACTTAAATTGTTATTGAGAATAAATACATTGTTCTTACAAAACCACAGGGACTGAAGTATGGGTAAAAACATCGATTACAAAACCACAGGGACGATTACATCAGCAAACCAAAAAATAATTGCATATCCAATAACATAAACTAAATCCAGACAAAGAAGGGACTGCTTTAATATTGACCATATTTTAAATTCATCTTAAACGACAAGAAAATAAACAAAACAATCAGCCAAGAGGGACCACTTGCTTCGGGAAATTCAGACAATGACAACGTGGTCTCCCGACAACCTCATCTGGACACTATCACAATGCACTTAAAAGCCAAAATCACTATTACACTTTAACGCACTCACAACAAGATATACACCTTAACGCACTCAAACCAAAATATACACTTTAACGCACTATACACTTTAAGCCAAAACCAAAAAATATACACTTCTTTCGTTGTTGGAAACACACAGAAAAACTATGATAAAACGCACTCACAACAAAATATACACTTTAATGCAATATACACTTTAAGCAAAACCAAAAAATATACACTTCTTTCGTTGCGGGAAAACACACAACAAAAACTACAATAAATAAGAAAAGTACCTTTGTTTCATAAGGTTCCAACGTACTCACGAAATCTCCTCGATCTCCTTCTTTGTTAAACGACCAGAAGAGTTATATGTATCTTTCACGCAAACTTCCAAAATCGAGATTTTTTTGGTTCACAAAATAGGGACCAATCTTGTCATCAGTGATTCACGAAATTCCAAAATCAGGAGTTAGAGTTCTATCTGTTCGTAGATTTCGAGCTTTTTGTTTTCGAATGATACACAATGATTTTGGGTCGTTAGCAAGATGCGAAATTACAATTTTGGTCTCGTCTTTTGCGCGGGAACCACATCACATATTACATGCTGTCATATTTTACAATTTCTCTTCTCTTTTTTTTTTAATGATGTGACATCTTTTTTTACACGTGTCAGGTAGTTATTCGATCTGACATGGTCTCCGTCAGCCACGTATGAAAATTCCGTTGGCCTATCTGACGACAAGACCAATTTGAAAAACGTTAGAAACCACATGGATACCAGTAGGATAAAAATTACCTTAGAAAACAATCTAGAAAACGTAAACTGCAGGGACTTCTGGAGTAATTAACCATCCAATAAAATGTGATCCGGCCGGATATATTGGCCCGAATCCGAGCCCCAGCCGAACATCCGAAACCCCCGAAAATGTTCGGGCTGGGCTATGCAATCCCAATGGAAGTTCTACAGACTACAGTAACACCAAACCCAAAATTAAAACATGCCCAAACTTTTTTTAAAACTGAAAAGATCATCGAAGAAAAGTACAAGAAGGCTAGGCTCTTGTTGGTCCCACTAGTATATAGCGCCGAGGAGGCCCCAAATAAAATTATAGCTCTCTCACAACGAACTCCATAGACTTTAGATCAGGAGCATACTTCACTGAGTTCACTGAGTTCACTGAGTTCACTCGGTCACTCCCTCTCCCTCTCTGTGGACTGTCAGACTGTGGCGCTTTCCTCATGAACAAGTTGAATCTCTGAGTATCTCTCTCTCTCTTCCTGTGAGCAAACAAATGGAGTTAGCTCAATGTGCCTCGTGCTTGCTGTGCGGCACTGAGCTTAGTCCTCGGGAAGCTCGACAGTTAATTGATCAAAAGAGAACAATCCCAAGGCAAAATAAAAGCGCTCTCAATTTCGTAACGCGAGGGAGTCGTTGGAGAACGAAAAGGTCTTTTGTGGTTGTGAGTGCTAGAGACAGTGGCGGCGCCGAAGTCAAGACTGCTACTGCCGTGGTGACCGAGAAGCCCAAACTGGGACGCTTCCAAGTGTACAAAGGCCATCCGGCGCCGTTCGGTGCCTCGGCTCGTGACGGCGGCGTCAACTTCTCCATTTACTCTGGCAATGCCGTCTCCGCCACTCTCTGCCTGATCAGTCTCTCCGATTTACAGGACGTAAGTTTTGTTCTTCTTCTTCCCTTTTTTAGTTTTTGGCTTGCTCTTAGTTGTTCATGCTGCTTTTGGTAGTGAAAATACTCCACATTGCAATATACCAGATAAAGAAACGACGACGTCGCAACTGAATACTTTTTTTTTTTCTTTGTGACTGGAATCGTGTTTCTCCTATATTTGATTTGAGTATTTTCTTCTTTAATGTATATAGTCTTTAATTTTATGTTGTCTACACTTTGCTTCACACTCCTTAAAGATTGAAAATTTATTGATTATAATACTTTGTAAGCAAATACATTATATTGTGAGAAATTACTTAGTGGTCGCCTTTGCTGCTTTACGACTCCTACGATCAAACCAAATGTTGTTTTCCAATCATGTCACCAACAAATGATGGGAGATTAATCCTACGAACAGAACTAATTGACTGAAAGAAACAAATAAACAATAACCGTATCCTTAATTTTGCATACATTGGTAGGAGTTTGGAGGTCTTCGTGTCCTATGAGTGTTTCCTTCTTTGTGTGGGAGGCTTCTCATGGTAGGAGTTTAACTATCGATAATCTGCGTAGAAGGGGCTTGATCTTGGCTGATTGGTGTTTCTTATGCCGTTGTGGTGGGGAATCAGTTAATCATGTCTTGTTGCATTGTCCTTATGCGAGTGGGTTGTGGTCTCATGTGCCCCGCATTCTGAATCTTCAATGGGTTATGCCAGAAAAAGTGGAAAATGTGATGTAGTGTTGGAAGAGGAGCTCAAAAATCCTTTCGCTAAGACTATTTGGAGAATGATACCCCATTGTATTTGGTGGTGCCTTTGGCGGGAGCGTAATAATCGATGTTTTGAGGATTGTTCTTTGTCCTTGGATAGGTTGCAGGGTGTTTTCTTGTCTTTACTTTTCTGTTGGGAGAACTCGGTGTTTGGTTGCCCTTTTATTTATTTTGTTGATTTCGTTAGTTTTCTTGCTTGTTTGAATTAGTGATTTCGGTATAGTCCTTTGTACTGTCTTCACTTTTCTAATGAGATTGTCTTATTCATCAAATTTTTTTTTTGCATACATTGGTAATGTATACCAAAAACATATCCCTGTTTTGGAAGGGGACCGTTGGGCTTTTTCCATTTCAGAGGCAATATATGCCACTATGTTCAATTAAACATAACTGAAGGCTATGTTTGTTTACAAAAATTTTAACATAATAAAATAATTACAATATAATCTCTTTCTCCCCATCAAATCATTACTTTTTACTATAATAAATATAAAAAATTCATTCAAATCACCTCTCTCTTCACTTTTTCACCAATTTCAATACTCTAAAATTTTAACACTCAAACACAACTTAGTGGAGTTTGAATTTGCAACAATAAGTTCTTTCCCCATGTAAACAAAACTTTGTAGACTTTGAAAAATTATGAACTACTTTGCCCTCAAGAAAGAGGACCGTAAGTTATTATAGGTGGTTGAACTTAAATGAGACATTGAAAACAGGATTTACCTGTGCTATAAAAGAAAGTTTAGGACTACTGGCCCTTTTTGAGGAAAAATTAGGTCTTATCCGTACCCTCCCTCCGTATGAATTGAATATATTCAGAGAGACATGTTACCATAAAGATAAAAAGTACCCCCTTATGGCCTTTTATTCATCTTTTTTTAACTAGTACTATATTGAGTTGTTCTACGTCACAATTGGCAGGGATATGTCACAAAAATTGAGGGTTACTAGAGGAGCTTTCTGTAACATTTGAGTGTAATGATTAACTTGCATGATACTAAGTTGGGAAACCATTCTTGATCTTATGGCTTTTAAGTCTCATAGGTTTGTGAATATCGCTAATTATTTTCATTTACATGATGCAGAATAAGGTGACTGAACAGGTCTCCCTTGATCCATTGACTAATAAGACTGGTGATGTTTGGCATGTATTTCTCAAAGGCGACTTCAAAGATATGCTTTATGGATACAAATTTGATGGAAAGTTTTCCCCAGAAGAAGGACATTACTATGATTCTTCTCGGATTCTTTTGGATCCTTATGCAAAAGTAATGGCCTGCGTGAGTTTAGATTGTCGGGTTATGGGGTTTCTGTTCTTAGTTCATTAAATTTTTTATTTATTTAGCTATTTATTTTGCTATGGATGCAATATTAAAACCCTTAAGTTTGGTAGATTATTTGCTTCCTTTGACAGACAGAAGATCTATTCGCTTGTTTTTTCTTCGAAGTCTACGATTTTCCTTTAAAATGCAACAGACCCTGATTTCCTTGTCAATTGTTTAGGCAGTTATAAGCAGAGGCGAATTTGGTGCTTTAGGACCTGATGGTAATTGCTGGCCCCAAATGGCCTGCATGGTTCCTTCTTTTGAAGATGAGGTACTAGAGCTACATTTAATTCCATAACTGGGCATCTTTAAATTATTATTTCCAAAAATTCATGTGGTCTACTGGATGATTCTTCCTTCTATTAAAGCTACAGTTATTTATTCTCGTTCCTGTAAAATTTTCTTAGAGAAAGCAGCATTCATACAAAGCTTCTAGAAGCATCCAAAAAATATTCCACCAACCTAAAACTAGTTTTTTCTCTTTTGTTTATGCCTCTCTTTTTTTTTTCTGCAGTCTGACATTAATTTTGTTTTTCTTCTATTACTTGTTTTCAGTTTGACTGGGAAGGAGATTTACGTCCGAGGCACCCGCAGAGCAATCTTATCATATATGAAATGCATGTTCGTGGATTTACAAGGCATGAATCCAGTGGAACTGAGTTCCCTGGTACATATCTTGGTGTCGTGGAGAAACTTGACCACTTAAAGGTACAATTCAGATTACTCAAATAAACTTGCGAGGCTTGTTAGGGACGTCCACTGAAGAAGGTGAATAGTATGTGCACTAAAATGTCCAACATATATTACCATGTTATTTTGCAACTTACACTATGTTTTTTCTACAATCATGAAAGAATGAACGGAAAAGGGAAGTTCTATTCGTCCATCATCAGGTGCCGTTACCAAAGTCTTGAAAAGGATTTTGCTCTCGTAACTTTTTCGTCAAGTATGAAAATCCTGTGATGGACACATTGTAACATGCGAAACCAGAATTTGCATCCACGAGAATTTTGAGTACATAATTGTAACCAATCTAATGATCTTTTATTGCTGGCAGAGTTGTTTTTTTTTTTGGGGTTGTCTTTCATCACATAAGGCAGAAGATGTAGCTGGTAAAAAACTCTTCTTGGCCTAGGATAGTGCTTTCCCCTCATTAGAGCAAGAAAGCACCGCCCAAGCGTCTTTTCATTAAGTATTGTAATTAGAATGATTGCTCGAGTAATACCTTCCAACATCACAATGTTATCATCTCTTAACAGCGGCAATGATTTTGTTGAAATCCATAATCAAAATATGTGATCCTTCGTATTTTTTTTTCTTGCAGGAACTTGGTGTCAACTGTATAGAGTTAATGCCATGTCATGAGTTCAATGAACTAGAGTATTTCAGCTACAACTCTGTCTTGGGTGACTACAAGTACAGTGGTTCTACCCCTTTTTCTTGTTATGCTATGACAATGATGTTTGTGACTTGTATTTGGTTTGTTTTTCCAGTGTCTTTGTTTCCTTCCCTCATAATGGGGTACACAAAGAAACTTTTTTTGTCTTCGAGATATTGGTCTTTGATAATTGGAGAAACTGCATTGGCACATTGGAGTCAATGGTGCGTAATACCATATCCTTTATTTTACAGGGTGAATTTTTGGGGCTATTCCACTGTCAATTACTTTTCACCAATGATAAGATATTCATCTGCCGGGGTGCATAACTGTGGTCGTGAGGCAATAAATGAATTCAAGTTTCTTGTTAGAGAAGCACATAAACGAAGAATTGAGGTGGCAACTATTTGCAATATGATTTGGCATTTAGCTTATTCTTTTTCCTTTTTGTTTTTAACTCTAATGCTACTAAGCAGGTGATCATGGACGTTGTTTTCAATCACACTGCCGAAGGGAATGAAAATGGTCCCATTTTGTCCTTTAGAGGAGTTGATAATAGTGTCTATTACATGCTTGCACCTAAGGTATTTCTCGTGCAACCCTTCCAATATGCTTATGCTGTTTTCAGTCAAAGAAATGATAACTTTTGGAAATGCCGACAACAGGCTATGCTCATAACGAGAAGAATCATTTTCCTTTTTGGTTATCGTTCGTTTGTTTGTCTTCTTCCTATTTATTTGTGGAGAGAAGTATGTAAGCCTTATGTTTCAAGGTTATTTCACTCACTTTTTGTTCAAATTGTATGGTCATTGAATCTATTGGATGATAAAGAAAATAACTACCCCCGAATGTGGTAAGTTACCCATGATTAAGAATGGATCCATATGTATATCACGAACATTGATTGGAGAAACACTAGACTTATAATTTGCTTGAAAAGAAGAGTCTAGGTTTTTTTTTTTTTAAGGCAAATGTTATTGAAAAAAGAAGAATAGAAGAAACAGTACAAAGGATTATACTGACTCTACTGAGACCCCTAAACCATACAACCTAAAAAACTAAGAAAATCCGGATAATCCGAAAATGGAGAACCTAACACCGAGTTTGCCCACAAAAATAAAGACTGCAACAACTTTCCCCTCGTACACTCCAAAGACAAGGCCATACCCTAAAAACATCTACCATTTCTCTCCTTCCATAAACTCCACCAAATACAAGAAGCGATCATTTTCCAAACCACCAAAGCCAAAGGGTTATCGAACTTCCTCTTCCAGCACAACAAAACATTAAACACCTTCATAGGAATGACCTAATCATAATTCAAAATAAAGAGCACATAAGACCACAATTCTCTAACAACCAAGCAATGAAGAAGAATGTGATCCACAGATTCCCCATTGCATCTGCAAAGATAACACCACTCAATCAAACAAACACCCCTCCTCCTTAAGTTATCGATAGTTAAAACTTTCCCATGAGCTGCTTCCCACACAAAGAATGACGCTCTCGAGGGGGCAGAGGTCCTCCAAATCTGCCTCCAGGGGAAAGTCTCATTAGAACCACCAAGGAGCCTATACATTGATTTCACCGAGAACTCGCCGTTCTTGGAACCCAACCACCTTATCTTGTCAACATCCCTCCTCCTTAAAACTTTAGAGTAGAGTAATGAGATGAATGCTGGAAACTCATCCATATCTCAGTCGTTAGCTGTCCTAACAAACTGAATATTCCATGCACCAGGGCTGGAGCTTCCTTCCAAACAATCGGCCACCATCGCATCTTTGCAGCGGGCAAGAGAGAATAAAAGAGGATAGACATCCTTAAGAGGTCTCTCACCACACAAACGATCATGCCAGAAACGGATTCTGAGGCCACACCTCGCCACATAATGAATATTCTCACAGAAGAAGGTCTGGCCATTGTTAATGTGCTTCCACAGACTCACACCATATGAGCCATGAAACTCGAGTTCTCCAGTCACCCATAGCACTGTCATGCTTCTCCATAATAACAATAGCTGTCCCTCTCTAAGGAAAAACGCCATAACCACTTCCCTAATAAAGCCTTATTGAACAAGGGGATCCTCCTCAAACCCAAACCACCCGATCTGATAGGTGAACAAACTTTAACCCAATTATGGTAGAAGAGTCTAGGTTGTTGACTTCTATTTCATGAATAGAGTCGCTTTTATGAAATTAAGATAGTAGAGCAAGATTCATCTCCTACTTTTGACACAAAGTGAGTGAACAAAAACATAAAATAGTATTATTTTGTCCAAGAGCGTGTTATTTTATTAATTAGTAAGTTTTAAGCTAGATTGGATATGAAAACTGTTTGAAATCCTCATTAGACTTTTGAAATATAATCTTTCTCTTCTGAAATCCCTTGAAATTGTGTTCTATGAACTAAATGTTCTTTAATGGGTTTACAGGGAGAGTTCTATAATTATTCTGGATGTGGAAACACATTCAATTGCAACAATCCTGTTGTACGCCAATTTATAATGGACTGCTTAAGGTAGGTTCGTCGGAATTGTCTATAATAGATATTGTATCATGTGTTATTTCCTGATATTTCTTTCCTTTTTTTATACCAAATTTAGCTACAAAAATATTGCAGGAAATTATTCTTCAAAAATATTACAATCTCAGTTCTTAGGATACTGTGGTGACTTGTAGTGGGATGTCACGTGCTTCTGTTGAGGGGGAGTGTAAAGAGAGTATGTTCTTGTGGGACTGATAGTTTACTTCTTGTAATTTGGCAATGTTACAAAATAGAGAACTCAGCCACACTTTCCTTTGGAGTCTTTAATTCTATCTGTACTGATCATATTATTCCATGAGAGAGATGAAGCTTAAACCACTATAGAGGAAGACCTTTTATATAGAGATAGTCTTGGATCCCAGAAGAACGCATATTCTAATGAGAAGGCTTGTCTGATTCAAGTTTTTCCGTGCTTTTGATGACAAATTGTGCAGTAGATCATCTGTAACATTGTGCTTTTTCTATATACTTGGGTCTTATGAAATATCTTGTTAATTTTACCAGTATTATGCCATCTCCTCTATCTCTTTCTGAAGAATAGCTGTGTGTGTGACATACAAAGTTTACTTCACTTTTAACTTCCATCATTAGTTTTCTAATGGTCTGCAGTTTTGAAATTCTTGCATCTATTTATTTTTGAATTGTGATTCATCATCTTTAAAGGTCTTTGTATCTATTTTGTGTGACAGATATTGGGTTACCGAAATGCATGTTGATGGATTTCGCTTTGATCTTGCCTCGATTATGACCAGGGGTAGCAGGTTATCTGCTTAAACTAGCTGCCAGATTCACTATTACCTAGTTCAGTTCGTAGTGTGGATTAATGTTTTTCCATGTCTTTTTTATTTCCTTTCCTTGTTTGTTGACAGTCTTTGGGGAGCAGTTAATGTTTATGGGAATCCAATAGAAGGTGACTTGCTGACAACTGGCTCTCCTCTCAGCAGCCCTCCATTGATCGACCTGATTAGTAACGATTCAATACTTCGTGGAGTAAAGGTTCTTACTGTCGATTCCTTCCTTATTCTTGCAAATCTTAATCGCGCTTTCTCAAGGATCTATCTCAAAGGTCCAAGACATCCAAGGGCCATGTGACAATGGATTAACAAGTTTAAATAGGATTATAAAAGCTCAATTAAGGAAAAACCTAGATGAATATTGCTTCAACTTTCATATTTATGTAAAGATTGTATTCATATTTCTTCTTTTGAGTCTTGATGGCATCGAGAAGCTCTAAATAATCTTGCTACATGGTTTGTCTTAGATTATATTGTGGAAATTTGTAGGTGCAAGCCCCAGAGAATCAAATGAATTTACAATTTTAAGTTGAGATATAATATGCACGAAGAAAGTAAGGTTAGGAGCACTGATTTCTGATATGTATCCTGTATACTGGAATCTCAACCTTCAAGATATGTCCTCTGATCAAACACTCCAACGAATGTCTTATTTGCTTGAAAAGTTTCAGAATCAATTATAATTTATTCTGAAAGAAGGAAAAAGATCTACAAACTGCAATCCACTGTTTCCTTGTACACACTTGAAATAGGCCCATTTATGGAGACACACAACACACCCGCACACAGACACACAAAGAGAGAGAGAGGTCTTTGCTGCCACCACCATCCTCTTCCTTGTGATCAGGTTACAGGGATTAGAAAGAGATCATTAACTCACAGAATTGGCAAAGCATCCACCTGCGTAAATTATTATTCAGGATGCCTGGGCCTTCAACATTGCTGCTCTAATCTATACCGATTTCTTTTAGGGTTTAGTTGCTTCCAGGAAGCATCTTCAATCCATCCATGTTCTTTGTCTTGTTGTAGTTAGTAATTCTCATAATCTAGCATTTATTGTTTCTCTGGCTTCTGCACTTTTGCTTGAACATTGTGTATATTGTCAAAAGGATCAGAGCTAAACTCCTTCTACATCCGTTTCAAATAGCTTATTGCTGAAGCATGGGATACGGGCGGCCTATATCAAGTTGGTACATTTCCTCACTGGGGTATTTGGTCAGAATGGAATGGGAAGGTCAGATTCCATCCTTAACTTATTTTATTTATCATCCCAGTGAATTGTTGTGAATGGATTCTAAACCATAATAATAGCATCTACCATTCTTGAAGGCTCTCTCAGCATCAACTGTAAAATATCAATTCTTCTTTTTCTTCTTCCAGTTTTTTAACCTTTGGATGCTCCTTTCCTTCCAAGCCTTGAATATTTACATCGAGCAGTTCCTAAATGCAGTTTTTTCATAGAACTAGGCCAGATTATACACTACTCTTTACGTACACTGATCTTTATTGTTCCTTAATGGGCGGGTAAATTTTAAAATATCATCTTCTTGTCAAAATTCAGTATCGTGACGCTGTTCGACAGTTTATCAAGGGTACAGATGCCTTTTCAGGGGCTTTTGCTGAATGCCTTTGTGGGAGCCCTAACCTATACCAGGTAATTTATTTTTCGTTTCATTCCTCTTGCAATCATGTTGTCTGCAATGATAATTCTTTCCTATGTACATTTTTTTCTATGCTATTGTTTGAATTCTGACTTGATAACGATTCTAGGGTGGAATACATAATATTTTTCAGCTGAATATTTTTCTTGAGCAGCTTCCCTAACTATTTTCTTGAACCAGGAAGGAGGGAGGAAACCATGGAACAGTATCAACTTTCTATGTGCACATGATGGTTTTACTTTGGCTGATTTAGTGAGCTATACCACCAAACACAATTTGGCAAACGGGGAAGATAACAATGACGGAGAGTCTCATAATAATAGCTGGAACTGCGGAGAGGTATATATTGAGAAACATGTATGCGCCGCTAATTGTATTTGGGTTTTGCTTGATGTTTGGTGTTACTCTGTGTGCTATAGTCTCCTGCATGAATGCCATTTATTTGACGTTTGTTAAAGGCATACAAAGTTCGCATTTGGTGTCCTTTGATGGCCCAAATTTGACAACCTACTATGTGTTACCGCATAATCAAATCACTTGCATGTTAATGTGCATCGAATTGCAATGAGGACAGTAATTCAGCTGTTTCCCTGTTACTTTCCAATCTATCCCATACAGGCCATACTCATGATATTTCCTCTCGTAAGATGTTACATATGTTCAATAAGAACTTTTCCTTTCGATTGCATTATCTTCTTTTTACCTGTGTTATATTTGTATATTAATGCCTTCTTGTTGTGCTGCTAAAAGGACAAACACAATCAATCACATCTCAACATCTCAATGTAGATGTTAAGGAAAGAGTTTGATAAATATGGAAAGGGATATATGTAATAAGTGTAGGTCAATTGTATGGTGATGTTATATATAATGGAATGATCGGGAGAGAGAAACTATCTTCTTCTCTCCTTTACACTAAAACCTAATCTTTACAGTAGATTAGAGCAATACTGATGCAGCAGTCTTAAAATATTTGGAGTCAACTGTATGCCACAACAATTTGTAAATGAAAGATCGATGATGTGATAATAGTGGAGTATGTGCCTTAAATGATATCTATAGAGGCAGTAGAATCGGTAATGGTAACAATAAAGAAAGGGGGAGAGAATGAATGTCACACCTTGTTACCACTTGACGGTTGTTTATGCGAGGGCTTTAAGGTAACAGTTTGCCTTTTATTTTATTTTATCTTTTTTTTGTTCTCTGTGGGGAAGATTTCCTGACTTTCCAACTGATTTGCAAAATCACAAGAACATTCTGTTGTTATAAGTCTGTAGGTCATCTTTTAATCAACTAGCATTTGATAAATTTTCTATCACTTGAATGTTTCCAAGAAGACGCTTGAATTTTTTTCTCCTTGGTGAGACATCAATTTTGGTACTTCTGAGAGTTTTATTTGGTTGAGCATGCATCTAGTTAAATCAATGTCTCCTCAATGATATCTGGTACTGTCACATTATTTTTCTTGATACTGTTGTATTCTACAGAATTAGGGTTAAGTTCGGATTTGCTATTCTTTGTAAATACAAGTTCTCATTCTGTTTCTGGAGCAATCATTTAGGAGGGGGAGTTTGTGAGCATTTCTGTGAAGAAATTAAGGAAAAGACAAATGCGGAATTTCTTCCTCTGCCTCATGGTTTCTCAGGTTGGGTTCAATTTATTTATATTATTCTGTATTCTAAGTATGCATTCACCATGTAGCTCACTGAATGTGAGTAGAATATGCTACTAGAATGTGTTTCTTGATTATTTGCTCTGAGAGACCCATTTTTTGTTGCTACAATAGTTTAGTAAAGTTTAGTCCTCCCAATATCTTTCTTTGTACACATATTTTTTGTTTATTTGTTTCTCGTTCGTGTATTTGAAGCAAATAAGGTTTAAATTCTTATTAATTATAAATTAGTATCAAACTTTACTCCAGGTCCCGATCCACATAAATATATGACAGTCATCAGGTTCAAATTCCAGATGTAGAAGAGCAATGATTATAGACTTCTCTGAACTTTAAGGTATTAATCAAGTCATCATTGGTAATCTCTAAGAAAAGTTATCATGTGCCAGAGTTGAGTATCATTTTCTGGAGTTCTGATCTTCAGAAAAAGATCGGATGAATGATTTGTGGTCACGGTTATGACATCACTTAACTGCCTGTGATTTACCAATTTTCTCGGCTGAAAAACATGACATTTCAGCTACAGGTGGTTTAGACGTCCCATGCATAAATGATTCCATTGTGTTTCACATAGCTTTTGAAGCCATTAGGAGACCTTCTTTATTTACCTGCATTTCTGTTAAACATTCAAAATGAGTCTTGTAGTCTTTGTGTGCCCCTTAGGAACCCATCACAGATGTCCAATGGCTGTGTATATGATTTGATATCTAGATGCATAGCGCTTTATACGTCCTGTAAATTCTTGTTCTCAAATGAACAACTTGGATTTGAAGATTTGAGTGTTGCATGAGGTAACTTGTGGCCCAAATCTGAATTATCCTTTCTTTTAGTGGTGCAAATCTAGAGACTTGTTTGTAGTGCATCAAGCTTGTTATATTCTGTTTGAAGCGAATGTCCAGTAACAAAAAATCAGAAATAAGGTGCTTAAAATATGCTAAGGAATGTATTGCGTTATCCGTGAAGCAGCTGAGCGATAGCTCTTAGATCGCTCTATTCCTGTGATAGAAAAAAATGACCCTTTTTAAGAGTCCACAATTCGATCTACTTTTTAATGTTTGGATTCTATTATATCAGAATGACATTTTTTTTTTGTCTTTTCTATGTTAGAAATAAATGTACCTTGGACATTAGGTAGATGCAACTTTTCAGGGCCAACCTCCCAACAATTTCTAATAAAGGATGAAAATGTGGTAATCTTTTACCTGTTTTCTGACCAACTTTTGTCTAATCAGGGTGTTCCAATGATACATATGGGTGATGAATATGGTCACACGAAAGGGGGAAACAACAATACATACTGCCACGATAACTATGTGATCCTCTACACCTTTCTGATCTCTTCACTTCTATTATAACCATTTCTGGCTGTTCACTGATTTTCAGCTGTTGCAGGTTAATTACATGCGGTGGGATAAGAAGGAAGAGTCTTCATCAGACTTCCTCAGATTTTGCTGCCTTATGACCCAATTCCACCAGTAAGTACCACTTTGTATCTTTGACCTTGCTTATGTTATCACTGCTTGACAGCAGCTAATCTTTCTCGATCAATCTGATTAATGCTCTTGCAGTGAATGTGAGTCACTTGGCTTAAACGAATTTCCAACAGCAGAGAGGCTGCAGTGGCATGGTCATACTCCTGGGATGCCAGACTGGTCTGAAACCAGCCGTTTTGTGGCCTTTACACTGGTGTGCTTTCTTGTCAACTCCTATGTCATATTGATAACAATATTGCTTTCACCTCTGAAGTATTCCTTATGCTTACAGGATCATAGTTTTAATCTCATTACCAAGTATAATTAGCTCCTTTGAATTGAAACCAGAGTCACATTTTTGAGTAACTGAGCTTAGCATAAGAAAGTGGATATAAATCAGACAATGGCTTCACTTTACATAGGCTCTATGTTGCACATAATTAGTATATGAAGTACTCTTGCTTAAGTCTCAATAGACACAGGCGCAGGATAGCTATGGTGTAATTAATTTTGGATGGGTTATTGTTGGACGTATTTTCAATAGGCACATCCGAGGAATGGAAGAGTCAGATCTACTCGATGAAGCACCCTGGGAGATAATTTTGTTGCCTTGTGACTTTTCTTGTTTCATCGGAAGTGAAACTTGCCCTTTAGCATTGACACTTCAAACTTTCATCGGGTGCAACAGAAGAAAAACTGAAATTCTTTTTCAAAAACTTACCTTTGCCCCGAGTCCTGAGCAGCTAAACTACCCACACTGTATGGTTAGTCAGTCTATGGTTACTGAAAGCAGCTATATACACTTGTTTAGGAGTAATAAGCTTGGCATCTGTTTATGAGTAATGTTTTAGTGTAACCAGATAGAAATTGCTTGTCAGGAGAGAGGGAGAAAGGTCATGCTTGTGGGGAGAGAGGGAGAAAGATCAAATGAATGTATGACGGCAATAGCTGTCTCAAACAAAACGCAATGGACGGTGTTCTGTGTAGAAAAGAGAGGTCCTCGATTTATTTTCAACTTATGATGGTTTGTCAACCAAGTTTTTTGCCATTTATTGGCATTTTATATGCTCTAGTGTGCATTAACGACGGAAAATCTGCCTTTTCCCTCCCACAACATATACCCCCAGATAGGCAAAGCGTAGACACGAAGTGCATATTACTAAAGAAACAGACTTTAGTGGTCTGCCTGCTGTCTCTGTCCAAATTAATATTTGCCTTGACCTCTATCATGAAACTTGGTCCAAGTTTGATATGTTCTTGTGTTCTTGTTTTCTAACTTTCTATGATTCACCTGAGATGTATCTTGATGAGGCCTCAACTTGAACCTAGGTTGACTCAGTGAAGGGAGAAATCTACGTTGCCTTCAATGCCGATCATTTACCAGTTATGATCACATTACCAGAGCGGCCTGGATTCAGATGGGAGGCCCTGGTGGATACCAGCAAGCCCGCACCCTACGAATTCCTTTCCAGAGACCTTCCAGGAAGAAAGATTGTAGTTAAACAGTACGCTCACTTCCTAGACGCCAACATATACCCCATGCTTAGCTATTCTTCCATCATACTCTTACTCCGCCCAGAACAAAATGCTTAGCTCCAAACCCCAGCTTCCTTGAAAATAATTTGCCTGAGAACACACCCGGCTGCCTTGAAAATCATATCCCTGATTCATAGCCTTTGGGTCCTGGAGCGGGAATCGGGGCTTTAGCTGTTATCAACATACCCACAGCCATTTACACCAAAAACAAAATCCTTACAGCACACGGGGAACAGGCTAAAGAGAAGTGTTTCGCACGTAACTTTAGGAAGGTCTTCTCACATTTTACTTTCTGTTTTCTGTTCTTGTTCTCTTCTTTGTCTTGAATAGCACGTGCAGAAGTGTCTTAAAAATAAAAGATGCAAAATCTCATATCTCTCAAACAACGTGAGTATAAAGAATAATTAATTATTTTTAAATATTAAGGATAAAATGAATAAGTGAGAATAAGTGATTGAGATTTTACTGTTCATTTTAACATATAAATATGCTGTAAATGCAAATTGAAGAAATCCAAAATTACATTCAAAATTAAAAGAATTGATTTAAACTCAGGAACTCGTGTTTGCTTGTTTTTACTAACTTAAAAAAATAAAAACGAACAAACAAACCACAGGTGGACCGATAGAGGTAGGAGTAATTATCGCCCTTGACTTACCCGCTCCTTGGGTTGTGGGGTCGGTCTAGGGGGTCGGGGTTTATATTTCAGGGTTGGGCCAAAAGGTTCGACTTTAAAAAATTTCCTCATCATTAAAAAAAAAAAAAAAAAAAAAGAAAGAAGAAGAAGAAGAAGAAGAAGCAGCAGGAGTAATGGCCCATGTACAACACGCTACGGAACAAAAACCCGGCAACATTGACTTGTGACGGAAGACGAGTAAGCCAATAGCCATAGGGCAGCGAATAAAGCGCGGTAAAATTATTCGCACCGTCTTTTGACCAGACGAGAGTGACAGATGGAGGGGGAGAGAGTAGAATTATTATACAAATTATAGAGTATTACATAATCGAAAATATATATAAAAGAAGAATTGGTTTCTGGAGAGATCCGGAGACTCAAGAGAGCAATCGAAGCCCCTCTCCCTCTCTCTCTCTCTCTCTCTTCCTCTTTCTCTTTAATTATTAACTTCATTGCAATCGGTTGTCTTCAAATTATCAGGGAGGAAGGAAGTAAATGGCTGCGTTCATGAAACCTACGATGAAGATGAAGAGGAAGGACCTTGAGCTCGACGACTTCAGCGACGACTTTTCCGAGTTCTCTATCTCCGCCCCCGCCAGGAAGATTCGCCGCCTGGTATTTCAACGCGTCCCTCCCTCCCTTTTCAATCACTTGCTTATCCGTTGGGATTTTCTTCCTCTCTAATTGCCGTAATTGAATTTTTTGTTGGGTTTTTCTTTAGGATGCGGAGTTGCCGCCGATTATGGAGGAAGAGGAGGCGGAGATTCCATCTCCTCTTGAAGTAGGAGTTGGAGGAGGAGCTACTGACGATTTGGAAATGGAATTTGGGTCCAACGAAGAGAGGGCTATTGTTCTCTTCAAGCCTGTGAACGAACCTCTTCTACGTTCGTCGCCTTCAAATATTTCCTTCTCTGTCGATTCAGAAATTTTATCCGAGTTTAAGAGTAAGCACCCCCAAAACCCGACCCTTTTATTATATACATTCATTTGAAACTTTTCTGTTGGTGCATAGTTTTTTCGTTGATTCTTCAGAATTCAATTGAAAATTGAAAAGATCAAAGACCCAAAAAAGTAGCATAATCCTCCAAAGAGGGAGAGTTTTGTTCACAAATTCTAAGAGTGCATATTTTATTTTGTTTGCAATGATTGAAAATGGGATTGAAGCTATGGGGTAGCTTGGTGCTAAAATTAGATGTATTCTGCAGAGGTTTAAATCTAGGTAATGCTTATGATCTTAGAAACTAACTTCGTACTGAGGTTATCTTACGAAATCTAATCTATCCTATTATAGTCTTAAGACCCTGATTGATTTTCAATGCCTCAACTAGAGGCGTGTGTGTTCTCCTTGTTATGTTTGTGAAAATGCCGCTTAGAAGTTTATGCTCTGGATGGCAGATCAACTACGTGGGTCGAGCAAGTATGGGCACGAAAAATCAGCTGAGGAAGATGACTATATGAGGGGCAGGGATAATGGTTGTCTGGCTGTTGTTCCTTGGGTTCCCTCACAGCTTCCACCCGCTTCAGCCACCGAGGTCTCTCAGACAGACGCTCCAGAGCCGATGGAGGAGGCTGAAGAAGTGGAAGCAGCAATGGATATTGAAGAAACCGAAAGTGCAAGCATAGAGCAGGGACACACAAGTGTACATGATGTCTATAGTGGACAAGCGGGAAGCGATGGCTTACATCAGTGGCAGCAACAGCACTGCATGATACCCCAGATTCCCCAAAACACTTCCACTCCCATTACATGGTTCCGCTAACAAGTGTTTAAAGGGTTAGAAGTGGACCTTCATCTTGGTACATTTGAGTTTTGGTTATGATGGAGGGTAGAGCTAAACTGAAGAAATGTGTATCAGATGGAATTGGGAGGCAGAATGTTGTCCCTTTCTTCGTTAGCTAGCTTTTGCTTGGTGGGTACGGTTATGTCTGGTTTTTGTCCTTCAACTGAAGGCATGTTGGATGTGGGGGAACGCTATGTAGAAAGAGAAGGGAATTATTGGTGCAGAGAAGTGCTGTAATGTGCGTCTGATGTACAAATTCGTTTTGTTTTACACATACGGCGTGCACTTGGCATTCTATTTGACTAACGTGCGATTCTTGCGATCAATGTAGATATTAACACTCACAGGAGAAAAAGAATATAGAAATTAACCATGTGCTGAGTTCGTTCGATATGTTTCTCTGGGCACACGTATGTTCTTTTTTGAAACTGATGCAGGATTTTCTAAATTGGTGGGTTAGTTTTGAGTTGATATAACTTGCGAGCATTGGTTTGGATAATGGCTGGCTACCTTAGTTGATGACCAGCTGATGTGGGCTTGGGTTGAGCTATTAAAGTTTGTTGGGCAAATTATTAAAATGGTTAGACAAGGCAGAAGAACACGAATCTTAACACTTCTCAAATTCAGTTTGTTACAGCGTATGAAGTATGAAACTCCAAGAAGAGGAGCTTATTTTGGAATGTTAAGAATTTCATTAATAGGATGGTGTCTATGGAAGTCTTAGGCTCGTCTAATTATTCAAGGCGATGACAAAGAATATGGTGTCCGCGGGAGACTTCCAAATTCATGGTCGAAATCTTATCATGGTAACATCTGCAACGTCTATCAGCTACCCTTACTGAAAAATAAAAATGGGACCATTTAGTTTGAAAATAAAAGTTATAATTAAAACAATCGTGTATATTACAACAGCTTTGAGATTCAAGAGGATTTTGGTTGATCAACCAATACAACCCAGCGTATTGTCTCGACGCAAATGAATCTTAACACCTCCAAAAATGGATACCCCATATAAAAGTAACGTTAAACGTCTAGGCTAAACCACTGTTTACAAATAAGGATAGGGAGCTAGATCAGATTGGTATTGTATTTAGAATTAAAACCCCTATTCTGACAAAGAGAGGTGTCGAGCTTGGAAGAAAAAGAATAAAAAAAGGGCGAGTAACATAAAAATTGTAATGGGGAAAAAAGTTCTTCCAAGTCTGATGCAAGTATTCTGCTACTTCATTCCTTCCCCGGTCCTTAAAGAAAGTATGGAAGTTCTCTATGTATTAGACGACACTATTCAACTCTGGTAAATGTTTAAGACAAGCTTCAGTGAAGGCGCCGCCCGATCATATCTACCCCGGAGCTAGTCTCCTAAGACATACTTTTTCTCTGCATAGTATTTCTTCTCACTTGCAGCCTTCTTTGCATTGCGTTTCTGCATTGAAGGAAAAATTATATTACACGTAAGATTGGATAAATAGTTTAAATGAGGCTCAGGGGGAATGCAAATCATGGATGAAAAACACATTAGGAGGAGGAACATATTTTATAGACTGAAAAGAAAAAAAACTATAATGAGAAACAGCCAGCAATTATTTATAAAAAGCAGGAGTTGGAAATATCAATGTAGTAAGATAAGCATGCCAAAACACCCACATCCCCCCTCTTGCACACATGAATGCACAAAGATCTGAACCCCGGTTAGATTAAACAAGAAGATGCCTTTCATCCAATCAGTTCTTTAATCACTAAGTTCCCTAACAACATGAAAAATTTGCTGATCTGTATATACAGACGTCATGATCAAAACTAAATCAAATTTTCATGCAGACATGCAACTAAAGCAAAGGACTAGGGAATACCAAGTAAGCCTCATGATTGGCCATTATCCTATGGGCTACCGAAGTCGTGGTTATGTCTTTGGGGCTTTCAAGTAATTGGAAAATGCCCATGCTCTTGGGAATCTTATATGGATCATTGGCATCCTGTAGGATACAAGACAATCACCAACCTCAGTAAGCACATGGAATTAACAATAACAATCGAACATAAATAACAGCAAAAAGCTTCCGCCAACTTACATTCGACCCGGCATTGTTCTCAGAAACAGTCCCACGCACAACTAATGAAATGTTGAAAGTTGCAATCTGTTCATGCCAAGAAGACAGACTTCAGGTGATGATGAGGATAATAATGGCATACAAAAGAAAAAACTGTTCAGGAAACTGTATTTCAGGCTACAACAATTGCTTATAGTAGAAACCAGCAGCATGTGAATCTTGACTTTAAGGTAGGGCCAAGAACTAAATCTAGAATAAACCTCCTCATCAAATCATTCCTGAGTACGAGTTGCAGATACTGTCAAGAGCATTGATTGATAAAACTTTTCCATGCTACCAAAACAAAAAAAATTCCTCGAGTCCATGGAACTTTTAGGCAACATGACTTTCAACGAAGTAAGAAACAAAGTTGGGTCACAAAACATGAGTGTACGTGCTGCGTGTCCATTGTAACAGTTTCTAAAGCCAATGCATTTCAAATAAAAGACAGCTCAGAATCCAGAAGCCCGTCGTAGATAACATTTAGAACAACAGGTCCTGATGCCTTGCATTATCAGACTTATTGCACTAACATTTTTTAGAGCATCAAGATTTCAAACTGGAACTAACATTCAGTGACTAGCTATGACCATACGCAACATCATCTGTGAGGCATGGATATGGAAACTGCAGATAAGTATGTCTTTCTGTATGTAAAAACATCATGGTCCAGCTTAGATGTAGGAAAGTTCTACAGCAGAGTGCATGCTTGTTTGATACTATGCTCCTTTCTATCAACCAAACAAGGTATGCATATTTTACATTTCCAATAACTATCAACCAAGAATCTAGTAGTCAGCGTGTTTACATGTCCACAAATTGTTTAATATATGAATAACTACTACAAGAACCAAATATGTCTGTAAACACAGGTCCAACAAATGTCTAATAGATGGGTAACTAATAGAACAAAACAAGGGGAGGAATGATCAACAGACACTGCATGCCATGTTGCGTGGAACCTCACTTGACAATGCATAGAATGCACTCAGAGATGTTCATCACAAGGTACAATGGAAATATTAAGCAGATACCCAACTTAGAAAATCCAATCAGAAAAGTATTACGCACCATGTCGTTTGTAACTTCCCAGGGTGCTCCAATGATAACTTCATCAACATAACGGCAAGCCATTAGACTAAGACTACGCTCATGTAAATGCATAATTGGGTAATGTTTCCCCCTGTGATCACTGCATGAAGCAGATTAACATCTTTTTTTCCAGTAATGTAAGGCTGTGTACATATATAATCTAACGCACAACTCCAAAACATCAAAGCCATGAGACAGTGGGGAAGTAACCATTAATTTAAATGATACATAAGAACTAACGGACATACCTCACAGTCTGGTCTGCATGAACACCAACCAGTAGAAAATCTCCAAGCTGCCTAGCACTCTTGAGGATCTAATAATCATGGAAGGATGATAAGAAGCACATTGTAACAGAATTACAAGGAAGAAATGGCAATTCAAAACAAGGGGAGAAAACACGTTGCAATATGCAACCATGCAACATACACATGAACCAAACAGAAACCTCATGAGCAGCTTGACCTATATCAAGTTTGACAGCTCCAACGGAGGCAGAATCTAGAGGACATTATGGCAGCCTTAATGGTGAGAGCTAGAGAAATGCCTAGGGGTGTGCAAAGCCGCTACCGGTACGGCTACCAGTACCAGTAAGCAATAACCGTCACACGGTGGCAATAGGGGAAGATCCCGAATCTGCCGTGGGTGGGAATTTTGGAGGTGCCGGTGAAGCCGTCAGACGGGTGCAGTTTCACGGGTATGTATTCAATCCTAATTGTAAGGTTCTAATGTGACCTAAAAAGTGGCTGTCATCAAACCAACAAATTAATGAATGAAATCGGCGGCCGAGTTAGATTTAGAAAAAATACATAAAAGGTTTAAACCACTTTCAATTCAAAGCATACTAGCTAACTCAAGTTAGAGCATTGATTTCATTCATTAATGTGTCGGCTCAGTGAAAGCCACTATTAGGACACAATAGGACTAAATCCTAACCCCAGTTTCACAGCCCCCCCCCCAAAAAAAAAAAAAGGTGGGGGGTAATGTTCAAGGCCCCACTCCCCTCCCCATTTTCTCACTCTCAAGCGAACAGCCCCCTCCCCACGGTCTCTCTGCAACTCTCTCTCTCTCTCTCTCTCCCGGTCTCGAGCTTGTCTTCTTCGAGCGATTGCAATTACTGCTCCACTGCTACCGTTAAGTGGGCGGTAACCGCAGAAGAAAAATGACATAACCTATAATCAAAATGAAACAAAGAGATACTAGAAAGAGAATATGAGTATTTTACCTCAACATGCCCAGCATGAAAGAGATCAAATGCCCCATCAATGTACACAACACGAGCATTTGGTGCAGGTCCCTATCACAAAGAAAACATGTGTTATCCAATGGACAAACAATCTAGACAAAGGCAGAAAACCTAACCTCGCACCCTTTGTTCTCATAGCAGGACAAAAGATGGTAATAACATACCAATATAATGACGTACAAGTGATGCCCCTCATACATCCCCGAAAAGACCCATTGGTTACTGATTTAATGCAAAGAACTCATTCTCATGGGGTTACTGATTTTTATTCCACAAGAACAACGATCGTCAATGAACTCCCCATTATTAAGCAAAGTCAGATAGCTCTATAGAAGCATTAAAACATATTTTGGCCAGACCTTAAGAGTAACCAGATGAATATATCTTAACATACTAGACCACCAAAACTTAGCTTATGTCAAAGAGCACCAGTCCCGAGAACATCACAGGATAGAAAATCAATCAGATATAAGACTGACAGTTGTTTGAGATTGAGAGAGAAAAAATGGACAAGTAGCTATAAAAGATAGGTAATTAACTTGCGTTATTTGAAACATAATCCTGCCTCTCTTTGGATGGCTGAATAAAAGGTAGCGACTTGACAGTCTTTGCATGACAGCAAATCAGAAACCAGAAAAATAGTACCTTGCCATTGGAGAATTGCACGATCCTTCGGGATGTTGGCAGAAATTGAGATACGTGGACACCCTTAGATTCACTTTCTTTTTGAGGTTCTCCAGGCAAAGAAGTGCCATTGCAATCCTGAGAAACTTTTGGATCTCTTACAGATGAGAGTATTCTGCCTACATTCAGATAAGCATATGCAGCGACTTAGCTCAAAACAAGATGATTAACTGACTCTGAAATATAAAAAAGAGTGGACTAAGGATCACCCAGGCTCAAAACTAGTGAGTATGGTGCCAAAGTAAATTTCGTAATTCGTTGAACAACACCCAGGGGATTGAGAAGAGGATGGGGCATGGGAGAAAGAGAGCAGAGAAAGCACTAATGCTATCTACCAAATGTTGCTCTAGACATGTCCTTGTCCTCACATAAGTTCAAACTCTTTAGATCAACTGCTGAGCGACAATAGCTATGTTGAACCAAGTAGTAACATGGTTCTTTCTCCACCAACACAATAGTAATTACTTCAAAGAAATAATTCTGAGATCAATCAAGAGAGTCATAGTACCTACAATGTCTGTGCTCGAGACGCCTTCAGTGCGTTTGATCTGCTTGTAGCGGCCAGCTTTCTTTGCCAACGCATAAGCATCAGTTCCATCTGGAAGCAGGCAAGGATCATCACCGTGTATGATGTAATCTATCTTATGCTCATTAAAGAGAGTATCCATGAACTCCTCAGTAATTTCATATGGAGCATTGGCTATGACCTCATCCACCCATTTCAACCCGCTGACAAGGGCCAGCCTGGAAAAAGTCAATTTAATAACATAAGCACTTGGTTAATTCAAAGCCCCATTGACTAAGATTCTCTCAACTCATAAACAAGACGTTCTATTAAGAAAAATAAGTTGTCAAGAAACAAATCCCTCTCTTTTTTGATGGATAGATTTAAACTTCGCCCCATAAGTAAAGAAACGAGGATATTGGGCAAAACCGATAGCCTCAACTTAATTGTTTTACCCAAACGATTATCGCTTTATAAGCTGTTTGTCAATTAATAATGCTAAATTAACTGGAAGGAAAAAGGAGGAAAAAAAAAGAGGCGAGCCTACGTATATACCTTTCTTCCATGGATAAAACAGGAGGACCCTTATTGGCAACGATCTCCTCATCACTTACAACACCAACCACCAACTCATCTCCCAAAGCCTTAGCTTGCCGTAATGCATTGGCGTGGCCGAAATGCATGAGATCGAAGCAACCGTCCATGTATACCCGAATGCGCTTCTTCCCACGTCTCTTCTTGTGGAAAAGACCGAAATCGTTCCAGAAGAAGGGCAAGGAAGGCACGCCCATCCCAGCAAAATAGCTGGTGGACAAGCCGAGCAAGGCCGCCGTGAGCATCAAACCGCCAAAGATGTGTGGGTGGCAGTACACCCCTTCCCACAACCAACTATGGCTTTCATAGTTCATTGCTCGCACCGGCCTGCCTTCTATTCCTCTGATTCAAAGCTACGACGAGCACTATTGGCTAAATCAGAGGAGACTCAGAACCTGCAAACTAACACCGCAAAAAGCAAATCAAATCATTAAGACGAACACCTTAAGTTGCTAACTTTATTCTATCCCAAAATGAATTTCAGATCATCGTTTTTTTTTAAAAAAAAATCATACAAATCCATTTTCGTCCAGATATGCAAAAGCGAGCTGTGAAAAAAAGAGATCCAAGGGGACCGAGGAATATGAGTATGATTCTCAACAAGACGGAAAATTGAATTCATCATCGAATTCAGAATATAATCTGGAAAATTCACATTGAGTTCATAGAAGGAATCGTTTTAGAACCTTAATACAAATCAAAAACCGAATGAAGAAGGAAATTAACGAGAATGGGCCAGAAAAAAAACTGAGATTCCAACAGCCAGGAAAGCTAAATCTAAAGCAAAAATGAAAGCTACCTGAAATCCGATACCCGCTATTTACTAATTTAGTAAACAAATACAGATAAGCAGGTCAAACGGGGGAATAGAGAATTCGGAAGAGAAACGCAGAAAAGAAAATGGAGGGATTGTTCGAGCCAACGAGACGACTTTACGAGAGAATCGAAATCATCGACGAAGGTGAGAATGAGATGAGATGTGAGACTCTTGTCAGAAAGATCGACGCCTTTAAATTACCTCTCTTCTTCTTCTATGTGGTTCTGCCTCCTCGGTCTCTCTCTCTCGCTCGTGTGGACGCAAAGAAAGGAGGAGAGGGAGGGGCATGTAACTTGTAAGAGAAGAAAGAGCTGTCTTAAAAATATATTATATATATCGCTTCTTCCTTTTAAAAATAAAAATAATTATATATCGAGTGAGTCCTTGTGCCGCGTGAGCGTCCTTTCTTTTGTCTTTTACGGATTCTTTACTTGCAGGCCTTCTCCGGCTCCGCCTTCGCCAATTCAAGCATCTAGAAACGGAGGGTCAAGGCCCTATGGACTTCGGTTGGATCCAATAAAGTCAAAGTCAACATTGCTACGAGGACTGCACTTATTGCTTTTTTTACGCGTTTTGTTGTTTTTGTCTAATTTTTACTTTTTGTTATGTAGAAAAAAAAAGTCTAATTTTTACTTTCTTATAATATATATATATATATATATTATAAAAGTACTGTAGACATATTTATTTGCAAAATTATTTTAAAATATAATGTATTCAATAAAATCTTCAAAACTAAATAAAAGCACATACAAATATCAATACATTTTACACAAATTTCAATATATTTTTTGTATTTTAAATTAATATCCGAGACAAAGTTCTCTCTAGGATTTTAGAGAGAGAGGTCTGCCTTCTCTCTAAAATTTTCACCTTTGTGGCTGTCTGACTCTCTCTTCTTGCTTCCTTCTCCATCCCCCTCTCCTCCTCTACTCTTGTCCTATGTGTCCGGATCTCTCAATAAATCCCCATTTCCTGCCACTTTTAGGGGTTTTTCGGCGAATTTGGTAGCTAGATCTCCGCTATTCTGGAGCTTTTTGAAGACCACAACTGGCGGGGACGCCATCTACATCGACTGGAGAGGCTTTATACACCGGCCAACTGGCGAACGCCTCCAACTGCTGTTCGTGCCACCATATTTCGTCATTGTCTTTCATTTTTTGTTAATCATATTAGTTTGTTGCCTGATAAGGTTTTTCTGCCCCTTGTGGGTCTTTGTATGACCTTTTGGTCGCCCTGCTCGTTGGTCCGCCGACTTTTCGGAGTGTCTGGTTCGCCCTTTAGAGCGTGTTCTTGAGGTTTTTCAACCTTCTTGATTTTATTAATAAAAGGTGCTGCTATTATGATTTTAAAAAATCAATATATTTTTTTTAAAAAAAAATTATAACAAATCTTTTCTCTATACTTTTCTAACTAATTTCAATATTTTTTTATTAAACAATTACATCAAATCATCTTTCTATATATTTTTTTACAAATTTTAATAAAAATTAAATATCTTTAAAAAATTTTAAAAATATTTACACAAAAACTTATAAAACTCAAATCTACATAAATATTTACAAATTCCATCAAAAGAATCTTAAAAATCTTACCATTTTTTTTTATAAAACTAACATTGAATAATTTCATGGCCATTTCGAGGTACCGATACTGCAGTTATATTGAATGTTAAATTTGAGGTGAGGTCTTTGAACTTTATAGAGTATGAATGATGCAGTATCAAATGAAATAAGAGAAAATAGGAAAAGAGACTCGTCTTTATGCCAAAATTCTGGCACACTCTAAAATTTTACTTAATAAAATAATTAAAAATTAAATTTTCTATATATAAAATTTAATTGTCAAATAACTTATTTTTTTTTATACATTTCATTAGTAAAATTTAATGGAATGATGAATTTTTGTAGTAGATTCGATATATTAAAATTGATAATTTGGATCCTGGTACGTGACATTGATGTGAAAAATGATGTTTCCTTTAAATAAATAGAAATACGATGAATATCTTTTGCCACGATTGAACTTAAATATTGCATGGAAGGTAAAAGACATAAAAGGACAGGAATAGAAAGGTTAATGGGTTAGAGGGAGCAAAGGATGTTAACCCACTTCAGGCCGCATTGGGAGACTAGTCTGGGTCAAGTCATCCCTCGCGTTTGGATGTGTTTTTTATTCTTAGTTAATTTTTACAGACACCACAGACCTGTCAACTGTAAAGGTCGAATTAAAAAATTAAAAAATATTATTATTTCTTATTTCTTCAATTAATACTATATTTTTCCGTCTGATTGACACAACATATATGATCCTACACTTTTAAATGTTTTCCTTATATTTAGTAGATTACTTAGAATTTGAATTTGAAAATAGAGAGCATAAATAAATATAGAATCGTCATCTTTGTGTTTAAATTTCAAGGTCTTTCAATCATGGACAAAGTTAGGATCGAAGACTACTAAAAACGTAATAGAAATACTTTGTAATTCTCATAATATTTAAAAGTCAATAAGAAAAAAAAATTCCCTATTTTTTAATTTTTTTAACTATAGTTTTCTGTTTTTTGTTTAATTACAAATTTTGAATGTGTAATTAGAAAGGGGGTATATATACTTTCTAGTAAGATTTTCCCTTGTTAAAAAGATGAGACAAGGAGATGTTCGTTTGGAAGAAAATGATAAGATTCTAATAAAATTGTGAATATTTAAGTGATGTTAAAGTTGTATTGGTATGCGTGCAAAAGTTGTTAAAAGTGATTGATGTTTGTAAAAAAAAGTAATAAAATGTTGTATTGAAATACATGTTTTTTGTGATGTTTGAATTGTAAATATAAAAATATTATGAAAATCCTAAAAATTTGATGTAAACGAGCATAGCCAAAGATGAAAGATTCCTACCGACTCTGCACCTGAGTAGTATGTGGGTTGTGAAATACCCGCTTAGTCAGAATTTCGATAGTTAGCAGAGGAAAAAGGAAGAGAAAATAAAAATGAAAGATTCCCTTTTTAATTTATAGCAGTATAAACAAAAATTAGAGAAAATTTGAATATTTTGGTTTATATTAATTTTCAAA
This sequence comes from Myrica gale, assembly GCA_963930655.1. NCBI lineage: Eukaryota > Viridiplantae > Streptophyta > Magnoliopsida > Fagales > Myricaceae > Myrica > Myrica gale. The sequence goes on from OZ005616.1 coordinate 21,370,073, forward strand.
AATCTTCCAAAAGTTCGAAGATTACTTTTCTTTCTGATTTCTTCAAAAGTCAAATTAGCCAGCACTCCCTTTCTTCTCGAGAATTCTAAACAATTCGGTTATATGGTTAGAAACTTTCAAAAGCCACAAAAAATATTCCCTAGACGCTGCGGGAAGACTAGAGTAAATGACCGTTACAAACTTTTGGGTCCCCACGTTCAGATTTTTGTTTCCCAAAATTTTAGGAAATATTCTCGAAATTTTGAGAATCTTTACTTTATTGAGATTTATTGGGGTTTGTGAAAAGTGAAGTGTGTAGGTGTAAAAGTTAAAAATTTTGGAGTTTGTTTGGTTTGTCCGATTTGTTGAGACCCCAAATATTTGGGGTCTCAAACATGCCCTCTGTTTCTGTTTCTGTTTTTTTTTTCTTTAGAAACGCCACGACCAATTGACTCTGACAAACATAATACCTTATTATTACTTTTTTGAAAATTGACATTTTAATCCATAATTTTTGGCACTTTTTTATTTTTGTTCTTCATTTTCAACTTTCAAATTTTTAAACATTGAAATTTCATTTTTTTGACAAAATGATCATTCCATCAGTCTGTCGTCCATATGCTTAACGACACATGAAGCGGTCGACCAGGTATATGTGTTGAAAGTGAGCGGTCGATCGACAGCTTCATGTAGCAGTCGACCGGTATAAATTTGCTGACATATCAGAGAGCTCCGTTAAGTATATGGACGACAGACTGACATAATGGTCATTTCGTCAAACAAAGAAAACTTAAGGACTAAAAATATGAAAGATGAAATTGAATTACTAAAATAAAAAAAAGTGCCCAAAACCTAAGGACTAAAAAATGAATTTCTTTTTTTTTTGCTAGGTAAGCAATTGCTCGGGTTAAGCACCCGTTTCGTTCTAAATTTTGACTATTTTATATATATTTATTTATTTATTTACTTTTTTCAAATGAGTCCTTCTCTTAAAATTTTATTCTCAAAAGCTCTAATTATAAATTGACATTTGTCACCCAAAACTAAAATTACTTGACTTATAATTTCTTTAATTTTTTTCTAATTCTTAAAATAATTTAAATAATTTAATTTAGTTTTATTGGATTGATGTAGTATATATTATTTTGTGACTTGTAATTTTTAATTGAGCTAGCCGTTTATTTAGTTTAGAGAACACGTGTTAATTTATGATATGAATTGACACGTAAATTGTTAACTGAATTTATAGATAGAATTTTAATTAAGAAAAATTACAAATTCAAAGACTTTTATAATCCATTTTTTTTATTTTTTATTTTTTTACTTTTATAATCCATTTAAAACTTAATCACTACTTATTAAAATTGGTCAAAATTCATAAATAGGAAATAGAAATGGAGGAGACAAAATCAAACTTACGTGGTGTTTGAGTCCCAACGAGAACAAAGACAATTATGAACCATCACAGACATTGCCAAATTCGTCAAATCCGGGTGATTCAACTCACTACGCAACAACGTAGAAAAAAAAAACAACTCACTACGCAACACGATACCCTTAATTACTAATTAAGAAATGGCTCATGATGTCAACAATTTCGTAGTCATTGCCTGCACGTATTGATGTAGTAGCAGGTGAGTGTTTTCCACACCCAAAGGCCAAAAGCGGCGTATTTGTATTAAATCACATTGATCTCGTCGCTTATGGTTAAGGAATCCTTCCATTAACATTCAAAACGAATCACCATATACTTAATTTGTTTATCTGACAGCTAACAATTACAATTAAGATCAAAGAGTTTAAAGGATGATTGTTAATGCCATCACATCCAAGTCCAACTAATCAGCTAACTTCGTGCATCACGATCACGTGTTAGCATTTCAATAAAGCATTTTCTCGAACATATCATAATCTTAAATAGAACGATAAATTTTTAAAGGAAAAAGTTATTTTGTGACTATCAATGCAATTTCAATTTGAAGTCTAAACTAACAATCTTGACATATTAAACCATCCAACTTCCACAATTAATCAAATTGCGCTCTGAAATAAAATTTAAGTGTCAAAATCATGCAATGTATCTCATTCACAATACACGTGCCACAAGTTTGATCGTTGGATTTTTTGTAGGAACGTAAATTGATTAAATTTGATAGTTTGTGTGGTTTAATGTGTCAAAGTGCTAGTTGAGACTTTTCTTTGAAATTGCATTGGTAGTTAGAGACAATTATTTCTATCTTAAATTACGGAAATTCACAATTTAGTCATTGAGTTTTGACCCGTTTAGTTGTTTATAAACCCTAACAAAAAAATTTTCCAAACTATTATCTTTTGACAAAACGCTCCCACGTCCTCTGCAGCTCCAGCCTCATCTGTTTCTCCCTCTCCTTGCTCCTCCTCAGCTCCATCTCCAACTCCTCGTTTATCTTTCTCAACGACGTTGGTTCTTCCTTCTCCTCCGTCTACCTCATTGTTATCCGATCTCTATCGGTTGATGTCTCTATCTTTGAGTGTCGAATTTTCCGCCATGCAAACCGGAATGCTTGGTTTTTGTCTAGTTTCACCGTTTGTTTGCTTTTTTTTTTTAAATTATAGTAGCACCTTACGTTAATAAAATTCAACATATATGCTCAAAACCAGCGCGTCCAGATTCAACGAATCTACTCGTTTTCTCTAGTTTCACCGTTTTTTTTTAAATCATAGTAGCGCCTTACGTTAATAAAATTCAAAGAGATTTCAAAACCTCAACTAAAGGACGAACTAAACACTTTGAGGAGGAGTCGCCAAGGAGGTCTCTACTCTTTGGCGATCCTGAATATTCATCTTTGTCCCAACAACTTCGATGGTTGTATCAATGTGGTCCTCCACTGGGTGACTCAGGTCATCGATGCAATTAATAACAACTAGTGAATCCTTCAAAATTAGCCTGCTGAAGCTGTCGTCTGTCGAGTTTCAGCTTTTCCGTTAGCCACTCCCACTGCCATTAGAGGGTTCACCTCCGGATAATGTCAGTCCGTGCCCATAAAGCTCTGTCCAGATGGACGATTGTTTTAGCAAATACATGCATGCAATCGCAGTAAGGGAGTTCCTGACAGCAGCATCACAGTTTATTTTGACAGAACCAGGCCTCGACGCTTGTCAAATGCGCATTTCCCGCTGCGCTAGCTCTTTCTTCCCACACGCAACTAAATGATCTTTGTAGGCTATAGCACTTAAGAATCTGCTGTAAGATTGTGTTAGGATCCGCATGAGTGACTTTGTGGGCTTCCTGGTTTCTGGCGAACGAGATGAGATACATTGCTACTGCAGTATAGGTAACAAAAACGTGCTCCTCAGCTGGACCAATATATGTACGCCAGTCGCCATGGACAAGATTTAGCATGATTTTGAGCCAATCAACAATCGACAGATGTGTCAAAGAATAGCATCAGATTAGCGTCACGCTTTTTTCGAAAAGTCTAGAGAGAGAGTCCCTTCTCTCTAGACTTCCCCTTGTCTTATTCTGAACCCCCCTTCCAATGCTGCCCCCTTCACTGGGCGACGTGGAGGAGGGCCGGCAGTCAGAAGTTGTTTCCGTTTGGTTTTCTGTTTCAAGGGAAATTGACGTCTTTAGGTTTTTGATATTTTTTTATTTTTGTTCTTTACTTTTAATTTTAAAATTTTTAATCTTTAAATTTTTTTTTTTACGAAATATTCCTTCCGTCAGTCTGTCATTTATATGTTTAACGGCACATGAAGCCGTCGACCGGGTATATGTGTTGAAAGTAAGCGGTCGACTGACACAAATTTGCTGACGTGTCAGAGAGCTCCGTTAAGCATATGGACGACAGACTAACGGAAGGACCATTTCGTCAAACAAAGAAAACTCAAGGACTAAAAATTTAAAAGTTGAAAGTGAAGGACTAAAATGAACAAGTGCGCAAAACCTAAAGACTAAAATGTCAATTTCCCTTATTAGAAACAAAAAAGCAAACGGAAACAACTCTGGCGAAGATAGAGTGGCAACCAACTCGGCAGGGTGTTTTTCGGCGAGCACGTGCCACTTGGTCGGCATCAGCAGCTCCAGATCTACAATGTCGCTCATGTCCGACAACTCAGCACCGTCTCCCGACACTCCATGCACCACCCCTGAGGCGAGTCGATCTGACGCGCACTTTGTTTTTTGGGCTGTCGCCCTCTCTTCCTCCCATTTTGGCCAGGGTGTTGGTGCGACTCCTCCTCTTCCGACGACGGTATCCGCTGTTTACGGCATGTAAGTGTTGTGCCCCGGGTATGTGAACCCAAGTTGGGTTTGTAGTTTTGTTGACCTAGTTTGTTAAGGCCTTTATGGCCAGTTGTGTTGGGACCCGACCCTCATGGTCCATAGGTTTATGGGCTTTGGTGGGCTTTAGCTTTCCCCAGAAGAAAAGGCTTGTATAGGTTAAATAGAAAGAGGTACAGATAAATGTACTCGGATAAGGTGCAGATCAAGCCCATCCTTTGGGTGGGCTTTGCCATTTTAGCAAAAGGCCGGCCGGGCTGCCAGTGAGCACTTTGACCATGTGGCTGCGTGGACGCTTACTCGTGCCTCACGTGTCCCAAAAGTGAAAGGAAATTACGAAATTACCATCTTGCATGTTCCGTTGAACTGGGCAAGTGGAAATATTGTTGGAGTTCTGTATTGGTTAGAACTTGGAGATATGCTCTGTGACATAGTCACATGTTCAGTCAAAGAACCGTAAACATGTGCCATTTCAAACTGTTCAAGATATTTGCAACGTTGGGGGGGATAGAATCACTTGATATGGGATTTTTTTTTTAAATTTTTTTAAGCACACCTTCACTACTGGATGAACCGGTAATTCCACGTAGCTAGGAACAGCAGCTAAACGGCTGGTCAGCAACACAGGAAATGTCAGTATGTTGTACAATATATTTGTGCCCACAAGCAGGTAGCTGATCAACCATAGGTCAGCCACTTCAAAAGTTCCTTCAGCCACACAAGCAGATGCTTTAAGGGCAGTGGAGTAAATTGACGAGACACTGAATGATTGGATACAAATAAATAAAATTAATTTTTTATGACACTCAGCAAATTGTGATTGGTTAAAAAAAACTTTTTGTTAAAAATTACTTTACCGGAATTAAGGGGACATTTGTTGTTCGAAATGTTGGGTAGGTATATTATAAAAAAAATTTTACATCAATTTTTTTTTTATTATTATAATATTCATTCAAATCTTCTCTCTTTTTAATTTTTTACGAACTCTCATACAATATCTTCACTTTTTCATTAACCCTAATACCCTAACAATTTCACCACCCAAAATTTTCGCAAACAAACACTACCTAAGCTGATTGACCTATTGTACTAATTTTACAAACTTAGGGAGTTTTTAAGATTTTTTTTTTTAAAACTTAGGGAGTAAAAATAAATTTTTCCTAAAAAAAATCAGCATCGAGAAGTAGTAGAACTTATTGGAGCCGAGTAATTTTCGCTTTTAGCATAGGAACTATCACTTGTTCTAAATTACAAATTTCATCACATTTATTCTCTAAATTATCTAAAATGCACAAATATTCGTCTTTTAATAAAAAAAATATGATCAAAATATCCATAAAATAGAATAATTAAGAAATATTAAGAATAAATAAGATTCCGCCGCTAGTTAGTAGTTACAAAACTTCCTGATTTCGTCCGAGACATTGGTCTAACATGTTTTCTCCACGTGCATATAAGTCATTTGACCAGACAAGGAAATCCGATGTTTTTTATTAATCTCCCGGCTATCGTTTAGGTAGGTGCCTCCCCTCTAGCTTTCAAGCAACAGAAATTCCAGACTTACAGTTAGCACCAATATTTATTAGCCTACTTCCTGTATCTTCATTTCTACAAGTTTCTATCAGCCAAGAGGAAGTTCTGCTCTTGGCGCAATTTGAGTATGGCACCGAAAGCAACCAAACAGGAGTTTCTGAGAGTTAATTTGCTCGACCCTTGTTGGATAGGTGTGCGTTTGCTTCTTCTGTTGGTTTTGTTAGTAACAGATACTTCCGGTTCAAACAGCTCAAACATCGTCACCTCTCTACCTGGTTATTCCGGAGAGCTACCTTTCTCGCTAGAAACTGGGTGAATAACTGATAATTTCACAATGTATTATAGACAGCTCTACCCGTTTCTCTCTGGGAATGCTAACAGCGCCTGCATTCCATTCGGTTCTTGTTGCGTTTAGGTACATCGGTGTTGGGGATAACGAGACTGTGCAGCTATTCTACTATTTTGTGGAGTCCCAGAGGAGTGCTTCGCGAGACCCTCTGGTGTTTTGGATCACTGGAGGCCCCGGTTGCTCTAGTCTCGCCGGCTTTTTCTTTGAGAGTGGTATGTGTTTTCTTCTTCTTTTTCTTTCTAAATAGGATTGTACATTGCGTTTTTTGGTTTTTTACATTTGGGTTGGAATGTTTGGTTACTGAGAAAGAAGTTAAGAGGATGTTCTTCCATCTTCAGAGATGTTCGGTAAGTGTCCCGGCCTCTTAAAAAGTCCTTCCGAATCTTGCCTTCTTGGGCCCACGCCACACCCACCAGAATTGTTCGGGTTTCTTAGGTGTTGGCTTCGGGACTTGGCCTCTCATTTTGGGCCTCATCTCCATGCAACATTTCATAGCCCAAACCATACCCTGAACAATTTTGTTCTGCAGGTCCTTTGACCTTCACACTTGGAGATTACAATGGAAGCCTACCAACACTTGAGGATAATCAATGGGCATGGACGAAGGTGTGGTGAATCAAATTGCAATTGTTCGATTTTTTCTCACATTTTTGTGCCAAACCGACTATGATAACTGTATTGCTTTGGTCATCTTGATGAAATATGCTTATGGTTTTCTCAGGGCCTAAACATCATATATATGGATGGACCCGTCGGCACTGGATTCTCTTATTCGGAAAGCTTAGATGGATACATTATGGACGACTATAAATTTACGGCGCAAGCCTATGAATTTCTACAAAAGGTGTGTAAGAGAAAGTGGAAAAAAAAAAACAAAAAAAGAAGAAGAGAATTATAATATTACTTTGTAAAAACCAGGTTTCTGTTCTTTTGGGTTCGATTAAGATGTTTAAATTTAGTTATCTAATTTTAAGCTGCTATGCAGTGGTTGGAAATCCACCCTCAATTTTTGAAAAATCAACTGTATGTGGGTGGTGACTCGTATTCTGGCATACCAATCCCAATGATTGTGCAGCAGATTGTACTAGGTAAGTTATGTTGATGAGAACCGACACTTACCTAAACTTCTTCTCCCCAATCTGTATGTCTTTTCTTGCCAAAGCTTTTTTTTTTTCCTTTCAGTTGTCGCTTGATTCAAACTAATTAATCAACCCTGGTAGGCATGAAAAGCTTTTTCTGGATTGAAATGGGATAGCTAGAGGTTGTTCAAAACTGTAGATCTAACATGGGCATTGGGTTTGATCATCCTGTTGTAGGTAATGAGGCTGGAAGCGTGCCGTTGATTAATCTAAAGGTTCATGATCTAACTATCTTCTCTAATGATATAGGAAATGAACTTAAGATGTTTCTTCTAGAGTAATTACAGTAATCGCTAGCCTTTTAGACTTCATCTATGATTCTGAATCGTCACTGCTTGTTTTTCTTACATATTTGTGAAATTATTATCAGGGATATGTGCTTGGGAACCCAGTCACAGATTCATTCACTGACATGAATGCTAGAGTCACTTATGCTCATCGGCTCGCTCTCATATCAGATCAACTCTATCAGGTAAATGATTCAGACAAATAATCATGAACTTATGACAAGTATAATGCATTATAACTTTCTCCAATCAGACTCCAAGCAAAGAAGGATATTTCATTGGAACTTGTTTATGTCATCAATTAAATTATTCTACTAGGTTCAACACGATGCAAGATACATCATATACATCACATGACAGCATTTCATACTTTATAAGGATATTTTAGGATATAGACATAGCCATTGGGTCTCTTGTTGGCATTTTTCATTATACTAATAACTAAAAATTCATACATAAGGCAGCATGTTTCACATACTCCTACTTGGTTCGAGCAGGATTCCACAATTTACAAACAAGAGTAGTGTTTTTCAGTTGTCCTTCCCTGTCATCTTTTTTAGGTTTATCAAGTCTTATAATCTTTAACTATAAAACAAAAAAAAAGTCTTATAATCTTGGTTTGCCTTATCTCTATGCATCTCTGCTACTGAATGTGTTTGGTTCTAACTTCTAAAATGTTACGTTTCATGCTTTCTAGTCGGCGAAAACAAGTTGCAACGGCAATTTCGTCAATGTAGATGCTAGCAATTATGAATGCACCTCAGACGTTGATGCTATCAGTGAGGTTAGAGGATCCACAAACAACATGCTTTAGTTAGACCTGTTTCATCACCAAACTTCCACTGACACAGACAAAGTTATCATTTGAACTTGCAGCTGACAAACGACATAAATTTGGTACACATTTTGGAACCTTACTGCAGTAATGCAATGCCCGAGCCAACTGAAGATGTAGAGTCGGTCCGTAGATATCTCTCAGAGAAGTCTAGTCCTACATTTTGGTGTCGGGTAAACCTCTCTCCCTCTTTCCAAGTGCATGTGTGTGGACATGCCAAGATATCTGACTAATTTTCAACTAGTTCAACTGATTAACACATTGCTCAACTCCTACCAGAGTTATAATCATATGCTCTGCTACATCTGGGCAAACAACAAAGGTGTCCAAGAAGCTCTTGGGGTCCGAGAGGTATGTGCAGTGTATTATATGCCATAGTATCCAACAGTCACCACCTATACTCACTAGAAGTTTCTTGTGTGATGTCAACCAGGGGACAAAAACTTTTTGGCAATACTGCAATACCACCTTAGCTTATACCAAGGCTGTCACCAATGTTGTCGGTTATCACCGGAATCTAACAAATGCTGACCTACGACTTCTAATATACAGGTAAAAGTTAGCAAGATACTACTGGCATATCTGCATCCATTTTCGTGCTGCCATTTCACGTTATCAATCCAAGTTCCTAATTTAAAACGATGCATGTGAACTATACAATTATAAGAAGAATAAGCAAAATGTTTTGGCTTTCTCTCGAACTTGAAATTCCTTCCTTGTTTTGCCTAAACCTCTTCTTTCATCAATTGTGTATGGCCCTTTAAGCAAATCTTTCCCTGCACATCAAGGACCATTTTCTTTATTTCATGTTTTTTTTTTGCCACAAATAGCATCAAGGGTTTGGGGCTATAACATCCTGCCTTTTTCTTCATCAGTCCCTGGTAAAATGGTTATGTAGGTAATGCCTAATCTTTGGACCCTAGACGTAAGTTCTGTCTCAACTTCTTATATAGGACCCTAGTCTTTATTCTTGTTTGTTTATCTGTGCTAAGGAAATTTGACTAATTCACTAGCCTTTAGTACATCAATAGCAGTGCAAACAAATCTAAGTTTGAAACATTATGGGCTAATACAAATTTTGGATTCCAACAGTGGCGATCATGACATGTCCATTCCGCACATTGGCACACAACAATGGATTAGTTCTCTTGGTTTGACTACGGATGAAAGTTGGAGAGTATGGTCTACTGGCGGTCAAACTGCAGGGTGCGTTACAAGTTTCTAATCCCTTGCAATCCCACAACACCCCCCCCCCCCCAGAAAAAAAGATCTCTCTCCCCCTATGGTCCAATCTTGAGATAACAGTACCCTGAAATATGTTCTCTTTCTCGTGAACTTGCAGGTACACAAAGAAGTTGATCAATGATTATTTCACTTTGACATATGTGACTGTAAAGGCAAGAACAATCGTCAATTAATTCCTTGATCTAAATATTGTTTTCGAGTGGAGGCCTAAACAGTCTCATATGTTATTTGTCCTTGTATACAGGGAGCAGGCCACTTTGCTGCAGAATACATGGTTAAGGAGTGTGCTGCCATGATTGATAGGTGGATGGCTTATTTCCCTATTTAAGTGTGACAGATTGAAACTTATTAGGTGATCTAATTTGTGGATGGAAATTTTAGCATTTCAATAGTGACTGCAAAATAAAAGACACTCTGAAAAGTCTTGTTTCTTAACATACCTATCCCTCTCTCTAAATCGATCATATGTATGAAGGACAATTCCCAAGTGTCATGCAATGAAATCAGTCCAGCTTAGGACTGAAACAACCATCCCAACACAAAAGTGTCTTTCTTGACACCAAGAAGCCTAACATAAAAATATAATGACTGCATCCCATTACAACAATGTCAACCAATAAGTATAATCATGAAGATTCAAAATTTTAGGATATTTCTAATCTGAATATTGCAAAGGCCATGAGGTAAATCTTGTCCGCTCCCCAGTCAAATCAATTGCAATTATTGTAATGAACATGGATGCACTTCAACAAACTTTGGCTATATCGATACTTGTGATAATGTAATCACTGGAACAGAATCTCTTGTCTTATTGTCATCAAGTTGTTGCAAAAAAATAATGTCAAAACCAAGCAACCTGTATTCTTTACTAACAAAATTTCCTGGAATTTAGTGGACAGAATAAATTCCAACATGATGCAAAATTCCCTCAAGGCACCCATTGTCAGCTAATTTCACCAATTCACAATAGGAATAAATAGAAATTTGTTTTTGTTCATTACACACAATCTAATCAATGAGGCAGAACGTTTTAATCTCCTAATACTTCATCACTACGTATTCAATGGCAAGTTTCCAATTATATATACCATACTCCCTTACCATAAGTTACGCATCACATGGAGTCGAATGTATAAATAACCATATAACTTAGCAATTCAACATTTCTGGAACTGCAAGCAAACATGACAACAAATGTAACCCACAATCGCCCGAGACCAATGAGCTGGAAAGAGACATATATCATCAAACGCAAGCCAAAGTCTCAACGTAAGGATACGCATCCAGCCATCCAAATTGCAACGTGTACTTGTTCTCGAAGGGGTAAGGTCCTATCTCGCAAAGCTCCTCAACACTTCTATCCCTAAGATTATAGGATACAATCTTACCAGGTACGTGCAACAAGAGCTCCGCCTCCTCCTCCTTCCTAAGGACAAAAACTATAATGAACGCAAAGTAACATGAATCTCGCTGGTCGAGGAAGTTCCGGACCATCTCGGGGTACGAGACAACAATACCACGAAGATCGACATCGTACTTCACGAACCATCCAGCGTAGTCGCTCGCCATCTCAAGGACTTTGAATTGGGTAGTGCGAGCACCATAAATTTCGATAAGATGCAAATGGCCACCGGACTCATCGAAATATCTGAACCTCCTCGTGCCCTGGGCTTCCGAGCGGGGAGGACTCGGCATTGTGCCGAAAACCTCCTTCTCGATATTAAAGTACATTGCAGCTCCAGAAGGACTAAACCAGTGAACCGCCCCGTTCCAACACACGCCTTGGTGGAACACCATGTCATACGGCGCGACGAACGGAGAACCCGAAGCCCTCCAAGCGCGAGTCTCGGACGAGTATACCTCGATTTGGTAGTTGTACGGCGATACAGCAGTGCTTCGGACGCAAACCACCTGGTAATACGGAGATTTTGAAGGCTCAAAAGCCAAGGTAAGACCAGATACCGCATAAGCCCAGTCGGTGTCGGGGAAAGGAAGCTTTGAGAAATGCTTGGTTGTCGGATTACAAACGTAGTAACAATGTCTTTTGTCTCCCGATTTATTTTCGAGGCTACGGCACAGGAACAATCCATTGCGAGACTGGAGGATCTTGACACCCGAAGGAGAAGGAAAATGGCTGCTGTCGTCGGAGATATAATCGAGGGATTTAAAGGGAGGGCTAGAACGGGTTCCATCAAGAGGGAGGAACTGGTAGTGCGATGGGATACTTCTGCAGAGTAAGATACCGGAGAGAGATGAACAATGGTGGTGGTGTTGATGGCGGCGAGAGAAGTAAGGGTCGGAGATAAGAGAAAGCCAACGTCTGGACATGCATTTGAAGCGGAGAAGAGGCTTCACTGGGACGCGGATGAGGATCTCCGTCAAGACGTCATCGTTTTCAGCGATCTTCTCGGCTGCTGCATTGGTTCTGTTCTTACTCGGCATTCTTTGAAAGTTTGAAGAAAGGTGGCAGAAACTCCCCAAAGCGAGCCCTCCTCCACAAAGAGAAGAGTAAAGAGCATATAACGGCAAAATACTACTTAGATTTAATAGTATTTCAATTAAATACTAATAAAATATCTAAAGCGGCTAAGTTGAACATTTTTTTAATTCGCCAAAAAGGAATTGAGAATATTTTAGATTATAAAATATTAATTTCTAGGGAATATAAACAGTTCGTGATATTCCAAAAGTAATTATCCAAAAGCAAATTAGAAATTAAACAAACAAAAAAAAAAGCCTTCAAAATTACTATTCCAGATATGCAGCCAATAACTTGTTAAATCGGACACGTCGAGGAATGCTTTGTGCTTACTGCTCAACACTTCTTCTTTACTCCCACGCATTCTTCGAGGACTTTTTCAGGGGCGATACTTTCAATTCTATTGAGAGTTTTTAATCAGAACGAGCATTTTTTTAAAAAAAAAAAAACTTGTAACGTTTCCAACTTCGAATAAATGATGTTTAACCATCTTGCTTAACAAATGGAATAGAATAGCACGGACGTAGAAAAAAAGAAAGGAATAGAATAGCACGGTGTCATGGACCACCAATTAAAAAGGAATCTCCATTTAAGTTGAAATAATGAGATAAATACAATTTGTCACACTTCAACTACTATGGTCTTAACACTTTGAACCTATAACTATTATTGTTGTTGTGACGTTGCACCTAGGGATGTTCACCTATACCGATAACCGCTACCTGCTTAGTAGCGGTGAAAATGACGGTGACGGTAAAAGACTGTGGATAGAGAAAAGTCAGGGAAATAGAGAAAGAGGTGCAGGGGAGAGAGATAGAAAAAAGAGAGAGAGAAATAGAGAAAGAGGTGCAGGGGAGAGAGATAGAAAAAAGAGAGAGAGAGTCAGGGAGAGAAAAATGGAGAATTCAAATTTAAAGAGAAATAAAATCTCACTTAAAAATTCTCTTTATTACCCAATAATTCTTAATTGGAGCACCTATGTCAAAAAAGTGAAGAACCGAATCATGACCAACTATAAGTCAACAACGCCAATCAAGTCTCACGATGAAACGAGTTAGAGTGTACGGTAAAACGACAAAGATAAATAGGATGTCGAAGGTATTAAAAGATATAATTGAAATAATAAAATTTATCTATTTATGAGATACTAATTTCACTTGATATCACGGTAAAAGTTCTGAATTGAAGACCTGATTCTGTGTCGGATTTCCAGCCCACACCTCACAACCCCTTGTATGATGGATTTAACAGCCGAAATGTAACCCAATCTGTTGTGTGAGATATAAAATGATGATGTATATGACAGAAGAACTTGGGAAGGGAAGTGAAAGAGAGAACACACGATTAAAATAGTTCAACCTTTAAGAGGTCTCTGTCTACCATTTCAAAAAGTAACGACTATTAATTTCAGATACATATACACATTACTACACAGGAAAAATACACTTTTTATTCACCAACTATCATAAATTTTGCACTTTGCACTTTAACACATTGCACCATTCGTCTATTTTTATGTCAAATTGTATGGAAATTGATTTTTTAAAACAAAAAAAACAAAATGACGATTATACTCTTAAATGTAATTTACAGTCTTACTATTTGACTTTTTTAATTGCATAATCGATATTTTGTATTAAACAAAAGTTAATTTTCATCTAATTTAACGGAAAAAATAGATTGAGGGTGCAATGTGTTAGAGATGAGTAGTTTGCGGGTGCAATATTTCAAATATGATAGTTTGATATGCAAAGTGAAAAAAAATATTTTTCCCTCCCTACAATACTATTACAAATGAAATCACTTTCTACCTCTGAAGGGGCCCGTATTCCCTTCCTCTCAAGACATCTGTGTCTCTTCTCTTTCATTTGTTTTTTATATCTATGAAAGTCCAAACCAAAATTTGTACTCGCAGAAACAGAGGAGATCAAGTAGGTATTCTAGCATATCATTGTTGTCCGTAATTCTTGTACGAATGAATGGTTTATCGAAACCATTACTGAAGAACGAGCATCAGAATCACCTGTTCTTTCTCGGTTATCAAAACAGGGCTTGTCCTGGTACAGGAAAAAAAAGCAGGCCACTTTGCTGCAGAATACACGGTCAAGAAGGGCGCTGCATAGGTGGATGAAAAGTCTCTCTCTCAACTCACTCAACATCTCTAGCTCAATCAAACCAGTTTAGGACTGAAGCAACCATCCCGACAGAAAAATATCTTTCTCGACACCTTGATGCCTAACAAAAAACATCATGACTACTTCCTGTTACAGTCACCAATAAGGGTAACCATGAAGATTTGTAAGATATAGGTTTAGATTTAACCTGGAAATAGCAAGGCCATAAAATTGAATACCTGCTTTCAAGTCAAATCAGTTTTTAACTCTAAAAATGAACAAGATAGCTTCGGCTTTTTGGTCATAGATTTGTCTTGGAAACTAATGTCAGGTCAGAACGTGGCAAAAATAGTCATTTTTCACTGACAAATCCATGGAACTAGTCTACTGAGCAAATCCAACACGATGCAAACACCCATTGCTAACTAATGTTCTCCAATTCAAATTAGAAATGAAGACACGATAGACCAATCTAAAGCATTAGGCACAAAGCTTTATAATCTCTCTGTTTTTTATACTACACATACACCCATGACCCAACTTTCAATGCATATAAGAAATTTCATTACCAGAACTTACACATTTACATGGGGTTGAATTTACCAATAACCATAACTCGGCAATTCAACAACTTCAGGGACTGCAAGCAAACATGGAAATTATGAACAATGGTTTAACCCCAATAGAGGATGGTACCAGTATATGTATAATACACAAAACATCAAACACAAGCCAGAGTCTCCATATATGGATAGGCATCCAGCCATCCAAACTGCAACGAGCTCCTAGTCTCATTGGGATTGGGTCTTAAATCGCAAAGCTGCTTAAAACTCTTATCTCTTAGATTATACGACACGATCTTACCAGGTACGTGCAACAGGAGCTCTGCCTCCTCATCCTTCCTAAGGACGGAAATTATAGCGAATGCAAAGTAGCATGAATCGCGTGGGTCGAGGAAATCCCGGATCATTTCAGGATACGAAGCAACAATACCGCGAATATCGGCCTCGTACTTCACGAACCATCCTGAGTAGTTGCTCGCCATCTCAAAGACTTTGAATTGGGTAGTGCGAGCACCATAGACTTCGATAAGATGCAAACGGCCACCGGACTCTCCGAAATATCTGAACCTCCTCGTGCCCCTGGCTTCCGAACCTGGAGGACTCGGCATTGTTCCGAGAACTTCCTTGCCAATATAAAAGTACCTTGCAGCCCCTGAAGGACTAAGCCAATGAACCGCCCCGTTCCAAAATACGCCGTAGTCGAACACCATGTCATACGGCGCGACGAACGGAGAGCCACAATGCCTCCAAGCTCGAGTCTCGGACGAGTATATCTCGATTTGGTAGAAGTACAATGAAACGGCAGTGCTCCGAACGCAAACCACTTGGTAGTACTGTGATTTGGAAGGTTCGAACGCCAGAGAAAGACCGAATATCGTACAGGGTCCGTCGGTGTCTAGGAAAGGAAGCTGAGAGAATTGCTTAGTCGTCGGATTACAAACGTAGTAAGTATGCCTTTGGTCTGCGGATTTCTTTTCGAGGCTACGGCACAGGAACAATCCATTGCAAGACTGTAAGATCTTGGCACCCGAAGGAGAGGGAAAGAAGCCGCTGTTGTCAGAGATGAAATCGAGGGACCTCAGGGGAGGTGTAGAATGAGTCCCATCAAGAGGGACGAACTGGAAATGTGATGGGATTCTTCTTCGAAGGAAGATGCCGGAGAGAGACGTGCGGTGGTGGTTGTGCTGTTGATGGCGGCGACAGAAGTGAGGGTCAGAGATAAGGGAGAGCCAACGCCTGGACACGCATTTGAAGCAGAGAAGAGGCTTCGCCGGCACATAGATGAGGATCTCCGTCAAGATATCATCGTTGTGCGCAATAATCTCCGCCGCTGCGTTGGTTCTACTCATCATTATTGGACGGTGGCAGGAATTTCACACCTCCGAGACGTTCTGGACAGAGACGCAGAGAAAAAGAGTAAAGAGCCTTTCTGAGGAAATTCCTATTTACAATTTTTTAATAACAACTTGAGCGTATTTTATTTAACCTCCCAATTAGGTAAATTAATTGTGCCTTCACGTTTCAATTTGATACCTTTTAAGTTATAAAAATTAATTAATTATTGTCTAGTCTGATTTGACCCTTAAGTCAGACCAATAAAAAAATTTAATTGTCTTCCTGTTTAATTCGGTCGTTAAATGTATTTCCAAAGTAAAATTACTAATTTAGAAATTTAAATAAATAAAAATCAATTAAAAATTAAAAATATTATTTTATTGGTATTTTTTATTAATTAAACCTTAAGACAATATATTATAATACGAAAAATTATTCCTTCTTTTTTTTTTTTCTAGGTAATGGGGTGGGGGAAAGCAGCCAAAGCTGCATACACCGGGATTCAAACCCGGGATCAGCCCTTCCTAAAGGGAAGGAGGTGCCACTCGAGCTACGAGCTCGCTGGCGAAAAATTATTCCTTCGACACGGCAATAATTTGAGGTATGTGAGAATTCTTTTAAAAACAAAAATAAAAATATCGTCTTAAAATATTGGTAATTTAGCATTTTTTTGGTTCTTGAGTCTGTACCTTTTTTTATAAATGGTCTTTCACTTTCAAATTTCAAATTTTTAATCATTGAGTTTTCTTTATTTGACGAAATAGTCATTCCTTTAATCTTTCGTCTATATACTTAACGGAGCTCTCTGACACGTCAGCAAATTTGTACCGGTCGATCGCTAACTTTAACTTTCAACACATATACTCGGTCGACCGCTTCATCTGTCATAAGCATATGGACGGCAGACTGACGGAATAATTATTTCGTCAAACAAAAAAAACTCAAGGACTAAAAATTTGAAGTTTTGAAATTGAAGGACTCATTTATCAAAGAAGTATAAACTCAAGGATCAAAATGTTAAATTCTCTAAAATATTTAAGAATTATTGGTAACAGAACTCAGAATAAATTAATTCAAACAATTTTAATCATTGAGCTTAAGAAAATATATGATCACAGCCCACGCAAAGTGAAGGGGGCCGCACATTAGTGGGTGGCTCATCTACCAGCGTTGAGAGACTACATAAATTATTGAATTTAAAGAGTTTCTTTCCCATTACGGAATAGTTTTTCTTCTTTTTTTTTCCTCCCAGATTGGAATGTGAAATTCGGAAGAAACCTTGTACGGCCTGCAGAATCAGGGAGATCAAGTAGGTAATCTAACTTCTTCTTAATTTCTCTGCAGATTCGGTTTGAAAGTTGCAGGAAAGCTCTTCAATGGGGGGGGGGGGTGATCTAACTTGTCATGGTTTCCCCTCCTTTTATGGAGAGGATAAACTATGGTCCTGCAAATTTTCATCTGTTGCGATTATGTTGATGGGCATGAAGGATCTATAACATACAGCTTTCAAACTACGTCCTTGGTCAAATACAACATGAAAATTAGAATTTTTTTCGCTTCTAGTCTCCGAACCCCAATGTCATTTACCAGTCTGAAATATAGATTTTATCATATATAGTCCATAAACTTTCAAAATACATCAATATACGTCCTTTCGTAAGATCCTCCTATTGATATGTACATAAAATAGGCTATGTGTGACGTAATATTGACATTTATGACAGAGCAAACGTTTGGTAAACTTTTGCAGTTTGGAATCTAATGTAACGAAATTGGTAGTTTGAAAATTACAAATGTCATTTGACCCATAATTCAAAGGCAGAAAAGTGATATTTTACTTAGAAAACTTCGACTTGTAAGTTTGGAGACCATAGCATTCAGCATGTATATGCCAAGTTCAAACCATATATGGTACTCATAACTACCTATAGGATATAGTACTGTCTACATAATCCTCAATCGCCTAACATAAATCTTGTGAGCACGACGCTGTGTTTCATTCTGTCAATACCTGCAAGCTGCAGGTCTTACTGCGCTGCGTCGTTCGACCTTGGCAAACATTTTGCTACCACTTACAGGTAATGATCAGTGCCATGTTAGAAGTTCTTCTTGAGCTGTAACCCACTTCATATCCCTAATCCACGGTCTTCTGGGGAGAGACTACCTTGTCACTCGATATACATCAATTATGTCATACTTTACTAACCCAGAAAACAAAGCAAGTGCCTGCGCGCCCCCATAGTTTTTTGTTGTCTCACTCCCTTAAAGATTTTATGCTGACCAATTCACGGAATATACATGAATAATTCAAACCCAAGGAAATAACAGAGCTGAAGTTGCATTTTGATGAACTTTTTGGTGGACGAGAGGACTCATATATATATGTCTAAAAAATAGAGCACATGTACCGGCCATTTCAAAGTTATATCGGAAGAACTGATTTGTCAAGGTTACTAAATTTTCAACCTTACTAAATATTAGAAAATCTCACACAATGTCTGAAATTTAAAGCAAATAAGATTCAACCCCCATACAGAGAGTACTTGTACAGTTCTAAACCATAGCTTAATTATCAAACAGCACAAAAAAAAAAGCATAGTCATGATCAGCAGTATACTAGCTTAATGGGTAAGAGGAGAAGGAAGCTGGAGATAACAAAAGTACTATCCACCACTAAATGCGAGCAAGGGTCTCGAAGTATTGATGAGTTATGATCCCTCCTTCTCCTAGTGCAGATATACCAAAGCTTCTAGCCGGGCGCAGATCACAGAGCTGCTGGAAGGAGTTATCTTTTAGATTGTAAGAGATCACTTTCCCGGGTACCACCAGGACAAGATTTGATGATTGATCATCTTGTGAATCTCCTTCAAGTAGGCACAGCAAAACATAGGCATAACCTCTGGCATAGTGAGGACCGCGGACCATCCTTGGGAATTCTTCTGCAACATCATCAAGATCACCACGATATTTCACAAACCAACAAGACTTGTCACTTTGCATCTCGTAGACTGTAAAATCCGTCCCATAGGGTCTGTTGGCTGTAATAATATGTAAATTGCCACCTGACTCTCCAAAATACTCCAGACTCATTCTAAACGCCAAGGGTCCCCATGGAACCTTTGGCGCTGGCATTTTGTCTACATATTCTTCATCTAAATCGAAGTGCCAAACTGATTCTTCTCCTTGATCAAACCAGTAAATCTTGCTGTCCAAGTAAACCCCTTTATGGTTGAATATCACACCATTGGGCACAATAAGAACTTTGTTAATGGGCTTCCAAGATTGGGTCTCCGACAAGAAAGTATCGATTTTGATTAGGCGACTTGACAGTGCCGAAGATATCTCATAAACAAAGATAACTTTGTAGTGAATTGACTGCAAAGGATCAAAAACTATATTGACAGCCCTTAGATCTGCCACTAAGGGTACATCAAGCACAGCGATTCTTGTGGATTTTCCGGAAGCAAGATGACAAATGTAGTAAGAAGTGAGCATGGAATCATCCAGATTAGCTATTGAATAGCATAACAAGCCCTTGCAAGAATGCAGAAGATCTGTATCTTGGTTGTTGAGGAACTCGAAAGGTAAAACCCTAGGAGGTTGGTAGCCCTCAAAGGGGACGAGTGACAGTGCCGACTGCTGTGTGACAGTGCTTCTTAACAATAAACCATTGCAACTATGGTTTTTCCGGGCATGCATGACACTAAATGTAGGATCAGAGATGAGAGAGTACCATTGTTTGCATACAGATTTGAATCTGACAATAGGCTTCACAGGAACACGCAAAAAAATCTCTATAAGGAGATCTTCGTTGCTAAAGACTGCGGCGGCCGCTCTCTGCAATCTAGATATGCCGCCGGAGTTGGTGGTTCTACGTCTTATTCTCCTCGGTTCCATCGTCTCAGTCTTGTTTTTTACGGGCAGCTTTTCTTTAATGCTAGCTTTATAACGCTCCTCCGTTCAATACTAATCCAAAAGTATCCTTCTTAAGGATGAAATAAGGACTAAAATTCTCTCTAATTTCTTATCCGAATTGCAGCAGTAATTCAGAGAGAGTTGCGCCGTGCAATTTGAATAACAAATTATAGAAGATGTATTTTGCTCCTAACTAAAAGAGTGCTTTGTTTACTGTCTTAAATTGCCATATAGATCATCATTTTATAGAAAATATTTTTAAATCACCATTTTAGGTCATCCCTTCATATGAATTCTACCTCATATTATTAATTAATTGATAAACTCAAACATGTCATTTATCTAATTTAAATTTTCTAAAACTGAAAAACATTATAGATCATGGTCCTCTAAAATTCTCAGGATATTCTACTAATTAGTAGGTAGATATTATAGACACTGATAATTGTTGTCAAATTCGAGGGCATATATAGATTCTATTACATGAGTAACTCATTCTCAAATTCAAGTACTTAACATATTAATTAGCATCTACCATGTTTAGCACATTTTAAAAGTGATAAATTAAAATACTAATATGGTAAAATCAGTACTATTATATATGGAATATCATACAACACAGGTTGATCGAGGTTTACATACACCCACAGGCTAGCTAGGCTACCTTAGAAATTAATGTACGTACATGATTTTCAACTAACTCGGATATATAGGTGAATATTTTTGGAGAATATTAATCGATAAATATGCTGCATACATTTACTCTGATAAATTAGATTCCACATAAATGTGTGTTGAATAATTTATAGTTAATTAACGGGTTTAATTAATATCACTGAGGTCTGGTAAACAAATTTTTAATTAGAACCTTATTTATCTGTATGTATTATTTTAATTACAAACAAGGAACAATTTATAATTAAGTATATTAATTCGGTTTCTATTGAGAACCGGCGGCCTTTTGGTCGTTGCAACATTTCAGTAGTACTGAGAAATTTTACGATACAACTTCCACCCAAAAAAATCCCTCCTCCTCGATGCTGATTTACCATTACAACGTTGGGAAAGTTTCCTGATTGCGAAATCAAGACAAGTCCCACAGAGAGAGCAAGAAATATGAAATATCGACCTCTGCAGGCCCACTGAGTCAACCCGTTCGTGCGGTATAGTGGACCCTGCATTGAGCTCTAAACTTCCGCTTGCGTACATCTCTCGAGTCAACAGAGTTTCTTTGGCTAATAGGCTCAACAAGCAGCTTGTTGTCCCTTCTTTAGACAGTTCTACTGTGGACTCGCTTGCAAGATCCTTGGCGCAAAGCACCACGTTTTGGTAGTCAAGCTGGCAAAGAAATCCTCATCTGCATGCATGCTTGAGTAGGCACTCGTCCTCGTACCATACGATTGCAGCTTTGTTATAAACTTATAAGGGCAACGGTTCCGAATCTCTTTGGTTGCATTGGCAACACAGTTTGAGCAGTCTGGATCCAAAACATCCTCACGGCAAAAGAACGAGCCCATATATATACAGCTCTTGATCTTGGCCGTTGCCGTGGGCCGTGGCCCAGGGAATCAAGACTGAAACCTCTGTCTGGTGTTTCATATGAAAGATAGCTTGCGAGTTCTTGGAGGTTCGTTTCGCATACGGGTCGTTGATGTTAAAATTCTCAGGACTTGAGCAGGAGTGGTAGTGAGGAGGCAGACAGCAGACCGAAAGCAGTTTCGATATGTACACGCGCGGGAGTTTAAATAGAAAACCAACTATACAAGCGTGTCCCAGAATTGTGCTCAATGCAAGCAAAGCTGTACAATTAACCAAGAAAATATGGAAATGTGCGGGACATGGGAAATATATATGAAAATGTGCGGGAGATGGGTATCGTGTAATAATTAACACTGAGAGCAACTACGTCTAGCAAATAACGAGAGAAGAGGCCAATTTTGAGAGAAACATTGCTGAATATCGGGCGCCGGTTGTTTTGTTTCAGGCGCCCTACCAACCTCCTCCTCTTGATTCTCCGATCTTCCACCTCCATCTTGTTCAGTAGCTCGTCCTCAAGTCTGTGCTCCTCCCGCGGCACCCTCTCCACATCTTCCCTATTTCGGTTTCTTTTTATTCTTCTTTTAACTTTTGCTCAGTCATCTAGTGCTCTTACTCTTCAGTCAACTAATGTCGGTGTGGGCTCAACCGCCTTCAAATCTATCATTGCTCCCTTGATTATTGCAGATAACTCCAAGGCCGCTTGGAGTTCTTCAATCAATTGCTCCCGAGATGGCCTTGTCTTGGTTATATCCTGACTATGGCCAAACACCTGTTTTTCTTTTTTATTTTATTTTCAGTTTAGTACGGTGGTTATTTGAGACTATTTGTAGGTTTCTCCATTCTTCACGAAGCTGCATGTAGGTGAAAATTATTTTATAAATTTATGAATGAATTTCATTTTTTTAATGAACTACCTTTTAAATCTTCTATTTGTGGATTATTTCTCTTGTACGAAGAACCGTTTTGAGAATTTTGATGGTAAGTTTAGAGCCTTACCTAAAAACAACGTTATTTGTTGCCCTATAATGATCATTTATAGGGGGAACATACCCACTATCCCATGCCACGAGCAAATTAAATGAAGGGTTAATTATAAAAAATCTCCATGAACTTGTATGTCAATCTCAAATACCTCAATGAACTAAAAATCGTTACAACCCGGCTCCATCTATTACATGTCACGTTGCATTCGACTTTTCACCCATATTTTGCTTTAAATCTCAAGTTTTTCGTCACACGTGCAGGGCACGTGACACCCAGAACACGCGAACTTACCGGATTGCCCCGTACCTTTGACTGACTCTCTATCTCTCTCTTCTTTAAACACGCCTCTCGCTTATCTTCTTCATCTCGGCATCCCTTTCTCTCTCTCTCTCTCTCTCTCTAAAGTTTCTCTGTTTCTCCCTCAATCTTCTCTCACAGGCCAAGCAGTTGTAAAAAGAACCATGGTGAGGGACAACTTGTCCCGAGCTTCTTCAGATGCCCGTTCTCACTCGACGTGATGAAGTCCCCAGTAAGCCTGTGCACGGGAGTCACCTATGATCGGTCGAGCATCCAACGGTGGCAGAAAGATCGAGAACAACATCTGTCTCTTCGACACCTTCGCAAAGATAGTTCTCTTCGCGAGAGAATTAGAGGTAAATGATAAATGAGTTTATGCATTTGTCGTGTAGCAGTGGCTCCAATGGGCCACCAAATGGAGCCTACAGTGTGACAGTTGCATCTGTCATGCTCTGCGAGGTGGCTGATGGTTTGGTGGGAGGTAGCCCATCCAAGTTATCCACTGCATGGATTTACGCTGAAATCCCAGTTTGTCTTCTCTAACGTCTTAGCTATGTCACGTAAAGCCTGGACTACAAAACGCAACAAAATCAACACTACCAATTAGATCCCAGTACGCCTACAAAGATTTTTATCGTCGACAACAGAGTTAAAAACAGAATATTGAGCCTGCCAGTTTGGTTTGGGATTGCCTCCATGCAGGGGAGAACTTGGATGGGCTACAGCCAACCCAGCAAAAGGACTTGAGAATGTTGTCACTTCCATGAGTCCACTACAGTGTGCTAGTGGGAATGGTGTTCGGTTTTACGGTGGGAAAGATGATGATGCTTTTTGGAGACTATCGTTTGGAGAAGAAATTGTGAGTCCGAAGATGTGGAGATTTCACGGGAAATGGAAGCACGTTATGGAGAAAAGAGAACAGAGTCAAGAACACCGAGGAGGCGTATTGAGAGACGTTGGATCATAACTACAATTCTGGCCTAAACACTACTGCAGAAGAAGATATTTTTGCCACTCAGAACGTGGAAGAAACTGAGCCTGAGGTACTCTCATAATTTATCTTGCGACTCTCCAAGGCAATGGAGATCCCGTTGCTGTTGCTATTAACGTTTGCAAACAAGTTTTAAAAAAAAATTATGATGTCAGATGAATTAATGAAGCTGTCGGGCAGGAGTCTGTGGCAGGGTGACGGCAGAAAAACCCCATTCTGAGCTGGGTCCAACTTACAGAACCAAAACCAAAACCTCGACCTGAACCAGGACCCATTTCCAAACAGGCCCCCAATGTCGTATATTATTTTTGCTCCGGTGCATCACTCTTTTATTTATAACTAGAGGTCTGGAATCTCAGGCTACTAATTGCAAGGATACCTGGTAATCCTAAATTTTCTGTAATACAAGACCATTTTTTTTAAGGAAAAAAAAGGAGTATTGAAAAGATCAGGAAAGGAACAACTTGATAGTCAAATATTCAGTATTCTTGACAAAGCATAATTTGCAAAGTACGATGAAAAAGTCAGAACAACGCTTGCTACAAATTTTCACAAAAAAAGCATTTACTTTCCCTGATCATGAAAAGTGTCCTTATGTGGTCCAATTGAGAACACAGCTCTATTACCCCCCATGATTATTAGTACGCATTTCAAAAGTCTCACAGGAACTTCCTGTACGGCTTGCCTGCATCCTCATCTTGCATATGCTGTAACCACGGTTGACAAAATGTTAGCAAAGTCAATCAGTTAAACTGGAAGTCTGGGATAACTGTTTCCACCAACTAAACAACACAAATACAAAAACTTCGGGATACCATGCAGTTGTTTTTCAAACGGTACTCTGGAAGAACTGTTTCCATGGCGGATAAGTGTTATACCTTGATACACAATTGCGTTTGGAGAGCTGGCGCATGCCACAACCCCGGAACAAACTTTTCACAACAATACAACACAGAAAAAACCTAATCACCCCCCATTACTAGGGATTTAACACCTTCAAGGAACACACAATGCACCGCACAATCCTAAGCCTCTTGATGTTTCTGTGTTGGGTTTTGTACATTTGTCACTATCCAACAACAGGCTAGCTCCATCAAGCCCCCAAGGACTAGCCTTATTTAAACCAATGTAATTGCTTATGTACTCCAAATTGACACATCAGATGCTCTATATAAGACTCACTACATTCCACCACGATTAACTTGCAGTTCAAAAGGGGTCCCTTTTAGCTACGGGTACCACAGTCAGTGTATTCTAGCTCTTTTTTCCTTCAATATAGCCCAGTAGGATCATCAAAGAATCACCTGTTGACTTTGGGAAATGGTAGTTCAACAATCCCCACCACCCCAGCGCCGCGGACACACCAAAACAGTTTATGACAGGAAAATTTTGGAAGATACATGATGTTGAAATTTTTTGTGACAGGGATGTGCAAAAATATAAAGCAACTGATATGCAGAATATATTGAATCTGTAACAAAAACTAGTTCCAAAAACTATAGGACATACCTTCTTCCCTGATTCTACCACTATAACATCCACCATATGAGCAATAAGAATTTCTTAAAAGGAACATCTAAGGGAATAATAATTGCTTTTCTTCACGTTGAAGAATGTGAAAGCAATCATAAGGTCAATTTTTAAGGTGGCTCTCTTTTTTTTTTCCTTCACCGTTGAGAGTAACAAATGTCAAACAGATGGATGTGGGTGATTTTGATGCCAGTCCAGAAGAATTCAAAAAACCTTTGTAACTATCAACAATATCTCCCATTATAAACAAAGCATAGGAATATGGGTCAAGAAGAAAAATTGGTATTTCGAAACACACGAAAAA
This sequence comes from Myrica gale, assembly GCA_963930655.1. Lineage (NCBI taxonomy): Eukaryota > Viridiplantae > Streptophyta > Magnoliopsida > Fagales > Myricaceae > Myrica > Myrica gale. The sequence continues at coordinate 21,395,752 of OZ005616.1, forward strand.
ACAAAAACTATTTTTTAAATAAGGCACTGTGCTAAGAAGTGACCTGATATTTTTCATATACCTGGAACTGGAACCTCTCTCCCATGGATAGTTATTGGCCCAAGGTTTTACCTGTTAACATTAAAATTATCTAGAAACAAGAACCTCTAAACAAGTTTTTCCCTTTATATCATAAACCCGTAATCAGTGCCTACCATGAAAACGCGCAGAATACCTCAGAGTGAAACACTACTAGAGTAACATCTTTGAAAATTGCAATGCATAAACACTGAGGATTATCACATAGGTTGTCTGAACAAATTTGAGCTGAAGTGTCAACTACAGGCCAATGTAGAGCTACCGTTTTAGAAGAAATGGAAGTCGAAACTCCTCGGAAGTGTCTTAGAGAAACACCCAAATAAATTCTATTAGATTCTCAACCCTCAATTCAACCAGATTACGGTTTCGATAAAAACCAAATACCACAATCTTAGCTACAAGGTCCAATCGGGCAATAATAATCAACTCAGATGCAAGCAGACGGCCGATTAGATTCTCATCCTCAGATTTCAAGAAAATCACAACTGAAATTACGGGAATTTAGCAACAGACCCACAGAGAAACGAAAACGAAATGATCGCATCAGATGTCGACAGAGCGCATGAAATGAAACGAAATGACCAAGAGAGATTTGGGGGGGAAATTACGAATTCACGGACTATGCCCTTGTAGACGAGGATGGGGAGGGCGAGACCGAACAAGCCGACGAGGGCTAGGTTGCGGCGACTCCAGCGGAAGTTGTGCTCGAGGTTCTCTCGGGCTGAGCTCCACTCCTCTATGAACTTGTTCTTGTTCGCCTCCATTCCTCCTCCCATCTTCTTCTCCTTCTTTCTTTTTCCGCCTTCTTACTTCCCTTGCTTTGCTCTTCCTCTGCTACTCTTCTCCACTTTTGCTTACCACACCCTTTCACTCTCTGTTTACTTCTTCGCCTATCTTCAGAGTTCAGATCGTTTGGCTGCGGGAATTAGGTGTCCATCGATTTCGTTAACTCGCTAAAGAGTGACGGAACCAAGGTAAAGTGGCTCCTACAAGTTTTGAGTGTGTTTCGATTAACAATTGGAAAAAAAAAAAAGTTTTTGGAATTTTTTTTAAATCCGGCACTTATGTTTTGCTCCGTCAATAAGAAAACTGAGGCGTTTTTGTAAACTAATTTTTTTAAAAAAATGTTATAAAAGTTGAGATAAATTAGTTTTATTTGAATTTTTAGAAAATAACAATGAAAAATAGAATTTTATGAGTCGAAGAAAAAGTTAAGAGATTATTAGAATAAATTTTTTATTTTTATTTTAATTTTAATAGATAATTTTATAGGAAGAAATATGATTTTAACATTTTATTATAATTTTTTAATTATAATTTTGAGCTAATTATGTTTTTAAATAAAAATTTTTAAATGAAAATAATTTTTATCCCAAAGCACACCTTGAGTTGCAATGGATGCTCTCAAGAAACTGAAGCAGACTGTCTCAGTCAAAGAATATGTGAAGCAATTCAATTCCTTGATACTCGACATCAAGAACATTTTCGAGGGAATACATTGTGACTAACTAAAAATATTAAGGGAAAAATACATTTTTTACCCACAAATTATCAGGGTAATGATACATTGCACCCAAAATTACTTTCTTTAAGACATTGCATCCTCAAACTATCAATGTTAGACATTTTACATCCTAAACTACCAATTTTGACACATTACACCATCCAACTACTAATATTAAACATTTTGCACCCTCCATTTTACAATAATACCCTTGATAAATTAATGAATTGACAACAATATCTTTAATATATGTAAAATGGGTCAATGACATTATCGTCATTTTAGTCTAAAAATTTGACAAAGGGTGCAAAGTGCCAAAAATTGGTAATTAGAGGCTATAATGTATCAAAAATGGTAGTTTATGGTGCAAAGTGTAAAAACTATGATAGTTTGTAGGTGAAAAATGTATTTTTCCCAAATATTAAGGAAAAAACCTTTAACCATTCACTTCCTGATTTTTCTATCTAAGCAATTTATCCCATAAATTGAAATCAATATATTCCCAAAACTTGGAATAAATATAAAATGAAATAAAGTAAATAATAGCCTTCTAAGCAGAACTCGTGAACCCACCACTTTGAAGAAGTTATTGAATTTATTCATAACACTTATAAGCACGAACTCTTTGACACTTGAATATAAGTAATAATTCAGGAAAAAAAATATATAAGCAATAGTTTTAACAGGGACAAAGACAATTGCTACCATTACGGAGCAGCACATAGAAATACTACCTGTCGTCGTCACCCGACTACAGGTGGTAACTTACTATAAAGTATTAAGAAAATAAAATGAATTACATAAAATTGTAGTTCTTAATATTAACTTATTATAAAATAATTAATCTATAATATGAAACAAAAAAAATCATCTTCTAAGTACATAGAGACCCAAGATTAATCGAGGTATACCTAAGTTGGTACAAACACTCCGATTAAAAAAAACGATACACTTACGGAATTCATCCTTAAATTTTAGCCTCTTTTAAAAAAAATTATTTAATTTTTAAAGCGATTTTTTCAAAATAATCCTATCGTTAATTTTCGTCTAAAAATTTATTCAATGGTCGGACCTGTCAAACACGTACTACTGTACATAGGATAAATCTAAAACTACTTGGGAAAAGAATTGATATTTTAAGAAAGGTTTAATAACAATTTTCGTCCTGTATTTTGACCTTTTTACAAAATTTGTCATTGAATTTTATGATGTTGTCAAAATAGTCATTCCGTCCAATACCTTTAGCGAATTGTCAGGTCAACTAACGTCTTATATGTCATCACCAACCAGAAATGACACGTGTAAAAAAAAGTTATTTAAAAATGTCACGTCATTTTTATTAAGCCACATAAATAAAATAAACAAAAAAAATATTAATTATGTTATGAATTATATATAATTATTTAGAATTACAGATGACCATCAAAAGACCTATTGATTTTCTCAAACTCTTGGTTTTCCAACTCCGATGACCTTTGAGTTTGTAACATTCATCTCTTTATATTCCATGTATCTCATTATGACCCTATGCCTATATAAAGAGGTATATGAGATGAGTTGTATATAGACAACAATACACATATATTGAATCAATATAGCATAGTTCCTGAAGAACTGTTCCTCTTCTCTCTCTTGTCTTATTTTTTTCTACTACGTTTTTAAGATCGTAGTGTTATTTTCTCCTTAGTTTTATAACAAATTAACAATTTTTAAAAAAAAAACTTCAAAAGAACCAGCGAGTCGCGTGGCCTCCCTATTTTTTGGGGTGGCTCTCGCTGCCACCCCGCAACTCTGGGTTTGGGACCTCAACCAGGGAGGATGAAGGGTGGCTCGCGCGAGGGCCACCCCAAAACCAGAGTTGCGAGGTGATTCGCTGCCACCCTTTTGTGGCAGTGAGAGTCATCCCTCGCAGGGGAAGGCCAAATCTGGGCTCCCCACTCTGCGCCACCCCAAAAACCAGGGAGGCCACACGACCCATGGTTATTTCTTAGGATTTTTTTTTAAAAAAATTAAATTGTTAATTGATTTTGTTTATTTTAATGATGTGGCTTAATAAAAATGATGTGACATTTTTAAACTTTTTTTACACATGTCATTTTATAGTTGGTGATGACATGTAAGACCGTTAGCTGACTGAGCAATTTGCTAACGGTAGTAGACGGAAGGACCGTTACGACAACATCATGAAACCCAGAGAATAGGTATGTTTGAGGGTGAAAATTTTGGGTATTGGGGTTTGAGAAATATTATAAAGTAAATAAATGTTATGGGAGTTGGTGAAAAAGTGAAGAGAAAGAAAATTTTTAATAAATATTATAATAATAAAAAATTATATGGTGAATTTTTTAGTAATAAACCTAAAATTTTGAGCCCAATTAATTGAGGCTCAAACATGCCTAAATGTGATAAATAAAAAAACTCAAGGACGAATTTTGTAGTGGTCAAAATCCAAGGACGAAAATGGTCATTTACCCTTTAAGAAAAAACAGACCAAATCCTGAAGATGAATTGACAAGTTAACCCTTAACCAAAAAAAAAACGAAATGTTTATTTATCCTGAACAAATATAAATAAATAAACGAAAGGAGTAGATTTTGCCCTTACGGCGAAAAATAAATAGCAAAGGAGATCGACGGCTGTAACTGCCCGATCAGACTCTGTTGTGAGATTTGGCAGACTCATAATAAAATCTCGATAATTAGGGTTTTAAGTTTGCACAACACAAAACATCACCTGCAGAGAGAGAATCCGACAGAGGAAAAAGGGTGAAAATCAATGGCGTCTAAGGTTGCCTTGAAGACCAAGGGCAAGGCCAGTGTCAAAAAGGCCTCGCCGGAGGAGAAATCTATGGCCCAGAATCTGAAGGAGTGGAGCACCTGGGCTGTGAAGAAGGCCAAGGTCATCACTCACTACGGCTTCATTCCTTTGGTCATCGTCATCGGCATGAACTCTGAGCCCAAACCCCACCTCTCCCAGCTCCTCAGCCCCGTCTGATCTTTCGTCCTCTGTTTTGTTCAATCCCCAGATCGGGATTCGAGCTCTTCTTTCATGCGTTGGTGCCTATTTGTCGAATCTACGGGATTTGAGTTCGGACTTTATCTTATGTTATGGAGTTTGTGTATGTCTAGGTTATGCTGTATGCTGAGATAATCTAGGGAATAGAAAATAAAAGGAAGTCAATTTTGAATATTAACTCTTTATTTGAATGCATTTTGATGTTGCCTGATGCGATTACGTTAATAACTGCGTATAAATTCTAGCTCTTCATCATATGTATAATTTATGTGATGTAATACCTACGATTGTTAAGATTATGTTTTGATAATTTCTTTTTGTTTAATCCTTTGTGCTTGTAATTGTGTTTATATTTTCTTCGAGTGTTGGGTGAACAGAAGAAATAGAATAAAATATCTGATTGCAGCCATAGCGGGATTGAACGTTCTTTAAGCTGATTATGTTTTTCCGTGCCAATCGATTTTTTTCTTAGTTTTGATATATTTGATATCTAATTGTCTTCTATGAGACTTGCTTCTCTTTAAAGATAGTGCTTTCTTACGAAGTTAGAATCACTGCTGACCTCTGTTTGGCTGTGGAGTAAGCTTGGGCAAATTACTATGTAACTTTTAAATTATATGTTGCTTTTTTGGGGGTTCATCAAGGAAGTATTACCTTAAAAGAACATGCCTTCTGTCTTCTCTTGTGCAGAGGTACTAATTCATACCTCAGCCATTTGCAATAACATTTTTTTATCTGATCATATATCTAATTTGTAGCTGAGATTTGAATCATTTATTTGTTGTTGGCTTATATTTTGAATCCCCTTTTTGTTTGTCAGCCGAGATTAATTATCTTTTCGTTGTTGGCCAAGATTTGATATTTTTCATGTGCTCGTGGTTGATGATATGCTTTATTTTGACAAAAGAATTTTGGAAGAATCAGTCTTAGTGGTAGTGAAGGGTTCTGTTTTACGTGGTCTGAAATATTGAAGAATCTATCATTGGCAGATAGATAGCAGAAAAGGGGATAAAGAAAAAGAAAACAATGAGGGTTTCAAAGTTTATTTTCTTTGTCCTGTTAAGATAGACAATGAAGCGCTGATATATGCTTGTGGTTTCTATGAGATAATCTTTCTACCTTTGTTGTTTACCTAGTATTCTTAAGTAACTCTCTCATGCAGTGTTTTTTGCCTGCTGAGGAAAGTAAAACTTGAACCTTTTTCTGGTCTGATATATGATCTCTTGCCTCTTGTTGGCTTGTTGAGATATTGTAGAAACAATATGAGAAGTTGGAACTTGTTAAAACTTATAGTAGTAGGTGCTGACCACTATAAAACTCTGTTTCATATCTGAGCAAAATGGAGAGAAAGGAAAGCCATGGACTTCTGAAGCAAAAAAGTCGGGTTGGTGCAGTTAACGAGTGGTTTTCTTCTTGCTCCAAACAGTGAACACACTCCACCTGAAGCCACAATGTTGAACCTTTCTCAAGGTTCATCTGTGCTAGGGTTCATTATAATAGTTTGAGTAGCTTTTTCTTTAGCCACTTTTTCAGTGCCAAAAACTGAGAATTGTTTCATTTCTTTGTGTGGTTGCCTGTTTCTACCGTGGTTCCTATTATCATTAGAACATTAAGCTTTTAACTCTTGAAAATTGAGTTTCCTAATTCTTGATTTTACAATAATTCTTGGTTTTCCTCACCTTTTGGTTTTTCCACCATATATGTGCCGTTTTGCATTCCACCAGTTATGTACTGTTTTGCATTCCATGGTCTTGAGATAAAACGATGAAAATCAATAAAAATCAGTTAATCTTGATAACATAATCCAAGTTTAAAACTTAAAAATAATTGAATATAAACATTTTGTTTAAAACTCTTTAAAAACATAAAGCATCAAAACTAAACACTCAATTCTAATTATTGAGACAAAATATAAAGGGTGAGTTATCTCAATCCAAAAATAAATATATAACCCTCGAGTCACGTTTATGTCCTGTGATAGGGTTAGGGTTGTGCAGTGAAGATTGCTTGAAACTTACTTGGGTGCCAACCAAACTAAGCCATACTATGATACCAATGCTATAACTTTGAATCATGGGTCTCAGGTTTTGAAAACATCACACATATCATATAATAATCATTCATAAAATATTACATAATTATATAAAAACTTTTAAATCATATTATATACATGGAATTCTATAAGAAAATTGTAAACATATGAAATCATGAGAATCATCCAATAATAACAAACATTCAAAAGGCTCGTGATTACACCAATGCATGCAAAAATGTTTCATAACAATTTTACTGTAACATAATGCACATAAATAATTCTGAGGGTTTTCAATAAAAAATGTAATTTTTAAAATATCCCTCGGTCTCTTATGAAAACCTAGCACAATAACCATGCTTACTTGATATTAGAACAATTGATTTGACTGATATGAAGACTTATCAAAAATTCAAAATTTTAAAATCTAAAGAGATAAAAGATAATTCTTTAAAATTTAAACAGTTTCATGAGTGTTGGAATCAAGGGCGAATATAGAGGCGGGAGGGGGCAATTACCCCCCCCCCCCCTATTTTTTTTTGAAAAAATCCCTATATTAAAGGGTTTTGGAATTTAGTTAATATTAAAAAATTCCAATAATTTAGTCTTAGCTTTTGGAATTCGTTCATATCTACACAAATTTTAAAGAATTTAATTAATATTAAAAAATTCCAATGATTAAGGAATTTTGAAAAATTCTCCCAAATAGTTATCAATGCTACACAAATATTAAAATTTGAAATTTCAATTGAATTGCTGAAGAAGACTTTTCTAAGCAAATAATTTGGAAATACAAAAGCTAAGACTTCTTTAGAAAGGACTAATTTTGAAATTGAAATTTCTTTTTCAAAGTAAATATTGCCTCCTAAGATTTTTGAAGCTTAAATTTTATTTTCAAAACAAATAATGTCACGTTTTCTTAGACTATAAATAACAATGTATTCAACAAGATTTACAAAACGAAAATTCAAAATCTAAAAAAATCCTACACAAATACCCATACGTTTTTATAAACTTCAACAACTTTTTATGCAAAATGCAATATCTATTAAAAAAACTATTACAAATCTTCTATCTCGTTACTTTTCCACCTAACTCCAATATTTTTTATTAGATGATTACATCAAATCATCTCTATCTATACATTTTTACAAATTTTTATAAAAATTAAATATTTTTAAAACTTTTCAACGATCTTATACAAAACCCTATAAAATTCTAATCTACATAAATATTAACAATTATAGCTAAAATCCTAAAAATCTTACAATTTTTAATAAAACTAACATATCTAGATCATCAAAATCAAAACTTTTGAAGAATGGCTCTACCCGGACAAGCCCCAAAACTTGATAAATAAATTATTGCAACTTTTAGTATATTTAAAACATCGTCGAGCTCAATTATGATAAGAGATTTATAGAATCATAGATTTTGTGTTTGATTTTTTGATGTATCCAAGTTGAAGTTGCAATAAAACATTACGTGGTTTTATTATTATTATAAGTTACGGTACATATATGAAATTATATATATTTTTTAAATAATAATAAAAAATTAATTTGGCCCCTAGAAAATATTTTTGATCCGTCACTGATGGAAATTAGTGAAAAATTAAAGAGGGATGATTTGAATGAATTTTTTATTTTTATTACAGTGAAAATAAATGATTTGATAGGAAATAGAAAATATTTTGTAGTTATTTTATTTATATTAAAATTGATGCCCACTCAAACACCACCTCAAATAAAATCAACATTTCAAACTTTAAATACGGGACAATTTTTTTAAATAAAATTAATATTTTAAACTTTAAACATTTTTAAAATGATAATTAATTTTTTAAAATAAATTAAAATTCAATAAAAATAAAAATAATATTTATACATAACAGAAATAATAAATTGAGATCTTGCAAAATTTATTTAACCAAGTTGGCAAATGGTAAAGATGAATCATCCAATGGGTATCATTACACGGTACACGCCGTACACCTGTCTCTTCTGTTGCTCTCTCTCTCTTTGCTCTCATCGAGAAAGAGTAACCTGCAAACAATATTATCACCAACTCTACGCAACACTGATCATACGGCCTGGCACTGCGCATTCCTCTTCTTCAACGGTTCTGATTCGCTGATCCTGATCTCCGTAAGCTCTGTCTCCCTCTTCCTCCGTGTCTCTGTTCTCTTATGCACTTTATTTTTTTTTTCTGAGCATGTTTGGTCATGCACTTGTTTATTTCTAGGGTTTACGTTTTGGGTTGGTAGATCAGTGTTTCTTCTATCTATTCTGTTTTGTCTACTTTGTCTTGTTTTCTGTGTAACTAAACATTTGTGATTCATTATACTTGTATGTCATGTGTCCCTGTTTGTGCACGTGTATGTATGTTTGGTTTTATTTCGGGCATTTTGATCTGGGAGAGCGAGCTGTGTGCTTTTGGAAATTCGGTTGCTCTGTTTGATAGTCTGGAAATTTGATTGCAAGCAAAAGAAAATGCGGTTTGATGAGTCTTAGCGGGAGTAGAATTTATTTACTCTGTTGATATGCAGTTATACTCAAGCTGAGGTGGAAGTCTGTTAGTGGCTGTTATGTATTTGTTATTCGTTTTATAAGTAGACTGGTATACGGTTGTTCATTTTTTTCTTACGTCAATATACAGAAGTTATTCAGTTTCTTCTCTTCTTCTTCTCTCTACCTTTCTGTTATTGGCACTCTGTTCTTCCATTCACTACAACGTGAGAAAGCAGAGGGAGAGAAAGTAAGTGGTAACCTATGTTTATTTTCTCATCTGGTATGTGTAAGTGCGATTTCTGATTTAATTTCCACTCTTTTTTTGTTTTTTTCCTTTTGGGTTTCTTTCTCTATGGTTCTCATAATTTTGTTTCTTCTCCCATGATTTATACAGGCTGTCTTATTGTTTGTTTGTACCTGTAAATTTTGTATCTTTCTAGCATGATTCACTTGTAACTAAGATCTTTTAAAATCTTATTTTCTTTGTTTGCAATTTGTAACAAAATATTTGATTCTTGATGTTCCTGTCTCTCATTTGCAGCACTTAAATATGAGATAATAGCTGCTTTATCATGTAGTGTACTGCCTGGTTGAAAGGGACGAGGTCAGAGTCACTGGATTTATTTGAAGAGATAAATTTGATAGGCGTTATCAGTCACTACAGGTTGGTTTAAATTTTTTCTGTGAATGACTTGTACCGGTGCTTCTTGCTGCCCTGCAGCTTATGGGGTTGTAATGTGCGTGCGTTAATGTTAGCTTGTGTTCATTAGCCAAAACATCTACGTACATCCAGGTTTCAGAATCATGATACAATGTGTCACCCATCATAATTGAGCTTCACATAATCAAACAAACTCAAACTTCAAAAACATTTGGCCTCCAAAGCTTTTTCCAATCTCTAAAATGTCGAATGAAGTCTGAATGAGCTACCAAGATCAGGGATCTTGTAGAACATAATGAGTTATGAATATGATAACCATAGAACCGAAAATCTGAATTCAATTAAGATTGTGGGTTTCAACAACAAGAGTGCTACATAGAATGTATAATTACAAAGTAAGCGAATCATTTCAGCCTTCAATCAGTAGTGGATCTGACTTATTGCTGACATGACATGGAGGTCTGTGTATCACAGCCCCTCCAACATTCTTTGGACATGCATATGATCCTTTCGTGAAAATTTCCTCAATTACATCTTCAATATTGATTACTTCTGCCACCAATTCTCTGATACCTTATGGACATGCCATGGATGTGCTGGATCCGTGCGTGTGGGTTTATGCACCTATTATGTGGGAACAGATTGTAGTGATTTTGTCACTGACATCTCCCAGGATCTGCTAGATGTTATCTAAGATACACTCGTTTCATCACCGTTTAGTCATGCTGAGTGTATAGGATGAATATTCCTATCTAATTCAGCTAGTATAGTGTTGGTATTGCGTACAGGGTATTCCATGCCCTCCTACATTGTTCCTGCTTCACAGGGGTATGGTAGATAGACCAAATCAGGTAAGTATCACGAAACTTTGTTTTTGCAAATCATAGTTAAGAATGAGTATGTTTTATGTAATTTGATCATCTAGTTTCTGTAGTTTAATGTGGCTTTTGTCGAGGAGATTTGACTTCTTGCTGTCATGTCTGATAGTGTTGAGATGGGTTTAGGATGGATCTATTGAATGTGTTTTCAAGTACGTCTTTAATGCTTACTGAGATATTGATGTTCTGTTGCACCCCATAAGTATTTTTGGTCATAATTCATGACCGAGTTACCATCGATAGCATTTCATAAACATTTGTAAGTATTCTTATTCTTATTTCTTTCTCTACGTCTGATTCTAATGTGGACTTTTTACCGACGTTTGGAACTCTGTTATTGAAAAATCTTGTGGTTCATGTGTTGTTTTCATGTCATGACTATTGAGCACTGTCATTTGCCCTTCTGGAAATTCTTGCAAAATAAGAGACCTGTGGTTCTACTAGGTAGCCTCATATCTTAACAGCTTTTGAATTTCTTAGATTTTATGTATGCTTGACAGGTTTTTGGGGACTCTTCAGATGTGCTCGTCCTCTAAAAAGTTATCCCTTAGGGATGAAAGGGAAGAAAATGATTTTACTCGTTCAAGTTTCCTAGCTAACCAAGACAGCACATTTAAGGAACCGGTAGATGTCTCCTCTTCTTCATACTCTTCTTCAGAGGATGAAGATGACCAATCTAAGGAGAAAGCCTCAAAGCAGTTGGTACTATATGACCCTTTGGCTAATGGTTCTGGTGAAATTGTACCTGTTCCTGACTCTATTCAGTTCCGACGTCCACTATTTGGAAGATACTCAGCTCAAAATTCATCCTCCAGCGTTTTGCCATCTGTAGGGGCTTTCACTGTCCAGTGTGCCAGTTGTTTTAAATGGAGGCTTATACCAACAAAGGGAAAGTATGAAGAAATACGTGAACACATTCTGGAACTGCCTTTTTACTGTAAAACAGCTCGTGACTGGCGACCTGATATATCATGTGATGATCCAGAGGACATTACTCAAGATGGCAGCAGACTGTGGGCAATTGATAAGCCCAATATTGCACAGCCCCCTCCTGGGTGGCAACGGCTGCTACGGATCAGAGGTGAAGGAAGCACCAAGTTTGCAGACATGTAAGTGTTCCTTCCTATCTGATTGCTGGTGTTGTTGAGAACACTCGCGTGTAGCTATCTCTGCTGTTTGCACTATTTCCAGCTATTATTTGCTAGTCTAAGCTTCCAATCGGAATAATGTTATTTCAACCCATTCCTGAAAACTTTATTTAGTAACATTGGACTTCTGTTGCATTGTATTTCTGTAAGTTTCTGGAAGTAACTTCTAGTGACGCAACTCTCCAGACTGCCCAATTATATTTTAACTACTTGAACAGGATTCACTTTTGACCTTGCTTCTTGTTCTTTCTTGTTCTTTCTTGTTTTCTTTTATTTGCTTTTCTCCCTTACTTTTTGACCTTGCCTTCCAAAAATATACAGTCCTGCTGGGTTTATATCAATGCCAAAAGAAATTTGGATGGTTTTGTGGAGTTTTTGGGAGAATATCCTGATGAATTTTCTGCAGATTTCTTCCATTGATCTGTGGAATCATCTTGCATTTTCGTGGAGGATCTCAATTTGGCCTTTCGTATATAGTGCCTCTTCTTCTTCCAGTAGAATCAAATTTTTCCTGGAGGGTGCTTCTCATAACGCACTGTACTGTTCTAGGAATTATAATCTGATACCTCCTCTCTTTATGTTTGCCAAAGTTTCAGAACTTCACTCCTTCTGTAAGCTGAAGAGATCTCCCCTCTTGCTCCCTTCTCTCTTATGACCCCTTATGCACCAGTAATCATACTCCCCTCATTAATTTGCTCATTACTTCTGATGTAGCTGGAGGATGGACTCTGTTTTACGTTGCTGTTTGTTGGTGATCCTTGGATAGTTGCTACAAGGGATGTGGTTATGTGCTCCTTAGCTGGGGGTAAATGTGGTATTTGAATGGGAGCCAGAATACTGGGGAATTTGTTTGACAAGCATCTCTTAGTATTTCCTCGTTTGATCTATACAAAGTTTTCGGAATGCTTCCATTGATGTCATCACTCCGCGCATTCTCATTCTCTAGCAATATTTTTCATGTTCATTTATGAGTGCTTAGGTGGTATCCTTGGCTTTCTTCTAACTGCAAATTGGATGATCTGCTTGTGTTTTCTTTTCTGATTTTTGAGGTTTTCGGGTTTTCCAAGTTGCATTTTACCTTCTTTTGAATTTTTAGTTTGGAATCTGTAGTTTTAAGGAAAATGTTACTTCGAGCATTGACTTCTTTCTAATATGCTCTGTCCAAGTATTTACAGATATTATGAAGCACCATCGGGCAAGAAACTGCGGTCAATGGTGGAGATCCAAAAGTATTTGTTGCCACCTATTCAACTATTTCGCTGTAGTGTCATTCTTGTAAATCTTCTCATAAATGTATAATCAAGTAACTTGTGGGTGGCGAAAATGTTTTTCCATATTCCCTTGACAGCCTTTTGTGGGGCTTTTGATTTTGCAGGTACTTGCTGGAACATCCAGAGTATACAAGCAAAGGAGTAACTCTCTCCCAATTTTCATTTCAAATTCCAAAGCCTTTACAGGAAAATTATGTAAGAAAGCGCCCTTCTCGGCTGACAGCTTCACATGCCACTAGACCTCTTGAACCTGGTGAAGGTATGCAGAAGAAGCTACCTACTTCTCAAAATCAATCTGAAAAGCTACTTTTGGTAATTAATGCTGCATTTAACTCAAGGAGAATAAGTTTTGCCCGTTTTAAGTTTTGTCTCATTACAATTCAATCTGGTGGGGGTAGTAGTTTCTTGCATTTAGATTTGATGGATTTTTAAATGCTACTCTAGTACCATATATTTGTTCACAAATTCTGGTTACAAGGTTAGTTGGAAGCGCAGAAGCTCTTTACTCTGTTTTGTTTGTGAATGAATTTACTAATTAATTTGACTTGTCTTTGACGAGCTGTTCTACTCTGTACCGTGGGGTTCTTTGATTTCCGAGTATGGTATACCACCTACCATGGAATGGTTATTTCCTAAGGTTAAAACCACAATTAGAAAGAGCTATTTTTTGCCTATTTGGATGGACTTGTTTTGACGGGTGCCTCTGCTGAAGTTGTAAACTTCTTCATGAATTTTTGTGAAATGAATGTTAAATAGACGAGTCATAATTCTAATGGAGGACCACTTTTTTTCCTTTTTTTTATCGGTAAGTAGATTTACAGTAGGGTTTGAACTGACAATTTCATTAGGGCGCTTTAGCTAGATAAAAGGAGTTTCCTAATGCTTCTTAGTGATATTATTGGGTTCTTATACATTGTTGTATCTGTCTCTCTACGATTTTTCGGTCCTTTCAGTTGGATTTGTTTGAAGTCCCCATACTGCACAATTGTTTCACTGTATCAGCTTTCCCATATAACATTTGCATCGCAGTTTCCCTTGTCATTAATCCTTTACACGCTGTAGGATATCATACCTATAGTCGGGAGGCCTCCTATATATCAGTTGCTTCATCTTTTTCCCCTACTGATACTATGTCTGGCATATGGTGCTGAATCTAAAGGAAAATCCAGTAATTTCTCTACTTGTTTAACCCTTTCACCCTTCCAGCTTCCTGTCTAAATCTTTCATCAGTCTGACATGCTAACGATACTCATGAGGGACTTGATTTTCAAAAGGATAGCATAAGAATAATTGGCCGAATGAGGTTTCTTTGAGTAGAAAACCTTTTATCTTTCTCTGTTACCTTATGGTGATCGCATTTTTGCTGAGAAAACATTGTAATGGCAAACTAATAACAGTATCCCTTTTCTTATTCCCCATGGTGTTGCTGCAGTGAGTCCCCTGGCATGGGCGGGTCCTGATGACTGTCCGGATTTGCAGCTTAGTAGGCCAGGGCTGTCTCCTTTCTTTGAGGCCCCAGTTTTTGATCCTGTCGGTCGACCTGCAAAGAAGCAAGCTAGATCTCCCAAATAGATGTACATTAGTAAGCCAAATTGTAATCAGCACAGTGGTCAAGTTTGATGGTCCTGATAGTTTTTTGTATTTTGTTGTTGGGGGGAGGAGTGAATGCACAATTCTATCTTGTTTTTATTTTGCCCCAGTTACTAGATTATGCTTCCAGAGGTAAAGGGGGATTTTTGTGAGAAAGATCAAATAGAAGACAGGTTAGGTTGGCTTTAGGCGATAATGATGTAAGCTTGGCGACTTGACTATGGGAAGGAACAGATGTGATATAAAAGTCATCTACAGTTTCTTAATACTGATCCAAGATCAACTGCTTTCTCACTTATGTATATGCATGACTGATTTAAAGTGTCTGCTGTTGCATGAAAAGCGAATTATCTGGATAATCCCTGTAAGTACTCTTTTGAATATTCTTCTAGTTCTTAGCAGAAAAGGAAGGGGAGACAAAAAAGAAGAAGGAAGTATTTGCTTTTAGGTGTTTATGTCAAAGGATTTAGTTGCGAGGAAACCATCAAATTGTTTAGCTAAAATATGTTAAGGACTCTATTGTGCGTCCAGGTCAATCGTCCCGTAAGAATGTACAGAGTCCAGGTATTCCAACGCAGTGAAAACATACAAAATCCAGTCTCTAACGTTCTCCCCATACACATAATCGTAGTCTCACAACAAAGCAAGCCATTTCACTTGCTCATCTTTGTGCTTTCGGCCGAAGAACAATGCCATAGACTACAAGGCCCGACTTCCAGTTAAGGTTCTCAATCTCCCTCAAGCACATCTCGACCATGTCATCAACTAGGCCGCTGAAGAATTCCCCAATCTAAATCTCCAGCCGCATGTCCTCTCTCTTGCGTGGGAGTCGGCCATCGTCTTGTCTCCGACGACGAAATCGAGATCTTCCAGATTGCATTTGCAAATAATCATTGGTTTGACCTTCCATCTCGTTTTCAACTCCCAGAGACACCTTCACTGGATGTTGAAGCCCTTCGGCATGATCCCTAACAAAGTAAATGAAATATGCACCATATGTTGTATATCTGGGGACGGTTTTTGTCTCAACTTTGCCTCTTATTTCAAGCAACATCACATATTTAAGATGAGCGGCCTCGGAGAATCTGCCCATTTCATGCACCGAGTATATATTACTACCAACCATTGATATAGCCTACAAGAAGGGTGAACAAGCATCTACAGAAGCAAACAGGGACACAACGAGAGACCTGGACTTGGGTAAACAGGGTAAGTCAGCAGCAGAAATCCATTGCCAGTAAGATAGAGAATTTGCCCACGCTATACATGTTGGAATCGCGAGATCGGCGCAGCGGAAACAAGATCGTTGAAATCAGAGCAGCCTAAGCGTTCTGCCTCCTTCAGATCCACACACACAGATTTGAGAGAGAGAATTCTAGAGAGAGACAGTAGAGAGAAACTCGTGAAAATCAAATTTTGTTAAAATGAAATTTTCTTTTTTCTCAACTGACTGAGCTATTTATAATGACTGATTCAGAATTCAACTGTGCTATAATGTTGGATCTTTAAGGATCTCAAATCTCAGCCATAGGATCATCATGAAAAACTCTTTTTCATTAACCCACTTATATTCTGTGTTCCGAATTTATGGGCTTCTACAAATTGTGATCATGTTCATTAACATATCAAAATTGACCCCCGAGATAATGACTGTTTTTGTGAAATCCCTTTTGCTAACAATTATATGCTTATTTATCATTCCACCATACTATATTCCACATGAGCTAATAGGACTGGAATAATATCACCGATTAAGTCACTAGTTCATATAATTCTTAATTCTCAGTCTGTCTCTAGTTGGACTTCCAAAACTTTTCGAAAAAAACTTTCCCAAATATTTACTTAATATAATATATAAGTAAAAACCGTGAACACTTTTCACAAAATCTCGCTGCGCAGCGTTTTTACAGGAGTCCAACAATATACAGACAATGAATATACTGCATCATCAAGAGACTCATGGATTCCATATTGAGCAATTATACAAATTCACTTACTATGCACAAGGTCCAACATTATCTGGAATATTTGATCTGCGAAGATCATCACCAAATAACTTAGTCAAAGCACAAGTACACAACAAGCAAACCTGCATAACTCTCTCAGGTCTAAGGACAACATTAGCTAATTGTGTTGAATACTATTCTCTACATCAGTGATCGCTTTTCAGAAGGTATTCATATTTGATCCGGTTCAGTGCATGTACTCTTACATTACACTCAGTCGTCTGCTTAAGGTCACCACCTCAAAGACAGAGTCCATCATTTTATCTTATAGAGGTACAACAAGTGTAGACCTATTTGTATATTATCATGTACCTCGGTCTAGAACAAAGTGAGTTAACAAGGATCCGAAAAGTCATATTCCCCGCCTCCGATTCATTAATCATTAGCTTGACTTTTCTACAATGTTGCTCAACAATATGACATCTAATGTCATTGCAAATATGACATCTTATGTCATTCCATGTACCCAAAATATATACAAGTGATTAAACAATAATAATAATTATCTCATAATTATGCAAAATGATTGATTTTTAGGACATACATCTAACAATACATAAGGCTCTCGCAGCCAGCATGTAACATTTCTTCCCACTCAGTAACTCAGTTTATCAATTGTCCAGCTCTGTTCAATCACCGTTCCAATTTTTATAAGAACCACCAAAAAAAAAGAGGAGAGTAGGGTTTAAAGTCCGAAGCAAATCACAAAAAAAGTACAAGTTCGGACATATTGGGCATGTTTGAGACCCCAAATATTTGGGGTCTCAACAAATCGGACAAACCAAACAAACTCCAAAATTTTTAACTTTTACACCTACACACTTCACTTTTCACAAACCCCAATAAATCTCAATAAAGTAAAGATTCCCAAAATTTTGGGAATATTCTCCAAAATTTTGGCAAACAAACATCCCCATTGTATGAGTATCTCAACCAAATGTTCTGCCATTGGGATTCAACGCAACGATATTCAAGCTATTTTATTTTCTTTTCTGGTCAGAAGAAAATTACCAAAATGAAGAAGATTGAGGAAGAACACATTCAGTACTATCAATCTGAGGAGCAGGGGGAGGGGGATCGGAAAGGAATGCTTCCTAAGCTAATACTTTTGTGTAGAACTAGCCAGGAAATTGTACAAACATACTTTTTTTGGGTAATTGCTCAAAAATAAATTGTACTAGTTATTGACTCTCCAAACAAGAAAAAAGAACCAGTAAACACAACTTTGTAGCTGCCTTTGCTCAACCTGTTACCGTCACCGACGAGGACAGGATGAGCACACAGGAAAAAATAGAGATCCTTCTTTGGCAAGATATCCAAGGATGATGACAGCGATTCTTTCTTTTTTTGGGAAAAAAGACAAACATTTTCACTTCTTTCGTTCCTTCTCCACTAACAGGAGAGGAAGACTTTAAAGTCACTGCGTCGACGTGCATGTTCGGGTTATACATTGGTGGAGCTTTTTTTTTTTCTAGGTAAATTCTAGAAGCAGGAACAAGCCTGCGGAGAAGGGCGATTCGACCCCGGATCTAGCCCTTCCCAAAGGGAGGAGGTGCCAACTGAACTACAGCTCACTGACATACATCGGTGGAGCTTGATGATTCCTATAGTTTTTGTTTTTTTTTTGGGTGGGGGAGGAGGGTGAATGTTTATACTTTATCTTGTTTTATTTTGCCTCATATTACTTTTGAATTTTTGTGCTAAACGGGCTTCAGATTGTATAGTACTGAGTGATTAAAATCATTTTTCTTTTAATTTATTTGGATAAGTACTGAATTACTTATGATTTTTTTAAAAGCTAGTTTAATGTACTAATTGAAAATGGACGTTAAATATTCTTTATAATAATGTTAATTGTCTCACATTTTTTAACCTGATATCTGCAGAACACATAATTTTTACCCTGAACCCAATAGGCACTCCAATTGGGTTTGGTGAGGCTCACTTCATAAAAAAAGTTCTCCCAATTTCACGAAGTTCTAAAGAGATCTGCAAACATGTTTTCCTTGTTTGGTGCTCAAGTGGGAATTACATTAAAAGCTCGTCTTGTCGAGACTTAACTCGATGGCCTGGCGGGTGACACCTTTATTACGGATACCTTATGTGCCATGTTAAGAGCAAACACAAAAAGGCTCAAAGGAACACATAGCAAGCAATTTAGAACTATAAGTTCCGACCAATAAAAAAATAATAATAAACTCCACAAATCCTTTTAATGCAAAGCAAGTACACAATTCGAGAGGCATATTTAGGACACTTATTCCAAATACTAATTGAAACACACGTATAACCAACCGGATTAGGATCCTCTGTAATTTCGTGCCAAAATCGCATAGTGCAATTTTGAAAGAAATAAACATAATATGTAGACTATTGTATGGTCTATGTTGCTCGAAACTTACATGGGTAATATTTAATGGTGTAAGGTTCACTTATTGTGTCTAATTGTACTATGCAATTCATGCAATTCGAGGATTAAATTGGAGAGGATCCTCATACCAACCACATGCATCCGCTGATTTTCAGCTTTCTTAACTCGGTTTAAGGCTGAAATCCCACCACCGGTTTATTCATTCAAGTCAATCGACCCGTATGAATGTACTGGAGGATTAGACTGGTTAGGTTTATCCCTATAAGCTGATTGATTTATTCATGAAATATCTTAACAAACACAGAATCCAGGTCTCACATACGCTCCGCAATACAGATATTCACCATAAACAAAGCCATTTCGCTTACTCATATTTGAGCTTTAGGCCGAAGCTCAATGCCATAGACTACAAGGCCCGATTTCCAGTTGAGTTTCTCAATCTCCTTCAAGCACATCTCGACCATGCCATCAACTTGGCCGCTGTAGAATTCCCCAATCTCAATCTCCAGCCACACGTCGTCTCTCGTGCGTGGGAGTCGGTCATCATCTTGTCTCCCATGAATGCGAGGTCCTCCAGATTGCATTTGCAAATAAGCATTGGTAGTATGGCCTTCCATCTCGTTTTCAACTCGAAGAGACACCTTCACTGGAAGTTCAAGCCCTCTGGCACGATCACTTGTAAATGAAATATGCACCATATGTTGTATTTGGGGACAGGATTTTTGTCTCAATTTTGCCTCTTATGTCAAGCCAACACACATAGTTAAGATTAGCCACCTCCGAGAATCTGCCAATTTCACAAACCGAGAACATATTAAAAACCATTGCTATAAGTACGGGTGTCCATTTGCACCGACGGTTACCGTTTTAACCGTTAAAACCGCTACCGTTACCGGTAAGGGCGGTTATTGTGCCTTAGCGGTGCGGTGACGGTGTCAAATATGTAATTCCGTCAATTGCGGTGACGGTGATGGTTTTCGCCAAACCGTCACCTACACTACCGTTAAACACCCCCTAGTTGAGACTTGAGATGGTTATTGATTATGTGACATACTTTTGTTGGGCTTTTGTTGGAATATGTTAGTTGGTTTATGTCACATTGTTGGACATTTTTATTAGACTTTAGTCTTTATGTTTGAATATGATATTATGTTATACTTTTGGACAACTTTATATTTGTTATCATTGTTAATGATTATGATATTATATTTGAATATGTTATGATATTTGTTCATTTGATATGATTATTGATTATGATATTATGTTGGAAATTTAAACAGCCTAAAATAGTGAAAAAAATAAAAAAGCTTAAGGAAAAAGCTTTTTTTTTAACAACGGTTATACGGTTTAAGCGGTTATCGTATTACCGTTACCGTTAATACCGTCACCGGAAATGGCGGTTATTGTGCCTAAGCGGTGCGGTGATGGTGTTAATTATGTGATTCCGTCAATTGCGGTGACGGTGACGGTTTTTACCAAACCGTCACCTACACTACCGTTAACCACCCCTAGCTATAAGGAGGGTAAACAAGCGCACACACACGGTAACACACAAAAGAAGAGAGACCTGGACTCGGGTAAAAAGGGTAACTTAGCAGGAGAAATCCATTGCCAGTAAGTTTCAGTGTCTCCCCATGCTATAGACAAGTCCCTTGCAGCCAGCATGTAACATTTCTTCCCACTCAGTTTATCAATTGCCCAACTCTGTTCAATCACCGGTCCAATTGTTATAAGAACCACCAAAAAAGGAGAATAGGGATAAAAGTCTAAAGTAAATCACAGAGAGTAAAGTTCAGATATTAGTATCCCAACCAACTGTGCTACCATTCGGATTCAAAGAAACGACATTCAAACAATATGAGACCAGATTACAAACTACCATGTCACCAATATGTTTCGAGCTTCAAGAAGAAAAATAGCATGAACAAAGACTACCACATAAAGGAATTTTTTTTTTTTATGACGACCACATAAAGGAATTTCAAACCAAGAAAGATCTCTTCTTTTCTTTTTCTGGGCAGAAAAAAATACCAAAATGAAGAAGATTGAGGATTGAGAAAGAACATATTCACTATCAATCTGAGGAATAGGAGGAGGGGGGATGGAAAAAGAACGCTTCCTAAGCTAGTACTTTTGATATCCAAGATATCCAAGGATGATGACAGTAACGAAACCGATTCAGACATGATCTGCTGGTAGTCCGGCGGCAGAAACCTCTCCCACACCAGATTGGAAGCCGCGGCTGATTCAAAGGCTTTGGAGACCAGCGACGACCTGCACGCGTCGCGAGGGGATGTGAGAGAAATCACAGTGGCGATGCACTCCTCCGGCAGTATTCTTGTGATGTCCATCTTCACTTCTTCTGCAGCTTTTTTCTTTCTCAGAAAAAAAGACGACATTTTCGCTTCTCTTGTTTGTTCCTTCACCGCTGTGAGCGTATATTTAGGTGCCTGCGCGTGAAAATTTTAAGTATTGAGTACGTGAAATACTGTTATTTGTGAAAAAGTTGGAGTGAGAAAATAATCGAAAGAAAAGATTTTTAATAAATATAATAATAATAATAATAATAATAAATTTAATATTAACTTTAAATATTTAAGTAAACAAGTCATTAATATACACGTGTAACGACCGGGAAGGAATCAAGGAACCGAGGAAGACTTGAAAGTAGCTGCGACGACTTGCATAATCGGGTTATACATTATGGAAACGGGTTCAGACTATTTCCATGTTACAAGGGTCCATATTCCAGGAGCCCAAGTTGCCAAAAGTTGGAAAAGCTTGGCATGTCAAGCACAGAAATGTCTGACATTTCTTTGATAAAGTATTTCGCTAAGCCGAAGGCCGAGTGCCCAAATCCACTGCGAAGTACTGCTTAACCCTTTCACCTTTCAGCTTCCTGTCTAATAAATCTTGCAGAAATGTCTGACATGCAAAATGCATGTCGCGGGAGGGTTGGATTGCCAAAATGCAAGCTCAGGAAGAAATAGCTGGATTAGTTTTCCTTGAATATAAAACCTTTTTATCTCTGTCTGCTACGTGATTGACGTCATTTTTGCTGAGAAAATATTGTAATGGTAAGTTAAAAAAGTATCTTTTTTTTTCCTTCCCCTTTTCGTTGCTGCAGTGAGTCCTCTGGCAAGGTGATGGTGGGCTCGAATTTTATGGACTTTAGCTAGGTCCGTATCACATGGGCAGGCCCCGAAGACTGTTCGGATTTGCAGCTTCATTAGGGCTATGAGGCTATCTCCTTACTTTGAGTCCCCTGTTCTTTATTCTATCGGTCGACCTGCAAATAAGCAAGTTAGAGCTTCCAAAAGGAAGGTTTTTGTTGTCTAAGCTAGAAAAAAATGGAATATTTGCTACTACTTGTTTCTGTTTTAAGAAGATTATTGTGCTAATTGGTTCTGAGTGTTTAAAGTTTTTAGTTGCAAGGAGAGAAACCATCAAATCGCTTGCAAATTCTGCTACTTTCCTTCACCAGTTTTTTTTTTTAATGTTTTTTTCTTCACCTATGTATGACCATTAAATCCCGTAGCTCGTTGGTCCGTCGCCTCTCTTAAAAGATAAATAATTTTTTTAGAATATCATGAACAATCAATGATAAAAAAAGGGAATATTATCGTGCCGTCATTTTTGAGTTTGTTGCTCTTTTTTTTTTTATGGTGAGAACTCTTCATAAAAAATGTTTTCCATTATTGATCCCTTCATTGTATATAATAAAATAAATTATATATGCGATTTTGTATGAATTTGGACGAAACGTGACTTTGTATGGTAATAATTAACTGCTAGCTTGTTCTTTTAACGCAGATATATGTGAGAGTGCTAGATATTTCCTGAATCACATTTATTTGATAACGACTAGTCTGATCTATAGTGTACAGTTGGGAGCTAGCCCACTGGCTACTGGTCAGGTATTACTCGGGGCATATTTGAAGCTTTTATGGGTCAATTTGCTTGTTTCTGTTGTAGAACATGATTTGATTCGCGATCTTACTGAGTTTTATTATTTATCTGTTAGAAACTGAGACCGATGGCGGTTTGATGTCTTAATTTGTTTGTTGGAAGAACATTGTCTGTTTTTATTTGAGGTTTTTATGTGTCAATTTGCTTGTTTTTCTTTTGTAGTGACAACTAGGGCTCAACAAGCAGTTGTATCGGGTCGGGGGTTGGGACAAAAGTTTGTTTACCCGTACGAACCGACCCGACAGATGAACCGCCCTCGATGACACCTGTGAAGTAGATGCCAACTAGCAGACAGCAGTCTAGCACAGAGGGCCAGAGATTGAGTTGGGCTCCAAATTAGCTTCTTCCTTTTTTGTCAGACAGGCTCTACTCCATTCGTTTTGACCCATCAAACTTACGCCTTAAAGGTCTCTCTCTCTCTCTCTATTCGTTATTTGAATAATTCTGGTAGGGCCAACTCAGACCAAAGATGTTACCCAAAAATGCTTCAAAAATATTTGGAGATCATATAGTTCGCCTCTTTCTAGTGGAATCCAGAAAATTTTAATTGGGAGGACTTGGATTCTTTCTCACTTGAACGGGCTTGTTTTTCTTTGGCTGAGTATTTGGACATTACTCTCACTCTTTGTTGTGGAAATCTCACAGCTTTAAAAGGAGAATCCTTGCGAGCCAATTCCACCGCCTGTGAAAGTGAAAGAAACAGAGGTGATCACAGAGGAAGCAGTGGCAACTACACTAAGAAGGGCACTGACCCATTTCAAATCGATTCAGGCCGACGATGGCCATTGGCCTGCTGAATTTGGTGGCCCCCAGTTTTTCCTTCAACCCTTGGTACCTGCTTTTCGTGATGCTGTTTTTAACTCGGTGCTTGTTTATACTTGTTTTTCTTTCGATAAGCAGAGGAATGTTTACATTAACAATTAGATTTCTTGACCTGAGATAAGTAGATTCAATCAGGCCTGTCTCCATTGAGACCATTTCTTGAACCAGCTTTAACAACAATATACCTACCCACCTAAAAAGGAAGAGAGAGAGAGCGGTCAATTTATGTTTTCTTGTCTTCTTAAGTGAATAAGCTCACACAAAGTTGCACATGCAAACTGGCAAATTGTTGTAGATATGGCCGGCTTCATGGGAATGGCTGGATAAATCGACCGGCTGACTTGATTGTTATATGATTTATCGAACTTAATTTAAATTATGAGCATATGCAGATAATGGCATTGTACATTACTGGAGATCTCAATGCTATTTTTTCACGAGAACACAGGAACAAAAGTATTCGATACTTACATAATAGTCAGGTATTTTTCGTGTTCAGTTAACTTGAATCAGCCAGCCGGGCAGGCTTACAAAACTCGAATTTTGAATCACCTGGCATGGAGGGCAGGTTCCGAAGACTCTCCGAATTTGCAGCTTAGTAAGGCGAGGGCTGTCTCCTAGACTCCTTCCTTTGAGGCCCTTGTGTTTTTATGCTCACGGTCGACCGGCAAAGAAGCAGGCTAGAGCTCCCAAAAATGTACATAAGCCAAATTGTAATCAGCACATGGGTGGAGCTTGATGATTCCTATAGTTTTTTTTTTCTTTTTGGGTGGGAGCAGAGGGTGAATGCTTATACTTTATCTTGTCTTATTTTGCCCGCTATTACTTACGAATTTTTGGGCTAAACACGCTTCAGATTGTATAGGAATGAGTGATTAAAATCATTTTTCTTTCAATTTATTTGGATAAGTACTGAATTACGTATGAATTTTTATATGCTCCAGATTGTATAGGATGAGTGATTAAAATCTATTTTTTTCAATTTAATTATGATTCCTGTAAACAGATAAAATATTTATGCATTAGAATTCTTTTCTAATAAAACACACAGATCGAGTTTGATTAAAAATTAAAAGCTAGTTTCATGTACTAATTGAAAATGGACGCTAAATATTCTTAATAATAATGTTAATTGCCTCACATTTTTAACCTGATAATTTAGGATGAGCACATAATTTTTACCCTGAAATAATGTCATGGTACAACCTGATAGGCACTCCAATTAGAAAAAAAAATGTTCTCCCATTTTCACGAAGTTCTAAAGAGATCTGCAAACTTGTTTTCCTTGTTTGGTGCTCAAGTGGGAATTACATTAAGCTCGTTTTGTCGAGACTTAACTCGATGGTCTGGCGGGTGATACCTTTATTAGGGACACCTTCCGTCCCATGTTTTGAGCAAACACGAAAAGGCACAAAGGAACACATAGCTGATATAGCAAGCAACCTAGAACTATAAGTTCCGACCAATAAAAAATAATAATAAACTCCACAAATCCTTTTATCATGTAAAGCAAGTACACAATTCGAGAGGCATATTTAGGTCACTTATTCCAAATACTAATTGAAACATACATTTAACTAACCAGATTAGGATCCTATGTAATTTTGTGCCAGAATCTCATAGTGCAATTTAGAGAGAAATAG
Organism: Myrica gale; assembly: GCA_963930655.1. Taxonomy (NCBI): domain Eukaryota; kingdom Viridiplantae; phylum Streptophyta; class Magnoliopsida; order Fagales; family Myricaceae; genus Myrica; species Myrica gale. The sequence goes on from OZ005616.1 coordinate 21,421,250, forward strand.
ACATAATATGTAGACTCTATTGTAGCGTCCACGTTACCTCGAAACTTACATGGATAATATTTAATTGTGTGAGGTTCACTTATTGTGTCTATTTCTCTTCAAATTGCACCATGCAATTCATGCAATTGGAGCATTAAATTGGAGAGGATCCTAATTCCAACCACATGTAACCACTGATTTTCAGCTTTCTTAACTCGGTGTAAGGCTGAAATCCCACCACCAGTTTATTCATTCAAGTCAATCGACCCGTATGAATGTACTGGAGGATTAGACTGGTTAGGTTTATCCCTATAAGCTGATTGATTTATTCATGAAATATCTTAACAAATACAGAATCCAGGTCTCACATACGCTCTCGCAATACAGATATTCACCATAAACAAAGCCATTTCGCTTACTCATATTTGAGCTTTAGGCCGAAGCTCAATGCCATAGACTACAAGGCCCGATTTCCAGTTGAGTTTCTCAATCTCCTTCAAGCACATCTCGACCGTGCCATCAACTTGGCCGCTGTAGAATTCCCCAATCTCAATCTCCAGCCACATGTCGTCTCTCGTGCGTGGGAGTCGGTCATCATCTTGTCTCCCATGAATGCGAGGTCCTCCAGATTGCATTTGCAAATAAGCATTGGTAGTATGGCCTTCCATCTCGTTTTCAACTCCAAGAGACACCTTCACTGGAAGTTCAAGGCCTATGGCACGATCACTCAGAGTGTAAATGAAATATGCACCATATGTTGTATTTGGGGACAGGATTTTTGTCTCAATTTTGCCTCTTATTACAAGCCAACACACATTGTTAAGATTAGCCACCTCCGAGAATCTGTCAATTTCATGCACCGAGAACATATTAAAAACCATTGCTATAAGGAGGGTAAACAAGCACACACACACGGTAACACACAAGAGAAGAGAGACCTGGACTCGGGTAAAAAGGGTAACTCAGCAGGAGAAATCCATTGCTAGTAAGCTTCAGTGTCTCCCCATATTATAGACAAGGCCCTTGCAGCCAGCATGTAACATTTCTTCCCACTCAGTTTATCAATTGCCCAACTCTGTTCAATCACCGGTCCAATTGTTATAAGAACCACCAAAAAAGGAGAATCGGGATAAAAGTCTATAAAGTAAATCACAGAGAACAGTATCCCAACCAAATGTGCTGCCATTGGGATTCAAAGCGATGACATTCAAACAATATGAGACCAGATTACAAACTACCATGTCACCAATATGTTTCGAGCTTCAAGAAGAAAAATAGCATGAACACAGACTACCACATAAAGGAGTTTCAAACCAAGAAAGATCTCTTCTTTTCTTTTTCTGGGCAGAAAAAATACCAAAAATAAAGAATATTGAGGATTGAGAAAGAACATATTCACTATCTGAGGAATAGGAGGAGGGGGTGGAAAAGGAACGCTTCCTAAGCTAGTACTTTTGGGTTAAAGTCGCCAGGAAATTGTACAAACATACTTTCTTTGTTTGTGCAAACACGAGAAGCTAGCATAGCATTAAATATAACAAAGAACAGCAAAGTCAAGGGTATCAAAGCCCTGGTAAGCCCAAGGATAAGAAACAGAAAGCTCTCGAGGAAAAGGAATGCATCCCTCGAAATTCCCAGGAAGCGGCTCATTGTACAAACGTACTTTGCCCAAAAAGAAATTCTACAAACATAGACATAGTAAGTGGCTTTTGCTATTCAGAGAGGACAAAAAGAACTAGCTGGGTAATGGTTTTTGCAATTCAGAAAAAAAACAAACCGAAACAGGCAGTGGCTTTTGCTCACAATGTTACCGTCACCGATGAGGATAGGATGATCGCAGAGAAAGAAATAGAGATCCTTCTTCGGCAAGATATCCAAGGATGATGACAGTAACGAAACCGATTCAGACATGATCTGCTGGTAGTCCGGCGGCAGAAACCTCTCCCACACCAGATTGGAAGCCGCGGCTGATTCAAATGCTTTGGAGACCAGCGACGACCTGCACGCGTCGCGAGGGGATGTGAGAGAAATCACAGTGGCGATGCACTCCTCCGGCAGTATTCTTGTGATGTCCATCTTCACTTCTTCTGCAGCTTCTTTCTTTCTCAGAAAAAGGACAACAGCATTTTCGCTGTCTTATTGTTTGTTCCTTCACCACTAAGGGTGCGTATGTGTTCAAAAATTTTACCCCCTCTAAAATTTTAACACAATTAAATATTACAATATAATCTCTCTATCTCCATCAAATCATTACTATTTACTACAAAAAATATAAAAAATTACCTCTCTCTTCACTTTTTCACTAAACCCAATACCTAAAATTTTAACAACACTAAAATTTTACAAAACAAACACAGCCTAAGTTTGCTGTGAGCGTAACCGGGGGAGGAACCGAGGAAGACTTGGAAGTCACTGCGACGACTTACATAATCGGGTAGAATCGGGTTATACATTATGGAAACGAGTTGAGACTATTTCCATGTTATAGAGTCCGTATTCCAGAAGGCCAAGTTGCCAAAAGTTGGAAAGAATCAATGGCTGAAAAGTTGGAAAAGCTTGACATGTCAAGCACAGAAATGTCTGATATTTCTTTGATAAAAATATTTCGCCCAAAGGCCGAGTGCCCAAGTCCACCGCGAACTGCTTAACCTTTTCAGCTTTCACCTGCCGGGTACGATTTCCTCAAAGAGAGATTTTTGAAGGTGTCTCAATGGATAGACAGATTAGATTTTTACTTGAGACGGTTAGATTTTTTAGATGAAATGCAGTGATACTTTAGAAATTCTTCTTTAGGAGGGACTCCGTACCCTCAGCTTCTAATAAATCTTGCATAAATGTCTCACATGCAAAATGCATATCGCGGAGGACTGCATTGTCAAAATGCATGCATAGGAAGAAATAGCTCCTAAGGGATTTTCGAAGGTGTTCTGAGAGATGAACTGTGTTTCATCTAAAAAAATCTAATAGTCTTAATTAACCCACGTTATTTAATGAATAATATGATTTGCACAAGTATACTTAGATTAGTCTCAACTCATTAAATGACATTGGTTAATTAAGACCGTTAGATTTTTTTAATGAAACGTAGTCAATCTATTAGGACAACTTCGAAAATCCTTTCTTTGAAATGAATCCTTACCCAAAATAGCCGGATTAGGTTTATTTGAAAAGAAAACCTTTTACTTTTGTCTGCTACTTAGTGATAGACATTTTTTGCTGAGAAAATATTGTAATGGTAAGTTATAAAAATATCCCTTTTTTTCTTTTCCCTTTTTGTTGCTGCAGTGAGTCCTCTGGCATGGGCAGGCCCCGAAGACCTGGTCTGTTAGGATTTGCAGCTTTCGTAAGCCGTGGCTGTCTCCTTACTTTGAGTCCCCTGTTCTTCATCCTATCGGTCAACCTGCAAAGATGCTAGCTAGAGCTCCCAAAAAGACTCGAACAAAAACCTATGGTGACCATCAAGTTTGATCACTGTTCTGATTATACACGTTCCAGAGGGAACGATGGATTTTTGTGAGAAAGATGAAATAGAAAATAGTTTATGTAACTGTTGTTGGCTCTAGCGGGTAATCAATAATGTACTTGTAGGCTTAGCGACTGGACTATGGGATAAGAACAGATGTGTTAGAAAAATCGACCTTAATTTCTTACTTAATCCTAGATCCAAGATTAACTGGTTTCTCATTTTACGCGGATGAATGACTTGGTGGGTTAATTACAGTGTATGTGCATTATCGTGTCTGCTGAAGCATGAAAAGAGAATGATCAGGATAATACCATTAAGTGCTGTTTTGAATAATCCTCTACTTTATCTAGAACAAAATAAATAAATAACGAATAATCTTCTAGATCTTAGCCAAAGACGGAGGGGCAGAAAAAGGAAGGTTCTTGTTGTCTAAGCAGAAAAAAATAAAATATTTGCTACTACATGTTTCTGTCTTAAGAAGATTATTGAGCTAATTGGTCCTGGTGTTTAAAGTTTTTAATTGCAGAGAAATGCTTGATGTTCTCTCCAGATTCTTCTCAGGTTCTTCTGAAAAGAATCGGAAGGCTCAAAATTTATTTTAGAAGTGGACCCTACACACTCAGAGATCATGAACCGTTAGATTATTTTTCAGAAAAACATGGAAAGAATGTAGAACATCAAGCATTTCTCTTAATAGCAATGAGAGAAACCATCAAATTGATTAGCTAAAATATCTTGCAGATTTTATTGTTGCTATTATTATCCCCGCGCGCATCAAGCACCCGACCGTTTTTCCTTTTGGCCGACCCTTCTTGATCGCTTGCAAATTCTGCCTCTTCTTGCCGGCTAATTTCCTTTTTCGCTGTTTTTCCCAACTTACCGCCCATTATGAGTCATCTCAATTCTACGTCTGTCTAATATATATGACCGTTAGACCTCTTAACTTCTTCCGAGGGAGAAACACACCCCTAGGTAATTGGGCAATTTGCTACACTTATGCTACATGGTTCGCAGCAGAGGCACTGGTAGCTGGTGGAAGAATCTACCAAAATTTTCCTGAATTGCGGAAAGCTTGTGAGCTTTTGCTGTCAAAGCATCTACCTAATGGTGGATGGGGAGAGAGTTACCTATCATGCCACAACACGTTCTGGACAATTTGTTTCAATAAGACGGTGTGCTCAAAACCACAACAAAAGAAAGGAAAATGAGAAGCCAGAACTAAAGTGGGTTTCCTCGTGAAACAGGTGTGGACGGCGACCGAGAAAATGTGCTTCAGACTGCTGATGGCTATTTTATGCCTCATTCGTGCAATTTCAACTGTTTTAAAAGGAGGGGGGGGGGATAACATTTGATTTGATGAGCTGAACAATGACAGTGTGTTTTTTGGTCTAAGGAGGATGATTCTTTTGGAGACATCGAAAAGAGGTTTACATTGATGTCGGAGGTTTTGATATAATTCAATAACATAATTCAAGGAACCTAAGAACCTTTGAAGTTGGGTTTTATCAAGATGACATCAGGAAACTTGTAGCAAATTGAATGGCTCTATCAATTGGCTGAATTTGACCTTGATAAATATTAAAACCGAAGAACATAAGGAAGTTTAACCGTATGTTGCTTTCGATGCTAGAAAGCATTGAACAAATCAGCACAGACCTATTGTTCTAACTTTACCTAGAATGATTTGATTTGGAGTTTAAGAGATTGACTTAAGAGTTGTTCCTCAACTCGTTTGAATTTGATTTCTTCTTAAGAAATTTAATATGTTGAGTTTTACTAACCATGAAATTGAGAGTTTTACTAATGGATGCTTCATTTAACATGGTAAGTTCGCGAGGCTTAGGGGGACTAACGAACTCAAAGGTAACATCCTGACCAAACACATTCGTTGTAAGTCCTTCACTACTTATGGTGAAAGGGTATAACAGACAAATGAAATGAGTACCTAGAATGACATGCTGGTCAGACATGTTTTTAATTAAAACAAAGGGTGATTTAAAGCAAACATTGTTCTTACAAATGTGAGCTTTGGATAACTTGTATTGAATACCCATTTGACTACCATTGACAGATGAAAGCTAAAGGTTGATATATATATATATATATTAACGCTACGTCAAATTAACCCCAACAAAACTATTCTTATTTGCAAATTAGACAATGACCCGTGATTAATTATTAATATTATATTCATTTTATGCTTCTAATTATTAAGTCAAGAATTCACTCCCCATAATATCGATACTCCTTAATCTTTATATAGTACGTACTAAGACCGGATCAACCAACCACAATATTATGGTTGAACAACTCAAAGTTGTCGACTCTAATTAATATATGTTGCTCTCATGAGTTGTTGGATTTGTTTTTAAATATTGTTGGTTGCCTTTTAAAAAAGATTATCTTATTTTGTTCTTTTACCAAAAGCATCAAAGTGAACGCATGGGCCGGGCTGCTCAAGAAAAAGGTTAGAACTATATATCTTATTCTTAAGAACCAAAAAAAAAAGGGTTAGAAATTGGATGAAGCAATTATTGATCCCTTCCCTTCATTGTATATAATATAATAAATTATATATGCGATTTTGTATGAATTTGGACGAAACATGACTTTGTATGGTAAGAATTAACTGCTAGCTTGTCCTTTTAGCACAGATATATGTGAGAGTGCTAGACATTTCCTGAAATATCACAGTTGGGAGCTAGCCCACTAGCTAGATTTCCTAGATCATGACCAATGGGCGGATGAATATCGACTAAGATGCCTGACCCAACAATACTATACATAGATATGTGGCCTGTAGTATATATGTCACATGAAATAACACGTTTGAAATAACACTTGAAAGGGCTTGTTTTTATTTGACGGAGTATTTGGACATTGCTCTCACTCTTTGTTGTGGAAATCTCACAGCTTAAAGAGGAGAATCCATGCGAGCCAATTCTACCGCCAGTGAAAGTGAAAGAAATAGAGGGGATAACAGAGGAAGCAGTGACAACTACACTGAGAAGGGCACTGACCCATTTCAAATATGATTCAGGCCCATGATGGCCATTGGCCTGCTGAATTTGGTGGCCCCCATTTTTTCCTTCAACCCTTGGTACCTGTTTTTGGTGATGTTGTTTTAACTCGGTGCTCGTTTATACTTGTTTTTATTTCGATAAGCAAAGGAATGTATACATTAACAATTAGATTTCTTGACCTAAGAGATGTAGATTCAATCAGGCCCATCTCCATTGAGACCATTTGGAAATCTACACAATAGGTGGCCGGCCATGAGTATTTAGAGTGGGCTTAGGTACGTTTTGGGCTTTCATGTACTAATGGGCTTCGGCCCAACTTGTTTTCCTAAGTCTAAGCCCACCTTTAATAATACTAGGCCCAATTGAAATTTAAATGTAATTAAATAAACATTTTAAAATAATTAAACTCCAATAAAATCAAATACCTGAAATAATATAAGCAAATTAGACAAATAACATCACATTAATATAAGAAAGAGAATTTATTAAAACCAAAGTTAAAAAATACAATATTTAAATCAAGGAAGGGAAATTCGGCTATATACTAAAAATTAACCAAATTATACTAAAGTATTAGAGGAAATAAAATTATATCAATTAGATAATTTAAACACATGGATTGCAATAAAAATAGTGATATTAATTCAAAGGTTAAAAATTAAAGGAAATAAATTCTATAAACAATTAATTAAATCATAAATATTAAACAAGACATATTTAAAAAATAAAACAAATATTAAGGAAAAAAACACAATTAATAAAGGTATTAACAAGAAAACCTTAACACAATAGTCTCATACGTAACTCAAAAAGTGAGGGGTGTCACAATATCTCCACTCATTTTCAGCTTTCTTAACTCAGTTGGTTTAAGGCTGAAATCCCACCACCAGTTTATTCATTCAAGTCAATCGACCCGTATGAATGTACTGGAGGATTAGAGTTGTTAAGTTTATCCCTATAAGCTGATTGATTTATTCATGAAATATCTTCACAACCACAGAATCCAGGTCTCACCACGCTCTCTCGATACAGATATTCACCATAAACAAAGCCATTTCGCTTACTCATCTTTGTGCTTTAGGACGAAGCTCAATGCCATAGACTACAAGGCCCGACTTCCAGTTAAGGTTCGAAATGTCCTTCAAGCACATCTTGACCATGCCTTCAACTTGGCCGCTGTAGAATTCTCCAATCTCAATCTCCAGCCACATGTCCTCTCTCGTGCGTGGGCGTCGGCCATCATCTTGTCTACGACGAATACGAGATCTTCCAGATGGCATCTGCAAATAAGCATTAGTAGTATGTCCTTCCATCTCGTTTTCAACTCCAAGAGACACCTTCACTGGATGTTGAAGCCCTCTGGCACGATCACTCATAGTGTAAATGAAATATGCACCATATGTTGTATTTGGGGACAGGATTTTTGTCTCAATTTTGCCTCTTATTTCAAGCCAACACGCAGAGTTAAGATTAGCCACCTCCGAGAATCTGCCAATTTCATGCACCGAGAACATATTAAAAACCATTGCTATAAGGAGGGTAAACAAGCACATACACACGGTAACACAGAAAAGAAGAGAGACCTGGAGAAGGGTAAAAAAGGTAACTCAGAAGGAGAAATCCATTCCCAGTGAGCTTCAGTGTCTCCACATATTATAGACAAGGCCCTTGCAGCCAGCATGTAGCATTTCTTCCCACTCAGTTTATCAATTGCCCAACTCTGTTCAGTCACCGGTCCAATTGTTATAAGAACCGCCAAAAAAAGGAGAATAGGGATAAAAGTCTAAAGTAAATCACAGTAAAGTTTAGATATTAGTATCCCAACCAAATGTGCTACCATTCGGATTCAAAGCAACGACATTCAAACAATATGAGACCAGATGACAAACTACAATGTCACCAATATGTTCGAGCTTTCAAGAAGAAAAATAGCATGAACACAGACTACCACATAAAGGAATTTCAAACCAAGAAAGATCTCTTCTTTTTTTTTATCTGAGCAGAAAAAAAAATATCAAAATGAAGAAGATCGAGGATTGAGGAAAAACATATTCACTATCAATCTGAGGAATAGGGGGAGGGGGGATGGAAAAGGAACGCTTCCTAAGCTAATACTTTTGGGTTAAACTGGCCAGGAAATTGTACCAACATACTTTGCTTTGTTTGGGCAAACACGAGAAGCTAGCACAGCATTAAATATAACAAAGTAAAGCAAAGTCAAGGGGATCAAATCCCTCGTAGTCGTAAGCCCAAGGATAAGAAACAGAAAGCTATCGAGGAAAAGGAATGCATCCCTCGAAATTCGCAGGAAGCAGCCAATTGTACAAACGTACTTTGCCCAAAAAGAAATTGTACAAACATAGTAAGTGAATTTTGCTATTCAGAAAGGACAAAAAGAACGAGCTGGGTAATGGTTTTTGCTATTCATTCACAGATTCACTAATAATAATAAAAGGCAGTGGCTTTTGCTCACAATGTTACCGTCACCGATGAGGATAGGATGATCGCAGAGAAAGAAATAGAGATCCTTCTTCCGCGAGATGTCCAAGGATGATGGAAGAGACGAAACCGATTCAGAAATGATCTGCTGGTAGTCCGGCGGCAGCAACCTCTCCCACACCAGATTCGAGGCCGCGGCTGATTCGAAGACTTTGGAGACCAGCGACGACCTGCCCACGTCCCGAGGGGATGTGAAAGAAATCACATTGGCGATGCACCCCTCCGGCAGTATTCTTGTGATGTCCATCTTCACTTCTTCTGCAGCTTCTTTCTTTCTCAGAAAAAAAGACAACATTTTCGCTTCTCTCGTTTGTTCCTTCACCACTAAGTTTGCTGTGAGCGTTTAGAAAAAAAAGAAAAAAAAAAGTTTGCTGTGAGCGTATATTTTATATACACGTGTAACGACCGGGTAAGGAACCGAGGAAGACCTGAAAGTCGCTGCGACGATTTGCATAGTCGGGTCGAATCGGGTTCTACATTATGAAAACGGGTTGAGACTATTTCCATGTTACAAGGGTCCATATTCCAGGAGCCCAATTTGCCTAGTTGGAAAAGCTTGACATGTCAAACACAGAAATGTCTGATATTTCTTTGATCAAATATTTCGCTAAGCCACTGTCGAAGTACTGCTTAACCCTTTCACCTTTCAGCTTCCTGTCTAATAAATCTTGCAGAAATGTCTTGCATTTCGCGGGAGGGCTGGATTGCCAAAATGCAAGCACAGGAAGAAATAGCTGGATTAGTTTCCTTTGAATAGAAAACCTTTTTATCTCTGTCTGTTACGTGATGACGTCATTTTTGCTGAGAAAATATTGTAATGGTAAGTTACAAAAGTATCCTTTTTTTTTTCTTCCCCTCTTCGTTGCTGCAGTGATTCCTCTGGCATGGTGATGGGGTTCCCGTTTCCGCCTGGCCCCGAAGACTGTTCGGATTGGCTCTATGGGAAGAACAACACGTGTGAGAAAAGCATCCTTAATTTCTTACGTAATCTTTAGATTCAAGATGTAAGACCCCTAAACTTAGAGACTAGTAGCATATATCTGTTTAGGTTTTCTTCCATGTCAATTTAGATATTAAAATTTTACTTATCGACTCTTTAAGTTTTTGTACTATCTTGAATTATTCAAAAAGAAAATGTATGATTGATTTGATTTAAAATTTGACTAAGGTGAAATTTTATTTTAGCATTTTTTCATTCATCTTTATTGATAATTTAAAAATTATATATGTTTGCAAATTTTAATTAGTCTTAAATCTTACTTGTTTAAGCAATTAATTCGTATCTAGCTAAGAATGTCATTTTTTGTTTCAATTGTGCTACTCATTTTTGTTTGTCTAAGAGTAAAATCATGAAATTAATATATATATATATATATAATTGTTAAATAAATTGTAGGATGAGATTGAGAGCTTTAGTTATATCTAAAGGGAATTGTAGGGTAGAAATAGGAATATGAAACAATAGGGGAAGAATTTGAAATTAAAGAAATGGGAGAAAAAGAAGAGAAAACTGCCGCACAATTGAACCAATCAAGGTTGGCGTTACTACCTATGTTAGGGGTAGAATAGTCTTTCCTAGCTTCAGCTTGTCTTTTTGCCTTCAACGTCACTTTTCCCCCTCTCTTTGCTGGTTCTTCATCACGCACGCACACAAACAAGAAGAAGAAGAAGAATGTCGTATAGAGCTAGCCAGCTAGGGGAGGTGTAGTGTAGTAGGAGGAATCAAGAGAAGCCAAGGTAAGGATCTTGCTCTTTTTGTGAAATTTTTATGAGAAACCGTGGATGTCATTGAGTATTTGTTTGGGTTCTGCTGTTATCTCTTCTACACTATGCATGTTGGAATAGATAAAAAATTTGGAGTCTAGGAAGGCATGCACGGTCAGATTTTGAGTTAAGGTTTCAAGGGAAACATTGATGTGCCGTAAGTGTTTGATGGAAAGCCTAAAAGAAAAGATAATGCATTGGCATTGGCTTGGTGAAGAGAGAATCATTGTATTGCTGTAAGTTTTTTTATTTAAAGTAGTTAAAGTAGAAGATTTTTACTGGAACAACTTTTGTTATGATGTGTTGGCATAATCTAAAATTTGATGTGTACATGCATGGCCGAATATGCACTTGTTGTGACCTTGGGTGTCGCCTTTTGATATTTAAATGGATTGAAGTGCAAATGAGCTGGAGAGATGAGTGAGGTTGCTGAAAAAAAAATTGAACCTGGAACTAGTTCCAATGCAAGTCTCGTTTGAGTCTTGCATGGCCATTAAACATGAGCTAGTTTCTGCACTTCGAAAGTTCGTGCTTAGAGCGCTCGGGTGGATGTCTCTGTTATTTTCAGCGCCTCCTTAGGGATTTAAATAGGTCCTTCAGTGTTGATTATGGCATGGAGAGATTTAGGTGATGTAGTGGATAAAAGCTTTGAAGATTGGATGAATTTCGTGAGGTATAGTTGCCTGAAAAAATTCCAAATTTGAGAGAGGTGGTGTTACCGTGTGTTAGACTTAATTTTGAGGGTACTTTATGACTTCTGAGTTCCTGGGCAATTGCAGTGTTGCTGTCATTAGTGCTCTTGCTGTCAATGAAACTAGTAGAATGGGTATAGTTTGTTTTTGTAACAAGCTGCAGAAAAGTTCAAATTCTTGAGTGAATTGTTGCCGGAAGAATTAAGATTCGAATGTGGTGTTGAAGGAAATTTATAGTTTATGCAGAATTTTATATGTTTTTGTTTGTTATGTATCTTAGCTTTGTTAGGTGGGAACTTTCAAAGAGCTATTATGGGAGTTATAAGGTACTATAGCATTGTTGTCTATAACATTTTGCAGAAAACAAAAGAACACGAAATTTACAGTGGATAGATGTTGCTAGAATTTGTGTCACAAAAAAAATAGTGAAGTTAAACAGCATAGGTTAAGGCTTGTTTTGCTGCAGAAAAGTGAAAGTTAGAATGGATGCTTGTGTGGGTAAAACTGTCTTTTGTTCTCTAGTAAGATAACCTGTTATATGACAATCTAAATGTTAAATGTTATAAATCATTAGTGTGTCTAGGATTAAAGGAGCTAGTCATGTTGCTGGAAATTATAATGCTGAAACAAAAAAATTTCGTAATGCATGAAGAGACCATAGTTGCTACTTTTAATAAATGTAATTGGTTGAAAAGAAAACTTCTTTGTTGCTGCTGTTACATCTACAGAGGTCAGATTTTAGTTGTTACGAGTTATTATTGTTGTTTGAGAATCTGTAGCATTTGATAAATTTGATCTATAGTGTTGTAAATCATTAAGAATTATAGGGTAGACTTGTTAAGCTAGTTGATGGGAATTTAGTGCAGAACGTTAATGAGGAAAAAATGTTAGAGTTTCTACAGAATTGGTGCTTTGCAATTTTTGGGAGCTATGAAAGTTGTTGAAGGGAGTTTGCTGGAGAGTGATACAAATGTATATAAATTGCAGGACCTAAAGTTATAAGGAGTACAACTAGAAAATTTAGAAGGAGATGAGTATATTCTGTAATCCGAATTTATGGGCTTCTACAAATTGTGATCATATTCATTAACATATCACAATTGACCCCATAAGATAATGAGATTGTTTTAAGGGACAAATACAAAATCAATCCTTGTGATATACGCGAAAATCGAATTAGTCCTCATGATTAGAAAAACATAAGATTAGTCCATGTGATTTCATTTTTGTTTGTCGTTGGTCCTCCACGAGGGACTGATTTTATCCTTTTCTGAAATCACAATGACTAATTTTATGATTTTCTTATCATGAGGACTAATTTGATTTTCGCATATATCATAGGGACTGGTTTTGTTTTTATCCATTGTTTTTATGAAATTCTTTTTACTAACAATTATATGATTATTTATCCTTCAACCATACTATATTCCACATGAGTTAATAGGATCAAAATAATATCACTGATAAAGTTCATAGCTCATATAATTCTTAATTCTCAGTCTGTATATATTTAGACTCTCCAAAGTTTCCAAAATAATTTTCACAAATAATTATTTTAAAAAATATATATATTATATATAACCAAAAATCGTGAAAAATATTTTTCACAAAATCTCGTTGCGCATTGTTTTTATTTGAGTCCAAACAATCTACAAACATAATGAATATACTGTCTCATCAAGAGACTGACGGATTCCATATTGAACAATTAAACAAGTTCACTTACTATGCACAAGACTGAACATTATCTGGAATATTTGATATGCGAAAACCATCACCAAACGACTCAATCAAAGCACAAGCATACAACAAGCAAACATGCATAACTCTCTCAGGTCTAAGTACAACAACTAATTGTGCTGAATACTATTCTCTATATCAGTGATCATTTCCAGAAGGTATTCATATTTGATCTCTTTCAGTGCATGTACTCTTACATTGCACCCATTCGTTTGCTTAAATTCACCACCACAATGACAGAGTACATTATTCTATCTTATAGAGGCACAGCGAGTGTAGATCTATTTGTACATTCTCATGTATCATAGTCTAGAACAAAGTGAGTCAACAAGAATTCGAAAAATCATTGGCCTGATTTTTCTACAATGTTACTCAACAATATGACATCTAATGTCATTGTAAATATGACATCTTATGTCATTGCACGTACCAAAAATAATAATATACAAGTAATCAATCAATAACAATAATTATTTTATAATTATTCAAAAAAAATTTAGTTTTGAGGGCATACATCTAACACCTGCATGTAGCATTTCTTTCCAGTCAGTTTATCAATTGCCCAACTCTTTTCACAGTCACCAGTCCAATTGTTATAAGAAACACCAACAAAAAGGAGAAAAGGGATAATAGTCTAAAGTAAATCACAGAGAGTAAAGTTCAGATATTAGAATCCCAACTACCATTCGGATTCAAAGCAACGACATTCAAACAATATGAGACTAGACGAAAAACTACCATGTCACCGATATGTTTCGACCTTCAAGAAGAAAAACAGCATGAACACAGACTACCACGTAAAGGAATTTCAAACCAAGAAATATCTCTTCTTTTCTTTTTTCTGGGCAGAAAAAAAAAATCAAAATGAAGAAGATCGAGGATTGAGGAAGAACATATTCACTATCAATCTGAGAGGGGGATGGAAAAGGAACGCTTCCTAAGCTAATACTTTTGGGTTAAACTCGCCAGGAAATTGTACAAACATACCTTCTTTTCTTTTCTTTTTTATAAGTACCTTCTTTTTTTTAAGGAAGCTGACAAACACACTTTTCTTTGTTTGGGCAAACACGAGAAGCTAGCGTAGCATTTTTTTTTTCTAAGTAGAAGCTAGCGTAGCATTAAATATAACAAAGTACAGCAAAGTCTAGGGGATCAAAACCCTCGTAAGCCCAAGGATAAGAAACAGAGAGCTCTAGAGGAAAAAGAATGCATCCCTCGAAATTCGCAGGAAGCGGCCCATTGTACAAACGTACTTTGCCCAAAAAGCAATTGTACAAACATTATGACTATCTTTGTTTGTCGAAGCGTTTTAAAAAAAAAAATAATTAAAACCACTTTTTTATCTATTTTAATAATTTTTTTAATAATTTTAATAATTTTTTATATTTTTTATCAAATTTTTTACAAATTTTGATAATTTTTAATAAATTTTTATTAATTACAAAAAATCTACACTATTTTTTAAAAAATAAACAGAAAGAAATAGAGATCAGTGGCTTTTACTCACAATGTTACCGTCGCCGATGAGGATAGGATGATCGCAGAGAAAGAAATAGAGATCCTTCTTCCGCGAGATATCCAAGGATGATGGCAGCGACGAAACCGATTCAGAAATGATCTGCTGGTAGTCCGGCGGCAGCAAACTCTCCCACACCAGATTCGAGGCCGCGGCTGATTCCAAGACTTTGGAGACCAGCGACGACCTGCCCGCGTCGCGAGGGGATGTGAGAGAAATCACATTGGCGATGCACCCCTCCGGCAGTATTCTTGTGATGTCCATCTTCACTTTTTCTGCAGCGTATTTTTGAATTTTACGTTCAATTTTTCATCCATTTCAATACTTTTACATAATTTAATATCTTTTTACTAATTCTAACAATTTTTAAAAAAAATTTGCTAGTCTAATCTTTCAATTGGAATAATGTTATTTCGACCCATTCCCGAAAACTTTATTTAGTAACATTGGACTTTTATTACATTGTATTTCTGTAAGTTTCTGGAAGTAAGTTCTAGTGACGCAACTCTCCAGACTGCCCAATTATATTTGAACTACTTGAACAGGATTCACTTTTGACCTTGCTTCTTGTTCTTTCTTGTTGTCTTTTATTTGCTTTTCTGCCTTACTTTTTGACCTTGCCTTCTAAAAATATACAGTCCTGCTGGGTTTATATCAATGCCAACAGAAATTTGGATGGTTTTGTGGAGTTTTTGGGAGAATATCCTGATGAATTTTCTGCAGATTTCTGTTGAAGAACAGCCCAGAATTCTCTAGAGAAAGAGAAAATAAAATGCTGGAAAACTGATCACGTGTGGCTAAGTATCTAGAGCATTCCAGGACAACCAAGAAGAATTCGGCAAACAATAGAGGAATCTCAACATGATGAAAAATCTTCAATATGTCGGCAAAGAAATAATTTTCTGGACAAAGCTACACTGACCTATTTGCCTATAAATAGGAAGTAAAGTGCTTGTGTAGATAGTGTAGAGGTGAAAAGGGTGAGTGCAGTGGCGGAACTAGGACCAAAATTCAGGGGGGTCGAATTTTAAAGACGAAATGACAAGAATTTTTTTTCCCTATATAATGCTAAAAATTTTCTTACAATTACAATATCAAAAAATAAAGACTAAAAGCATTAAAAATATTACAATACATGTACCGTGCTATGTACTGCGACTGATTGGCTCATTACTCATTGCTTGATCTGTATACAAACCTCATAATATAACAATGACCACAAGAAAATTCAATCTGAAATCATATATCAAGGAAATACACTTTTTCAGACTAAACATGTTTTGTAGTCAAATTTAGACTCACTATCGTAGAATATGAGTGTTTCCTTATCAATGGTCAATTTTTTTAAAAAAAACTTCATAATTGGGGACTTGGGCTTTCCCTATATAAGTCAATGGAAAAGATGAGATTAATGCGTCCACGTATGGAAGGAGCGTAATAGAGAAATCTATTAGGTATTTGCTTTGACTTGCACAAAATTACTAGATTTAAGAAATATGCACATCTTATCAAGGGAAGACATTGTTGCGGCACAATCTGCATTGCCAAGTCTAAGTTCTAACATTTGTTTCTTATTAAAGATGAGAGGGAGCAAAGAGAAAAATCTAAAAGAATATTGGTTATCCAAGAGAAAAAATGTCACTTCCTGATAGATGCTTCTGTCACGCCTACTAAGCACTTCTGGAGTGGGGTCAGGTGAGACCATCTTGTCCTCCACGCGTCTTAGATGTACGGACTATCTGGATATATGGCCGGAAACTTCCGGGATTTCCCATATCGGTTGGATAAGGCCTCTCAGGTAATATTTAGATCTTGAGAAGTCAAAAATATCTATCAAACCAAGTTCCCTTATTCAAAGGTAAAGGTAGAATATGCTTAATCCCCTCGCATTTTAAACCTCAAAATTATCCAGAGTAATGTTCTTTTTTTAACTTAAGGATAATCCAATTATTTTTAATTCATTGGAATAAAGTTTATTGTAGACAGCACAGATCCTGAATAGTTTTTTTAATGGGTTAATTAAGGAAAAAAATGTATTTATAACCTTGCATTATAAGATCCGATCTTCCTTTCTTTTTTAATCATCAGATCATATCTTTTTTTTCTAAAATTTGCGTGTTTTCCAACGCTGCTTGGGTTGTTTACGGAAGAAGCAAAATAATTCCAATAATATATATATATATATATATATATATATATATATATATATATATATATATTCATTCTTCCTTGTTTTGATGGAACACGTGAAATATTATCAGTGGGTCAAAGCTTATCCCTTAAGAGCGAAGAAAAGGAAGATCCATCTTTTTGGATTGGGCCCCCACTCCAGAAGTGCTTAGTAGGCGTGACAGAAGCATCTATCAGAGTGATTTGCCATCTCCACGCGCACTCGCAGAAGCAACGTCGTATGGCAATATATTGTATCTTAGGAAACTTATAAATGAACTGCAGTTATGATACTATACGCTTAGCCACGTGCAGTTAAAAAAAAATAAAAAGCCTGGGCCAAGGGTATCGGGCCCAGGTTTTTATGGATAAAACATGTATATAGTTGGCCTGGGCCTGAGTCTCAGGGGTATCGGGCCCAGGCCAACTTACTTATAAAATAAAAAATAAAAAAATAAAGGTAATGTAATATTTGTTTTTTGTGGTGTGAGGGGTAGCGGCCGCCCAGGGTCGCTACCCCTTCCTTCCGCCACTGGGTGAGTGAGTCGTGTCCTATAGTAGAAAAGGTGTGTTGAGTTGTGTCGTTGAGAAGTGTAGAAAGGTGAGGTGAAAAGTGGTATGTCCGTGTGTAAAGTGTAGAGTGAAAAGGGTGTGTGTGCCGTGTAGTAGGAGTGAGAGAGATTGTAAAAAGTGAGAAAAGTGAATGTGTGTGAAGGTGAGTGCCGTGAGGCAAAGAGTGAAGAGAAAAGTAAAGTGTATTTTGTCTCACTTTTATATAATAAACTTTTGTTCGAAGCTTTTTTGATTCAGTTCACTCAACAATTTGGTATCAGAGCTAGTCGGTCAGGGACCGGTGTCAGAGTGGGACTGTTGAAGTCATTTTGGAGTTGCGTAGGGAAAGAGTTGTTGGTAGAGAGTCAAGGCGGTCAGGGACTGTATTAAGGTGCTGCTCGAGACATCATTGTTCGTGCACAATCTGGGATTGTGAAGCTCGATAGTCCAGGACTAAGCTTGCTTGAGAGGTCGTGAGACGACACCAAGTCACGATGGCGGATCTCCAATTTGCTGGCACAGTGGAGAAGCTTGATGACCATAATTATTCTACTTGGCAGACGTGCATGGAGTCATACATGAAGGGTCAAGATTTCTGGGAGATCGTTGGAGGAAGTGACTCCATGCCACCATCTGCGGAGAATGTCGATGTACTCCGAAAGTGGCGAATTAAGACTGGGAAAGCTTTGTTCACGATCAAGATAACCGTTCAGAAAGAAACGTTGGAGCACGTCCGACACATCACCACACCGAAGGATGCATGAGACACATTGGTAGCCCATTTCTCAAGGAAAAATGATACGAGGCTTCAACTATTAGAAAACGAGCTTATGTCAACTACGCAGTGGAGCTCACGATTAATCAATATTTTACTAAGGTAAAGTCTCTTTGCTGAAATCCCACCACCAGTTTATTTATTCAAGTCAATCGACCCGTATGAATATACTGGAGGATTAGACTGGTTAAGTCTATCCCTATAAGCTGATTGATTTACTCACGAAATATCTTCACAAACACAGAATCCAGGTCTCACATACGCTCTCGCAATACAGATAGATATTCACCATAAACAAAGCCATTTCGCTTACTCATCTTTGTGCTTTAGGACGAAGCTCAATGCCATAGACTACAAGGCCCGACTTCTCCAAATCAAGCTTCTCAGTCTCCTTCAAGCACATCTCGACCATGCCATCAACTTGGCCGCTGTAGAATTCCCCAATCTCAATCTCCAGCCACATGTCCTCTCTCGTGCGTGGGCGTCGGTCATCATCTTGTCTACGACGAATACGAGGTAGCAAATAAGCATTGGTAGTATGACCTTCCATCTCGTTTTCAACTCCAAAATACACCTTCACTGGATGTTGAAGCCATTTCGCATGATTCATCAGAGCGTAAATGAAATATGCACCATATGTTGTATTTGGGGACAGGATGTCTGTCTCAATTTGACCTCTTATTTCAAGCCAATACACACATTTAAGGTTAGCCACCTCTGAGAATCTGCAAATTTCACGCACCGAGAACATATTAAAAACCATTGCTACAAGTAGGGTAAACAAGCACATACACACGGTAACACAGAAAAGAAGAGAGACCTGGACTCGGGTAAAGAGGGTAACTCAGCAGGAGAAATCCATTGCCATTTATCTTCAGTGTCTCCCCATTCTATAGACAAGGCCCTCGCAGCCAGCATGTAACATTCCTTCCCACTCGGTTTATCAATTGCCCAACTCTATTCAATCACCGGTCCAATTGTTATAAGAACCACCAAAAAAGGAGAATAGGGATAAAAGTCTAAAGTAAATCACAGAGTATAGTTCAGAGATTAGAATCCAAACCAAGTGTGCTACCATTCTGATTCAAAGCAACGACATTCAAACAACATGGGACCAGATTACAAACTACCATTTCACCAATATGTTTCGAGCTTCAAAAAGAAAATTTCGCATGAACTCAGACTACCACATAATAGGAATTTCAAACCAAGAAAGATCTCTGCTTTTCTTTTTCTGGGCAGGAAAAAAAAAACAAAATGAAGAAGATTGAGGATTGAGGAAGAACATATTCACCATCAATCCGAGGAATAGGGGGAGGGGGGATGGAAAGGGAACGCTTCCTAAGCTAATACTTTTGGGTTAAACTCGCCAGGAAATTGTACAAACATACTTTTCTTTTTTTGGGCAAACACGAGAAGCTAGCATAGCATTGAATATTACAAAGTACAGCAAAGTCAAGGGGATCAAAGCCCTCGTAGTCGTAAGCCCAAGGATAAGAAACAGAAAGCTCTCAAGGAAAAGTAATGCATCCCAAGAAATTCGCAGGAAGCGGCCCATTGTACAAACATACTTTGCGCAAAAAGAAGTACAAACATAGTAAGGAGCTTTTGCTATTCAGAAAGGACAAAAAGAACGAGCTGGGTAATGGTTTTTGCTATTTAGAAAAAAAACAAAAAACGAAACAGGCAGTGGCTTTTGCTCACAATGTTACCGTCATTGATGAGGATAGGATGATCGCAGAGAAAGAAATAGAGATCCTTCCTCGGCCCGATATCCAAGGATGATGGCAGCGACGAATCCTCAGAAATGATCTGCTGGTAGTCCGGCGGCAGAAACCTCTCCCAAACCAGATTCGAAGCCGCAGCTTTTTCGAAGGCTTTGGAGACCAGCGACAACCTGCCCGCGTCGCGAGGGGATGTGAGAGAAATCACATTTTCGATGCACTTCTCCGGCAGTAATGTGATGTCCATCTTCACTTCTTCTGCAGCTTCTCTCCTCTAGAAAAAAGACGAGAACATTTTCGCTTCTCTTGTTCCTTCCTTCACCACTAAGTTTGCTGTGAGCGTATATTTATATACACGAGTAACGACCGGGGGAGGCAGATTTAAAAGTCACTGCGACGACTTGCATAATCGTGTTGTACATTATGGAAACGGGTTCAGACTATTTCCATGTTATAAGGGTCCATATTCCTGGAGCCCAAGTTGCCAAAAGTTGGAAAGAAATGGCTGAAAAGTTGGAAAAGTTTGACAAGCACAGAAATGTCTGACATGTCAAGCTTGTCCATTGTATTCCTACTGAAGAACTCTGATAATTCCCCCTCTCCCTGAGCTATCCTCTGGTTTTGAATGAATCTTTGTTTAGAAAAAAAAGCACAGAAATGTCTGATATTTCATTGATAAAATATTTCGCTAAGCCGAAGGAGGCCGAGTGCCCAAGTCCCCCGCAAACTGCTTAACCCTTTCACCTTTCAGCTTCCTGTCAAATAAATCTTGCGGAAATGTCTGGCATGCAAAATGGGGTCTGGATTCGGTCCAGACCGTACGGGTCCAAACGCATTCAGTCCCGCGGTCTGGATTAAATCCTAGGGACTGGACGACAGAGAGGCCTTCACGTCATTTAATGAGACCTCTCTGTCGTCGGCTTGACTCGGATCTTGGCTGAGCGAGTCAGACACGTGTTCAGACCCTCTTTTTTGTCTCCACATATGTACCGGTTAGACCACTATAATTTACGTGCGACCACACCTCCGACCAGTGCGGCACGAACACGCGTTTTCATTCATTTTATTCCTAAATCCCCTATTTCAAATCTCATTTCGAAATCTTCAACCTCTGAATCTCTAGACTTGACAAACCAAAAAGGGTTAGAAGACTTTCATTGTCTCTGCTTGAAAGTTATTCACTCCTTTTCCTTGGGTGAGTTTCAAAAGCATATGTTTAACTTGTTTTTAAACTTTATGTCTCTTTTGAGTTGTTTAGTTGGTATATATTCACTTATACAGAGAGAATCAGTGAGTTTATATGTATTCACTTAAAGAGAGAGAATCTGAGTAAACATAGAGAGAATTTGATGTTTCTTGTCTCTAGCTTCTTATTTGTATTAATATATTTGCTGTGACAGTAAGAGTAAAGTGAGAGAGAAAGTTTGATGTTTTTTGTCTGTATGCTGTGACACTCGAAAGTGAGATTTTTTAAAGAATATGTGGTCTGATGCTAGTAGTCTAACTTTAAAATAGTTTATTGTGAATGAGTTTGTGGTCCCATACTAGTGGTCTATCCTGCCAATTGAAAATAATGGGTATATTTTATTTCAAATTACGTGATAAACAAGTGATCTAACATGTCTAGTGGTCTAACTTGTCTAGTGGCAGGTCGGTTGTGTTGACTTACTCTAAGTACTTTGCTCATTTCAAACACTTCAGAGATAAAAGTTACTCTCAAGATAAACTAAAGAGATAAGCCCTTTACTTCATCAAAATTAGAAAGAGCCATTCTCACCTTCATGGGAGCTATACATCAACCTTCGAAGTTGAAAATTGTACACTACTTTATATTACAAATCTGCTCTACCAAAAAAAAATTAGGATTACAAACTACATCTAGGGGCTGGAAAAGGACATGACATATACCAAACAGAGTTTGAGAAAGCTCGGTGGTATGTGCTGAACAATTGTAAAGGCATCAACAACTACTTAGAGTAAGTAAAATAAAATTTTATAGGTTTTCTCTAATATATAGTCGCTGATTGACTTTATCGTTACAGTGAACACATGGACGAACTTCGAGTGCAAGGAGTCGGTGACATGTCTCGTACGCATGAGGAAAAATTTCCGAATTGGTTCTTAGGGCGAGTAAGTGTTATTATAAAGAATTCTAATTAATATCATGTCTTTGTTTTTAATGACCTTCTAATATATTATTATAGGTTCAAGCATTACGTTCTCAAAATCCATATACATCGGTCGACGAATTGTATTATTGTCGTGTGGGCCTGATACACGAGTGATGCCTTATTCTACATGTGTTGTGAACAAATGTAGATATCATACAGTACAACGGAAAAAACAACGGAGAACTCAGAACAGTGGTATTGTAGTATCGGGATCACATGAGGGAAATCCAATAGAATTTTACGGGAGACTTGTAGGCATTTATGCCATGCAATACTTGCGGAGAAATACAATATATTTGTTTAAGTGTGATTGGTGGGACATCTGAGATCACCGTGGACTTCGTATCGACGAGAACTTTAAGAGCATAAACATTTCCCGACTGTGGTACTCAGAAGATCCATTTGTTTTGGTAAATCAAGTAAGTCAAGTGTTTTATCTAGTTAACAATCTGCGAGTCGTGTAGAAATGCATATAACATTCTCAGCCCAGATTCGGAAGGTGAAGTTGATGTAAACATCGAATTGAGAGCAGCCATCACGAATGAAGCATATCAAGAGGACGATGCCATTGACTTTCGACAGTTTAACCTTAAACTGCTACGGAGGGATGACGTTGTGCCAAATGTCATCCAAACTTCTGATGCAATTGCTCGACGGAAGAAAAAATGTATAGATAGTAATGATGTTTCGTAGGGGGATGAAGCGGAAATTGAAGAAAATAACGAAGAAAGTGGGGATGAAGATTCTTTCAAAAGTGATAGCGACTCTACTGAGGATGAGGCATCGAGCGATAAAGTGCAAGAATCGAATTTTGATTAATAATTTCTTTCAAGTATATTTTCTCTGTAATGTTGATGTTTGCTGAACTATTTTTACTGGTATTGTCTCTTTTACCACATCTTTATCGTTTGTTTTGTTATGTCACAGGTTGTACGGCGAAATGAAGCGTGGATGAGAATTTCCTATAGTTACTTCTAGACAGTCGCATGGCGCGCTTACTTTGTAATATCCCTAAAAAAATATGATTTTGAAAAAACTATTCAAAAATTTGGCCGGTCACTTTCAAAAGAGAGTTTCAAACCTTTCAAACTAATGTGATTAAAATATTAGAATGGTGGATCACTTTTCAAATAAAATATTCAAATATTTGTAAAGAGAGTTTCAAACCTTTCAAACTAATGTGATTAAAATATTCGAATGGTGGATCACTTTTCAAATAAAATATTCAAATATTTGTAAAGAAAGTTTCAAATATTTGAAACGAATGTGAAATATTTTCAAAGCTTTAAAACCTGCGGGGAGGGGGGATGGAGAAAGGAGAGGCCGAACCAACTGAAGTTTGAGAAAAAGAAAAACATTTTGGGGAACGGTAGGTTTCGGCTTAAACGTTGAGGTAAGTGATTTTCTATGAGATTTTTATGAAATTCTTACGTTGTGGAAAATAAGTGCACAATTGTTAAATATTTTTCTTATAAATCGAAACTGGCTTTGGACGAGTTATTGTACATTCTTGGATTTTAGAAATGTTGGATTTTAAAGGTGCACTGTATTTTTTAAAGGATTTTGATGCGTTAGAGAAATTGAACGAATTTTGGTAAAAAAAAAGAGATTTTACAAACTCATTTGAAATGGTTGGCCTATTTTGTGAAATTTGTAGTGTGAGCTTATTATCAAACTATTATGGTGCTTGTTGAGGTCTGTGTGACCATGGAGGTCTGTGTGACCATTGGGGTCTGTGTGACCATTGATAATTTCACTACGTTGCTTGGCGTGAGATATTTTGCTATAAATGTTGTTTTCAGTTAGTATTGCTCATTATTTTTCTTGATCTCAGTTATGCTTATAAACTGTCATTTTCCTTACTCACATTGATTGCTACTTACTGAGCTAGTTATAGCTTACCACTTTACTTCATATCTTTCAGATTTAGCGGTCGGTGGCAGCGAGTAGTAGGCGTTCTTGAGTTATAGTTTCAAAGATTAGTTGCAATATGCAGAATTTTTGAATAAAGAGTCATCTGGAGACTTTGGTAATAATTTTTTTATTTTGGAGACTTTAATAGTTTCATTGTTTATTTGAGAAATTGTTTATTGAGACTTTTGTTAAGAGAAATATTTAAGGATTTATGTTTTTAGTAGTGCTCTGACTAAATTGTGGGGATTCATTTTGATTATTGAAAGATGATATTTTCAAGCGGTATTCTATCCGTTTAGACTTTTGGGTCGGGGTGTTACATACTTCGCTTAGTATGAGTCCGATCTCGAGTCTTACTCCGAGCGCTCTTCGAGACCGAATGAAGCCATGAGTCAAGGCACGCCAGCTTGTCCTAGTAGTTGTGCATGTAAGAAATTATTCTAAATTATATTTTAATTTTTTAAAGTTAAAAGACCGACTAAATTTGTTATTTTCATTTTATGTAGTGACATTTGCTTCTAAGCGCGGGCGAGGTAGGACACGTGGGGTCGGCTTGGAAAAGAGTCTTGGGTCCGGATCCGGGTTTGGGAAATTATCGGTGCATATCCCGGAGGGAGAGTGTCGATGAGTGTTTTCCACTGTTGGTCCAAGGGCTGATTCTAATATCCGTTAACAAGAGGTCGGGCTGATATTCCTACAGAAGTGAATGAGTACATTATGGATGGTGTTGGTATGATTAAACTCGTAAATATAGTATTCTTGGTTAAACATTTTGTTTATCATTGTAATATTGTATGTTTTGGTACTTATGCATGACTACTTCGACCTTGACTGCCCCCAGGACGTGAGGAGGGTGATCGAGACTATGATGACGACACATCGAGCACACTGCAACCGGATGCATACGTATTTCAAGAAGTTATCTAGTAAAGAGGCGGCGTTGCTGAAGCCCCACCCTGATACCACGGAAGAACATTGGAAGGAGTTATGCGATTTGTTCACCAGTGAAGCGTTTTTGGTACGTGATTTACAAAACCCGCTTCTTAAATATTACATTCTTTTTAAATATAATTACTTAAAATATTACATAAACGAAGTGATTTGTTTATGCGATTTGTTCACGGAAGAACATTGGAAGGAGTTATGCGATTTGTTCACCAGTGAAGCGTTTTTGGTACGTGATTTACAAAAACCCGCTTCTTAAATATTACATTCTTTTTAAATATAATTACTTAAAATATTACATAAACGAAGTGAGCAAAATAAAAAGAATAGATCAAAGTTGACTGTGAATCACACTGCTTGTTCGCGCTCGTTTCAGCGCACTCGAGCTTGCATAGTAAGTTAAGTATTAAATTATGAGTTTTATTGATATTGTTTGTCAATAAGTTTATGTTATTTCCATGTAGAAAAATTAAGAAAGCAGCGAAATCAATCTTGCAGAGTTGTATAAGAATAATTATACAAACAAAGATGGTGTTTGGACCTCAGAAGGAGCGAGAAATTTTTATGTAAGCCGCTTTCATTTTAATCTACTTTATTTAATTTATATATAGTTTATCTACTTTAATGTTTATGGTAATTATTGTTATTTCTAAGGAACGGATGGATGTCTTCCAGCGCTAGTGTGATTTAGAAGGGAGGAATTATACCGAAATTGAAGTATATTCCGAGATATTGGGCAAGAAGTCGTGATATGTTCGGGGATTAGGACGTGCGGTTAAGCCTTCGCCTTCATCAAGTTTAACTACACAGTCTTCTGATTTACAGCACCAGCTAGCAAAGACTAGGGATGAATGAATGACATACATATTATAGGAATCTACGGAGTTGGTGGAATTCGTAAGTCAACTATTACTAAAGTAAACTATAATTTGATTGTTCATCAAGTTGTATGCTTCAAAATATTAGAGAAACTTCAATTAAAAATAGTGGAATAGTTCAAACACTAGAGACAATTCTTGATGTGTTATCTTTCTTGTATTTGGTATATAAAAACAGAGTACCTGTGTGACTCCCCTCCTTTTTTTCACTAGTTTGACTTGCTTGGTTTTATATTTTTTTGGTACTTGTGCTTTTGACATTAGGGTAGTTAACGTACCTATAGAGTCTTGTATGATATTTTGTCTCGTTTGCTTTGTCTTTCTTTTTACTTTTCTAGTATTGCATGTTTACTTTTCGTACTTAAGTTCAAATCAAATTGCAATTAAACGTTTCTGCTAAGTTTTTTTAATTTATTGGTGAAACTATTGAAGGGTTGTACTTGAATATAATATGTTGCCAAGTATATAGTTGAAATAGAGTATCAACTACAGGACATCAATTTAATTTTAAACGTTACACCGAATGACATACGCATGATAGGGATCTTCGGAGATGGTGGAATTCTTAAGTCAACTATTACTAAGTAATCTATAATTTGATTGCTCATCAAGTTGTTTGCATCAAAATTTTAGAGAAAATTCAAGTAAAAACAATGGAATAGTTCAAACACAAGAGACAATTCTTGATGTGTTATCTTTCTTGTATTTGGTATATGAGAACAGAGTACTTGTGTGACTCCTCTCCTTTTTTTCACTTGTTTGAACTTGCTTGGTTTTATATTTTTTTGGTACTTGTGCTTTTGACACGAGGGGAGTTAACGTACCTATAGAGTCTTGCATGATATTTTGTCTCTTCTGCTTTCTCTTTCTTTTTACTTTTCTAGTATTGCATGTTTACTTTTCGTACTTAAGTTCAAATCAAATTGCAATTAAACGTTTCTGCTAAGCTTTTGTAATTTATTGGTGAAAATATTGAATGGTTGTACTCGAAAATAACATGTGGTCAAATATCCAATTGTATTAGAGTATCAACTACAGGACATCAATTTAATTTTAAACGTTGCCATGAATGACATACACATGATAGGGATCTTCGGAGTTGGTTGAATTTGTAAGTCAACTATTACTAAAGTAATCTATAATTTGATAGCTCATCAAGTTGTTTGCTTCAAAATATTAGAGAAACTTAATAAAAACTGTGGAATAGTTCAAACACAAGAGACAATTCTTGATGTGTTCTATTTCCTATATTTGGTATATGAAAACAGAGTACTAGTTTGACGCCCCTCATTTTTTTCACTTGTTTGACTTGCTTGGTTTTATATTTTTTTGCTACTTGTGCTTTTGACACGAGGGTAGTTAATGTACCTATAGAGTCTTGCATGATATTTTGTCTCTTCTACTTTGTCTTTCTTTTTACTTTTGTAGTATTGCATGTTTACTTTTCTTACTTAAGTTCAAAACAAATTGCAATTAAACGTTTCTGCTAAGCTTTTGTAATTTATTGGTGAAATTATTGAATGGTTATACTCGAAAATAACATGTGGCCAAATATCCAATTGTATTAGAGTATCAACTACAGGACATCAATTTAATTTTAAACGCTGCCATGAATGACATACACATGATTGGGATCTTCGGAGTTGGTGGAATTCGTAAGTCAACTATTACTAAAGTAATCTATAATTTGATTGCTCATGAAGTTGTTTGCTTCAAAATATTAGAAGAACTTAATAAAAACTGTGGAATAGTTCAAACACAAGAGACAATTCTTGATGTGTTCTATTTCCTATATTTGGTATATGAAAACAGAGTACTAGTGTGACGCACCTCGTTTTTTTCACTTGTTTGACTTGCTTGGTTTTATATTTTTTTGCTACTTGTGCTTTTGACACGAGGGTAGTTAACGTACCTATAGAGTCTTGCATGATATTTTGTCTCTTCTACTTTGTCTTTCTTTTTACTTTTGTAGTATTGCATGTTTACTTTTCTTACTTAAGTTCAAAACAAATTGCAATTAAACGTTTCTGCTAAGCGTTTTTAATTTATTGGACAAATTATTGAATGATTGTACTTGAAAAAAACACGTTGCCAAGTATCCAGTTGTAATAGGGTATCAACTACTGGACATCAATTAAATTTTAAACGTTGCAATGAATGACATACGCATGATAGGGATCTTCGGAGTTGGTGGAATTCGTAAGTCGACTATTTCTAAAGTAATCTATAATTTGATTGCTCATCAAGTTGTTTGCTTCAAAATATTAGAGAAACTTAAATTAAAAACAGTGGAATAGTTAAAAAACAAGAGACAATTCTTAATGTGTTCTGTTTCTTGTATTTGTTATATGAAAACAGAGTACTAGTAAGACGTCCCTCCTTTTTTTAACTTGTTTGACGTGCTTGGTTTTTTATTTTTTTGCTACTTGTGCTTTTGACACGAGGGTAGTTAACGTACCTATAGAGTCTTGAATGCTATTTTGTCTCTTTTGCTTTGCCTATCTTTTTTCTTTTCTAGTATTGCACGTTTACTTTTCTTACTTATGTTCAAAACAAATTGCAATTAAACGTTTCTGCTAAGCTTTTTTAATTTATTTCTGAAATTATTGAATGGTTGTACTCGAAAATAACTTGTTGCCAAGTATCCAGTTGGAATTGTGTATCAACTACAGGACATCAATTTAATTTTAAACGTTGCAATGAATGACATACGCATGTTAGGGATCTTCGGAGTTGGTGGAATTCGTAAGTCAACTGTTACTAATGTAATCTATAATTTGATTGCTCATCAAGTTGTTTGTATCAAAAATATTAGAGAAACTTAAATTAAAAACTGTGGAATAGATCAAACCCGAGAGACAATTCTTGATGTTTTCTCTTTCCTGTATTTGGTATATGAAAACAGAGTACTGGTGTGACGCGCCTCCTTTTTTTCACTTGTTTGACTTGCTTGGTTTTATATTTTTTTGCTAATTGTGCTTTTGACACAAGGGTAGTTAACGTACCTATAGAGTCTTGTATGATATTTTGTCTCTTTTGCTTTGTCTTTCTTTTTACTTTTCTAGTATTGCTTGTTTACTTTTCTTACTTAAGTTCAAAACAAATTGCAATTAAACGTTTCTGCTCAGCATTTTTAATTTATTGGTGAAATTATTTAATGGTTGTAATTGAAAATAACATGTGGCCAATTATCCAATTGTAATATTGTATCAACTAGAGGACATCAATTTAATTTTAAACGTTGCACTGAATGACATACGCATGATTGGGATATTCGAAGTTGGTGGAATTCGTAAGTCAACTATTACTAAAGTAATCTATAATTTGATTGCTCATCAAGTTGTTTTCTTCAAATATTAGAGAAACTTAAATTAAAAACAGTGGAATAGTTCAAAAACAAGAGACAATTCTTGATGTGTTCTCTTTCTTGTATTTTGTATATGAAAACAGAGTACTAGTGTGACGTCCCTCCTTTTGTTCACTTGTTTGACTTGCTTGGTTTTATATTTTTTTTTTCTACTTGTGCTTTTGACACGGGGGTATTTATTGTACCTATAGAGTCTTATAGGGATTGTTTGACAAGTGGGTTAAGATTTCATTTTAGTTTTGGCTCTTGTTCTACTTTTAGTTCTCTGAAAACTGGTTTAAAAACGATTTTTTTAATATATCAAAGCTGTAATATATGATTTTTTTTGGTGATCAAAGTTTATTACTTTTGTTTATAACTTGAAAAGAATGCATAAATGAATGCCACTCCCTTCCAGCACCTTTCCTCTTAGCGATACCCGTGCAAAGGCATAGTTGGAAAGCGGTTTCGGGACTGGGTTTTAGTTTCTAACAACTATTTCTGGTGGAAAGCAATGCTTATAGCAAGGCACGATGACATGTAAAGTGTTTACCTATGTGCTATCAGCCTCGCTTGTCTTCTTCCAGTAGGTAATTGCCAATAAGTTGGTAGCGCATCTTAATTTCTCTTAGCGTACGTGTTTGACCTGTTCCTTAATTATTATTTCTTTCAATTAGCTGATGATGACGTGAGATTTTTGGCAATTTGGCGTCTTCCGAGGAAGTTGCGGAGAAGTTGCTCATCTTTTTTAATGGCATTTCACCAAGCATCTTAAGGAAGTCAGTAGCTACTCTATATGTCAAGACACAACAGCAGTCACCACATGGCTGAGTCAGAATGCACTCGTTAATATTTCTTTTAACGAGTTAGGTTTCGTTGTTTTGTGTTATTTCTTCTGTGTCGCCACCATGTGCGTTGGGTTGGAACTTTCACCGGAAATTCAGGAGGATATTTAAATATGCTAACAATAAAGTTCCAAGTATACTTGTTAATTAATGACCAAAGCAAACTCATTCACATTGGCTTCCAAAGGAAGAGTGTTTGGAGGCCATACCAATTGCCTTATGTGCTGTTTTTGTTTTTAGAGCGCCGCGGATGAGGAAGGGGCTAATTCCTGTTTCTGCTTCTGCTTCTGTTGTATGTGAAGGACGTTCCCCGAGGCATGTTGAAGGAACAATTTATTTTATTTGTAAGGAATCAACGTGGAGGTCGCCACATTTGTTTGTGGCGTACACTACGGTAGAACCTTCTGGGCTACAGGGGAACCATTTTCAAGTGGAGTTTTCAGCTTTATCACTTTATGGAGAAGAGATAGAAATTGCAAGTTGTGAACTCCATCGAGTACACGAGCATGAAAAAAGAGCGAAAGCCCGGAAAAGGATAAATGAAAATAAAGAGAGGAAGAGTAAAAGATGGTCGAGGTGTGCTCCGTGCGGGGACTGATGATGTCCTCCAAATGGACGTATCCAATGCAGAACCTGATAACTTGCTCGATTTATTAAGTATTACCAAACAGTTTGGGAAGTATAATTCTGGAAGCATTAAAGGAAGGGCCCCTAACAAATATGACAAGCACGATGTTTGCCAACATGCTTCTCAAAATTTTGGGGCGTTTGAGAAAATTGAGGTTTTGTTGGAGTTTGGAAAAATTGTTAAAAATCAAAGATGTGTTTTGTGCATATGTTAGAAAATTTTGGAGTGGGTGGAATATTTTTAAATATGGTTAAAAAGTTAAAATATAGAGTTGTTTATTTGAGATTAGTGCAGAGGAGGAAATTTATCGAACATTTTATTAGCATCTAATAATTGAAACTAAAAACAAAAACGACATAGTTAGTTGAACCATAACAAAACTTTGGTTTTCATATAGCAACATAAATTCTTCTTTGCTTTTCTTTTCTTTTCTTAGTAATTACGAAGCAATTCGGGTGATGTTTCTGATTGTCTATGATGATATGTCGTGAACAACTTGGCAAGAGAATCAGCTGATGGAAACAACTTAGTGTGCAACAATCCATGGTCAAGAGGCTTGTTTACCAGGTCACATGTGATTTTGTATCTTTAACTTGAATGAGGATGATTTTGATGAGTTTCACAGTAAAACAAGTGGTCAATCTAACTGGTCACCATTCCGGGAAAAGGTACTACTTCTAATGGATAATCTGACTCATTAAATGACTCCTTTCTCTGTATTGGCAGGGATGAATCTAAACTCATCCGTGGAATTGTTGATTATGTAGAGGATAAGACATTGCTTGGCATTGGAGAAACAGAGTCTTCTGTACAACACGTCAATAGGCCTTTATTTTTCTAAAACAGAATGCTCTCAAGAATAATTCTGTCAGAATGTGTTCTCTTTCCTGTATTTTGGTAAATGAAAAGACGCAGTAAATTAGGCCTATACTCTATGTATGGAAGTTTGAGCATTTAGATTACTGGGTCGTTGACAACTTAATTGAAACTACGAACGAGATGTGAGTTGTCGGTGGCATTTGCTAAATTAGGCCCGCCATGAAAGTGTTAACAAACAGAGTGCTTCGTCAAGCACTTGAAGATTCCTACTTCTGAAGCACAATCTGCAGCATACCTTCGATCCGAGAACATTGCTGATTCCCGCAGTGAAACCATATTTAAACGACTTATTTTTGTCTGTGCACATGGGTGCTCTATAACGAAGCTTTCTGTTAGTTTTCAACCGCTCTTCGTTGGAAGTAATTGGGCATCTGTATTTTGGTAAATGAAAAGACGCAGTAAATTAGGCCTATACTCTATGTATGGAAGTTTGAGCATTTAGATTACTGGGTCGTTGACAACTTAATTGAAACTACGAACGAGATGTGAGTTGTCGGTGGCATTTGCTAAATTAGGCCCGCCATGAAAGTGTTAACAAACAGAGTGCTTCGTCAAGCACTTGAAGATTCCTACTTCTGAAGCACAATCTGCAGCATACCTTCGATCCGAGAACATTGCTGATTCCCGCAGTGAAACCATATTTAAACGACTTATTTTTGTCTGTGCACATGGGTGCTCTATAACGAAGCTTTCTGTTAGTTTTCAACCGCTCTTCGTTGGAAGTAATTGGGCATCTGCATTGACTTCAATATTCAACTTCCATTTCCCACCAGAAGTTCTGCAGAAGACCCTTCACCCCAGCACATGAAAAGAAAGATACTGTTCATAAGTTTTAACGAGGACTGCGAAATTGAAAATGCAATAAAAGAATAAAAAAGTTTACATATATATATATATATATATATATATATATATATATATATATATATATATATATATTTGCAGAGAAGACTCGGTCTAATAAGGGAAAGAGTAGTTGACAACACAGAAGGAACCGGATATTCTCATTTCAAGGGAAGAAAATCACACCCCTGACTTCATAGCCTACCTACCATTCATTTTGTTATGGAACTAAATTATGTTTCTATGCTTAGTATATGACAAGTCTAACCCGGTAAATGTTTTTTTATTTTTTATTTTATGCAGGAATGAATCAAAATTGATTGGTGAAATTATTCAATGGTTGTACTCGAAAATAACATTTTGCCTAGTATCCAGTTGGAATAGAGTATCAACTATGTAGAAGACATAAATTCAATTTTAAACGTTGCAATGAACGACATACGCATGATAGGAATGTTCAGAGTTGGTGGAATTGGTAAATCAACTATTGCTAAAGCAATCTATAATTTGATTGCTCATCAAGTTGAAGCTAGTTGTTTGCTTCCAAATGTTAGATAAACTATTCAAATTCAAAACAGTGGAATATTTCAAACACAAGAGACACTTTTTCTATATGCTGGAATCAAAGAAGTCCTTCGAAAAGTGGGTTCAGAATTGATTTTAGTTTAAGCTCTGGTTCTAATTTGAGTTCCCTGGAAACAGATTTAAATTCGATTTTGAAACCAAAAAACTTTGTTTCAATGAGCCAAGTTTTCTATTAATAACTTTAAAAAAAAATGCATGAAGGAAAACCACTATCTCTTCCACCAATTCTCATCTGAGCAATCCATGTGCAAAGGCATCTTTATAAATAAAAAATAAAATAAAAAACCTTAAAGCAACTAGACATATGTATTGACTTCAATATTCAACTTTCATTTCATACAAATAATTCTGCATGCATAACACTTCCCGGCGTAAAAGAAGATACTCTTCATAAGTTTTCGACCTTTGCAAAATCATCCCTGTGGTAAGGATTTCAACTGAATAATCCCTGTGGTATTTGATTGAAGCAAATCAGTCCCTCCGACCATTTTCCGGTAGGAATCCGACGGAATCAAGCCTACGTGTCAGTTTATCGCCATATCATTATGCCACGTCAGAAGAAGAAAAAAGGCTTAAATACTGTATAGGTCCCTGTGGTATGTTTTTTAGATAAATTAATCCCTGAGGTATGTTTTTGAGACAAATTAGTCCCTCGTCCGATTTTCGTTAGACATTTAACGGAATAGTGCGCACGACGTCAGGTCAGCATCAATCTTAGCCTGCCACGTGTCATTTAAAATTAGTTGGACGCCATCTTAGCCTGCCACTTTTGGGGGTATTAATATTTGGGGATGAAGATGAAGAAGAGAACTCATGCGGGTGGATTAAATGAGTAAGATTTTTTCTTTGGGATGAGACAAAATGAATGACGATTCATCTCCAATTCTAGCGATCGATTGCGTATTCAAATTGTGTGTTTTGTAACATACCGATCAATAGGTGAAATTGGTCGATCGCGTATTCAAAATAGCACATGCAACAAAACGCACCGTATTACACAAGGGATCGATCGCCACTTGGACAATTGATCGCTACTTAGTGAAAACGATGTATTTTAAATCAAACCTACTGATCAATCGCTCATTGTATAAGCGATTGATCCCGAAACATCGTCACCAAATTTTAAATGACACATGGCAGCTTAAGATTGGTGCTGACCTAACGTTTAAAATCGACGTGCGCATTATTCCGTCAAATAGCTAATGGAAATTGGACAAGGGATTAATTTGTCTAAAAAACATACCTCAGGGACTATCTAATTGAAATCGATATCCCAAGGACTAAAATGCAAAAGTTGTATACCACAGGGACCTATACAGTATTTACGCCTTTTTTTTTCTTCTGACGTGGCATGATGATCTGGCAATAAACTAACACGTATGCTTGTTCCGTCGGATTCCCACCGGAAAATGGTCGGAGTGACTAATTTGCTTCAATCAAATACCACAAGGATTATTCAGTTGAAATCATTACCACATGGATGATTTTGCAAAATTTGAATACCACAGGGATGTATAAGGTAATTAAGACTAATTTTTTTAATAATATGCCGAAAAGAATCAAACTTATCAGTGAGATTATTGAATGGTTGTACTGATTAAGAATAGTAAACCACATATATGTACTTGCATGTTGCCAAGTATCCAATTGGAATAAAATTTTGAGTACATGATATCAATTGACTTTTAAACGTTGGAAATCATTTACATTCGTATGATAGGGAAGTTAGTGGAATTGGTAAGACAACTAGTACTAGAGCAATCTATAATTCGATTGCTCATCAGTTTGAAGCAATTGGGCTATGCATCGACTTCAATATTCAGAACATTCCTTTTCACCCGGCCACACAAAAACACATAAAAAAATATATATACTCTTCATAAGTTTTAACAAGGAATGCCAAAAATGCAAATAAAAGAATAAAAAATTTAACATTCATCATCAAGTTTGAAGCTAGTTGATTTCTTCCAAATCTTAGAGAAACTTCATATCAATACTGTGGAATTATCCAACTACAAGAGACTTCTTTCTAAGATATTAGGAGGTTCAAGTTTGAAGGTTGCTTATGAAGATCAAGGAATCAATGTGACACAAGAAAGGTTAATTTGCAGAAGGGTTTTAATTAGAAATGTAATTTTACAAGGTTAGCAATGCCGATTGAAGAATCAATGAGATCAAGGCTCTGTTGTAAAAGGGTTTTTTAAGATTTTGATTATGTAGTTGAGTTGGTCCAAAGCGACTACATCTTTGCTTATAACACCTGCTTTTGGAGTTTCCAACAGATATTGGAACTTGCTAAGAAAGAAGCTAGGTGTATTTTTTTCTCCGATTCTGGGAGGTTCAAATTTGAAGGTTGACACTGATGATAAAGGAGAGACTTTGTTGCAAAAATATTCTTTTAATTCTTGATGATGTGGATCAACTGAAGCAGTTAAAAAAATTAGCTGGAGAGCGATATTGGTTTGGTTCAGGCAGTAGAATCATCGTAACAACAAGAGATCAAAATTTATTAACCAATCATGATGTGGATTTTACGTATGAAGTGGGAAGATTGAATCAGGAAGAATCTCATCAAAAGAGCGAATAAAAGAAGATACTCTTCATAAGTTTTAACAAGGAATGCAAAAAGTGCGAATAAAAGAATAAAAATTCGATTGCTCATCAGTTTGAAGCTAGTTGTTTTCTTCCAAATGTTAAAGAAACTTCAAATCAACACCGTGGAATAATCCAACTACAAGAGATACTTCTTTCTAAGATCCTAGAGGTTTTTGTTTGAAGGTGGATTCTGATGATCAAGGAATCAATGTGACAGAGGAAAGGCTAAGTTGCAGAAAGGTTTTAGAAATGCAATTTGACAAGGTTGGCAATGGTCATTGAAGAATCAATGCGATCAAGGAAAGGCTCTGTTGTAAACGGGTTGTTTCAGTTTTTGATTATGTAGTTGAGTTGGTCCAAAGCGACTACATCTTTGCTTACCACATCTGCTTTTGGAGTTTCCACCGGATATTAATGGAACCTGCTAACAAAGAAGCTACGTGTATACTTTTCAAATTATGACCAAAACAAACTCATTGACTTCCAACGGGAAGACAGATACACAATCATTAAAATATGACTAACATGACAAAACATATGGCATTAATAAATTCATATCTTCGTCATTAAGTAGTCCAGAATGTTCATTAATTCTACACATTGAATCACTTCTTCCATGGCCTTGCTACAAGGAGCCTCTGCCTCTGCCTCTTCCTCCTCCCCTTTATGGCGTTACCGAGTATTCTTGAGCTTTAGGGGCGAAGATGTCCGCAACAATTTTGTTGCTCATCTGTACGAAGCTTTGGATCGAAAGGGAATCAATACTTACATAGATTACAAACTTGAAAGAGGAGAGGAAATTTCAGCGGGACTTTTTGAAGCCATTGAAGGGTCAATGATTTCAATCATCATACTCTCTCCACACTATGCATCATCCACATGGTGCTTGAAAGAGCTGATGAAGATCGTTGAGTGTAAGGAAACAAAGCAGCAAATAGTTCTACCTGTGTTTTACTATGTAGATCCATCAGATGTAAGCCATCAAACAAACACTTTTGATGAAGCGTTTAGTAAACA
Organism: Myrica gale; assembly: GCA_963930655.1. Classification (NCBI taxonomy): domain Eukaryota; kingdom Viridiplantae; phylum Streptophyta; class Magnoliopsida; order Fagales; family Myricaceae; genus Myrica; species Myrica gale. Next base: position 21,457,795 of record OZ005616.1, read on the forward strand.
TGAAGTCAGGTTCAAGGATGACAAGGAAAACGTGCAGAGGTGGAAGGCCGCCTTAACAGAAGTTAGCAAATTGGCTGGCTTCCATTTAAAGAAGGAAAGGTATTTCTAACAACTCTCTAACAACTCTTGTGCCATTGCATTCTAGAATTTCATGTATACACACACATACACACATTCTTATACATACACCAAATACACTGATTTTTTATGTATTTTGTAATTTGTCCCCTAAAAAGTGTTGGAAGTGTTCTTGGCCCCCCTAAATTTTGTTCTTAGCTTGTTCGCTGTCCATTTATACATAAACATACATATATATATATATATATATATATATATATATATATATATAGTGAGAGAGAGAGAGAGAGAGAGAGAGAGAGAGTATGTATATATGTCTGTGTATATCCATATATGTACTGGTAAATATACCCGTTTATGTGGGTGGTTAAAAGAGAACGTAAGAGGACGCCTGAGACAATGCTCCTTCAGGGAAGTTCCCTTTCCATCTTCACTTGAATCAGTGCCTTTCTCCTCGTCCTCATGAATAAATCTGGAATTTGTAATTGAGCACTGGTGGTCCCAGTTCCAATTCGAGTCAGATTCAAACCTTCTATGCCTCGACATTCAGAGTCCAAACCAATCTCCGTGTTGGAAGATTGAAGCCTTGGTTCTCTCTCGTGAGAAATTTTTGCAGCACCCAAATTGGTCCCATTTCTTGGGTCCCTCGTAGACGCAATCAGCAAGCCCATCTCCTTGCGAAATGGGCGGCTGATTTCATGTTTCTGGAATTTGTTATAGTTCTAGTATTCCCGTGGATATTCTTACCTGTGACTCTATTCTCTCTTAATCAATTTAATTGATCTTTACTAAGAAAAAAAAGAAAAGAAAAAAAGAATCAGTACCTTCTCCTCGAGCCCGTGCTCAGACCACGAAACTTCACCACCCTTTTCCTTCAACATTTTTTTTCTTTTACCCATCTTTCTGTTATCTCTGCTCGTTTGGTGCTGGTTTTTTGTTCTTTTTATATTTAGGGTAGTTTTGTATAGGGCTGTCCATTGGCCGAGTCCGGTCCGATTCAGTTCGGTCCGGCCGGCCAAACCAGACATTTTGTGGAGTATGTATACCGGACCGGACCGGACCGGTCATTCTTTCGGTCCGGTCCGGTCTAGGTCGGTTTGGGTCATGTCATTTTTGGCCGGTTTTGGGTTGGGACATGCCATTTTGGGCCGGTTTGGAGAGGTATACTCCGGTTCGGTTCCGGTTTTCCACATGGGTAACTCGGAACCAGACCGGATTATACCGGACTCGGTCCGGTTTCGGTCCGGCCCGGCCGGTTTGGTGGACAACCCTAGTTTTGTAAATCTAATCTACTACTCATGTATAGACAAACTCAGTAGTACTCTTTCTACTATCAATATCACTTGCTAAATCGGCATCCACGTAACCATGCAACTAAAAGCCTCATGTTGTGAAGCAAAGGGATGTATCCGACGAACCTTTCAAATACCACAAGATCCACATGACTGCTTCCCAATGATGCTTCCCTGGATTACTCATGTATCTACTCACAACTCCCACTGCATGGGCAATATCCGGTCTTGTACAGACCATAACATACATCAAATTGCCGATAGTCGAGGCGTATGGTACTTTCCTCATGTAGGCCTTTTCTTCCTCTATCTTTGGTGACTAATCCTTAGTTAGTCTGAAAACTTCTTGTCCCATTATCTTGGAGCTTGTTTTAGGTCATACAAGCTCTTTCTTAGTTTGCATACCATTTTCTTCTTCCCCTGCACTGAGAAACCATGTGGTTGATGCATGTAAATCTCCTCCTTCGAATCACCATGAAGGAATGTCGTCTTCACGTCTACCTGTTCAAGATGTAAATTCTCGGCCACCGCCATTGCAAGTACCATTCTAATGGTTGACACCTTCACCATCGGAGAGAATATATCAGTATAATCAATACCTGCCTTTTACTGGAATCCTTTTACCACTAGTCGGGCCTTGTAACACTAGCTACCATCATTCTCACCCTTTATCCTGTACACCCACTTATTATGCAAAGCCTTCCTACCTGCTAGAAGTTTAGACAACTCTCATGTCTTGTTAGTCATCAGTGAATCTATCTCATCCTTCATGACTAACTCTCACTTGATTGAACTCTCAATCTGCAAGGCTTCATCATAAGTCGCTGGCTCACCACCATCAGTCAACAAAATATAGAACAAGGTGGGTGAAAACTATTGTGGAGGTCTATTATTTCTGGAAGACCTTCGGACAACAATTGTATGTGTAATCTGTTTAACTTGTGGTTGTGGATCTGAATCTTCTTGATCCTCGTTCTGGATGATATCTTCGACGATCTCATCCGAGTTGACATACTCAAACAAATTCCGTTTCGACTTTGCAACATCAGATTCCGGCTCTGTGACATCAGATTCTACACTTGACCTGTCTTTGTACACAACCTGCTCATTAAATATAACATTTTAACTTCTAATAATTTTTTGCTTTTAATCATCCCAAAACCTATAACCGAACTCCTCATTTTCATAGCCAATAAAGAAACACTTCTTAAACTTGACATCAAGCTTACTTCTAGCATCAGACTCAATATAGATATATGAAACACAAAAAAAAAATAAGTGCGAAATGTTTACCTCCTTTTCACTCTATACCTCTTCCTTCAATATGTAATCCAAGGGACCTGACGGCCCTCGTTTTATGAGGTAAGCAGTCGTGCTCACTGCATCTGCCCAGAAGGTTTTTGGTAACCTAGAGTGCAATCTAATACTTCTTGCAAGCTCACAAAGGGTCCTGTTGATGAGCTCTACCATGCCATTCTACTGCGTTTCCTGGGAATAGTTTTCTCCATCCTAATCTCATTCACAGCACAATACTCCTTTAAACCCTTATCTGTGTATTCTCCTACATTGTCTAATCTCAAACACTTCAGCTTCGAACTTGTTTTTGTTTCTACCATGGCTTTCCACTTCTTGAAACAATCAAATACATCAGATTTATTTTTCAAGAAATAAACTCATACCTTTCTGCTTGCGTCATCAATAAATGTAATGTAGTACAGTGAGCCTCTAAGGGATGCCACTGGGGAGGGTCCCCACAAGTCTGTATTCACCAACTCCAGCCTTTCAGACTTCGGTGTCCTGACAATCTTCACACAACTGACCTTTTTTTGCTTTCCAATAATACAATTTTCACATAAATCAACCTTCATTGCTTTCAGGTCTGATAGTTTCCCTTTTGACAAATGTACTTTCATCCCTTCCTCGCTTATGTGACCAAGCCTGCAATGCCACAAATCCACATCAGCACTTGCATCTGCAATCGTAACAGTATCCCTTTTACTTGTGGTCATGTAGAGGGTGTCAGTCTTTCTCCATGAGCCACAACCCTGGCTTTCATGCTGACCTTCCACTTTCCCCATGGAAGTTAATTGTATGCTCTTCATCATCAAGTTGTCCCACATAGATTATATCCTTCTTTAGCTTTGGAATGTGTCAAACCTTCTTTAACTTCCATACCGAATATGTGTGTACCCCTATGCGAACATCACCTATGTCCACAATATCTAGCGGCATGCCATCAGCCAGATATACCTTCCTGAAATCTCCAGCAACATAGTTCTCCAAGATTTCGGGAATCGATGTCATATGAAAGGGCTTTCCTGAATCCAATACCCAAGAGTCAATGAGACTTTAAACCAAGATGAGTAGGGCATATTGCACTACGTTTGCATATTCGTTCTGTTTTTCCTTCTTTGGTTCCCTGCAATTCCTCTTCAAGTGACCTGTCCTACTACAGTTCCGACACTTTACCTGTTTACCCGACTTGGAGTTACTTCTGTGTTTTCTGGATTTTGACCTCCCACGGCTAGAGTTCCTGTCATATTCTCTACCTCTCGTCTCAAAGTTTAGAGCAGCACCAGAAATTGAGACCTCACCAGAATCTCTTATTCGAATCTCATCGCTCATAACAAGATCTCTAATATTTTCGTACTTGAGTTAACTTTTCCAGGCAGAATTGCTCACTGTCATCCTCATCGCCTCCCAACTATTTGGCAAATAAGCCAACAGAATCATCGCACGGATCTCATCGTCAAAATAGATCTCCACAGAAGACAACTGATTTGTGATGTTGTTGAGCTCATTGAGATGTTGCGCAATAGAGGTACCTTTCGCCATCTTCAAGTTAAAGATCTTCTTCATCAGGTGCACCTTATTAACAGACTGCTTTTCATACATGTCTGCCAAAGCCCCCATTAGACGTACTGTGGTCTTCTCCTTCACAATGTTATGCGTTACTGACCTCGACAATGTCAATCGGACAACACCCAGAACCTGTCGATCAAGCAGGGCCCACTTGTCATCCTCTCTGTCTTTTGGTTGTTCCCCAACAAAGGCAAATGTAATTTCCTTCCATACAGATAATCTTCAATCTGCATCTTCTAGTAACCAAAATCTATGTCGTCAAACTTTTCGATTCCTATCTTTTCTTCTCTCTTCATCGCTTCTATCCGAGCCTAGAACCTGCCTCTGATACCAATTGTTGGGAATAATAATAATCCCTACCTGCAGGAACGAACTAAGAAGAACAAAATAAGCAATAGCACGTCACAGAAATTTACGTGGTTCCCACAATGTGAGGTACTTCCACAAAGTTGCAGAGATTTCACTATTCTTTGATCAAAGTACAAGGAGTCAGCCGTACGACGCAAAAGACAATTCTTTCTCCAGAACTGGTCAAAAAAATTTATCGGCCCAAGCCTCCGCTCCATGGACTAAGCCTCACAAAATATCTCATCTTAAACCGTAAAAACTTTTCATCGAATCGGGTCGGGTACTATCTGGGTTGGATATAAGAAACTAGGCTCCACACAGCCTAACAATAATACCACATAAATTACTTGATATTTAAGTGATCTTTTCGGGTTTATATTTAGTGATATATGAAATCATGATAAGTTAGAGAAATTATTTGACTAAAGAATTTAATATGGCACTGGCACATTAATTTCCCTTTAGTTAAATCCCAACTTGAACTTACACAAATCTAATTTTTGTTGGGGCCTTTTTTTTTAATATTCTCCTATGCCTTTTCAAGCGAAATGTCTAACTCGCTAAATATTTCCTCTCTTCTGTATTGGTAGGAACGAATCTGAATTTATCCATGAGATCATTCAAAGGGTCGACAACATAATTGTACAACATACATCGCGTGTTTCCATCTACTCTGTGGGAATAGAGTCTCGTGTGCAGGACATTTGTTTGCTTCTATGTCTTGGAAATAATGACATACGCATAGGGGGGATCTTTGGGATTGGTGGAATTGGTAAAACGACTATTGCCAAAGAAATCTATAATTCCATTGCTTATCAATTTGAAGCTACTTGTTTTCTTCCGAATGTTAGAGAGACTTCCGTTGGAGCATGTGGTCTAGTCAAACTACAAGAGAAGCTTCTTTCGAAGATTCTAGGAGATTCAAAATTGAAGGTTGAAACTGATGATCAAGGAATCAATTTGATAAAGGAGAGATTTTGCTGCAAAAAGATTCTTTTAATTATTGATGATGTGGATCAACTGAAGCAGTTGAAAAAATTAGCTGGAGAGCGAGATTGGTTTGGTTCAGGCAGTAGAATCATCATAACAACAAGAGATCAAAATTTATTAACCAATCATGATGTGGATTTTACATATGAAGTGGGAAGATTGAATCCGGAAGAATCTCTTCAACTCTTTAGTAAGAGTGCCTTCAAAGGCGACAATCCGCCAGTCGAATATAGAGAACTCGTAGAACAAATAATCAATTATGCTGGGGGACTTCCACTGGCTTTGGAAGTGCTTGGTTCGGATCTACATGGTAAAAGTATTTGTGAATGGAAAAGTGCCTTAAAGGATTACAAAGGACACCCTCATAAGGATATTCAAGAAGTACTTCGAATAAGTTACGATGGATTGGGTCCTAATGAGAAAAAGATTTTTCTTGACATTGCATGTTTCTTCAAGGGAGAGAACAAAGATAAGGTGATCCAAATATTAGACAATTGTGATTTTTCTGCAATTATTGGTATAAGAAGACTTATGGATAAGTGTCTCATAACTACTACTGATTCGTCCGAATTGGAGATGCATGACTTGTTGCAAGAAATGGGTCGAGAAATTATTCGAGAAGAATCACCGGAAGAACTTGGTGGACGCAGTAGGCTATGGTTTCATGAAGATGTTCGTATGGTGCTGCAAGAAAATATGGTAAGAGTCATATAACAAATAATTGTTTTGATTTATATTTGTTTTCTTCTTACAAGTGAAACCCTCTTAAACATATTTGAATTATTCTATAAAGATTTGTGTATACAAATATTTTATGAGACCAATGTCAACATTCAAATCTCAATCAAGGCTAGAAATTAAAAATTTGTTTATAGTTTGAGGGTTCAATATAATAGAAAAGGTAATTTTGACACTTACTGATATGCATGATTCCTACAGTTTACGAGTGTAAATTAAATATATCTCATACATACATACATAATAAAAGCTTCTACATAACAAAGGAATAAATGATTATTGTACATATGTATTTCAAGGACAAGTATGTACTGATGTTATGAGTATCTTGAGCTTTCTTCTTTCGAAAACAGTACTAAAAAAGATAAATTCGGAGGAAAAGAAAAAAAAAAGACAGTTGTTCTAAATGGGATCACATACACTTTGGACATCCCCCTTCTCAACACAAATTAACCATTTCGAGCCCAATGGATTAATCTTTCCCTTTAGAGTAACAAATGTGCTTGCTTGTCTTTTAGTGCATATTTCAAAACAAAACTTATATAGTAAATGCAAATATGTGGTGAAACTTGATCCTCCAATTTTGGTACCACACTTACATATTATCTTTCCAGGGAACAAACAAAATTGAAGCTATAGTGGTTGATTTGCCCGAAGGCGGTGATATCATACAGTTGAGTCCCGTGGCATTTATGGAGATGAAAAGACTTAGATTGTTTATAATCCGCAATGCACGTTTTTCTAGAGAAGTATCTCTTCCCAATGAGTTGAGAGTGCTTATTTGGTATAGATATGATTTACCGTCTTTGCCTTACAATTTCCACGGAAAGAAATTCTTCTATCTAGAAATGCGTCGAAGCCTCATCCAGGATGTGAGGGTGGTGGAACATATGGTAAAATTGCTATTTTCACTTTCTCCTTCTGTAAATTATTATTCAACTTCCTTCAAGCTAACATAGTTCTTTTGTTCCTTTTTTTTCTTTTTTGTACTTGCAGATCAACTTGACAGTTTTGAATTTCTGTTTTTGCAAGCTCTTAACAAAAATCCCAAATCTTTCAAGGCATCCAAATCTAAAGGAATTGATTCTTACCCATTGTGAAAATTTAGAAGACATTCATGATTCTGTTGGGGGGCTTGATAAGCTCGTTCGATTGGACCTTTCTAAATGCTCTAAACTTAGGTGTTTTCCAAGAAGCATTAAGCTCAGATCTCTGGAAGACCTTAATTTTTCATATAGCTCAAGCCTTCTAAACTTTCCTGAGATCGAGGGTGAAATGAAAAATCTTAAAAAATTCGAGGTAGAAGAAAGTGGTATAAAAGAACTGCCTTCATCCATTAGAAATATATCTGGGCTTCTGGAATTACATATTATTAAATGTAAAAACCTTACGCATCTCCCAGGTAGCATTCTTCAGTTGCAACATCTAGAGTTCCTTCGGATCGAAGGATGTCCACGATTTAAAGGGTTTAGAGAAAACCAGATGGAGGACAACACGAGTTTGAATAAGTTATTTTTATCAGAGACTGGTATTGTCAGCCTTCCTGCAAGCATCAAAAGATTTGTTGGATTGAGAGTTCTGCGTTTGAACAATTGCAAGCAACTTCAAGAAATCCTAGAACTTCCAAAAAATATGAAGGAGATACATGCTGTAGGATGCATTTCATTGGAAAGCTTTCCACAAGTATCAGAGAAGTTTCAATTCAACACAAGCGACAACTCGCTAGATAAGCTAATTTTGCTTGACTTGCGGGGATGCAATAAAATGCTTAAGAAGCTTAGGAATCCTGTGTTGAGTCCTTCACTTCGTAAGGTATGTTCCTGTCTATCTCGTCTATACGTGTTTGTGTGGCTTTGTGTATATAACCTTGGTTCAACTTCAAGAGGATTTACTTGCCCCTCTATATCGTGGACAAATGATTCAAACCAGCTGGTTCAGGTTGCTCGACGTAGGTCAAGGACTGACGCTGTCTGTTCTGTACACATTTGTGTGGCTTTGTTTGCGGGTTATATTGCCTAAAATTTATTAACTTTGTTCAACAGGATTACGTTTTAGATGGCATTGAGGATTCTAGAGAGGGTCGCCCAACCTGGTTCAGCCATTGTGAAAATTCATTATACGCTAATAGCTGTAGGATCAACGTGAATCGGCAAGAGTGTTTGGAGGAGGCCATAACAATTGCCTTATGCGCTGTTATTATTTTGAGTGCACCGCTGGGCGAGCTCCAATGGAAGGGGAAAATTAATGCTTCTGCTTTTATTGTACGTGAAGGACATTCTCGGAGGCCTGTTGAAGGAACAACTGCTTTCATTGGGAAAAACAAATCAACGTGGGACTCGCCACATTTGTTTTTGGCGTACACTACGGTAGAACCTTCTGAGCTAGAGGGCAACCATTTGGAAGTGAAGTTTTTGGCTTCATCATGTTCTGAACATGAGATAGAAATTGTAAGTTGCGAAGTCCATCGAGTACACGAGCATAAAGAGAGAGTGGAGGCCCGGAAAATGAGAAATGAAAATATAGGTGTGCTACGTGGGGGGAGTGATGTCCGAATGGATGTATCTAATGCAGAACCTGAAAACTTGCTCGATCTATTAAGTATGATTCAACTTTACCAGAGTTCCAAAAGACCAATTGGAAAACAGTACAGCCGCTGGGGGAAATAGTACCACTGCTGGGGAAAGTACTGATGTTTGCGAACTAAATTTTGGAGGGACTTCTGAGAAAATTGAGGTTTCGTTGGAGTATGTAAAAGTGTCACAATTTTGAGGTGTGTTTGTGAAGATGTGTAATGATTGGATGTTGGATATTTTTGAACATGTTGAAAAAGTTAAAAGATGGAGTTTGTTTGTTTGTGATTAGTGTAGAGGAGAGAATTTATTGAGTATTTTATTAGAGGATAATTGAACAGTAAAAAAATCAATCAGTTTGCTAGACATCAAGGGGAGTATTTTTTTTTTTAGGAAGAGGGACTCTCACTTATGGCAGAAGAATACCGTGGTAGCATTCAAAAACCAAAGACATGTTTGGAAAGAGATTTAGAGATTCTTTTCTAACATATTATTCTATTGGAAAGTAATCCTTTATCAAACGAAAGAAGCACTCTAAAATAGCATATTGCCAAGTATCCAGTTAGAATAGAGTATCAACTACAGACATCAATTCAAATTTAAATGTTGCAATGAATTACATACGCATGATAGAGATCTTCGGAGTTGGTGGAATTGGTAAGTCAACTATTGCTAAAGCAATCTATAATTTGATTGCTCATCAATTTGAAGCTAGTTGTTTGCTTCCAAATGTTAGATAACTTCAATTCAAAAGCATGGAATAGATTTAATTACAAGAGACACTTCTTTCTAAGATCCTAGGAGGCTGATCAAGTGTGAAGATTAACTCTGATACCATAACCAATGTTTTGTGAACTTCTGAGGGGGTGATAGAGTTTTGTGATCTCGTCCAAACAGGTTTTGTTAAAAAAAATAGCAACCAGAAACATTTGGTTAGTAGGCATAAAGAATGATCACCGATAAGATTTTACGGTATCTTCTAATGACAGAAGATTTCATGCCACCAATAACCAAACGATCAGTCAACACAGTTGGCAATAACGACGAAACCGATTTTCGTAGACATAAATATTAAATCAAAAGGTTTGGGTGACCATCGTTTAACTACTACACTTCGTCTCTGGACATCCAAAGCTGATCAAAACTAGACTTTGCCCGACCATTCCAACAGTTATCTAACAGGAATTTTGTTGTAGTGTGATTAGTTTTTTCTGGTTTCTGTAATAGCCCTTGTATTCCATCGGACATCTTATCTTGGGACTCTGATGTGGTTTGACTTCTTTTTAATGCAATTCATCTGTACGACCAAAAAAACTCCTTCACTTTCTGATCAGTTATGGAGAATTGGAGAACACAATTTACTGGACTTCCACATCAACGATCCCTTGAAAAATTGGGGATTTGTCACGTACTACGAGCTTAATTTACCATATTTACTTTTGAGGTAATTTATTATTTATTTTTTAGTTTGTTTAAAAAAAATACATTTTGAGTTGGCAAGATGTTATGTATTTAATGCCATTTTGGCTTATGACCGAACATATCCATGTGTGCTTTCTGTCAGTCTTATCGTCAAAGTTTGTGGTACTGTCTCATATCTACATTAGTTAATTTTGCTTCTAAATTACCATCTTGTAATGTATTTTTTTATGCATTTTATATTTTGATCAGAGCAATTCCAACACTTTAAATATCATATTACTTACTTAATATTAGTGAAAGGATTATAAAAATAATAAAGTTTTGGGTTAAATACACTTTGCATCCCTGTAATTTGATAGCATTTATACTTTGCACTCAGATATATCAATTTTAAGACATTGCACCCACATAGTTTAGACTTTATACGTTTTGCACCCCTCCAGCAAATTATCCATGATTTTGGACGGAATAGAAGATCTTGTGTACCGTGCGTGTCATTATTTCTCATTTTGCCCTTACTAACTATGGGTGGATATACTGTTTTAACCCCACCCCATCTTCGATTCGTCTTTTGCTGTTGTCTAGGTGCCGAACAAATGGAAGGTTTTTACAGTACTCTTCCCGGCCGCCATGACTAAGCTGCTACACTTCATATATAGCCTCTGTGGGGCTTAGAGAAAGGCTGTCATGATATGGTAATTGAGGCTCCAGATGAGCAAAACGTGTTCCTTTCTGTCGGTGGCATCCATGGATAAGATTCAGACACGCAGAAAAAGATACACGACAGCCTTTCTCTGAGCCCCACAGAGGCAGTGCAGTTACACTAGCAGCTTAAAAAAGGGAAAAAAATGCGACGACTGAACGCCCTGCGTCGTCAATTTCTTGATACACTTGTATTGCGGGTCAGTTATTGTGTGAGTGCATGAGTGGACGGGTGAGATTAGAAGTTGAGAAATTTAATGGCCGAAAAAATGTCACGTCATTTAATGAAACCGGGTTGGTTTCGCAGGTCGAAAGTGACATTTTTTCAGCCATTAGATTTCTCAACTTTTAATCGCACCCGTCCACTCACACAATAACCTCACGCAGACAATAACTTTTGCCCTTTAAACAGCAAAAGAACGCAATATACACTTCCCATGAAGAAATTTAAGCATATGATGTAAATTAGAGTCAACAAAATGCTTTACATCTATTTCGGGAGAATGTTCTTCAATGCAATGCAACATACCTGTGAAATGTTTTTTCCTGTACCCCTTGCTTCTTTTTTTGTTTTGCCATGAAAGCTGTACAAAGTTCTTATCGACATTTAGTTATCCTCTCCACTCTATCTTCTATTCTTTAGATCAATTACTGTGACACTGAAGTTATAAGAGCTTTTCCTCCCAAGACAAATACCAATCTTCCTTCCCCTCAGCTCTTCCTCATATCAACAACTATGACACTGATGTTATCAGCGGTGCAGCTGCGAGTGCACTTCGAGATGGATACAATGCTTCAGCCCCTTCATCATCCATCCCGAAGACATTCCCGTGCACAAGCCATCACTTGCAAGGATCAAGCATTCATCTTCTGGTTCTCTTATTGTCAAAGTTAACTCACGCTCAGATGTTACGACTGGTTTGAGATACTTGTCCCCTGTTCCATAAAACATAACTACGAAATTACAAAATATCAGAAAATTTTAAACTACGTAACATTTCATTTGCAGCTTCAAAAAGAAGCTATAAAGCCACTGGCTACAAAGATGCATAGTGAGTCCAAGAACACACCTCTCAGGCTCCAAAACGCACCTCTCTAAAGCTGAGAAACAGGGTATCGAAAGTGGTTCTTTCGGCATAGTGATAACTCTGACGGTGAATGATCATAAAACGTTTAGATGGTCTGAATGGCGGTTTTCGTCTTTTGTTGGAGATGAAGTGTTGTTTCCAATGAACTCCAAGACAAAAAAAATGTTCCGTTACTTTTAATGATAAAGTGAGAACTCCGAAGCATTATCACTGCTCTGCTTTTTACAACTGCTTTAGATCAAATTGAATTACCTTAGTTACTTCAACTAGTGTCTGCTTTAGATCAAATGGGAAAGGTGGTAGAAAAAAATAAGATCAAAGGGAAAAGAATGGCACGCGCGGTGTACATGATTGTCGTTTATTTCTTTTCAAAATCGGGGATAATTTGATGGAATGATGCAAAACAGTAAAATAGTTCAAATCATGTGAATACGCTTAAGTATAAATGTCACCAAATCACAGTACAAAGTGTAATTAATTTAAAAATATATAAGTATTATGGCATTTCGTCCAGTCCTCCATAATCATAAATCCTGTCGAAATTTGATACGACTCTTCCTATTACCATTTATCAAGAAGATAACTTCGTCGGGGAAAAAAACAGAGAATTTCACGTACATGGAAAGTGACTCTGTCGAAGAAAATGAATGTGCTTTTCAGAGAGTCAGTTGGCCGATGTGGTCCTCTTCCTACTTTTTCTACTCTGATTTGAAAGGATCCAACTGTTTGATGAACATGCGTCGAAGCTTTTATGGGTCTAAAGACTGATTGCGATTCTGGGCCCATTTTTTTTTTTACACCAATCTCGTTCCATTCTCAGAGGGCGGCCTTTTGATTGCTCCCTTGAGCCCCCATCTTGTCACGTGCCATTTCCTTTCTCTAAGTCTTTATTTTTTATTTGGGTACGGCAGGCCATGTAGAGTGGACCCACCGGAGAGTTTACTCGAGACCCATTGCTCTCACGATCTCTCACTTAAGTTTGTTTTGTTATGATACTGGTGAAAAATCGAATCTGAAATATGTGCATCTAATTCACACAGTTTTAAAATCGCTCTTATCACTGAGGCAATATTTTCTAATACATTACAATAATATGTGTTAAAAATGAACATAGATTTCATAATTGTATTTAGACAAAATGGATTAAAGATAATACATTTTTTCACTTTTTAACTTAATATTAACTTTCTAGCATTTCAATAGATATGTTACCACATAAGGAAGTCTTTCACTGCTTGGTCCACCCTCAAGAGGACATGAGGAACTCTATTTTGAGTACATGTCAAATGACAGTACAAGAAAACATGCACCAAAAATGCTAGACATTTTGTTAAGAACAGGCTCCATTTAAGGAAACATCAAAAGCACAGCATTCTTGCCTTCTAAGGCACTTCACTGACTAAAGGATGCTTGTTCTCTCAAAAGGCTTGGATGGGTCTGCAAAGGAAGCCCATTAGGCACTAAAAGCATTCAAACTTTTTAATCCCATTTACTTTGGTATCTGGTTTGAGTTAATTCATTTTTTTAGCTCATGATGTCACTCAATAAAAATAATTTTAAGATTAAGAAAAAAAATCTGCTAATTTTTAAATAAGCACTTCTTTTTGGGGTCATATAGTTAATTATTTGTATTTGGGACCAAAAGGCAAAAGCCATCTACTTTTTCAGTTGGTCGGTCCCTCGTCTCACTAATCATTTTTTTAGAGTGGCATCGTAATCAACCACAACCCTAAATTGCTCATACGCTATGACTAACACACGTGGCATCCTCTTACAGGGCGCACCCCATGGATTTCGTGGGTTTGATCCAACCACTGGGGGACATGGTGGAGACATGTCAAGAGGTTGGGTCCTACTACTTGGTACAAACAAAGACAGCATGCTGCCTTGTTCTCCACCCACGTCAGACCCATCAACTAAATAGGACGGGGATTTCCTGGGATTCAATTCGGATGGCCGAATTGCATGGACAATTCGGAGATAAAGTGAGAGAGAGGGGTGGATCCGGTCGAGACCCACATCTGCTCAGGTAAATGGGTGTTGTTCCGACAGGTGTGGATCCGACCGGGACCAACTACTCTCTCTGAATTGCATAGTCGATACTCGTCCAACTAAATACTCCACTTATTTTGAAATCCCCTCAAGTAATCCTTTTATAATGTGAGTTAAACGGCCAGTCATTTAAGGAACATTGCCGCATTCTTGTGCAACCCTTTTCATCTCAAAAAAAAATTCCTCACCAATATTCACCCTGCCCCAAGAAATTCCTATTAACATACGTGGCATTAATAAATCCCCTTTTCTAGATTATAGCTGTTTAATATGCCTAAGTTACCAAACCCTTGAAGAATGTAGCACCCAAATGCTTTCTATGGCAAATAAGTAAAAAAAAATGTTAAAAAACAAAGACTATTGAGGAAAGGAAAACCACTTCATTGGGTGAATTCCTGATTTGCAGGGTTTGCTTGGCAGGAAGTGAAGTTTTGGTGGGTCTATTATATACACATGGTGTTCTAATATAGCCAAAAACTTGCGTGGCTCCACCTGAAAAAGGACAAGGAAAAGAGAAATTTTGACCAATTAATAAGTCCATTACTTGCGAGGAAACACAAACAAATGGAAAGGTCCTAATCTCGTGCCATGTAAAGGAGCTCATGAGGGTCGAGGGATAATATACAAAGGTGTTCTGTGAGTCCATGTCCTAACTCCTAATGGCTGCCAACTGAGATCTCTGTACCAGGGAGAGTGGCCCAAAATAAGCCACGATTGTCTTGCCAATTGAGTACTTCAGGTTAACTTTAGGTAAGCTAGCACCCAACAACGTACTGGTCGTAAAGAGAACTTTTGGGATTGAGAATGTGTACTTACTCATGCTAAAGCTCCATCTCATTGATTAAGATTAGGGCTATCTTAATTAGTTCTTTTTATCTAAGAGGATTAGAGTATGCTAGTATAAATCTCCATCCATGCGAGCAAAAGGGAACTGTGACTCAGGATAAAAAGATATTTAAAAAAATGGATATATACCAGGAGAAATCATGTATGGCAAGCTCGCTGAAGTAAACCATGCCAAATCACAAGTAAATTCCGAGAAAGCTAACACGACAGCCCTTGACCCGTCCATTTAAGTTACCAGTTTCATCTTGAGGAGAATCGAATTTGGAACGTGCGCCTACTATTGAGTTTTCGAAAGTGGGTTAAAAATTTATCAAATAGTATTTCCTGCCAAACTTATCATTGTCACGGTTCATCTCATAGAGAGCATGATATGACTTATAGGTTTAGATATGTACGTCTAGGGCTGTAAACGATGAGCCAAGTAGTGACATATATATGGAGCACGACTCGTTTAACACATATAAGAGCTCGAGTTCGGTTCGAACTTGAATAAAGCTCGAAAATTTATGTTCGAACTCAGCTCGTTAAATTTTAAACAAGTTCGAGCCGACATAAAACAAACAAACGAGCTCAGCTCGACTTGAGCTAGAGCTCGAACTCGTTTTTTATTTTTAAAATTAAAGAGAATCTTTTTCAAGATTTGAAATTACCATACTTTTGGCACTCAAAATATTGGCCCTAATTAAAAAAATTACAAAATAATCTATCTCTTCATTACCATGTAATTATGTATAAAAATTCTAAATTTATGATCTAAAGTATAATTAACATAGGTCAATAGTAGTAGAGACATTTATTCCTAAAGATAGATGTTGCTCTTAGCTTATGAATTACAATAATATCAGTTGTATTTTGACTCGATAAAATCTCAATAGCACATATGTCATCAAGTATAGACTACTCTATGTCTTGAGGTATACTAAACATGACCTATTAATTAAATTAGAGTTGCTTCCATGCTTACCTACTATTCCACAATAGCTATAAATATACGAATGACTATGAATTGCTAAGAAAATGTTAAACTAACATGAAACACATATGTTATATAAATTGAAGTAGCTAAATTTTCAAGTAAATATAAAATGGTAAAACATATAATTACATATATGTGGTTATAACATAGAAATTAAGAAATAGCCCTTGCAATGTGTTTCAAACTAAATTAAAATGCATAACAAAATGTATGAATAGATATACATACATTAATATCAAACAAAATGACAACCTATTAAAAATATTTTGTTTATATAAATGAAAACATATTTAATTACATATGTTATAACAAATATATTAAATCAAGCTTAAACGAAACTGCATAACAAAATATGTACTTATATATTCAAAAATGACATATACATATATACATTTTATAACATAACTTAATATGATATTATCATAAAAATTTAATATAAGTCATAACACATGCATATACATAGGGTTATATATATAAAAAAGTAAGAATATAAATATCTTTTTATTTACATGTATCTTTTTAATATGAGCTTTAAAATGAGTTCAAATGAGCTAAGTCGAACTTATATAAGCTTTGTTCACGAGCTTACATCGAGCCGAGCTAAGTTTTATCGAATTTGGCTAGTTTAATATTCGAGCTAGAAATGATGTTCGAACTCTGCTCATTTATTAAACGAATCAAGCTCAAGTCAAGCTTATACGAGTCGAGTTCGAGTCATTCATAAACGGCTTGGTTCATATACAGCCCTATGGACGTCCATCATCCTTTGAAGCATGATAGTTTTTTAAAGGGTATGTTTGTTTTCAAAAGTATTCTAGAATACAATAGGATTCAATAAAATTTACAAAACGAACATCCGAAGTCTTAAAACTTTTTACACAAACACTAATATCTTGTACACAATCTTCAAAAAAATTTCACACAAACTCCAATACATTTTCAAAAAAAATATAACAAATATTTTATCTCCATACTTTTTCACCTAATTCTCATATTTTTTTTATTAAACAATTACATCAATTCATCTTTCTCTACAACTTTTTACAAACTCTAACAAAAATTAAATATTTTTAAAATCTTCACCAACTTTTACACAAAAATTTATAAAACTTCAATCTACATAAATATTCACAATTCTATCAAAATTCTAAAAAAAAAATAGGATACAAACATCTCCAAATCTTGTTTTTCAATGTGAACTATAGATTTTACTGGACACATTGATGATGAAGTGATGAGCAATACACAGAGATCGAAATGAGAAGAGAGAGAATTAATACAAAGATTTAAAGTGGTTCGATACTGAGTCTACATCCACGAGAAAATGCGATTAAATTTTACTATATCAGAATTGAGATTATAATATAAAGTATTTATATGAGAACTTTAGTTTTTTTTTAAAAAAAACTAATAAATTTATAATTTACCTTACCCTGATACGGTGGCCCCCACAACCTATTTTTCACCCAAGAAAACTAAACGTTAATAATTAATGGGCCAATTAATGTCAACTCCGCTTTCAGGTTTGCCTAAAGGTGCTCTCTTATTTAGGGTATGCCGAAAGATATTGTTTCCCATGTTACATTGTTACTCATATAAGGAGTAACCTATAAATAAATAAATAAATAAAAGAAAACAAATTCAAGCACGGTCAAAGTAATTGTACTGATACAATGTATTGCCCTGTAACTCTTTAACAGGAAAAACAAAAACCAGAGGTGAAGAGTTAATAATTCTATTGTTTTGGGGAGAAAACCTGCACAGTAATTAATTGTCTACCAAATATAACTATTTATTTTCTCATTAAACAAACCCAAAAATATGAGAAATATTACGAATGACCTAATGTCAATTTAATATGGGTTAATTATACTTTTCCCCCCACAAACTTACACCCGATTCTCAATATCTCCCTAAATTACAACTTGTGACAACCCGCCCCCATTATTTACATTTTTTGTTTCAATTCTGTTTGAGACCCGATTCGGTGTTAAGTTGCACATTTTCCGTTGAACATGACCATCAAGTGACTCTCATATGTTGCAATAAGACTTTAATGTCCCGATGAATAGTCTCATTAGATTTTCCTTTAATTTTCCTTTGCAACTCCAAAACGATGTCGCATGTACGGATACACCTTGAGTAAGCCTTCGACCGTCCTCTCCGCAAAGAGTGTAGTGGGAGAGTCTGGTGCCATCTCCATCGCCCGCTGGCCCCCAAGCATTGGTTTTGACCCGACCGTGATCAATACTTTTCCCATACTCAGGTGTGCGTGGTGTGCTTGAGCGGGTTCGAGGACTATGAAACGCTTCGTCTGTTATCCAAGTGCAACCACGTGTTCCACCTTGATTGCATCAATCCCTGGCTAGCTTCACACACGACCTGTCCAGTTCGCGGAGGCAATCTTTACCCAACCGCTGAGGCCAACGAAATCGTTGGCGGTCCCTTGCAATCAAGCAAGACAATGAGTGAGTCAAGCCGACAAAACTCAACTTCACCGCAAAGAGAAGAGATAGGGTCTTAATTTTAAGGTCATAAGGGGCTTGTTTGGGAACGGGGTCCAGGTCCTGGTTCTATGGTTTAAACCATGGTTTGAACCCATAACTGCAAATGTGCGTTTGGCGTGATTCTGTTTTATAATTACACGCATACGTGTGATGCAGCGATTGGATACCGTTACTGACTGACTTCGCTTTCAACGTACGCCTATCAGCGCTGACAACACACGCCTTTAGATGCCTGTGTCTGTCATCCTCTAGTACTTTTAAACGGGCATAAGCAGTAAATCACCCCTTCTCCCAAATATGCCCAAGCGTCTCTGTAGGCATTCTAAACGTGTCGGAAGCACTATTTTGAAAGGATTATCCGGTGACCATTATGGGTCGCGACCCCGTGCGCCCGGGATCTGTGGAAAGTTTTAGACTTTGGCGCTAGCCATCTGCGCGCTTTCCCTGGGCAACAGTGCTGTGGGAAGTGTTGGATTTATCCAACACTGGCGCGCGAGCCCCGCGCGTTAAGCATCTGGAAAGTGCCGGACTTATCCAGCACTTTTGCTCGAGACTTATGGAGCCTGAGGGTTGGGAGGCAGGGATTCCGAAGGTTATGGCCTAATTGATTACCATTTCACAGTGCACATGGCGCCCTCACAAACTTGCTCTCTCTTTTACTTTTGTTCCCAGAGATGTCAATACGTATATTTTGTACTATGTTCTATATTTTCTGCTAAGCAACTTCTGTTGGAAGCACTATACATGTCGGTTTGGCACCTCATAACTTCTGTTGGAAGCACTATACGTGTCGGTTTGGCACCTCATAACTTCTGTTGGAAGCATTTGGACAAGATTTGCCAATTCATTGGTTGAGTAAGGTGATGGGATATTAGCCCCACTCTGCTTCGTCTTCGTCTTGATCAAAACCATTTCCGTGCCCATTCTTTTTGTACGACTTGGTTTTGATTGGTGTCTTTTTTTGTAGTTTGATATGAACGGACCAAACATCACGCCAGATATGGTTTTGCTTGTTGTCTTTTCTTAGACAAAAGACTATGAAGCCGAGAGACAAATTGTTTGAAAAGATTGATGGTGCAATTCATGGCTGTAAGATAGGTGTTGCCGTGTTTTCGCCCAACTATTGTAAGTCGTATTTTTGCTTTCATGAACTGGTTCTCTTTTCATGGAGTCCAAGAAGAAGGTCATCCCTATTTTCTGTGACGTTAAGCCATCTTCCACGTAAAGTTGTATGTGAGGAGAATGAGCATCAGAGGTCTAGTTGGGCTCTTGAAGAGGCAAAGCACACCGTCGGGCTTTCGTTCAACTCCTTCAAAGAGTAAAAATTGATTATTTTGTTTTCAGTATTGCGAATGGCGACGATCTTGAGGAGGTTGCGGGCTGCGGCTCGATGATGCAAAGGAAAAAAATAAAAGAGACAGAAGAAGAGAGAGAGAGAGCGTACAATGTCTGGCATGACAGAATAGGGCCTATATGCTGGCAGGCTACGGGGAGAGGGTTCTACTTTTCGTAGGAGATGGTTAATCGGGTTCAACTTTAAAACCAAAATAGGACCAGGACCAGGACCAGGACCTTAAACCAGGACCTGGACCTATTTCCAAACAAGCCCAAGAGGTCCTAGTGAGGGCTGAGATATTGTCAACACATTAATTAATAGAATGGAGGGTTGAGATGTGTTTTATCTCTCTCTATTCATTAATGTGTTGGCAACATCTCAGCCCTCCATTTTATTCATTAATATGTTGGCAACATCCCAGCCCTCCGTTAAGACCTCTTAGGACCTTAAGATTAGGACCCTAACGTTTCTCCACGGCAAGGGGAAGAACAGGATCATGTCGTGATTAATGTCGAAGAATTTCAAAGCGAGGACTATGCTCAAGCGGTTGAGATCGTGAAACGTCTACCGGCAGCGAGAATATCGGGGAAGTTTCCAAGGTCACACTCGACGGGTCACTCACTCCTTCAAGCTAAAGAGATTCGAGAGAACACAGATGCAGATAAGTTTACGCTAAGACTCCCAAAGGACGTACGGAAGCAAGTTTTGGAGCTACGACATCATTTTGGTCAGAATAGAGAGTTCGAGAAAATCGTATAAGTTTACGTTAAGACTCCCTGTTGCCGACGGCGACAGTCTGCTTCTTGAGCTTTGGCTTAAGGAGCTCTAATGAGCTGAAAGGTCTTTTGCAGCTACCGGAGGGTCTCGTTATGGTTTTTGCTCATTATCAAAAGAGTCTGCCTTGATGCAAAAGAACCTTTTTCGAGTTGCAAGAGGGAAAAAGCTTAGTCTTTCTTCAGTTCGAGTTTTGGTTTGAAAAACTAAGTGTGGGTGGGTTAGCACATGCGTCATCGTTTTGGAGTTGCAGGGAAAATTAAAGGAAAATCTAACGAGAATTCATCGGGGCATTAAAGTCTTATTGCAGCATATGAGAGTCACGTGATGGTCACGTTTAACGGAAAACACGTGACTTAACACCGAATCGAGATCCCAAATGGGATTGAAACAGAAAACGTAAATAATGGAAGCGGGTGTTACGAATTGTAGTTTAAGGGGATATTGAGAATCGAGTGTACGTTTGTGGGGAGAAAATATAATTAACCCATTTAATATCATTCAACCTTTCCAAAAATAGCTAATTGAAACTTGAAATATCAAAAAATGCCTAAGCGATTGAGGGGTTGTACGTAGTGTGTTTCCAACTTCCTCGCAACTTTGTTTTCCAGTTAAAAAGGGCAGGCATCCGATCATGGAGACGAAAATGAGTTTTTTAAGAAACGATCGATTGTCATCCTTTCTAATTTTTTATCCAGTGAAATTTGTAAAGAATGGACATAATAGGTAAATTTGATTGTAAGAATATGATTCTCAAAATTTTACCTAGACAACATTAAATTGTATAACGTTTACATGTGTAATGTCTAATTCTTCTGAGAAGTAGGAAGTACAGGGCGCACGCTTTGAAGCAATTTGTCTAAAATACATCAACTCCCCAAGTGGGCTAAACTGCTAAAGACATCATGGGGATATTAATATATAGTACTTTAGGTTAGGGTAGGCTCTTATAAATGCACATGGGAAGAAACATTAAAAAAATCAAATTAAGATATAGTAAAAGATCGATATCTTCGGATTTATGGGCAATCGCAAGATCAATTGAGCTGTGAAGTTGACGTTGAGAGATGATCCAATTAAGTGTTTGATATTTTTTAAAAGAATTATATATATACTCGGGGTGGGTCGTTTCAGTTTTTTCTTTTCTTTTCTTTTCTCTGATCCAAACGTTCATCGTTTATTAGTTGTACCTAAACCATGTTCTTAGGCAAAAAAAAAGTAGTGCCCAATACTTGATCAATCAGCAGTGGCAGCCCTTTAGAATAAGGTATTTATTTATTTATAGAACGATGGGTCGAAGTGATCTAAACCATTGCATGTGCTACTGTAGCGTGCGTACTAGCCGGCGTGGGCCATTTAAATCCTGCAAACAAGGGATATGAAAAGGAGATGATCATATTCTATTGAGGAGAGATATATATTCAATTAATTCTCATAAAATCATTCCCATTTTATATTGTATATAAAACGAAGGAGGAGAAAAACACACACTACCTAACGCTCAGCTAGCTCATAACGATAGCTAGTGAGAGAATGGAGAGCAAAACTTTGGTAACATTAGATATGGCAGATATTCTGATGAGGAAAAGCAGAATGTTTTTGGTATGACCCATTCTGCAACCATGCACTCCATCCGTTTGTATTTAAGCAAGATTTTAGGAAGAACAGGACGTGGAAAATATATTGAAAAGTGTGTATTATTGATCTAGGAGTATTAATTAGCCATTTGCCAAAGGAGGGAGGGAGGGGAGCGCTAGGAAGGACCCTAGCTAATTTTCTATGATATCCTTAGAATTAGTTGTAAGTCTAATCCTTCCTACTTGCAAACTATCAGTACTATAGTACGTTCATAATCTTATAATTGACCTAATCTTGGTCGGGCATGCAGTGGTTTATCAAAAAGTTAATAGAAATTACTGAAGTTCGTTAGTCATGATATAGGAGAAAGCAAAGGCATTAATGCAAGTGGCTTGGATTAAATGTTATATTTTCTTATTATCTCACACCTTAAACACCATGTAACAATATAGGAAGAATAATCTACTTGCTAGTGGAGGCAAGCCCTATGAAATCCTCTCCCCAATACCCTAAACTAT
Source organism: Myrica gale (assembly GCA_963930655.1). Classification (NCBI taxonomy): domain Eukaryota; kingdom Viridiplantae; phylum Streptophyta; class Magnoliopsida; order Fagales; family Myricaceae; genus Myrica; species Myrica gale. The sequence goes on from OZ005616.1 coordinate 21,480,472, forward strand.
CGGCCCAAATTAATATTGTTTAAAAAAATCCAAACCTTATGCAAGAGTGACCCCTAGCTACTTGTAACCCATTGCTTTGGGTTCTTTAGGTTGTGTTTGAGTGTTAAAACTTTGGGGAGTTTAAAAATTTTTAAAGTATTGGATTTTGTGAAAAAGTAAAAAGAGAAATTATTTTTAATATTTATTATAGTAAAAAGTAATAATGTGATAGGGAGAGATATATTATATTGTAATTTTTTATTGTGTTAAAATTTTAAGAAATGTAAAATTTTAGAGTGCAAACGCAACCTTAATGTATCCTTGATCAATAATATGGCTTCATTGAAATTGGAATAAAAACCAAACGTTGTAAGTGACTTAGGGCAAAGGAGATGCATTGAAGAACGAAGTCAATTACCGATTATATGTTCTTCTCGTGGCGAGCAAGGTTATAGCCCAGTTGATACCACCTACTAATTCAGTAGTTCCAAGGTCAAGTGTTCAAGTCGGGATATAAGTTGAAATTGTTTGTGAAAGTAAAGTCTGACCTTAGGCTTAGTGGATGAGTTGAGACTGACTAATGATCTTGTTGGTGATGCATTGACGTACTCGCCTAATGGGCAGTAGTTATGGGTCAAACTGGACATTTTGCAGTGAGGGTGCTCTTATGATCATGTTCAGAGATAGTTGTTACACTGTTTATTCCTTCCTCCTCCCCCCCCCCCTTTTTGCTTGTAAAAAAAGGTTCTTATTGTTGTACTGTGCTGGTATACAGTGGGAGATTTGAAATTGTCTCACACCCTAAGTGTCAAGTAATAATGTAAAAAATATCACCTCCTTGAAAGTGGAGGTAAGCCTTCGATGCCAAGAATATTAGGGATTAACCTCTTTTATACATCCAAACTTCAAGCAAGAGCAACTACTCCTACTTGTAACCTGTTACGAGTATATTTTATTGACCTAATCATAATCGAGTAGCGCTTATAAATTGAAACCCTAATAAGAACCAAAGGTTGTGAGTGACTTAAAACCAATTAACAACCTTCTCGTGATAAACTTAAGGTACTTAATTGATGGCTCTTTGATGTGCATTAGGATCCCGAAAATAATAGAACATATATAAGATATGAAAAATTCGAATAAATCTAAAAAAGTGATAGTTTTTACAAATCAGTCATTTGGTAAGTTTCCTCCACGCATATGATACGGTACTCCAAATTAAAGAGGAAGTGATTAGACAACATGATAAGAAGTTCCCATTCGTATTTGATGGGTGGATATGGTGCTGCAAAATTGTTCTGATTGATGCTTCGAATACCCAACAAGGTAAAAGGTTATCTTCTCCCGTGGATGTCACCAACACTATCCAAACTCGTTTCCTAATTCTAACCTCACATGACCCTCTTATCACCTTGAAATTTAGAGAGAGGCCAAATTATGATGGAGACTCTTTCTTATATTATGATTCTCAAATACTTCCACAAATTTAGATTCATCTGGACCCCTTTAAACCTTTTACGGTGCATCTCACGATCTGTAGACTGAAGAAACAATATGTAGCTAGCTGATTTTTCTGTATTCAAAAAAATTATTCACTTAGAATCGATGTGGTCAAATTTATTTTTTCACTTAAAAAGAAGTTTATGTTCCGTTCATGTGAGACAAAAGTTATTTGACATAAAAGCTCCATCGGATTAGGGGACGAAATAGCAACGAGAAACATATTTTGAAGGGTGAGTTATAACAAGTTAAAGTTTGTAGGGGCATTTGAGAATTCATGTGACAGTTTGAGGGGTAAATTTGTAATTTATCCTTTTTTTATTATACTATACTAGTATCAAAAGTTAGTACATCCTAAACCTCATTAAAAATATATTACAGAAACTAAAAAATCGAGAGATTTTAATTTGGTGTCATAAAGTAATCAAGGATATCATGAATTGAAAGCAAGAAATGTAACAAATCTCTTACCGTAGACATTTAATTAGATGAATGCTGACTTATATATTGGATAAGAAATTAAGATATTTCCTAGTTCTTAAGAAATAAGAAGATTTCGTGTTTTAAAGTTTAGGGTTAACAACCACGTAGAAAAATATGTACCCGTAATTAATCATTTAAAGATGAAGCAATAAGAGAGACCATGTTTATTTTTATTTATTTTTTCCAGTTATACACGTACTTATAACATGCATACCTGATTTTGATCATTTGGATTACCGTCACGTGTAAGGAACTATTTGCCATGTACGTACGAATAAGTCTTTAATTTCTTTATTTGGCAGATGAGCTAACTTTCAATTAAATAGAGAAAATTATTTTACATTTATTGCATTAAAATTAGGATGTAGTCGTCATTGGAAGGAATTGAATCTGCCCTCAATATCCTTCTGGATTATTTTATTTTATTTTTAATGAAAAGGTCAGAGGGGATGACCAACTTTGCCTATTTCCTCGATAGTGATATAAGAATTTTTACCCGTTCCAATTAAGTCATACCATAGAATACACGACATAGTACTATTAAATGTGTCAACTCAGAAAACTTACGTAATGTTGGTTTACGCCAAATGGATAAGATTTGCATCATACTTTTATATTTATAATACAAACATCACAAAAAATATGTATTCTAACACAATATTTTATTACATTTTTTACAAATATCAATATTTTTAATAACTTATGTACGCATATTAATATAACTTTAATATCACTTAAATATTCACAATTTTATCAGAATCCTACAATTTTCTTCTAAACAAGCTCCCTTTAATAAAACTCAATTAACAATCATTTATCGTGGTAAATACGTGGAATTCGTCCAAAAAAAACTAAGGTGTTTGATTGATGGGTTCTCTTTAGTGGGCATTAGGATCCCCAAAAGAATATAACAAATGCAAGATATGATCAAAATTTTGAATAGATCTGGAATATTGTATTTTTTACATAATGTTCAAGGAATATTTCTTCTATTACTTTTGTTCTGTCGGTAACATCTTGATTTTTTTATTTAAAAAAAGGCTAAATTATAATGGAAACTCTTTTCAATGGCTTATTTTTATGGAGAGGCTAAATCAGAGGATTTAATTTTTTTTATTCTTATAATAAAAGAAATTCGATATAGTCAATCTTTATTTTACTGATTTTAAAATAACAATTAATAATTAGTCAAATAGTTGTTAACAAAGGGTAAGAGATTCAAATTCACTTTCACCTACTTAATTATTAATGTTTTGGAGTAAATATAAATCACATTTCAGATAAATCCGTCTAATCAGTAATACGTTAATTTGTTGATGCCGTCTTCTGTTCGCCCAGTTACTGTTCCAGAAGCGCATCTTTGAAAGTGTGAAAGAAACAAGTCGGATGTGGGACGCTAATCCCGAAGAGGCGCACAAATCCGAGAGCGAAAGCGTGCTTTCAAAAAGTAGCCCACAATTCTTGAATTCTGTACTCTTTCCACGAGTTTTCGGAATCTTTTTATTTTAAGAAGCGTGGGCACGTCAAATCTTTCATTCCAAAAGAGCGTGCGTGCCCCACACGGTGACGGTTTTATCCGTTCCACGCGGCATTTTCTCTGTGGCTTTGATCGTCGCGTGCCGTGCGTCGGGAATTACTACTCCCGTTAAACCAGCCGGGAATTCGGATGCTTTATTGCACGCTGACCCCGAATTAGGAGCTTACCATTGTCTAGCTACAGGGCCAGCCCGATATGTGAGGTTTTTTTTTTGCCTAATAATTTACCGTCTCTATTATGTTCTCCTAGTGGCGGATATGGCTTGTTCTTTGTTCTTATGTGAATGGGAGGCAAGAAGGTCAAGCAATTGTCTAATGCGTCTCGTCGTTGAACCCATGAGCTTGATCTGATTGCATATTATTCTCGAGTGCACTAAACGAAAGCCAAACCCCTTTTTGGTTAACGCAAAACAAATATGCCTTTTTTATTTAATTTTTTTATATTTGTAGTGGAAAACTTGAAACCCTAATTGAATTATGCTCGCGTGCAATGCATTCAGATAAAAGGTTAGTGCTTAAGTAAAAACACCTAATCCTTTTTTAAATGGGTGTTTAATTTTGAGATATTAGATTTTACGAGATTTAATTAGTTCGAACTACTTTAGGATTTTGTCTTTTATAGCTTTGTGATAAAGTCAATAAAATAATAATGTTTGAGACAATTACACACATCATGTTCGTAGATTTAGGTGGTCTTCGGGACGGAAATTTCCACACATTAAATAATTATTAAATAATTTCTCTATTCATCAAATTATTTTTTTATTATTATAATATTCATTCAAATTTTCTTTGTCTTCACTTTTCTATCAACTCTCATAAAGTATCTTTACTTTTTCACAAACTCTGTTACCGACAGTTTTATTGGCATGCTCACGTGACTCTCTCATTTTAGGGGTTCTTTTGTCCTTTGTAGTGTTTCTGGAAGAGGAAAAGCTAAAACTAGACGTTTGAGGCTCTAGAGTCTTCATTAAGGGTCTTCTTGTTATTTTCTCTTATTTTATAAGAAGTTAGAAAGAGCTGAATTGGTTTTGAAGCTCATGCGTGGATTAAAAATAGATCTGGGTTTTCATTCCTTTGTTCAAGATTCATATAGATTCAAGATTGAGTGACTTCAAGATATTATTCATCTACTTCGTCTCTTTTTTTATGGTTGTTTGCTGATTTTCGTGAAGAAATTCTTTGATGAAGATTGAGTATATGATTAGAGTTTAGATTCGATCACCGTGTTTCCCATTCGACTTCGTTGAAGTTAAAGGTTCAGAGGTTCTGAATTGGAGTGGCTAAAGATTTCAACCGTGACCCTTGATTTCATAAGGTTTGTGCATAAAGATCAAGTGTTGTTTGAGATCGCGGTTTCCTTGTTGGGCTTAGAGGTTCTATGTCCAGTTGAGATTCAATTTACAGTAAATCAGGTTTGATTCAAGTATTGTTGATAGGCTAGGTTAGTCGCTTCAATAGATCACCTTGTAATCAATTGGAAACTAGTGGATTCGAACGACCTACGGGCCCCGAGAGTTCTTCTCCTTAAGGACGTTCCTTAGGGAGATTCTCTTCGTAACCATTCCCGGTGCTGCGTGTCTTTTATAACTCTTGATTTGATTAGTTATTTTTTATTAACCAAGTTTGTTATTTGTGTTGTAAGTGTTCATTCTTGAGACTTGTACATCATCACTCACTGATCTGGTTGGTAAGTGCCTTAGTGAGATTCTAATTTTCGGTAAGATTGTTCAATTGATTGAGCTAATCTGAATATTCAATTTCCGTCAATTGTAGTTTCTTCGGAGTCACTTGCAGTTTCTTCAGATTCCCTTATTTTACATATTCGAGTTTTAGCGCCTTTTTAGAAAACTCATTGGGTTTTAAAAAATTTCAAAACGCTCACTGAGTTTGTCATTTTAGTAGCAAAACTCACTGGACCCAACGGCGTTCGAACTATTTAACGGAAAATTCGTCTTGTTCAATCATCATTAAAAAAATAAAAAAAAATAAATCTAAAATTAATAAAAAAAACTTAATTATTTTTTATTTTTTAAAAAAGATCGGGGACCCCTAATCCTTTCACGGTGGAGGGGGAATCCCCCCTCCAACTATGCTAGAGGGAGGGCTCTTCCACCCCTAACGGTGGTCTCTATGGGCTCCAGGATAGGGGGAGGTCCCCAACTCCCACCCAGATGCCGATGGGTGGAGGGGGTCCACTCATGGCAGCCCATAACTGGGCAGCCAATGAAGGGGGGAGGAATCCCAACACTCACTCGGGGTGGAGGAATCTCACCGCCCGGGGTGGACGAACCCTCCCTCTAGCCACCTAGAGGTGGAGGGGGAGATCCTCCTCCCCTGGCAACCAGAGGAGGGGGATTCCCCCTCCACCGTGAAAGGATTAGGGGTCCCCGACGTTTATAAATAAATAAAAATAAATAAAAAATAATTATTATGTTTTTTTTATTAATTTTAGATTAATTTTTTTTTATTTTTTTAATGACATGTATCACATTGAGATTGAACGAGATGAATTTTTCGTTAAATAGGTCTAACAACATTGGGTCCAGTGAGTTTTGATACTAAAATGACAAACTTAGTGAGCGTTTTGAAATTTTTTAAAACCCCGTGAGTTTTTTTAAAAATGCGCTAAAATTTAGTGAGTTATTTGTATTTTGTTTTTATTAAATTATGTTTTTTTATTAAATTTATATTTTATTTCTTTAATGACACGTGTCACATTGTGATTGGTCGAGATGAATTTTCTGTTAAATAGGTCTAATGGCGTTGGTTCCAGTGAGTTTTGACTCTAAAATTGTAAACCCAGTGAGCGTTTTGAAATTTTTTAAAACTCTGTGAGTTTTTGAAAACTGCGCTAAAACTCAGTGAGTTATTTGTAAATTTTCCTTTTCAAAAAATGAGTTATTTGATATTTTTAATATACTTATTCACCCCCTCTAGATATTTTCAGCATATTTGGGTCTAAATTAGTTTGTTCAAACTCCAATATCCAAAATTTTGAGCGTCGAACACCTTAATTAAATGTTGTGTGATTTAAGTTTGAGCTCCTTTAATTTTTTTTTTTTATCTTTAAAACTTTACGATAGAGTAGACAAGATTTTGTTCAAGGCCAGAACGTGGATTTTGGAGGTCTAAACCATGTAAATTTTCAAAATGAAGTTTCTAATTCCTTAAAAAAAATTACAATAGAATTGTAAAATTATTTGTTTGGTTTTCATATGAAATCTTTCTCTATTAAAAGACAATTCAACATAATATTGTACAACCACCAATATCGGTAGTTTGGTGGTGTGCGGTTTATGACACAGACCTTGTACTACTATGGATGAGCATTTACTGAATAGTGAATTACCAAATGGATAGGTTTGGAACTCAATAAAGTTCATAAAAAAACAAAAAAAGAACTTTTGACAATCTTGAAAGGTCCTGTCCACACACACGACATCTTTCGAACGAATTATTACAATCCCCTTTTTTCTTCTAAGAGGGCAATTTCTTTGTTGATTAAATGTAAAATGATACGTCTCTTCAGAATTTGACTAATTCATCGAATACGTTTAAGTTGAGTCATATCAGTTTGAATCTGGTGCATGAGAGTAGACATCCTCTTTAATTCATGTGACCTAATTACAAGGACAATAAGAGAGAGGTTGAGAGAGTAAAGTGCGTCCCGTTAGAGACCTACATTTTTCTCTCTGTCTCTTTTCGAAATTGCTCTGTAAAATTGCAGAGGATCCCGATCCGGTATATGAGTTAGGCCTTGAATTTTCTTAGTAACAAAGATTAAAAAAATAAAGACCGAAGGAAAAATTTCTTTGATGGCTAAATGCTGAATGACAAATTATGGGCTTGTTCGTTTTGTTTGCATTCTCATGATTTTTTGAATCCTGAGAATACACAAACCGAACATGTTTTTTAATATCACCTAAAAATAACTACAACACGCATACCAATAAAGTTAACATCACCTAAAAATTCTCAAAACATAAAAAATTCTCAAAATACACACTAACCGAACACCCTCTATGCTTTGAATTCGGTATATACACAAAATAAGTCGCGGATTTTTCGCATAATAATAATAAAAAATTAAAGAAAACGACAAACTTGATATTCTTTAAACCCCTACCAAATTCTTCATGCAAGTAAACGAGGACTCAGGACCCGACATCTACTTCCAACAACCCAATATAAACTTGGCGTACCATCTGACTTCCCCTCCAAAGCCCTTTTTATTTCCCTGATTGAAAATCCTTAATTAGAGGCATATCCTCTCACGATCTATAATGGAGCACCAACGTCTCATCTCCACCATCCATATCGAGGTATCTGTTTTCTCCCCCAACTTTTTTTTATTTTGGCTTTTGGATGAATATCAATGAACCATGCATGTGTTCTCAAAGGTCATACGGTAGAAGTAGAACCCTTGGCTGGCCGGCCCCCATCACCCACTCTCCTTATCTTCTTTCTTCTCCTAACTTTTAAGCCTCAAAAGTGTAACCCACTTCTCATCGCTGACTTGAGAATCAAAACACGTTTTCCATTTAATTCCCAACCATCCTTAAAACTATTAATATACTTCAAAATGTGGAAAGAATTGAGTAAGAGAAAGAAGAATCCAAAAGACTTTGACACCTGTAAATTTTGTTTTGGAGGGAAATTTCAGTAATTTTGCATGTTTTTCCATTCGACTTAATGCTCAAATCAAATTGAGAGCAATATTAATTTTAGCCGATAATTAAGAGACGTATGGTCACGTTACCGTAAACTTAGTTTAGAATCTTATGAGAGAATATTTGTTAAGTTACACATAAAAGTCTATGCTTGATCTTGTACGTTGTATTTTTTGGTATTATTTTAATATTGGATTTTTTTTCTAAAGAAAAATTCTTAATTTAGCAACATCAATCGTTTAGTGATTTGTTTGACCAACCTAGCTATTATTGAGATTTTTCTTTTTTGGGGTGTTTATTTATTCTTTTAAATTTTATTATATATTTCTGGAGACTTACTGTTCAAATGTTCCTTGCACAAATTTTATTATTCTGATAGCACGGACGCAGAATCTTTTACCCGATCCACCAATTATATAATAAGCCGGGGCCACGTTAATCGGAGCCGATTCGGCCACAGGACGACAGGCCTACATCGTATTTTTTAGCATCTGTAATGTTTTAACTTTTAAACCCCCAACATTTCTCGAATTTATTGTCTGTAAAGGAAATAAGGGTTATATTCGTTTTGAGTAAAAATGTAGAATTTTAAAGAAGTTATGAATATTTATGTTGAATAGTGTTTTATTGGTGTTTGTGTAAAGTGGAAAGAGAAATGATTTGATGTAATTGTTTAATAAAAAAGTATTGAAGTTATGTGAAAAAATATAAATAGAGAAAATTTATGTTAAATAAAAAATTAAAATATTGTTGGATATTGTGTAAAATGTATTGGTGTTTGTATTTGAATTCTAAATATGTTCGGTGGTAGTAGTGTGAATATACTAGAATCCTGAAAAAAGTATGAAAACGAACATATCCACGGTGTCCAGACTCACACCTTTCCATTGTTGGAGAGAGAAGAAATCGTTAAAAAATTAGCAAAACATTTAATAAATGCATAATTGAAAATAATTAACTTTGTCTCATTAATTGAACCAATAAACAAATAAAAAAGATCTAATTTCGTAAATGCTAGTGTGTATAAATTGCATTAATGCCACTCTATCGATATAATTGACATATTCAAAAACTTTGTATAAATCGCATTGAAAGGAAGGGCATAATTGAGGTGCGACTTTACTGAAGTAGGAGCTATTTAGAAAACTGACAAAAGGCAGGTGCCCATTCAACATTTGACATATTCAATGGGGGCAAAGTCTAAGAGCACGGACTTAAAGAAAAAAAGGATGCTAATAAAAGCAGACGCGTGAGCAGTCAAAATCGCATATGCACGTGGGACCCTAGCCGCCGACACGGTCAGCCACCTCAGCAAGCATTTATGGTGCCCCTACTATTCATTATCACTGAGGTGCAAGGGCTTTAATTAAAGTTTCTTAATTCCCACTATATCTGGCCTTTAATCATTCTTCTTTGTGCAAATGGCTGTGCGGGGCAGCAATGCCTGGCCGCGGGTGGCTCCCCATGCCGATAATGGAAGCCACTAGGAACCTCACAGAGCATGTTGTGGGATCAATCGATCTCAAGAAAAATAGAGGGTTTTTTTTTTTTCCTAAGCCAATGAGAATAGTGCCTTTAAGGAGGCTAATTAGTAGGTCAATTAAGAACTTTTTTTTACTAAACAGGTCAATTAATAACTTGTAGGTGATTACTACATGTATTCAACAGTAGTAGTTAGTTTGTATGTAGAATTTTTCGTAGGATTTTTATTTTTTTATTTCGTAATTTGATTAGAAAATCTTGAGTAATTCTTCATTCACTATAGTTGCGTTACTCCCAAAGGCCAAAAGTAACAGCACATTTTGGGTATGTGATTATGTGTGATTCTTCGAATTTTACATGAAGAGGAAGAGCAGAATAAACCATATACGAACTTTATAAAGGCTAAGTCCGACATTTGGGACTTTAATAGGTATAATAATTCGAGGGACTTTAATAGGTATAATAATTCGAGCTTCAAGAGCAATCTTGATTAATAATTTTGAAGTTAAAGCGCATATATGATTAATATTTTTCTTAGGTCGTTACCCTATGGTTCTCTATAATTTTCTATTGGATTTTTTTGGGTGATGAGAGAAATCTAGGCACCATTCACGTGCACCGAGTTCGAACGAACCTGACCCAGTATCCGCACGAGTTGGGTTCAACACCATGACAAATATTGGGTCGTACAGTCCTCCAAGCCACACATGCCAGATAAGTCCAACTTTGATGTGAGGATGACCACAAAAAATTATTTCCTACTAAAAATTTATTGTGTAATTCGAAGAAAGCTAGACATCATAAGCATTAACTATTGTAGGGTTTACACTCACGCGTAGCATTAAATACTATAACTATATTTCGCTTGTTGTGTTTATATTACATTTTGCAATTTTGCCAGAGATTACGGATGATCTTTATCCTCGAACAATATTTATTCTAACACAACTGTAATTTTTAAATATTTATTTTAAAAAATGCCTCCAAATGGAGTTAGCCTTTATTATATAAGCAATCTTTTTGTTTCTATGCTTGTGTGAAATAAGACTATACAGAGCTTAATATAAAAGCAATATTTTTGTTTCTATGCTTAATGTGAAAGAAGAGTCGAAAGACTATGCAGTCGGACATATTGTACTTCTTTTTAATTTATTTCAGTAAGCATTCACCTTTAAATAATTATATGCAGAATAACTTTTGTCCATAAATCATAAATATGGACTAAGGAGATTTGTTTAGGCACTAAAGCCAAAATGATGTTGTTTCTGGGAAATATATTTCAAAATCAGGATTAGTTTATGCCAAAGAGATAATCTATAGTTTAAATAATCATATGTTTCTCCAAATCATATGCCAAACATATAAAAGAACATAAATATTCATAACTCATTTTACTAAATTAATTAAAATTAAGAAAAACCATTTTATTCAATTTCATTAAAAAGTTTATACCTAATTCTTGCTCTTGATAGTAATTATTCTTCTCTATTTTTAGGACACCGATATATAATATAAATATATAGTAAAATTATTGTGATGCATATTGGTCCAACAAATGCTGAGTAATGTTTGGGTATATATATATATATATTATTAATATAAGCAGATATATTTGAAATAAACCTACCAAAAATCTGAGATCAACCAAATATAAGAAAGATAAAAAAAAAGAGTTGAAAAGGGAAAGGGGTGAAGATAAACAAGAATCTCTTTGCATCATGTTCATGATGGGAAGTGATGGTGATGGTCTCAAAAGGGGTCAATTTGCTTTTGCTTGATTGTGGCGTGGGTTAATTGCTTTTGAAAGAAGCGGGGAGGTGAACTTTGGTAATAAAGGCTAATTATGAAAGGAAGAATAAATACCTTTAATTTTTTTAGAGTTATTCTTTGGTATTAAATAACATTATTTTTCAATCAGGTTAAGATAGTAATATTTACTCGCACAAACTATATATTAAAGGGAACTCTATTCTAACTAGTTTGACTGATTAAAATTTCTTTAAGGCTGTGTTTAAGAAGTAAAATTTTATGGTTGTTAAAATTTTAGGTATTGAGGTTGATGAAAAAGTTAGGAGAGATAATAAAAAAGTTGGTAAAAAAGTGAAAAACGTATCAAAATTGATGAAAAAGTGAGGGAAAAAAGTGTTTTGTAATGATGATAAAATTATAGGTGGTTAAAATTTTGTTGTACAAACAGAGCCTAAATATATTATTATTACAATGGAAGACATAATTTTAAGGACAAAGACTAAGTAGTTGAAAATCAATAGATTTGAGAAACTATTATTACATTTTAATTACTTTTTGTATATTATATTGATTAATTAAAAATTAATTTTTGGTATTCATTTTTGGGTAACTTTGTAATTTATTAATTGAGTTAGCTTATATCTAAGCATGATATATTATCTTATTTTTTAACATTTAATACAAGTAAATCTATTTTGAGATATTTGGAGACACTTTTAACGGTTAGTAATATTTTTGAACATTCTTATAAATTCTTTATTTTTTTTAAAAAAAAATTCGGTAACATTTGTATCCTCGATTTAACTATCGAATCCAGTTGTCTCACTTGCAATCAGAAATTTTAAATTACTCGTGTTTTTTAGATTAACTGAATATATTTTTGGGTAACCAAGATATAATGTTACCATAATTAAAAAAATAAAAAACTATTAATAAATTTAAAAAATAATTAACCCTTAAAAAAATTAATACATAATAAAAAATCAGATAAAAATGGAAAATGTAGAAAAAAAAGAAGCAGCAAAAATGGTAACCACCTAAGGGAGCCACCTTCCGAGGCTACCGCTATAACTCCATAAGAGGGTATATATTCGTAGGTGTTATATATGAAATCGGCCCATCAGCCTCATATGTAGTAAGTCAGGACTCACCCAGCTATCGCTATAATTCCGTAAGAGGATAGCTAATTTGTATGTGTTATATATGAAACCGACTCATCAACCCCATATGTAATAAGTCAGGACTTGCCAAGTTATCGCTATAATTCCGTAAGAGGATAGCTATTCGTATGTGTTATATATGAAATCGGCCCATCAGTCCCATATGTAATAAGCTAGGAATCGCCAACAACAAGGTGATTCGAATACAAGCCTAAGCATTTGATACGGTTAGTCAAATACTCTGAGGTCATGATTAAAAAATAAATAAATTTGGAGGCTCTGTTCTCAAACTAGTAAGCGGCGCGCAGGGGCAAAATGCAAAAATGAATAAAAATGAATAAAAATGAATTAAAAATTAAAGTGAAATTTCTGGGAAAGAGATGTGAACGAAATAAAAATATCGTGTTTCGTGGTAAGTAAATGTAAATTGGGTAAATTTTAATCCCAGCTCAACAAGACAGGGAGATGTTGTCTTATGTTATTGTCAAGGGCCATTATCGAGGGCATAGAGCGACATAAAGAAACAGATAGAGAGAGGGAATAGAGAAATAGGAGAGAGAGAGAGAGAGAAGAGAAAGGCTTTGGGAAAAGGAGGAGAAAAACGGGAGAGAGAAGAGAAAGGGCCTGTCTGGGTGTTGTAGGGAAAGTTAGGGGGCACAGCTTCAGCATTTGGCCTGGTCTCTGAGAAACTCAGCGAACAAGACTTTCCCTTTTCCCTTTCCTCATTGCCTCCCTTGTCGGCCGGCCTCCTGTTCGCCGGAATCTCTCCCTTTCCCTTTCTTTCCTCAGAATCCTCAGAAAGGCACTTTCCGGTCCTTTCCTTATCTAATCTAAGCTCCTTAGCTGAGAAAGTCAAAGTCCTACTCTACTCCTAAGCTTTGAGTTTTGTTTACCCGAACTTAACGGAGCCGGAGAGCCATGGGGAGCTTGATTTTGTCACGGGTAAAAATGAGCTGTTAAAATTTATTTACTGTTCTTTCAGTAATATTTGCCGGAGAAGACAATGAAAACTCCGGCGAATGGTGCCGGCGCCGGCTCTGCCACGTCAGCGTCCAATTCCTGCGAAGGTAAAGCTCTCTGTCTCTCTCATATGGAGACATCGATTCTCTGTCTATATCCATATGTTCTCTATCTTTTCCTCCTTAAAAGCGAGAGAGCATTGAGCGAATCGGTGGATCAGATAATATGGTTTTTGTGGCTTTTCTTTCCCTTTTTTTCGTCTTTTATCTTCTTCCTCGGTTGTGTTCCTTTCGGTTTTGTACGGACTTTCTATTTCAGAAAGTCTCCGAGAAAATCTACTTAAACGTGGAATCTTCTCTTACTGCTTCTCCTCAGTTCGCTAGATTCTAAACTTCCCTTTTTGTTTTCTGGTGAAACAAACGGCGCTTGTGAGTTGTAAGTAGAGGAGATAAAAAATACGGTGGAGTGATTTCTGATGAATGAGAGGGTGACACGTGGTGCAGGAGGAGGAGAGAAAAAGAGCATAAACCCGGAGCTATGGCAAGCATGCGCCGGGCCGCTGGTGAACCTGCCGCCGGCTGGGACCCATGTTGTCTACTTCCCGCAAGGCCACAGTGAACAGGTGGGTGTCATCTACTATTATGCTCCATTATGGTGTGTGTCTGCTTAACCTTTACTCTCACTCCTTTGCCGTTGCTTTTCTGAATTGTATTAGCCTCAGATCTTGAATTCTGCCCTCTGATTTGTTGTGGGTTTCTTCCCTGCTTTTATACTCAAATCCTAATAGTCCTTTTTTTTCGGGAGGCTGGGGGCTGGGCGTCGAGGTATCAGTGTAGCATATTTTTAGGCAATCTTTGGGCTTTTCCGCTTCCTAAAGTTGGCGCGCGCGCGCACACATATATATGTGCACTTTTACGTGTGCTGGTTTTTGCTTTTGAATAAATACTAAAGTGGTTTCGTGATATAAATGAAGAAGGTAAATACGAAAGGTGCAACAAAGAACAATGTCTTTCAGGATTTTGTTATAGTGGGTTTCTCGGCAGCTAAGGACCATTTCTCAATTAGAGGGAGACGATGATGTATTTATTGGGCAATGATATGTGGCTTTCATTTTGAGCACCAAGATTATATATTGGTGTGGTGTAGGTATGAGCGTAATTTTGCATTTATTCACTATATGCGGGAACTATATTTATTTAACATTTTTGTTACTTCGAATTTATTACCCATACTTATCGTTTCTTTTACCTCAAGTAATTGTGTAAATGTTGCAAGTTTTTAGCCATTCACCAAGGTTGAATAGACCTCAAGTACAAATAATTCACCGACTTGTACTTATTGTTGAATTCCAAGACTGTGAAAAGAACTTTGTACTTCGTTTAAGAAATCTTCTCCTTTTAAACTTGTGTCTCCTGAATGGAAAGTGATAATCCATATTTCAGGTTGCTGCTTCTATGAAGAAGGATGTGGATGCACAAATCCCGAATTACCCAAATCTTCCTTCAAAGCTACTATGCCTCCTTCACAATGTCACCCTGCATGTATGGCTGACTTTGTCTGCGTTTAGCTTCCATGCAGATTGATTTCAGTACTAAGTTATTATTTCATGTTTGAATCATTAGGCGGATCCAGAAACAGATGAAGTATATGCTCAGATGACACTTCAACCAGTTCCTTCTGTAAGGCCTTGACTTGAAAATGACCCAATTCCTTAATCTTTAATGAAGCTGTGCAGTTGCCCTTAAGTCACATGGCAGCTTATATACTAAGCTGCATGTGACTTAAGTTTAAGGAAAAGTATATACTACTTGTGCGGTAGGAACTTTTGCAAGTGAACTTACCATGTCCCGAATTAGCAACTCAATCTGAATCTATCATGCTTCATGTGCAGTTTGACAAGGATGCATTACTGAGATCAGATCTTGCACTCAAGACAAATAAACCCCAACCGGATTTTTTTTGTAAAACGTTGACAGCAAGTGATACAAGCACCCATGGAGGTTTTTCTGTGCCACGCCGTGCAGCGGAGAAAATTTTCCCTCCTCTTGTAAGAAATTCCCCTATATTCAAAGTCTTGCTGCATGCAACTCAAATTTTAACCTTGTTTGTCCTTCTACATAGGATTTCTCCATGCAACCACCTGCTCAAGAACTTATGGCCAGGGATTTACATGACAACTTATGGACTTTCCGTCATATATACCGTGGTATGTTGTGTTAGATTTTTGATAGTTTAAGAGTTTACGTACTGGGATCTGGATTCTTAAAATTCCACTGGTCAGAATTTCAGAGTTCATGAAGTAACCTGCTTGCTAGTTTTAAATAGGGGAATCACATATTTGAAATTAATATGTTCAACATTATGAGATTCTGTATTAATATTCTTCCTTTAACCATAACAACAGAGTACCTTTTACCTATGAGTAACACTTTTTTCTCTATCATTTCTTTCTAACCATCTGCTTCCCCAGGACAACCAAAACGTCACTTGCTTACAACTGGATGGAGCTTATTTGTTAGTGGAAAGAGGCTTTTAGCTGGTGACTCAGTTTTATTCATCAGGTAGTTGTCATGAATTGGAACTGTGGGATCTTATTCATGGGATTACAGATTTTACAATGAGTACCATATACGTATTTTGTGTAAACTCCTCAACAACCATCCTTGCATGCCTTTTTCGATTTAGTCCTCAAAAGTCCTGAGAACATCTGAACATTATCTTTGTCTTATCTTAACATGGCTATGGAATGACAATGGCGGAGTTGACATATTTTTATGTTGCTGTCATGATCTGTTAGGTCATATTTTCTTATAAAATCATGGTTTAGGGGTCATTGGTAGTCTATTTATGGTATGCTTCTTGAATGTGAAATTGAGGGACAAGTTGCACACAAGCAATTGCAGTTTGCAAGGTAATGTTGAGTTAGAATAATGGAAATCCCTTTAGGACTAGACTGGTTCAAATGATAGTCCATGGATGATAGTGAAATGTGATACATATTTCGGGACAAAGATCATACTTTGACCGGAAATTTTCAAAGCTTACAAGTATGGAATATGGATTAATCAAATGTATTAATATCTAATGCTTGTGAGCAGGGACGAAAAGCAGCATCTCCTTTTGGGCATTAGACGGGCTAACAGGCAACCGACCAATCTATCATCATCAGTGTTGTCAAGTGATAGTATGCATATAGGGATTCTAGCAGCCGCTGCTCATGCTGTGGCAAATAATAGCCCCTTCACTGTGTTTTATAATCCCAGGTCACTATTTTCATTTTTCTTTAGTCTAATAATTTCCCTTAGAGAGCGTTCATTGTATTTTGTTAATTGTATTTTTTGAGTTCATCAGCTTATTCGTTTGCTGAATGAATTAATTTCTCCATCCTCAGAACTCAAACGGAACTCAAGTGCTCTTTGTATATGCAGGGCAAGTCCATCTGAGTTTGTTATCCCTTTAGCCAAGTACTACAAGGCTGTATATAGCAACCAAATATCACTTGGCATGCGATTCCGGATGATGTTTGAGACAGAAGAATCAGGAACAAGAAGGTAGTTTTATTGAATCTTCATTCTTTAGGTTCTTGGCATTCTACTCAACTCTAGCCATGATGCATAACTAGGTGACCTAGTTTCTTGAGAAATGAGAAGCAAATGGCATTCTTGGATTGGAGGAAGTTTGTTTTGGGATGTTAACTTGGAAAGTGTTGGTATTGAAGAAGAAAAGCTTTTGTTCTGCAGGTACATGGGTACAATCACGGGTATTAGTGATCTTGATCCTCTTAGATGGAAGAACTCACAGTGGCGTAATTTGCAGGTGGAAATTCTGATATATTTTCTGCTTCAATTGGCATATCTTCGCTATAGGTAGTGTAGATTACCCATTTTAATGACTGGACTATACCTTACAGGTTGGTTGGGATGAGTCAACTGCTGGAGAAAGGCGTAACCGGGTCTCAATCTGGGAAATTGAACCGGTAACTGCTCCATTTTTTATCTGTCCCCCTCCATACTTCAGATCAAAGCGTCCAAGGCAACCGGGAATGCCAGGTACCTATTGTGCTGTGGTGACTTTTAAATCTTGTTAGCAGTTTTGTTGTTCAGATTCTGGCTTTGTGTTAAGTCATTTTGTGTAAAGACCCAGAAAACTGTTTTTGATTGGGTGGCACCTACTTCAGTCCTGTAGCAGTTGAACCATCAATTGGCTCAGTTATTGAATGAAATTTGAATGATCTTGGCTGGGGTTTGATGGCGTAGAATCTCTCTTTGCTCTGTCTGGGTTGGTGTTAGACCATCGAAAGTAAATTTCTTCCTGTGTTTTCAATGTTGGATTTTGTGGAATACCGTGTGTTTATGACTGAAATCTTGATAGGCATCTCATTCTTTTGTGGCATGGTATTATTGCAGATGATGAATCCTCTGAACTAGACAACTTGTTCCGAAGGACAATGCCTTGGCTTGGTGATGATATCTGCATGAAGGATCCCCAGGCTCTCCCTGGCTTAAGTTTAGTCCAATGGATGAACATGCAGCAAAACCCTTCCCTTGCTAACACAATACAGTCGAATTACACGCATTCAATGTCTGGATCTATTCTGCAAAGCCTTGCTGGATCAGATCTTTCACGTCAGTTAGGCTTGTCAGCACCACAAATACCTCAGTCAAATAACTTGCAGTTCAATTCCCAGAGGCTACCTCCGCAAGTGCAGCAGCTTGATCAGCTCCCAAAGCTACCGTCCACAATAAACCCATTAGGATCCATTATTCAGCCACAGCAGCAGTTGGGTGATATTACTCAACAATCAAGGCAAAATTTGGTTGATCAAACTCTGCCTTCTAGTCAAGTTCAGGCTCAAATTCTTCAGCCTCAGTCTTTTGTTCAGGCTAACAATATCCTTCAGCAGCAGCCATCTATTCAAAACCATCAACCTCACAGGAATGTTCCTCAGAACCTGCAGCATCAGCAACAAGCTATGGGTCAGAACCAACAGCAACAAACTATGGGTCAGAACCAACAGCAAAATCTTGTTCAACCCCAGTTGCCTGATCAAGTAAACCGACAGTTAAAGATGTCAGATAATCAGATGCAGATACAACTATTACAAAAGCTTCAGCAGCAGCAGCAGCAGCAACAATCAAATCTAGTGCAGCAGTCCGCGCTGCAACAGCCTGCTCAATTAACACAACTCCCAGATCCGCAGAGGCAGCTGTTGGATATGTCCCAGAGCTTTTCTAAGTCTGCCACACCCCCACAAATGCTGGAGCTCCCTCAGGCAACCTCAACCTCACTCCCTCAGTCTAACTCTGTCCCGCATCAGACGACAAAGAATAACAGCCACACTAATGTTCGGTTTTCTCATCCACCCCAGCAACCAAAGTTTCAACAACAGCAGTCTAGCATTCTGCCTGAAATATCTGGACATGTGGGGCTTCCTCTGCCCCCATCATCTAATCAGCTATGTACAGCTGCTAGCAGTATACTGACAGGAGCTGCTGGAGCAGGGCAGTCTGCAGTTACTGATGATGTTCCTTCTTATTCCACCTCACCTTCCACTAACAACTGCCCAAATGTGGTTCAGCCATTGATGAATGGCAGGCTCCATCGAAGTACCACACTGGGGGAGGACATGGCTCAGTCAGCCGCCACGATCATGAGTCCAAGTGTGTTGGAAACCATGTCATCTAATGCTAACTTGGTTAAAGATTTGCAGCAGAAGTCCAATGTCAAGCCTTCATTGAATATCTCCAACAAGAATCAAAATCAAGGATTTTTTGCTCCCCAAACACATCTCAATGGTTCAGCTGCCCAGACAGATTACTTGGATACGTCTTCTTCGACAACTTCAGTTTGCCTTTCACAGAATGATGTCCATTTACACCAGAATAACAATTCAGTGTGTTTCAATCCGCAGTCATTATTATTCAGAGACACCAGTCATGATGGGGAAGTTCTGGCTGATCCAAGGACTAATGTTCCTTATGGGACTAACATTGACAGCCAAGTAGGGATACCATTGAATCCCAATCCTTTGTTACCAAAGGGCGTGGAAGGGTTGGGGAAGGATTTGCATAATAATCTCTCAGCAGGAGGCATGCTTGCAAACTATGAAAACTCAAAAGATGCTCAGCAGGAACTCTCATCCTCAATGGTTTCTCAGTCTTTTGGAGTTCCAGATATGGGATTTAACTCGATTGATTCAGCAATAAATGACAGCAGCTTCTTAAACAGAGGCCCTTGGGCCCCCCCACCTCAGTTTCAGCGAATGAGGACATATACTAAGGTTTGGTTCTTTAAAAAGAACCTTTCAGCCATTATTTCTTTTTCTATCTGTCATTTTTTGTGCTTTGCTACCATGTTGACTCTGCCAATGCTATTTTGAAGGTGTACAAACGTGGTGCTGTAGGGAGATCCATTGATATAACCCGTTATGTGGGTTATGACGAGCTTAAACAAGGTCTGGCTCGAATGTTTGGCATAGAAGGACAGTTGGAAGATAGACAGAGAATAGGCTGGAAATTTGTGTATGTGGATCATGAGAATGACGTCCTCTTATTGGGAGATGACCCTTGGGAGTATGTCTTCATTCCTTTTCTGCTTACAAGAGCTCTTTTTTCACGTGCACACACCCACACACACATGCACACTTTATGCAAGTTTCCTTGGTGAAAAGAAAGTGGTGAGGTCTTCAGTTCAAAATTCGGTTTTATAATGTGTTTTGGGCCATATGTCCGTTTATATTTGAAAATTTTACTTGGAATAATGGGAAGCAACGGTTTCTTATTAAATAATGTTATCTTCCCGAGTGTTTTTAGGACACCCTTAGTGCTTCTATTTAGATATCCTTATCAACACAAGAACATCCAGCACAAGAAGTGGAGCCTGGTCAGTTGTCACATATGGGCGGATAGTCTTTGTGTGTGGTTCACGTTTATAGTGTTCTGGCGAGAGCTATGAAACCTAAATTTTGTCGTGATACGTAGTCTGTCTCTTACAATTAGCTGTTTTCGGTATATTTCAGGGAGTTTGTTAACTGTGTCCGCTGCATCAAGATCCTATCCCCTCAAGAAGTCCAGCAAATGAGTTTGGACGGAGATTTTGGAAGTGGGGTACTTCCAAATCAAGCCTGCAGCAGCTCTGATGGCGGAATTGCTTAGTTTAGAGTCCTAAACGCTGACAATTCTTCTTCCGAGTTGGAGCTTATACTCTTAGTCTGTTCATAGCTTTCTCCTATGGGCATGTATTAACTATATGCCACAGCTGAGTTTTCCAGATGCCATTGACAAGAGAAGCTTATGCAGTTATAGTGGTTCTTTCCATAAAATTTTGGCAACGTTCTGAAAGCATGATACAGAGGTGAGAAGCGGAACGAACGGAACAACGGAAAGGAAGCTTTCCCTCTGGACTGCATGCCGTCCGTTACCAGTAGGAGTTCAATTCCAGGAAGGTGTATTTCCGGCCTAGTGAACAACCCAGCTTGTTGGCCTAGTGAGCAACCCTAGTTTGCAAGTTCAAGCTTATCTGTATGATGATGGTGTTGTGAGATCAATGCTAAGTTAGTTTGCCCTTTTGGATTTATTTGAAATTATCCCACCAGGTGACCTGTAGAAAGCTAAAGGATGAGATTGTACGGCCTAGTTTCGAGTGTATAAATTTGTAGATTTCTTCAGCCTTCAATGTAATTTGCTTATATGAAATTCCGTTGTTACTAGGTGGGGGGAGCGGCTCACCTCCGGTTGGTGAGCCTACCGTTGCCTCGCCATTTAAAACGTTAGGACGACACCTGTACTCAAACAGATCCAACGGCTCAAAGAATGCCACATCAACATCTTTGTTCAACCTTTGGATAGGGGAGAGAAAAATGAAGTCCTTTCGAAGAGAGAGAGAGGTCGAAATTGATGTTCCGTGGAGAAATCATCATGGCCAAAGGAGGTGAATGAAACAGAGAGATTGAACAAAGTCACAACGCTGACACTGAAATAAAATCTTTCACGGAAGAACATTGATGTCATGAGAAGAGGAGAAACAGAGCCATTGTTAGGAGCTTCAATTGATGTCATGAGAAGAGAGAGAAGCAAAGAGCCATTGTTAGGGGCGTCAATTGATGTCATGAGAAGAGAAGAGGAAACAAAGAGCCATTGTTAGGGGCGTCAATTCATGTCATGAGAAGAGAAGAAGAAGTTTATCTGTGATGAGGGTGGATATTATTATTATTATTATTATTTCATATTTGTTGGGACATTAACTCGAGTTCATTCAAATTAGAATCTTCATTAGTCGGGACCGTGTGCTCTGCGCAATCCAGTAAGAAGGAAAGTCTGGAAACTTTTTTGAGGCATGGGGGCAGAGACATACGAATCTCCAAGACCTGAAGCCTTCAAAGTTTCTAAATAACCGTCTCTCATCATGAAGACTTTAGAGTTTAGACTAAACCACTCTTTCAACTTCACATCTTCCTCTACGAAGAGTCGAAAGACCTTACAGCTTTCTTCCATGTCCTTCTGTTACGGCAAATTTG
The DNA here is from genome assembly GCA_963930655.1 of Myrica gale. NCBI lineage: Eukaryota > Viridiplantae > Streptophyta > Magnoliopsida > Fagales > Myricaceae > Myrica > Myrica gale. The sequence goes on from OZ005616.1 coordinate 21,502,509, forward strand.
CATCACGTGACTATTTGTATTAGGTGTATTTTTGTCTTATGGTATGTTTCTAGAAGAATTTAGAAAGGGGCTGAATTGTGGTTGTCTCTTACGGGTAAAAGAATAACAGATTTGGTTATTAGAGTGGGTGACTCGACGCTTGATAAAAGAAGAAAAACTGAAAAGGGGTTGTGAGGTTACGAAGAGGCGAGTGCAGAAGGATTCCTTGCTCCAAGATTGAGTCCTTTGAACAGTAATGAAGATTGTGAAGACTCTCTTGTTGGATGATCTGTGATTAGAAAGATTCCTCCATTGTTGACGACGGAGCTGATCTCAAGATCGTCAAAGTTGATCATCGTTCCACCATACATCGACTGAGCGCATTATCAGTTTTCAGAGATTGCTGAAAACGTGGAGAGTTGCTGGAGTTCCAGCATCATGGATTGTTGATTACGTGAGGTTCACGTGTGAAGATCGACAAGGCTACGGTTTGGTATTAGATTCGGTGTTCAAACTTTTTCAGAGGTTCTGAGTGTGCTGCAGGTTGTAGATCTAAGTGGAGTGCTTAGATTGGTTTCGAAGGGGATAGGATTAGTCTAGGAGAGTCTAATCGTTGAAGATCACCTTGTAATCGGAGTTTGAACATAGTGAAGAGTCGAGATTACCGGCCTAGGGCCCGGAGAGTTGTTTCTCCTTAAAGAAGTTTCTTTAAGGAGTTTTTCTCTTCGTCACCAATATCGCGTGTCAATTGTGGTGAATGATTTCGTCTTATCTTTGTTTATAGATTGCTTGTGTTTTGCTAACGACCTTGTGTTTGTGTGATAACAATCTAATCCTAAAGAATCAGAGGACGATAGGTAACTGAATCATTTCAGTGGGGATAAGGAAGGTATTCGTGTGGATCTGGTATTACTAAGAGTATTGTTGTTGTTCTATTTATTGCATTTCAATTGTTGTAGTGAATCTGGAAATTTCTGGTTCTGCAAGTTTAAGTTTCTTCAGAGTTTCTTTCAGTCAGTTCAATATACTATGTTTTCCAGATTGTATATTTTGTGTTGTGTTGATTTACATCTTAGTGTTTTGCTGGTTATTGTAGTATCTTGTCATATTGTAAATCAGTGCTTTTGTTTGTGCCTTAGTGATATTCTGGTTTCAGGTTTAATTGTTCAATTGATTGTATTTTGATTGTTTGAGTTAATCTGAAAATTGTGTTTTTGTCAGTTGCAGTTTCTTTGGAGTCGCTTGAAGTTTCTTTAGATTCTCCTGTTTTTCAGATTTGAGTTTTATTGTTTATACGTCATATATTCATATCTTATTGGTAATTAGGTATTTGAATATTTTTAACATTGTGTTTGAGTTTTTATAATTGAGAATAAGTTGTGTGTATTAAAAAGAAATTATTTGATAATTTTTAATATACCTATTTTATTTTCCGCATAGTTGGGTCTAAAATCAGTTTATTCATCTTCAATTATCAGTTGTTTCAGTTTTAGTACTTTGAAGCTTTGACTCCACCATAATGATATTCTTATTTGTTAGAGGATTTGAAGAGAGATCCACGAGATTTGCTATAGACAAACTAACTAATCATCAACCTATGCCTCTTCGTCATGAACATGTATCTTTAGTCGTAGTGAACATGTACTTTTTTGTCGAACAGATACCTTTTCGTCACCAAAAGATACCTCTCAATATTAAAAAGAATATTTTCCATGAATGAATATCTCTTAAGGAAGATGTGTCATTGCATTAATGGACACACCGTTTCAAACGAAAATGAATGAATTTCGTCCATTAGATCAAAGATCACTTGATCTTGATCGTTTCAACTAGTTCATAACTTATCTGAGTGTTGGATTACACCTATTTTCAAATAATTTTATAGCATCACACGATCAAGCGATCACACAATCACAACCGTCCAAAATATTAATGGTTTGATCTAATCACTTTAGCATTAAGAAACGTTAACTCGAATGAGATATATGCCCAGTTTGATAGCCAAACCTAGATGGGCCTAGACCAAGTAATAGTACTAATCATATATACCTTTTTGTCGAACAGATACTTCTCCGTCACCAAAAGATGTCTCTCAATATTTAAAAGAACATTTTTCATGAATGAATCTCTTAAGGAAGAAGTTTCATTGCGGACATATCGTTTCAAATGAAAATGATTGAATTTCGTCCAATAAATCAAAGATCACTTGATCTTGACCGTTTCAACTAGTTCATAACTTAAATTTGACTGTTTGATTACAACTATTTTCAAATAATTTTATAGCATCACACTATCAAGAGATTGCACAATCATAACCGTCCAAAATATTAATGGTTTGATCGAATCACTTTAGCATTAAAGAAACGTTAACTCGAATGAGATATAGGCCCAGTTTGATAGCCAAACCTCGATGGGCCTAGACTAAGTAATAGTACTGATCATATATGCTCCTCACAGCCCAATACAGAATTTCGTTTGCAAATCGGACAATTTTAATTTTTTCTCCGACATAGTTGCAGATGGCCAACTGAACTACTGAAGCTGAAGGTATGGAAAGTTTCCCTTTCAATGAAAAACCCTAACTGCCTGTGTGTTTCTCTCTTCTACGTTTATATACTTGTTTGTTTAGTTGCTAGAAAGTTTGTGGAGTTCACACGAGTGTTTGGTTTCGAAGAAAATGAAGGAAAAGGGAAGAGAACAAGAATTTCTGTTTTTCCGCATTGAATGCGGGCAAAGACCATTTATTTCGAATAAAGCCCAATTTTTTCCTCTGTCTGTATGTGTGCACGAGTCTGTGTCTCTTGACAAACCTTTTATTTTTGAAAAAAAGCAGCGCGGAATCCAGACTAGGCGTCTGTTTACTGAGAAAACCAGTAAGAAGAGAAAAAGGAAATGAACGTGTGATTTTTGAATTTTTTTTTCGTGGTTTCCAACTTATTGGACGCTTAAGAAACGGGACAATTTTGAATTCTTTTCCTGCATTTTGTCGGGAACTAAAGAGATAAGCCCACTATTAGTGCAGAAAGTTAGGGCATGAAGATTTAGCGGAGTAATGGCAGGGTCATACTAACGAGTTTTATTGTCTTAAAACCTAGGAAAACTGCTGTGTTCTTTGTGATCCTCTTTTCAGAAATGATTTATCTTGTGATATGTGTAGCAGAATCGAGCTTCACTATATAGCTTAAGGGCTCAATTGTTCAATTGAGCTGTTGAACCGAGCTTAATCCAGATTGAAGTGACGTTGAGAATATAAGTAGGTTTAAATTTGTGCAATGGACGAATCTCCGACTCTTGGGAAGCGAAAAGAAGCCAAACAATCTAAGGTCACTGAAATCCCTAATCAAGAAACTGCCCCAAAACGACAAAGGGAGCATGAAGATTCAGAGTTCACTGAAACACGAAATCAGGAATCTGTTGTGAATCGAGAAAGAGCACTGGAAGATTCAGACGCCACCAGAACCCCTAGTCAAGCCTCTTTTAAAAATCAAAGAAATTTGACGCGCACATGCGTGCATGAGGTTGCGGTTCCAAGCGGGCACACTTCAACCAAGAATGAATCTATACACGGAACCCTCTCAAATCCCATGTACAGTGGACAGATGGCAAAAGCATACCCATTTACACTGGACCCATTTCAGCAGGTGTCTGTGGCATGCCTAGAACGGAATGAATCAGTCCTGGTGTCAGCACATACTTCAGCAGGTAAAACTGCGGTTGCCGAGTATGCGATAGCAATGGGTTTTAGAGATAAGCAGAGGGTTATATATACTTCTCCATTGAAAGCTTTGAGCAACCAGAAGTACAGGGAGCTTAGTCAGGAGTTTAAAGATGTAGGGTTGATGACAGGTGATGTTACTCTGTCTCCCAACGCAAGTTGTTTAGTAATGACAACTGAGATTCTTAGGGGAATGCTTTATAGGGGTTCAGAGGTTTTGAAGGAAGTTGCCTGGGTCATCTTTGATGAAATCCACTATATGAAGGATCGTGAAAGAGGGGTTGTTTGGGAAGAGAGTATAATCTTTATGCCGCCAGCTATTAAAATGGTATTTCTGTCAGCGACAATGTCAAATGCCACCGAGTTTGCTGAGTGGATCTGTAATTTGCACAAACAGCCATGTCATGTGGTGTACACGGATTTCCGACCAACTCCGCTGCAGCATTATGTTTTTCCCATGGGTGGAAATGGATTGTATCTTGTGGTTGATGAGAATGAGCAGTTCAGAGAGGAGAACTTTTTGAAGCTGCAGGATACTTTTTCAAAGCAGAAACATGGTGATGTCAGCAAGAGCACGAATGGGAAAGCAAGTGGGAGGATTGCAAGAGGTGGGAATGCTTCTGGTGGTTCTGACATATACAAAATTGTGAAGGTGAACCTTCACTTTTAAGTGCTATGTTTTTTTAAAAAAAAAAAATTCAGGTGGTCAAATTTTTAGGACACTGATCCATTCCTTGTTTATTCTATCATCTTTTTCCTTATGGCACTGCTTGGATTTATTTTTTCAAATATGTGCCAACTTCTATGAAGTATGCATATACAACTGAATTGAGTTTCTACCTGTATACCTCAAGATCGTTATGGTCTATATGCAATCTCTTTCTTTCTTTTTCACGGGGATTTAAACATAATTTCAAAAATTCTGTTCCTGTTGGAGTTGAGTATGCAACGTGAATGGGATGGTCCCTTGTTCTCCTAACGCTGCTATAAAAAAGTCCATGGCTAAGTAAAGCAAGTTAGTCCTAAAAACGTCTTGGTAGCTAGTATTTGTTAGCATAAGTAGTCCGGCAACATTTTATTACCTGCTTGCTTATCCTTTTGTGGGTTTGCCTGATTTTCTTAGTTTTTTAGCTTGTATGCTTTAGATGTTGTTAGTATAGTCTCTTGTACTGTCTTTTCTCTTTTTCTTTAATAAGATTGACTTACTTATCAAAAAATAAAATAAAATACTTTCAGGGGAGGAATGTTGATGGGCATGAGGTATCGGGTGCAATTTTTTTATGAGAATAAGGGTTCAGTGCAATTTGCTTTTGTAATGTATATAGACTTGTTTGATAGTTAATTTGGTTATATGTCAAACAGAGTTATAAAACATTCATGCCATTTTAGGGGATTCTGAAGAGCAAAATGTTTGACTTGGTAGCCTTGTTCACAAAGAGCCTCTCGAAGAAGGGCTTTTGGGATAAATATATTTGTAGTTTGCACAGGAACTAGTGCCAACACCTTTGCTCTGTTCTGGTAGTATTGTGATGAGAAGCATGAGTAAATTTACTTTTTTCTGTTACATGGTACTCTCAGAAGTTTGATTTGCCTGGCAGTAGTTTAGGTGTTAGTGTTGAAATATCTAGATTGCTACCACATTTCATTCTTTTATTTTGAGACGAAGATATTATGTTCATGGCCTAGCAATTTTCATGTTAGGCAAGCAGATCTCCGTGTTCGCTTCTTTTTGTTAGCTTATAAAATCACAGATTTCATTGTTGCTTTTATATAGCATACCCGTTATACGTTCCATGTCGATTTTCAGTACTTGAATTGGAGTTTGTGCAATTTCAGATGATTATGGAACGGAAATTCCAACCAGTAATCATTTTCAGCTTCAGTAGAAGAGAATGTGAACAACATGCGATGTCCATGTCGAAGCTTGATTTTAATAACCAAGAGGAAAAGGATACTGTAGAAGAGGTTTTTCGTAATGCAATACTTTGCTTGAACGAGGAAGACAGGAACTTACCAGCTATTGAATTGATGTTGCCATTACTTCAGCGAGGTATTGCTGTTCATCATTCTGGCCTTCTTCCTGTACTCAAGGAATTGGTGGAGATTCTTTTCCAGGAAGGCCTTGTAAAGGCCCTGTTTGCCACAGAAACAGTAAGATTACCTCCAAGCACTTATTTGGCTCCCAACACTCCCTATCTTTGTATCAAAGTCAGTTTTATACTTGCTTCAGTCTTCAACTAAGATTTTGATTGACTAGCTTTATCGTAATAACTTTTCTCTTTGACAGTTTGCCATGGGTCTAAACATGCCTGCAAAAACTGTTATTTTCACAGCAGTCAAGAAGTGGGATGGTGATAGTCATCGTTACATAGGATCCGGTGAATATATACAGGTGACTGAAAATTCAGTTATTACTTTTGGATCAGGGAAATGTTTCCACACTTGTATTATCATTTTTTTGATGATATTGTAGATGAGTGGAAGGGCTGGGCGCCGTGGCAAAGATGAGCGTGGTATTTGTATTATAATGGTTGACGAACAGGTGGTTTTGCAGCTAGTTAGCTTGCTTTGTACTATATGATTTTCTGCGTGCTTTCAATTTGTGATTTGTTTTGCCATTTAACTTTAAGCATGTGGATATATCGCCGCTTGATCTCAAAGGAAATTGGGATTTCAAAGATACATGGGTATGTCATGTCAAACCTCAATAATGATGTTTGGTTGTATGGCGAGTATCTTCCATGGTCTACCGCTGGACCTTCAAAAATGAGTGAGAAAATAATTTGGCCTTTAGTTTTATCAAATCAATGATGTGTGTTTGCTTTCACAGATGGAGATGAATGCACTCAAGGACATGGTTTTGGGCAAACCTGCTCCATTAGTTAGTACTTTCAGGCTGAGCTACTACTCAATTTTGAATTTAATGAGTCGTGCTGAAGGCCAGTTTACTGCTGAACATGTCATAAGGAATTCATTCCATCAATTTCAGCATGAGAAGGTTTTTGCCAAAGCATTCTGTCCCATTTATCGTTACTTGGTGCATGATGAATTGATCACTGACAGGTTTTGTTTCTGCATAGGCCTTACCTGATATAGGGAAAAAAGTTTCAAAACTGGAGCAGGAAGCTGTGGTGCTTGATGCTTCTGGAGAGGTAACTTTTGTCACTCAATCCTTAGAAATTGGTTTCTTAAGTTATTTTATTTAATTTTTTTTTCTGTATGTCTATCTATGATTTTCTGTAGGCTGAAGTAGCCGAGTATCATAAGCTAAAACTTGAAATAGCCCAACTTGAGAAGAAGCTGATGGCTGAAATTACAAGGCCCGAAAGGGTTCTTTACCACCTTCGTCCTGGTCGGCTGGTAGGTGATATTTTAGCATATAGTTTTGTATTTTCTGTGTTTCATTTTTCTTCTTCATTGTTTTCTAATTTTATTTTAGGCTTAAATGCACCCCATGCCCTTGGGGTATGCGGAAAGAACAAATATGCCCCTGAGGTAAACAAAGTCATTTTCATGCCCCTGAGGTAAACAAAGTCATTTTCATACCCCTGAGGTATACTTTCAGAAGCAAATATGCCCTTCCGTTATGTGCCGTTTGAAACCCTAACGGTAAATGCTGACGTGTCAAAATTAGACACGTCAGCACCAATCACAACTCGACACCTGACATTTTCGAAATTAAAAAAAAAAGAATAGAAGAGGGGGAGAACCCCCGAGCTCGCGGCTGCCGCCAGCCACCCCCGCGGCTCGCACCGTGCGGGGGAGCCTAGATCGTCGCGCGAGCGCCGCTCGAGGCCACGCCTGGCTGCGCGCGGCCGCCGCGCGCGACGATCTGGGCTCCCCCGTCGCCGGGGTGGCCCCTGCCGGCCACCCCCGCACGGCTCGAGTCGCTGGGGTGGCTGGCGGCCACCCCTCGCGGCGGCGAAGGGAGCTGGGCTCCCTTCGCCGCTCAGGGGTTCTCCCCCTTCTGTTCTGTTTTTTTTTTTTTTTTAATTTCGAAAATGCTAGGTGTCGAGTTGTGATTGGTGCTGACGTGTCTAATTTTGACACGTCAGCATTTACCGTTAGGGTTCAAACGGCACATAACGGAAGGACATATTTGCTCCTGAAAGTATACCTCAGGGGTATGAAAATGACTTTGTTTACCTCAGGTGCATATTTGCTCTTTCCGCATACCCCAGGGGCATGAGGTGCATTTAAGCCTTTATTTTAAGGTGTTGACAACCCTGAATTCCTTTAGGCTACATGACCAGTGCTGAGCTGTGTTTTTCTAATTAGAGCTGCTTTTTGACATATATAAATTTATTTTGTTACTTTTCTGTTTTTTTCTCTTTTATCAGTATGGCAGTTGATAAGTGAGCCATACTGATAAGTGATTGACTTATAGTTTTTTTTCCTGTGTAACTTTACTTGCAATTTTCTTAATTGAGTTAAGTCTTTTTGTCTTCTATCATAGGCACTGGCTTAGGGTGTAGGCTTGGCTAAATATTATGCTGGTCCATGGTACATTTATGCTTCTTTTATTTGCTTGGGCGTGCTTTTCTGATTCAGGTCAAGATAAGGGAAGGTGGAACAGATTGGGGATGGGGAGTTGCGGTTAATGTTATAAAAAAGCCTTCCGCAGCAGTTGGTGCCTTGCCATCACGTGGTGGTGGTTATATAGTAGATACCTTACTTCATTGCTCACCAGGTTCAAGTGAAAATAATTCACGGCCAAAACCATGCCCCCCTCACCCTGGAGAAAAGGGTGAAATGCATGTGGTGAGTTGAAACACGTAGGAGCGGTATTGATATTGCACGTGATGGTTCAATGTAGTTGTTCATGCCAAAATATGTGGAATATTGCCTTGGATTATAACATCAATTTCCATCTACTCTAGGTCCCTGTTCAGTTGCCCCTAATTTCTGCTCTAAGCAAACTGATGGTATCTATTCCTTCTGATCTTCGGCCATTGGAAGCTAGGCAAAGCATATTGCTTGCCATACAGGAGCTGAAAACTCGTTTTCCGGAAGGTCTTCCAAAGCTTAATCCTGTAAAGGTAACTACTAGCCCAATTAAGATATGATTGATTTGCCTGTTGGTATTACCATGGTTCCTATGTTCATGACTCTCTTTGAGGTTGTACGATAACTGACTGACTGGTGGGTATTGGGACGGATTTACTGTGTTCTCTTCTGAGAAGTTAATTATGCATTTCATGTTTATTCTGTGGCATAAAGCTCTAAATTGCCACGGCCATAATCTTTTATGTTTTATATCCATATTTTTGCACTATTTTAGGACAAACCTGAACCTATATTGGTCTTGCTGCTTCTAAATTTGTGCTGCTTATTAACTCCTTTAGTCACATCTTCCTCTGTTTACATGAACCTATTGTAAATTTTAGTTGTTTCAAAACCATTATGAACCTCTCAAGTGTTTTGTTTTCATCAAAGCATTTTTGGGCGACTATTTCTTGACAGTTTCGTCCTAGCATTCTTGGCTCATTCCAACTTCTTCACTGTTTTTTCGCATTCTGTTTATATCATATATCTCAAGGGGTGGTCATATTCGTGAAAGCTGAGCGTCTCTCTAGGACAGATTCTGTGAGATGATTTGATAAAACTAGGTTAGTGTTGCTTTTCTCACAATGTAATAGTGAAATGCAGGATATGGGCATTAAAGATCCTGAAATTGTTGAGTTGGTGAACCAGATTGAGGAGCTCGAACGGAAGTTATATGCTCATCCACTGCATAAGGTTTATCCTATTGTTCAGAATAACTCTGCTATACTTATCAAAAAAACAAAACAAAAAAGGAATAACTCTGCTATGCTAATATTTCATAAAGTTTTCGAATGCATCATGCTACTTACATTTTCCTTCGCTCAACCGTTTCACCGTGCAAATTCAGTCTCAAGATGTGCATCAGATGAGATGTTTCCAAAGGAAAGCAGAGGTGAACCATGAAATTCAACAACTTAAGTCAAAAATGCGTGATTCGCAGGTATTGTCTTTCTTGGATGCTCATTTCTTTGCTAGATTTAACTCCTATTTCAAGCATTTAGGCTGGGTCATAAACTTAAATGGATGAGGTCAACCTCATCCACTGCATATTTTGCAACTCTTGTTGGTTTGCAGCTAAGATCTACCGGCCAAGAGTTGCATTTGCCACCCTTTTCTGCTCCCCTTTGCCCCCTCCAAATTATAGTACCAAGTTCTGATACTGTCCTCGCATGAAAGTTGCCTTTTGGTTAGAACTTGAAGAGTCTCGTTGTGGTGTATCATTTCTATCTTGTTCCTTAGTATTTGGAGTTAATGTTCATGTTACAAGTGAGTTACCTGCCCCATTGCTATCACTCTATGGCGAGAATCCTATTGGCCGCTGAATATCTATTTGTACAAAGATCAGCCAATTTTCGATTGGATCAAACTTCTTCTGGATCCGGTTCATAGTACTGGTGTTCCTATGGAACAGCAGCATAATTTTATCCGGTCAGCGGCTATTCTTCTGGACTTTTATGGTTTAACTGTAACAAAATCATCCACGAGAATTTGGCTTTGGATGTGCATCAAATGGTGGTTGGTGTTAGAAAGTTACAGCTGGAATATCAGGAGGCATGACAATCCCTGCCTAGCCCCATGAAGACTCAACGGATACCTGTCAGGAAATTTCTGGAAAGTCAATTATGATGTGGCGATTCGCCCCTTGCAGTCAGTTATTGCTGTTGTTTGTCTGAATGCAGCAGCAGAAATTCTCTTTGTATGCGCAAAGAGCTTGCCACCAGGCACCCCCTTAGTGGGGGAAGCTAAAGCAGCACTTTTTGCTGCTCAGGAGGCACACTTACTTTCCCATGACTTTGTTATGTTTGAAGGGGACAATCTTTCTGTGGTTACAGCCATTAACCATTCTGAATTGCCTATCGAGTGGAGCATTAGGCCGGTGATTTCTGATGTCCATGTGTTCCTGGATCTTCATCCCTGTTGGAGCTTCCATCATGTTAACCGAAAGGCCAATACTGTAGCTCATAATATTGCCCAATGGGCAGCTAGCTAGATGTTATTTGGCAACATCCCTACTTCTTGTATTCCAGTGGACTGTATTTCAAGCGACAATCCAAGGTTTCCACCTTGATTGTCCTTTTATTAATGAAATACATCTTGTTTAGAAAAAAAGGGGAAGATCATGCATACTTGCATCTTGATAGTTGCTATATTTGAATGATGATGTATATAAATGCTGCCCCTTTGGATGATCTGCTCTTTCATCCTTTTGATTTCTAATTTTTGTTTCTTAACAATTTTGTAGCTTCAAAAATTCCGTGACGAACTTAAGAACCGTTCACGGGTTTTGAAAAGGCTTGGTCATATTGATGCTGACGGTGTTGTACAGTTGAAGGGACGGGCAGCCTGCTTGATAGACACGGGTGATGAGCTTCTTGTCACTGAACTGATGTTTAATGGTGAATTCCGTACACTATTCTTTAGTAGTCTTTTAGACTATTTTATCACTTCTTGCTGAGTATTAGGCAGGTTGGTTGGACTGGCCTGGCCAAATGAAAATTAGGAACATGTCATAAGATCCAGACCGATTTTAAGAAGGCTGACATAAACATGAAAGAATTAGAGGTGCCCATAGCTTTTCTTGCCCAGCCTGAAGAATTAAGAAATACATGTTCGTCAAATACAATAACCACTAATGTACAGTTCCACTTGCATGCAGAGAATATATACTCTATTATTCAAAGTAAAACTTCTTAAATTGTTGCCTATGCGCTCTAGCTCAAGTGGCATTCCTTCCCTTATGAGATCAAGGTGGAAGGTGAGGTCGTAGGTGCAATAATCCTCTGATTACCTTTGTAACTTAGCAGTAAACTCTAAAAGAAAAAGCGAAGAGGAAAAGAGGAGAAAACTTCAGCAAATGATCTGTGAGAAATTTTGATGCCCTCTGGAGGCAAGTGTGAGCTAGGCCTAAAAGTTAACTTGGCTTACCATTTCTTGAGGTATCTAGTCTTGAGGACCCTTAAAGCTCTGAACACCCTTCTAAACTTATATTGGCCATTGCTCTTACCCTATATTTGATTGGTATTATCTAGCCTTAATGTAGTATTGAATTCTGAAGGTTTCTTTTTTGGTCAGGTACATTCAATGACCTTGATCATCACCAAATTGCAGCTCTTGCAAGTTGCTTTATACCAGGAGACAAATCTAGTGAACAGATACAACTGCGAACGGAGCTTGCCAGACCATTGCAGCAACTCCAAGACAGTGCAAGAAGAATTGCCGAGGTGTTTTATCGTTTAGCTTCACTTTTTCTTGCTAATGTGATTGGGTAATTGAACATTTTCTAAATGATTTTTTTTTCTGTTCCAGATTCAATATGAATGCAAATTGGAGATAAAAGTGGATGAGTATGTGGAATCAACAGTAAGGCCATACTTGATGGATGTAATCTATTGTTGGTCAAAGGTTAGTTTTTACCTTCTTGCTGGAATTTTGCTTCTTGATGTCCATTTTTATAGACACAATCATTGTGTTATCAATTCCATCAGAACTTGGTGGTCAAATGACCAAGTAGGTTATTGTTCAAATAATAGAATGTATGAAGGTTGATCAGAACTTGAAATTTTCGGGTCAGTGACATCTATTTGACTCTGTAGCAGAAACATACTTAGGTTTTAAGTTCCGAGATTTTTCTGGCAAAATAAAGGTGGTGGTGTTGAATCCAAGGCTTTTGAGTGGGTAAGACTCGTGTGTTATTTACTTTAAACCAAAAAGACCCAAGAAAAGAAAGCCTGGTAGAATTTGTGTTTGGTAGCAGAATATGAATAGAGGCTCTTCGGTATGCAACTATGATGAAAATTAGGAAAGTGTTGTTTAGCTTAACATGGACAGATGAAAAGAATAAGGTTAAATAGTGAGACAATAGCTGCAAATCAAAATAACTAACATTTTCAAGTCATTTGAGAGGCACATTAACCCTTGTTCTCTGTTTTACTTATTGAAAATGGTTAGATTTGAGGTGCTTAGGTTTGTCGTTTTCAACGAAAGGTTTCTGTGTTGCCTCCCCCCTACTTTCTCTCCTTTCTCCCTCTGTTTGTTAGTTTGGTACTTAGCCATTCTACTTGTATTCTTATTTCAGGGTTCAAGTTTTGCAGACGTTATACAAATGACTGATGTTTTTGAGGGTAGTATTATTAGAAGTGCTAGAAGGCTTGATGAATTTTTGAATCAGGTAACTTGATGATAAACCTGGATATGTCATTTATTGTATCGAGACTTGTGGCAATATAAATGGGAAGTATTGAATACCTCTATACTTCTCTCGCATAATATTCTTCAATTTTCAGTTTTGTGTTTGGGTCTTCCATCAATCTGTATGATTTTATTTTATCTTTTCCAGTATTGAGTCTGGTCTTGCATGAAGCATTGATATTGCATTTGGTACACAAACATTACTGTATACTAGTGCGAGAGAAAATATGTGTAACTATGCAATGTGTTTCCAGAGATATCAAATTGTATTTGCTTCTGTTTATGTAAGGGATGGAAGATGTGTAAAATTGGAAATCAAGCACAAAACTAAAGGAAATTGTTTGACAAGCAACATAAAGGTATACAATTTGATAAAGGTATGCATAAAGGAAATTGACTTGATTGAGAATTTTAGAAATGAATGTAGTTAAAATTTTTGAAATGAAGGTGTTGAAAGTCCCATTATTTTATGTAGTGCGATGGAACTTTTTGTTTTTGGAGGGGAAGGTTTTTCCCACCAAGGGAGAGGGGGATGTGAGATGTAATTGATTGGAGTGGTATAGTAATTGTAATTGCAAATATCATTTCATTAGTATGGTGCAGCTATGGTGATGGTGTTGTGATGATGGCAACACTAGTGAAGCTGATTACACAGACCTTGGCTCTTGGTATTGTTGTTGGGTAATAGTTTATTTATTTGGAAGGAATGTGTGGATTATTTAGCGACACTAGTACATTGATGGTAGTAGTTGTTATGACTATGGTAATGGTTAATTTGTGCTCACATGCCACAGTTTTTTTAGTTGGAATATCTTAGCTGGCTAGTTTGTGTTCTATTGGGAGCTATTAGCTAAACATGGAGTAAAAACAGCGACTTAGTTCACCAAGGGCTTTTTTAATCTTGCAAAAGCAGATTTCACTTTCTTATGATGTCAGTTCTCTGTGGAACAAGCAAATACATATATGCATGGCCATATTACACCGGCAGTTTGTTGATTGATTCCAAATGATATGGTGCCAAACTTGTAAATATGTGATTCAATATTCAGAGCTTGCGATTGTCAAACTCTTTTTTATTTTTATTTTTTCAGTTGCGTGCAGCTGCTAATGCTGTAGGAGAAGTGGATTTAGAGAACAAGTTTTCAGCGGCTAGCGAAAGCCTTCGGCGAGGTATAATGTTTGCCAATTCCCTGTATCTGTAACTTGTCTTCCTGCAGGCCATTCTCATTCTGCATTGCTCTAGTACATTGGTCCTGTGAATGAAGATGACTTCCTATGGCAAAATTGGCATGCGAAGCATCCTGCTAGGCTGTGAGCTGACTTCATTTTCTCTTCCCTCCGCCCTTCATATTCGGTTTTCATAGATTTGAGTTCCCTATTACAAGTTTTCTTTAATACATGCTTCTTGTTAAATCAATCGTTAATTCACTGTAAATGTATGATGATGTAGTTCCTACAACATTCAATGTTAATCATACAGAACAGTTCGCATATGGACGGGTTTTCGTTTTCCCTCCTAGCTTCAATAAGAACGTTCAATTTGAGCACACTGTATGCCTTTTGATCTACTTTTGGATTATATTTGGCACTTCTTTGAGCACAGGAAATTCCATTCTTTTTGCAAAAAGTTTTTATGGAGCATGAGTTAATTGGACGTGAAGGAATAGGTCGCATATCTTTTAATCTTTCAAGGGATTTCTGGACACTGGACAGCCCCAGAAACTTGTCCGGTTGGTTAATATTTGATCAAACTCAGACAATTGAGAAAGAGTAGTATTCGTTATCTCAATCAAGTGAAATATGGGTATTGTAGATCCCCTTGTTTGAACTGACTTGAGGACTGTATAAATGAACAACTTTAAGTAATCTAGTGGAAACAATCAACAGAATGGAAATACAACAAGAAAAATAGCTATGGTTTCAGAAGCTGTGCCCCATTTGAGACTCAGATGTAGATCCCCTTGTTTGAACTGACTTGAGGACTGTATAAATGAATAACTGTAAGTAATCTAGTGGAAACAATCAACAGAATGGAAATACAACACGAAAAATAGCTATGGTTTCAGAAGCTGTGCCCCATTTGAGACTCAGATGACAATTTCCTGACAGAATCACGCCGTTACCGGAATCATGCAGCTACTGGTTTCGAAGACGACAGTCGAATGGTTTGCAATGTGCAGGCTGAACTGTCCCCCTTTTTCGCTCACATCAACCTTCTCCGTTCCAAGCGGAGCCCTCATCTCAAAATTACGCACTAATTTGCCAATGACAAGGCCTAAGATTGGCAATGCAAGTATGAGTCCCGGGAAACTCCTCCTACCCACACCAAATGGCAAGTAACGGAAATCGACTTTTCCACCAGCCACAGCATCTGTGCCACATTCTTCCTCCAAGAACCGCTCCGGCCTGAATCCCTCAGGGTTTTTCCACCATTCAGGGTTGTTTGCTAGCCACCATGCAATGACCACTACCTTGGACTCTTTAGGGATGGTGTAACCCCCTAGCTTTGCTTCTTCAAGGTTCATATGGGGTACCAACAAAGGTATTGGGGTGTGCAACCTTAGTGTCTCTTTCACCGTGGCTTGCAGATAAGGCAGTTCATGCAGGTTAGATTCTGTGACTTCGAGGTCCTTGGTGAGGACGGCTGAGATTTCGTCTCGGATCTTGCTTTGGACGGTTGGATTGTTGACCAACTCAGCTATGGCCCATTCCATTGACCACAATGTTGTTTCTATTGCCGCAACGTTGATGTTCTCCACTATGTACATCACATTTTCTTCACTGATTTCTCCTTTCATTTGAGCATCGATGATGTGGTCAATGGCACAGCTTATTTTGTGCTTCTCTCCATTGGCAGCTATTATTTCCCTATAAAATCATACAAAAAATGATTTTTTTGTTAGTTTACCACAGAATAAGTATTCATGCATGTCTCTGTTTTCTAAGGGTGTATTTTTTTATAAAAATGTTTTATTTTTATCATATGATTCTGCAATCAGGAAGAAATTGTTGCCAACATTTTCTAATACCTATGGAATTTACATTTCTATTAACAATTTTCGAAGAATGCAAATATAAACAAGGGAGCAAAAGCAGTACTCACCTTCTTTGCTCCACAAAATAGTTGTTAAAAAACGCCAGCCGCCTACTCTGCAGATCTCTGCACCTGTTCAAATACCCACTTAAAAATGGTCCAAGCAAAGGAATGAAATCTCCATAATTGTACTCAAAACTCTGAGCCAACCGACTCCTCTCAGAGTTAAACCGGGTTGCCTCAATGAACAACGGGTCCTCTTGTGACTCGAACTTGGTATCAAACATCATCCGGTACATGATATTGTATAGCATCAGCTGCAACCGCTTTCTGATAACTATTCCCTTCGCACTCATGGCTCTCTCGTCTTTCTGCAGGTCATGGACGACCAGGTCCATCTCTTCCTCCCACATATCACTGTACTGGTGCACGACTTTGTTGGTGAAAAATGGCAGTGTCATGATGTTGAAATGTGGTAGTCCCACGTTGCTTAGCAATGTGGGGTATTGGAGAATTTTGGCTTATAAATAAGTCACCCCCTTGTAACCTTTAATTTCATAAATGATATGTAAACAAATCTAAATGGATTTTTCCATTGGATGTCTCATTTATCTAAAGTTAAAATTTTTTTATTTCTAACATTGTATCAGAGCCAGGTTTTCGGCTTTAGTCTGGTTACCTCCTGGTGACCATCCGGCTTAGTACCGGCAATTTTTCCGGCTCAGTACCGGCAAAATTTTTCGGCTCAGTACCGGCAACCTTTCGGCTTAGTACCGGCGACTTCCCGGCTTAGTACCGGCAATCTTTGTAATTATTTTCCTGTAATTATTTTTTTTGTAACTCCAAACTCAAGGTTTGTCTGTTTGTCCACCTTGAGTCTGCGGCAGAGTGTTGAAATGTGGTAGTCCCACATTGCTTAGCAATGTGGGGTATTGGAGAATTTTGGCTTATAAATAAGTCACCCCTTGTAACCTTTAATTTCATAAATGAGATGTAAATAAATCCAAATGGGTTTTTCCATTGGATGTCTCATTTATCTAAAGTAATTTTTTTTTTTTATTTCTAACACATGATGCGTCGCATCTTGCGCCAGTGTTCGCCATAGATAGTGAACACCATGTCTTGTCCATTGCCGGTGAATATGTCAAAGACGACGTTACGCGGGCGGGACCCGAATTCAACACCCTGTGTGTGGAGGACTTGGTTGGCAAGTTCGGGGTTGGACACCACAACTAAGTTTTTGGAGCCAAGTTTGAGTAGGAATATGGAGCCGTAGGTTTTAGCCAATGTGGCCAGAAGGCGATGGTTTAGGTCATTGCCAACTTGGAGCCAGTTCCCAAAGATTGGTATAGACAGAGGCCCTGGAGGAAGGGTGGTGGAGGTTTTGGTGATGGTGTTGAAGCAGTAGAGAAGGAAGGGGACAAGAGGGAGGGTGACTGACAAAAGGGTCCAGGACAAAGGTATAGAGAGGTGGGAGAGTATGAACTTGGCAATTGAAATTAGTACTACAGTGATAAGGGTGTAAAAGATGGATTTTGAAAGGAGATGACCCATGTTTTCTGTGCTAAAGATAGAGTGAGAGAGAGAGGGTTAATATGGGAGCTGGAAGGAAGGGGAAATGGGAATATATACGAGTAAAAATGGTGGGGTAGGAGGGTTGGTGAGTTTGGGTCCAATGGTTTTAAGAGAACCCATGGTCTCTACTGAAACCAAGGTAGGAAGAGTGTCAAGTTTACCAAATAGACAGGGTCAAAAGTTCAGTTGGTAGGTATAATGCTTCCTACACAACTACACAAGCAGCCTCATCTCTCTTCGATTGATTCAACTTCCTCTGTGTTTGCTCAATTTGTCTTTCTTTTTCTTCCGCCCATCTCCCATAGTCTCCCCCTCCCTCTCCTGCCCACTAGGGATTTCTTTGGATAATCTAACGAATACTTTATAATCTTTTTAAATGATTGGCCTACCCCATGCCCACGGAAATAGGTCTGTTCTCTTCTTGCATTAAATACCCGAAATGATTCCGGTAATTACTAATATGGACACTTTTTTTTGTGGCATATTGTTGTGGGACCACCTAAAAAAATGAACCGAAATGTTGGTGAAATTCCAAGCCACTGACATATCATATTCTTTGCTAAATTAAGGAATTTAAAGCACAAAAAGTCATGGTAAATATTGTATTAGCATCTATACTAGTTAGGGCAAGGCATCGTACATTCAACGTAATGTTATGGGTTTGTGCAGTGCTACAAGCGTTTGGGCCAAGGCAACCCAGAAAGAGATCCAATTAAACGGGTGGGCCTTAAACAACTTTTCAATAAAAAGGAAGGGAAATTAAAACATGTTTAATTTTTTTAAAATTGATAAATTATTGCCTGAATTTAGAATTTAGATTACATATAAAATATAAAATATTATTGCCATGTGTTAATATATAGTCATGCGATACGTTATATGTTTTAAAAATAAATAAAAAATGTAATTATAACAATAAGTTCCCTTAAAAATTTGAACGAAATTTAAGACATAACGTGACCATATATGAACACTTGACACGTCATCAATTTTGATTAGAAATTTGAATAAAAATGTGAAGTAATTAGTGATTTTACAAGTGTAGTTTAAACTGAAGTAGTGATTTGTTAATTCTAGAAATTTAGACAATAAATTTTATAGAATTTCATACAAATTTAGACAAATAATTTTTAAATTTGACAAAAATAAATGGATCACATAAAAAGAGATCTTAACCGTTGGAAACTTATTAACTTTTAGAAATAATTGCTTCCTCTATATAGCAGCCTTGAAAATGGTAATGGTAGGGTTGGAATCCTCCACGTTTCAATTCGAATTGAAATCACAAATCAACGAACTTCAACAATCAATTTGGATGAACCCACGATAATCGATTAGTTTAAATATGATGACATTTCTCTTTCCCATTAGCCAATTTGTCAGTAATCAAATTTTAGATTTTCTCAATACCCATAACCTAAACCATGGGCGCCTTAAATTCCCATCGACTACTCATTTTATCATTCATTGGTCACACACGTATCTCTTTCAGAGCCCACATATAAGCAGACACCCATATATTAGTTGACGAGCTTTTAATACCGATAGCCCCTAAAGTCTACTAGAAGTACGGGGTCGTGACAGAAATTGGGCAAAAATAGTATCATTTCCACGAGAGGAGATATTCAAGTACTAATTTATAAAATTTCTTATATTATTTAGGTGAACGATTGCAAATTCTTAACCTGAAAAATTAAATCTTAAAGATTTTTAGGACTTGAATTTTATCAATTGAATTATTTCAATGAGTTTAAATATGATTGCATACATTAATGTTTTGTTAATCACAATGACCAAATTCTTTTTTATGTGATATCATCTTTCAAGGTATAACACTTATATCTATATTAATTCTCTATCTACTTTCGTGATCACATAAATTGTAAAGATTCATTATGTTCTGTGGAATTATTGGATATAGGTCACAAGTGTGTGTATTTATTTCTAAGAGTGGGTTTGTGTTGGAAAATTTTTGGGTTGTTACAATTTTTGGTATTGGGTTTAGTGAAAAAGTGAAGAGAGAGGTAATTTTTTATATTTTTTGTAGTGAAAAGTTATGATTTGATGGGAGAGAGAGAAATTATATTGTAATATTTTATTGTGAGAGGATGTAAAACTTTTCATGCAAACACAACCTAAATTACAGTACCAAGGTTTGATGATTCACGAACTAATATTAAACTTCAACTATCGTTACTTCATTCAACATCTTAAGCATGCAATAATGAAAACCGAAATCATCAAATTGCAATTAACGAATTATATTCATTATATCCATACTCAAATCATATAAAAAATTAAATGACGACGTCCTAGCCCTAGAATAAGAAAACTAGCACATCATAACTAATAAAACAATCCAATTATTTTTCAAAGATAAATTCAAATTTAACATCCTTAATAATAATTCAAAAACTAAAAAACTAGAGAAAAAAGAAAAACTCTGAAATGACAGAAATTCTCAGCTACTATGTTCCTCCTGTGAATATCTTCTCCATTTCTTCTAAGTAAACTTCATTAAACTTGAGAAACTAAATCTACAAAAAGCAGCATCGATCACCTAAATAAAAATATTGTTGACAGAAAAATAAAACCGAAGGAAGTGATCTCCAAGCTCCCACGTCGTCTGAGTCTTCTGAAGATGCAACCCTTATTAAAAAGCTAACTCAAATAAAGTTTTAGGTCATATTTGTTTCCCCAATAATTCTGGGTACGAAAATTTTCACCAAAACAAACACACTTCAATATTTATAACTTTTACATACACACTTTATTTTTCACAAACCCCAATAAATCTTAATAAAGTAAAGATTTCCAAAATTTCGAGAATATTCCTCAAAATTTTGGAACATACCCTTAAATTTGCTTTTCAATTTTTAAAATATATTTGAAATCCGAAATTCTTGGTTGATTTTATTAGCCGACTTCCATCTGGATTTAGAGCGTTAAAAAGACATAATTTGAAGTTTGATCCTTCACGAAAGTTTTAGATCTCGTTCTCATATTTTCAACGCATCTATGCTTGCATTTTTCTGACTTCTAGAACTCCAGATAGATGCCAAAAACTGAAAAAATGTCTGGATTTTAGTAAACTTATGGACAGATTCAGACCTCTCCGTTTTTTTGTAGCTTTTGAACTTCAAAATGGCAGAATTGGGCTTTGTACTCTTCATAAAAGTTTTAGGCCTGCATCTTAGCTTTCCAACAAGAAAAACGAAACCTAGATAAGAGGTTTCCAAATGCAAAAACCTAACAGTATTCTATTTTTACTAGACCAGTTCAACCAGGATTTGCACTCATAGCTTAGCCCGAATTTTGCTGTTTCCATCAGCTCAATTTCAACCTTATTGAATAATTAAATACATGTAAACATCAAGAATTTCTAAGAATTAAATAAATGTAAAAGACACTTAAAATTCTAGACAAACAAGCTATGAAACAAACAAAACACTCTGAATCAAAACAATTACTACTATAAAAATGTGTGAAAAATTCACAAATCAAATAGAGCATATAGCTAGCATTGTAAAGTTACTAAAAGTGCAAGATCTGAGTCAATTTCTGTAACATTTCTAATAAATAATAGCAATTTTTACCAATTAAATCGAATTTAAAATGAGGACCTTAGAAAAATTTGGCACTACCCTTAAATCCGTCAGACCAAAAGGAAATATTTTCCAAAGCACAAACAAAACAAGCCCTTTGGGCTGTCAACTTACATAAGAAAAACTTACAAATAATATATTAATTATACAATCGTTCATGGCTCTCACTTCTCTCGAAAATCTGTCCCTGCCATTCTCATTTATTGGCTAAATCCCATTCCTAACTCGGCAAAAATTGTCGAGTTTATGTCAAAGTATTTGGTAATTGCTCAGAAAAAAATAGCTACGAGGAGTGATGGCACAGAGGATTCCAAAATTTAAGGAACAAAACATATACAGATTGTACATAAAAGTCAAGTGCGCAGGTACACACCCGCAAACACTTAGGCGGAGCTTCCAACTTGCCAGCTTCCCTCGTTTTCATCGACATCTCCTTTGTCCTCCCTTCGAACTCCTTCAAATCTCAAATTGTTCACCCACTTTTTTTGTCTTTCTCTTCGAAACATCTTCTGAAATTTTGGATCACCACCCTCCATTACTATCGAATTCTAGAGGTAATCGTCACGCTTACTGTTGGGTAATGGTGCCAGGATTGATATCGTTTGTTGTTGATTCAAATGGGGTTTGTTTTGTTTTAGGCATTTTGTTTCCTTCACTCTGAGAATGGATGCCACAATGCCTCTGTGCAAATCTGTTACCTCACCTCCTGTAAGGCCCTCTATGACTCTTCTTGTTGTGTCTTTTCTCCTTTCCGATTTAATATCTGGTTCCAAGCATTAGGTCGTGCTCAAATTGTGGATCTTGAAAGGGGTTTGCCATTGAATCTTTACATTTTTTGAAATCTGCCGTTTAGAGAAAAGTTCAAGTCTTATTTGTGGTTGCTTTTTTTTTTTTTTTTTTATCCAATGCAAGGGTTTATTTGTGGCGAGAAGTCGAGGAATCAGAAGCTCCCAATGTAGCTTTATGGTGGGGAATACAGTGAACTTTCCTAGGCAAAGAGCTCAGGGTGCACAAATTAGTATCTACAAATCTAAGCAGCGTGGAGGAGCTCTTAACGCTACATGTCGTGCTGAAAAAATTCTGGTGGCAAATAGAGGAGAGATTGCCGTTCGGGTCATTAGAACTGCTCATGAGTTGGGGATTCCTTGTGTGGCTGTTTACTCAACCATAGACAAGGACGCACTGCATGTGAAGTTGGCTGATGAATCGGTCTGCATAGGCGAAGCACCAAGCAGCCAGTCGTAAGTGCTTATAATTGCTTTTTCGTGTTTCTTTGGTTCACCATTTGTTACCGACTTACCGTCATTAACGTTCACTATTGTGTATCATCTAATTCCTTTTTAGATGTCAGTGACTTGGTACTGTTTGTTAATTCATGTACCGTTGATGAAATGAAAAGTCTTGTTTTGGACAAATGACGAAGGTGAGTGAAAAGAGAAAGGCCTAACCCAGAAAAAGCAATTTAAAAAAATTTCCGTTTTTCACTAGTTACTGTAGGAGCACATGCCCAAGAAAATCTGAAGAATTAATCCTGTTTGACCCCTTGTGAGGGGCACTATAATCTGCAATGGAATTCCATGATCTGATCACTCATCTCCGTAGAAAAATCTCCCAGCTATAATACTTTGAGCAACTCTAATTGTTTCAGATTTTATGTCAACATTCAATCCCCTTTTGGCCCTTACTCGTGAGATTCCAAGTCAAGCTTTATCTGTGCTTCCTACATTACTTTCCACGTCATTTAAGCTTGAAACATAAATTTAATATTCTGAATTTGGCATCAATAAGGTAAGCCAGAAACTCATCACATTACTTCTCCTTGAAGTCTGCAAATTTAACCTTGCAAGTAGAGTTTTTATAGCTAATACTATTCCCCCTTTTTTTAATGTTACTTTTTGGGTAGATCTGTTGGAACACTATTGGCCTTTTTGATTACCTGTATAATATTTGTGGCCCGTTATTCAGGCTCTTAAACTAAAATAAAGTTTACTTGTTTTAGATAGAGGCTGGACTCTAAGTTGGGTGTTGAGGATCCGATTTGAAGGGTAGAGCATAGAGACACAATTACACGGAATACTGTTAAACACACTAAAGTTTTATGACCGATTTGTGAATCTAGCTAGTTATTTATATTGTGAACATTTTCCTCTTAATTTTTGGCTTCCTCGCATCTGTGATGTGGGAATAGATTTTACCTTGGCAATGTCTCTATAATCGGATGGGGGATGGTGACATTTGAGTTTGGACTTATTTCTTTGTTAAATGAGCCATGATTGTAAGCTGTAATCGCTTGATTAGTTTTTTTTCTGGATAAGTGTACATCTTCCATCAATATCCATCAAAATTTCCTCCTCTTTTTTCCTAGTACAGGTGATAGTGGTGTAATATCCATGTCAATCTGTCTTTTTACAGGTACTTGGTAATTCCGAATGTTTTGTCTGCTGCTATCAGCCGTAAGTGTACAATGCTGCATCCTGGATATGGCTTCCTTGCCGAGAATGCAGTATTTGTTGAAATGTGTAGAGAACATGGAATCAACTTTATTGGGCCCAATGTAAGTACCTCAAGTAGAGAAAAGCTTTCCTCATAGAAAGGTGTGAAGTTCATTATACAATTCCTCTGAACCTATCTTCCCATGGTTGGGTTATGTAATTTGAGGTTGCATTCCTTAAGAAAATTCCATGTAAAATGTATAAAAGACATAAGGCAACTGTCTTTCCAAAATTAAGACCAGATTGAGTGAGATGTCGATATCCCAAGAGAGGTCATAGGATTTAGATCATAATTCCCGAAATAAGCCCTTTTTGTTGATTTGATGGTATTTCCATTATAATCTGATAATATATGGAACAGCTAACACAATCCACTGTTCCACCATTGTGAGGTTTTAGCTTGGATCCGTATTGATAGAATGTGATGCACTACTATCAATTTATAAGAATCCTAAAGCAGAAAGCTTTTAGCATATATGGCCATTGAGCATGGAAAAAGGATACTACGTTAAACCTGTGATAAGTTTGGTTGGTTTTTGGTCTGATCATTCTTCATCCAACCTCATTAGTGGGTGTGACTTTCACTGCCATATATTAAATGATCTTAGAATTTGATATGTGTCCCTAGAAGTTCAACAGTGTTGCTATTATCTAGATTGTGAAGCAAAGTTCTCACTGGAACTTCATCAAACCATTGGTTTAAGATTTTGTATGCCGTGCTTTGCATTCATATTGGCTAAACATCCTCTGGTTGTTCTTTCGCTGTTGATACCCTTTTTAATTTCAGCCAATACGTTTTCCCAGCTATTTTATTGAAATTTGAAATATGGTAATTTCTAGAGTAAGAGTTGCTAGTTTCTTAAGCTCATGAAGATTATCTTGCAATAAGTAAAATTAGGGTGGTGCTTAAATTTAATTGCCATAATCTCGGGTCTTTTCCTATCAGAGAGACTTGAAGACATTAAGCATTTGGTTCTTTGTTTGCCACAATCCTTAAACGGATCACAGGTTTGCTGTAAGCTACTTGTGGGTGCTAATGTTGTGGGATAAGATATGGATACTTTTATTTTAGCTCTAGAAAGGTGAAGGAAGAGGTTAATTTGTCCGTAGATTATCTTACTGAGTGAAAAAGTCGGTTTCAAAGGTAAATAGAGGCTGAACTTGATAAAATCTGATTGCAGGATTTTGCGGATGAGCATGTGTAGTTCTTTAGATGTTAATTTGATGGAATAATAGATGCTAAGCTAATCTGCAAAGAAAACTTGGGAGTTTTCAAGGAGCTTTTTGCTCTTTTATATCGTTTGCACCCAGTCTTGTCCTTATTGCCTTTTCTCTTTGTTCATGATTTTTGATCGTCAAAACAGCTGGTTAAAAATTTCCAAAAGGTATTATTAGGAGTCCATAGATGAATTCATTTCTTATTCAGAAGTTTTGCAGGAAAGTTGAACTCCTGATTACATTTTGCAGCCTGACAGTATCCGTGTTATGGGTGACAAGTCAACTGCTAGAGATACAATGAAGAAAGCAGGCGTGCCAACAGTACCGGGAAGTGAGGGATTGTTGCAGGTATTTTGTGTGATTTGCAGCATTATAATCTTAGACAGCATGAAAAATAGTTGTGAGATCACTTTTGCTATCTTCTGGTCAAAATTTTAGTCAATGATTGTTATGGCAGAGCACAGAAGAAGCTGTGAGGCTTGCCCATGAGATTGGATTCCCTGTTATGATCAAGGTAAATAATGTTGTATTACTAATTTGTTTTTTTACTAGTTATTAGAGACTGACATTAGTGGCTGCTGGAATTGCAGTGGACATCTGTATCTATCTTTACAGATTAACCTAGGAGTAGGAATTCAACCTGCTCCTTCAGTAGAATGCATATCTGCTTTGGTTTTATGGGCTTTTGATTGGCAATTACCTGGTTTATACGGTCTTCTAATATTGTCGGTGTCTTTACCAATGGACTGTAGAAATAAACTGGGAAAAGTAATCTAGCGGTGTACCCACCTATAAATTTGTAAAACTACTCATGGTGGAAGTTTCAAGATTTTCTTAGTAAAAGATAAAAGAATTTATTTCCCGCAAAACTAATGAAAAAGGAACTCTATATAATGGAGCAAGCCATTCCAATGTTTAATTGAGACTTTATGAAAAATGGAGTGTACTCAACACCGATTTGGACATCTAGTCTAGTTTAGAGGTTGTGCGAATCACTTCGATAGGTGATTATGTCCTTTATGATTATTGCAGTTCTTAACTATTACCTATAACTTTGCTGCAGAGCATTCTGCCAGTTCATGAGCTTTGTAATTAGATGTTTTCTTTATTCACGTTGAGTTTTTCTGTGGGTTGACAAATATTTTATGGTTTCAAGGCAACCGCAGGTGGTGGAGGCCGGGGGATGCGTCTAGCTAAAGAACCTGATGAGTTTGTGAAGTTGCTACAGGTATTACCCCAGTATATTTTCCCTGTTATATTCCTCTATGATGCCTACTATAGAAAGTGTGTGATGTCGAACTGCAATTTTCAGTCTCCTGCTAAAAATAAATATCTCTTCCATTGTCAAAAAACTGCGTTTGAGGGTTTGAATCTGCCCAGTCTCCCTCTTGTAAGGCATAATAACTTGTGTTAGTACTGTCTGCCTGCATAAGAAAGGTGTGAAGGGTGACGTCATGGATTCGAAATCCATTGGGCGCATGTGTAACATAACTACAAGAAAGGACTGAGTGTGTATGTGAAATTACCCTGGGGTATTGGTTTGTTTATGCACTTTTTTCCACTTTTGACTGATGGAATACAAAATAAACAAATTTCGTGACATCTCGGAAGTGTTTGCTAGTTGCTGCTCATTTGATACTTGCAGGAAACAACCGTACTTGTTAATAAAGCGGGATATTTAAATAGTAGAAGAAATGTTATTTGCTACTAGATTGTAATTATCTGTACTATAATAACACACAATACATGAGACAATAGAAAGACGAAAACCTATTATGTTGAGCTGAAAGTTTGTAAAACTAAGATATATAAATATGACAATGTAAAACACAATTTCTATGATGTTTTGTTCTCCTCCTCTTTGATAATTCCACTTATATATCATATGTGGTTACAATCATTTACTCCTATTAAACTTTGCTTTTTATTTGCAGCAAGCCAAGAGTGAGGCTGCAGCTGCCTTCGGAAATGATGGAGTTTATTTGGAGAAGTATATTCAAAATCCAAGGCACATTGAGTTCCAGGTAACTGCTGGGTGTTTTGATGTCTTGCTGAATTTAAGATCTCTTAAAATTATAAGGGAATTTATTTTAATGAGAAGTGCGAACTTCAGCAAGGCCACTCCCGTGGAGAACAAGTCTGTCCTTAATAGGAAACAGTCTAGTTGAGGGCTCATTTATTGAAAAAATTGTATTGGCATTTCTGGATCTTGACTTGGATAATTTATCCAGTTTATTGAGGATCACCAAGAGCATTCTGAGTGTTCTAGATCTACCTGCTTCTAGTCTACATGATCTAAGACTCTACTTGAACATTAGACTGAGACCTCAAAATCAGATTCAATGATGGTCAATCTACCCACACACACATAGACGGTTATTCACACAGAAGAGATAAAAAGAACATATAGACAGTTTGAAGGAGTCACATTGAGATGTTTCATTTTAGATTCAAAATGGTTATAAAGGTAAGACCAATACTCCCTTTCATGCAATAGGTTTAAGTACATACAGCTACAAAGATTCAAATGAAATCTGGGGGTTCAATTCTGGGTTAAGTGTTCATTACCATGGAACTGCTGAAATCTGAGACGCCTTGGAAAGGTTGATTCTCGAAAGAACTTTTTGGTGGGAGAAATAGAGAGATCATATGAGCAGTCATTAAAATGTGCTTTGCTGATCTAAGAAGGCAGAAGGGATAAGATAATACGTGGTATTTTTCAGTTTATTTTCTTGTTAATCAGGTTGATTATTTGAGTTCTAGATGCAACTTTTGGTTCATCCCTCACATGCTATATGTTTTCCAGGTTCTTGCGGATAAATTTGGTAATGTTGTCCATTTTGGAGAGCGCGATTGCAGTATCCAGGTACCAGGAACCGACTCATTCACCTTAATTTGCAGACAGTTTGTCAAACTGAGTCCTTTGTGGTTTCTGAATTCATCTACGAAATAGAGTTTGCTTCATGTTCAGAATTGAATAACCAAGTTAAAAATACTACAGGCAAAAAGCAAGCATATGAAGCTGTCAGATTCTTTATTGTTTTTCATAGTTCAACGTATAAAAAACAGGGAACTTAAGCCCAACTTTATCCACATTTTCCTTCTTATGTCTTAGTTGAGCAATAAATTTGAGGCTGTTTTTGAAAGGTTTTGGGTAATAGAAATGCAGTTAAAAAGAAAGGTGACAAGCTCTCCTGACTATGGTTTTTTTACAGAGACGGAATCAAAAGCTGCTGGAAGAAGCCCCTTCTCCTGCCTTGACACCTGAGTTGCGGAAAGCCATGGGTGATGCAGCAGTTGCTGCAGCAGCATCTATAGGTTACATTGGAGTTGGAACAATTGAATTCCTTTTGGATGAAAGAGGTTCCTTCTACTTTATGGAAATGAACACTCGGATCCAGGTACAAATAATTTCTCAAGGATGCGGATTGCATAAGTACCTTTAAAACCAGAGCACTTTTTGGGGACTATTTCACCAGCATTTACCACCTTTTTTTTGTGTGTTTGCTGGGACGACTCAGGTTGAGCATCCTGTGACAGAGATGATTTCCTCTGTGGACTTGATTGAGGAGCAAATTCTTGTAGCTTTGGGCGAGAAACTTCGGTATAAACAGGTAATGCGAAACGGATCTGACCAGTTATTATTCTCAAGCATAAAGAATATTTTGTTAAACAAAAAAAGTGATAGGCTTTGGCATAAAATATGATGTGTTTAATGACTCAGTAGGATTTTGTCTACAGGAAGATATTGTGCTCAGAGGGCACTCAATTGAATGTCGTATCAATGCAGAAGATGCCTTTAAAGGATTCCGACCTGGTCCAGGTATGCCCAGATATTGTGCCTGTGGTCTATTCTATTTTTGGAATGCAAGTGCAGATAACTGATGAACCCAAGTCCTTTCCATTTCTGGCATTTAATGCTCTTTTCTCGAGTCTGTTAGAGTACCTAACAAGCCACATTTGTATACAGCTTGGACTAGCAGTTATGTCACTAAACCTTCCTGTATTTTCTGTAAAAGAATGTAATCAACCCCTATTGAGTATGAGGTTTACAGGGATCGAGCTGCTAGTTTTACCCTATTTTTGGTGTATACTTGGTGCATTGATTTTATTCAGATTCAGAATAACATATGGCACAAAAAACTCAGTGGTTTTCAATCTTCTCTCAAGTAATATATAGTTTTTATCAATCTTTTTTTATCCATTTTCTTATTCATTTTGACAACAGGGAGAATAACAGCATATTTGCCATCTGGAGGCCCATTTGTTAGAATGGATAGCCATGTTTATCCTGACTATGTGGTTCCTCCTAGCTATGATTCTCTTCTTGGAAAGGTCTGTCACATTAATCATTTTATTATTTAATGTTTTTCAATATGTGTGGCGTTGTTTGCATTAGATATTGATGCCATCAAGTCTTAATGCAGTTTGTTGCTGATTGGGATGCAAATCAGTGTGTCATTGCATCTTTTGTTTTGTGTGTGCTCAGAATTGTTGTGCATCAGTAATTTGTGGTTCAACCATGTCAGATATTTAAGAGTAAAGATGGCATTCAGGCCCTGGCTGATGTCTGTATATTTTAATTGGTTGATGTCTACTTACTTAGGCTTATGCGCATTGATGGTCGGTGAAGTATAAAGAAAAAAATTGTTTAGCAAAACTCTTCCTTCTCTGGGCTGTGGACTGGCTTGTGTATGGGAAGGTCCTACATTATGCCAGAAAGGTTCCTAAAGAGTTGTTTATTGGCAATAGCTTTTATTTTTATTTATTGTAAATCATTAATTGGGACTTAACAATGGACAACGAAATACAATCAGAAATGATAAACAAATATAAAGCACAGATTACGGCCTCAGGTACTTGAACAATGGAGTTTTGGCTGTATAACAATGATTAAGTTTCAGTCTTTAGATCTCTTACATAAGTTGCATAAAATGTATTTTCTTGGATTATATAAGACATAAGGTAACTATCTCCTGATCAAGTAGGTAGATTGTTAATTAGAAAATTTTTTCGCGCTGCTTAATGATATGTAAGTGAAGGATGGACAACTTATGCTTATGCTTGTGATGAAATGATAAAGCTCAAATATTTCTATAGCTGCTCATTTAAATTGATTGTTTTTGCAACAAATGCCTATTCTAATCAGTTTGGTAACTTTGGCACTATATTGTAGCTGATTGTATGGGCTCCAACCAGAGAAAAGGCAATTGAGCGCATGAAGCGTGCTCTTGATGACACCATCATTACAGGTACTTGTACAAATTCCTGAGTAAGGTTATAGCCTTTTCTTTTTCTTTTTCCTCCCCTCTTCCTGTCATTTTAACTACAATTTGAGGGTATGGGGTATGGAAGGCAGTATGGGTTCTAAAGCCCTGGTATATTATTCTAGAACAGCTTGTGTGGCCATCTTTTGTTTTAGTGTAGGAGATAAGGACTAAATCTTGACATGTCTTCTAGTAGTTTAAGGATTCCCCCCCCCCCCCCCCCCCCCGGTATTTTTCCTCTATTTGGCATGGGCCCTTTGCACGTTAGTGGAGATATCATAGTAAAGAGGTGTCCGCATTTTCCTCTGTTAAACTTTCACCCAGACTCATCAATTCTAATTGTTTTGTTCATGAAATTTATGCGATTTTTTATTAATCCTCACATTGGATTCTTCCACTGAACATATAATTTTCAACATTTTTTTTTTCCGACAGGGGTTCCTACAACCATTGACTACCATAAACTTATCCTTGATATAGAGGTGAGCAAGTTCTGACTGTATCCTTTATTCTGAATTATATTTAGGCTTTCCTCTTTCCTTGTCCCCGTGCGTATGTTTTTTTTTCTTTCTATATCCCTTTATCTTTCTCTACCAACTGGTTCGACTCCGTGGGACTAATTTGCAAATTTTCCATTTTATCTCAGGATTTTAGAAATGGCAAAGTTGATACTTCCTTTATCCCAAAGCACGAGCAAGAATTACAAGAGGTATGAAGCCTATCAGCCCTGTATGTATTCTACCAGTGATTACGTAGTTGTGTATGACTATTCTCTTTTCCTGCTTGGCTGGACTTCATAGTATGCATTTGGCACTGGGCAGATTTGTTTCCTTTAGCTGTAAAAGTTCCATGAAATCAACTCCTGTTCTTTTTTAAACATTGTTATACAATGTTTCGAAGTCATCCTAATTGGGTATTCTCCTCAACCATTCTGAAACTGCCCTCAGTTTATGTACTTGTTCATAATTGAACTCCAAATCCAGTACAACATCCGAAATTATGTGAAATTGTTAGGAATTGCATTTTCCATTCACTATAATGTCACAATATTTGCCTCCTGCATGCAACTAGCTTCACTTTTTGATGGAAGTAACCATGATCTACATGAAGATGCACATTAGCATTACTGGTAGATTGCTAAATCCGCCGCTATGCGTTCTTTTGAGATGGGCCACACATATTATGCAGCACAAAGTTTAAAGTAAGATTCTAATGTCAAATGAGATTCTAATCTAATTAGAATTATTGGCAGTGAGCCTTGGCTCAAGTGGGACCCTCTGTTTGGGAAGGGGAAGATCCGGAGATAAATCCCCCAATCTGCAGGGTTCTCCTGTCAATTGCCTTGAAAAAGGATAATGGTGTTTTGTTCTTTTTCTGTTAAGTTTAGTGGGGTCATCCATATTCATTGACATTGGTTTTTCTGTGCCTACCAGCCCCAGAAATTGGTTCTAGCATCCGCAGGCAAAGACTAACTGGTGCAGCTGCTTGGATGGATCTCTTTCTCTGGTTTTGCAACCGTTCTCTCAGTTCCAGTCTAGCCAAACGTTACAGTTGAAATGGTCACTATTTTTTTTTGTGTTGGAAGGAGGCGCAGAGTGCTGCCGAGATGCTGCAGAAGGCTAATGTCAGATGTTAAAATTCTTTTCACTAGGCCTCCTGTATTCAAAACCTTAATATATCATTTATTGACATTATTCGTTTTTTGGGTCTAATGCGACCTTTCCTAATTGAAGCGTGTAAACTTGGTGTCTCTTCCTAGCTTTGGATAACTCAGTATGCATCCTCTGGTGTTCATTTTGATAACAAATTTACTGTCTCGTTAATGGTTTTATCTTAATTTGTTGAAAAACAGAGAAGGTAGATGCCTCAGATGGAGTCGGAGATGGATAAAAAATTGTTTGAACTCAATTATTAAAACAAGACGCGAATAACACTTGAAAACTGTATTCAATTAGCAAAAAGGTGGGGATGCTCATAACTCACAGTACACCAGATTATCACATAATATAAAGTACTGTATGACATACAAATATGTCATCAGGGAGTTCCCCTGTTTTAAGAAGTTTCTGGTTGGTTGGGGAGCCAAGAAATCCCATCAATTTCATTATAGGAGTCTGCCACTTTACCATCAATTTCATTATATTTTTCGGTTTAACTAAAAAACGTGTACATTTCACACTCTCCATCGTTAATTTACACGGAAATTGTAAATTTTTCAGTGGAATAACGTATGCGCCCCTACACAAAATATAATGGCTAAAAAATGTGAAGGTAAAAGCGTTATTTTTTTGATAAAAATATTAATATATATTTCTTTCCAAATGAACAGTGAATGTGCATCAATATTAGGAACTGAAACTTGTATCTAGGAAGAGCTTTTGTGAATATATTTGCAAGTTGATATTCATGCAGAATTTTAGTTCAAGCTCACCACTTGATTCCACTTCACGAAGAAAATGATACTTGATTGTTATGTGCTTTGTGCGACTGTGATGGACAAGATTCTAAGCAATAACAATTGCAAATTTGTTATAAAAAATCTCAATTGGACCTTGCTGTATTTCTCCCATATTTGACAGAATTCTCTTTAATATCTATTTATGCACTTATTTTTTCAGTTTCTTGGTGAGAGGTGTTCCTACACCAAGAGGAGAATGAATTCCCTCCGAAGGGGAATCCATCCGGATGACCGAATGGAGGGAATCCAGCCCTCCATTCGGTCATCCAAGGGTCAGCAACCAGGGGCCCTTCGGAGGGAATCCATTTCCCACCAAGAGTACCCAAGCCGCCAAGTCAATGCTTCTTCAATACGACATGCTAGCTAGAATCCAAAGAATTTATGCAGAGCATTCACAGACGTGGATCTCTACTAGGCCACCCAAGCCTACCCAATGGGTTCCACCTAGAGGAAATATTTGGAAAATTAATTTTGATGTTGCTATCCGAAATAAGTTTTCTGTTCTGGCTGCGGTTTGCAGAAATAATGTCGGTCACATACTCTTTGCTTGGTCAAAGAGAGCCTCGCCTGGTACTCCTTTAGTGGGAGAGGCCAAAGCAGCTTTATTTACTGTTCAAGAGGCTAGTTTTCTTGACTATCCACTCATTGAATTTGAAGGAGATAATCTGCAAGTGTGTAATGCTCTCAGTTTGGATGATTTTCAACCGGACCGGTCTATCTCTTCTTATATTCTGGATGCTAAAGCTCTCTTGTGTAATCAGCCTAGCTGGAAGGTCCATCATGTTGGTCAGGTTGCTAATCGTGTGACCCATAATTTGGCTAAGTGGGCAGCTAGGGAGAATGTAGTAGCAAACATTCATGTTCATTGTATTCCCCGTGATGTACTTAACGCTGACAATCCTCCTCTCCCTCCCTGAGCTTGTTCTCTTTCTTGTTTGAATGAATCTTTGCTTAGAAAAAAATGGGTTAAATGCATGTCATGCCCCTGTGGTATGCGGTAATAGCAAATATGCCCCTAAGGTAAACAAAGTCCTTTTGCTCCTGAATGTTTACCTCAGGGGTATGAAAAAATACTTTGTTTACCTCAGGGGCATATTTGCTATTACCGCATACAACAGGGGCATGACATGCATTTAACCCAAAAAAAATCAAGCGCCAGGCAGTGGCCTTACTTTCAGCTTCGGACCAGTCCATCTTCTATCGGTGTTTCTTCAACGCATTTCAGGACACCCTCTATGAACATTCCAACCTCAAGTTCTACCATGAATGCAACATCATCGGGACTGTTGATTTCATCTTTGGAAACTCAGCAGTGGTCTTCCAAAACTGCAACATACTGCCTAGAGTGCCGTTACCTGGCCAGCAGAACACCATCACAGCGCAAGGCAAGTTTGATCCAAATCAGAACACTGAAATATGAATCAATAATTGCACTATTTTGCCACTTGGGGACTTGAGTTCAGTCCAAACATATCTAGGACGGCCTTGGAAGAATTTCTCGACAACTGCTTGTTTAGGTAACCTTATGGGGAGCTTTATCAACCCCGGTGGATGGTTGTCGTGGGTAGGCACAACAGGAGTTCGGTTACTATCCCCACCGCCTATTATCCTCATTCTTCACATCCATGACCGGGGTTTAAACTTGGGCATCTAACGGTCACAAAATTGCTAGGTCAATTAATGAAATTGCCGCGCTCGGGAAGATTGGCTCCGCATTCGGGAATATTGGCTCCGCGCTCGGGAATTTTATTAATTGACCTGACAATTTTGTGACCGTTAGATGTCCAAGTTTAAATACGGGCCATGGATGTGAAGAATGAGGAAAATAGGCGGTGGGGATAGTAACCGAACTCGGCACAACAGCTCCAAACACTATATTTTACACTGAGTTTCAGAATTATGGCCCAGGTTCTTCAACAATCTATAGAGTTAAATGGAAGGGGGTGAAGACCATTTCAATCGGCCAAGCCAGCAAATTCACAGTGCGCTCATTTATCCAAGGGGATGACTGGATCTCGGCTGCAGGTGTTCCATACAGATCTGGGGTTCGGCCTGGTCTGACTGACATTTCATGGAATTAGTAGAACAACAAAGGTGATGCACCATGTGTTTCCTATTGTATGATATTGGGAATGAGATTCTATTGATACGGTTGGAATGAATTACGATGAATCTGCACAGAAAGATAACTCTGCACAGGATTTTTCATGCATCTACCTTGACAAATCCTACGGATCCTATATATATATATTACACTAAACAGATACTTACAACAGAGCTAAACCCTAAACCCTAATCCGCTGCAGTATTTTTCATCAGAGCTAAATGGTTCTCCCATGCATCTTACAGCAACCAATCAAGAGAGAAACCATCGAGAAAATGGAAAAAGACTTGCCATGCAAAAACTTAATTATCTTGCATATATTATCCCACACCAAGTTCCAATAATAATTTCATCGCTCTCTCTAGCTGGGGTAACCCTATATATGCTGAGGCCCTTTCGTAACGGCTATATATGTTTGGTTTGTGTTTTTAAAACGGTTTTTTTTGGTTGTCTTAAAATTAAATTTTCTTCAAAACATTGCTTTATACCTTAAAATTCTTTTTAATCTTCAATAAACTTCTGATTAAGACGTACTGTTGTCACAAACTCACAGTGCCGTAGCAGAAATGCATTCGATTGCTTGGATTTTAAGCAACTTCATATACTAAACAATACATTGAAGTTCAGGAACTTTTAGACTTTAGTTACGTGTTGTTTTTGCTTTCGTCTTGTTCTCAAGCAATAAATTGGCAGATGATAAAGCCAAACCACATAATATGCCAATTCTGTCAAAATCGACTCTGGCTTCCATAGTCATGGACATACAAAGATGCTAAAAAAATATGACTTAGAAGAGGGAGAGAGAGAGAGAAGAAAGAGGCATTGACGATTAAACATGAAAGAATGGTTATTATCTTATGCCGAAGATGCAAATCTATAAGATATTTCCCTCTTTTGGGTTCAAACAAGTTTCTATTATCTCATCAAAATAGCTCCCATATCAAAGGATTTTTCTTGAAATCCGGGATAGATATACAACTCGCTCAAACCCTCTCAAATTCTAATGATTTATTGTGCCGGCTAGAATAGTTTATTTGGACACTCTTCCACGTCCTTTTTACTTTCATTTTATTTACGTATGTAGGTTTCATAAAAACTTTTATGCGGCAGCAACCCCAGAGAAAAACACCAGCGGACCAGAGCAGGGAGACACGGAGTAAGCGAGTGGCTTCAGTGCTCCAGATGCATACTTCTCTTTGTAATCGTCGTTTCTAATCTGTTTGGTGCGGCATTCGGTGCTGCAAAATGCTTTTTCACCTCTGCAAAGGTCCACGAATGTTTTTATTAGTGAAAACTCTATGCAGGGTGCATGGATTGAGAAGTGCTAAATATCATCTCCAAAAAGATCTCCGCGTCTAAATTATTAATCAAAACCCCCAAGAGAATCGAGACCACATACAGAAGCAAACAAGATCAACTGGGCACTTTAACATCACAAAAAATCTCCAATAAATTGGGAGTTGGGGCGGTGGGGCAGTAGAAAAGGACTGGCAACTTGTGAACCACATAAGAAGCAAATGGGGTTTGGCAATTACTCATCCTGACGTCCCACTGAACCAACTATAGAGACAAAAGATGGTAAACCTACAATCATTCTGTACATCATTTGCTTGTGGCGAATATGCTAATGGTTTATTTCTTCCACCAAAAATGTGGAAAATGGCTATAATTATCACAGGCAGAAAGGTTTCTGTTTCTAATATGAACCTTGGATCAGCCAATTGACAAGGATCTCAAAGAAACCCGAACTATTTTCAAAACCTGAAACTGACTGTACACAGACAGACAACACCTTAAGTATGGAAAACAATAATAAAGCTCCCGAAGTTTGCGAAAATCAACTACCAGACCCTCCACTTTAATTCAAAGGTAAACCAGAACTTCCTATGTAACAGGAACCGGTTAGCGAATTCTCCCATTAATCATCAGTAGAGTAGTGTGTACATCTACCTATTTCCATTCAAGAACGAGTGCAAAAAAAAAAAAAACAGATAAATCCACAAGGCTTACCATGTTCATCATCCTTATAAAGCAACCCAAACTCAATGCATAAAGCCATTCCAAACACAAGCTTCCACAAAAGATAAATATCAGCAGACAACCAAATAATAACCATACTTCGAAATTCGTTAATGTTCAATCTACAGAGTATCAAACACCTAACACGATTCAAGGGTCTTAACTTTTCAACGAAAGCAAACTCCAACTCCAGGTAAAAAATATATTCCGTATTTCTCACAATTCAAAGATCACTCACAATTCCAACCACCTCAAATCATCAATATTGAGACCAAGAAGTAAACTAAAAGGCCAAAATTCTTTCATTACCTGTACATGAAAATGTCCAGCCCCTGAAGCAGCTTCTTGCAAAGATAGCAAGAACTTAGAAAATCATCAGTCCAGACCTCCCTCCTCACCTCACAAACATTCACAGGGGAGGTAGAAAACAGTCTTAACCCACTATCACCCACCACACAAGCAGCATCGCAACAAGCACCAACGACCCCACTAAGCTTATCATCGAAATACACGCGTTTCTCAACCAAGTTGCCCCCCAAATGCGAAATCACGCAGGTGTAGCTCTCTGACAACTCATCCACCTCCTCATCTCTCTCCCGATCACTCAGTGGACCTCTAAAATTAGCAGCTGCCTTCGCAGACGACACGATGGGGATCGGTGTCGATCTCGGCGACACCACTACTAAATTAGCTGAGGTTTTGTTGCTCAAATCGGTCATGGCAGCCACTATGCCAAGCCCAACCACGCCTCCCTGGAAATTCCTGGGAGATTTCGAGGGATTCGGACTCGGAGACTTATCCACGGAGAAGGTCTCTGAGAGAGTAGTGAAAAGGGAAAGTTTGATGGTGGGTCTCTTTTTCGCAGGGAAGTCCTCCATTTTCAGGGAGAATTAGCAACTGGGTCTCCCTCCGAATCCAGCACTTTGCTCAAACTTCCTCTACAGAAGAGGAAGAGTGAGAGAATTCTGACTCTTTTCAGGTCTAGGCAACATTGAGATAGAGCACAGATATCATCTGAGAGAGACAGAATTGTGCTGAATTTAGAGGAGTGATGTAGAAGCAACCATAGGGTCTCTATTTAGCAGAAATGAGTCACAGAGAGAAAGAGAGAGAGAGACCACCTTTCAGCTCTCCTCTCTCCTCTGGTCTCTATCGCCAATGGTTTCTCAGAGGTAGAATATAAACAGTTCATTGCAATAATAGTTGCTTTTTTTCTTTTTTGCTAATAATAGCGAATAATAAATGTTTGTATGAATAGCTTGTGGTAATAATTGTTTGCTTGTCGTTTTCCATCTTTTTCTCTTTTTTTCCTGTTCTTAAATTTGGTCCAAGTCTTAATTAATCATGTTGCTTTCAAGTTCTATATTCTTTTGCATTTATTATACACAAAAATTCAAAATATTTGCAATTATGTCCTTAATAGTTAACTTTCTTTTGCTGTTTCCTATTTCTTTTTTCTTTTTATAATAGAAAATTTTATATCTTTTTTCTAAGTAGCAAAATTGTATATACATGACCAATATAGGGTGTGTTTGCCGTAAAAATTTCATAAAATATTTCACCAACTTCCAATAAAATACTACAATATAATCTCCCTATCTCCTATAAAAAATATAAAAAAATTAACTCTCTCTTCACTTTTTCCCTAAACCCAATACCAACACTAAACCCAATATCAAAAATTTTACAACACAAACATAACCGTAACATGTTTTGTACAGTAGTAAACCTGGTTTATACTGTAGAAGCACATACAGTGAATCTTTCTTATATATATATATTTTCTAATTTTGTTTTGGAAGACATTTCATTAATACGCATTACTATCTGTCTGATGTAATGGCTAAATCGAACAGTAAATAATAATTGATTTTTTTTTTACAACTTGAGGGACTTAATTAGAAAATTGATACTTTAGAGGGCACTTAGATAAATCTTGAACTCATAGTTGTTACATGTTCTTGGAGTTTTTCCAAAGTCAATGCTTTGGTCATAGGATTAGCTACCATATTTTCAGAGGAAATATGGTCGAGTTTTATTTCACCTTTCTTCATAAATGATAATTTACATATATAATAATAATTTACATCAATGTGTTTTTAATCAGATCATTAATACCAAAACATACCATATGATATTATATCTACGAACTAAATTTATTGTATAACAAATATCTGGTCTAGTAGTTGTCATAACATACATATATAAGATCACTACCCACAACTTGAGCATAAGGAATATTTTTCATTTTCTCTATTTCTGCTTCATTTTGTGGACACATCTTTTTGCTTAAATTTAATCCTTTACTTATGAGAGTATTTAATGGCTTGAAATTATACATATCAAATTTTTTACTCACTTTATCTATATATTTCTCCTTATCTAAATATAAAAGTTTTGAATCTCTATTTCTTGAGATTTTAATTCCTAAGACATAAGTCGCTAAATCCATGTCTCTCATTTAAAATTTAAATACTAAGAATGATTTTGCCTCATTCATCATATATGGAAAATTACTTCCTACTAATATATCATCAACATATAAAGATAATATAAATAGGTTTCGTCTATTTTTCAATATAAACACACTGATCTAAAAGTACTTATCTCGAAACCAATTTTCAAAATTGCTCAATGGAACTTCAAATACCACTGTCTCGAGCCATATAGAATATATATATATATATAGAAGAACATTAACTACGAGGCTCACAAAGTGCTCTCTACACATGAGACTATATTTTGTAAAATAATACAAGAATCAAACATTAGTGCTCCTTTTAGAGTAAGGTTGAGAGGAGATCGATTATCAATTTTTCTTATAATACGTGTCTTCTTTTGGCATATTGGAACGGTTGCCTAATAGTCCTTATTAATTACCTTAGAGTAGGCCCATTTATACCATTGCTTTTTATTTATTAAACATCTATATATAGTTCTTAGAATATTAAATAGGATTATAAAACTCAGAAGTTTCTGTAAGTGTGCTAGCTCTTTTCACACTTGCATATTGGGTCCATATATAATCCACAGGTCCCAATATAGTAACCTAGTTATGATACTATGCGAATTTATCACTTATTTTAAAAATTTAAGCTGATAGGAATATGAAGATTTTATTATTTAAATTATATTCTTTAATAATTGCGAGATTTTTTTTTTTCAATTTTTTTCTTCTCCGTAATTAGCTCCTTCTATAGTTATATATATTGCTTGGTAATTGGTTACTTCTTTTCATATTTACACTGTATTTATTTGTTTTTTGGTTTCCAATTTATTTACATAGATATCAATTATATTAATTATCCGACGCCTATTTTTAAAAAATATTAAAGTTAAAAGCAACGAAGATCCTCATAAATGGTATTGGAGATCATTCTAGTAGTGCTGAAAATTCCTTCAACATTTGCAGGTAGATCTCAAGTGCTAGGTTATTATAATATTATATTTACACTGTAATAGACAAAACTTATAAGCGATTGTGAGGGGCACGAGGGTGAGATCTTGCACATGAGGTTGGCATGTGGGGTTCACGCAAGATGGCAGTGTGGTATGAATGAGCTTCAATCTAATTATCTAATTATAAAAGGGCAAGAAAAAAAAAAAGGAGGAGAAGAAGGGTCTCCGAGAGAAGACTCTTTGCTAATTTTACAACCAATTGAATTAACCTGCATGTAGAAACTTACCCATACATATTTACAATATTTTACATTAAATTCATTTATAAAGTAGCCCTTATACTCATGAGTGCTTTGCTTTGCTTTACATTTGGACCTCAAATTTTATATTCTGTGGAAGCTAACTTTTAACATATAGGCTTTTCATAAAATATAATATCACATGCAAAAAGCATATCGTAACATTTGTATTGGAAAGTTTCCTAGAATTCTTTTTCCTTCAATTACAAATATGAATAAGTTTTGTTATAAAGATGTCTAAAAATGTATATATAATTATCAGTGATGAGTTGCAACAAATATCCATTGCTTATATACATTTTTTATTTACATGGATCTTTAACCATTTGTTCACAAAAATAAGTGGACGAAGAATGATA
This sequence comes from Myrica gale, assembly GCA_963930655.1. Classification (NCBI taxonomy): domain Eukaryota; kingdom Viridiplantae; phylum Streptophyta; class Magnoliopsida; order Fagales; family Myricaceae; genus Myrica; species Myrica gale. The sequence continues at coordinate 21,543,266 of OZ005616.1, forward strand.
TAAAACGTGTAAGAATATATTTAGCAATGGCTAGCTATTGATCTAGAGACCACTTTCATGGGCATGCATAAGTCTTTTGATGTGACTCGGTACATAACAAAGCAGTTACATTCCCACACTATTAATCTTGTGCTTGAAACTAGCGGACAAAAGAAGAAAACCAACAAAAGTGCTCGGCTTTTAAAAACCAATCATCATCACATGTATTGTTGGGTTTGTAAATTACATAACCATATTGCGTTGGCATAATTGCTTTAAACCCACTTTTGTGGTGCAGATTTCAAAAACATACCACGCATATGGAAACAGGTGATCCCCATCTGCTACGAGTGGTTCAACGGGAGAGCCGAAAGCCACAGTGGGACTTTAAAAAAGAAAGAGGCAATCTTCCCTACCAAACTTGAGTAGTTTTTGTCCTATGGTTTTTGGCTTTTTTCCTACGTTTATAAACTATCTTACTAGCTGAAATGGAGGTGCAATTTATGATTTTCTAAGCACATTGGATCACCCCACATCAATAAGATATCTAGCTAGGATGACTGGTGCAACGTATTTTGTGCCCCTTTTTTCCTAATAAAAAGTTGAGTATTTCCCATGCGGCCATACTTAATGAATGATTGAACCACTTCAAAGAAAATTTTCATCTTTTCGTGTTTTTGGGTCTTGAGTTTGTATGACTTGTATGTGACTTTACCTTTAGTTTAATTCCCTCATTGCATATATAACATGTTGCATCTTGTGCCGGCCAATCGATTTACATTTTTTGTTTTCCTTTCCAAGAAAGCCAATGTATTTCAGAAAGTTGATGAGAATTTTTACTCTTTTTTTCCAGTAGTATTACACTCAGCCCAATTAGGCCTATATATCTATTTTAAAATGGGAACAAATTATTTTTTAAAAATGTCTTCCTTAAATTAATAGATCATCATGCCGGCCGGTTATACTTACCAAGAACAAAATAAATATATTATGCATAAGATATTCCAAATGGCATTTACACCACACAAAATGGTCTCAATATATATAGTAATATTTACAAGAAAAAATATCTAGTGCTAGCTCATGAACACGAGTAGAACAACGATAAACTATTCAACTTTAAATATCGATCGATCTCTTAGGCAACACTTTTCAGTAGCATTATAATTTTTTGTTTTTTATGAGCCAGTGGCATGATATGTTCAACCCACTTAACACTTGCTGGTGCCAAGCCAACTGAGACATGCAACACAGATTCTTTTTCTTTCTTTCTTTCTTTTTGTTTAGTCTTCAATTTCTGCTTTTCTTTAATATGTGGGTCTGACATGCCACACAGATTGAGACAAGCAACAACGAGTTCAAACAACCCTTACAAGCTACACTAAAATTTGAGTAGAAGTTGCCATCTTCCCCTATCGAAGTGGTTATTACACTTTATTCTTCGACTTCGAGGGCATCACGTTTCAGAGATGAGAGAGCTAGCCGTGGGTCTTTTCTCCCTGTCTTGTAGTCACAACAAGAAGATGGGCAGGCAGGCGTGCGGTTGGTCATGCAACCTGAAAACAAGTTTGATGGAAATAGCTAGGAATTACGACATCACTATATATCTTTCAGATTTGTTGGAACGGCTGAAATTGTAAGTGTAATAAATTTAGAAATTAACGACAATCAAACTCGGGCAGGAAACCTATGATTTTCTTTTGTGGAAGCCTTACTGTATAGTTATTTCTGTGTAAGGAGCATCATTCATCTAATTTGCTAGGCTCATTGAGATTTACCTTTTCAAATATTAACCGGGTAAGAGGCCACTGCTGCCTAGCTCGTATGCAGCATGGAATATTGTTGGAGTTTTTGTGCGAACCTTAAAAAAGAGAGTAGATTTTTCCTGTCAAGAAAAGACACCCCTCTTACTAAAGGAATGCGATTCTGATGTACATCAAGGTGCTTGATTGAAGTTGCCCTACCAGAAAATCTTGATATATATTATACGTATAATTAGTGACGTACGTTGCATATTACTGAAAGCACATTGGTTGCAGTTAGCTGGAAGTGCTGTAATGGAACTTTATTCTCATACGTTAATATGATGTCATTGGAGTGGTGGGCCGGTTACATAGATATAATATGAGTAATGGCACACAATATTGATGTATAACCAAGGTAATATCCTTGCTGATTACATATTGAAATTGCTGAAGAGAGTGCAAAGAAATCTCTTAATTTCCCCTGGGAAATTAACATGTTACCTCTGCTTGGTCCAAATGATCATAGCTTTCTCACAGTCATTTCGCTTTCAAATATAAGTGCCATTAATTAGATCAAATCCATCAACTTAGATGTATAAACTAAATCATGACCACTAGGAACTCAATACTTAACTTTTCCTGTGCATGGGTCCTCTGGGGATCGGTTATTATACGAATTGAGTGCCTATGAGTGTGTGTGAGTGTGTGGCTCAGATTAGATAAAAGAAATCTAATGGCTGAGCTCATGTCACATCATTTAATGAAGTTAACCCTGAAACCGACCCGTTTTATGTGAAAAACCCGAACCCTTTCAAATTTCACTCTCTCTCTCCTTCACTACTTCCTCGTTCCCCTCTCTCTCAACTTCGACAACTCTCTCTCTCTCTCCATCGCACAGGCACAACTCTGTCTCCGTCTATCGTCCTCTATCGCACCTCTCTCTCTCAGGTATTAAGGTTTTCTGCCATGGTATTAAAGTTTGAATAAATGCTCAATGAAACATTTCCTTTGTTTATTGCAGACTAACTGTTTGTTTATTCTACCAGGAGAGTGTATGCTTTGAACAAACGAAGGACATCGTGGGTTTGAAATATCTCAACTTTTTGTATGATTTTCTCAGTGCCTTGGACTGGTGTTTAATTTTTTTGGAAATTGGACGCGGTGTTCTTTACCTTTGCACTCTAGAAAGAGATCATATTTTTTAATATCAAATATGTAATTTTTCATCACGTACGCAAATATATACAACCTCCAGCTCTCTTTTATAACATTTTCCCTCTCAATGTACTTCAACACTAATAAGAGAAATCAATTAAGTATAATACGAAATTATAGCAAAATTACGCCCGAATCAGCTAAAAATAATAATAGAAGATCATGATGTTTTATATTCATGTTCATTATTTGGTTTGTCACAAAAGGTACGCCTAAGCATTCTTAGGTGGTCTCCTAGCTGATATTTCTTGTAGTCTTAGCATGATGACAAAGAACCGAAGGCTTCAAGGTGGGATGGGGCTTGGGTTAAACTCACATGCAGCCGCGCAATTAATGCACATTCTTTTAAAAGAAAGCAAACGGCCATGGGGGCTGGTTTCCACCAAGAGACTAAAATATATATAGGTTACTGTAATTCACTTCTTTCGTTGATCACTTATTATGCTTAAAGTGGCCGATGATCTATATGGAGGCCTTTTCCTTCAGCGACTCAGTTAGCTTTGCTCTCATTCAAAGAACATGAATTTTGTCCTGTCCATCACTAGGAGACCAGATCCACTTTACCTTTTCATGATATATCTTTTTCATGATTGCTTTGTAATCAAACGGCAGTTTATGCAACCCACTGGTATATGTGAATATATATGATTACAGCTGGTTGTATATTTATATATGAACCTATTATAACTAATGAGTTAGATGCACTGATCGACGTTGGATTCTTAATTTGGATACATGGTAACGTTTGTTTTCGAGTTTTTTTTAGGATTCAAATTCATTCATAAAATTATCACCGAACATCTTAAGAATTTAAACACAAACACCAATACATTTAACACAGTCTCCAACAATTTTTTATTTTTTTATTTAACACAAATTTTCCCTCTATATTTTTCACCTAATTTCAATAATTTTTTATTAAACAATTATATCAAATCATCTCTCTCTATCCATTACACAAATACCTATAAAACACTATTTTACATAAATATTCACAATTGTACTAGAATCCTACAATTTTTTACAACACGAACATGCGAGGAAAAAGTTTGATACTCAATTACATAGAGGAAAAAAGAACTAAAAGATTTGGTTTTTGACATAAAATATAAATCATGCCTGGAATCCACGAGTGGTGGCTCGAGCTATAGACAAGGTAGACGGTTGTCTAAGGCCCTCAAATTAGGGAGGCCCTTAATTAAAAATTTTCTTTAATAGGTATATTTAAAAAATATTTATGGATAAGGCCTCAAAAATTTAAATTAAAGCTATTTGTATAGAATTTTAGTTAATTAATTTTTATTCTATAAATAAGCTTATTAAATAATTCCTAATAGTTTATTCCATCTAATCTATTTAATATTTTTACATTGTGTGCATTAATTAACAACTAAAACTATATCTTTAAAAAGACTTAATCAATAAACCATTTCACAATTACGTGAGAAAATATTTGGATTGCTTGTTAAGTACACAAACTACTAAAAAATTCTCTCAACCATCCTAGTTTTTTCTGCTCATTTATTGGTGCTTCTAAACTCTTATATTTGAGATCAAGATCACTTGTTGTCACTAAAGTACACGTGCTATTATTCTAAACTTTTATTTTATGTTTTATTTGTTGTAGTTATTATTATTTGTATAGTATTTTTGGTTTTTATTTAATTTGAAAAATTGAAATCTTTGGATGAGGATGACTTGAAAAAATATTGTTTTTTACTTGAAAATGTTTTAAAACATGAAGATCATATTGATATTGATGGTTTAAATTTATTTTCAGAATTGAAAGTGTTAAAAAGAGATTTTTAAAATAGAGATTTACACTCCAATTGAAACATTAATCTATATAAAAAGATTAGACTCTTTTCCAAATGGAAGTATTGCTTATAGAATATTATTAACAATACCTGTAACTGTTACTTCTGCAGAAAAAAGTTTTTCAAAACTAAAACTAATAAAATCCTACTTAAGATCAACTATGTCGCAAGAAAAATTAAATGTATTAGCCATATTATCAATTGAAAATGATATATTAACAAATTTAGAATATAAAACTTTAGTAAGTAATTTTGCATTCTCAAAACGCTAGATGAATATGTTTTAACTAAAATTTTATTATTATTTTATTTCTTAAATATATTATTTTATAAATTACTATAAAATGCCTCATTTTGAGGTTTAGCCTAAGACCCCAGTTATCTTAGAACCGCCCATGATCAGACCGAGGTGATCAGAAAGAACAATATGGACGTGGTGGTCCAAAGGATCAAACGAATTAATTCCTTGAATTCAAGAGAGACAACACATGGTTATATATTATGGTGGTGGTCCAAGTCATGAATGATCAAATTGGATGCTTGATTAGTACTTCCAGTAAAGCATGAGGTACATGGCAGGGACGTTTTTGAAGTTATGAGAAATTCTTGCATGCTGGTGAGAGAAGTTATATATGAACAATTAATATAATTAAACAAGCAGTACTATTTCTTCAATCAGCGGAGTCATAGACCTAAAAACATCCTGCATGCATGTTTTTCGTAGTTGCATTTCCTAGCTAGCTAGGAAAAAACATTATGCAATATAAAATAACATTATAATGTTACTACTATAGGGATATATATTTCTAAATTAGACAGTGACCTTTCATGTTGTCAAGAGTTGTGATCATATCCCGAAAAATCTGAGAGGATAGACGTAGCTCATCAATTATTCTGCTTAGTTTTAGAGGAATATACATATATATAAAACCATGTTGATTTGGTAAGTTCGGAGACATGTCTTAGTGGCCGTCGATAGTGATATTTTCAGGTCTGTTATGTCTGTACGTACGTCTCTTTAGTAACGACGTTAAGGTAATTACCAGCATATATAATATATACCAATTACTATATTTCAGGGAATGTTGTTTTTTACTCTTTTTTTGATATAAGAAGAAATCGTTTAGTACAAATTCATTGGAGTGAACCCACTTAAAATACGTTTAGCAACAGGTAAATTGAGGAGTTCACGTAGTAGCGCCCTACAACCTCCTATTTAAGTCACCAATACGTCTTAATCGTGAGACTATTCTGATTGGATTAGAATGAGAAATTTGCACACAAGAGACGTTATCTTGTTATCTAGTCATTGGATTATTTCGCAAACTTATAAGGACCACTCTCTATCTCTGAGACGTTATCTTGTCTAGTCATGCTAAGTGGCCCATGGCCATGGGTGCCCTACCACTAAGCTGACCACGTCGAGTGTATAGGAATCTTCAAGATGGAAGCAAAGCCATTCTAATTGGTGGTCCTTACAACTCCAAGTCCGACCAATATTTAATGGCCCTTTTCTTCACTATCAGACATGTCACCTCCGTTCAGTTGTCCAAAATCGTGGCTTTCTTCCCTTGTCGTGGCTTCGCGGCGTCAATGGCCATGAAACTTGGCTACTTAGTCGGTCACACCACTAAATGATCATCAGCTGAACTTTTCGAGCATCTTTGACATAGATACCAACTTTCTCAGTGAGAATGCTTTTGTTATGCTTAAATTTGATACCCGAATTTTACCCGCCGTTCACGTAATAAGCACTACAATAAATATAGCTTTAGTAGATAAAATTTTGGGTATAAAATCAAATTTTGTCATTTAAAGTGGCATTTTCATGACAAAATATTAATTTTGTCGCCCAAAACCATAAAAAAACCCTAAAATCGTCCAGACCGGTCAAAAACACGCTCGGACATATTTTTGGTGTGACGACATACATGCGTTGCGAATGAGTAACAATAAAAATATTCACAAAATACCATCTGGACGCATAAGCAGACTGTTCGGACTCTCTGCTTGGTGAAAAATTTCAAATCTTCGTAACTGAGTGACAATTAAAATCGTTACAATTTTTACAATACCATCCGGACTCTTTTTAAAAAACTTCTGCACGGACATTACGTAACGAATAATAATCGTTAGCATATAGTGACAAATTGAAAATCATCATGAACACTCAATCTCGTCCGGACGTAATCAACTGCGTTCCAACAGAAAATACCCCATCGTCCGGACGATCAAAAACGTCTGATGTCTCAACGAAAGTCACCGTCGTCATCTGTCAGCGATGGTAGAAGTGGAATGCAAGAAAGGAGCGACGACAAGCTTCATTAAGTCAGGCCCATGTGCTTTTGCAGAAGTACAGCTCAGGTACGGTTCAATTCGACATCATCAAATCCAGGTCGACGTTCTTCGGTTGCCCACATTACTCTGCCGCGACGGTGAAAAGCTCTATTGCATCTCTGTTCCTTTCATTCAATAATTCAGTCGTATACTCTTTGAGCAGTATTTGTTGTGTTGTTGGAGATTGAACTAAGAGCTTAGCAGAAACATGATTACTAGGCTAAGCAGGTAAGTGATAAAATGACAAACTATAATCCAATAACAAAAGTTCATTTAAACAACATATTTTCAGTCCCTGCTCGTTGTTGCTCAGCAGAGTATAGGAAGTCTCCATCTAAATTGTTGAGATATCAGATTAGTAATGATATGCTGAGGTATTTTTGAGTACTTGATTTTGGAAAGCAAAATATAGGAGTTAGAGGTTTTGTAGACTTGAAAATAAGGTATAACCAACAAGCCTAACCTACCTTTAAAATAAGGCATCCAAAAACTAAATATTCAAGCATCAGTTGTTAAAACATCATATTTATCTAGGTGATGATCTTAGACGAGTAATGTAACTGATTGAATATAGACAAATGTATTGAAGCATACTTGATACAGATTCTAACATCAAGTTTTCATTATGGTAGAGGCACACAACGTGTGATTATTTCGAATGGATTGATCCCCCTGTCACCAATGCGAAGAAGATGATTTGACTCTGTAGGCTGAAGATGATGGAGGAGCAGCTGAAGTTCATGGAGGAACGGCTTCACAAACAAAAGCTTATAGAGGAGCAATTGAAAATTATAGATGATCAGTTTAAGATAATGTTGGAGCAGCTTCAGATACATAAGGCTATGGTGAAGCGCCTTAAAGGTGTTATTTTTTGTTCATGGGTATTATTCTGTTGTTACATCATCATTGGATTTAGTGCTGAAACTAGTCCTAATAGTTGGTTTGTAGAAGGTTCTATGTAGTTATGTAATTTGGATCTATAATGTGGTTGAAAGGGTCCATTTTTTGGTAAACAGGGTCTGTAATGTGGTTCGACTATCATTGTTGTAATTGAAATTTGGATATAATGTACTGTTGAATTTATGTCAACTTGAGTGTATTGAGGTAGTTGTTCAATTCTATTTGGGCAAAGTATGTATTGGACGACATGTTTACACCATTAGAAACAATTACAATAGCCTAGGCCACAAAGAGAGAACCTGTTATCCATAAATTCATATGGTCCCAAAACAACAATACATGCCATCTAAAAACACCCTCATCCACATTCGTATCTGGATCAACGAAATTAGCTTTTGGATATAGCTCGGGTTCCTCCTCATAGGTTTCAGGGAAATCATTGACATCACCCTCCCAATTACCACCCTCAACCACATTTTTAGCTTCCTCTTCATCACCACCCTCATCAACCACATTCCCAGCTTCCTCTCTATCACCACCATCATTAACCACATTATCAGCATCCTCCACATTACCAGCAACCTCCCAATTAACACTTTCTTGCTCATTATCAGCCTCTATATCATTATCATCAATCTCTCTACTATCATCCTCCCTATCAATATCATCAACCTCTACTTGTACATCAACAACACCCTCATCCACAAATATTGGGATACTTGTAGTATGCTCCACATAGATTATCATCATCTCCCGACCTTCCACAACTAATCTCTCAGTGTCTTTCAATACATCAACATCGCTTTTAAGAGGAAACATCCCCCTATAACTGCCAGCTCCTTCAAACTTACTCCACAATGTCACAGAATCTGTGTACTTTGTCTCTCTCTTCAACCATGTCCATAGATGTGTTACTAATATAAAGTATGGATCAAGATCACCTAGATAACTAACCTCACCTCCAATGTACCCCCATTACTCCAATCTACCTTCCCCCGTGGTATATGTGCATTTTAACCATCTATCTAAAGGAGAAAATTTACATATTAGTGACAAATAACATGGACATAGTGATACAAACCCAGCTAGTAGTACAAATTTATCAATTACATTGTATAAATACAAAATATTAGCTACATTGATAATTTAGTTAGTTACTAGATTCTGCATAAATTGCTTAATGCATGTATTGATTTAAATTAAAGTTGATGAAATCAATGCAAGTATGCAGATATTCATGTAAATATGTAAGCATGTACTAACTATGCATGAACACATAGGTTGTCGATCACAGGACTTTTTTTTTTGGTTCAATGTTAGGTGGTTTTGTCCATACTTATACTTGTATTTGTGTTCCAAATTTTATGCAAGGAAGTCATATCTCAATGAATCAAACATTTGAAACACAAAACCATTGATTTGTGATGCATCTTCCCAAAGTAGTATATGATTTATCTGGATATAGGGGCAAATTGAATAATCAACCACAAACCACATGGACATAAGAATCAAACACATGGCAGGTCCATTGACATAGTCAAAGTCACGTGATGAATGTAACAGATAGTTTTGTCTATATAGAGGGGACCACTTCATTGTTATAGGAGCAAACTTCAATATTCAATTCAACCCAAACAGAAGACAAAATCAGGTGGATAAGCATCAGGTGGCCCACATTTTTTCATGAACTTTATTGGGGACATACAATGTATATAAAACCCCTCTCAACACATATGTTATCTATTGTGAGGTTTACATAACAAATCAAAACTTTAATGGTGACAATAAAGCAACTAAGTAAACAGAAAACATGTAACAAACTTGTATTCTTAAACAATCTAGGGTTCTAGAACTAACTAACCTTAGCAGATCTGGGTTGCAGTCGGTCTGATTCGCCGAAATTGGCAGCACTGCGTCGTGGGGCTGTTGGATCTTCTAAGATATAGGGTTCTATAACTGATTTGGGGGGAAAAAGTTGAACACAGATGTTTGTGGGTCTCTATCGGGTTGCGAATTGTTGTGGGTCTGCGCTTATGGTTAATTTTCATTTAGGTGAAGTAGATTTAAGGGCATTTTGGTAAACTGATATGAAAAGGTTGACGTGGATATGGAGGTGTTAAGTGATTTTCATCCAGTCACTAGTTTCTCACACGTGTTGCCTTTTAATTGGATGTGACATGGGCACTTAGTCCACATCATCAATTTTTGTTAAAAAATAGACATAATGTTAGTGGAAGGATAAAACAAAAAAAATGGGTATACCTCAGGGGTAGCGAGACAACAAAAATTACCCTAAGGGTATTTCTAAGAAAACATTAAACTTCAGAGGCACGCGTGTATATTAAGCCTAGAATTAAGCTTTAGATATGTTCTATATTATCCCCAATCCAACAAAGTTTGCAATCCAAACCCGATTTCTGAGTGTTGAGACTAACGGTCTCAAAATTTTAGGTTAATTAAACAAGAGAAATATACATTTTTACCTACAAACTACCATAGTTTTTGCGCTTTGCACCATCCATATATTTCTCCTTGAACAACCCATCTTCTAGCTTTTCCGGATCACTTCATGTAATTCCATCACCCAGTTTGGTAACATCCAGTACAGTTCATCACAGTTTGATACACTTTCCTCTAGGTGTTCAATGGTGGCATGACATGGTGAAGGAAGGGAGAACGTGGAGACGAAGCAAAGAAGTTGATCAAAATGTTTAAAAAAACACAAAGGAAAAATACATCTTTTACCCACGAACTACCGTAGATTTTGCACTTCGCACCCTAAACTACCACTTTTGAGACATTGCACCATCTGACTACAAATAAGACACTTTGGAAAAACTATCAAATTTTTAGACATTTTACACCCTTCAATTATCAATGTTAAATATTTTGTGACAATAATACTCACGAGAATTTAATAAATTGACAACAATGTCTTCAATACATGCAAAATGGGTCAAGAGCATTATCGTCATTTTAGTCTAGAAATTTGACAGAGGGTACAAAGTATCTAAGGTACAATATCTCAAAAGTGGTAGTTTAGAGTACAAAGTGCAAAAGTTAATGTAGTTGATAGATGAAAAATATATTTTCCTCAAAACACAAATAAGGCTCCAAAAAAACCACCTATAACTGCGAACAATACCGCGCACCTATAAAACAAAAGATTCAACAAAACTTGTAACATTATCATAAAATAAATATAGGAACTTGAAAAAAGCAGGTTCACTTGACACTGGAGACACTAAGATATGTATGAATTATTGCTTTTCTCACTTTGGTTATTCAATCCAACCAACAAAAACAGTGAGGTTTATGCTATAGGTGAATTCTCCAATGCATCTAATTTCTCACGACAAATCCTCCCTCATATTGGCACCTGTTTGTTAAACATGTTAACTTTGCCAGGTCCGTACAATACTAACATCGCCTGATCAGAATACATGCTATGCTGTTCATGAAAAGAAATGTGTATCTATACCAGTATGAGACACCCTAAATGTGTCATAACTGAAAATTTCATCACTGCCCTCCACGTGTTGCAGCCGCCAGAGGTTGAACAGCAGCTAGAGGATTCACTTGGTATGAAAAAGCAAGCTGCCACAAATCTGTTACGGCTTTTTTCAAGAGCAGCACTTGTCTTCCAGCAATCCTGAAAAGAAGGGCAAAACGTCAGATATCACGCGCAAATGAATTAATGTCTCTACTACTAGCCTTCAGGCTTTTCCACTCCAATAAAGATTTTTACTGCTTCAGTATGTGAATGGCTACTTGTTTCCACAGATACTATTTCCTATTTGGGAGAATATTTAACTGCTATGCATCAGAACTAGCAGAATAAGAGTATTGACAATCTGTCACGAAAACACTATCTGCATCCCTCTTTTCCGGTGAAATAAAGAAATCATGGGTATTTGGATGAAACAATTGACGTCCTCTGGATGCAAATTACCATTTTAACAGCCCCAGCCTCCTCCAATTCATGTTCTACCCAAATATTCAATTTACTACGAGTAGGAAGAGATGTGTTTACCAAACAAGAAACAAGTAAGATTGTGAACTGAAAGACCAAAAGGAATACATTTTGCAACCTCTGCATGTACAACAGATAGCAAAGAATGCCTTACCTCTTCAAAGCAGCCTTTTTCTTTCGCAGAAGATGACACATGAGCAAGAGCAAACAGCCCAGCACTATCTTTCTGTTCGATATGACCAATCGAGCATTACCAAACTTAAAAGCGATGGTCCGGAACCACCAGATACATGGCTCAACTCGTTCAGTCAATTTTGAAACAGCTTGCTTTGTAGCATTCTCTTGCTTAGGTTGAAATTTCGCTTTTAAGGCTTTTGGAGAACCCTCAGACACATTCAATTCTTTCAGGGACGAAAAGCGAGCATCATGGTTATCTCCCGGCAAAGGTGAGGGTCCTTTTGATAAGTTGGTGACTTTGAGAGAATGCAGAGAGTGTAATTTCCTCAGAAGTAACTGGAAACAAGGACATGCAGAACATAAGAACAGATGTTATGGACAAAAGTAACTGGAATCATCACCTTCCCTTTTTCACCTGAGGTTGACTAAATCAATTAGCAATGGCACATCACACATGGACAATTCAACAGTAACACAATTGTTCGTGAAGGCTTTTTACTGAAGAGTAAAAACCATCTTTGATGAGCCTATCTCTATTAAAAAAAATAAATAAATTTTTTTTATAAGTAAAAAATAAAAATTAATTAATTAATTAAGAAAGAGAACCCTCAAAACCTGTAAAACAACAGTGAAACCATTACTTAAACCACAAAAAACAGCGGCTCTCATGTATACTTGAATTCAATAGCTTAGTCCAACAAGGACATCAAATACCACGAAAACAGTATGTTCAGGAATGGTAGATTCAATGAAAAATCCAAAACTAGCCTCAATTAATTATATTTAAAGGGTGATTGAGAGACTTAGATGTAAGACATAATCTACCTACCTGTCGTTTTTCCTCAGGTATTGAAGCTTTCTCAACCCAGGAGATGGCAGTGTTCAAATCATTCAAGATGGTAGCAAGAAGTTTCATGACATAAAACTCAACAACTTCCAGATATTCATCAACTCGCAAAATGGAATGCGCACCACATCTTGTCCTCCGATCTGCATTTTCTTCTGCACCAAGAAGTACATAGTATTGTTCATCCACACAACTCCACTTGCTAAGAAACTCCTCCAGAAATTCCCAAACACCAAAAGAGGAATTTTCCGATATCTGAAAGCAAGCCCTGACAAACAGAATTGCAAAGTTTGATAACCACTCTTCCAAATTAGAGAGATCACCTCCTTCCAAGAACACATTTGCCAAACATACCTTACATGGACCATGAACTGTATATTGTACACATAAATAGCAGAAGCTTTCTTGAAAACACGTTTATGACAAGTATCAAGCAAAGTACATATCCATTTGCTGTGCTATCCTGATGTTATAAGGGTACCTCAATAAATTGCAATATTATAACGACACCTCACTTAACCCAACATGCAAATAATGAAGAATTTGGTAAATCCCCAATTCAACCGTGTCCCATGTCCTCTAGGAGATTGAACTGAACTTGCACTTCATAGACCATACCACAGTTCAATCCCCATGATATTCGATCAAATACAAGTGCTTGGAATGTAGCTACTTTATCTTGTAAAGCAAGTGCATGAAAACAAAAGATAAAATAAAAATTATAGAGTGAGAAATGTAATTGAAAGTGTTATTCTGCCTTCGTTAAACTCAAAGATGCTTTTGTTACATCTCTATTCCTTTCATGTTCTCCTAACTGGGGCTCTGAGAAGGATAGTTCACCCTGAGTTTATCTCCTTCAAATGAATTAAATCTCCTTTTTCCCGGCTGAGTTCTGCATAAGTCTCTACTCTAGTGATACTGGTCATTTGAGAAAAAGAACTAGAGGTGAAACTTAGGGGTTTCAAATAATAATAATACTTCCAACAACAACACAAAAACAGAATTGATTTGTATTCGCTTTAAACTCTTACAATTTAGGGAATCCACTCCCATCCCCCACCAAAAAAAAACAAATCCTCGAGCAAATGTAGTATTAGAAAACTGTGGTCCTAAAAGCTCTATGCCATGGCACTTTGTCGAAATTAATTTTTCAGGGTTCAACTTGTTGTTCATAAATTTAAGGCCAGACAGTCATTCAAACGTGAAAATATAACCCCTTAAGAAATGCATGTAAAATTCATACAACATGGAGAATTTGAAATCAACAAAAAGTAATGTGTGCATGACGTAAAGGTACCCGGTGAGTAGAACTTGCACTGGGATAGAGGAAACAGAAATGTATAATAGTTTAAGCTGATTCAGAATTTCTGACGTCCTGCATGAGCCCAAAAGTATTATTAGAAATATTAGAAGATAACCATAATACAAAGCATCTTTCTCTGTGTGCGCGCGAGAGCGTGCATTTGTCTCCTTGTATGCATATGTCTTGCAGGAAACCACATCCATTATAAGAAGTTGGTAAATTATATAGCAACTTGCGTTAAAGAATGAAAAAAAGGGAACTCTTATCGAGATTGAAGCTAAGATATCAGGATCCATGACCTCAAACAATAATCACTTCGGAAGGTTAGAGAGTTTGTATGGACGCACTATCAAGCCAAAAGAGATCTAAGTTAATGGAAACGAAGTATAACTAAGAATCACTATGGTAGCGGCCTAAACCTCTCGTCAAACATGCATGTTATCAGGAACATGGATTCCATGGAATACAGAATAAGCTCAGTGAGTTTGATGATAAGACAAGAGAATTCAAGCTCAACTAGAGCCAATTCGCTATATTTTGGCTTGCATAGCACAATCATAATGCAGGAATCTAAAACTATGGGTTTTCAAAGCACACTCTTCAGGTAGGAAGCCAAACTCCAATGAAGCTAACAAAATTGCACGTGGATATCGAAAAGGGACAAACAAATTGGATAACACATAATGAATTAGAGATACCTTCCCAGTCCCTTCAAGGACTGGACCAACACCATACCCGTCGAGTCCAACATGTCATAGAATTCAACATCTTCTCCAGCTTCAGTGCATGTTATTTCATTATCACAACAGAGACGCTTCAATGTCGATGAAGCTAAAGATGCTGCCTCCTCATACATGGAGCATACAAGGTAGCTGCAAGTCGCAACCACAAAAACAATATGAAGCTCATGGCAGTGCTTGCTTCCATTCTAATAAAACGAGCTTCCAAAAACATGTTTTCAGAGAAGAAATCCAGAGCATCTCATGCCCTAAACGCGATTCCTTAAAATAATGGTCTTCTGTCTTCTGGAAGCAAATCATCGAAACACAAATTCCAGAGATTTTTGTTCACGAGCTATTAAGAAGTTACCTCTCTGATAGCTCAATTTCTTCCCAAATTGCACGATTTGATCCAGTCGCGGCCATCTCTGTCTCTCTCTGGCAATTTGAGATCATTTGGTTTTATCTTGAACCCAATATCCTGTTAACAATAGTTAAGTGGTAATACATTCTCGAGAACTTGGGGAATATTTCCTTCTATGTCTAGTTTATAATTCTTTTGAGAATAATAAACTATGGAATGACTATATTCATTTCTCGTTTGGCAAGATTTTGAATTTCTAAGATAAAATTTGGAGAGATGTAAAAAAAGGTTGGTCAAAAAAAGTTTAAGAATGTTTTATTTGTAAAATAATTTTTTTTGGAGTTTATTAAAAAATAAGAATTTATGATTTGATATAATTTTTTTAAAAAAAATAATGAAGTTGATAAGAGATAAAGTGAGAATATTAAGCATTGAAATTTGTGTGAAAACTTTGAGATTTTGTTATTTAACTGTGAAAATGTTTACTTTTGACAAATTTTGATTTTGGGTAGAGTGCCAATCAAAATTTATTTAAATTACTTCCTCCAATTTAAAATAGGTTTTTGTTTCCATTTTTTCCTTATTCTCCAAGGGATTATCTTTCTTTTTAATTTTTCTCATAATATTTTTTCTTTTCTAATAATTGAAATTGGGAAGAAAGATAATAAAAACATTGAAAATGGACCCAATAACCTTTTTAAAGTGGTATACTTGGAATCTATTCACTAAAATCTATTTTTCAATCATTGAGGTCTTGTTTGGGATCGGGGTTTAACTCAGGATTTGGGACTGAAGTCTCGCTTTAAGTCTCCGCATTTAGACATGTTAGGATTGAAAGCTGGTTTCTGCAAACATAACAGACCCATCAACGTCTCCCCTGTTTTACGTGCATCGAAGTCAAACGTCGAATTAAAAAATAAAAAAACATTCTTGTTTATTGTTTCTTGTTTCTCCAATTGACACTACACTTCACTATCTGATTGGCACATCATGTGAACCCTACATTTTTAAATATTTTCCAATTAAAGTTATTTTTTATAGCATTTGCCCTAGAATGGGGTCTACCTATAATTATTATTTTTTATAGCATGTGCCTTAGAATGTGATCCACCTAGAGTTGTTTTTTTATAAAATGAGGTATACCGTCTGATTGACGCATTTTTGAAAAATGCTATAAATAAAATAAAGTAATTATTAGTCTTAAATTATCCAATCCCAAAAATCACAAACTCTATAAAAAGCCTCAAGAGACCTCTCTAAATCTCAATCTCAAACCTGATCTCAAACAAGGCCTGAAGCTATTATTCTTAAATTATCTTCTAAAACATTTATCTTGGATAATATTGTTGTGGTGAATTTATAATCACAAACTACTGTATGCTATGTTGACTATACTCATCATATTATTATTATATATGGAGAAATTTATAATATGCATGAGGATTATGTCGTACAATGATGAATAATGAAAAAATAGAGCTCCTTGGAAGATAAAAATGGAATTTTCACCTTTTACATATTAGCTTGACTGCTTATGATTGGACAAGAGTTAAAGATTCATGTAAAAAAACTGAAATGAGAAAAAATACAAATCAATCCTTAAGTTTTTAACCTTTTTCAAAAACCTCATTGGATTTTACAAAAAAATCTAAAAATTCACTAAGTTTGTTATTTTAATGTGAAAACTTACTACCTAACACTCTATGGAAAATTCATTACGTCAAGCGGTAAAGAGTTCCAATATGGATCCTTTGAAAGGAGTATTGACTATATGAAATCAATATGTCCAGTTAATGATCTCATCTTTCAAACAGCTGTAAGACAAATTATCACGGGCAGAAAGGTTTCTGTTTCTAATATGAACCTTGGATCAGCCAATTGACAAGGATCTCAAAGAAACCCGAACTATTTTCAAAACCTGAAACAGAAGTCCACAGTTTCACAAACACCAAATCCTTCAATGATCCAATCAAGCCCATCCTCCACGGTTTCACAACCTAACCTATACTCTAAAATACTAAATTAACTAATGAACTATAATAAATAATTAACTAAATAAAAGAACAAATGTTTACCTCAATGCGATGCACTGAACTCAAACGCTCAAACAATACAACTTTGTGAACAAACAATCTCGTAACCTGCAGTAAAAATATACAGATTACATACAGATTAACAGACATCGAACTGGCATTTCTAAAGCATGCCAGAAATTCACAAATTCATAAAATTGTTATGACTACTGACAAGACTAACAGATGTTGTAAAACTCACAAATTCAATACATCTTGATCTAGTCATCTACAGATTCTACACGGCAAAAATATCATAGTTACTTAGTTAGGTATTAGTGTGCAGAGTCTGCAGACTACATCTAAATTCCAAAGTGTGCAG
This sequence comes from Myrica gale, assembly GCA_963930655.1. Classification (NCBI taxonomy): domain Eukaryota; kingdom Viridiplantae; phylum Streptophyta; class Magnoliopsida; order Fagales; family Myricaceae; genus Myrica; species Myrica gale. The sequence goes on from OZ005616.1 coordinate 21,561,036, forward strand.
ACTACATCTACACGGCAAAAATACAACGGAATCCATGAAGCTAGACACACGGCAACAACTAGCAAGCTGCAAGTGCACAATGAAGCTAAAAAAAATCCTAGATCACTGTTAAGCTAAAAAAACAATACCTTGCGAAGCGAGGGAGAGAGATAGGGGCTGTTGCGTGAGAGAGAGGGGCTGGGCGTGAGAGAGAAAAGAGGTGTGCGCCTGCGCGAGCCTTGAAGGAGCCAGGAGGGGTGCGAGTCTGCGAGAGAGAAAAGAGGGGTGCGGCCGTGCGGGAGAGAAGGAAATTAGGTTTTCTGAAAAAAAGAAAAGAGGGGCGCGGGAGAGAAGAGGGTGAGGAGGTGAGCTGTGTTTTTTTTTTTTTTTTGTCTTAAAGGCTCGTTTTGGGCAGCCGGGTAGGGGAAACCCCCCATAAAAGAATATCTAATTTGAACTATAACTAATACTCATTTAGCAAGTCCGTTACTACAACACCAGCAAAACCAACGGTCACTGCTATTTCACTGTAAAAGTTGGGAACGGAGAGACACCATGCTTAGAAATCAACCAAATAGGTGCCAGTGAAGCGGTAGTGCCATACTAGTCCAAATTGAGGCTTTTGCAAGGGGCCCGACCCAGTCTCTATAGGGTAAATAGCTCCAGGCCCCTGCCACTTGATGTGGTCCCATAAATGTTCGCCTTCTGAGGCCCGCCTATCTTATTATATCCAATCTTTCTCTGCTTCGTTGTCCTTTAATCTACATCAACTCAGGATAATCATGTCATTTATGAAATAAATCTCTGGATCAGTGCTGTAGAAGTTCGGTGTGTCGGCCATGATTCCAGGATTTCCACAGCATATTGTGAAGGGGCTTCCTCAGTTCCTTGACCAGATCCCACATTTCTAAGTGCACATTTATGGTTTTTTGGGTACTTTATAATGTTTTTTTTAGGACGGTAGCGCGTTCGAATTTTATTAAAACCGTAGTAACAATTAAGCTTGCCTTGTTACAAATGAAACACCAAAAGCCAAGTTAAAAACCATCTAAGACCTGAAAAATCGCCAATGAGCTATGGCTCAAGTGGCACCTCCTCCGTATAGGAGGATCCTGATCCGGGGTTCGAATACCTCTACCCCCTCCCCTGACAGGCTATGACCTGCATTGTCTAAAAAAAAAAGACCTGAAAAATCAAAAGGAACCAACCCATACAAAGAATTATCTATTATGGCCTGCATTGTCTAAAAAAAAAAAGACCTGAAAAATCAAAAGAAAGCAACCCATACAAAGAATTATCTATTATACTTTAACTGAAGCAAACACCACGTATCAGTGCGAATAACACATAGACGTTAATCCATCTGAGGCAGCACACATCAAACTCACTAGTGCCTGGATATAGTGAGCAAGTTCCTCAACAGCTTACAGCATATAGATAGAGCATGTAACACAACCAGGACGCAATCCTTGTGGCGAATCAGCAGCAGCATTTTCAATAGCATGGCCAGCAACTTCAAACAAGATCCACCACCAGTATGGATGCAAGCACTAGAACAGGTATCATTGCATCGGTGGCCACCGTGGAGCCAGTTGTTCATTTCCTTCCAAATGAGATACTCAGACGAAGCCAACATTAGTGTGGCAAGGGTAATATTGCGGATCGTCCTTTGCCTTTTGAAATTGCTGGAAAGGAACTGATCAGTATCTTTCAAGCTAATGTCCCTCCAAGGAAAGTTGCAGTACTTATGACAAAGGGAAGAACAAATTCTGCAGGAAAACGGGCAGGATAAAACTATGCCATCCATGGCTCTACCTAAACGTTTGCATCGCATAAGGAACACTTCAACGACTTGGGCAACGCTTGCCTGACCAACTCTATATCCATAATGCCTTGGCTGATCAAATTCTGTGTATATTGTCAGACCTCGAGGCACATAAAAATGTTTTACCAACAAACGTTATAAGTACGTGGAACTCAGACCATGCATCTTGCTCAATCGGTTTTCCGGGCCGAATGTTTTCAACCTCCTCTTTTATTTGGATTTTGACTAGGCAATCCACCCTTATCTTTACTTTCTTCATCCTTCCCCTGCAAAAGACGCTTTCAAGAGACATCTGTTTTTGTCAAATAGCAAAGCTTTGATAAATGTTTCGGCAATGCATGTTGGGGACAACTAGCTAGGCCTTTAGCGAAAGAGAACAAGAAACCAATATGGTCAACTTTCGAACAAAAATATCTGGCAGACACACATCATGCTGCAATGTCTTTAGTGATGGGTGTCTTCAGCTCTTCTCCTGCTTAAGGCTGCAACACTTCCGATGTAAACTTCTCAATAGAAAACTTATATACATATATGGAATTCATTATGTCGCATCTTGGACATAGGCCATTATGATCGAACAACTGACATGAATCTCTTGCCTTGAAGTGGAATGGAAGAAAACTCATCTTAGAATTTAACTGGATTTTAATAACTATTTAATTGTCAAACATCAGCCATATGGACCTTATATGATAATTGATAAGGAGGATTTGAAAAAAATCTCACGATGCAATTGGCAATATCACTATTAGCACTCAGAAAAAAGTATGAAGGTAGAAAGTTCCTCAGGACGTTTTCTATGTCATCTATAAACACTCAGTAATTCCATCGCATCCGGGCCTTTTCTCATATGTGCTGTTAGAGTCGTTGCCCAAGAATTTTCACAGTAGCTCATTTTCTGTACATTGTAGTGATGTTATTTTGGTGGTCATTAAGATGTGATCCGAATCCTTGTGAAAATTGTTCACAACAAGCAAACACACACACACACACACACACACAGAGAGAGAGAGAGAGAGAGAGAGGCATAGCCCAAAAAATGGAAGTTATCAGCCAAGACATGAAAGCAAAGCCTTTCCATTCTGCTTTTAAACCCATGTCATTAGCGCACTGGCAAACCCCACCTCTACTGTAAATTCCACCGAGTTACACGTAGACAGTAGAAACGGTTGACCCCAGTTTCCACTATCAAATCAATTGAAGAAAAAGTTCTAAGGAATCAAGAAAGAATCATATGAGCGAATTGAAGTCACCAGACAATCCTCTTGAAGATTCAATGTCTGCCTCAGTGCTAGCATATGAGGTGAAGAAATCTTGATCACTAGCGTTGTTCTCTCTCAACTCGTCAATTCTCTCTACTGCCTCTTTCAAATCCCACCTCTTGTCTACGTTCCCTTCGCAACATGCCAATGCAATCCTCAAAAGCTTGTGCAACTCCCCCGTACTGTTCTCTGTTGCTCCAATCTCCTTATCAAACACCACGTTTTCAGGAACAACCGAATTGACCCAACTAAGATTTGAAATGTCCTCCTCATTTCCCTTAACTTGTTGTAGAATGTTTGGGGGGGGGGGGATGTGCCAGTTAAAATATCTAGTATCAGTACTCCGAAACTCCATAGATCAGTCTTCTTTGTGATCCGACAATGCTGCAAGTACTCTGGAGACTTGTAAACCACCATGACCTCTTGAGAGTGCTCTTGGTTCATCACAGGGACAAGACCATAGTCAGTGAGAAGGGGCTCAAAGGATTCGTTAAGAAGAACATTCGAGGATTTGAGATGGCCATGGGGTGCATTTAGGTTAGGCAGCTCATTGTAGAGATACTGAAGGCCCCTGGCTACACCTTTGACAATCTTTAATCGGGTTGGCCAATCAAGGGTTGGCTGGCCAAGAGCTTGATGTCCAGAAAGAATGTCAGTGGCAGCAAAATTAGGATGTTCAGCCTTCTGTGGTAGATAACCAAGTGATGCTATTTTCAGTACTCATTGTAAAATAAATTTGATCAAAATATATACCTAAGAGAGTGTACCAAACTCATAATTAAGCTATAAGAAGCATGGTCTTGGTTGTATGAATGGGTTATCAAATAAAAACTTCAGGGAAGCAGGTGAAGCATGAGTAGGGTGATTACAACTAGATGCTACGTAAAAGGAATAGCGAGGATAAAGAATGCTGCCTTCACAATTGTTCAACCAATTTGGATATTGTTTTATGATGATTGATCGGTGTCGCGCACGCCTAAGACTCCATCACAACGCATACATGCATGCAGGTATAATTTGTTGTATGCATATCTAGTAGTTCAGGAAGAAATATACAGGTTCTAGCACTCGAATCAATACACACAAACAGAGCATTAATAGGAGGGAGGTACCATGAAGATGAACGGCTAAGCTGCGTTTATCAACATAATCAAATGCCAAGAGTTTCTCCTCCTTCCTATAGTAGTAAACCACCAGAGGAAGCAGATTAGGGTGTCTCAACATCCCTAGCATTCTCATGTGCTCTTGAAACTCCTGTTTCCCCACATTGTTCATATGCTTGAACCTCTTCACAACCATCATTGGTCCACTCTGCAAATCAGCCTTATAAGAAGACCCAAAGGATCCACTGCCTAATATCTCAGCTGATGCCTTAAGCAAGTCCTGCATATCAAACCTCTGTCTATCATCCCTGACAAAGGACAGCTTCACAACCTCTGTCCTCTTGTTGGTTCCAGAGTTTTCTGGTGAGCCTTGCCTGGCATGGTCCGATTCCTTAATACCTGATTTTTTCCCCAAGATTGATGGCGGTGGAGCCTCTACGGATGAGGATTGGTGCCTCCGGCGGTAAAGGATGAAGATAACTGCCCCAGTTGCGGCTATTGCCACCCCCGTTACTGTGAAAATCACAACGATGCTCAGAACTGAGGCTTTCTTACATTTACCCAGAGGCTTCCCACATAGCTCTTCGTTGCCTGCTTGGCATGACAAACACGCATCAATGCCTTAATATTTATCCAGATATTTTTCTTAATTTGTGCACATATTTATGCTTCAGGGATTGTTTGATTTTGCACTTCAACTACTAATAACAACAAAAGAAACAAAAAATTGTCTTCTCTCTCTCTCTCTCTCGACTCTTGGGTCTTTTTCCATTTTTATCCCTCCGGAGACTTTAGCGAATCAATGAAAGAAAAGCTTTTATCCTCACACTTCCATCAGCTGGTGGTACCTAATCTCTACCTGACAAGAAACTTGGTTCCTGAAACTTTAATATATATACTACGTCAGTAGGGTGCTTAAGGCAAAAAACTTACGGATGAGGGTCTAACAATCTTAGATTAACCACTTCCCTATAGACAATCCTTTTAACTAGCTGAGAGTGTGGTACAAACTCCAGCCAACTCTTATGCTAATATGGTATACCACGTAATTAGTTGGTTATACGTATAAGATTTTTCATATCAAAAGAGAAAAGAAAAGAAAAATGACTTCTATTGAAAATACATAGGATCCCAGAAGATCAGTGCCTTACCGGAGAAGGAGCTCGAATCTATCCTACTAAGGCTCGCCGGAATCCGACCCTCCAAATCATTGTGTGATACGTTAAAAGAATTCAATGACGTCTGTTGAAAATCGGTATCCTGCCAATGAATGCGTTATCCTCGAGTCTCAGCTCCAAAAGCTTTGGCAAGGATGTTAATGATGTTGGAATTTTCCCCACAAAATGATTCCGCGCCAAATGAACTTTCTTCAACCACACCATACCCAGAAAAAGCATCAGCAGGAATCTGTCCTGAAAATTCGTTATTTGAAAAATACACTGACTTCAATGCACTGAGTTTCTTTAAATTCGGCAGTGGTCCCTCGAAGTTGTTGTACATAAAGCTTATGGCTCTCAAATTCGACAGTACGACGAGCAAGTCAACATCAATAACACCCTTAGTCAGGGCGGAAGCAAGGCATCGCACCTAGGGGTGTAATTCCGGTCCGCCGTCCGACGGAGCTCCGGCTCCGTTTCCAGCACCGGTTCCGGGAAGAGGAGATCCGGCGGTTACAGGAGCCGGAGCCGGAGGTGTATTTTGGAGTCTGGCGGAAGCGGAACCGGATTTTTCCGTCGGTTCGGCGGAAAAATCCGGTTCCGCCTCTTTTTTTTTTTAAAAAAAAACAATTATCTAAACGATGTCGTTTTGTTTTAAACAGAACGACGTCGTTTAGTATTTAAATTTTTTTTAAAAAAAATAAAATAACCGTGGATCAGAACGTGCCGTTTTGATCCACGGGTTTTATGAAAACCCTAACCCCCTTCCCGACTCTCCCTTCCCCTTCCTGACTCTTCCCAAACCCCACCCCCCCTCCGCCTTCCTGCAGGCTTCCGCTCCCCGCCGCCTTCGTGAGCCTCTCTCTCACTCCCTCATCTCTCTCTCTCTGTGTTCGTCGTTGTATTTTGGCACTAAATACAAATGTGAGTTCCCAAAACTCACTGTTCAACTATCAATTGGGAGGGTCTTCTCACTTGTTCTTCTCTTGTTTGGTTTTGCTACGGTGTGCTTGGAGATTTTGGGTGGTCTTGTTGGGTTGGAAGGTGCTCTCGGTGTACCGGCCTAGGAACCCGAACATTAGACCAATTGTGGCTGGCGAGATGGGTTTCTTGAGTACCATATTGGGTCTTTGGGGTTTTGGAGTGGGAACTTCAATTGGGCTTGTGATTGGGTACTACATCTTCATCTATTTCCAGCTAACAGATGTCAAGGTTAGTGTCTTTCTCTCTTTTGTTTCTCTCTGTTTACCACGTTCTGTGATTTTGGCTGCAAAGTTGGGTTTCCGTTGGTTTTCTGGGTTGAATTCTCTTCTCAAGACTTCCTTGTTTGTGCAACGTTTGCTAAGAAAACGTTTTACTGTTTTAGAGATTTCGTCGTTTAATTTTTACGGTTAAAGCTAATAATGAAATCTTGTGCTAGAAGACATTTTGTTTCTCCAACGGAGATTGAAACAATTGGTCACGATCTTGTTGGTAAATTATTATCCCATTGGTTCACAAGAAAGCAATAGAGCTTTACTCCATCTTGATCCAACTTCCACAACTTATCTTTGAAGTGTTGCATGGCAGGGCTTTAGCAATCAACTTCCCGGATTGGTTCGATTTTGCTTCTGTCTTACTCTTCCATGAGGAAAGTCTTTCAGACAATGTGCATTCAAAATTCCCATTGTGGACAGCTGAAATTGGAGAAACTCATCAAGTGGAACCACCTTCTTATGATGCCTCTGCAGCATGGTACATTGGATGGATATTGAGCTTGCATTGCTGGTTTGTGTTATCATTGTATTAGAAGGTTCTACATATTGTGTTAATATCTATTGTTGTTATTTAATTGCAAGATCCCATGTGTTGGGAGTGTTAGAAATTTTTATCAATGATCAAATGTATTACACTTCTAGTAGGTGTTGCTTTTATTCAAATTTTATCATTATGTTGAATCAGCATGCATTAGTTCATGGTTAGTTTCTGGTGCTTTTATCAGTAGTTCCTTGCTCTAGTTTGCAGGTTTATTAGAGTTGTTAACTTACTACCTCTTGTGTAACAGCGACCTAGTTTGCAGGTTTATTAGTCAACTTGATTAATCAAAACGTATTACTGTTCTAGTTTGCAGGTTTATTAGAGTTGTTAACTTATTCAAATTTTATCATTATGTTATTATGCATATCCTATGGGTTTCACATCTCAATATCTGAGGTAGTTGTTTGTTTCTCATCTTTGTTTCAATAGTTTTCTCTTTTCTAGTTGGTCACGTAGAATTTTTTTTGGCTGTTCTTGTCTTTGGTATTTGGTTGTTCTTGTCTTAGCGGACTTAGCGGAATTCCGCTATCCGCTTCCGCTAAGTCCGCTAAGAGTCGGAAGCGGAAGCGGACTCTATTTTGGTCATCCGCTAGTTAGCGGACCGGATGTCGGAATGTCAAATTCCGCTTCCGACTAGTCCGCTATTCACCCCTAATCGCACCCAAAAAAAAAATTATAATGTATTTTTTTTTCTTTTTCTTTATAAATTAACTAGGTCTGATACCCATTAAGTACAGGCCAAATAGATTTAATGGGTATCGGATCTAAAACATTTTTTTCTATACATTGATTTTGCTCTTAGTGCTACATAATAATTAAGGCAAATATACAGTTATTATAATTTTTTGTTTTGCATCGATTACAAATTCTTCAACCGAGGGGTAACTTCATGCCATCTTGCTAAATTTATATTAGTAAAAAATTATTTACTCTTTGCTCCTATTTTTTCACAATCAAGATCACTTCATTTTTTTCTCCCTATGTTGATTTGTTTCTTCATTTTTATTAGAAACCTCGAAAAATGTTGTGTTTGTTTAGGATCTTTGTATAGGTCAAACCAATGTTCTGACCATTTTTGAGATATGTTTATCTAATGAACTATTTTACTAAATCTTGCTTATCCTGAAAATTTTATTTTTATTATTCAGAGCATGGTTTGTCATCAATTGTTGCTCTGTGTGTGGAAGTTGCTTTGGAGAATGTGAATATCTTTCAATTCCAAATCCATAGAACCAAGAGAAAGTAAATTACAAATGCATCCCAGTAACCTTTTGTCAAAAGAAAAAAAGGAGAAAAAAAGAGACTCTAGGTAGTAACCAAAAAATGTAAGAAAGACAACCCTTAGTGACATCAAGACCTCAACCATCATAATCATTTGTAATTTGTTCTAAAGTTTTAAAATTAGTAGGGAATTAAATTGGATTAAATCATAGAGAATGATTTGCGTAATAATATGAGAGATAAATGGATGAATGATTGCATGTTAGTGTACATCGAGTAAGAAGTTTTTAAAACTATTGAGAACGAAGTCATTTTGTAACTTTTTCAGAAGATGCAAACTCGTATGATCCAATTATCACCTCTCAGTCGCAGTACATATTACGGTACATGTATTGCAATATTTTTAATGCTTTTAGTCCTTAATTTTTGACATTGTACCTCTTAAGACAATATTTTGCATTACGAAAGAATTTTTTTTTTGTCATTTCGTCTTTAAAGTTCGACACCCATAAATTTTGATCCTGGTTCCGCCACTGCCCTTAGTCCCATATTCTCGAGCCTTAAGGCCCTAACTTTTCCTTTCCAACAATGAAGGCCAACCCAATTTGCTTGATCCCCGGAGCATGGGGTTGTTGAGCGATTCCAACTGGTTAATGCGTTGTACTGGTCTTGCAGGGAGGCCTTGAACTTAAGGAGGGGTTCTGACTCTGAAGCTTCGGAAGAGACCAGATTAATGACATGTAAAAACATGAAAATGGTAATAAGCCACAAAGGTGTATGTGCCATATTGTAGGATATATAGCACACGCTCTCGTGGGGGCGGCGTGCACGCCCTTTAGAGTGGGAGCTGCTATGGCAATGAGAGCTGCTATGGGGGCTGAGGATGGTAGGGAAGAAGGGTGGAAGGTTTATGTCATTGGATAGAGAGACAGGGGGAGGAAAATTTCTAAGAATAGGGAATGCAAGGATGTTTAGAAAGAAACTGGTACAAAAGGGGTTTTAAAGTTGACAAAGTCTTTGTTTGCATGAGAAGTGCATGCGTGACTGTGTGCGCGTATTCAGTGAGAGATGCCCGGCAGACCTTTGAATTGGAGAGAGAGCAGTACACGACCGGTTCCATCTACTAGCTTTTGTTAGTTTCACTCGTATTAAGCCATGCAAGAACAACCAGAAATTTTTTATATGAATAGCAAGTTTCACTGCACTGATAGATCACCACAAGCTTAAGCTTTTGGTGAGTTTTTGTATAAATCACAGCTGTTATAACTAGATCCTCATAACAAGCCCATGAAGCTGTAAATCTTATAAAATAGACATTTAGAAGTGATGCTTGGTATAATCAAAATTCTCCCTTTTTTAAGAAATTTTTTTTAGTAAGTATAAATTTTCATTCCAAACAATAAATTCTCAAAATTACCACACAAATTCAAATACATTTTCACACCCACGTAAAATAATTTCTCATAAAAAAACACTACTAGTCCTTATTTTTAATAAATTTCATTACTTTTTCATTGAAAAACTTATCAAATCTTCTACTTCCTTACTTTTTATAAACTCTAATAAAAATCATTTTACAATCAAACATTTTTAAATTTTTTCACCAACTTTTTACAAACAGCCCATAAAATTCAAAACTCTAAAAAAAATAATTTTAGAAACTCAAACTTTTTAACAAACATAGGAAGCAAAAATTTTAAGAAGAAATAAATATATTTTGCACCCTCTAACTTTGGAGGTCTTACACTTCACACTCTTATCTAATTTTTTTGTTATATTGCATCCACCAACTATTGAATTCAGACACTTTGCACTATCAGTTAAAAATATTCATGGAATTTTCTCTCCCTAATAAGGATAGAGCCAAAAAATTATGATTTTACCCTAATAAAATCGCCATTACCAAAAAATTATAGAGACAAAATTGTCATTTTGCACATCAAAAAATCATTTTCCTTCCAAATTAACTGAAAATTTTAAGGAATGGTGCAAAGTGTTTGAAATCAATAGTTGGTGAGTGTAATGTGACAAAAATAATAGATTGAGTGCAAATTGTCAAGACCCCCATATTTGGAGAGTGCAAAGTGTATTTTTTTATCCTAAAATGATTTTTAATTGGAGTGTGTTAAAAAGTAAGTACGAAAGATTTGATGAAATTTTTTAATGAAAAGGTAATAGAGTTTGTTAAAAAATAAGAAGAGAGAAGATTTGATGTAGTATATTTTATGAAAAAATATTAAAATTGGTAGGAAAAAGTGTTGAAATTTATGTGGAATTTTTGAGATTTTAATGTTTGGTTTAAACAATGTTGACTTTTTAAAAAACTACTAAATATGGAAAGCAAAATTTTTAAGAACTTTGAGTTTATTGGAGAATATTTTGAGTGTTGACTTTTTATAGAAATTTGTAAAAAGTTGGTGAAAACTTTTTTTTGTATATATAAGTAAGTAGTTAATCTTTATTAATGAAAAAAAGAGTTAACCGTACAAGAGAATATACTGAAAACTCTAGAACATATAAGCTAAAAAACTTAGAAAATTCGGAAAACCCTCAAAAGGAAAACCTAAGATCGAAGTAGCCCACATAAAAAGAGAATGCAACAAAAAACCCTCCAAACGATCCAAAGACATGGCCTTGTCCTCAAAACATTTCTCATTACTTTCCCTCCACAATCTCCACCAAATGCAAGTTGAGATCATCTTCCAAATGGCCAAGGCGATAGGATTCTCAAACTTCCTCCTCCAACAATACAAAACATTCACCACCTTTCTAGGCATAACTTAATCATAATTGAGAATACTCAACATATGCGCCCACAATCCTCTCGTCATCGTGCAATGAATAAGGATATGATCAACCGTTTCTCCATCACTCTACAATTTGGTGAAAACTGTAAAGATTGTTTAATTGTAAAATGAATTTTATTAAAAATAAAGAGAGAAGATTTAAAGTAAATATGAAAAAATATTGAAGTTGATGTTAAAAAGTATATGAGACTTGTATGAAAATTTTGACATTTTGGTGTAAAAAAATGGACTTTTAAAAAAAATCTTAAAAAGTAAAAAATCTTCTCTAACCAAACAAAGCAGCACAGGCACAGATTAAGCAAAGGTGCAACTTGGATGGCTTCGAGCTTTGAATCAAGAACATTTTCACTCATTTTTCATCAAAATAGCAATTTTTTTTTGCGCATATAAAAAATGCAAAGTAGTGCATATGATCATATTCATACATAAATATCTAGTTGTGAATTATTTTAATTATATTCAAATTTATAATCTCTGATCTCTCTTCATATCAACTTCACCAAACATGCGAAGGCATCCAGATGTGTTTTCTACTCTTTTCTTTAACTTGAGTACACTTATATGGGATCGATCCATTTGAAGTGTATCTTAAATCAACACAAGACAAGTGTTGTATAACATACTTTTAATATCTACCCAGTATGATTTAAACTTGATACGAACTCATAAATTTATCTCAATAATGTTGATACTTTCCCATAGTCTTGATACACGAAAATTACAAGGACATTGCTCCTGTGACAGGCCAAGGAAAGCCCCTGGAACGACCCTCCTGTGCTCTGGAATAAGTTAACCTCCATTACTTCAGGAGGTCTCGAAATTTTAGCCATGATATTACCAAAAACAAATCAATGCCCAAGATATGTCGTCTGAAGTGACAAACCATACCCTAAAAATTATGGTTAGCGTAAGATCCATTTAATCACAAAAGCCGTTGAGTAATCAGTGGCGTATCGTACTAACCAATACGGAATGGATGCTAGATCCTAAGGTAATGACAACAACGTTTAGTGTTTTGGAATGAGGCAGTTTTGCTCATCAAATTCTGCATATCCCACATCAACAAGGCATAGGCCATCAGGGGGTGCTGGAGGAGCAGTGGCACGTCTACATGTAGCGTCCATTAACTTTAGCAATGCATCATCATCTGCACCTGCAGCTGCTTCCCTTATCGAGGTTGCCACAAGCACTCTAACCATCTGCCAGTCATGGTTAGCCACCAACCAAGTTAGTGGCAATGTGACAGGACACATAGCATATCAGCAAGAAAACCACAAAATGGCAGGCTAATGGGCGAAGCCGCGAAAACAGATTCTAAGTGCTATAAATGGAGAGGGGAGCAAAAAAAAATTATCAAAAGCCTACCATTATGTACTAAAAAATGGGTAATTTTGAAAAGCCCCACAACTATATTCATGATTACCTCAAGCTTTTACCTTTGATCTGTATTATTGTCAAACTGAAACTTCAACAATTAGTTTTTATTTTGACAAACATGGCTATATGAGTATATCAACAAGTCCAGCTTTAAGAAACCTTCGATTTCCACCAGTTTTCACTCCCGAAACTACAAGCCATTAGCTTTTAATTTAACAAACTTGTACATTTAAAGCAATGTTTATGCGTCCAGCATGCATATTCCAAGTCAAAGTTGCACGCTTTAACTAATCTTCACTCTTTAGATTATGAAGGAAAAGAAAGTAAATGACAGTTTAATTTCCTTGCGCAGAGAAAAAATTTCATTTTGATGAATTAGAAAAAAAATTAAAAATTCATGATAGCATGATAATCATTCTTCCTCCCTAAGTAAGTTCACCACATATTTCTTGCCATGATATAACGTGAAACAAATTACCTTCCTTAAGAAGCGATTAGCGACCAGCTCAACACACATAACCTTTCTTCCTTCCCCCTCATCCTAGAAAAATGCAACAGAACAAATAACAAGAACGTTTAAATTTGATGTAGCAGTATAAGTAAACTAACAATCAAGTCAAAGACGAACACCCAACAGAAGTATGGAGCATGTTATTCATATATAATTAAATGAGTATGAAATTTCCGTACAACTAACAAGGAAAAACATAAAGAACACATTGGAAGCAGAAAACTTGAAAAAACTTAAAACTCAAATTACATGACGAAAAAACAAGCCCATAACAAAATACAAATAAAATGAAAAGTGGCAAATCTCAAGACAAAAGTACGTACAAACACAGCAGCTTCCTTGGAAAAACTAGAAACAGAGTGAACAAGCCCAAATGCATTTGGAGCTCAGCCCAAACAGTGGTTTGGAAATGTTTTTACAGTACATTATCAATCACATACCTACTTGTTGTCCATGGAAGAATTGACAGCATAGATAGTCATGTATTTTTCCTTGTCCAATATAAAATTATGTTCTAAGCACGTCATTCTTAAAATTGCACATTATTATGGGGTTCGGTTATTGTGCAGAGGGTTAGGTGCCAAATTAGAATATTAGAACTACTCGTAAGGTTTTACTGGCTCTTTTGCTGTTTTGCCTTACTTGCAAATAGAAAGCGAAGTAAATGGCAGAGAATGATGCAATCAAACCTATATACAAGAGCTTGATACCCTTTCATGTTGATTAAGCAGGTCCACTTGGACTATTTAGCAGTAAAACATGGTGGAAATTAAGCACATAGAAACGGAAGAGAGATCTGTGCGAGAGAGAATCGAAATAGAGAGAGAGAGTCGAAACAGAGAGAATGGAGAGAGTGAAACGGGTGAGACTTTGAAAATGGGTCGGTAAAACTTGGGTTTTCATTAAATGATGTGGCCTTTTTTCAACCGTCAGATGTCCATATTTTAATCTCAACCATTAACTCACACAGCTTCATACAATAACCCTTTGCACAATAACCGAACCCCATTATTATGTACCTTTTACTAAATTCTGCGATATCATTATAAGATTCAAAAATATCTAAACACCCACAGAAGCACAACATTTAATGTGATGAGCCGGAATCAACTTGCATCTTAAGTTAGGCTGGAAGTTGAAGGCTTCTAACAAAAGACCCATAAGAACTCCTACATTCTGTACTCTCAATTTCTTTCGTGACATTTGCATTAAGAATTAACCAAACAAAGTCCTCCTGGATTATTGCAAGCACAGGCACTGAGCACATGTCCACACAGACACAAAAGTCGCAAATCGATGGAGTTCAATTCTTCAGTGTACCAATAATTCTAGATGACATTGCAGTTAGAGTGGAAAAGATAGTGTAAAGTCAAGAGACAATACAATTGCAAATGGCTAATAGCAGGAAAAACTTACGGAGCATGGCAGTCGGGCTTCTGTGGCTCGGGCATGGTATACAAAACACTGTGTTGGAGGACCACTGAAGAAGAAAGACAGTTCCAGTTAGTGCAATAGAAGATGGTTACCCTCCGAAAAATCAAGTTACCATCAACGGAATCATCAGAAAAGCAAAACTGTTCCTATGTTTGAGTCTGATGAAAACACCCTAGCAATAATCATTCAAAAAAAATTGCAATCTCTCCTAATCTGTTTTCCTTTGTTTTTGGCCGTTTCCCTGACTCCTACCAACTTCAAACACAGGAAACTTGGCATGCTTTTTCTGCAATCAGATCAGGGCAGTACATAGCATAAGTTGATCAGAAGGCATGAGTAAGATAAGAAAAACTATGCACTTAATTCTAGGTGGTTTCAGGCTTATAGCTTGCATCAGTTCAAGAGAAGACACCATAATCAATTGCATGTTGTTCCTCTGACTGATAAAGGGAAATGGCAATACAGAGAGACGTGAGATTATTTTAACTGAAGCACTCAAAGAACGATGCCAAGAAAGGATACAAACTGATGTTGTGAAGAAAGACTGAAAGCCATAGTAAAGCAAAAGATAAGGTTCCAATCATAGTCGATTGGCCAAGATCTAGAGGTAATAACATAACCAATCAAGGATATACATTAATACTTCAAATACAGACTGATCTATCCAGAGCATGTGTTTGTGTCCATATGCATGTGCTCATATATTATTCTCCTTTACAAATTCATACAAGTTCAGCTTTTGAGGAGCATAAGTACCATGAGTGACTAGAGCTTGTATTTCTTACATGCTTCTTGAAGCTTTGGTATCACGTGCAAACATCTTGTAGGATAATAACTTTCCTTCTAGCTGCCATAAAAGTTGATTAACCCTGCTTATACTGAATCTACATGGTTTCTCCCCATTTCCAAGCTCAGCCTCATACTCCTCGTTGGATTCACCACGTCCACTTCCCTGCTCATCCTTATTCACAATACATCTAAAACTCTCAACATCATCCCCACTCACATTACTTTGCTCCTCATCCTCCCAATCATTAAGTGGAAAAATATAAAGGTAGTGCCTCCATTTGGCAGAGAAATTAGGATGGAAAACACGTGATACCTACAATAAGTAGACTAGATATAAGACATTCAAAGTACAAAAAGAGATGCATAAGGAGATAAGAATCTCCAGTTGCGATGGCAACAAAGATCAAATTTCAGCCACTGCCAGTACTGAAGAACTCAACAATTATCAATAATGGCTAGGTTTGCGGAAAGCCTGAGCATAACATTACCTTGGAAACAGATAAGACCTTAAGTTTTCCTGGCACTGCTCCGTCAATTGCCTCTTCAATATCTTGAGGTTTTATATCCTTTCTCCAAGTAACTAGACATACCAAGTATAAAGTCAGCAATAATCACCCTCCCCCCCTTTCAATAGCAATAATCCGCCTCTCCCTTTCACAAAGCAGAAGCATGCAAATTACAATGGTCAGGGGAAACAAGGTAATTTTTTTTTATAAGTAAAAATACGGAGAGTAAAGGGGAAACAAGGAAATAACATACAAAAAGAACAAATTTGTTGAAGAGCTGTGACTCCCTTGTCTGTGCGCCCAGCAACAACAGCATAGCCTTCTATTGGTAAACCTTTGTCTTTCAGCAGTTGAACTTTGTTCTCGTCAACAAATTTCCCAAGAGATTTTTCTATCACGCTGACAAAAGTAAAATAATCAAGAGTATGGATAATAATGGTGAGAACCAATAAAGCAAATACCTGATTCCAATTGGTTTATTCATTTTCTAAAAGAACAACTGTTGAGTGTCTTAGAAAGATGGGAGAAATAAATAAAGGAAACATAACTTCTGCAGGCCTATTGGAGCACCCAAAAACACAGAATTAGGAAGCATTCTCATTGTCAATGACCAATGAATCTAAGCCTCCAGTGGCAGAAAAACCAAACTTTAAAGTGGAATTCCTAGTGGAAAAGAAATATAAAAGTGGGATTTCTTTCTTCCTATACCAAAAACATTGATTCAAGAATTCAGACATTTAAATGACCAATAAAACCACCAAAAACTCATTTCAGACGCCATGTTAAAAACTAAAGAACAACGGCAAACCCATGAAAGTCATTATCTCCTGTGTTCTACAACTTGAAACACATTACGGAGGTTGACTGGAAAATAACTCACCCCTGGACAGTGTTCAAGCCAGGCTGTTTTTGCCAACCATCAAAGGAAGCCCCATGATATGACAGGACAATCTTGAATGTAACTCTTGCCCATTTCCCAGTCCTATCTTCAGTAGAAATAGTCCCCAACTCAGTTTTGTCAGAAACCTCTGGAATTTCAGAATCATTATGCACATGATGTGTCTGCGAAAAAAATTCTATGGAATAAATAACAACTAGTTGTATCAGAGAATCATTGGTCAATTGTCAAATAACACATACACAATTTTCATCCCACCAATCATGAGGGGAAAAGTTACTCGGTGTTTAAGTTGAAAATCCATACTCCCACTGGCAATTGTAGTTGCACAGCACAGAAAATGTTGTGGGAAATCACCCATTAAGAAGTATATAAGGCACCTCATACAACAGCTATAAAAAAGTGATTATATTACAGAAAAAGGCATAAATAAACACAGAAGATAGGATCCACATCAATTTAGCATAAGAAGGAGAAAAGGCAACAAACGACAAAAGTGTCACTTCCAAAATGTTACTATTATCCCTTTCTTGCACTTCCATTTCCAATGACGGTTATACTTTATAGAATACATATGTACCTTTAAACACTAATCAAAAGAAAAGTGCGAACTATTTGCCTCCCAAGGAAAATCTAAGACACCGCTGAACTTAAATGCTATAAATAAGAGGAAAAATGCTTATAAGTTATATGGAGGGGCACACCATCATAAACTCAAACCAGATGACTGTTGGGGTTGGGGGGGAAGAACCTGAATGATCTGCTTTCTCCACTCCCTACAGTCCCAAACACTTATTATTGTCATTAAAAACCTATTATGGTGTGAAAATCAACATGTAAATGTCTTCTATAAGGTGGGTTTAGTACCGAACACTTATTATTGTCATTAAATACCTATTACGGTGCGAAAACCAACATGTAAATGTCTTCTTATAAGGTGGGTTTAGTAAACCAGTTACTGAAGGTTCTTTATCTTTAATATCTAATCAAAACAATGATCCAAACATAAGGTTTGCAGAGACAATCATGAGACGTAAATCACAAACAAAAACATGTGTCTGATATCAGATTCTAATAGTAACCCACCTCAATCCCAAACAACATGGACAATGATGTGCCGCCATTGACTGCATTTGAATAAAAATCAAGGACTTCTTGCCAAGGCCTTGCATACATGAATTGGTGGCTTTCCCTAACAAAAAACCAAATTCAATCTATTTCTCAGAGGAGATACAACTAACAATAAAAACAGAGTAAAACTGTGTTCTTACTTTCAAAGCGAGAGAGAGAGAGAGAGAGAGAGGAGAAAAAGTAGAAGTAATCGAAAGTCGTTTCTCCAATCACACCATATAAACACGATAGAGAACAGTATCCCTTGAGAGTTGAAAGACGACTCAACATAGAACTGAGTCAACTCGAAGATCAAGTAACTGGTCTTATTGATTTCAAAAGACAAATCAGAAAATGGCTCTGGCACGAAGACATGCACGGACAGATAACCCAATGAAATTATTGCACTAATTAGTCGGATCAGCTCATAACTTGAGACTGCGAGTCTGCGAGTTCCACCTTGAATGCACAACTCATTTGGACGGCCCACAGGTAATCAGAAGACCATTGCGGAAGGAAGTAAAATGAAAGACTGAAACATGGCGAGTCATCTCAGAGAAAACAGGTACATTTGTCCGAGACAAATTCCCGCTAGGACCACTACGCATGAACAAAATCAGGGACAAAGCTCATCGACCAATGGAGTCCGATTAAATCGACTAGGCCCACCAAAAACAGGAAGCAGAACCCACCAATAAAACTGAAACTCTCCCGGAAAACATGAACAAAACAAAAAATGAACCGGAGAGAAAGAGAAAGGTGAAATTAAAGGAAGTACCTCGTATTCCACCTCGCGTATCGGCAAGGATCGGTGTGGTTATAATGTATGTAAGCCTTGTTCTGTGCCCGGTTTTCCATCATGAATTTTCGAATGCCTTCTCTTGCAGAAACCAAACTCACCCTCGGGTACGTTATCATACCCCTTAGTACTGTACTTGCCGTCGGTCCAACAACATGGCCAGAACTAGCAAGGGAAACTGGAAAGGGGCCTGATGGCTGATGGCCGTCGGGAAGAGGGGAAGTTCAAACTTTTCACTATTTGATCGCTTTCACCCCAGAAAAGTTCCTATAGATTTTCAATATTTCAAAAAATACTGCTGAGTTTCTTTTTTACCCCAGAAACGTTTCTATAATGTTACATGAACGTGTCCATTTTAAACCCCAAAAACAAAATCCTTACTTTGGTCATGTTCGGCAAACATAGCTCTGGATCTAAGTATTCATAATTTTTCCAAAATCTTATATTTTTCACAATGCTTGCAATTCTTAAAATTTTAGTAATGTTTTTCAAAAAACTATTTGTGGTTTTATTTTGTAGTCCTTAATTGTAGACGTACGTTGATTAGCGGTACATCTTTTCAAAACACATTTCCAGCCAAAAGCTATTACACAAGATTTGCAACATTTTGTATTACAATTTTGTAACTATTATGTTCTGTGACAAAAAAAGGTGACAATTAAGAGTTCTTTTGAGAAAACTGACTTCTCTAGGTGGATAATTCCCATTAAATGGAAAGAGTACAAACTGATTTTCAGCACGTAGAGCGGCAAAAATACCATATATATATATATATATATATATATATATATATATATATATATATATATATATGTTAGCTACATATCCTAATTAAGAAGAATAAAAGATTTAAGAAGATGTAGTGTTTGCAAATGAAAATTTTAAGATGACCAAAATTTTGGTTTGCAAACACTACAGCCAATTTTCTATGTTCCTAAATCTTTTATAAAATGGCCAAAATATCACGGGCAGAAAGGTTTCTGTTTCTAATATGAACCTTGGATCAGCCAATGGACAAGGATCTCAAAGAAACCCAAACTATTTTCAAAACCTGAAACAGAAGTCCACAGTTCACAAACACCAAATCCTTCAATGATCCAAGCAAGCTCATCCTTCACAGTTTCACAACCTAACATATACTCTAAAATACTAAATTAACTAATGAACTATAATAAATAATTAACTAAATAAAAGAACAAATGTTTACCTCAATGCCATGCACTGAACTCAAACGCTCAAACAATACAACTTTGTGAACAAACAATCTCGTAACCTGCAGTAAAAATATACAGATTACATACAGATTAACAGACATCGAACTGGCATTTCTAAAGCATGCCAGAAATTCACAAATTCATAAAATTGTTATGACTACTGACAAGACTAGCAGATGTTGTAAAATTCACAAATTCAATACATCTTGATCTAGTCATCTACAGATTCTACACGGCAAAAATATCATAGTTACTTAGTTAGGTATTAGTGTGCAGAGTCTGCAGACTACAACTAAATTCCAAAGTGTGCAGACTACATCTACACGGCAAAAATACAACGGAATCCATGAAGCTAGACACACGGCAACAACTAGCAAGCTGCAAGTGCACTATGAAGCTAAAAAAATCATAGATCACTGTTAAGCTAAAAAAAACAATACCTTGCGAAGCGAGGGAGAGAGATAGGGGCTGTTGCGTGAGAAAGAGGGGCTGGGCGTGAGAAAGAGGAGCTGGGCGTGAGAGCGAAAAGAGGTGTGCGCCTGCGCGAGCCTTGAAGGAGCCAGGAGGGGTGCGAGTCTGCGAGAGAGAAAAGAGGGGTGCGGCCGTAAATGTTTTAAGCTTTCTGAAGCCCGCCTATCCTTATTGGCTTGAGTGGGGCCTAAGGGTGGACAAAGGAAAGGACCGCCCATCCAGTTCCGGTTCTTCTACTAACCGAAATCTTTTTTTTTCTACATTTCTACTAACCGAAATCAAAAATTGTATTCTGATTCCTTATTTGGACATAAGAAAACAGATTTTGTTTGGATCATTAACTTAAAAATAAATTTTTTAAGTTGCTATTGTTTTAGAATTTCAGAATATCAAAACAAATTTTAAATTAAAATTATAACTAAATTTTAAGATAAAATAAATACTGTCAAAATAAAATCTAAATTAAATTTACAAAAAAATTATTAACCATAAACAATTAAATATTTATAAAAAAATTTAAAGAGATAAATTTTAAATTAAAATTATAATTATAATATTTTTTAAAAATTAAAAAAAATTATACTGAAATCGAAAATTTTAGTATTTTCATCAAAATTTTTGATTTCGTTCCAAAAATTTTTTAAAATGAGATTCGAATTTCAATACTGGAAATGACAGTAACCGGTACGAAACCGAAATTTCCGGTTTGAACCGGAATAACTTAGGGGCCCGTTTTCATGTCCTCCGCTTTCCTCTCCAGCCAAGCAATCCATTCTCTTCGACTCTGCCCTCTCTTATGGCGGTGTCAAAAAAATGGGAAATTCGCTCCTCTTTCGCTGCCACACTTGCTCCGTGCCGAAGACGGACTGTCGAAACGACGTGTCGTTTCACCGTCTTCTGCTACCAAAGAGATTCAGAGAAAAGTCGAGCTTTAGCCCGGAAGGTATGCATGTTCAGCGAGATCTTAAAAACCCTGCGACTCCGATAATCGAAATGCACCTTTTTTCTCACTTTTTGTGCCTGTGATATAAGAAATGATTTTTGTTTTGTTCTCTCTTTAATTTGTGTGCAACATAAGTTGGATGTGCTTTCGGACAGATAATCGGCAAGTGGAAGCAGGAGGGAGGTATTGATGACAAGAATAGGGATTCAGGTTGCGCTGCATTGGTACGATCTCTAAGTCGAAAAAGAATGCCTCATGTGGCTCATGGGCTTTTACTTGAGCTGAGAATTCAGGGTTTTCAGCCGAACAGCTCTACGTTGTCGGCTTTGATGCTCTGCTATGCAGAAAATGGGCTTCTGCCACAAGCTGAGGCAATTTGGGAAGAAATAGTGAACAGCTCTTTTGTGCCAAGTACACAAATTGTTTCAGAGTTATTCGATGCATATGGGAAGCTGGGGCACTTTGATGGAGTAGCTAGAATTGTGGATCAGGTTGGTTCAAGGGATCTTAAATTTCTACCTCAGATTTACTCGCTGGCTATCTCTTGTTTTGGAAAAGGAGGACAGCTTGAATTGATGGAAAACACTTTGAAGGATATGGTTTCTAGGGGTTATATGGTGGATTCTGCCACTGGGAACGCATTTGTTGGATACTATAGCATCTTCGGTTCTCTGACTGAAATGGAAAATGCTTATGGCCGGTTTAAAAGGTCTAGTCTTCTATTAGAAGAGGAAGGGATCAGGGCCATGTCATTTGCATATATAAAGGAAAGGAAGTTTTACAAATTGGGTGAGTTCCTGAGGGATGTAGGTCTTGGTAGAAGAAATGTGGGAAATCTTTCGTGGAACCTTTTGCTGGTATCATACGCTGCGAATTTCAAAATGAAGAGCTTGCAGAGAGAATTTGTGAGAATGGTCGAAGCTGGATTTCAACCTGATCTTACCACGTTTAATATCCGAGCTTTGGCCTTCTCGAGAATGTCTTTGTTCTGGGATCTCCATCTTAGCCTCGAACATATGAAACACGAAAGGATCACCCCTGATCTTGTGACATATGGGTGTTTCGTTGATGCGTACTTGGATAAAAGACTTGGAAGAAATTTAAGCTTTGCTTTGAACAAGATGAACTTGGATGATTCTCCAGTGGTATTTACAGAGCCACTTGTGTTTGAGGTTTTGGGTAAAGGGGACTTTCAGACAAGCTCAGAAGCATTCTTGGAGTTCAAAAGGCCGAGTGAATGGAATTACAGAAAGCTGATTGCGTTATATCTCAAAAAACAGTACCGGAAGGATCAAATCTTTTGGAACTACTGACGAGTGCTGGGCTGCTTGTGCACAGAGAGTTTTGGGCACTTATTTAATTTTTTTTTTTTTGGTCTTGTAGGATTTAATCGCCTGAGAACTGATGCAGAGAAAGGGGGTTGGGTGAAAACAAAGTTGATTATTCATAATATTGCAAAACTTCCTAAGGGAAAATAAACAAGATTGGGTTGGGCCATCCGATTTGTATGTTATGGTACAGATACCTTCAGAGATTACGCTTAGAGATACTAATATCTGTCTCTTTTTTTTACTTTTTTTTCGGTTTCTGTGGGAAATTTACATTGCAATTCCAATAAATCATTAATTTCAGAAGTACTAACAATCTTCCTCTCAAAAAGCAAAACCATGAAGCAGGAAACAACTGTGAAGCCATTCTTCTAGAAAGTGTATGCTCCATTTTTCTTGGTGTCGATCAAAGCTGCAGGAATATTGGTGAACTTGATAAAACTGGCTGTCTGATGGTGATTTTCCTTCTGTGCTGATGAACTGAGGTGTAGCTCCATGCCTCAACTCTTGGTACCCTTAGGACATCTTTGATCAACTTTAGTCGTCAAGTTACCACCAAAAGCAAAATTTTACTTGGTTTTTTTTTTCTCAGCAAGGTGTACTGGATATCAAAATTCTACTTGGTTTTCCAATTGAAGGCAAAAAGGGTTCTTGATCCGTATATTATCTTCTTCCTATGAAAAATGGTACGTGCTCAAGCGGCTCTTTGGGGTCTCATATCTGTATTGTAGTTGCTCAGAATCACGAATCATATCCTTCATTGAAAGAAAATTGAAACTCAGAATTGCTATCTCAACTTTGAATTTACTTGATAAATTGTGAAGAGTAAATAGGCATAGAAGGTGTCGTGTTCTATAAAAATGGTTAATGATGCGTCCTTACGAAACGTATGCCCTTGTAAACAAGAAAATAGTCTCATGTTTGTGACCTCAACTTACTTGTAGTGTGGAAGTATGTCGCTGTCTCGGTGAGTTTGCTGCACCACTGCTCATGATGAGGCCTGCATACATGTTATCTTCAGCAAGTGCTCTTAGTCTGTTAAGTTCAGTTAACACAACTTCGAGATCTGGTCGATCTTTCCGCCTCATTTCTGTACATTGAAGAGCTAGCTTAGCGAACTTTAGCGCTTCTTCGAGCGGCCAGTCAGGAACAGCTGGGTCAAGCATCTCATCAAAAGTGCCATCCTCTATTGCCCGTTCAACATGATGAGTCAAACCCATTGGTGGCTTGGCTGTTATTATTTGTAGAAGCATCACCCCTAGTGAGTATACATCGGATTTTATGCCAAGCATGCCGGTTTGCTGATACTCTGGGTCAATGTAACAGAAAGTTCCAGCGGTGGATGTCATGCGGTACTGAGTTACAGTGTCTGCTACTGATGGAGGGACAAGCCTGGCCAACCCAACGTCACTGATCTTGCTGACATAGTTGCGGTCAAGCAAAATGTTGGCGGGTTTGAGATCACGGTGCACAAGCGGCTCGGGCTTAGAATGGTGAAGGAAGAGGAGACCAGTGCCAATCTCTGCAGCGATTCTGAATCTTAGTTGCCAAGGAAGATAGGGTGTGTTACCTCGGCGGAAGAGACGGTCTTCTAAGCTCCCGTTAGCCATGTATTCGTAGACAAGGCAGCCATACTCCGGGCAAGCTCCTAGAAGGAGCACCATGTTTGGATGCCGCATGGTGCTCAATATTTCAACCTGCAGAAGAGTTGCCAAAACATAACTTAGAAATGAAATCATAAGTAGGTGCTAGTAACCCTACTTTATGTATGTTTTCTGGTTTTTTCTTTTTTCTTTTTGTGGATTCACCTTCACAGATAGCTGTAGAGGTTGCATCAATCGGATAATCAATGTTGCAGCAGAGTAAGGGCTAACAAATATAACTTTGGATATTTTTAATGTTCTCTGGTTTGTGTTAACATTTTTCATGGTCTGTATCCATGCGAACACTGGGTTAGACTACATGTATGGACTCCTGGAGAATTGAGTCGCACATCAGAAAATACACCGTCTCAAAGCCTTACCTCTTGTTGAAACTGTGATTGTCCTTGAGCTGCATCTGGACGTAGAACTTTTATAGCTACTGGTGTGTGATCCAGTTCACACCCGTATACAGGCCCATAACCCCCTTCCCCAATTTTGCGATATTCTGAAAAGTTATCTGTTGCTGCTTCGATTTCCTGAATCGAGTATTTCCTGTACCTGATATCATTGTGTGTCAAAGCGATTATTGCCTTTTGTTTCCCCTCGGTTTCTTTGAGGGCTTTCATTTCTGCACTCATTCTCTTTTGCGCTTCCTGTTCCGCAAGCCTAGTAGCTGCTTCAGCTGCCTCAAGGGCTGCCTTACACCTACTTTTCTCCTTCTCTGCAACTGCCAACGCAGCTTCCTCAGCCAGTCGTGCCTCTTCTAATCTATGTTCTTCTTCCACTTTCCAGAGGTGAAGTTCCCTCGCCTGTGTTGAAATATTGTCAGAGTGAGTACTTGTATCGGACCATTTTAACAAGCGCATACTTGAGGAAACCCATTATTAATTTGTTTCTAATCAGCTCTTTGATGCTAATCCACTTTTATATCTATGTCAAAAACCAATTGGCTCTGTTATACAAAGGGTTAAAACCTCTTTTTTGATGCCTAATATCTTCATAAGGTTGTAGAGGCTGCCAATATGAGTAAAATGACAGCAAGTCATATGAAAGATTGGTGATAGAATGATGAAGAAAGCTTCAATAGATCAATGGAAGTTTAAAGAAAACTCATGATCCTTCAACATGGGAATAAATATTAAACTACTAACAACTGTTAGACTTGGCTCCAATGAAAACTTCAGCACTTAGCACCTTCTGCTTCGCTGTTAGTGCTGCCCGGCATGCCGAGCTGTACATATCCATTGTCTGCTTGAGCTCCAGCTTTAGCCTCTTCATCTCTGCTTCTACGTCATCCTGAAATTTTCAGAGCCAATCAATTACTGCTTCTCCACCGTATCAGCCCAAATGTACGTACGTAGACATAGGAGGACACGTTTATGCAGTAAAGCATGAACGAAGCCGTTGAGTTGTTTATGCCTAGAGGAAAAACTTTAGCTTTCGGCAATTTCAAAAAGATTAAGGGTTGTTAGAATTTCGCTTTATCTTATCTTATTTGTAAAACTAACTGCAACTCTCATGAACTAATTCTCTTACAATGTTCTGCGATGACGAAGACGAGGATAATTTCCCACTTTCACTTGAGCTTGAAGAGTAGTGATCAAACTGCGAATGTAACATATCAAGTTGCTTGTTTCCTGAGAGGGATGATCCAAAGTTTCCAAAGTCATGGTCTGAGCTGGTTGAAAGTCGAGGAGTAGTCAATCCAGATTCCAGAGTTTCATAAAAGGAAGGAAATAATCGATCTACACTTGGCCTTCCAGAGCTCACAAATGATATGTCAGTATCTGGAATGTAGGGCTCATATGGCTTGTTCATTGAGTCTCTATTATGTCTTGTGAATGGTGACCTGTTCCAGAAGTCGAAGGTCAGTGCTGTCATGGCAAACCAAAACTTTAACTGCTGTTACACAATAATATCGACTCTTTTTCATAAAAATCGATGTGGCACATAATTAGCAATCAACATCACTGTGGTTGTGCTTAGAGGAAAAAAAAAAATCACCGTGGCTGTTTCTACTTAAGGGTAGTGTTAGGTTAGTGCTCAATTGGATTCAGTTGTTAGAACAGGTTATTTTCTTGATATCAAGTTTATGGCATAAACTACCTAGGATTCATTAAAGCTTAAACTTGGCAATGCCTATGTCACCTTTGTCCAGAAATTCCATCACAGGGCCTGCATCAGGGCGTAGGCAGCCAATCATAAGGCTCCAGAACAAATAACAGTGAAATTAAATTAAGAGTTGCTTATGAACAGTAAAATTTATGAGGACCAAGACAGAAAATTTAACTTAACCATAAAACTAGATGAAGGAACTTCTGAACAATACTTTTGAAGCAAAGAGAAAGAAACTTTTGGCAAATTGGATTTAACAGCATGGATATCTAATGTTTCCGGTATGAATTGGTTCATGTGGCTATAGTTTGACAGTTATGCATCAAAACTTACATGATTTGATCGCCATATGGGCTCTGAGGTGGATGTGCTGTCCTTTCTCCTACAGCATTAGATAAAACTTAGTTTTTCAGTGATGACAAAACCAGATAGTCTAAAACAAAATGCAGCCAGAATTACAGAAGCAGACCTCTATGATAGTGGTTATGCATTGGAGATGCACCAACTTGATCAGAAATATGGTTTCCATGATTCTGCGTGTGGTCAACGGAAGAAACCTTTGCAGGTAGTGGACAAGTAGCGGATCGGATGGATGATATCTTTCCTTTGGCAATGACATACACAGTGCAGAAATTTGGTGCCCCTTTTGACACACTACTTGGGACGTCCATATTTTTGAATCTCCTGCAAGAAAATATCGTTACTATTAGGATGTTTTTGTTTCTATGCTGAAAAGGCCGCAAAGCACAAATGAAGTTGGTTGAATCTTTAACCCAAAGATCCTACTTTGATTCTAAGACCCTATTGGGCTTGGAAGTGGAGAAGTCCTCAGTCCTTTAACAGTCCCATTTCACCAGAATGAGGAGAGTTTCTAGTTAGGACAATGTTGTAGCGAGGTAATTTAGTAGCCTAGGAAAAAGACAAACTAATATGTATGTTTGAAGCATTTTTCCCCATCGGTAGGATCTCTATTAAGAGCAAGACCTCTTGCTACATTTGTGATATAGGACGTTACTCAATGAATTAAAGTGGTAACTAGGTTTTCTTTTCTTTTCTTTTGATTTGTTTATTTCCATCAGGTCTTTTAGCTATATTTTGATTACGATTCGTACCCTCTAAAGCTTAGGATTGAACCTTATAAATCAGTTTATTACTACATTGATCCTTATAAAAGTTGAGGGGGTTCTTCTTCCTTGCAGTGCTTAAAGACTCCAAGGGAGAACTTCTCTTGCCATACCTTCCACTAAATCAATTTGGTGGTTGGTGGTGCAGTCAAATTGTAGAAACGTAATTACCTTACAAGGCCACCCCTTGATGCTGCACCAAGAACCAAAATCTCAACCGTGTTTGCAGAAACATAGTCTATTAATGCTTTAGGTATATCCATGTCCTCAAGTACGACTTCAAAACATTTTATCTGTTGCAAACAATCATTCATTAGAGAAAAAAAGAAAGAAAAAACAGAACTTCAATTCATGAATATCTTTCTATAATATATGAGCCTGGATTGGCTATTTACGGCGCTTATATATCTTTCTGTATTCTTTTCTTGATCTGCTTGGACAGACTTGTTCTTGTTCATTAGGTACAATTTATGCTATTGTTGAAGGGAACCAATATGTAAAATAAAGAAGCAGAACCCCTACATTCTTTCTTGTGCAAAAGCAGCGATATGGAAGGAACAACTCCTTAGCTTGATTCTGAAGTTGTTGTTGGTATGCTCTAGAAACTTCATCATCCGCATGATGATCATGATTCCCCACTGCACAAAAAAGATAAAAATGCAAGTGATATATATAGGCCAGGAGATTGGGCTACGTTAACACTTGGCCATTTGGAATAGATAAAAAATAAAAAAACTGGGGAAGAAAGAGGGCGAAGAGTGTGCTGAGATAGCTTCAAACCCTGACCATTTGACAACCACGGAAGGACAAAGAAAATGAGCTTCAGTTTGCTGAAATTAATTAAGAATTTATGCTGAAAGCCTGAAACATCAAAGATATCTCAGATTCCTCATCTCATGATCTACAAATTACTGGGTCAAGGAAATTTGTTTTCTATTTTATTATCTTCTGATATTCTTTTGGCGCATCTTTTATCAATCTAAGATCTGTGAAAGGGTATCCTCTATCTTCTCTTCTACAGTCGTTCACGGGACTAAAAAATACATAGTTATATCGCATTCAACAGTAATTCATAGGAAACACAAAAACATGCAAACAAAAGGGGACAGCTTGTACAGTAACTCAAACAGTTAAAATATTCTACAATTGATTTTCCTGACATCATCATTCCTGCAAGAGAAAGCGGTAGATGGAGAGAAAGAGAGGGAGATGTTCACTTGGTTTGAGAATTGAAGGTAGCCTTTGGTTAACATGGACTAGTGTGAGACTTTGTCCCCTAGCAAGAAGATGATCGATAGTCCATTTCAGAGCATATTGGCTCGCTTTGTCTCTGTCTATCGCCACTGCTACCACCTCCTCCTTGTTATCTGCATTCCCCTTTGTCATTTCTCTTTAAATCTTTACAAGAACTCCTAAAAAAAACTTCCTGCAGGACAGAAAAGAACTCAGAAACAACACACGCTGTGTTAGAACTGCAACTGAAAACCCTCTTATCCAATACCCTTGAAAGATCTTATAGCACCCTGAAGGTAGCAACCCTCTTCTCTTGAAACCAGTAGCACCTCCCTTAGTTTTTCTGTCTCAATTCCAACACTCTGGAGAGATCAGATCCATCTCTATAGACAAATACACAGTCAGTTTTTTCTGGTGAGATTACTATGTCCACTAACGCTCTCCTCTCTCTATATTAAGCTTTTTCTGTTTACAATAAGTCTGTGTTATGTATTTCAGTACCGTTAGAGACCCAGTCCATCTTTGGTAGGCAGGTTTTTAGTTTTACATGGGCAGCCTTCCGGAATCAACTGTAACATATTATATCCAATATTTCTCAGCTTCGTTGTCCTTTAATCTACATCAACTCAGGATAATCATATCATTTATGAAATAAATCTCTGGATCAGTACTGTAGAAGTTCGGTGTGTCGGCCATGATTCCAGGATTTCCACAGCATATTGTGAAGGGGCTTCCTCAGTTCCTTGACCAGATCCCACATTTCTATGTGCACATTTATGGTTTTTTGGGTACTTTATAATGTATCTTTGTTTTTTTTTCTTTTTCTAAGCAAAGTTGATTAATAGTTCAATGTAATGCAAGGAGGGATAATGTATCCTGCAACTGGAAAGAGTCTCACTCGTGTACTAGGCAAATCAGGCACCTATGGTAGCCAACTAGTGGCTGGATTTTTTTTATTTTTTTAGGACGGTAGCGCATTCGAATTTTATTAAAACCGTAGTAACTATTAAGCTTGGCTGGCTACAAATGAAATACCAATAGCCAAGTTAAAAACCATCTAAGACCTGAAAAATCAAAAGGAACCAACCCATACAAAGAATTATCTTTTATCAAACACCACGTATCAGTGCGAATAACACAGACGGTAATCCATCTGAGGCAGCACACATCAAACTCACTAGTGCCTGGATATAGTGAGCAAGTTCCTTAACAGCTTACAACATATAGATAGAGCATGTAACACAACCAGGACTTGTGGCGAATCAGCAGCAGCATTTTCAATAGCATGGCCAGCAACTTCAAACAAGATCCGCCACCAGTATGCATGCAAGCACTAGAACAGGTATCATTGCATCGGTGGCCACCGTGGAGCCAGTTGTTCCTTTCCTTCCAAATGAGATACTCAGACGCAGATTAGTGTGGCAAGGGTATTATTGCGGATCGTCCTTTGCCTTTTGAAATTGCTGGAAAGGAACTGATCAGTATCTTTCAAGCTAATGTCCCTCCAAGGAAAGTTGCAGTACTTGTGACAAAGGGAAGAACAAATTCTGCAGGAAAAAGGGCAGGAGAAAACTATGCCATCCATGGCTCTACCTAAACGTTTGCTTCGCATAAGGAACACTTCAGCGACTTGGGCAACGCTTGCCTGACCAACTCTATATCCATAATGCCTTGGCTGATCAAATTCTGTGTATATTGTCAGACCTCGAGGCACATAAAAATGTTTTACCAACAAACGTTATAACTACGTGGAACTCAGACCTTGAATCTTGCTCAATCGGTTTTCCGGCCTAATGTTTTCAACCTCTTATTTTATTTGGATTTTGACTAGGCAATCCACCCTTATCTTTACTTTCTTCATCCCTCCCCTGCAAAAGACGCTTTCAAGAGACATCTGGTTTTGTCAAATAGCAAGCTTCGATAAATGTTTCGGCAATGCATGTTGGGGACAACTAGCTATGCCTTTAGCGAAAGAGAACGAGAAACCAATATGGTCAACTTTCGGACAAAAATATCTGGCAGACACACATCATGCTGCAATGTCGTCAGTGATGGGTGTCTTCAGCACTTCTCCTGCTTAAGGCTGCAACACTTCCGATATAATCTTCCCAATAGAAAACTTATAAACATATATGGAAACCGTTATGTCGCATCCTGGACATAGGCCATTATGATCGAACAACTGACATAAATTTCTTGCCTTGAAGTGGAATGGAAGAAAACTCATCTTAGAATTTAACTGGATTTTAATAACTATGTAATTATCAAACGTCAGCCATATGGACCTTATATGACAATTGATAAGGAGGATTTGAAAAAATTCTCACGATGCAATTGGCAATATCACTAGTAGCACTCAGAAAAAAGTATGAAGGTAGAAAGTCATCCTCAGGACGTTTTCTGTGTCATCTGTAACACTCAGTAATTCCATGGCATCCGGGCCCTTTCTCATATGTGCTGTTATTTGTCCAATTAGAGTCGTCGCTCAAGAATTTTCACAGTAGCTCATTTTCTGTACATTGTAGTGATGTTATTTTAGTGGTCATTAAGATGTGATCTGAATCCTTGTGAAAATTGTTCACAACACGCGTGCGCGCGCGCGCGATTTTAGTGGTCATTAAGATGTGATCTGAATCCTTGTGAAAATTGTTCACAACACGCGTGCGTGCGCGCGCGCGCGCACACAGAGAGGCAAAGCCCAAAAAATGGAAGTTATCAGCCAAAACATGAAAGCAAAGCCTTTCCATTCTGCTTTAAACCCATGTCATTAGCGCACTGGCAAACCCCACCTCTACTGTAAATTACACCGAGTTACACGTAGACAGTAGAAACGGTTGACCCCCAGTTTCCACCATCAAATCAATTGAAGAAAAAGTTCTAAGGAATCAAGAGCCAATCGTATGAGCGAATTGAAGTCACCAGACAATCCTCTTGAAGATTCAAAGTCTGCCTCAGTGCTAGCATATGAGGTGAAGAAATCTTGATCACTAGCGTTGTTCTCTCTCAACTCTTCAATTCTCTCTACTGCCTCTTTCAAATCCCACCTCTTGTCTACGTTCCCTTCGCAACAAGCCAACCCAATCCTCAAAAGCTTGTGCATCTCCCGCGTACTGTTCTCTGTTGCTCCAACCTCCTTGTCAAACACCACGTTTTCAGGAACAACAGAATTGACCCAACTAAGATTTGAAATTTCCTCCTCATTTCCCTTACCTTGTTGTAGAATGTTTGGGGTGGACGTGCCAGTTAAAATCTCTTGTATCAGTACTCCGAAACTCCATACATCAGTCTTCTTTGTGATCCGACTATGCTGCAAGTACTCTGGAGACTTGTAAACCACCATGACCTCTTGAGAGTGCTCTTGGTTCATCACAGGGACTAGACCATAGTCAGTGAGAAGGGGCTCAAAGGATTCGTTAAGAAGAACATTGGAGGATTTGAGATGGCCATGGGGTGCAATTAGGTTAGGCAGCTCATTGTAGAGATACTGAAGGCCCCTGGCTACACCTTTGACAACCTTTAATCGGGTTGGCTGGCCAAGAGCTTGATGTCCTGAAAGAATGTCAGTGGCAGCAAAATTAGGAAGTTCAGCCTTCTGTGGTAGATAATCAAGTGATGCTATTTTCAGTACTCACAATAAGATAAATTTGATCAAAAATATACACCTAAGAGAACAGTACCAAACTCATAATTAAGCTATAACAAGCATGGTCTTGGTTGTATGAATGGGTTATCAAATAAAAACTTCAGGGCAGCAGGTGAAGCATGAGTAGGGTGATTACAACTAGATGCTACGTAAAAGGAATAGCGAGGATAAAGAAAGCTGCGTTCACAATTGTTCAACCAGTTTGGATATTGTTTTATGATGATTGATCAGTGCCGCGCACGGCTAAGACTCCATCACAACGCATACATGCATGCAGGTATAATTTGTTGTGGACATTCTTATTGATATATGGAAAATGTGATTTGTCTCCTATCTGTTGTTTATGTCTTGATAAATTATCTGTGCTATCTCACTTGGTTGTTAAGATTGTGATATCAGGTCTTCAGTTTTCGACTCTTGAACATGTGTCTAGGTCATAGGTGGGTTCAAATTGTAAACAGATCTTTGTCTTGGTGATTGACAAATTTCTCTATCTTGTTTTCGGATATATTGTTGGTTTTGTCACGGAATTGCCAAAGGGGAAGTTTGTTAGGGTATTTTCGTGTTGGCATTATTCCGTGTCAAAATATGTTGTGTTTGAGTTGTAAGTTTGGTTACATGTTCAAGAGTTAGAAGTGGTCTGTTTAATATGTCATCCCGTTCAACCAGCGTTCGACACACGCTCGAGCGTCCTTGGAATATGCAGACAGACTTGTCATTCGCGACCAGCGCTCGAGCGCCCTTGGAGAACATTATACAGAGACGCCACGCTCGACAGCAGCTCAACATCGACACTCGAAAAAATTCAGACAGAAGCCTTGCGCTCGACCGACGCTCTAGCAGTCTCCGGCGAATTTCAGAAAATGCTGAATTTTTGGAGTTTCCTTTTGGAAGACACGTGAAACCCTAATATGTTTGAGGGTGGCCGTCCTAAAGGAGGTCAAGGAGTTTTTTGTATGTTCTAGCTGCCTCCTTTCTTAAAGACAAGGGGTTGAGAGATTTTGTGCGAAAAAGTAATGGATTTCTTCTTCACTCTTCAATCATAGTGTATTGATTCCTTCATGGTGGTGAAGGAGTGCTGATGAACAAGGTTGTTCGTGGAGATCCTTAAGAAGAACCTCAAGGCGTTGAGGTGAATGCCGCTTGGAGCGGGTCTGAGCGAGGTAGCTTAGATTATTACTTCAGGGGTGTCAAAGTCAAGCAACTGGGGTTGCCCGTGTCTGAATCACTGTTGTAAGTTATTCTTCTTAGTGGATTTCGGGTGGCTGCTAGCCCAGAGTGTTTTTTCCTTTGAATGGTATTTCAAAGGTTTTCCACTTCGTCATCAAATCGCTTGTCTCCTTATGTTTGATTGATCTCTTTACAAGTTGATTTTCGGTTTTGATGATTGTGTTGAATTAATTGTTCGATCTAGGCTGTTCAGTATTAAAACTTGTTTTAATATTGGTATTGTTTAAATAATTTTTATATTTCACCTATTCACCCCCTTCTAGGTGAAGTTAGGATCTAAACTAGGTTTTTCAACTTGAACCACATTACGGAGGTTGACAGGAAAATAACTCACCCCTGGACAGTGTTCAAGCCAGGCTGTTTTTGCCAACCATCAAAGGAAGCCCCATGATATGACAGGACAATCTTGAATGTAACTCTTGCCCATTTCCCAGTCCTATCTTCAGTAGAAACAATCTCCAACTCAGTTTTGTCAGAAACCTCTGGAATTTCAGAATCATTATGAACATGATGTGTCTGCGAAAAAAATTCTATGGAATAAATAACAACTAGTTGTATCAGAGAATCATTGGTCAATTGTCAAATAACACATACGCAATTTTCTTCCCACCAATCACGAGGGAAAAGTTCTCAGAACAGAACAGAAAATGTTGTGGGAAATCAGCCATTAAGAAGTATATAAGGCACCTCATACAACAGCTGTAAAAAAGTGAATATATTACAGAAAAGGCATAAATAAACTACAGAAGATAGGATCCACATCAATTTAGCATAAGAAGGAGAAAAGGCAACAAACGACAAAAGTGTCACTTCCAAAATGTTGCTATGATCCCTTTCTTGCACTTCCATTTCCAATGACTGTCATACTTTATAGAATACATATGTACCTTTACACGCTAATCAAAAGAAAAGTGCGAACTATTTGCCTCCCAAGGAAAATCTAAGACACCGCTGAACTTAAATGCTGTAATTAAGAGGAAAAATTCATATATGGAGGGGCACACCACCATAAACTCAAACCAGATGACTGTTGGTGTTGGGGGGGAAGAAGAACCTGAATGAGCTGCTTTCTCCACTCCCTACAGTCCCAAACACTTATTATTGTCATTAAAAACCTATTATGGTGTGAAAACCAACATGTAGTTGTCTTCTATAATGTGGGTTTAGTACCGAACACTTATTATTGTCATTAAATACCTATTACGGTGGGAAAACCAACATGTAAATGTCTTCTTATAAGGTGGGTTTAGTAAACCAGTTACTGAAAGCTCTTTATCTTTAATATCTAATCAAAACAATGCTCCAAACATAAGGTTTGCAGAGACAATCATGAGACGTAATTATTACAAACAAAAATATATGTCTGATATCAGATTCTAATAGTAACCCACCTCAATCCCAAACAACATGGACAATGATGTGCCGCCATTGACTGCATTTGAATAAAAATGAAGGACTTCTTGCCAAGGCATTGCATACATGAATTGGTGGCTTTCCCTAACAAAAAACCAAATTCAAGCTATTTCTCAGAGGAGATACAGCTAACAATAAAAACAGAGTAAAACTGTGTTCTTACTTTCAAAGAGAGAGAGAGAGAGAGGAGAAAAAGTAGAAGTAATCGAAAGTCGTCTCTCCAATCACACCATATAAACACGACAGAGAACAGTATCCCTTGAGAGTTGAAAGACGACTCAACATAGAACTGAGTCAACTAGAGATCAAGTAACTGGTCTTATTGATTTAAAAGACAAATCAGAAAAGGGCTCTGGCACGAAGACATGCACGGACAGAGAACTCAAAAAAATTATTGACTTAGTCGGATCAGGTCATAACTTGAGACTACGAGTCTGCGAGTTCCACCTTGAATGCACAACTCATTTGGATGGAACACAGGAAATCAGAAGACCATTGCGGAAGGAAGTAAAATGAAAGACTGAAACATGGCGAGTCATCTCAGAGAAAATAGGTACACTTGTCCGAGACAAATTCTCGCTAGGACCACTACGCATGAACAAAATCAGGGACAAAGCTCATCGGCCTAAGGGAGTCCGATTAAATCGGCTCGGCCCACCAAAAACAGGAAGCAGAACCCACCAATAAAACTGAAACTCTCCCGGAAAACATGAACAAAACAAAAAATGAACCGGAGAGAAAGAGAGAGGTGAAATTAACGGAAGTACCTCGTATTCCACCTCGCGTATCGGCAAGGATCGGTGTGGTTATAATGTATGTAAGCCTTGTTCTGTGCCCGGTTTTCCGTCATGAATTTTCGAATGCCTTCTCTTGCGGAAAACAAACTCACCCTCGGGTACTTTATCATACCCCTTACTGTACTTGCCGTCGGTCCAACAACATGGCCAGAACTAGCAAGGGAAACTGGAAAGGGCCTGATGGCTGATGGCTGATGTCCGTCGGGAAGAGGGGAAGTTCAAACTTTTTCTCTATTTGATCGCTTTGACGGTTTGACCCCAGAAAAGTTCCTATAGATTTTCAATATTTCAAAAAATACTGCTGATTTTCTTTTTTACCCCAGAAACGTTTCTATAGATTTGTCAACGAGCTCTATAATGTTACACGAACGTGTCCATTTTAAACCCCCATAAAAAAATCATGGTATTCTTGCAATTCTTAAAATTTGAGTAATGTTTTTCAGAACACTATTTGGGGTTTTATTTTGTAGTCCTTAATTGCAGACGTACGTTGATTAGAGGTAAATCTTTTCAAAACACATTTCCGGCCAAAAGCTATTACACAAGATTTGCAACATTTTGTATTACAATTTTGGAACTATTATGTTCCTTGACGAGAAAAAAAAGGTTACAAACTTAGGTAGCATTCGGATCCAACATTTCCAGCATATTATAAAAAATTATAAATTAATAGTTTTTTTACATCAAACAATTTTTTATTATTATACTATTCAATCAAATCTTCTTTCTCCTCACTTTTTCATCAACTCCCACAAAATATCTTTACTTTTTCACGAACCCCCAATACCCCAACATTTCCACCATCCTAAAATTTTCACAAACAAACACCACTTTAGATAGTTTTTTTTTTAGAAAAAAAAATTAAGATGGCCAAAATTTTGTAAAAAAATGAAAAGATAGATTATTTAAATGAATTTTTTGTTTATTATAATGAAAAAAAATTATTCGACAGGAGAAATGAATTATTTCACAGTTGTTTTATTACCAAAATTTTAAGACGTAATGGTCTTCAGTTAGAGGAATTTTTTTCCCTTTGACAAATAGAATTAAGCTTTAGATATGTTCTATATTATCCCCAATCCAATAAAGTTTACAATCCAAACCCGATTTCTTAGTCTAGTTCTTGTACTTTGCACCATCCATCTATTTCCCCTTGAACAACCCTCTTCCGGCCTTTCCGGATCACTTCAAGCAATTCCATCACCCAATTTGGTAACATCCAGTACAGTTCATCACTGTTTGGTACACTTTCCTCTGGGTGTTCAATGGTGGCAAGACGTGGTGGAGGAAGGGAGAACGAGGAGAATACGCAAAGAATGCAATCAAAATGTTAACAAAAATACTAGAGAAAAATACATTTTTCACTCACAAACTACTATAGATTTTGCACTTCGCACCCTAAACTACTACTTTTGAGACATTACACCATCTGACTACAAATAAGACACTTAGAGGAAACTGTCAAATTTTTATCTACTATAAAAATCGATGAAGCTAAAGATGCTGCCTCCTCATACATGGAGCATACAAGGTAGCTGCAAGTCGCAACCACAAAAACAATATGAAGCTCATCGTAGTGCTTGCTTCCATTCTAATAAAACGAGATTCCAAAAACATGTTTTAGAGAAGAAATCCAAAGCATATCATGCCCTAAACGCGATTCCTTAAAATAATGGTCTTCTGTCTTCTGGAAGCAAATCATCGAAACACAAATTCCAGAGATTTTCGTTCGCGAGCTATTAAGAAGCAATAAGAAGCGGACTTGATCCAGTAGGCCGAGTTACCTCTCCGATAGCTCAATTTCTTCCCAAATTGCAAGATTTGATCCCGCGGCGGCCATCTTTGTCTCTCTCTGGATATTTGAGATCATTTTGTTTTATATTAATGAAGAGGGGAGATAAATAGTAACAAGATACAAGAGATTTTAAGTGGTTCGGTCTAGAAGACCTACATCTGCTGTATTTTGTATATATTTTTATTAAAAAATAATGAAATTGATAAGAAATAAATAGAGAATATCAAATATTGAAATTTGTGTGAAAATTTTGAGGTTCCGTTGTTTTGATTGTGAAAATGCTTAAGTTTTGACAAATTTTCTTTAAAAAAGGAAGATCTTGATTTTACCAAACATCATTTAAATTACTTCCTCCAATTTAAAATAGGCTTTTGTTTTACCCCCAAGGGCGATAGCTCAGTAGTTAGGACAGACATTCTTATTAGGGTTGGACGTACCAAGTTCGAGTCTCAAGGGTGTGAGATGGATTTTCCTGCTGCTAGACGAGTTCTTAACTTATCTACTCCCTGGATTGTGGGGTCGGTCCAATAGGCCGTAGTTTATACTTCAGAGTTGGGCCAAACGGGTCCGGCTTTGAAGGATTTCTACGTTATAAAAAAATAGGCTTTTGTTTCCATTTTTCCTTATTTTCCAAGGGATCATCTTTCTTTTTATTTTTCTCTTAAGATTTTTTCTTTTCAAATAATTGAACTTTGGAAGGAAGATAATAAAAATATTGAAAATGGACCCAATAACCTTTTTAAAAGTGGTATAATTGGAATCCATTCACTAAAATATATATATTTTTTAATCATTCAGACTTTGTTTGGGATCAGGATTGAACTCAGGCTTTAAGACTTAAGTCTCTCTTTTAAGTCCCCCCCCATTTGGACGTGTTAGGTTTGAAAGATGATTTCTGCAAAATCACAAACCCGCCAATGTCTTTCATGCTTTACTTGCATCGAAGTCAAATGATTGACACAACATGTGGACCCTACACTTTTAAATGTTGTCCAATTAAAATTATTATTTTTATAACATTGGCCCTAGAATGGAGTCCACCTATAATTGTTTTTTATAGCATGGACCTTAGAATGAGGTTCACCTAGAGTTGTTTTTTATAAAATGGGGCTCCTCGTCTGATTGACGCATTTCTTCAAAATGCTGAAAAAAGTAATTATTAGGGTCTTACATCACTCAATCACAAGAATCACAAACTCGGTATAAAGCCCCAGAAGACCTCTCTCAATCTCAAACCTGATCCCAAACAAGGCCTGAAGCTATCATTCTTAAATTATCTTCTAAAACATTTATTTTGGATTAAATATTGTTCTGTAGGGCCTGGGCCCTTTAGTCTCAAACCCTTTATTTTTTTATATGCAGAGGGTGAAAAGACGTCGTTTCACCCTCTGCCTTAAAAAAATAAAAACGGTAAAGCTTCTCGACCCCCTCTCTCTCTTTTTATCTCTTCCAGTTCTCGACACCCTTGGCCATCTCTCTTCTTTCTCACCCATTGCTGCACGGCCCGCATGGCCGCACCACCGTGCCCACTGCCCCACTGCCGCAGACCCCACCGCACCACCACCGTGCCTATTGCCACTGGCCATTGGCCACTGCCCCGTTGGCCGTTGTCCACACGCACCTCACGCGGCCACGCCGCTGGCCCACTGTCTCTGCCTCTCTTTCTCGGTCTCTCCCTCTCTCTCTCTGAACTCTCAAGTCTTAGTTCTCTCTCAATCTCAATATATTGATTTTTGAGAGTTTCAATTTTTGTAGGATCCTCGAGATTTTACACTTGAAAATTGCTGGATTTCCAACCCCTAGTATGTCTCTCTATCCAAGATTCTCTCCTACAATTCAGTAGAAAAATTCATTTATTTAGTATGCTATAAATGCTTTAGGGTTTGGAATTTTGTGAAATTGTTGGAGGATATGATTGAATTGGTTTTCATATTTGTGGTTGGTTTGTTAAAATATTGGAGGATGAGATTGAATTGGTTTGAATATTTGTGGTTGGTTTGTGAAATTATTGGAAAATAAGATTGAATTGTTTTGAAATTTGGATATATGTGATATGTGAAACTATTTATTTGAATTGGTTTGTGAAATTGTTTTCATTTTTGAATAATTTGATTGTAATGTCAATTGAATCCAATATAGTTAGATTGGAATTTGAATTTGAATTAGACATTTCGACATTTTGTGAAATAGGGGATTTTTTTGGTAGTATTATTTTTAATTAATTTGACTATAATGCCAATTGAATGCAATGTAGTTAGATTCGAATTTGGATTTGAATTAGGAAATTTGACATTTTGTGAAATTGAGGATTTTTTTTTGTAGTATCATTTTTAATTAATTTGATTGTAACGTCAATTGAATGCAATGTAATTAGATTGAAATTTGGATTTGAATTAATTAGATTGGAATTTGGATTTTTGAGTTATGATCATTGTGAATATGTTTTTAAAACTATTGTGAACGAAGACATTTTGTAATATTTTCAGAAGATGCAAAAACATATGATGCAACTGACATCTCTCGGTCATAGTACATAGTACGATACATGTATTCTAATATTTTTAATACTTTTAGTTTTAAGTTTTAATATTATAACTCTAAGACAATTTTTTACATTACTAAGGGAAAAAAATCTTGTCATTTCGTTTTTAAAGTTCGACCCCATGAATTTTGATCACGGATCCGCCACTTAAAAAAAGCAAAAAAAAAATGGACCGATGACTGCTCTCTTCCTATTTATCTTTTTCTCATCTCTCGCTGTAAGCACTCTGCGTCTCCAGTCGGTGTTTCGCGTTCTGTTGGACCTCGAACTCTGTTTCTAAATCTCCCAGTCTCACCCATGTCTTCGTTTTGTGTTAATACAGGTTGCCTCCGCCGGCGCCGACGCCTCTCAAGCGGTAGAGAACACATTTAGCTCGAAAGTCTTATCTAATTCATTATTGGAACAAAGAGATCAAGAACCCATGATCTCCCTCATGATCTCCCTTATGTTTTGTCGTTGGTCCCTCCACCCCATTCCGTTAATACAAATAACAAAATTTTGACACATAAGCCCTCACTGTAAAATCACCTTCCCACCTGGCTTAACACATCAGCTCCCCTCTTTTTTTTCGCCTGACCCCGCCCTCTACATAATCAAACCCTAACCCTCAATTCCCCTCTCTCTGTTGCGAATCTCCTTCTCCCGAAACACCATCCTCAAAATTGTTTTAAACCCTAACCCAAATTCCCAAATCAAGCATCCATTCCATTCTAAATTTGCCCACATCCAGTAATTATGAATAAAGTCTTCGTCTTCCGATGGAAAGTGAGAGAAAATGCTATGAAGCCTTTACTGAGGGCTTGGCTTCATTTCACGCTTCCATTAACAATAAATATCATCCTCTGCATAGGGACTCATTCTATAACAATTTGCTTCATCAAAAAGGTTTAAAAAGATTTTCTAATAGTCTGTCTGTAGTGTGATTGTGTAGTTTCTTCTCATCCTCCGTCAAGACTCAGTTACATGGTTAATAAAATGTCTTGAAGGGAAAGACAATGTATGAGCCTACCTGGTCGATGGGTCTCCTGGAAACGAAGAGAGGTTGCATTAATTGTTGTTGATTTTTTTCCTCGAGGCACATGTTAATGGAGGGCGTGAGATTCCGGTGGGCGGCGCACGTGCGTAGACAACCAAACTTTTCATTTATTTGGGTGGATATGTACCGACGATGGGTGGGGTTAGGCGGAAAAAAGAGAGGGGAGCTGACGTGTTGAGCCAGGGGGAAGATGACTTGGCGTGAGGGCTTATGTGTCAAAGTTCCGTTATTTGTATTAACAAAATGAGATGGAGGGACCAACGGTAAAATGGAAGGGAGATTATGAGGACTAAATTTATGGTTTTGATATCTTAGGGACTAATTCGATTTTCACGTATAATACAAGGACTGATTTTGTATTTATCCTAAATTTTAAAGCCTTTTTAAAAAGTTCACTAGGTTTATTTGTCATTTTGATGCGAAAACTCACTCAGTCAAACACCCTTAGACTCATTTAAGGGAAAATTCATCACACTCAATCACAACTTGTCATTTCGTCTTTAAAGTTCGACCTCCTTGAATTTTGATCCTGGCTCTGCC
Organism: Myrica gale; assembly: GCA_963930655.1. Lineage (NCBI taxonomy): Eukaryota > Viridiplantae > Streptophyta > Magnoliopsida > Fagales > Myricaceae > Myrica > Myrica gale. Next base: position 21,602,678 of record OZ005616.1, read on the forward strand.
AATGCCCTGGCAACCCAAAAGAACAACGACGAGGAATGAGAATGGTCAACTCTAGAATATGCACACAAACCATGGTTACATTGCAAAGGAACAATTGGTTCACCATAAACATCTTCAAGATCTGCAATCCCGAAGTCTGGTTTGAAACCCCGGACCAAAGGCCCTGGAGCTGGAACTATCCCCAGAAACACATAACTGTTTGAGCCACTTTGGGGGTATAAATACCGAATGCACTGACACGAGCCACTGGACGAGAAAGGGCAAGATGCTCTCTTCCTTCATCAACCAAATGACCCACCTCATTTTGCAAGTTTTCCTCACATGTGTGGGGTCTATCATCCATACAGACATCTCTTCCTTGATTCTCTTTAGCTTCAACAATAAAAATGATCCTTTTTTGATTGATTTTGGTGTGGTCTATCCACTAGTGGAACATTTCTTCCTTCTAAGTGAATGAATGGATCAATAACCCCAGCTGAAAAAGTCTTTTTCGAAGATACCCTTGTTCTCTCAAGGTTTTCATCTTCCATCGTGTTAGGGGATGCCAATTTAAACCTTCCAAACTTCGTGCGCCTACGCTTTAGTGTATAATTCCAATGATTCTTGATTGCATTATCAGTTCTACCTTGAAGGAGGTCCGACAAATCTTCATATCAATCAAACAGAACATTCACTGAAAATCTTCACTGAAATACATTTACTTAAAAAATTGGGTTAATGTCCTTTTTAGTCCCTAGGTTTTGGGGCGGTACTCTTTTTAGTCCCTAGGTTTTATTTTTGTTCAAAACAGTCCCTAGGTTATTTACGTTTGTCTTTTTAGTCCTTTCGTCCAATTCCGTCACTCCCGAGCCCAGTCAGCTAACGGTGTGACACGTCACACCCAATAGAATATTGCCACGTGTACTAATTTTTTTTTTTTAAAAAACAATTTCCACATGGTTAAAAAAAAAAAAACCAAAGATGTTCCCATGGCCACCTCCCCGTCGCCGGCGAAGGGTGGCCCCCCAGCCACCACCGTCAATGGGGAGCCCAGATCTGGGCTCCCGCTCGTCGGTGGCCAGACGGGGAGCCCAGATCTGGGCTCCCCGTTCGGTGGTGGCCACGGGGCCGCCTCTCCCGTTTTTTTTTTTTTTTTTTTTTTAGTTTTGTCCATGTGGACATTTTTATTATTTTTTAAAAAGTTGGTACACGTGTTAATATTCTATTGGGTGTGACGTGTCACACCGTTAGCTGACTGGGCTCGGGAGTGACGGAATTGGACGGAAGGACTAAAAAGACAAACGTAAATAACCTAGGGACTGTTTTGAACAAAAATAAAACCTAGGGACTAAAAAGAGTACCGCCCCAAAACCTAGGGACTAAAAAGGACATTAACCCTAAAAAATTAACATAAGAGCTGACATTCGAGGCTCAGCCAATCCTCCAAACAGAAATACAAGCAAATTCTTAACTCTTTTCTTCCCTTCTCCTGCACTAGCTAGTTTCTTATATAGACATGTAACTACTTCTTAAAATTGTAATATTGAAAGTACGATATTACCCTGATAAATGTAAATACAAAAACAATTGCACTAATGGATTTGTATGGTAGAGTAGGCCTTTGAAACACTAAGTTCAAAAAGATCATCATGATCTAGAATGTTCCTTCCTTGCGGCCCATAATTGCATCTCAGCCCATGTCCACTATGAGCCCTTACGTAGACATGTTACATTCCTCACCCCTTCAAACAACCTTGCCCGCAAGGTTGAAGGTTACATTTGTAGTTTCTCCACCATTTTCTATTTTCTTGAGGTCATCATTGCCAATTTAATGAGGATCAAGAATAAGAAATTGACAATCTCCACTTGTTTCATTGTATTCAACTCCCAGTATGTATATGCAGCAACACTACCAATTGCACTGTACGATCAACTCTATACATTTTTCAAGAAGCTCAACTCCAAATGTAACATTCAAGACTTTAAAGTGACACCCAGAAGTTTGTCCAAACCCAATCTCAACTCAATGGAAATACAAAGCCATGCATGAGACCCAAATAAAACAACGAGAAATTTGTCCAAGTCCAAGCTCAACTCAATGGAAGCACAAAACCATTCACGAGACCCAAATAAAGAATGAGCTCGACCTCTCTCTACAAGTGCCTGTACATCCTTCAGCCAAGTAAAAACATGTTCTATTGCCTGTCCACATAATAGGAACTTTCTTTCAGAATATTGAGCATATTTACCCATAAGTTTGACAACTAATTCAATTTCTCGCAAATATATCTTCTCCTCATGGCCCTTAAAGAGAAACACAACATTCATATATTGACATTCATATATTGACATTTTGCACTCCAAAAATCTTTGAAGTATTAACATATGAAGGCTTGATAAACATTTGCTGCCTTTTTAGCCTCCTCATAGCTAATCATCCTCTGAAATAACAGTATACCCAAAAACACACCAGTAAAAAGTTCTACGTCTCCATGTGGAAACGTTGTGGTCTTCCATTTAATTGAAAGCGACAGATGTCGTTGTGGAGGAAAAGTGAAGACATTAAGTATACCTACCAGCTTAAACATACATTTATTAAGAACAAGAAATGAACACCTAATGCACTTAAAATAATGCCCAAGTAATTTGTCCAAAACTTCCTTCACCGTAGTCATGTCTTCCCTTCAAAATCACATGTGACCAAGTTTGAAAAATTGTTCCCACCATAATAAAATTAGACACGTGAAACTCACTGTCATGGAGAAGAAACGTGGCATTATGTTGCAATGACCCCTTGCTGGAACCAAAATGCTTCAGTATCTGATTCTTATTTTCATTGGTTTTAACTACCACGGTTCGGAAAGACCCAACAACATCTCTTTGCATCTTTGTATTAGTAAATTCAAGCAATTCAACAAGAGGCAGAATTTCACCTTCCATCCAGACATGAGTTTTAATGCTACAATACTCATGAGCAGATTTAATTAGATTGAAGATATGAACATTCGCGCCCACCTCGAAGAGTAGTGCTTGTCTTACGTCCCATGTGGGTACGAAAATCTCTCTCACTTCTTCAATTTCTCCTCTAGTGTCTGCATTTGCCCCTTCTTATCTGGAGATCTCTGATGTTGGCACCTCTGATGCTCAATGAACAAACGCAAAAAAGCTCTCAACAAGAGGCTCACCCCAAACAGTGATTTGAATAGTAGAAAAGTCACAGAAAAAGAGAGATAGAAGGCTATTTTAGAAATATAGAAATAGAGTAACTCGAGCTTTTTCTTCCGGATTCCCTTTTCTTTCAGTCGTCTCGATACCCACAGCGGAATCTGTCGTAACCTTCGATGCTTACGATGGCCAAAAACAGACCGCATTGCATGCTTTTGGAAATTTTAGACGCCTTGGACCTTATAAACTCTATTGTAAACAGAATTTTCTTAAGGGTGATGATAGCTTGAGATAGGTTTTAGGAAATTTTCTGCACTGGAGGTACCTTGCTTAAAAATTTTGGCCAGGGTTGAAGAGAAATCGGATGTGGTAATGAAACTTTTGGGAAATGCTAGAAGAGAAGCGAAAGGTATCTGAGAACTTTCTGTCACTTACCCAAACGGTAGTATTGGCTTCTAGAGTCTTCCCTTGGTCAAGTTCTTCTGGATCTTTTGTTACTTCGTTTTCTTCCGTCTTTAGAGCTTCAATTTCCTCTTCAAGTTTCTCCAAGTTCACAGAGATGAATTGCATATTTTCTTGCATGCGCTCCTGGACATTCATCAACTGCTTGAGTGTTTCCATAATCTGTAGACATTGTACGTGCAAATCGGCAGGATCGTTGCTCTGATACCAATTGTAACAAACCTCCATATCAATCAAACAAAACATTAATTGAAAACCTTCATTGGAATACATTTACTGAAAAATTAACATAAGAGCTGACATTCAAGGCTCAGCAAATCCTCCAAACAAAAATACAGGCAAATTCTTAACTCTTTCCTTCCCTTTTCTTGCACTAGCTAGTTTCTTATATAGACCTGCAACTGCTTCTTAAGATTGTAATATTGAAAGCATGATATTACCATAATAAATGTAAATACGAAAACAATTGCACTAATGGATTTCTATGGTAGAGTAGGCCTTTGAAACACTAAGTCCAAAAAAATGGTCATGATCTAGAATGTTCCTTCCTTGCGGCCCATAATTGCATCTCAGCCCATGTCCACTAGGAGCCCTTACGTAGGCATGTTATAGGAGGTGATGTTATATATGTGCTAGAAGATCTTAAGAAAACCAATATATTTTAAAGGCACATTATGTAACTACTTAAAGAAAGTGCTAAGACACATCTGCCCTTTGACTTTAAAAATAATTAACCAATGTTGCTCTTGAAATTCATTGAAGTAATTTTAAGACTCGTTAAAATCTGGTTAAGTCCCAATATAAAATTTAACTCTTTTATAAACCTAAAGCGCCAGTTTATGTTTCTCTCCCACTTTTGTGATTGTACATGTATGTCAAAACATTTACCCTCAGGGGTTTGGTCTAGTGGTAAGGCAACAGCTTGAGTTCTCGTATGTCCCAAGTTCGAGCTCCAACACCGCCATTATCGCCCCTGACTTATCTAGGGTGTGTTGGGTGGAGTCTTGATACATGTCCTAGGTTGACTTGTACGACCGGGTACACGAAATGACCCGACCTTGAGTTATTAAAAAACATATATGTCAAAACATTTGCAATTAACGTGGTCAATCAGAATTAGAAAGAAAAAAAAAACGTCGTCAATTAGCGAAGAAAAAAACGCGTGAACTACCCCAAAGGGTTTGGTGTGGTGGTAAGGCTTCGACTTGGGTTCTAACATGTCCCAAGTTCGAGCCCTAACAGTATCATTATTGCTTTTGACTTATCCGCTCCCTGAATTGTGGGGTCAATCCAGGGGGCCGGAGTTTGTACTTCAAATTTGAGCAAAAAAGATCCAGCTTTGGGGGATTTCCTCGTCATTAAAAAAAAAAAACTCGTCAACAGAAGGTAAGCTGGCCGAGCTGGAATGCCAGTTTCGTAATTTCGTAAAACGTGGTAATCTGGTACGGATGCCCAACAGCTCCGTGCCTCCGCGGCCCAAAAAACTTATCTCTCTTTCGTCTCTTTCTCTCTCTCTTACGCCCCGAGCGTTTGAATCTCGTCACCGCTACCTCCGAAAGCTTGTATCCGTCTAAAGGTCTAATAATCCGTGTTGTTCTTCTGATTGAAATTTTTCTGTCTCTCGGTTAGGTTCTTGATTTTCTCTGTTTTTATATGATGTAAAAAAACGTTCTGTAGCAGTTAATAATCGGGGAATTAACGGCAATCTCTGTCTTCTTATTCTTTCAGTTGATCCTTTTTTTTGTGGTTAGAATTTGAGACAATCCAATAGACAAGCGGAGCTATGGGTTCGTCTTCAGCCGAGGGTTTTCCAAAAATGCTGGTACGTATATTGTGTCCCATTGAGAAGTTTGTACTGATTGTAATGCACATGCATAAACATTTGGTCCTATGCTGAGTATGTTCATGTATTTGTATGTATTGCGGATTTGATCAGTCTTTATACGCATAGTCGTAGCTATGTTGTGTGCGCATAGGTGTATGTAAGATGTGTTAGATACTAATTTATGAGTTTCGTTCAGTACGTCTGCCATGGAAGTTTTTCTCTTTGTTTCTCTTCCTTGAAAGCTTTAACGAAATATTCTGATGCTTGTTTGGCGTGGCTTCTAAATGATTATTCTTTAGCCTCGAAAGAGCCAACTTTTAATTTCTGTGTTTCTTTTGGGTTCGTTACGATCACTTTCACACTCTTTTTTTTGAGGATTAATTGGGTGAAAGGATTGTACTAGAGAGAAGTGCTATAAAGACAAAATGGTAAGGCATGAAAAGGTCTTCAAGAAATGGATATGAATGTCTTCATTTTTTCGGAAGTTTATAGTGCCACATGCTTGTAGAAAGGAAGGCTTAGATTAGTCTCTGAGCTGAGAATGCTAAATCTTATTAATGTCTACCGCAATGAAAGCTAGGGGAAGAAACAAGATGAAAATGAAAGGAAATCAAGCTATGTTTTTTGTTTTGTTTTTGTTTTTGAAGCTTCCTATGAGAGGTACACTTTTAGTTCAAAAACAAATCTGAATTTTGCTTCATCTATACAATCTGGATAAAACCTTCTCCCCATAGATTTGGTAGTTTCAAGGAGAGAGAGGATCAAAGTCAGATAAGAACGGTGTTCATTGTGGTTGCTACACTTGTAGCCTGAGCTATATTCACCAGACATTTGGGGCACCTTTTTGGTTTTTAGTTTTTTCCTTTTTTGTTTTTTGAACATTCCTTGGGTTATGCCTAGGAGGGCAGTTGAGGTGTTGTCGTGTTGGAAGAGGAAGTTTGAAGATCCAATAGCTTTGGCAGTTTGGAAGATGATCCCCTCCTGTATTTGGTGGTGTTTGTGGAGGGAGAGAAATAGTAGGTGCTTTGATGATGTGGCAGTGTCGCTGGAGTGTTTGAAGGGCCAGTTGTTGCAGACTCTTTTTTTCTAGGCAAATCCAGTGTTGGATTTTCCCTTTTCGGACTATCCGGATTTTATCAGCTTCTTAGCTTGTATGGTTTAGGTTTTCAGTATAGTCTTTTGTTATGTTAACCCTTTTTCTTATTAATAAAGTTTTAACTTATAAAAAAAAAAGCTTCATGTAATCTGTGGTCCAGGAGTTCATTTTGTTTGTTGGTTCTTACATTGAAATTCCTAGTCCATCAAGAAATTGATTTTGGGTTTCCACTTAGAAAAAGGTGAAGTTGGGAATCATGGAATAAGCAGAAAATATCCAAAGAAATTACAGATATTATCATCATGGTATTTGTTAACTCGGAGAGAAAATTTCAGAAGAAATCTATAAAAATTCATGATGGCGGAAGTTATGTACTTCCAGGTTTTCACTTTGTGCAGCCCAGTGCAATGTCTGGTTGAGATATTGCTGCTACTGGTTGTAGCTTGAAGTTCCATCTTATGACTTACAATTACTTAAGGGTATGTTGTTTGGGTCAAGGAGGAGGAGAGAAAAGTAGATGGGAAGTGTGGGGGATCATGCTACAACGTGTTGGTTGTTCTATTTAGGAGGAGGGAAGAGAATTTCCTTTGGGTGGGTAACTTAGCCCCCCAAGGCCTCAAATCTCACCTTTTAGATTCTGGATGGTTTTGGCCTCTCTTATTTAATGCTTAATATTGTATTCTTTTGGATGAAATCTTTTCTTTTGATTCATTTATATAGGTTCATGGTAATAGAATAGTTCGTTTTACTTATGTTATTGGCATTTTAAAAAAGAATTATTATGCACGTCACTTACAATTACTAAGCCAAGGCATTAAGTTCTTGTTTGTAGCATGAACACGTTGATCCACCCTTTTGATTGACTCTTAAGGTTTTGCTGTTAGCAAAAAATCACTTCAGAAACCATGAAAGGGTTGGATTGGGTAGTGCAACAGTTGCACAAGTCTAGAATACATCCTCTCTTTTTGGATGGATGATTTGATAGTTTTCTCAGCTCTTAAGCTTGTTTGCCTAGTTTGGGATGGGCATAGACTCTGGCTGATTTTGTGCTTGATGGACATAATTATGCGATACTCATCAAAGGAATGTTCACCAAACTGGATTTACTTCACTTTAATTGGATGCTTTCAATAGATCCTTTGTTGGACTTTATCTTGACATTAATGAGTGCTATGTCTATCTTATGCAGGCTATATACTTATGTTGTTTCTAGTTAAATACATTGCCTTCTAAATATATAATTTGCTTTAAGCCTATACTTTTGGAGAGATCAAAATGCTAAAGTCTGGCCCTAAGTTGTTGCCCCTCCTCCCCCGCCCTCCTTTTTCCTTCTCTTTTGTCAAAACCTTTTCCTTCTGTTGATATCAATATAAATAACCTGAAGTTGAGACTTTCTGTTAATGTGAACTTGTGGTGGTATTGCAGCATGAGTAGTTATGGGAGCAAATCATGCACTCGGGTTTTTCTTGATTCCAAGTCCATCAACTTCATAAAGAATCCCATATATTTAGGAGGCTTAATTATGGTATTTCACATCTGTGAGCAATGTGCCAAGTCTGTGTTTGCTTCTCAATTTGGTCAAGCCTGTATTAGGAACCTCTATCTTTTCTTTCTTCTCATCTTCTTCCTCTACCTCTTCCTGATCTGCATGTTTTTTGCATTGTAATTTGGTGGTCACAGATATTCAGCCTTTTTGTAGTGTAAGATAAAGATTTTGCGACGTGTGTATATTAGATCCTTTATATCACATGGTGTTTGATGGATGAATTTATCTAACAAAATTCAAGTGGCAGGAAATAATGCTGGAGTTCCGCGCTGGTAAAATGTCTTTCGAGGGGAAAAGGGTTGTTCCTGATACACGCAAAGGGCTTGTTCGCATAGGAAGGGTATGCTGAATCAAAAGCTAATTGGATTTTTTCTTTGGCATTCCATCTGTCTAAAGTTTCATTTTTAGAAAATTTGAACATGTTTCTGTTAACTTTGGTTGAATCAATGGACTGCCACAACTTTTGAGAGTTAAAGCTGTGTTGAATTGTATCAGGGGGAGGAAGGATTGGTCCATTTTCAGTGGATTGATCGTACAAAGAATGCTGTCGATGATGTATCCTTGTTATTATCTCTCCTTTGTATTGGGTCCTATAGTGCCAGCTGAAATTTCATTCACTTGATTTCTTGGTTTCTGCTCGAGTAATTGCGAGTCTCCTTAGGTTTTGGAGGATTTGTATGGACATTCAATTTGCTTGGTATGTGTTCCAAGTTTCATGTTTTGAAACTTTTAAGACTTAGTAGTTTCACTTTAGGGGAAAATACACTTTGCACCCCCGAAGTTTGGGGGTACTGACATTTTGAACCCCCCATATGTTATTTCGTGACATTGGACCCCTCAACTTTTGATTTTTGTTGATTTGCACCCTTTGTCCAATTTTCCATCCGTTTTGATGGCTAATTTAGATTGAGGTGCAAATCGACGGGAATCAAAACTTTAGGGCTCAATGTCACGAAAATAAAAGGTGGGGGTGCAAAGTGTATTTTTCCCTTTATTTTATTTGCCCTTTTTTCTTTTTTGTCTGAGAGAGTTCTGGTATTCACGATAAACCTTTTCTTGAACAACATTGCCTTTTTTATTATGGTAGTTTCTGTCTATTATTATGTTAGTGGATATGCCTACATCTTTTTTCAGCTTTATGTATATTTTTGTCTTTCATTTAGATCTACTTGTGAGTGAATCTAGGAAGCACAGATTCCTTCGATCCTTTCTGTATCAAGGTTGACGCTTATTAAGCTGTGTTTGAGAAGTAAAATTTTAGGGTTGTTAAAATTTTAAGTATTGGGGTTGATAAAAAAGTGAGGAGAGTGAAAAAGTGTATGGAAATTGATGAAAAATTGAGGAGAGAGAGTGTTTTGTAATGATGATAAAATTTTAGGTGGCTAAAATTTTGTTACGCAAACAGAGCCTTAGGAACATAAATAGGGTGAGGGCATGGTTTATGCTTGTACATAAATTGGAAAAATAAATTTTGAGATCACAAATAGGTGAGATGGAAGGACAGTGTAATTTATATGTTTGTGTTTGTGGATTGTTTTGTCCAAAGGGTGTCTTGCTAAGTAGCTTTCTATTTTATTTCTAAAATGATTACCTGATTCCTTGTATCTTCATTTCTTCCTTGGAGTAGCAACTGACATAATGAGACTCTTGCTTTCGCTGTTATCAGATTACATTCGGTTTGGTTTTTCATGATTTTTCCACATTAGAGCTTTAGTCCTTGCCCTTGTCTTGGCAAGTCTGTTGTGTCTCTTCCCCCCTTTCCTTCCTCATAAATTGATTCTAATAGTTGTATTTATACTTTCTCGTACTGTACTTATGTGGCTATTGGTCAGAAGTCTTTTGATTTTCCTTGACACAAGTCATTGTAGGATCAAATTATATTTCCTGATGAAGCATTTTTCGAGAAGGTAGACAATTTTCTATTCAATTGTTTGGCCTGTCGATTTTGGTTTGTTGGGTGATTTCACTGATGATCAGTCCTATCATCCTCTGTGTACTCAGGTGAATCAATCGTCAGGAAGGGTTTACATATTGAAGTTCGATAGTGATGACAGGAAGTTCTTCTTCTGGATGCAGGTTGGGTTCTTTACTCCCCCCCCCCCTTCCTTTTGGTATATTACAGCTGTGCTAGCAATTCTCTGATATCGCTTGTTATTCGTTAAATTGATCCAGGAACCTAATGTTGATGGTGACTCACAGTTATGTAGTGCAGTCAACTACCACCTCAATCGACCGTTAGGTTTGTGGTTCTCCCTTAAGGCCCTATTCTCATCAAGCATAGGCTATCATGTTTGTTTTCTGTACACGTTTTTTTCACGCAGTTTAGTTTTTGATTGCCTTCCTTTAAACCAATATATGATATTAGTTGCAGTCACTTTATTTTTTTCTTCCACGCATGACCAAGATGTCCCCCCCCCTTTTATTTTAAGTGAAAACATCCTTTTCAGTTTTGTCTTGTTTTTTCTTCTTCTTTTTTTGGCTACGCTCATCACTTTAGCCTTGGGCATTTTCCCTTCATGATATGAGCCCAGTGCAGCTTACCTTATTGCAAAGTTCCCTCTCCATCCCCCACAGTAATGGTTATTGTGTTTTGCTTTCTATCTTAATGACACTTGAATCAACTGATTTAATGTTGCTCATATGCCTGGACTTTATATTTTGGTTTTAATAGCCAAAGATTATTGTGAACAGTTTCAGCTGCTGAATGAACCATTTAACCTACTTTTGCTGAGTATCTGCTCAAGTGCGAGAAATCTCTTTATCAAGTTTTGACTTATCTCTCTGTTTAAGCAGAGTTCCCTGGCGAAGAAGATGCTGATGCTTCTGTTCCTCTACAAGTCTCTGAAGATATGGTTGAAGATGATATCTCATCAAGGTATAGTTCTTGCAACAAAAGAATGTATAATTTCACGGCAAAAGGACAAGGAATGGACGATTGTTCTCACAGCAAGTAAAACTGATTTTTTTTGGGTCCTTTCCTCTGATCGTAATGGAGAGCATTTCTTGGTGTTATTTTTGGGCTACTTGTTAACAATGTGATTCTATTACTTACTAATGGTAATGTGTCCATACATTTAATGCTGGGCATTGAGAGATTCATGCAATTTACTTTTTAGTCCAGCTGGTAGATAGAGGCATACCTCTTTCTAGGCAAAGGTTACCATAAGAAATCAATATGCTGAAAAGTATTTCATGTGACAACTAAAAGGACAAAGGTGAGTAGCTATACGAGTATTACTGGAGGAATGTAGCATTTGAATTTGTAGTGGCTAGCTATATTGCTTAAAGATTGTATGTGATCTTCACAAGTTTATGACTGTGGCATTGTTAGAGCTTGTTTCTTAGATGCCAGGTAGGAGCTATTGTTTCTTGGTTGAGAACTATTTTATTAGTTTTGTATGGAAATTGGTTCCTGAGAATAGGTATCTGCTTCTTCTTTCCTTTTGGAGAAGGGGAAGAAAAGGGGGGGGGGGGGTGGATTGGTATTTCTGTCTAACGTTTTTTTTTTTCTATTTGGGAACTACATAAAGCAGTGGATCAGTTACGTTGGTCAGCAGCAAGAACCATTTGGGCTGTAATTTCTCTCTTCATGTTGGGTTAAATACTGCATGCATTTATCATTCCTGAGGTCAGCTACTCTGCCCTAGAGTATAACGGTCATGACAATGCGTACTATCTGGCACATTAATAAGTCAACTTTGCTTTGGCGGAATGTGATTCGGGTTTTGGACAGCCTACATTGAACCATTTCTCTTCCATGGGTTATGCCAGAGACTGTGGAAGATGTGCCGTGGTGTTGGAAGAGGAGGCTTAACAACCCTTTCGCTAAGGCTATTTAGAGATTGATACCCCATTGTATCTAGTGGTGCCTTTGGCGGGAGCGTAATTATAGATGTTTTGAGGATTGTTCTTTGTCTTTGGATAGGTTGAAGGGTGTTTTGTTGTCATTACTTTTCTGTTGGGTGAACTCGGTGCTTGGTTGCCCTTTTCTAGATTTTCTTGATTTCCTTAGTTTTCTTGCTTGTTTGGAGTAGTGATGTCGGTATAGTTTTTTGTACTGAAACAGTTGATCATCTCCTTATCCACTGCTCCGTGGCGAGAGGATTATGGGGACATGTGTTGAGCATCCTTAACTATGATTGGGTTATGCCTTACAGAGTGGTGGATGTTCTGAGGTGTTGGATGAGGAAGTTTGGGGATCCAACTGCGTTGGCCATATGGAAGATGATCCCAGCTTGTATTTGGTGGTGTTTGTGGAGGGAGAGGAATGACAGATGTTTTGAAGACAAGGCTGTGTCTGTGTCTAGTTTGGGGGGTTTTGTATTGCATTCTCTTTTCCTCTGGGCTAATTCGGTTTTAGGTTGTCCGTTTGTGGATTTTCCGGATTTTATTAGTTTTCTAGCGTGTATGCTTTCGCCCTCGTCAGTATAGCCTCTTGTACTGTGATTTCTCTTTTTATTTAATAAGATTAACTTACTTATCAAAAAAAAAAAAAGTTTTTTGTACTGTTTTCACTATTTCTAATGAGATTGGCTTATTCATAAAAAAAAAAATCTTTATGCTGATTCTTTTCATCTTATAACATCTATATTGGATATATTGGCATCTAATCTAGTAAACTTTGTTTCCCACGTCCTGGCATACATCATATTGGTTCTTTCTAAAAGGAACAGAAAAAGGGAGAAAGAGAGAAGGGGTAGAGAGAGAGAATCTTTTATTTTATTGATAGCCATCTCAATCAGTTGGTTCCTGTGAAGCAACATTGATTGGAATAGATGATTTACTGCAGGGCCAATTAGTTTGTGATTTTCTTTGTATTTTGTGGACATTACTCAATTTAATCTACATCTATGATTTCCAGAGCTGGAAACTTGGTTGGTCCAAACTTGGGTGCAGATGTAACTAGTGAAGTAACCTCTTCTTCTGGACCAGTGAAATTGGAAGACCTGCAACGAATCTTGAGTAATATTGGGCCTGCAGGTATGGAGCTGTCTTCCTAGAGAATTCTTTTATATTTTCTTCCCCTTTAATGACTAATCTCTCAACTTCTGTTATGTAATGAGAAATGTTGCAGATGATGCTGGAGATCCAGATGGAGGTGATAATTATTTTTCGTTTTCCTTTATCAATATCTGGTATCAGATAGGGTGTAAAGAAGTCTGCCAAATCACTAGTAATCCTTGTTATTGAATGCAAGCTGTCAGCTGTACATAACCGAGTCATTCCTATCTACTAGATTTCTTATGACCAGGAATCATTTAGCTCAATTATTGGGCATAGTTGCTTATTGAAAACTTAGATAAAAAGTTGATGGAGAAAAGAAGAAGAAAAGAACACTAAACAAAGAAGACGAAAATCTACTTGATATGTCAAGTTAGGTGAGGAACCCTGGAATCAAATCAGAAGTTCTGGGATGAAGCCTCACCAGAACTTCTGTTCAGCACTTCTTTGGGTGGAGGCTTGCCGGATTAAGCGACTTCTTTGGGCACTTCCTCCACTTCCTATGAATGCTCATGGCTTCCTTATGAAGTGCTACTTAGGGAAAAACTATATGTGATGCATATATTAAAATTCAAGGATGTGGGAAACCCTGTAATGTAAGGTGATGTTAAACATGCCATGACGATGTGTCTTCATCACACACCTATTGGAAAAATTATGAAGTGGAAATGAAAAGGAAGAGTTATTACTATATTCCACTTAACATGTCAGGAACGGTTCTCTTTTAAATCACCCATTAGCAAGTCTGGTGACACCAATGAGCTTTTATTGGCTGGTTTTTTGTTTACTGCCCTGGTAGTGTAACTGGGTTAAATTTATTTGGAAAAACCTACAAGTAGGATCTGTGAATGAGTCCATAAAAACCTGCTAATTTTATATAGGGTACATTGATGTACTCCTACTGTGTTCATTTTTGCTTTTTGTTGACATACTGATTTAATATCGTCTTTTCTTTTCTTGGCTAGGCTTGGGATTAAGAGATATTTTGAAGCCTGATTTGATAATGCCATTGATCGAGACATTGCCACTAGAACAGTGCTTAGCATCATACTTACCTGAGGTATACATAAGTGTGGAACAAACCATTTTCTGTGTTGCTTCATTTTATGATGTTTACTGATTATGTGATTTCAGGGTAAATGGACTGCGGAGGATATATTGGAGCTGCTGCAGAGCCCACCTTTCTGCCAACAAGTGGATTCATTTACTTATGTGAGGATCTGCAGCCCCCCCATCTGGTTATTTCTTATATTTGGAAAGATACCATACAATTCGCTTGGGATGACCTTCTTCTTTTACTTTTTTTCCTTTGTTTCTCTCCCCACATTTTCTTTTTCTTTTTTTGTTTATAGGTACTTCGAACTGGACAGATAGATTTGTCTCAATTTGGTATTGACCCAAGTAAATGTAAGTTATTTGTTCCAAAATCTCTTAGCTATGCTCTTTATTCTCAAGTGTAGTGTACGCTATTGTGTCCCTACGATGCATGTTCTGCTCGTGATGACTTTAACATATAAGGCAAATCCTTCACCATAATCATGTTAGGTAGTTTCTGTTCTGGGCTATTTACTTGTTTCGGTGCATCTATGTTAAGAGCAGTCCTTGAAACCACATGTGCTACATGTTTGTTGGAAAGACCATTTGTTGGATCAAAACATGTAACGAGCTGATGCTGGTTTTACTTTCTGTCTACACAACTAATTACTTAAGGAAAACACCAATCAATGAAAAAGATAAGAGATCGTGTAATTAAATAGAGATTTCGATTTCCTGATTTATGAGGGGGGTTGTTATGTAGACATCAGTTCATATATCCACACATTAATTTATAGTGAAATCACCTGTTTTTGTCTTTCCTCCTTTACTTGCAGACAAGTTCACTGTTTTATCTTTTCTCGAGGCACTTGAGGATTCTGTTTCTAAGACATCAGAGGCAGAGGAGTCGAGTCAAGATGACAACGATTTAAGACCTCAATCTTGTAATCGTAGAGACCCAATGGATGAGTCCCAATAGCAGAGGCATTTGGACGCGTCGCCGTTGTTGGTTGTTTTAGGCAAATGAAATTATCTGCACTTTGTATTTTTTTTCATATACTTTTTCCTAAAAAAAAAGGTAGGGGGGATGGGAAAAATCAATGAAAGGTTCTGTTTTTAATTAATTTACATTGATAACTCTTTTCTGCACACTGGTCTATAGATCCTCAAAAGTATTTCTTTTTATCTTTCGTCTTCTTCAAGCCCCCCACAGCCACACCCCTTCCCTTATACTAGATGCCTGTTTTTGACTCTAATTGACAAAACTCTTGAAACGGGACAAGTGTTTTTGAAGTTCCGGAAATGGGATATAATGTGGTGGTGTTCATGGATGGCGTTTGAGGGTGCAAATTAATCGGAGTGGTGCCGTGCCTTCTTATAGGATGGGCGCTCCACGTTCAAGGATTACTTACTGGAAGGAAGTGTCGTTTTGTTGTTTTAGCCACCCTAAGTTGATAGGGACAAGTGGCAGGAACATGCTAGTAAAGGAACCGTATTTTCGGCATAAAAGACCAGCAACCACTGCCGGTGTAGCTTGTCGTGTTGGTTGCCTGGTAATCACGCCCTCGTTATGTACGAATTGCCAAATTAGGATTCTATGTATATATCTATTCGGTAATAAGGACAAGTCATGTCACCTCTTGTGGGACTTTTTATTTTTATTTATTTTTTTTATTTTTTTAGTATAATAAAAAATAAAATTTAAACTAGGGGGCTGTTCGGTGGGGAAGTATTCTCAGGATTTTTTGAATTCTGAGAATACACAAACCGAACATTTTTTTAACATCACCTAAAAATAACTACTGCACGCATACCAATAAAATTAACATCACTTAAAAATTCTCAAAACACAAAAAATTCTCAAAAAACTACACAACCGAACATCATCTAGGTGTTTGGTCCTAAAACTCTTATAAGGGGTTAAAATCAAAATAATTTATTTCACGGATGGAGTTTACTTATAATCATTAAACATAAAACATTTTTGTGACTCTAAAACTAAGAATTATTTCACAAAGATTTGTTACGGTCAAGTGCAACGGTTATTAACCTACATGCAAGTTTTGTTATTGTGAGGAGTTGAATTTATTAAAGGCGAAGTTATTTATGTTAATACTAGGGATTATAGACGTTATTGGACTTAAAAGCTAAAACACCGCGTTTTGCATGGAAGTGCGTTGCGCCACGGACGCCTCTTCTTGCATCTAAACGCACCGTTTTGTTCTCTCTCCATCTGTCCTACGTCTCTACTTTGGTGTCTGCTCCAGCCTCCAAAACCCTAAACCCTTAGAACTTCTCTCTCACTCAGTAGCCTCTCTCTCTAGGCTCCCCCAAAAATGGGAATATTCCAACCTTTCAGAGCCATTGGTTACATTACAAGCAGCGTACCCTTCTCCGTTCAGCGATTAGGCACCGAAACCTTCGTCACCGTCAGCGTCGGCAAAGCTTTCCAAGTTTACAATGTATTAACTTTTTTTTTTGATTCCGATATGCCTCCTCTTTAATCTTATGAATACGCTTACTCTTATCTTTACTAATTCAACGGAACAATGTTTTGTATTTGCTTTTTCCAGTGCGAGAAGCTTACTCTGGTCGTTGTCGGTAAATTTTCCGCTCATTCAAAATTATTATTATTATTTTTTTGGTGGTAATGCTGTATAATTACTTTGCTTGAACATTGTGAAGGTCCGGAATTGCCGAAGAAGATCCGTGCTCTTGCTTCCTATCGGGAGTACACGTTTGCCGCGTATGGGAATGAGATTGGGGTTTTCAGACGCGCCCACCAGGTTTGTGCGTAGATTTTATTTTTGCTCTGTTGTTCCGTCTACTATGTTCGTGTTCAACTTATTGGTAATTGAAAATTAGGCTGGTTACTTTGTTTGCTCTTTATCTCAAGTAGGCGTTTAGTTTATGAGCCCAATTCTATCAGGAGGGGAATGAGTGTAATGCGAAATCAATGATTCCCATGTTCTGAATATTTTTTATAAATATAGCATAAAAATTGCTTAAGTTTTTTTTTTTTAGAAAAAAAACTCCAAAATGAGACATTTGCTGGCTACTACTCATCCATGTGAGGCATTTGATTGGCAGTATTATTGATTGCAAGAGAAAATGATATCTCCGCTGCTTTTTGATTAATGGTAGCTCAATAACTTTTGGATTAATGCTAGTCACGAACCTTCTTTTTTCAGTAGAATTTGCTATATAATCATGTAGGTCTCAAATTCATGGCCCTGTTTGTGCATGGGTGAGACTTTGTTGAGTTCTTAAAGGGCTATTAGGCCGATTAACCAAACTTGAGAATGTGCTTGTTCTGCTTTGTATAAACATGTGGTTGTGCTCACATCGATTGTAGAGAATTGATGGCAGGGGGATGTTCTGATCTAATCCAATGCATGCTTATTCTTACTTCATTAAAGGGTCTATGCTTTGTTCAGCCGTCCATTTCTTATGGAGCTTTAAATCCTGGGAAATTCTATGTTTAGTACAATGTGAGTAGTGAGATACTTGCTTCTTTGGTACTAAAAAAGGATGGATCGAACAGGTAGCAACTTGGAGCAGGCATAGTGCTAAGGTCAATTTGTTGCTGTTGTTTGGAGAACACATCCTTAGCGTTGATGTTGAAGGCAACCTGTTCATTTGGGCATTCAAAGGAATCAACCAGAATTCTGCTCCTGTGGGACACATCACACTAGATGACAAATTTACTCCAAGCTGTATAGTGCATCCAGATACTTACTTAAATAAGGTAACTACTTCCTCTTTGTTCTTACCAGCGTTTAGGTGTTTCAGAAGTCATATGACAATGGATGGGCTTGCCAGTTGCTCATTTCTAGAGAAGTTGTTTCAAGAAACAAACTCTTACCAAGAAACAATAAACAGGTTATTCTTGGGAGCCAGGAAGGTTATCTGCAGCTTTGGAATATTAGTACAAAGAAAAAGCTGTATGAGTTTAAGGGGTGGAATTCAGCCATAACCAGTTGTGTTTCATCGCCAGCTCCTGATGTTGTTGCAGTTGGCTGTGCTGATGGAAAGATTCATGTTCTCAATATTCGTTATGATGAAGATTTGGTTACCTTTACACATTCTGCACGAGGTGCTGTGACTGCTTTATCTTTCAGCACAGGTGAGAGCTTGAGGCATCTGATTTATCGTAATGTTACAGCACTGTCAGGAAGGATATCCATGGGAGATTTGGAACTTCATATGTTGACCCTTCTTTTGCAGCGTAAATGTGTGTGTTTCAAAATTAATTAAGAACCGGGCTTTAATCAGTGGCAATGATTCGGCCAGTGTTAGCTTCTACTAATCAAGTAGCCTGTTAAGTTTCTAGAAGCTTCAACAGCTATGTTAATGATAATAGATGCAAGAAATTAGCAACTCTTATATCTGGGATGACAGTTCATCATTTGAGTCTTTGGTTTTGCTTGGCTCAGCAGTCGAAAAAACTTAGTATTTCACACCAAATTTAAGGCATCTTTGCGACTAAGTAAACAATTGGTATTTGAAATAGCTATAATGTTGTCCAAGTTGAACTATTCTTTATGACATAGCTTGCATAGCAGAGTGCTGCTTTAGGGATTCTCAAGATAAACCCCATGCTTTTCTGTCAATTGTATCCAATGCTTTAATGAATCAAGTATTAATGTTATTTTCTTTATTTTCACTTCGATTAATGGAAGTTGATTTTATAATTCTCTCATTCGGCTCTTTTTCTTATCTCTTTGTAGAAAATTTTGTTTAAGGAGTTTTTCTATTCTCTTTAGATTTTAACTTTTGAGCATACAATCTGGTTTGTGCTTATGTTATGTGCTGTGCTTTGTAGATGGACAGCCTCTTTTAGCCTCTGGAGGTTCATCTGGTGTGATTAGCGTATGGAATCTTGAGAAAAGAAGGCTCCAATCAGTCATAAGAGAGGCTCATGATAGTTTGATAATTTCACTGCATTTTTTCGCTAGTGAGCCTGTCTTAATGAGTTCATCAGCGGACAACTCTATTAAAGTAAGATCAGTAAAATATCCTTTATGGTATATATGTGAATGTTAGTGCAGGTAGAATACTTGTATAGACATAGCTTAAACAATTATTTTTTTTTAACGAAAATTCTTTAAATAAGCATTTCATTTTACATATAAACGTTATTTGTCTTTTCACTTTTCATATGGCCTTCAGGCGTAGGCCAAATCTAGTTGCTTGGGCGGGGTTTTTTCGAAATGTTTGCGTGTTAGAAGGTCTTAGGGTTTACTATTTAATTTCCATGAAGTCCCTCTCAAGCTATGGTAGTTTATTTGCATATTCTATCATGTATGTTAATCAGCTTTAGCATCTTATTGTTTTATTTTGATTATATTTTGATACGAATAGAAAAACTGGGGCCAAATGCAACAGACATCATTATCGTGATTTATGTTATCATTTGTCTGCAGATTTGTGGGTCCATGGGTGTAAGGACTTGGGTAGCTACGTTGCAGTGGCTTATTGATGTGGCAAAGTTATTGGATGAAGATATTTTGAAAAACAAAAAAGGGGGGAAAGTATATTGTGTACAGTGTGTTCTTAGGGAATCAAGAGAAAGGGGGGGGGGAGGCAACATAGTCTCAAAATTTGATTGTTCCGGTTTATCATGAAGGAAGAGACATGGAAGGGCCGTGGAAGATCTTGGAATGGATGAAATAGAAAGCAAGTAGTTCTAGTGTAAAAAGCCAGCCCATATTTTGTTGTTGATTTTTTTCCCATAACTATTAATGAGTAGATTCATAGTCCATGTTTGCAAATCAAGATTTTTTTGAAAATTTTAGGGATGGTGTGAAATTGAGGTAGATTAGAGTTTTATTGGATTTTGAGAAAAAAGTAGTGAAAAGTAGAATTTTATGGGGTGGGTGAAAAAGTGAAGAGAGAGATGATTAGCGTGAATTTTTTATGTTTATTGTAATAGAAAGAATGATTTGATGGGGATAGAGATTATTTTGAAATTTTCTTTTTATTATTTTCTTGACTAAAATTTTGAGTTAGTTACGTATCAAAAAAAAAAATTGAGTTACTTATGTTTGCATTCAAAAATGTTGGATGGGTAGATTTCCCAATATTTTGGGTTTGCAAACACTACCATAATTTCTATCTGAGGAGGTTGCCTTGGCATTTACAGACACTTTGAGTCCATTTATAAGGAAATGCTTATGCAAAAGTGAGCCCATTGGTCTTGCATTGCCATATATTTCCACAAATTTGTGCTATTACAATAGGCCCGTACAATCAGAGTACTAAAATGTCTTTCAAAAACCATGTTAAAAATTGCAATGATTGTCGTTTTCCATAAAGTAAGACGAAAAGCTTGGGTTGGATGGAGCTATCACGGTCAGCAGGTTTGGAGCAAGTATATACAATGATATCCTTACTGCTTAGGCAAACAACACCTGCACCTTTATGGTACAGCCGTACAGGTTTCCAAGTGAACAGTTGTGAAAGGTCGGCTAAAATAGGTGATGGGGAAACAATAAGTCGATGATTTCTGTTTGTAGACTAGAAAAAGAAACCCTTTCTTAACTCTGAGAACTGTAGAGGAATGGGTGCCTTCATATTTTGGTGGCCGACAGCATTCACTTAACTGTACAAAACAGTCAGTGGCATCCTCAAATATCTTTAGTTCCTCTCCCCAGAGAATCCAATATGTTACATTATATGACATTAGGCTGTTTATCTTTCTTGATATGGTCAACAGTGTCATTTTTGGAATGTTAAGTGGCGACAGAATCAAATTTTAATGCTGTTAGGTTCTGACATTTTTTTGTTTGTTGGTACAGCATATTACAATTTCCCAACCTTGATTTTCCTAATGGATACCTGTTGCTTGGTTCCTAGAGTCAATTTAGCTTCCAATATATGCTTGCTTATTACCTTCTGTCCTACGTGCTAATTCACATCTGAATTCTTTTTCTTAGAAGTGGAAGTTTAACACAAGTGATGGAGATCCTGATCTTCTAGCCTTTCGAAGTGGACATAGTGCTCCTCCACTTTGCATTAGGTAATAATGCTTTTCCATAATTTGCTCTTAGGTAGGGAATTTTGGAGCTCTATAGTATCATCGTTAGTGTTGAGCTTTGGAACCTACCATCATCCATATATCATCAGAGGGCTATACTTGCAAAGGAAAACCTCTTGTAGGATCAATACTTTTCCAAACATTGATCTGGTGCTCTAGTGTTTTGGTCTCAATTTTTAAACACACATCAAATCCATCAGTTTCGTACGAACTTCTTCTAATATAAGTTCTATGTGAATCCTGCTTCACCATGGTGGTTTTGCATTTATTACATAGTTTAATCAATCGGTTAATGGACATCCTTTTGAGTTCTGATTTTTAATCATCTATCACAGGTTTTATGATGAAGGAAGGCTCATTCTATCTGCTGGCCAGGATCGTGCCTTTCGCCTATTCTCTGTAGTTCAGGTTTGGCGTCAGTTACTTGTTAGAGTAACATAAGTAATTGCATTTCCCAGTACCCTCAGAAGAATGAGTGAAAAGTGAGGCTGGGTGTAAGGGTCATTGGGTACCGGTAGGAAAAATAACAATAGAAGAATTCCTATCTACTTAGTAACTAAGCTTTCGGGACAAGTGGTAATTTAAAATAGCTTTTTAGATTTTTTCCTTTGATAATGTATCTCCCTCTCTAAGTTTTCTTTGAATTGTATTTTGTCGTACATGTGGCTATTGGTGGAGATTTTGCTGCAGTTTTCTTTTCTGTTGTTGTGCTTAAAAAATGCAAATGTTAATCATTGAAGAGCTTCTTTGCAACTAATTATTCTTTGCTTTGATGGCAACTGGAATTTCTGGAAGATAAAAGCTTCAAGGCCTTTCTTATAAATCCTGTCTCACTTAAATAATGAGAATTGAAGGACAAACCAATGAATGAACCTTCTTTTCAACCTCCTTCCATTCAGTCTGTTAATGCCTTGGGGACATGTATGCGTAGTGGAAACAGAGCATTTACATATCCGTTCGTCTTGATTTGTCTTGGGGTGCTGGGTTTCTCTTCGCTCTTTTGCTGCTTACATTTCCAGTTTGAGATTTCTCGATGTTCTTTTGGTGCCTTTCTGAGTGAAGGGTTTTCTCGTTCTTTTTTTCCTTGTACTCTTTTCTCAATAGTGTTATCAGTTCTGCTTTCCCATAGAAAGTACAACTCTCCTTGTTAATTGATGCCTAATGAATAACTATGTTACATGTATTGCCTTCTCTGAGGTTTTAGTGTTGCTGTCTGCCAAAAGTTGACTTAAGTGCACACTACCATTGAGTCTGAATAGTAATGTAAGGGTGATTTTATGCCATGGCTTGTATCGTTGCAATACTGTAAGCTCACAGGCATTATATACTACAGCTATATTATGCAGGAGATGTGTGTATTAGCTGTTTTTTTGGTATGATAGCCTCTTTTAGATCTTATTTATTTGTATACATGGTTATGTACATGGATGCTGAACTAGGAGGTTTATGAGAAAGATAAAGGAAGAAAGCTGGTACATATGCAGTATATGTCAGGGGCCTGATACATAGAAAATAATGGAGAAAAGTGAAATTATTGACTTAAATTTTGCAGACCTAAATACTCTAATAAAGCTAGAAAGCAAACACAACTTTATGAAGCGCCATGTTTAAATGGGTAATACAAAAAAAACAAAAAAGCTTAAGAGTAGACCCACAGGTAGCGTGGTTTCAAAACATACTTGATTGTTCCTCTCACGCGATGTGCACCAAAAAAGCGTGTTGCCTAACAGACCTTAGCATGAAAACATGTCAACAGCATCATGCTGTCACCCGTGAAATATCATAAATAGTGTTATGGGGGAGCAAATGTCTCTAGAAATAGAAACTGAAGAGGAACGTGATCCGCCTTGTCACCTTTAAATTAAACATGCATGGCTCCTCCACCATGTGCAAATTAAAATGCCACTTGGGGTTCCACTTTTAGCATGCTTAATACTCTCTGTATCTTCCCCTCAATGCCTTATAAAAGTGAATTTCACTTCAAAAACCTGTTCTGCTATACTTCATCCCATCTTGTCTTCATTAAAAGCATCAATCTGGGCTGGATAAAACAAACCAAAAGATGAGGCCATTGACTCGAACCATGAATCTTGTGTTGTTATGAGCATGAGGCACCAGCGAAAGTAACTACCATGCGATTGGTTAAGGTGCATCCCAGTTTTCCTCTCTTTCCACTTCTCTTAGATTCTGCTAAAGCTGGTTCCAGCTGACGTATATTGCCATAACATTTGCTCACCTAGGAAGCCTGATTAAAATACTATGCTTCCCTAATTTAGTTGTCTCTGTAATAACTAAGGTCAATTGTCCGCAAAGTAATATTGGACAATCTACTTGTGTGCCTGTGTATGGCCACACATGCATGTGTGCCTGAACTCATGCCTGCTTTGTTTGTATGTCTGCATGTGCCTTGTTGAAGTTTCCATTCCCCTAAAAGTTTCCTGTACTGAACTTGGGCTAGACTAGTTTTTTGTTATCTAAATTTCTATGCTTTTAAATGATTTGTTTACCATTCTTATTTCACTTTTGATTAGGACCAGCAAAGCAGAGAGCTTTCACAACGTCATGTATCTAAACGAGCCAAGAAATTGAGGGTGAAGGTAAAACTGCGGCAATCATTGTTACTTTGCATCTTTAACACTCTGGAAATCCTAAGGTGGTTTGTTTATTGCTTTTGTAAGTGTTACTGTCAAAATTTTGAACTGTGATGGCTTGTTTAAAAGTACATTAAGCGTCGCTTGAATTATTGTTACTGTCCATATTTTGCCCAATAAAAAATCATATCACATTGGTAGTTTGCTATATTGTGATTCTCAACGGAAAATCATGCAAAATGAAGCGACAACAATGGCCATGAGTTGTATGTCCATTTTATGACGTTTAGATTCTTTCCTAGCTGTGTTGTGCAAAGGGAAAACAAAATATCTATTTTTTGGATGTGTCTGGATCACCAGACACGTGGCTGAGAGAGATATTGTAGGCTATCACATGTGTACCCATTTCTGATCTCAAAAAAGATTTTTGCATCCTTCAGAGTATGTCCCATTATATACCCTTACCATCTGAGGTCGTGTCAGCACAATTATTGTAAGGTGAAGCAGATGGTCTGAATGGGATATGTGTTAGTGATAGTATTACTTTTTTTGATGAATTGTGTTAGTGATAGTATTACTGCATTGGCTTCTAGACATGTCAACGTTAGGAGCTTTGTGTTTTATATCTGATGGGAAATTGTAAGCAAGTTCATGTAACATGGTCCTGGAAGTCTCATCAGCAATAAGCTCTGAAGTTAGGAAATTGCTCTAATCTTCCAACTCTGAACTGCCACCTCGGTTTGCTTCCCATATTTTACGAACAACTTAGTTTCTAATGTTTTCTAATGTTCTCTTGTTTATTTTTTCAGGAAGAGGAGATAAAATTGAAGCCTGTTATTTCATTTGACTGTGGTAAGGAGTTCTTTCATGCTTATTGGTTACATCGTGATGTAATTGAAATGTGGAAGACTCTGCATTCAACATTAAGGAGCACAATGTTATCTTGTTCAGTTCCCTCCATTTCGTGGTTTGGAATACGGCCGTTTCTTTTGTTGAAGCATTTTAGAATATAGGGCCTAATTGTACTTGACTCACTGTTAGAGTTGGCTACATAATATTACTTTTTCCTGTTTGCGGCGTTTGATTCCTTTTTTGTCAACTGTAATCCTGTTTTTCAGTCAATGGCTTCTGAATTATTGTACGTTGCATAACTAAACCATCTCAGCGGCCATTCTTTGTTGTGGTGTGCTAACTATTGATTGGCTTTTTGTCATCTTGAATAAGTCATTTAAATCATTGTTTAATACCTGCTATTCATTTCTGCCTTTTTCTTTCTTTTTTGGTTAAATAATATGTTATATTAGGGTGAGGAGAGACCTCATGTATACAGGATATAAAGAGAAGGCTCCACCTAAATGATAATGATCAAATGAACTTAGATCGTTTCTCTCCTTTCCTTCGAAATGAAAAGTGAGGGAAATCTGGTTAGAGTATTGTTCGTTTTTTGAGATTGCTTGTAGACTGTGCCAAAAAAAAATCCTTACGGCAAAGGGGAGAGATTTCATTCATGGTTCTATAGGTCAACTGCTTGTGCTTGCATAAAGATATTTGTATCCAAATCCGATTATAGTTTTAGCTGCTGTTGTGGGGTATATTTGGTGAGTTGATTTGGTATGTTTTTTTAACATTGATCTTGTGGCTCATATTTTATTCTTCGCCTTTGCATTCACTCACCAGGGAAAAATGTTTTTTCTTATTAACTATTTGATTTTTATCAAATTTTGTCGTCAATGACTTTTTTATGAAGCAAGTTTCTGTAAGTTAGTTACAATAATTACATTACTTATCTATTTTTGTTGACAAATATTGACCACAAGTACTTTGTCACCCAATCACAAGATTGTATGTATGTATCTGAGCTGGAAGTCTTTCTTGATCAATGGTTTGGTCTGTGATTTTTGCTTATAAATTATTTTATTTATTACTTTTCTTTGTCAAAAACAACTTTAGCTGAAATTAGAGAGCGGGATTGGTGCAATGTGGTTACATGTCATATGGATACTGCACAGGCATATGTGTGGAGACTTAAAAACTACGTCTTGGGTGAGCATATTCTGAATCCAAGCCCAGAAAATCCAACACCTGTTAAGGTTAGATTTTGAGTCTGCTATGCATTTTCATTTATGGCCAGGAAGGATTTTGTGCTTACAACATGTAGAACCTCCATTTCTGTCAATGGAACAAATAATTGGTCTTTTTTTTCACTGTTTGATTAGAAGAATTTTTTGACCTTAGGATATTAAAATTTGAAACATTTTTGGCAAAAGCCTCCAAGAAAGCTTCACCCTTTAAAAATCAGGTAGTTGACTCTTGCTTTTATTTGGTGACAGGCCTGTGCCATTACTGCATGTGGCAATTTTGCCGTGTTAGGGACTGCAGGTGGTTGGATTGAGCGATTCAACCTTCAATCCGGAATCAGTCGAAGCAGCTATCTTGACATGTCAGAAAGGAGCAGCTGTGCCCATGATGGGGAAGTGGTTGGAGTTGCTTGTGATTCAACGAATACCCTCATGATAAGCGCTGGATATCATGGAGATATAAAGGTCTGTTTCTTTCCAGATATTCCAGTTTATAGGGGATGTTATTTTTTATGTTCAGTATGGGACAGAGTCTGCATGACTTCATCTAAATAGAGTGGAGTGCCTTTTAGGAAAAGGAGAAAACAATAAATGTGTTAATGTCGCAGTCTAAACGTGCCCCTTTAGGGCAGATCTCTTAGCTTATGTGTAACCTCTAGCATATACTAGTAATGCTTTGTATGTCAGACAGAAAAGTCGTTGCTTAGGATTCTTATCTGCTGGAGAATTATGTTCCTCAAATGTTTTAATGTGCAGGTATGGGATTTCAAAGGACGTGAACTAAAATCTAGATGGGAAATTGGTTCGTCCATCGTAAAGATTGTGTACCATCGTCCTAATGGTAACTCTCTCGATCTTTTTTGTTCTTTTTAATTTGTTGCTTTAGTATCTTTCTTTCTCTTGCTTCTCCGGTCTCTAATTGGGATTGGTCAAGTCCTTGGATCATGTTGTAATCAAATAAAATTTGGATTTTCAGGTCTTTTGGCTACTGTGACAGATGATTTTGTTGTCCGTTTGTTTGATGTTATCGCATTACGAATGGTTCGTAAATTTGAAGGCCATACCGATCGCATTACAGATTTGTGTTTCAGTCAGGATGGGAAATGGCTCTTGTCATCAAGTATGGATGGAAGTCTTCGAATCTGGGATGTGATATTAGCAAGACAGATAGATGCGATACATGTTGAGATGTCCATCACAGGATTGTCTTTGTCACCTAACATGGAGGTTTTAGCAACTACCCATGTTGATCAAAATGGCATCTACTTATGGTAAGTTTTCAGATCTGTCTTGTGATTGCTTTCAAACTGGAATCCTGATAGGTAGTGACAAGCTAGAAGGAGATACTAATCACACTAATGTGATTGGAACTGGATCATTGCTTTCAGAAAGCCATTATCATTTCCCTTGACCTATTTTTGTGAGAAATGGAAAATTTCATAGCAGGCCATTTTTATCAGGGTGAATCAATCAATGTTTTCTCGAGCTTCAAATATTGATTCCTATGCAAGTGGAAAGGAAGTTGCGAGTGTTAAGATGCCACCTGTCTCGTGGATGAAAAGCTCTCAAGTTCAGGATTCTGATGAGCCTGTTATGAACCATTTGGAGTCCAAGGACACTTCTGCTTTTACGTTTCAAGATCAGCAAATTCCAGATCTAGTAACTCTCTCTTTACTGCCTAAAAGCCAGTGGCAAAGCTTGATCAATCTAGACATCATAAAGGTCTGTTTTTGCCTCTTAATAGTAACTCATTCTAACTTGATAACCATAGCTAAAAAACAAAAGGATAGTACCTTCCATGTCTTTCATGTTTTTCCTTTTCTGGTATGCTCGGGTAGCGACTCATTGCTAGTTTGTCATAAACCTGCAACTTCCAGGTCCGCAACAAGCCAATTGAGCCTCCAAAGAAACCTGAGAAGGTTCCCTTCTTCTTGCCTTCTGTGCCATCTCTATCCGGAGAAATATTGTTTAAGCCTAGTAAGACGGCGAATGTGGAGAATGCAAAAGTTGATGACGTGGAAAACAATGCGAGTAAATTTGATATGCCACCATCCCGATTTTTGCAACTTCTTCAGTCCTCTGCAGAGAGGAAAAATTGTGAGTATGCTAACTCTTTCTATTTTTATTTACAAATGTTGTGTGCCATCGTGTATGACTTAATGGCTCTTATAATGTTTTAGTTGTGGCATACCTTATGAAGCACGTCACTGGTCTTATGTTTGGATACTATGTACTGCAGTTTCAGCATTCACAGATTATATTAAGGGTCTATCTCCATCAACTTTGGATATAGAACTTCGAATGCTTCAGATTGTAGATGACGATGATCAGCAAGAACTAGATAAAAGGCCAGAGTTACTGGCAATTGAACTACTTTTGGAGTACTTCATACACGAGATTTCCCGCAGAAACAATTTTGAGTTCATTCAAGCTGTCATCAGGTTGTTCCTGAAGGTATTGATCTTTTCCTGTTTCTGAGTAGACCAATATGGTAATAATCTTTCAACAAAGTGCTTTAAGAAAGTGGAAATATATTGGGTTTAGGTCGAACTCCCAGATTTGGGTGGTTCTGGCTTATACTATCGAGGCTATCTAACATTTTCTCCTCTCCCTGGCTATAGATACACGGTGAAACAATTAGGCGCCAGTCAAGATTACAGGAAAAGGCGAGGCGGCTTCTAGATATTCAGTCCAAAGTATGGCAAAGAGTAGATAAGCTGTTCCAAAGTGCTAGATGCATGATCACTTTTCTCAGTAATTCACAATTTTAGCTGTCCTGAGGTAGCAGGTCCTATTTATTACGTCGCATAATGCTCCCTTGTACTCTAATTTCGTTATCTAGGTAGTAGGAATAGCGCCGATAGCCTCGGCGATCGGTCTTGGGATAGATTGAATGGAGTTGGGGCTGCAAAAGATCAAAGTATGAGATTGGCTCAATGTATATGAGTGGATGAATCAACTAAGGAGCTTAGTGTAGTGTGTTATTGTTGGCGGATGAGGCAACATGTCATGATAGGT
Organism: Myrica gale; assembly: GCA_963930655.1. Taxonomy (NCBI): domain Eukaryota; kingdom Viridiplantae; phylum Streptophyta; class Magnoliopsida; order Fagales; family Myricaceae; genus Myrica; species Myrica gale. Next base: position 21,631,513 of record OZ005616.1, read on the forward strand.
TGTAAGATAGAGCGTTGAGATAAAACAACTCCATACCCCAACGGGAGGGGAAGAAAATTTTGAAATGTCTAGCCATATTTGGTATATTATTTTCTAAGCTATTTTGTTTTCATTCTACTCATTTAATTCCCTATTGATCCATTCTCCTTGTGGTCTATCTGAGTTTCGTAGTGGATAATCATCCAAACTATTGAAAATTGTAGGGTTAACATTATCCGGTAATTAATACGAACAATAATGAATGTTACAAGTGCTATATGCTTTGTCTCTACTTCTCCGAATTAGATGATTTAATTTGGTCAGCAAATTTGCCGTGAAGTGTTCAAATTGCAAGGTTTTTCAAAGCTTCGTGGAGCTCTGTTGTAGAGCTGTTAATTAAAGTTGATAAATCTTTCTTTGCATCTTGAAAGCTCTCGATGCAATTAAATCATACATTTCTTATGCATTGAAATTTATAAATCCATGTAGATATATAGGGGAAAGTTTAATACATCATTTTTTTTTCTTGGCAGAAAGTTTAATACATCATAGCCAAACAGAACAAAGAAGAAAGACTGACACAAAAAGCCAAAAAGCGAATTTCATCTTCCTTTCCTACCAGAGTACTTATGTCCTTTCCTACCAGAGTACTTATTTCACATTATGTACAAGTAGGTTCTTTCTTCGCTTTGATTTTAGACCTTTAAGGCTTTCCCGAAGTCAGCAACACACGATTGCGGTATTCTCCCAAGGCCCATATCGGAAAGATGTTTCTGTAGGCTGAATAACTGATCATGCAGCTCTTGTTGAAAACTCCCATAATTTCCTTCACATTTAAAAGAAACGAAAAAAATGAAAAAGAGTTCGTCCAATTCGCATAAATTAACCTTGTAAATTTTTATTAGCATCCTCTTGTTTGTTATAGATTTACCTGTTGAGGGAAATCTCCACTTTCCATTTGCAAATTAATCAACACCTTTGCTGCTCGATGCAAGGGGGTCGGATCTCTCTGGGCCTAGCCGTTCATCAGATTTATAACACCAGAAGAGTAAAACCAGTTAGTGTTGGTTTACGGGTTAAATTGTGAAGCAGAAAAAAAAAAGAGAGTAGACATTTTATTTGTACCTGGTCAGCTTCAATAAGAGCTAACATAGCCCATCCGGTATTTACTATGTGTGCTTTCTTCCCCTCCAGATTTGTGTAGACCTGAAATATATTTACGAGTGTATCAGATATAGTTAGGAAAACTGGAAAAGTTAGGCATCATTTTCTATAATTGGAACCTCAGCTTTTGCTAAGCTATTTTCCATGCACAGAGTCGAAGTTAAAATCAGTGGTACTGAAATATGCATGATGCTGGTTTTGTTACCTTGTCGTGGCATGAAAGGTAGCTCTCTCCCCAGCCACCTGAATCGAGCTGTTTGGAGAGTAAGAAATCGCATGCCCTTCTAATGCTGAAGCTAGTTTTGTACGTCTTGCCACTATCCACCAACCCCTTTATCCCAAACCATGTTCCATAGGTGTAGCAAACTCCCCAAGATCCATACCTGCTTTCCAAACTATGGTCATGCTTTGAAGTGGCAAATTATAATTAACTGTAACATTTATGAGTAGCCCTAAACATAAGCCAAGGATCCTTTATTTATTTTTTCTAATATTTAGGGCATGGAAGGAGCTCCTGCTAGCAATTTCACTCATGCAACCTTACATGATACAGTTCTTAGTGGTTCTTTTTTTTTCTTCTTTTGAATGGGTATCTGAAAGGAAGAAGACAAACCAAGAGCCATCAGGCAGTTGGATGCTCTCGATGAAATTAGCAGCCTTCACGATACACGCTTCTATTTCTTTCCTGCGATGCCCAGGGTATAATCTCATAAATGATTTGAGCCCCTGAATTGCTGCTGAAGTGCATTCCACATACCTACATTATGCGGTTAAAACCCAGGTCAAATTTTGAAAATAAAATAGTTTCAAAATCATTCCTGGGAAATAGCTGATCCCAAATTGATCCATAGAGTTTATTTTGTCATGAACTAAGCCCGGGGAGTTGCTATTCCGTCAACTTGGTTAGCCTCTTTAAAGAAATAAATCTTACCTTTCTAACAAGGACACGTCACCACGCACACAACCACGTGTCTCCAAGTCACTCAAACTACCAAGTCAGACCGGTATCCGTTAATTTAAAATTCACATCAAACTATCTACCCACCTAGAATAAAATGTCATGTTGGATAGATCTTTTGCAAAGACTACGCACCCTCGAGCGACCTAGGGCCATGCGGCTACTTGGGTGGTGATGTGTACAAGTTAGCAGAGTGAAATTTATTCCGTTAACTTCCACTAACCCAGTTGACAAAATGACCACCCTAGGACAAGAAGAATTATGTAGGGTCAGATTAGTATAGGACGAACAAACCCTAGGGATCAGGTTGAGATCGGGCCATACCAAGGAGCTATTGTACTAATTAAGTGAATAGAAAATCCAATATCTCTGAAAGAGCTACAATAGTTGTGAATCTGGTTATACTCATGATCATAATTCATCATATAGAAACTGTAGTCAAGGAAATCTTACTGATAATCAATAACAATATCTCCAAACACTTCCACTGGGTTGATCATCTGTGAAAGGATCATGATGTGTTAAAGCTCAGATTAAATTTCAACTCTCTGCAGATTAAATTCGAACGCGCGGAAAGGTAAAATGTCTTTACCTCCAACCATGTATAAGACCTTGTGAGCTCGTATGAAGCAAATCCACCATTGCTGTTCTGTATTGACAAGCGGGATGCACTAGATATTATACTTTATAATGTCTAATATGCAGAAGCATTTCTAATCCATCAAGCTACCTAATTCATGCATGTAAATCTGCTATATCTCTACTGTTTTTCACACAAGAACGGTAGATCATGAACCACTTGTATCACAGAAACCTTCAGGTTCCCAAAAATGTATTGCCGGTATGTAGGGATTAATTGTGAATGTAAAAACTCTGGGACGATAAATTCATAAAGTTACACCTGTAGGGACAAAATGACGTTGACAGCGTCGTATAAACGGTCAGCTACAATTGCTTCTCCCACGATGTCAGATGGCATTCTTGCTAGCAAGAGTGCTGCCTGTAAATGGTTTCAATGGGTCAAAACCTTTAAATTTTACAGCCACATGAATCATCTCCTTCATGAGGAGTGTATGATAATTGATGACAGAAAAACATAGGATTCGTTTCGCATGTAGCTCGACAGCATTGGATTTCATCGAACTAGATAGAGAGAAGCTGGTTACCTTTAAACCTTCAGATGTACAGTCTGATACTATCCAACTGTTGTCTGGAGTCGAGAACGGCCATCCACCCTTTGAAATGTGCCGATACCAGTAACTAATATCACCTGAGCTCTCTGTCCTAACCTTCACTCCCGAACCCGATTGAATTTTCAAAATTACTAGAATTCTAAAGGAAAAATGAAATAAATAAAATAAATATACTTCTGAGTGCTTGATGAAGAATTACTTGTGTATTTTTCATAAAATTGTGTGCCTTTCTGAGCATTGGACCATATTCATCTACGAGGTTGGTAGCCAGGATTGCTTGAACAGCAAAAGTGACATCCCACAACTGAGAACCATTGTATCCCTGCCATTGAAACTTTGTCATGACATCGTATCTAAATAGCAACTCCCAGGAAAAAAAAGGGGGGGGATAAATTTTTTTCTTTTCCTTCAACCCAATCTAAAATTTCTGACCAATTTCAGTCTTTTTTTCTTCAAAACTTGAGAAATTGGAGAAACATTTTTAAGTCCACATCTCAGGGATAAAGTCATGTTGGCACCTGCATTTTCATTCCATCTTCAGCCACCCACAGATAATCTGTGATTCTTGCAAGGTGAAACTTATAAGCCTCTGAATTTGGATCCTCGACCCAACAACAGACCATGTTCAGTACCTGTACATGCCCATAGATGAGTATCATGTTTTTTGGGTCAAAATTAAAGAAGCCGAAATCAAACTTGTCTTTGGGTATTTCGATCGAGCATACAGATTTCTTCGCTTGAAATGGGCTGCCTAATATCGGGTGTTGCTTATTTATAATTACCTCAATTAAAGAACAATCCTCAGCCTTAGTAGCCTTATAAGAAAATATTGCAATTATCAAAACAAAATATAATAGCAGCAAATAATTAACTATAGAAATATAGGAGTTTTTCATCTTGTTTTTGAGAGAACTAAGGCGTCTACCAGTAAACTCGAGCTGAAGCCCATACCATAAGATGGGCTGAGATCAGGCAAACCAGTTTTGGTCGAGTGTGCATAGCTTATCAAGCATTATCCAGCAAACACAGGCTCTTTTGGGATAGACTGGGCCAAGAATTGTGAACTAAAATAAAATCTACTAAGTGGGCCCAAATGGATCCAGTTCAGTTGTTTTATTTTTCACTTCTTGCCCTAGTTTGGGAAGGATAAACAGTCCTCTTTCACTTTGGGTTTCTGTTTCTTTCCTAATAAAAAATGATAGACCGGAATAAACATTCTAAAGGGACTTTGACATCATTGCTCTTTTTTTTTTTTTTTTTTTTTTCTTGTAAACCAAAGGAAAAGAAGGAAAAAGAGTGTTATACCTTGCTAACAGGGCCAATGCAGAGATATCGAGAGTTTTCATCTTCATAGTGGATGTGCTGCATTACAGTGTCGAGAGCCTTCTGTCTTAGCTTTGAGAAAGGCCATTGATTTATAAGAGGCTCTACAACATTGTGAATGGTATCCCACAACAAATCTTGGATCTTGGCATGTGGGTTATATATGTCCTCCTGAAAAGCAAAACCATTTTCCAGCAAGATTAATGTTCGATCCCTTCCTTCTTATGTTTCTCAAAACAAAAAAAGTGACTGCCTTTTCCATTAATTTTTGGTCAAGAAAAAGGCCTAATTAACCAAGAGATGAAGAGAAGCACAACAGTATATATACTCTGCAGCCCAAATCCCAAATCAAACACACATCTCAAGGGTTAATTAATTTGTGGTTAGGTTGAGAAGCCTGAATCACAAGATGAACCACCACTTGCCATATATTATTATTTGAAAGATGTAGACCTAGAAAAGTGTTGTTTTTTCTATATAAAAAAAAAAGAACAACTACTTTGGAAGGGGCGAAGGTGGTCACCACTGAATCTTTCTAAAAGATATAGGTAATATAAACTTAATGATTAAATTAATGTACATCAAGAACTTTACAACCTTAGGTCCACCCTAAACTTACACCTCAGGTAATTCGTTTAAATCATATTCTTATTTAAATAAGCCTATCTTGGTTCTCCTTGCTTGTTCTCTATTCAATATTGAACCATGTTCTACTTGTACGAAATACATATATACCAAGTGGAGGCAATCACAGACCATATTTTTCTTCTCCTTTGTTGGTTGACGGGTCGAATATTATGCTTGTCTTCTCACTTCTTTTAGAAAGTTAGAAGATATATATATAAAAAGGGGATATTTCTAGAAAATGCAGCCGTGGGGGAATGAGGTAATTGTCTTATATATCCCTTGGTTACGTATGTCTACTTTGACTTTTTAAGGTGCATCTGAACCCTAAAATAACGTGGGTTAATTACTACATCCTCTTTTACTTCTTTTCTAAGTATTTGACCATTTTGGCTTAGCTGCTCGAGGGAAATCTTCAGAAGAGAAGATTGTGTGTGAATGCTTTTCTTCCCAATTGATATCATCCACCCAAGGGCATATTCGTTTTATATTGGTTTGCAAAACTAGAATTAAGATGTATTCAATAAAATTTATAAAACGAACATCTAAAATTTCAAAAATTTATACACAAACACAAATACATTTTACATAATCTCCAACAACTTTTCACACAAAGTTCAATATCTTTTCAAAAAAATTATAACTTTTCTCTTTATACTTTTTCACCTAACTCCAATATTTTTTTATTAAACAATTACATCAAATCATCTATCTCTACATTTTTTTACAAACTCCAACAAAAATTAAATATCTTTAAAACGTTTCACCAACTTTTACACAAAAACTTATAAAACTACAATCTACATAAATATTCAAAATTCTAAAAATCTTATAATCTTTTAGAAAATGAACATCCCTTTATACAAAAGACATGTTGATTATGTGTGTGCATTCTTTTCTTCTCCATTGAAATCATTCACTCAAATATAAACAAAAGATGTACGTGTTGAATAATATATAAATGGAAGAATCTCTTTTTCTCTCTATCTCCAAATCAATACATTTTTTTTACCTTCGGAGGTCTTAATATTCTGAATCTTAAATTATTATTTTTTTCATATTGCACCCACCAACTATATATTAATTTTAGACACTTTACACCCTATGGTAAAAATTTCTATCAATTTTAACAAAAAATGATTTTTTAATGTCTAAAAGTACGATTTTGGACCCATGATCCCTACTAAAAAATTGTCTTTTTTTAAAAAAAAAATGATTAAATTTGAGAGACATATATTTTCAAGCATAGTTCATCTTTGGAGATTTAAAGTATTGATATTCTTGACGGAAGTTTGAGAAGATATAGTACGAAACTTAAGTTTAGAAACTAATAACATTTGAACGAGTAATATCTAGGGTTTCTTTCTTTCTTTTTTATTTTTCTGTAAAACAAATATACTTTTGGTTTTCAACGTTACACAAATACAATGACTGATATCTTTAACTAATACATATAGTATGTGGGTCCTATGGTAGGGTCCACACTATCTGGTAATTAATACGAGCAATATAGTTGAATATTGTAAAACTCATGATGTATCTATTTCTATTCCAATTAGAAAATTCAGGCATCACATTAGAGAGGTTCCTTGTCCCAAATACAATGAATGAATATGTTAAAATCAACACCTAAACTATACACAATCTTGGAATGCAGTGGATGGATCTTATGAGGATGAGACAGAAAGAGAGGGATAGAGGAGATATATATACCTTAGCACACAGATTTCTGGCTTGGTTCCAATCAATTAGATGATATGGTAGGGTATAGAGTTCTTTCCTAAGAGACAGAATAACGCGGTCGATTGGACCCACGTATCTTCTCCCATATAGATACGACATCGGCAGATATACCATCCGACAGTGACACCACATTCTTCCTGCATCCATTGCCACGACATATTTATCATCTTCTCCTAACAACTTTTTTTAATACTTTCTTCCTTTTGGTCCCTTTTTTTGTCAATAATCTGTTGGCATGTATCTATATATAATATTTATACGCATATAGTTTAGAATAGGAGAAAACGTGGCCCTTTAAAAATTATGTGAATATTTATAAGAAAACAAATTGTCCCTTACTAATTGTAATTAGAAACTTGAAGGTCAATTAATTAAGAACAAAAAGGCCAATAAAGAACCTGGGTGTATGGGAAGAAAGTAAGGCAAAAGCCAGATTTCTGGAGGAAGTGGATTGTTGCCACTCCAATCGTATACCCCAAGTACCTACAAAAAAAAATTCGTTTATAACCCATGTAAGTATAAAAAATTCCCATGTTAATTATTTAACTCTTAGTATTGATTTTATATTTTTATATTGACAGTACCAACAATATTGAGGATAATTTAATTCATGATATCATCATTTAGGAAAAGGTTATCGGCCGGGATTATGTAGATTTGTTTCAATGCATGCACAGATACAGTTGAGGATCACCATTAGATCCAATATGCATATATAGATATACATTAAGGACCACCATTAGATCCAAATTAAGTTAAGATGTAAAAAATAATAATAATAATAATAATAATAAATTGACGAAAGCAAGGAAATTGAGGAACAAGGACAATCATACTAACGATGCTTAATCCAACACCAATAATAATACAAGTGTTTAGTTTTCTGTCTCGACGTTATATAATTAGGAGAGATAATTAATTAACCTAAATAGTCTTAATTTATCTTCTTCTTCTTTTTATATTAATTTGGCCATGTAAATGTATATACTTAACTGAAAGCCACATCTTTCCCCACGATGGAATGAAGGTGACGCCACCGCGATCAAGAATCCATTCTCTTGCTTCCTCCATAGCACCATCCCCACTATCCATGGCTTCTCCTAGCAATCGTAGGGTTACATAGCAGAGAGCTGTACAGAACATTGTGCTAGCTCCTTCAATGTGTAATCCCCAACCTCCATCTCTATTCTGCATGATGTCAATGGAGCTATGTGAATTCACTCTCCTCTGCATGTCCATTGCTTCTCCAAAAAATGTTAGGGTTACCATGCTTAAATAAGTAAAAGATCAAGCTGATCTCTTTTTCTGCTAAATATGTCTGTTGATGATCAGGCCAAAGTCAGAGTGCTTTTTTCTATTGTTTTATCCTGATAATTTTTTCTTCTGTCTCAAAGTGCCAAATTTGCTTTACTTTTTTTTAAAAATAAGTTATTGGCTTTTATATTCTATATATTATCCATCTCTATTGCCCACTATTAGAACAAGAACATCTAACCTAATCTTTCATGCTATATATACTGATTAACTATTTTTAAAGTGGCTTTTTGCGTACTGGACCCCTCCATTTTTCTTTTTCCTTTGGGTATATTGTGCTGATTAAAGATTACATTGGGTAATTAAAGAATGCTGCCAAAAGAAGACCATATATATGCGCGGGAAAAGAGACAAATACCTGATGGTTATACAAATAGCGGCATATCTCTTGTCGATGCGGAAGCGGCAAGATTGTATTGAGGGCCCCCGTTACAGATAAGCCGATCACCTGCAGATTCATATGATTGGGTTTAATTTATTGCTCACGATGAGCCTCTTGCATATATATATATATATATAACAAACTTAGATTTGAAATCTTTGACACTAATTAGCATTGGATTTTGGAGATATCATTATTTGGTACTGCATGCATTCAGGGGGGATTTATAAACCATCCTTGTCTTTCGCCGCAAATATCTATATTTAACCTCTCAAACAAGAACATGTTAAAGTTGAATTAATGGCTCAAAAATCATGATCAATCACGTTGAATTTTTTGTGGCAATCTTTTCAACACAAGTTAACATGTATTCTAGTGGCCACTACTGCTTGACTAATTAAGTACTCAGAAAATTTGAAACAACTATTCAAATACGTCAAAGAAGAAGAAGATCAATGCTCGAAGAAGAACAGTAGTACTAGTTCATGCATGTCAGTGGGCGGGTTAGTCTTTATAATTTAATGTTCTCATATCGTGCGATCTTAGAGATATTAGAAGGTGGACTATGCGCGCATATTGGGCAAAGATATATGTATTAGTTGGGTATATTATGGAAGCTGCCTCTTAATTACAATGTTTTAATTATCTGTGGTATTATATTTTATTTAATTCTTTTTTTTCTGAAAACGTTTGAAATACGACGTTTGTATTGTTATGATAATGATTTCCACCGCCAGATCGATCGTTATAAGATGTTTAAGCCTTTGAGTGGTTCTTCTTCATGATGGGGACCAAAAATGGATTTGAAAATAGTTACGTTATCAAACACTACAAAATCAATGAAAGGCCAAAGAGTAAAAAACAAATAAGGAGAAGAAAGAAATTAATTAAATGCTGCAAAGGCATGCAAAAGATACATAAAGTGGAATTATGATCAGCATGCATGGACCAGCCTAGCATAATGTGGGAGCAAATCCCCCATTTAAATGTGAAGTTGCTTTCCCTAAAACTCTATTATTACACATATTTAATTTTTCTTAGGGGTAATAATGTAGACCATAGTACACATATTTATTATATATAATTACTGAATATGATTAAGACCTTAAATTGATCCATTTGCTAGCTAGGGCTACTTCCTTGAAAGATAACAAGTTGGAGGTCATGGGTTTTGTGGGGGGGGGGACCATGATGAATTTGAAGGACTAATTAGGCAATCAATTCACATAAAACGTGGAATTAGTCATTTCCAATAATGGGAGCTAAGGATATTATATATATTCGTCCTTGCAAAGAAATATAATATAAATCTCAATTTTTTTAATTTATTTTTTTGGTTTTAGTGTATTATTGGATTTGGTATTGGCCAGTTTCTAGCTGATCATAGGAAAAATACATAAATTCAAGATCAACCCCACCGACCAAACCCAATTAAAGCCTAGCTAATTTGATTAGTCAAAACGACAACATATAAGACAAAGATCTATATTGAATGCATGCTTGTATGAGGTAATTATAATGGAGGGGACCATTATTTTGAAAAGGATATATGCGTCATGCATTTTTATGATCTATAATTATAACTTTCCCTTGAATTTGAAAATAAACGTGGAATGCGATATTTCTAAATCCTCCATTGACTTCTCTGATCTAATTAGAGTTAGTTTACATGCATGAAGTCCTTTTAGTCGTTCTTTTTTAGTGTATATATATTATATACTATATAGTACATATATAGATTAGAAGATCATTATTTTTCTCTCTTCCGTACTACAGAGAACATCAATAGACGTATGTTTTTTTCATTTGTTTCACGACTTCTATCGATCATGACCTGATGATTTTATATATGTGTGTGTGTGTGTGTGTGTGTGTGTAGTGATCAATCTTTCAAGATGTACAAATTAATAAGAGCAAGGATACTCCTAGAATTCAGTGGGGGGAAAAAATTGTCTCTATATAAAATTATAAGATGATCAAGATTTGAGTTTTCATTGCAAAATGAAAGGTCAGATCTTAATTAACATGAGATGAAAATTAATTAAGAAAATGTGTTACTAGGTTAATATATAGTGTAATGTACCACATATTATAGTTTGAGATACATTTATTTTGGCTTTGTCTTTGCATTTTTTATGAAGCAAGCCCGATGGAGTACTATATGAGGCGCAAGGCCAAAATATATACAAAATAAACCTTAAATTATTGAAGGTAAAAAAAAATATGGGATATGAAGATGGATCTCATGATTTTCAAATGGTGTTCTCTCGATCGGTTCGATACTGTAGATAATCTAACACATCATTTACTCCTTCCATTTGCTTTAGTTCATTAAGGACCTAGTTGTTTGATCTCCCTTAATTAGGATAATTGAATTCATCCATATTTTGGTCCATTGCCTTGTGCTAATTTATAGTTTTATACAAGGATTAGTACTGGTCACAATATTTGACCTAATTTTCTAAGCTAGTTCCGATATATGTACAGTTTGTTATAAAGTACCACTCTAAACAATTTTAATTTGAGGTCCATAAAATTACTTTTGTATCAAGACCAAAGGGAAATAATTAAGGACCAAGAACGTATCCCTAGACGAGCTGGTTACTATGACACATTAGTATATAGCTAGCTAGATAATTAAAGTTCCATTTTCAACTATTAATTAATGGCCCTTTTCTACAAAACAAGTCTTCTTTCTTTTCTCTTTTATTTTATTTTTTTTAATATAAGCTGAAATCGTACGTAGTACGCTGCTGATCCATTCATCCTACATATAATTAAGGGAGCGTATATCAAGCTATAGTTTAGTGGAATTAGAAAATAACCCGAAAAGGTTGTAAAAGGAAAGCATATCAACATTTTCCCTATCTCGAAAAATTTAAATAGGAAATTCATAACTTTAATTATATTTTAGGGATAAATACAAAATCGGTCCTTGTGATAACAAAAGCATAAAATTAGTCTCTATGATTTCACTTTTATTTCTCGTCAATCCCTCCACTAGTGCTTTTGTTATCATAGAGACTAATTTGATTTTCACGTATATCACAAGGACTGATTCTACATTTATCCCTATATTTTAATCGGGAATTTGAACATGATGCATATTCTGAATACTATATGTTTTTTTCCGAAACGACCCATCCCTATGATAGCTGCATATATAATAAGCCTAGCTCACTTTATACGTCAACATCCAACCCATGAGAGACTTAACTTAAAATGAATGTACAGTGGCGTGATTATATATGAAGTTACTATAATATATAGCCCAATATTGGGAAAACGTATATCTGACCAAAGATTCTACTGAGAATATCAAAGCTGTACCTTTTCTTCTATTAATTAAGGGTTTTTTTTGGGTAATTCAACCGCCCCCCCCCCCCCCCCCAAAGAAAACAAGAAATCAACAAAAAACCGTACGGATAATAATTGTGGAAGTTCAGGTGATTGATATGCATGATGTGCTGGGTGCATGTTAGAATAATGCGTAAGGCTTGTGAGTAAAAGGATGAAAGATGGCAATTAGTGAATAAAGCGTACCAAGCCAGGCAAGAGAAATAAGGGTCCGCCATAGTCACCAGGCCAGAATCCATCTTCCGCCTGCAGAGTTGAGTAGAATCTCAAGGCCCTTCGCAGTACGGTTGCCACTCCTTCCTCATTTATGTCTTCTTCGCTTTTAACTTTCACCTCAGGCAGCTTGATCTCGCATGGATTATCCTTTGCAAGCTATATACAAATAACCGTAAGAGGCGGATATATATTATATAAATGAAAATGAAAACAAAATATTACAGTATACGGCTTTTAGCTTGCATTGGCATAGGTCTGACAACTCGGTAGATTCACGAGTTTGTGGTAGTCTTTCTTCAGAATAACACGTTGTTAATTAGTTCAGACCAAAAGAGAACTACTACCTTAGGAATAAATGTAGGAAGTGTAAACTTGAGATGCCATTAACAGACCTTGCTTTCTCTATATATATATTTCCATATAATATTCTATCTGATTTATATGGAGAGAAAGAATGGATTTCCAGGTTGCATGATTTCCTTTCCAGGAGAGATTGGCTGTTGCAGAACTTAAACTCGTCAATGTTAGAAAATTTCCTTAAGGTGACCTAATTGACATATGTAAATAATCTTTTAAAGTTTTAAAGATTATGGTGTTAGTTAAAATAAGATTATGGAATCTGTAGCAGATTCAAATTTAGAACTAATTGGATAAAGATTGCAATTTGATTTCTGATTTAAATTGGAATTCAAATTGTAACCAATTAGATAAAGTTTGCTATTTGATTTTGAATTTGAATTTGCTATTTGATTTTGAATTTGAATTACCTTGATGGAAGGAACAAATTCAAATCTACAACAGATTGAGGGTCCCTGACCTAGCCTATAAATAAGAGGCCTGTGTATACCATCTAATGCATTCTCTGTAAGGCATAGGCATAGGTTGGAAGAGCCTCACTAAAATACTTCATATTCATAAAGTTACTCTGCAGAGATTCTGTTCGAGTTCTGAGCAAGATGGCTGGAGGTAAAGATCCTGCTTTATTATTCCGCTGCATTCACAATCAAATTGATTGATTGTGATTTTACTCTTACATGTGGTATCGGAGCCATCCTTCAAGCTTCTTGTTCAGTGAAGCGATCTACTGATTAAATTCAGATTGTCGCTTGAATCAAGAGCTAAAGGTTCTCTGTATCAGTGTTTTAAAAGAAATTTTTTTTCTTTCTTTGACCGGATCTCTATTATGTTCGGTATAAGTTTTTTTTTGTATTTTTTGGTGACAATGCAATTTTGCTAATGCCTGAAACCTTACACGGTGTGCTTTCAGTTACTGTTATATTGCATAACTTTGTTTATGAATTGGAAAAGGCACTACGTTGTTGTTGGTGCAAACAAAAGCATATTTTAATTTTGCTAATGCCTGAAACCTTACACGGTGTGCTTTCAGTTACTGTTATATTGCATAACTTTGTTTATGAATTGGAAAAGGCACTACGTTGTTGTTGGTGCAAACAAAAGCATATTTAAAAAAAAAAAAACCGTATGATTTGGGTTTTGATTTTGCAAAATGTTCATAAAACATCTTCATGAAAACCAAGTTTTTTGATTCATTGGAATGGTAAAATACTGTGTTTTGGTTCTTGAACAAAGAAGATGAAGAGTCACCAGAGGAGGTGACCCTCCCTGCGGCAGCAGGTGGCCGGAGAGGAGCCTCCTCTCCCAGCCACGGGTTAGAAACCCGTGGCCTTCAAAGGCTGCCGGCGATGAGAGGCTCTCGGCCTTCTCGTCGCCGGCGAAGGCTGGTGCAGGCGGCGGCGTCCATTGGGACGCCAGGCAGTGCAGCGGCGTCCCCTAGGACGCCAGGCCGCTGCATGAGTTGCGGCGGCAGTTGCCGCCGCAAGTCTGCTACAAACACAGACCTTCGGGTCTGTGTTTAAGATGACCGGGTCATTGACCCGGTAACCCGGGTAGGGTTACCTACCCGGATAAGTCAGGAGGCCAGCCCAAGGGCCTTGAGGCCCAAAATGCTTCTGACCAGATGGGCTGGACTGACCATTGGGTCAGCCCAAGGCCCTTGAAGCCCAAAGCCCTGACCCGAATGGATCGGGTCAGGCGACCCGCGTGGGCGGGTTGCGGTATGGACCGCCGGTCCGGTCGGACCGGACCGGACCGGCAGATTATATTATTATTATTTTTAAAATTTTTAATTTTAATTTTAATTTTAATTTTAATTTTTTTTAAAAAAAAAAAAAAAAAAAACTTTTATGCTTTTATGCTTGCATTAATTTCTAGAATTATTTGTATGTTCAATGTTTCATTGATTAAATTCTAGAAATATTAGTTTATGCTTGCATTAATTTCTAGAATTATTATGATGTTCAATGTTTAATTGATTAAATTCTAGAAATGTCAATTTACTTTTATGCTTGCATTAATTTCTAGAATTATTATGATGTTCAATGTTTAATTGATTCCATTCTAGAAATATTAAATTTATGCTTGATTTATTATGTGAAAAATCTAATTATATAGATAGGTTGATCATGCATAAAATGTATGATGCCTAGACCAAGCATGATTAAATGAACCTACTAAGGTTAGTGGGAATATGGGGTATGATCGAAGAATACAGGTCAGGGACAGTTCTGGCTAAGGCAAGTCTTGGTATTTAAAGGTCCTCAGACCTACCTCACTTACCTGGGAGCTCCCCTGCTTGTGTTTTAGAAAATACTATTGTCTCACTTTAAAGATTGGTTCATTTTTTTTATTCTTGGATTAAGATTAGGCATCTATAAAGTTGACGGATATTGATGAAGTCGTAATTATCATAATGATTTTCGGAGAGCCACAGCATCCCAATTTTATATTGATGATTACATCAAGATTAATATATGAACTTCATAAAGTGAAATTAATCTCCGTGTGGTAACTAAATTATAAAATTGATTACTTTCCCCGCAGGGAATTTTTTAATTTTGTGACTTAGTTAGATTAAAATAATAAATTTTGTATTAACAATAAAATTTTCTTAGGCTCACAGGTACGGAGAATTTTATTCTTAATATTTAAAATTGTTAGATTTAATAATAAAGAGTAAATTCCATGCATATGCAACCTTTGCCCATAGGTAGGTTGAAATTTACTATTAAATTGACATTGGTTGATTTAAATATGGTTACTTCATAGCAATTCAGTAGTTTTATGTTTCTTTGGTTATATTGCAGTTATTCCTTCTTCCCTAATTGATAGTTCGTTGCGTGTTCCAATGCTAAGTGGTGATAATTTTGCTGACTGGAAGCAAAGTTTGCTTTTCACTCTGGGGTGTATGGAATTAGATGAAGCGCTCCGTGTAGTGGAACCCACTATCACGGAATCAAGTACGCCACAGGAGATTTATTCTTATGAACGATGGGAGCGATCAAATCGTCTCAGTTTGATGTTCATTAAATCTCACATCATCAAGAGCATTAGGGGTTCTATCCCTGAAAGCATTAAAGCTAAGGATTTTTTAAAGTCCGTTGAAGAACAATTTGTTACTTCTGAAAAGGCATTAGCCAGCACCCTGATGAGAAAGCTGTCAAGCAAATCAATAAAGAGTTCAACTAGTGTGCGTGAGCACATAATGGAGATGAGAGACATTGCATCTCAATTAAAAACTCTGGAAGTTGAAATTTTTGACTCATTCTTGGTTCATCTAATTTTGAACTCTCTACCAAATGAGTATGGTCCCTTTAAAATATCATACAACACACATAAGGAAAAATGGTCAGTGAATGATTTACTGACTATGTGTGTTCAAGAGGAAGAGAGGCTGAAACTCGAGAAACCTGAGAAACCTGAGAGTTCTCACTTTGTTTCTCGTGCTAAGGGGAAGACCAAGAAAGGCAAGGTTGTCCACAACTTCAAGAAGGAGAACAAGGTGCCAATTAAGATTAATGGCACTAAGGATACTTGTTTCTTCTGTAAGAAGAAAGGACACATGAAGAAGGATTGCCAAAAGTACCTAAAGTGGCTCGAGAAGAAAGGTATATTCCTCTCTCTTGTTTGTCATGAATCTTTAGTTGTTGAAGCTCCTTGCAATACTTGGTGGATTGATTCTGGTTCTACAATCCACATTGTGAATACATTGCAGGGTTTTCTCACAACAAGGAAGCCGAAAAGAAGTGAACAACGAGTTTACTCTGGAAATAAATTGTTCTCAAGTGTGGAAGCGGTTGGGACTTACAGAATAATTTTGAAGACTGGATTTATTTTAGATCTTGAAGATGTATTTTTTATTCCAAACTTTTCAAGGAATTTAATTTCAATTTCAAAACTTGATGTATTGGGTTATGGTTTTTATTTTATAAATTCAGTTTTCAGTTTATTTCGAAATAATCAAGTTATTGGTGGTGGAATAAAAATTGATGGTCTTTACAAAATTGAATTAGATCCCAACTTTGAGAATAATTGTTTGTCAATACATACTATTGGCATAAAGAGAAGGCTTATAAATGAGAATTCCGGTTTGTTATGGCATAGGAGATTGGGACATATCTCCATTGAGCGAATCAAAAGGTTGGCAAATGACGGAGTCTTACAAACTCTTGATTTTACTGACCTTGGCACTTGTATAGACTGCATAAAGGGAAAGCAGACTAACAAGTCCACTAAAGGTGCCAGAAGGAGTTCAAAGATTCTAGAGATCATACACACTGATCTCTGTGGACCTTTTCCTACTCCATGTTTCAATGGTCAGAGATATTTTATCTCATTCATTGATGACCATTCACGTTTCATGTATCTCTACCTTATTGATGAAAAGTCTGAGGCGTTGAATGCCTTTAAGACTTATAAGGCAGAAGTAGAGAATCAAAAGGAAACGAAAATCAAGATCGTAAGATCTGATAGAGGTGGAGAATATTATGGAAGGTACACAGAAAAATGACAAATGAGTGGTCCATTTGCGAAATTCCTTGAAGAGGAAGGCATTGTTGCTCAATACACAATGCCTGGTACACCACAACAAAATGGTGTAGCAGAAAGAAGGAATCGCACACTTATGGACATGGTAAGGAGTATGCTTAGTAATTCTAGTCTCCCTCAGTATCTATGGAGTGAAGCTTTAAAAACTGCTGTGTATATCTTAAACAGGGTTCCATCCAAGGCTGTCCCAAAGACACCTTTTGAGTTATGGAATGGGTGGAAACCTAGTTTAAATCACTTACACATATGGGGTTGTCCTGCTGAAGTGAGGATTTATGATCCGAATATAAAGAAATTAGATCCAAAGACAACCAGCGGATTTTTTATCGGCTATCCAGTAAACTCTAAAGGATTTAGATTTTATTGTCCTACACATAATACTAGGATTGTTGAATCAGGAAATGCTAAGTTTTTAGAGGATATTGAACCTAGTGCAAATTCCCAAAAGGTTGAATTTAAAGAAGCACAAGAGTTGTCTGAATCTTCTCCTTCTGGAGAAAGAATGTTTGTGTTTAGGAAAGATCAAATTGATTATCCTGAACCACAACCAGTTCAAGAAGAGCCAACTCATACAGAACAGGTTCAGACTGAGTCTACCCAACCTCTGCAAGATGTTGAGGAAGTAGAATTAAGACGGTCCTCTAGAATAAGGAAATCAACAATCCCTAGTGATTATGTTGTATACCTTCAAGAGTCTGACTTTGATGTTGGACCTAAAAGGGATCCAAATACGTTTTCACAGGCCATGAATGGAGATAACTCCATGTTGTGGTTTAATGCCATGAAGGAAGAGATGGAATCTATGGCAAAGAATCAAGTCTGGGATCTTGTTGACTTACCAAAGGGAGCTGTAGCCATAGGCTGCAAATGGGTTTACAAAACCAAAAGGGAAGCTTCCGGTAAAGTTGAACGATATAAAGCCAGACTTGTAGCCAAGGGTTTCACTCAAAAAGAAGGCATAGATTATCATGAAACCTTCTCTCCAGTATCAAAGAAGGATTCGTTTAGGATAATCATGGCATTAGTAGCTCATTTTGACTTAGAGCTACAACAGATGGACGTGAAAACAGCCTTTCTAAATGGGGATCTTGAGGAGGAGGTGTATATGAGACAACCTGAGGGGTTTGGTGATAACAGTCAGAAGGCATGTAAATTAAAGAAATCTATATATGGACTAAAACAAGCCTCCCGTCAGTGGTATATTAAATTTCACAAAGTTATTACTTCATTCGGATTTTTGGAGAATCTTGTGGATCAATGTATATACCTTAAGGTCAGTGGGAGTAAAGTAATCTTTCTGGTCCTTTATGTAGACGATATTTTACTTGCAACAAATGATTTGGGTTTGCTATATGAAACTAAAAAGTTTCTGTCTAAACACTTTGAAATGAAGGATTTGGGTGAAGCCTCTTATGTCATTGGCATAGAGATTCATAGAGATAGAAAACAGAAAATATTACAACTGTCTCAGAAGGCCTACATTGAAAAAGTTTTAGAGAGATATGATATGAGCAAATGTGCTCCTAGTGTAGCACCCATCATTAAAGGGGATAAATTCTGTTTGGATCAATGTCCCAAAAGTGAATTGGAACAAGAACAAATGAAAGGTTTACCATATGCATCTGCAATCGGCAGTTTGATGTATGCTCAGGTCTGTACTAGACCTGATATTGCATTAGCAGTTGGTATACTGGGAAGATACCAAAGTAATCCTGGATTGGAGCATTGGAGAGCTGCAAAGAAGGTCATGCGGTACTTACAAGGAACCAAGAATTACAGTTTGACCTACAGACATGTTGACCATTTAGAAGTGTCTGGGTATACAGATTCAGATTTTGCTGGATGTATAGATAGCAGAAAGTCTACGTCAGGGTACATTTTTCTCTTTGCTGGAGGAGCTGTATCCTGGAAAAGTTGCAAACAGACTATAGTTGCTACCTCTACAATGGAAGCAGAGTTTATTGCGTGCTATGAAGCCACTACACAGGCATTGTGGTTAAGAAATTTTGTTAGTGGTCTCAAAATTATTGAGTCTGTTGAGAGACCAATTAAGATCTTATGTGACAATTCTGCGGCAGTATTCTTTTCAAAGAATCATAAAAGTGGAAGCAGGAGTAAGCACATAGATATCAAGTATCTTAGTGTGAGAGAAAACATCAAGAGACATGCTGTTTCTATAGAGCATATAAGTACTAAGTTGATGCTTGCTGATCCCATGACTAAAGGTTTACCGGTAAAACAGTTTAAAGGTCATGTGGACCATATGGGGCTTGCAAATTCATTTTGTACTTAGTTTCTCTCAAATTTTGAATTACAGACATGAAGTTATTGTAATAAAGATTTATTGCGCAAATTCTTTATTATTTATTGTTATCTATGGAGATAAATAAAATAGGACCTGAATGACTTATAGGAAGTTCATTCATAAAGTTTTGATTCCCATAAAGTACTCATATAATGAGTATTGTGCTGGTAATACATGGAAGGGACGACCGATTATGTTACGGTTTTACCGCTATGATTCGTGTGTAGCATTCATTATGTGGGTGGGAGGATTCCATAAACAGTTGGCCATACTAAAGAACTCCAGACACCATTAAGACATATGTCGTCAAGGTCAAGTGGGAGAATGTTAGAAAATTTCCTTAAGGTGACCTAATTGACATATGTAAATAATCTTTTAAAGTTTTAAAGATTATGGTGTTAGTTAAAATAAGATTATGGAATCTGTAGCAGATTCAAATTTAGAACTAATTGGATAAAGATTGCAATTTGATTTCTGATTTAAATTGGAATTCAAATTGTAACCAATTAGATAAAGTTTGCTATTTGATTTTGAATTTGAATTTGCTATTTGATTTTGAATTTGAATTACCTTGATGGAAGGAACAAATTCAAATCTACAACAGATTGAGGGTCCCTGACCTAGCCTATAAATAAGAGGCCTGTGTATACCATCTAATGCATTCTCTGTAAGGCATAGGCATAGGTTGGAAGAGCCTCACTAAAATACTTCATATTCATAAAGTTACTCTGCAGAGATTCTGTTCGAGTTCTGAGCAAGATGGCTGGAGGTAAAGATCCTGCTTTATTATTCCGCTGCATTCACAATCAAATTGATTGATTGTGATTTTACTCTTACAGTCAAGACAGAACTTTTCACAAAGCTAATATAATATCTTTAGCACTCATGATTCGACAAAAGAAAAAGAGTACAACAATGGAAGAGCGGAAAAGTAACTGAGTCAATGCTTTCTTTCGTAAGTAAGCATAAATAATCAAACATAGAACAATATATAAGTCAATCAAAGAAGAGCTTTATATGTTCGACCTGAAGTCTCAATAAGAGATCAGAACTTTGTTTAGCTTCAAACCGATTCTTCTTAAAGGCATCCCGGGCGTTTTCCACTTCTGCTAGCTCTTCAGGTGTTCCAAGATTCGGGTCGAACTCCCAATATTGTCTTCCAATATGATTATTCACGCTCTTAAGCCAAGAAGTACCGGTGCCTTCAGAAAGCTTTAGCTTCCACATTCTTTCAGTAAAGCTAGCTTCTATGCCTCCAAAACCTAGAATAAGAAATAATGATCTCAAAGCCTGTATGTCCACATATAGTACACTACTCCAGACTGCAATATTGTTTCTCTCAAAGACAAATGGTATAGCTATATGTATGCTTATCTATAATGAACCTTATAGCTACCCGTACGTAGGACTTGGTGCAAAGTGGAGAGAAACTGAGGTCAGATTTCCTTTTTCCTTGTACCTTTTTTTTCAATCAATAATATCGTTAATTATAATATTGCTGCATGCATGCCCAACGAGAACTATATACTATTCAAAAGAAAAATCTAAAAAGTAACGAAACTTTCCTTATTATGTTAGAGAATAAGATATGTATATATTTTCATGTTATATATAGTAGAAGAAAATAATAAACAGATTAATTAAACTGACAAATTAAATAGTTCTCCTAAATTTTAACCCCCACCCACAAGTTCAAGCCTTAACATTAACAGACTCTATGCAAGTGATCATGATCAAAATAGCGAAAGATCATTAATTCACCTTCTTCAATAGTGAAAGGCTAGCGTGAAAGCTGGAGGAGAGCGTCGCCTTCTCTTTATAGTGCTGCACAAACTCAGAACTATATATATATTTCAGGCAATAAAAATCCTTTATATAGAAATCTTGTGGTGACCCAGTTACCAGAATGCCCCTTCCCATATGAACACAGCTTTCAGCGCTAATTAATTAATGCCAACATAGCTTGGCGTATATATATATAAATGTGGTCCAAATGATCAAGTGCTATTTATATATGCATATTGCTCATGTAGCAAAGGCTGCGTGCCGAGTGTAACCTCTTGGAGATGGAATATTTGATTTTCCCTTCAAAATGTTTTGATCAGAATGCAGCAGCAAATAATTGGGTGTTACTTATACGTACCCTTCCCGCTAGTTTCATATATATATATGCCCAAATATATACGATCTCTTCTCACGGATTGAACATGAAATATCTCCCTTTCTGAGGAGAAGACGTACGTGGCAGTTGTTAATAAAGCCCATCAATATATATAGCTAGTAATTATATATTGCTTTGTATCTTCTAATTAAAGATTTGCTAGTATTTGATAATTAGGTATTACTATTTGGCTGCTTCAATGGAAAGATCTGGAAAATCAAAGAAGTACAGTTCTCCATGAAGTACTTAATTATATATTGTCCCTCCAATTTCCCAACTGGCCGGCCATATTACACATGACTAGTGACGACGGCCAGATCAAGAGAAACGTTGGTGATCAATAAATATTGCCATCCTACAACATAATTGATTTCATGCAGGAAACTCCGATTACTTCATTAATTTGTCAATTAAGAAATAATCACACGTTAACCACGCCTTTGACCAAGGCAAACCGGACCGGTCGTTTTAATTAGTCTCCTCTATATATATATATATATATATATATATATATATATATAGATAGATAGCAACATTTGGTAGTATGTTCCTAATATCTGCCTCATGAGTCGAATCATATTGAAAAACTTCGGAATATCCTTAGAATGTTCTTTCGAATACGTAAGTTGATATACTAATTAAATTGAAATTATAGTAACAATAAAAACAACAAATAATAAGAATAAAAAAATTACACAAAAGATCGAAAAAGAAAATGAAAAGCTAGTTCAATTTGTCGTGGTGGTTGGAGATGCACAAGATCATAAGTGATTTTCAAATACGTTCATAATATAGATGAAAACTTCTGACAGAAATTATAGAGGTAAACTTCTAAATTATAGTGCCTTAGCTTTGTGACAGCTAATTAATGTACTCTTTCAACAGAAGCGTATAGTTCTGAATTATGATAATTAGATCATAATAAAAATTAAAAATCTCTGAAATTAAGATTGAATTTATCAAAGTGCGTGACAAATTATAATGAAACAAAAGCAAGATTCAGAATATTAAAAGGAATATATATATATATATACCTATAAAGGAAGGTAAACACCTTATAACTTGAAGAGAGACAAATTCTATTACAGAAATAAAACGTGACACATGTGGTACTGTCACTTCATTGGATATCACGCTTCATTGTCACAATATGGATTTTTGTGACTTTTTTTTTTCTTCTTTTGGTTGGTGAGGCCATGCACGAAAAGACTTTGCTAATACTTAATTAATAGGGATTTATTTATTTTCAAAGTTTTACTAAAATAAATGAATTATTCAATATTTTACATGATCCCAATCTATATAGATAATATATATTAGATACGCATTATCCAAACTCTCGATTTTATGATATTAAAACCTTTCACTAACCGAATTGTAAAATAATTTAAAGTAAATATTTTCTTAAAATAAGAAATTATTTATTGGATAGGTCGACAGTAACCAATTAACGTACCACGTTTTTCTCGAGAAGAACCATTTTCATGGGAGACTATTTCCAACCAATATTGCTTCCTATCTCATTGCAAGTCTTTCATGTTGCTTCCTATCTCATTGCAAGTCTTTCATGTCCATCCTTGATTTTATGACAATCTTTACTTCTTTTTATAAGCCATCCTCACATCTTTAAGTCAAGATAATGATAATAATAATAATAATAATATTGTAAAAAATCTTAATTATTTTTATTGGCCTGCAAGGTTAAGTCGAATAGGTAAATCCCGAATGGCCTGTTGTATCACCGCAATCCAGCCAGCTTGAAAATGGGTCTAAGTTTAAGCACATCCGAAATTCCAAGCCCAATGATTTTCGTTTTGTGGGTTCAGTTCTAAATGTAATGATAAGCCCCAAGCCCATTTATTTGATGGGTTTTCCTTTTCTGGGCAAGTAATCAAAGAAGAACCCAATTAAGAGGAGCTGGTGAAGTCGCATGACATCTGCCCTATTGATGACACAACATTTGAACCCAACCATGGGCCACAAGATGGACGAGGCCTGATTACTTTTAACTCTTCTTTTCCTCCCAAATATATATGGAAGGCCTAATGTTTCCACGCCATACAATCCTTCTGGCCTCAATCAACCTGACCAAAAAGGTTCAGCCACTCTTCGAAGATCAATTTCAGAAGTTTCAAGCATTCACTCTATTAGGAAGAGATAAATACAGTATATGAGTTTTATAGGGGATCCATATTGTCTGGTAATTAGTATGGATAATATTAAATGTTATGAAACTCATATATTGTGTATCTCTTTTCGATTTGAACCATCTATATAATTCGGATAACAAATTGAAGAAGATCGTGATCTTTTTACTCTATATGGTCAACTCGCACAATATCCTTCCCTTTAGTTGTGAGCCCCACCCACTCAAGGAAGAGGCGAGAGATTGTATGTGTGGCTAGACAAAAATAGGTTATTAGATCACGAGGGTGAAATGTAAAATTGTCTCTTTTATGTGTTGTCAAAAAGGGAAAGTTTGAGATTACGATCCTTACCGGCCAACAACCAAAGTTAAAGGCCTTATCTGTACTGTTTTCTCAAGCATTATGTAGAGGGTCCTAGAAATTAATGGAAATAAGAGATGATTAGACCAATCCTTTATTTGCTGCGATTGTCAAAATAAAGCGATGTAATTACTTTATTTTTACGATTAGAAGAAGATGCTAGTTATGGTCGAATTGCTCAGGTCACATTCTTGTAATTACTTCTATGAGACTAACCGTAGGGTGAATTAAAATAAACAATCTTTCTTCGTTTTCTCACTGAAAGAGTGGAAGGGACGACTAGTTTAGCCTACTCTCTTTAGGCATTACCATAAAAACTTATACACTATGCAGAATATCCGGATTGAGTCATAACTATCCACCTAAAAAAAGAAAATTTATCACCATAACTCGTGCAGTTACGTTTGGAGTTAGGGGGTTCGATCCGCAGACCCCCTACTCCCACATCCGTTATTGGATTTCCTTATTTTTAAATTTCCAAACTAACTTAGCTATCACTCTCGTGTTCATTGTAAGTAAACAGTCTAGTCATTTCTTTCTTTCTTTTTATTTTTTGTTTCCTGGATAAATGAAATGGTCTTCTCAAATTTCGATGAAACGCGATGATGTTTTACAAACGAGCTTAATTAAAGTTAATCAAAGAAAATCAATAATGATCAATGGAAGGATTATACATGTACGTGTACATAATATTTTCTTCTTCTTCTTTTATTTTTAGTGATTTTCTTAAGCCCAAATTGAAGATATGATCTAAATGAATAAATCCAAACATACAGAGAGAAAAAAAATGTCCTTCATTTGGTGACGAGGTAAACTTATTACACATATTTTAACACCTATGTGTTGTATCATGTTAACTGTCCGTTTACAATTGACCTATATCATGTCTATTGTAAATGAATTTTGGGGATTTAGATTTGCGGGATGTTCGTTTTATACAAAATTGTAAGTTTTTAGGATTTTGATAGAATTGTGAATATTTATGTAGATTGAAGTTTTATAGGTTTTTGTGTAAAAGTTGGTAAAATTTTTAAAGATATTTGGAGTTTGTAAAAAGGTGTAGAGAGAAACAATTTGATGTAATTGTTTAATAAAAAAATATTGAAGTTAGGTGAAAAAGTTTGGAAATAGAATATTTGTTATAATTTTTTTTTAAAAAAAGTATTGAAGTTTGTGTGAAAAGTTGTTAGAGATAATGTAAAAGTATTTGAATTTGTGTATGAATTTTTGAGATTTTGGTGGTTCATTTTATAAATTTTGTTGAATCCTATTATATTCAAAAATATTTTTGTAAACGACTATGCCTTTGTTCTATGCTCATAATTTACATTGAGGAACTCCAATTTCAATCAATAACTTAAAAGAATAATGTTTGGAATTGTCACACGTCTACTTTTATGGAGAAGCAACTTACGGGTGTGTTTAAAATCTTAAATTTTACACTTTCTAAAATTTTAACACAATAAAAAATTATAATATAATATATCTCCCCATCAAATAATTACTTCTCACTATAATAAATATAAAAAATTATCTATCTTCATTTTTTCACCAAATCTAAGGTTATGTTCGTTTTGAAGAGTTTTGTAGGATTTGAAGAATTTTGTGAATTTTTAGGTAAGGTTAAAGTTGTATTGGTGTTTATGTAGAGATTGATGATGTGTAAAAAAGTAATGATTATATTTAAAGTTGTTTTCTTATATTTAGAATTTATTAATTTTATATTAAAATTAAATATTAAAAATTTATTAAAAACAAAAAAATATAAAAAATAAAAACAAAAAGGACAAAAGATATGAACGAACAGTTGAAAGTATAGTAGACAAAAGTAGCAGGCGATATGAAAGGAGGGGCAAGGAAGGGGGACAAGTAGCAGGCCACATGGTACAAAAAAGCAGGCCGAATCTTAAATTCTACGGGTCATTTACCGAACAAGAAAAACGCAGGATGCGATTCTTAAAAGCGAACATGCTCCAATACTCCAAAATTTTAACACTCAAACACAGCCGTATACGACCATTTTCTAAAAAAAATCTTACAAGAAGATATTAATCAACTTATTCTAAACACACACCACTGATTTATATTAAAAAAAAAGGCTAATATAGGATATATTTATTTGTCAAAATCTTGAAAAATATTATTGAAAATTTGAAAATTTTTACTTTATCAAGATGTAAAGTATATATATTTATAAAAATTAAAAATTTTAAAATACATTTATTTTGTTAAAAAATTTTCTACCCCACAGTATCGGGGGAAAGAAACCCCACCATAATTAGTTCGCTTTCCGTTCGATCAATAAATGGTTGAATAACGATTGTTTTGCTTGGAGTAGGCCGTAGCCACACGTAATCAAAGCCAGTAGGGCCAAAACGACACAAACTACTAGTTGTAGGGCCGAGAGACATAACGGACAGGTGGTAGTTGCTGCGACACATGCACGATGCATGGTGACATCAGACATGGATAGTAATAGTACTGTGTATGACATATCCCCACATCCCTTTCCTTTTCCCTCTCTCTATTCTTTTTATATATGCCACTTGCACTAATTTTCAGTGTTTCCACGTACTCTTATATCCTTCTCATTTTTTTTTTCTTTTTAGGACGTTGAGGCTCCCAGTCCGTGATGTATGTTTCGCTTCCATTTGTTTTATATTTTATACTCTAAATTATTATATTTGGAAGATTACACCTACAAATTATAAATTTATAACAAATTATATTATTGGCCTATTTTTTTCATCAAATTAAACGTAAATTGATACTTTTTTAATACGAACTATTGATTATATTCTTAATAAAGTCAAATAGCAGGTTACATTTTAAGATATAATTATTAATTCATTTAAAAAAAATTCGTCCAATTTAACAGAAAAATAGATAAAATGGTACAATGTGTTAGGAACTAGTAATTTTATGAATGTAATATCTCAAATGTGGTAGTTTAAGGTGCCACTACTAATTTATAGCTTTTAGGGTATTGGATTTGGTGAAAAAGTGAAGAGAGAGATAATTTTTTATATTTATTATAGTGAAAAATAATGATTTGATGGGGAGAGAGAGATTATATTTGAATTTTTTATTGTGTTAAAATTTTAACACAATAAAAAATTATAAATTTATAACAAATTATATTATTGGCCTATTTTTTTCATCAAATTGAACGTAAATTGATACTTTTTTAATACGAACTATCGATTATATTCTTAATAAAGTCAAATAGCATGTTACATTTTAAGATATAATTATTAATTCATTTAAAAAAAATTCTTCCAATTTAACAGAAAAATAGATAAAATGGTACAATGTGTTAGGAACTAGTAATTTTATGAATGTAATATCTCAAATGTGGTAGTTTAAGGTGTCACTACTAATTTATAGCTTTTAGGGTATTGGATTTGGTGAAAAAGTGAAGAGAGAGATAATTTTTTATATTTATTATAGTGAAAAATAATGATTTGATGGGAAGAGAGAGATTATATTTGAATTTTTTATTGTGTTAAAATTTTAACACAATAAAAAATTATAAATTTATAACAAATTATATTATTGGCCTATTTTTTTCATCAAATTGAACGTAAATTGATACTTTTTTAATACGAACTATCGATTATATTCTTAATATAGTCAAATAGCAGGTTACATTTTAAGATATAATTATTAATTCATTTAAAAAAAATTCTTCCAATTTAACAGAAAAATAGATAAAATGGTACAATGTGTTAGGAACTAGTAATTTTATGAATGTAATATCTCAAATGTGGTAGTTTAAGGTGCCACTACTAATTTATAGCTTTTAGGGTATTGGATTTGGTGAAAAAGTGAAAAGAGAGATAATTTTTTATATTTATTATAGTGAAAAATAATGATTTGATGGGGGAGAGAGAGATTATATTTGAATTTTTTATTGTGTTAAAATTTTAAAAGAGGTAAAAATTTTGTTGCAATCACAACAAGTTGTGTTCTTTAGAAATCATGGGCTTCCATTTTGTGTTATCAAGGGGCGATTCTAGACATGGTAATGCTGATTTTTGTGACAGCTTTGATTATTTAGTTTGTGTTTTTTTAGGTAAAAAAAGATAGAGAGGGTAACCATCATAACTTACTTTTCTTGGACATGACCATAAGAGCTTCTACTTGTCAGCCACTGTAGGGTCGTCTAGAAGTCAGCCAGTGTAGGGTCGTCTAGAACTCGTAACATGATTGCTACTTCTGAAACGAATATTATTGAGAACAAAGATATTTTACAACGTTTTAAGAATATATAGTCTAATAGGATCCAATTGACACCTCTCGGTATCATCAAATAGTTTTGTACGTGTATTTCAGTGTTTTTAGTCCTTAATTTTTGATATTTTAACTCTAAGATATATTTTTTTTGCATTACGTAGTAAAAAAAATTTGTTGTCATTTTTCCTTAAGAGTTCGACCCCCTTTGATTGGATTCCTAGTTCCGTCACTGTCCATAAGAGTGCAATTGATATTGGAGGTGAGAAAATTCAATCTTCATATTTTCCGCCCGCGGACCCATCCATCCACCACCCACTCAAGGAAGAGACTAGCTAGAGATTGTATATGTGGCTAGACAGAATAGGTTATTAGATCATGGGGTGATGTAGAATGGTGTCTTTTATGCAGGGGTGGAGAGAGGGGGGGCCGCCCCTCCTCAGTTCTAAAAAAAATTATTTATAGGTATCCTACCCCCTAATATTAATTCGTGCCCCCTCAGTTATAATTTGTGCCTCTATTAGTGTTAGAGTTTGTAAAACAGTAAGAGAGTATAAAAAAAATAAAAAATAAATCCAGCCGTTAGTTTCAGACTTTAAATTGAATTTGTAAAAGGAAGTTTTAAAAATGGATAAAGATAAGATTTATAAAATAAAAAGTTGTAAAAGGTTGCAACACTGCAGCCTGCAGAGAGATTGCGTACAAGCAATGAAGCAAACTTCTGTACATAAATCTTTATTTTTCAATTTTATCCTTACTTTTTCCAATTTTTTATTGTTCTCTCCTCTTCTCTTGCCCAACAACACCACACGACCACAACGCAAGAAATGGGTCACTGACTCACAGTCACTGGAGCATTTGCAGGCCATTCCGCTGTTTGCTTGAAGGATTTTGAAGGAAAGTTACGAGATGGTGAATCGGGGCATGCAAATGAGAGCTGGTATTCTAAATAATCTTTTCTTTTCTTTTTGGTTTTATTTTTTTTGTATCAGAGATCATAAAAAGTTTTCTTTCTTTTTTTTTTGGCCGAAAATGGCCAATGGGAATGACCCACTTTCATAACCGTCCTTTCAATGTTGTGTTACCATGGGATGAGTGATGGAGTTTTAAACTAAATGAAGATAATTTCAATCCACATATTGTTTTTGTTTCTCGTTATATTTATTTTAATATGTATACTTCCTCAAAATTGACGAGAAATATGGAGTGTTTTTTATTTGTTAAGGAATGAGGATCCAAGCAACAAAGACGAGATCAATTGTGATGCAAACTTGAGGAGCATTGTTATTTTGTAAGCGTAAAATTCTTACTTAATAGTTATTTCATTATTATTCTTACTATAATGATTTTGGTTTGTTATATGTTTAAGTATGTGAACTTGGGATATTGACATATTGGCATATTGGATTCTAGACGTTTTATCAAGTTGAGCAAAGCGCACTTTCTAAATATTTTGCGAACATGTAATTCATTCCTTAGACCCATGATTTTTATTAGTATTCACATTTTATTTTGTTGGTTTGTAGTGATAAATTTACCCAAATACATTTATATTTAGTAAGAATAAATTGACTTGAATCATGAATGCATTGACATTTAATATGAATAAATTTATACACTACTATTCATATTCAATACAACTAATAGATAAATAATTTTTCAGGTTTCGTAAATAATTTTATATCACATCATGGGCAAGCCAAAAACAATTGATGCATTTTTTAAGAAAAAGAATGTTGATTCGGGTTCTAAGATGTCTTCCTCATCTTGTAATCCTCAACCTTTAATTCCTGAGCAAGAGCAACGCCCTTTAAGATTCCAAGGATTGAATCTCAAGAAGTTGACATTGCTACTATAGAACGTGATCCAGGAAAACGTATTCAGATATGTGAACATCCAGTTAATCAGCAAGATGAAATTAGAAGAGCTTATCTTAAGGCGGGTCCATATCAATATATTCTTGCAGCTGGTACTGAGTATCCATTTACAGAATTTGAAAAAAATCGTCGACGGTTTTCTTCATCTTGGTATAAGCAATTTCCTTGGTTGGAACACTCTCCTATAATTGATGCTGCATATGGTCTCTATTGTTTTCTTATTAATCAAAATCCAACTGGGCATTTTGGATCTACTGCATTTGCTATTGAATGATTTCGAAATTTGAAGAAAGTAAATGATGACAACAATTGTGCATTTTTAGGCCATATGGGTAAAGATCCTTGTTCTGTTCATAACAATGTTGTGAAGTGTTGTAACACTTTGATGAATCAAGCACAACATACTGACAAAGTGATGCATGTACATACTTTAGAACAAAAAAAGAAAAATCGATTACGATTGAGGACATCAATTGAATGCATTCGGTATTTAACATCTCAAGGATGTGCTTTTAGAGGTCATGATGAAGGTATTGAATCAAGAAATCGTGACAATTTTATTGAATTGATAAAGCTTGTGTCATTGTTTAATGAAGATGTTGTTGAGCAAGTGTTAGAAAATGCTCCCGGAAATGCCAAATATATTATTTCACCTACTATTCAAAAAGAGATTCTTCACATATTGGCAAGTAGGGTACGAAGTGCAATTCGTGAAGAAATTGATGATTCAAAATTTTGTATCATAGTTGATGAAGCTCGGGATGAATCCAAAAGAGAACAAATGGCTCTCATTCTAAGATTTGTTGATAAAGAAGATTTTATTAGAGAGCGATTTTTCAGTATTGTGCATGTTAAAGATACTTCTGCCTTGACTCTGAATAAGGAAATATGTGATGTTCTTGCTTGTCACAATCTTAACATACAAAATATTCAAGGGCAGGGATATGATGGTGCTAGTAATATGCGTGGTGAGTTTAATGGGTTACAAGCTTTATTTCTTAAAGATTGTCCTTATGCATATTATGTACATTGTATGACTCATCGACTACAACTAGTATTGGTTGCAGCAGTAAGAGATGTAATGTCGGTTTGTGATTTTTTTTATGAAACTAAGCTCCATTGTTAATGTTGTTGGTGCCTATTGTAAACGCAATGATGAACTACATGCCAATCAAGTAGCTGAAATTACACATTTAATTGTCATTGATGAACTTGAAACCGGAAGAGGGGCAAATCAAATTAGTAATTTGAAACGAGCTGGAGATACAAGATGGAGCTCTCATTTTAATTATGTGTGTAGCTTGATAAGGATGTTCAATGCAACTTTGAATGTTCTTCAACACACCAATGAAGGATCAATTACTTCTCAACGTTGTGAGGCTAATGCATTATACACTACTATGGTGTCATTTGAGTTTATTTTTATATTGCATTTAATGAAGGAACTCATGGGGATAACTGATACTTTATGTCAAGCATTGCAACAACAATCTCAAGACATCTTAAATATTATCCATTTGGTTAAAGCTACAAAGACATTGATTCAAAGGTTGAGAGAAGATGGTTGGGATACTTTTTTAGGGGATGTGAATACATTATGTGAAGTACATGATATTGAAGTTCCTGATATGGGGCTCCATACACGACAAGTCGAGGTAGGTCTCATACTAAAGGAGATCGTATTACATTTGAGCATCATTATCGAGTTGATATATTTATGGTTGCAATAGATTCTCAGTTACAAGAACTAAATAGTAGGTTTACTGAGAAAGCAATGAAACTTCTTACTCTTAGCTTAGCTTTGGATCCTAAGAATGCATATAAATCTTTCAATGTTGGGAATATTAGTGATCTTGAAAAAATATTTTATCCATAGGATTTTACTGAGTGAAAAATGATTCATTTAAGGAGTCAATTGCAACTCTTTATGGTTGATGTACCTCAATGTCCCGATTTGATGAATCTGTCAACGATTTCTGAGTTATGCTAAAAACTAGTGGAAATGAACAAGTTGAAGATTTATTATTTGATTGATAGATTAATTTGTCTCGTGTTAACTCTTTCAGTTTCAACAACTACTACAGAGCGGGCTTTTTCAGCTATAAAAATATTTAAAACGAGACTTCGCAACAAGATGAAAGATGACTTTCTTACAAATTTCTTGATCATCTACATTGAAAAAGAAATTGTCTCAACTTTTAGTACAGAAATGTTGATAGATGATTTCCAAGACATGGAAACTCGCCGAGTTGCATTGTAATAGGAAAGTTGTGACTTTTGTTTTTTGTTTTATATATCTATGTTTAAGTTGATAAACTTTTTTTTGCATATTTGTTTTCAGTTATTAGACAATATTGATATATTGAAAATCTTGTTTGAAACTTTTTTTCGCATAATATTTAATATTTATTTTTAATCATATTATTTAAAATAATTTTCGTTTCTGCCCCTATACAAAATTTCTGGTTCTGCCACTGCTATTATGTGTTGTCAAAAAAGGAAAGTTTGAGATTACGATCGTTATCGGCCAACAGCCAAAGTTAGAGGCCTTGTCTGTACTGTTTTCACATGCATTAAGTAGAGGGTCCTAGAAACTAATGGAAAGAAGAGAATAGAGATGATTAGAGTACCAATCCTTTCTTGTTGCGATTGTCAAAATAAAGCGACGTACGTGGTAGCTGCTAGTTATTGTACCATTTAACTTTAATTATCCGTGTAACTAATGTCATTAAAACAACAAGGTGATGGATATGGAAGAATCGTACTAACCTAGGACGATTCGAGGAAGATGTTAGTTATGGTCGAATTGCTCAGGTCAAATTCTTGTAATTACTTTTATGAGACTAACAGTAGGGTCAATTAGAATAAACAATTTTTTTTCTTGAATGAAAAGTGGAAGAGAGCAACTATTGTAGTCGATCTACTTTCTCTAGACATCACTATAGAACTTCTACCCGTCGCAGAATGTTCGGAGTGAACCATAACTATCTATTCGGAAAAGAGAAACCGTCGTCAAAACTCCACAAAAGTACAGTTAATTTTAGAGGCAGAGAGTTTGATACGCATACCTTCTACACATACACTCGCTCTTAGGTGCCCATATTTTTAAATTCTCGAATTTACTAGGCTATCATTCTTTTGGTCGCAGCAAATAAACATTTTATCTTTTCTTTCTTTTGTTTTGTTTTGTTTCTTGGATAAACAAAATGGTCTTCTCAAAATTTTGATGAAACATGATGATGTTCTACAAACGTGCTTATTTAATTGTATGTGTACATAATCTTTTCTTCTTCTTCTATTGTTAGTGATTTTCTTAAGCCCAAATTGAAGATATGATCTAAATGACTAAATCCAAACATACGGGGTATATATATATATCTATAAACATATAGCAAATGAGACCTTTTACACTGAAAAAAAATTAATGTCCTTGATTTGGTGACGAGGAAAACTTATTACACATATTTAAACACTCATGTGTTGTATCATGTTGATGTTAACGTACATGCAGATAAATACTATGCATTTACAATTGTCCTATATCATGTCTACTATAAATGAATTTTGGGGATTTAGATTTTTTCTATGCTCATAATTTACATCGAGGAACTCCAATTTCAGTCAATAACTTAAAAGAAGAATATTTAGAATTGTCCCACGTCTTCTTTTATGGAAAATTAAAGCAACTTACGGCCATTTCCAAAAAAAACATTATCACAAGAGGATACTAATTATCATCTTATTCAAAACACACCACTTATTGATAAAAAAGGCTAATATAATTAGTTCGCTTTCGATCAATAAATGGTTGAAGGTCGGCAAGGGCAAGTGGTTTGGTCCACTCGGGTCCATCGACCTCATTATAATAAGTAAGGATGATTATCGAAACGGATGAAACTGGAATGGACCGGTTCCGATACTTACCGGAATGAGAAATTCCATATCTAGGCCTGAAGACCCGATTTTTACTTTGTCTCAAATGCTTTTTTGGGCCGAATTTGGGCTATTTTCTATTTTTTTTCCTATTAGCAGTAGTTTCATAATACGGTTTGTAAACATTAAAACATATCATTCCATCATCAAGCCATCAAAGAAAAAAAATTACATAATTACATTCTGTCCTAAATAAATTAAACTAAACTAGTCGGCCAATGCAGGTAATCCAGTAAACTAAACTATTGCACTGCCTAAATATCTTCTAAGATCGTTGTTGCATAAAAAACACAAGATCGTTGTTACTGCACTGCCTAAACATGTGGACTCCATTTGTTTCCTCACTCAACAAAACATTCAGGTCTCAAAGACGTTCACAAATTTCGCAATGAATTTTTGGTAAAATAATCTTACCTTGGTGAGATTTGAGAGAGAAAGAGAGATTTGGTGCCCAAATAATCAACCCTAAAGATATGTCTTCAAATCCAGACTTCAATGACCGAATCTGCCAATAAAGTCATGAAAATCCAAAAATTAAATTAACAAACTCTAAGCAATTTAAATTAAAGACTAATATAACATTTACAAAAACTAAAATTAACAAACCCTTGGTGAGAGATTTGGCCACTTGATGACAGCTACCCGAGAGAGAGAGATTTCGTGAGGGACGCTAGGAGGGATGGAGGTCGTGGTTGGGGGTTCTTGCAGCGTCTCTGGTGGCTGGAAGGGGAACTTAGGGCTGGTGAACGTGAACAGGTGAAGGGGGCTTGCAAAATTCAATTTCGAAGATGAGTTACGAAGAAATAAATGTCTTCTTGTGACCTCCGGTTTCAGTTTCGAAATTTTCTTAAAATAGGTTCGGATTCCCGTATCAGAATAGACCGAAATCAGTACCGAAAATTCTAATTTTCGCAGGATAAAAATCTCACCCATAATAATAGGTTGGCTCATTTATTTGCTAAATGGGCAGCCTCTTGGAGTTTTAAGGGCTTTTGTTCTTCTTTTTTCTCGAAAAACAACCACTAGATTAAAAATTAAAAACAACTATAATAAGATAGACAAAACGAATACAACAAAATAATAAGACAGACAACATAACAGACAAACCAGCGAGACCCCGTAAACTCCATGGTATCCGAATTGTGATATGTTTCGTTCATTTTGATTAATGCAAGTTTCCGTTTCTCAGCAAAAAAAAACACTGCCATTATGGAGGTTCTGATCTCGTACGGCCACACTTTCCCTTCCACGAGTTTGTAACGATTGTTTGGTTTGGAGTAGGCTCTACCCACACGTAATCGAAGCCAGTAGGGCCAAAACGACACAAACCACGGGATGTGGGGCCGAGAGACATAACTGACAGGTGGTAGTTGCGGCGACACATGCACGATGGTGACGTGAAATCGACACATATGATTAAAAGAACAAGAGGCCAAACTTTGTATTCATCAATTACTCCAACCTTGCTTTGAAAAAAAATTAAAATTATTCCTCCCTCGGGAACTTGAATGGTCTTTTTTTCTACTTATATGTTCCGTTACCATGTGCAGGCAGCAGTGTCCTTGCCAATTGGATCGGCTCTAACATAAAACTCATACTGCACGGCAGAATAGTAATAGTGTATGAATTTTGACTTGGACTCGAAGGCATATATCGGACCACTCAAACGTCTGGCACGACAAATCCCCACATCCCCTCCCCTTTTCCCTCTCTCTATTCTTTTTAATATATATGCCACTTGCACTAATTTTCATTGTACGTTTTTTTACCTACGTTTGTATACTTCTCTTTTGTTTTTCCTCTTTTTGCATGTCTTCTTATCCAAAGGTTAGATGTGGGAGTTGAGACTCCCATGGAAGAGAAAATATTGAAATATAATGAAAAGATAAAAAAAGAATATTGAAAGTCTCTATTTATAGAGATAATAAAAATATATGATAAAAAATATTTCTGCATTTAAATTTGAATTCTTGTCACATTTAAACACAAATATTTGATATCGTAATAAAAATAATATCATATCAAATCTTGCTGTGATATTATCTCTAACAACCCCCTCAAACACAAGATGAAGAATTTTTTAAAATCTTGTTTTTAAAAAACGAAAACTGTGAGTGGGGCCTTGAAGATAATAGTCATATGATCATTGAGAAGTGGACCGACCAAAAAAATAATAGCCAACAGACCAAATCGTGTCTTTAACAATAATAGAAAAATGACCAAATATAGCCAATAAATGCAACAAATGATAATGGGAAAAATGACTTCTTATTTCTTTCATTTTTTTTTTTTACTTTTGTCGGCTTTTTTTCTCTTACACTCATCTCGAACAATAGAAATTCGTAGGACAAATGATGGATATGAAATTAATGTGCCAAATCTAACATCTCACTCAGTGACATATGTTTCACTCACATTTGTTTAGCTTTTGGAGAAAATATATTTTTCATTATGTATTTTACACTTTACACTTTAAACTATTCACATGAGATATTACACATTTTGATTATTTTTTCCGGTCAAATTGAATGAAAATTGATATTTTTTATACAAAATGTCTGTTATGCTCTAAAAAATGTCAAATAGCAAGTTATATTTAAGAGTATAATTATCATTTTATTTATAAAAAATTATTTTCCATCCAATTTAACGGAAAATATAGATGAAATGATGCAATATGTTAAAGATTGATAGTTTATAGGTGTAATATCTCTAGTGTAAAGTACAAAATCTAGAAGAATTCGTGAATAATAATAAAAATTGTATTTTTCACCTACTGTGGTTTGGTTGCTGTTTTTATACGTTTGATTTTGTTAACTTTACGTGTCAAAGGTTTGTCTTTTATACTTTTGCAATCACAATTTTTATAAGCGTGTTAATTATAATATATTTCTTAAGAAGTTAACTTTACAAGTAGATTCCAACAGATTCAACAAAAACATACAGTTGATTAGCTCTTGGGATATATCAGAGAAGGTTCTATCTGTCTATCTGTCGAATTTTCCCTCTCCCATGTTTCACTGTTGGCTATTAGTCACTTTGGCCTTAGTGTTGTGTCTGATGGTAATGGTTTCTAGTTTATAGCTTTTGGAGTAGTGCCACTTTCTAGTTGTGTTCTTTAGAAATTTGGGCTTCCTTTTATGTGTTATCAATGGTTTTTCTAGACATGGTAATGCTGATTTTTGTGACACTATTGATTATTTAGTTAGTGCTTTTTTTAGGTAAAAAAGATAGAGAGGGGCGGCTGTCATAGCTTACTTTCTTTAGGCATGATCACAAGAAGTTTCATCAACTGCATAGTTATCACCCATGAGAAGGAGAACCGTCACCGTAGCTCCACAAGAGTGCAATTGATTTTGGAGGTGGGGGAATTCAATTCTCATATTTCCAGCTCCCGCAACTGCAACCGCAACCTCAACCGCTCTTGAATGCCCATTTTCAGACCTCCAAATCAATTAGGCTATCACTCTTGTGGTAATTTAGATTGTGATTACATGTATTTTGTTATTTCATACTGATCCACTACCTCTCCCAAGTGTCCTACTAAGTTGGTGGTTCATTGACCTACTACTACTAGTGTTTCTACTAAACTATTCATGATCGGACTACCGTATCCCACTGAATTATTGTGGTCAGCTTGAGTGGCTAGTGTTATATATGTAGTCAGCTTCTTTTGTATTTTTTTCATTAAAATGTGCATATCCTAATAGTATGTCTGCTGCGTATCGTTGAGTTTGTGTATTAAAATTTTGGAAAAGTGAAAATTTTAGGGTATTAGATTTGGTGAAAAACTGAAGAGATAGATGATTTTTAATATTTATTATAGTGAAAAGTAATGATGTGATGGAGAAAGAGATTATATTGTAATTTTTTATTGTGTTAAAATTTTAGGAGGTGTAAAATTTTTGTTAACAAAAGTATACATTGTTTTGATAATTGAGTAGTTGTATTAGTGTACATAAAGGAGGATTGAGATTACTAATGACTACTTAGAATTGCTGATTTTAGTTGAAAAGATATAAAGGTAATCATTCATATTTGAAAAAGATTAAGAAGATAATTAAGAAAAAAGCGTGTGAATATTTTTCCCTACGAAATTTCAAGGTGTCCAGTTTTAAACGGAAAAATGAAAAGGTACTTCTACTGTCAAAGTTCAGTGTTTTGAGTTTTCATATCAATTTTTTTGAAAAAAAAATAGAAAAAAGTAATTCTCTCAAGAGAAAGAAAATTAAGGAAAGGAAATGAAAGAATTAATGGTTGAATTGGGTTTTTCTTTTTATCGAAGTGGTGTTCCGAATATTTCTCATATATTTTATATAGATGATGTCATATTTTCGTCAATGGAAAGAGAGCATGAGGGCTCATAGAAGTCCTAGACATTTATGAAGCTGTTTTGGGCAACAAGTTAATACTGAAAATTTTGCTATTTGTCTCTCTCATAGTAGCGGAATCAGAATTGAATTTGAAGAGGGACAAACTCTTAAAGGATAATAATAATAAACAAATATTTCTTACTTAATGCAAAAACATGTCTTAGAATTAAAATATAAAAAAGGTTAATTACACTTTGCACCTCGAAACATCAATTTTAAGGCATTAGACCCATATGGTTTGGACGTTTTACGCTTTTCACCCCACCGTCACATTTTTCTGTCAAATTGGACGGAATGAAGGCTCACGTGCAACACTCGTGCTTGTTTTTTTCTATTTTGCCCTCAATTTTCAATCACTTGCTTCTCTGTCACCCCTCTGACGCAATGCACTCTTTTTTAGGCCTGTGGTGGCCAACCTTGCAGCAGTCTCATCCGGTGCTTCAAAAGCAAACCTACGGCTATATCTTAGAGCACAACGCATAATCGAGTTTAGTCAAAGTGCACAAATTAAAGCGCAGAGCAAGGCAGCTAGGATAATCACCATGCTGGTATCGAAGTTTGCCTCGCTAGTGTAAGACTCGCGTGTACTCCTACTTCAATTAGCAGGTGGCGTGGTTGATTCTGCATAGAGGAGGAGACGGTGGGGACGATGTGGAAGGCGAGGAAGGTTTGTCCCTATTGTTCAACAGGTCACCACTTTTACCCGCACCAATGACTAATAGGAGAACTCAAAATTCTTGCACCTTCTTGCTTTCAGAAGGGTCTTGTGGCCTGCTTGACGAACTTATGAAAATTGGGTTGTGATTTCGCTGCTCCACCGCTTTTCAGAAGCGAATCGAATCACAAAGGAGACGGACAGGGTTTTGGCTTGTTGATTTCAACTTCTTTTGATCTTGGACTTTTATACACAACAAGCTAGGCTGGCACTGGAGAGCTCTTCGAGGATGGACTTCTTCGAGTTTGATGAACCTTGTGAAAAGAGGGTTCGGTTATGATGAATCCACTGATGATTATAAAGTGGTGATTCTCTCACAAAGTAATATCGGTGATTCCCAGAATATGTAAAGCAGACGTGTGTTCCTTACGGACTGGTTATCGGAGGGAAATTCAGAACTTCCCCTGCAGTTGGCCTCTTTGTGCTTGGAGCGTATTTGTCAATGGTGCTCTGTATTGGGTGGTTGTGACTGAGATTGAAGTACCATTTCGTTGGCATCTCGTGGCTCTTGATCTATCAACGGAGACATACCAAGAGGGTCTTGTACGAATGGCTAAAAATCCCATATCCGCAAGAACTGGATGAAGGTCAAAAGTTCAAAGCGTCTCCCGAGCTTCTCAAGAAATGGTAAATTCTTAATGGCTACGAAGAACTTCCGGGTGCTAAGTAACCATTACAATAATTTTCTTGAACTCACTCTTCAACTCGTCACAAATCTCAAAATCTATGAGATTTCTTCTATCCTCACGGGTAAGCCCAAGTTTATCCCACACTCAAAGATTTTCAATGTTCAAAGATAAGAATGAATAAACAATAGCTCTCAAAGCCAAATCAGCAAAACAAAGCTCAAAAAATGGCTACAATATAAGATCTAATGATGATGACAACAATAGCAGACCAAAGTGACATAACGTCTTGATTCGCGTGCTTAGTCTTGAGGTGTCTAGAGGGCCTTTTTTGGAATGTTAGAGAGGTTCCCTAAGTGCCATAACGTCTTGATTCGCGTGCTCAATCATTTTTTTAAACAGTGTTCCTGCAACATGTGTCGACACATACATGCCTATGTGTCGACACCTTCATCAAGTTTGGAACTGACTCGCGGGTGTCTATGGTATGTGTCGACACTTCAATCATCATGTGTCGACACCATCTTCGCATGTGTCGACACAATCATAATGACAGTCTGGCTTCTGTGCTATGTGTCGTCCGACACCATCTTGGCAGATTGAGTTTTCAATGCTTTTGATACCCAATTTTTTTCATATCAACACGAAACTCATAGAATGAAAAATATCGTAGTTTAGGTACAAGCCATGATGTTTAAATCGAATATAGGGCATAAAGAATTAATAATAAATTTTAAATACAATTGAGTAGGCTTGATTGAATAGTGGATTGACAACCATGTATTCTAAAATGCTTCCAAAGATATTTTTTTATTTGTTATCATCAAAATCGAGTTACATAGCTCAAGATCAACCTTGTGCTAACATCTGGGTTCTATTTTTGGGCGGGCTGAGTCATTTGCTTGGGTCTAGGGGCAGGCTGAAGCTTTTGGGCAGACATGGGGGCTGATTTTTGGGTGGGCCAAGGGGGCGGCCCTAGCCCGCCTGGGTAAATACACACACACACACGCACACACATATATAGTTTTGGGGGGAGCCAACCGGGGTGGTGACCCTTGTTGGCCCCCCTTAGTTCCGCCAATGGAGCTTACAACAATTGATGGGTTTCGTTGAGAGAAATTTCCCGTTGGTTTATTTATGAGCTCCCACTCATCGGGGTTGGTTAACTGCTCAGATGTTAGATCACATGGTGGCAAAAATTGAAAAGTAAGTTTCTGGATGGAATGATAGTCTTTTTTTTGGAAATGTCATTGTTCCCCCCATAAGTATGCGTCAATTGCATTTGCACCCCTAACTTTCAAAACTTCGATTTACGTCCTCTAAGTATGAAACATTTGCAATGTTTGCCCCCATTCAAATTTCCCATTAAACTTGACAGAATTCAGCATTAAAATGGCCGAAATGCCCTTAAAGACAATTTTTAAAAATAGATAAATATTTGAGAAATAAATTAATATATATATTACTAAAATAGAAATTCAATAGTTTTATGTAAAAAATATTACCTTTTTAATATTATTAGTAATTTAATCTTTAAGGGTTATTTTGGTCATTTTACAAGTGTTTCCGTCAGACTTAACGTCTAATTTGGACGAAGGGTGAACATTGAGAATGTCTGAAATTTAAAGGACGTAAATTGCAGTTCTAATAATTAGGGGGTCGCCATTGCAATTGACGCAAACTTATGAGACGAACAATAATATTTCTTCTTTTTTTTGGAGAAGGTGGTTTAATCCTGCTTAAATATGTCGTGAATAGTATGCATATTCATGTTCTCTATGTTCTTTCAATTTCTCAATTTCGAAAGTAGAGCTTTCTAAAATTCACTAGCTCTTTTTTGATTTTTTATGGGTTCCGCTAATGGAAAAGAGAAAAAGGAAATATGAAAATATTGTTCGCACCGTTATAGTATACACTTTGCACTCATTCGCGATAAAATTACTTTTATATAGAGTTAGTAGTTTGGGGTGAAATGTATTAAAATTGATAATTCCAAAGATAAAATATCATAATCTCGATATTGCTGAACAAAAAGTGTAATTTTTTTAAATTAATTGTTAATCTATTTCAAAATGACATTGGATAATGAATGTAAACATAAATCTTTTGCATGAACGGGTGATTTAACTGTTAACCCCTCAATGCTAGTGAGAATACGAGTTGTCTTGAGATAAAGATATCTGTGGTGTGAGATTTGATTACAGATATCTTTCCACGATTTTAAAACTCAAACACAGCCTTATCTCTATGTAGAGGGAAGATAAAAGGAGAAGCGTCACGCATAATTTTAAATCAACATATAATTTATTCTGGACGCGCCGACAAGCACAGCTGCGCAGGCTGGCTTTGCTTACTTCTGGCTCCGCCTTTTGGATGCTCCGCCGATCTCTCTCTGTACGCTTTCGCATTGCTTTCCATAAATTGGCCTGTCTTATTGTCCTTCTGTAACTTTGTTTTGGAAAAATCGTAGAAAGGTAGAGCCTTTTCTCTTCGCTCCTCGGTATTACTTTCCGAATCTCATGAAACAAAGGAAGCGGGAAGCCAAACAAGCATGAACTAGAAGTACACTCAGGGTCTCGTTTTTTTTGTTCCGAATCTTGCTTTTCCGTTTGTTTCTCGTGAAACTGGGATAGAAAATCATCCTTGATCGTTACAACTTCCATTGATTTTCTTCACATTATCCTCTCTCTGCTCTCTCTCTCACACACACAGACTTTCTATCAATTCCTTTCTTTCTTTGTCATTTTTTTTGTCTTTTAATTACCAATGCTGCCAAATGATGTGGTCAAGCACGCGCTCTCTCATATTTTTCTTTCTTGATTTTTCTCGAGGCATTCCTTCACTCAGTGCTACAAAATAATATCGCTCTCTCTCTCTCTCTAACTCACGTGCACCCGTATAATAGACACGCATTTTGTCTGCATTACCGATAAACAAAACGCTCGAGATGTTGTGTCAGATTTCCTTTTTCTTGTTTTCTCTTATCATTTCTCTCTGAAAGCTAGCAAGTTCAATTTTCTCAGTTGCGCTGCTGATTAGTGATCATTGTGCGGATAGTAAAGAATGTGGAAGCTGAAGTTCGCGGAGGGAGGGAGTCCATGGCTGCGGTCCGTGAACGATCACGTTGGAAGACAGTTTTGGGAGTTCGATCCTAAGCTCGGATCGTCTGAAGATCTCGCCGAGATCGAAAAAGCACGCGAAAACTTCTCCAAGAATCGTCTCGAGAAGAAGCACAGCTCAGATCTACTTATGCGGCTGCAGGTACATGAAACATATTCATTGCAGACGACAATGCATATGTGTGCATGTGTATGTATTATTATGTGGTTGAGTTTTGATTTATTCTATACGATCCCAACTCTGGTGGTTCTGAAGAGAACTGATTTAGAGTGTTAAGTTCTGCATTGAACTTTTATTTTTGTCTATAATCTGAAGTGAATTTAGCATTTTGGTTTCAAATTTTCGTTCTTTATGTATGTACAATATGAATGTTCACCTTTTAAAATACCGTATGGAGATTCTGTAAAGGTATTCTCTTCACTATCAGCCGTTTATGTTTGGAGTTTTGAATTTTTGATCTCCGGGTTAATACCAGTTTCAAGGTTCTGTTGACGATATGTGAAGCAGGAGGCTGATTGTTACTAGCTTTTTACTTCTGTTAGGTCATCCGAATAGTGATAAGAACTCAATTGGTTTCAGAATAGGAATTAGTTGCGACGTTTTGGTTAGATGATCGTAAATATCTTCCCATTAATTTTAAAGTTTTTCGTGCCGTACTGGTGAAGGCAATGGTTATTATTTTAAAGTATTCTAGAGTCAACCATACCATCTTCTGATTTATGTTTCAGAAAATAATTAACGAAAAAGGAACACATTGTACTTTACCAATCTAAACTACTACTCCAATATAATGAGAATTAAATTACCGTCATTGGCAATTGATCCCCCGAAAATTACCACTTTTTTGCAAGTTACCCCTTAGTTAAGATTTCAGCTTTTAAATTGTGCCGTGTCTTTTCTCCCCCCCCCCCCCCCCCCCCACAACACACACA
Source organism: Myrica gale (assembly GCA_963930655.1). Lineage (NCBI taxonomy): Eukaryota > Viridiplantae > Streptophyta > Magnoliopsida > Fagales > Myricaceae > Myrica > Myrica gale. Next base: position 21,675,453 of record OZ005616.1, read on the forward strand.
CAACAGTTAATTTGAGAGGTCAGTTTTAAGGATGGTAATTTGGGATGAAATTGGAAATGAGATCGTTTGAGGTAGTAAAATGTAATTCTACAATAAAAAATCTTTTTTCTTTTCTTTTTGTAGAATAATTTTGACCTTTCTGCGTACTCCGCCGGAACTCTGCATTGTCATTTATAATAATTCGCTGATTGCATACCAATGCGTACTAGTATGTGTCCATGTCACACCAAATTATCACCTGGTATGCATACCAGTAGTTGTTAATGATAAAGCCTTAAAACTTTGGTTTGGGAAGTGATGGGACAAGACGTGCAAGAATATTTCTTGCACGCTGATCATGGAGATGAGTATTACCTAGTTCCCCTTGGATGTAGCAAAAATATAAACATAATCTAGGCAATAAGGTAAAGAGTTGGGGGCCTGCTCTAAATCATTTGCGAAATTTAACCAACAGTTATGGGGATGATCATTTGTATTTTGAATGACAAGTACTTGAAATTACTTAAAAAGAACGAGAGAGGAAAACAATGTGGGCGTACAGCTCAAGTACAGGGGTAAAAAAAGAACTCTTCAACACTTCCTATGACTAACAGATCTAAGAGATGTGATTATGGTGTGTTGTGTTCTCTTAGATCTAATTGTGTCCTCATGAGAAGGGTGTAGTTTTCTTGGAATAAGAGAAGAAACTTCTTTGTTTTCATCATCAGTTTCTTGTAAGACTGCACTTGTCTCTTTCTTGAGGTAAAAAATAAACCAAAGAACATCTATGGCTCTATGTTCTTAAGATCGTTAATTATTCAGTCTTTCAAGACTGGAATTATGTAATTGTGTAAATAAATCCAGTAATGAATGTGTGTAGTAGTATATCTTTAACTTCATTTTAGATTGGTGTCGTGAATTATAACTGGATCAATAACTTAGATATTTTGATGGATATTATAAGTAGTAATGTTATCAATTATAACCCATCAGCTTCACCTTCCATGTATACATTTCATGGTCAAGTCATAACACAGCTCATGTTTGGATGGAGTATTCGGGGAATATGTTGAGCTCAAACAGCTATGAACTTTTGAATTTGTTACTCTCAGAGCTTTGGTCCAATATAGTTGAATAAATCAATATGAAACTCGAATTACTAGATATGGCCTTTTTTTTGTTAATTTTTTAGATGTCATTGGACGTTAATGTCATTTGCCATAATAATTCAAACAGTGAGAAGAGGATAATCTGGTACTTTCTTGTAAAGAATTCTTTTAAGATTGCTTTCGCCTGAGTCAATGACTTGGAATGAGATCTTTTTAGAGCTATACTCTGGCCTCTGGTCCTTGGACCAAATGGATTCTCGTCTTCCATGACTCAGGGTGGAGGTTGAGTTACAGGCTTCATACTGTACTGATGCAGTGTTATATTGCCTGGAGAAAGAGTGAACGCTGGACTAGTGATTTAGATTGCTACTACTGGAGATTTTCATTAACGTAGTAAATTGAGTTCTTCAATGTCTGAATATTATCATTTTTTAACCATTGACCTTTCATTATTGGAATGTAGTTTGCAAGGGAAAACTCACATGGTGCAGTTCTACCACAAGTCAAAGTAAAAGAAGCAGAAGATGTTACAGAGGAGATGGTGACAAGGACATTAAGAAGGGCTGTAAATTTCCAATCAACTGTCCAGGCCCATGATGGACATTGGCCAGGGGACTATGCAGGTCCTATGTTTCTTTTGCCTGGCTTGGTAAGTTGTAATCTTGCCACTATGCCTTGTTTGCTGTGGAAGATATTCTGGCTATCTGATCTGAGTACTTAATATTGCCGGGAAATTGTACTTGTTTAGAACTGTATTGGCATTCAGGAAATTTGTAAGCGCATGAGAGTACTCTCTTCTTTTAAGAATTTCCTACTAGAGAAATATCAGGTTAGTCTTGGCTTATTTTCTGCCAATTTAATGGATCAGGTAATCACTCTGTCTATTACTGGAGCACTAAATGCAGTTTTGTCTGAAGAACATAAAAAAGAAATGTGCCGCTACCTCTACAATCATCAGGTAACCAGTGGAGCACTTAGCATGCCCTTTTCCTATACTTTACAGTCTGTTTCTTAGTTCTTCTCAGTTTTTTTGTTGTTCTTAATTTAAAGGCATTTTAATTTCAGAACCAAGATGGTGGGTGGGGATTACACATCGAGGGCCCAAGTACCATGTTTGGGACTGTCTTAAACTATGTTACACTAAGGTTGCTTGGTGAGGGAGCTAATGATGGGCAAGGAGCAATTGAGAAAGGACGAAACTGGATTCTATCCCATGGTGGTGCTACTGCAATAACATCATGGGGAAAGATGTGGCTTTCAGTTGAGAACTTATCACTTTATGTTGATAGTGCAAATGGTGAAAGTGATGTTTGCTTGTGCTTTGGGGTGTTTATGTTTTCCTTGTTTTGCTTATCGGTTATAGGTACTTGGAACATTTGAATGGTGTGGCAATAATCCCCTTCCCCCTGAGATATGGCTTCTTCCGTACATGCTTCCTGTCCATCCAGGTATATGCCTATGTTGTTATACTGCACGTGATTGTCAGACAAAAATCCCTACATTGAGAAGAGAAAATACATGGGGTTTACACTATTCTTCAAACCATAGTTGATTATTTGAGTTGTGAGTTCTGTTTATAAGGTTATGAACATTAATTTAAAACTCATAATCTAAAATTTGATATGGAGTTGATCTGGTGTGGTTGTTTCTAAAGAATATTTACTCACTTATATTTCAATGATGTCCCTTCATTGATGATGGTGACAACTGGGTGGTAATGGTTAAAACCAGGAGAATTTATCACAGGAATTGAGTTTCTTTTTGAGAAATGAAGATGATAATGTTGAACTAAACAATAACTCTATGACATTTGTTTTCTGATAGCCACAATAGAATATAACTTTTCTGACAGACTTGTGTGTGTGGGTGTGTTTTTTTCTCTTTCCAAAAATCATGTACAAATGGCTACCAGGATGAATGCAACTTTCCTTAACTTAATGTTGGTTTCATTTGCTTCTGCATCATAGAGGGACTCTATATGTCTAAGAATTTTGTAACAAACTTGGTCTGGGGGTGCCAAACGATGTTAAAGGGAGAGAATTTATTTTCTTTTCTTCTGCAGGAAGGATGTGGTGTCACTGTCGGATGGTCTATTTGCCAATGTCCTACTTATATGGGAAGAGATTTGTTGGTCCAATCACTCCAACAGTATTGTCTTTGAGAAAGGAGCTTTATACTGTTCCCTATCATGAAATAGATTGGAACCAGGCACGCAATCTATGCGCAAAGGTCTGTCAAACTGTTATTTTGGTCTTTCCAGACCTAGCTTCTCTTATGATGATACACTTATTCTCCCTTCACGTGACTTTGCACTCTGCTTTTCAACTTTCTTGTGAAAGCTGGGAGAAACCTTACCCAGTGTAGATGAGTTTCTGTTCTTAGATGAGAAATCAACATACTTTGACCATAGTCTTGAACCTCTGTGAATCATTGCTTGCTCATGGACATAGCAACAGTGAAATAATTGCACTGGACCGGTCAAGATGAGATCTTCAACAGCTTGGTGTTGGGGAAAGGATGCTGTTAGTGGATACATTGTTGTAGAAAACAGCAGAGAAAGAAGCTCATTAACATAACATCTATATTCTATTTTAATGTTTTTTCAAATTTGTAAAATATATAAGCCTATCTTAATAGGTCAGTCAGATTCAGGTTGGCACTGTTGATGCCATTGGGTTATCAGGTCTATGATAAGTTAGACTAACATCTCAATGAATGAAAGATCTAAAGAACACAAACAACATGGCCTTATAGAATAACTTCAGATGGTTTCCTGTCCCACCCTTTAATGGTAACCCATTGGAATTCTTTCATGGTGCCTGAATTTCTGACTCTAGGTGCTGTATTGGCTCTATCCTTATCAAGTGAAAGCTAACAGCTCTTGCCAGACAAATTGAAAAGCTGAATTTTGGTGAAGCACTAAAATTTTCCCATCTTTTCAGTTTTCCTTCCTTCTAGTTTAAAAAAAGTTGAAAATGGAGTAAAATATTACGAGTAACTTCTTTTTCTGGGCTAAATATTAGGAGTAGCATGACATGTTATGCATCAATCTGCTTCACATCTTATTTTGTATTCATTTCAGGTACCACAACCAAAATTACGCTGTCCTTGTGTATCTTGAACACCAGGGAAATGACTAACAATAGAGAGACTGCATGCTTGGGTTCTAATAAAATGCAAGGGCATATAAAAAGAGAGAGACTGTGTAGTTAATTTTGTTGGTGTTAACAGCTACCTATAGATAAATTTCATTTGGATGTTAAGAAAACGATGCATTGCTCCTCTCTCTGTATTTTTTTTTTGCTCTCTTTTCAGGAAGATTTGTACTACCCGCATCCGGTGGTACAGGATGTACTTTGGGCATCTCTTCATAAGCTTGTTGAACCAGTTTTAATGCATTGGCCTGGAAAAAAATTGAGAGAAAAGGCTCTTTCTACTGTCATGGAGCACATACACTACGAGGATGAGAATACTCGTTATATTTGCATAGGACCAGTAAACAAGGTATTTTGTCTCAATACAATTTTTCATGCTGAAATATCTCTGTTTAACAGGAGGGTGAGTTTATTGGTGTAAATGCTGGTAGTTATCTAGTAGCTGTGAAGAGACAATGATAACTAAGAATTACATTGGTTATGTTGTTTCATAATCAAATCATGTAAATTCTTTTTGGTACCTTCTCTGTGCTCGGGTGTGGTACTATTCTTCATAACTTGATACTATCCTCTGATTCTGTATTTTGTTTTCTTGCTTTTTGATGTTTGTTTTCAATTTCGGAGTCATAGTTCAGGGTTGCTCTGATTTACAGGTGTTAAATATGCTCTGTTGTTGGGTGGAAGATCCAAATTCCGAGGCTTTTAAGTTTCATCTTCCAAGAATATACGATTATTTGTGGATTGCTGAAGATGGCATGAAAATGCAGGTAATAACGTACCTTTAGACAACAGCTGTAAATTTCTAATGGCTGTGCAATTACGATTTGAATGGCCTTGAATTGCATTGCGGTTATAAACTAAATTCTACATACAATTACTTTGTTGCAGGGCTATAATGGAAGTCAATTGTGGGATACTGCTTTTGCTGTTCAAGCAATTCTTTCAACCAACCTTTTTGAAGAGTACAGTCCGACTCTTCAGAAGGCTCATATGTACATTAAGAAATCACAGGTGATTCTTTTCCTTCATTGTTAAAATCTGTATGTTGTTGAGGGCTTCTCAGTACTTCCGGTAACTCAACTCCTTCCCATTCTTCTTTGTTGCTTGGTTTTTTTCTTCATTCTGAAGGTTCTAGAAGATTGCCCAGGCAATCTTGATTTTTGGTACCGCCACATTTCAAAAGGTGCTTGGCCATTCTCATCTGCTGATCATGGATGGCCCATCTCAGACTGCACGGCTGAAGGATTGAAAGTAATAATTTGTGGAACTCAGACTATTCCGTTGGTTTTTTTTTTGTCGTTTATAACTTATGGTTCTTTTATTATTCAGGCTGCCCTTCTACTATCTAGGATTTCCCCAGACATTGCTGGTGAACCATTAGCTGCAAAGCAACTATATGATGCTGTAAATGTCATTCTCTCATTACAGGTAGCTTGTGTCTTGATAATCTAGCTAAAAATCCTATTTCCTAGCCAATGCATTTCCAATAATTTCTGTCCAAAATAATGTGTTCTCTTCTTGGAAAGTGGTGAAGATATGGCTTGCATGCCTACTAGAACATAATCATGGTTTCGAAACTTTGTTTTCCGTCAGTAATTAAACACGGAACCTTTCCAAGTTGCAGTGTAAATTGCAGTGTATTTAGAGTTACATTTTACTTGTTTCCATTGCGATAGTGTCAAACATAATGTTAGATATGATTGCTGATAGGATTTTTCTCTTATAACAATGCAGAATGCAGATGGTGGCTTTGCGACGTATGAGCTCACAAGATCCTATAGCTGGTTGGAGGTAGCCTCATTTTAACTTCATTCTACATAAAATTTTGCTTTCATGATCTTATGATACTCTAATTACTCAGTCGTCTGGCACTGTGCCCAATACCAAGTTTGCCTTCAATGATCTCCTTCTTTAACCATGATAGTGTAATGATATCTTTATTTTAATCAATAGGCTAAAATAGAAGTTTACCTTATAGGCTACTTCCATAGAATACACAGCAAAAAATTCTGTGCTCTAGTGTAAAAGATTTAGATCATGGAAACATAATCCTTTTGCATTGTTTCTGTTGTATTGTCAGTTGATCAACCCTGCAGAGACCTTCGGGGATATTGTTATTGATTATCCGTAAGATATCAGTGCCTTGGCTCATTCCAGTTGCTGTAAACTCTTCTGAAGCAAAGTTTATTGTTTGTTAATACCTTTATGCGGTGTAGATATGTGGAATGTACCTCAGCAGCAATTCAAGCTCTGATATCATTTAAGAAATCATATCCAAAGCATCGGCAAGAAGAAATAGAACTCTGTATCAAAAGAGCTGCTATGTTCATTGAAAAAATACAAGAATCAGATGGTTCATGGTTTGACTCGACTTCTATTAGTCCATAAGCTTTGTCTTCTTTTTTGGTCTATCTGCTTTGAGATACTTCCGATCCAATGCATTCAAGGTTTTTAAGCGTGACAATTGATTTGCTTATGTTATTTACTGCATCACGTGTAAACCTTTAACATGTGCTGAACAGGTATGGTTCTTGGGGTGTTTGCTTCACCTACGGAACATGGTTTGGAGTAAAAGGTTTGGTGGCTGCTGGAAGGAATTATAATAATTGCTCTAGTGTTCGTAAGGCTTGTGATTTTCTTCTGTCTAAGCAGCGTCCTTCTGGTGGCTGGGGAGAGAGTTATCTTTCATGTCAAAACAAGGTCAAGTTTACTGCCTTTAAATTAAATATGCTCTTCTTGTTGAAGGCATGTATGAAACCTATTATATTGGTCTTTAATTATTCTGACTTTGCGCACTTTAGTACTTTAACATACTAAATTTGAGTTTCCTTTTGGATATTGTAGGAAAATCAGCATAGCTATTAGTAACGTTTAGTCTGTAAGGGTCTTATAAAAAAAACGTTTAGTCCATAAGGGTGTCATTTATTTGCAAGTGGGCCTATTATCCCTATCAAGCTGACACACAATCTAAAACAATTGACGCTGTATGCTTATCTCTTTTTCCTTTTCAAATAATTATTAAGTTTAGAGGGCGTAAAGTGTAAAGAAGGAAGCACAAAGACAGGATAATAGGTTCAAAAATAAAGTCTAAGAGTTTGATTATCCTAAAATAAAGTGAAAAATATCATAGTGGAAAGAGTTATGATGCCAATTACGAAGATTAGGGACTCTTAGACATTATTCATTTTCATATTCACTGTGGGTTGTTTATGAACTACTTAAATTTCCCAATCAAGATGATACAGAACAATGTGTTGCCTGTATTTAAAGATGTTACCTTGATGTATTTTTCAACATTGTTGAATATGCACTTGATTGAGATGGTTGTCTATTAGTTGAGTCATCATTTGAATAATGCTTGATGTTCATCTTTCGATATAGGTTATTATCATCACGATTAGGACTTTTTTTTCGCAGGTGTATTCGAATTTAGAGGGTAATCGATCTCATGTTGTAAACACTGGATGGGCTATGTCGGCTCTTATAGATGCTGGACAGGTATCTGTCAAGTTTTACTTCATTACGTTTTCTCTGTTGACATTGGATGGTATTCTTGGCTTAGTGTATGGTGTTACTTTGATCAGAAGCATGTTCATGGTTACCTTTATAATTGTCTTAAAATTTGGAATTTTCACCCTCCTGGTAGTAGTCAAAGCATGTGAACATAGTTATGAACTTGTGCTGCATGTTTCTGTAGGTAGTGTTATCTTTTGTGTGCATACTGAGTTGGTTAGATTTTGCTCTAGAATTTCGGGTTGGAACTCAAATGCGTTTTTTTACCGTAAGGACACTTTTGTGCCACTTCAACTCTGCGTAAAAAGTGGTCCCCGTATTAAAACGTAAAAGGAAAGAAAATAAAGAATCAGTCATTTTTGAATGATTTGAAAATATCTCGAATTGGTCGCCAATGAATCCTGAGATTAGCCAATTCAACTTCGAATTTGTTTGTAGACCTCCAAAGCAGCCGTATTTTCATGTGTGCTGAGGAACTCATTGAGATAATTATGATTTTCTTAGCATGCAATTTTATTTCGTTGTACTTTTGTTGGACCAGGATGAAAGAGATCCAACACCATTACACCGTGCAGCTAGGTTTTTGATAAATTCTCAAATGGAAAACGGAGATTTCCCTCAGGAGGTAATCCCATATTGCATTGCATATAAGCATATTTTTTTTGCTTCCAGCGCAAATTCTACAGAAGCTCAGCTTGTAATATACCACTCTGCATCATCACATTCTACTCCGCATATAGCATGTTTGATTGCTTTACGTAAATGTAGTTGGATAAAGTCAAATAGGAGTGGAATATCTCTCTTTCTTATTTGCCTCATAAAGTCAAATTTACATTTTATGTAATGCTTAATTATTGATACAGTCCCTATGATATTGACTTTTAACAAATCCGTCCTTGGGATACAACTTTGAACGGGACGGTCTATATGGTCCGTTTATTTAGACATACAAGTTCTTTCATCCATAAAAAAATTAGCTAACTAATGAAAGACTGATATGAGTTAGGGATCTAGATATCTATTTTCGAGGTCAGATAACCTATCTAGACTCCCGTCCCTATTAGTGGGTTAACTTTTGATGGATGAAAGGACTCGTATGTGTAAAAAATGGACCACACAAACCGTCCCGTTCAAACTTGTACATCAGAAACTGATTTGTTCTAAAAGGGCTATTTTGCATTGGACATCCAAAGTCGGTTTTTATATCCAATACTGAAGTCTTCTTTTTTTTTTTTTTTTTTTTCTGATCCCAGGAAATCATGGGGGTATTCAACAGGAACTGTATGATAACCTATGCTGCCTACAGGATCATTTTTCCTATTTGGGCATTGGGAGAATACCGCTGTCGGGTGCTGCGGGCTCCCTAAGCTGACGTTGCTATCAATTTCAGTACACCACTAATCCAAAATGTTCTTCCATGTATCTATCTGTCAAGCCTTTTCTCTCTGATGGCTTCCCAAGAGTTCCTCTGGACTTCACCAGGCATCTGTAGAATTCGCCTAAGGACATCATGATTACTGTTCTATATTGTTTTTAAACTCCAGTATGTGTTAGTGAAAAATTTCCAATTACAAGTCTATCCACTTATTTCTTTGCCCTGAGCACTTGTATTCACTTGATTGGTAGTTAATGTAGGTACTTCAATAACTAATGATCACACTGCCTGTAATTACTACTTCATATGAGTAGTCCTATGTAGCACAAAAGTCTTACTCAACTAATAAACAAGGCAAGAATTGGAAATACCGGTACAATGTTTACTAACCATTAAGTGAATTTTACTCGGGTTAAATTCGTAATCTAAAAGAAATGATTTGGTAAATTTTTTTTTTATAGAAATTGATGATTTGATAATGAAAAAAATATTATTTTTAATTATTTTATTAAATAAAATTTTGGAGTGGCAAAATGTTACGGCATCACTGTAATCTGTAACTTTCAAATTTTATTTACGGTTTGGGGAAAATATATTTTTCACTCACAAATTACTGGGGTAGTCACATATTGCACCCTAAACTATTATCTTTAAGACATTGCACCATCAAACTATCAGTGTTATACACTTTGCACTCTAAATTACTAATTTTGACATATTACACCATCTAACTACTGATATTAAATACTTTGCACACTCTATTTGATAATAATATCCTTTAGAAATTAATAAATTGACAACAATATTTTTACTATATATAAAATAAGTCAATTATGTCATTTTAATATTAAAATTTTAAAAAAAGTTTAAAGTACAAAATATATAGTATTTTATGAGTGAAAAATGGTATTTTCTCCTTCCTGTTTCGACAGCGTGTCAGGGCCGATAACCATAACACCGCATGTAAATCGTCGGTTGAGAACACGACTGAACAAACGTAGCGAAGATCCAACACCCCTAAGGTGATGTTCGGTTAAGGTGTTTTCTGAAGATTTTTTGTGTTTTGAGAATTTTTATGTGATGTTAACTTTATTGATATGCGAGTTGTAGTTATATTTATATGGTGTGAAAAATGGTGTTTGATTTTAAAATCCTGACGATTCAAAAAAATCCCGAACGTTCTTTATAAATGAACATACCAAGAGTGGGCCCCACACGAGCGCACTCTCCCCAAAATTCGAAACCCAGGAGAAAGCGCGAAAGTTGAAGCAACCCCCAGCTCCCGATGAAACAAAAAATAAAAATAAAAAATTTATCTCTCTCTCTCTCACGCTCTGCCATAGTGGCTCAGTGCAAGTTTTAAAGCGTTAAAGAATGAAGATTGTGTGGAGCTCTGTCTCACTGGGATTTACGAAGAGGAGGTACAGAGATTCGTGCCCTTTTATTAATATACTAATTTATGTTTGAATTTCGTCTCAAAAACACCGCTTGACTTTAATCTGTCAGAAGCAAACTGCAATCCTTTACCTTCTCTCTCTCTCACTCTGAGCTCCGGTTGCTTCAATGATTTGTTGTAACGAATGTATGTCCCTTCTGTTCATATTTTCTTCAGCTTTCTCTTTGCTTCTTAAGAAAAGAAAGGGAAAGAAAAGAAAACTAAAAACAGAACAAGCGTTGGAAAATTACTATACGTCCTTTATGGTTTGCTAACTTCCTGAAGCTCCAAAATAAGCTATTTAGTCTCAATTAACTTTCTTTAGATTGGTCTTTAATTTGTTTCAGTTCTTTCCTCAACTGATTACTTTCTGTCCATGCATTCTCTCACTAAGCAAAGAGGTTTGATGTGAATGTGAGATTTCTAGTTTGCTTTCTGACCTTTTTTTTTGGGGATGTTGTAGGGTTTTGAAATATGTGAAGAACGAAATGTCTGCCATGTTATCCGTAGTGTTACCAGTGTCAAGTATTGATCGTCAAAGTCGAGCTTTCACTGAGTTTAGCCTCTCAAGAATGTGAAGTTTGAAAGGCACAATTGAAGCTTAGAACTTTGGTCTTGATTTACATATTAAGATGAAGGCACATGTGCATATGAAAGCGCGGGGACCCACCAGGGTGAATCCGCAACAGGTGTTTTTTGGGCTAAAACAAAAAGTGGTTCTTGCGCTGAACAAGCTTGCAGATAGAGATACCTACCAGATAGGAGTTGATGAGCTCGAGAAAACTGCTGAATGTTTAACCCCTGATAGGATTTCCCCATTTCTGTTGTGTATAGTGGATACTGATTCGGAACAAAAGTGTGCCGTGAGAAAGGAATGTATTAGACTGATGGGCACATTAGCGAGATTTCATGAGGGTCTTGTTGGGCCACATCTTGGTAAAATGGTGGCTAGCATTGTTAAGCGGCTCAAAGACCCAGACTCAGTTGTGAGGGATGCATGTGTCGAAACAGTAGGTATATTGGCTTCGAAATTGGGTAATTGTCGGGGTGGGACTGATGGTGTCTTTGTTGTGCTGGTGAAGCCGCTTTTTGAAGCTTTGGGTGAACAAAACAGGCAGGTGCAGTCAGGTTCGGCATTGTGCTTGGCAAGGATCATCGACAACACTCATGATCCTCCCATCTCAACTTTGCAGAAGATGTTGACTCGGACCACAAAGTTGCTCAAAAATCCACATTTTATGGCAAAACCGGCAGTCATTGAGTTGAACAGAAGTATTATTCAGGTCTAGTGAGACTGTAGCACAATAACTTTAATTGCCCAAGATGTCATTGATTTTTCTTTATGTATGATGGTTGTGGACAATAAATTCATTTTTGTTTCTATAACTCTGCCTAATGGCCATAAATTGTGCGATAAACTTTTAAGTAGATGCTTTAGGTTGTTCTTATTATTTTCAATTGAATGCTTTCACTTTCAAACTTAATTTTATTGTTATATCTTTTTTATATTAAATTAGTCAAAGAAAAGTAAAGCTTTGCAATCGTCAACTCAGGTCGGGGGTGCTCCCACACAAAATATTCTATCTGGTGCAATGGCTGGCATCCAAGAAGCTCTCAAAAACAGTGACTGGACAACACGTAAAGCTGCTTCAGTGGCATTAGGTGACATTGCTTCAACTGGTGGATCCTTCTTCAGATCATTTAGGACTTCCTCTATACGCTCTCTTGAATCTTGTCGCTTTGATAAGGTTAGTGGTAATTAAAGGTCTATGTTCTCAGAAGTTTCCTTTCTTGCAACTGGTTAAACTGGATCCTTTAGATACTTCCTGTGTTTTGTATAGGTTAAGCCAGTTAGGGAGGCAGTACTGCAGGCCCTACAGTCCTGGAGAAGTCTTCCAGGGGCAGATACTCCTGAACCTTCAGAGGCTGGATCTTCCATGAAAGGTTTAATGGCTGATGCATGTTGATTTATCACTTATCTGTTTGATTGCTAGGGAGTTGTGGTCCTTGGTGCTCTCTATTATGGACTATGATTGGGTGATGCCTAGAAGGGTAGCTGATGTTTTGTTGTGCTGGAAAAAGGGATTTTAAAGACCCTCGGGCCTTAACTATTTGGAGAATGATCCCTACTTATATTTGGTGGAATTTATGGAGAGAGAGAAATGAGAGATGTTTTGAGGGTGTGACTGTGTCCATGGAGGGTCTGAGGGGCAATTTTTTGCAGTCTTTGTTCTTGTGGGTGAATGATATCTTAGGTTCTCCCTTTTTGGAGTTTTTAGATTTCATTAGTTTTCTAGCTTGTTTGGTCTAGAGGTCTCAGTATAGTCCTTTGTATTATTCCTTGTATTCCTTTTTCTTTTAATATAATTGCCTTACTTATAAAAAAAGATTTATCACTTATCTGTTAATATGGGTTCTGAGTTTGGTGTTTACTTTTAATGTTGATTATGTGTATTGGTTTGTTGCATTGTTTTGGTTGTAGCTTTTATGCTTTTGTATGTGTTTGTTGCATGTTGAGTGCTACGTGCTGTGGAATAAGTTGAAGTAGTTTGTGATCACATATGGAGTGTGGAAGACTAAGTTTAGATGATTTAAGGTAGTACCTGGTAAAATGCAAGTTGAGTTAAAATTACATCCACATGGGATGCTTGAGCTAAAATATGTTCCTGCGGACAAGTATGGATTCAGACATTTGGGAAATTGAATGCATGCACGGACAAGTATGCTTGTCTAATTTGTCTTTTGATGATTGAGATGGCTTGAATCTCAGCACTTGAAGATTGGTGCTTCCTGAAACCAGGTATCCTTTGAGACTATGTTTATTTTCATTAACAAGTTTGTGATAATTCCAAGCATAGCAGCCCATGTCAATGCAGTACTCTTTTGAAACATGTTGTGGTGGAGAGTACTTGACTGGTGGTTTGACTGTACAAAACTACCACGTTGTGCATGGTTTGATAAGCTTGTTCTGGGCCTCCCTAGTAGCATATTTAATCTTGCAGTTAATGTACAACTTCTACATGACATTTATTTGGTTCACTTTGTTATCTTGTGGTGCATCAAAAGATGGGTGTCTAATTTCACATCCGAGACATTGTCCATTGTACTATGGTTTGTCTAGTTGCACATGTTATGCTGGAGAAGATAAGTTTATAGAAAGATAAAGTTACTAGGAAAAAATGGTGTATCTATAAGGGAATGCTAAAATGGAAAAAGGTCCTAATGCACTTATGACCATGTTTGAGAATCTCCATCTTTTTATCATTAAACTCCATTGATAGCGTTGTATTCCTTTTTATATTTTGGAAACTTGTAAAAAATTTCTTGGGCTATATAACAATGGAAGTTGCTCTGATAACTCTGGATAATGTGCCCCTGGTTAAACTTTTAATTATCTGAGTGGTCTTTTCCTTTATACCGTTGGTAACATAAATCTTGTTTGCATATTTCGTAATTGATCTGTAGAATGAACTGAGAACTTTCATTCTGTACTGTTATTGGACTTCCTCATCACATTGAATATTTCTTTGTTCAACAAAGCAAATTATATCTAAGGGCAAGTTCTTGGAATTATTATGTGTGCATGTGCTTACCATTCTCTCCTTCCGTTCTTCAGTTAACCATCATATCTTCTTACCGTGTTTTTACAGAAAATTTCTGTGGAGGTGACTACAGTGATCTCACCAGTACCAGTGAATCTGGCTGGAAGGATGTTTCCTTCAAGAGTACTGGTAGAGGCTCTAAAAAAGGCATGATTCCTTTGTCTATCAGGAAAAAATGTCAAAATTATGTGGAAACTAAACATTCTAAAGCAGAAGATTGGCGTATTGAAATTGCAGTTCCAAAAAGCCATAATGGTTCTTTGGCAAAGTTTCATAATGAAGAATCTGAGGGTAGTTGTGTTACCAAGGCATTAGAAAGAACGAGTATGGATGTTACAAGCCCGCAGAATGTGGGATATGAATATGTACCAATGGATGACAAACAAGAGAGTTCTTCTGTGTGTAATATTGCTTCTGATAACTTCGAGACCAAGTTTGTGACAGTTTCTCATGAATGTCTTGAGGAAGATGGCTTACTTATGCCAATTCGAAGAACTCAGCGGTTTGCAGCCGAAGAAATTAGTGATGAACAGATGTCCTCATCAAAGATGCAGGATCGTAGAAGTCTTGATTCGACTGTAACAGATTCTTGTTTCCAAACTACCCATGGATGTTGCTCACAAATCTCAAACGATGTGATTTGCATACGAAAGCAACTTTTGGAGATTGAAAACAAACAATCAAACCTCTTGGATCTCTTACAGGTAACCAGTGTAGGGTTCTTGGATATTCATATTAAATTTGGAGCTTTGTTGTTGGTTCAAATCTGCTACTTGATATGCGAATGAAAGATTATCTGCTTGGAGCACTTTTGTTCATAATGGCCTTACAAGACAGATTTTTTAGTTTTTCATAAAGACCTGAAAGCATCCAATTCAAGTGTTGCCAAAAAGATTTTGCTAAATGCGAACATGCCATATTAGTTGACAAGACATAATTGGGATTTCTGAATCCCTGTTTGTTTGTTGTTTTTTCCCATTCACAAAACTACCATATCCTATGTCTGATATTTTTTTCTTATCCTACTCGCCATTCCATCACGATAATGCTTAGCCATGAGCAGCTGCAGCTGTATACCATGTCTTATATATCCAACTCATCTGTAGGTGTTTTCAACCAGCATAATGGAGAGCTTGACTTCGATTCAGTCAAGGGTGGTAGGTTTAGAACATGTAGTAGGTAGACTTGCTCAGGATCTTGTACATGGGGGGCAATATTCTGATTTAGCACGCTCCAAACTTGCGAAGCAGAACCAAAGTGTGCATTCTCCTCGACTCTCTACCTGCACCCTGCGGCCATATGTTGATATTCACAATAGACAGCCTTCTTTGTTTCCTGGGAAGAGTTCTGATATTCGGGAGGTAAGCGCAGTTGGTAGGTGCAGGTCAAGCAATGCTGCTAACCAAGGTGCAGATATGTGGACAAATAGGAAGGTAAAGACTACTGGGAATCCTACAGGGAAAGACATGCAAAAATGTGCTGGACAGGGGATACAAAACATTGGGTGTGGGCAAATAAAAAGGGCTGATGCTATTTTTGCCCCAGCTTCTAGGCCTACTGTCAGACAAAATGGTTTAGAAAGTCAGAATAGCCTTTGGAAACGTGTGAAAGGTTTTTTATGTGACGGAGACCTAGACTCTGCATATTTGGAAGCACTCTGTTCACATGATGAACTCGTTATTGTTGAGCTGCTTGATAGAACTGGTCCTATTCTGGAAAATCTGTCACCCAAGACTGTCAGCGATATCCTTGGTACTTTGGCATCATATCTCCTGGAACAGAGATTTTTGAACTCCATTACACCTTGGTTGCAGCAGGCAAGTTCTTTCAAACATGTATAAATCAAATAATGATTGTGCTGGATTCCTATGCATGCCATGCATGAATCTCTCTGAGGTATTTAATAAGACATAAATTTTGCTTGCTCGAATGTGTTTCGCTTGAAGTTTGTCATTTGGTTTGAAAACCCCAATCGGTAACCAAAAAAATCAAGTCTATGCTTTGGTAATCGTAGTAGCTTCAAAGAAATTGGTAGTGTGTCTTGAATACGAAAGCCTCGAAGATGTAAGTGTCAAATAATCTCCCCACCTATTCTAATTGGATCCATGGACCTCAAAAATATGCTATTGATAGTTTGCTTTCCCAGTTTCGATAGTTCTTTTCCTGGTTGGTGAAATGAAGTTTGTGGTCTTTCATTACAGTTCATTAAAGTAAACTGGTTGTACATTTTAACCAAGCCATTCTCGTTTCTTGTCAACTCCAAAGCATCATGAAACAATAGCACTGAAGGTCTACTGAGTTCTGATGTCATAAATGAACCTACAAGCATCAAGAGACAACACAACTGAACCCCCCATTATGAGGTTGTCAGCTCTCTGTTTTGCACATGCCTTTTATTTTTTGAAATAGCAGATTATCAAAAATAAACTAATGGCATTAGATTGTTGTCCTTTTCTTAACCATTTATCACTCCTAGAATTGTAGCAATGTGCTGAGTTCCTGAGCAAAGTTGTGCTTTTGTTCTACCTCATTTTAGGTTGTGGATTTGAGCATTATTCATGGACCAAATTACCTTGTTCCTTCTGTGAAAGCAAGGCGAGAATTCTTGTCTGCGATTCAGGAGGCTGTGAACATGGAATTCTCTAGTACTGTGGAGAGAAGAATTGTTACTGAAATAGCAATGAAATTGTACCACGCATGGGGTAAGTTACTCTTCTTGACTGTTTACACTGCACATTTTATGTAGAACGTACCTTTTTCGCATATTTTTTGTTGTATAGAAACAAGATGTACAAAGGAATATGGACATACCCTGAAAGACTGATTCTCTTTTTCTCTCTCTGTTTAATTGGTACTGTATGAATCCATGGTTGAATGCTTGTGCATGGGCTCAGACAAAATGGCTCCAAAATTTCAGTGATATATATAAATGTGAGATCAAACAGAAATCTCAATTTTCTGGGTGGAGTTGTTTACCCTTTTCCTGTTTGCCAACTGCCTTGCCCGTAGTAGCAAATTTGATTTGTTTTGCATAGCAAGACTGTTTTGATTCGTTTTTTCTTTTTCGACAACTTTGATTTCTTCCAAATCACAAATTAG
Source organism: Myrica gale (assembly GCA_963930655.1). NCBI lineage: Eukaryota > Viridiplantae > Streptophyta > Magnoliopsida > Fagales > Myricaceae > Myrica > Myrica gale. The sequence continues at coordinate 21,692,720 of OZ005616.1, forward strand.
AAATTGGTTTTGTATATTTAAAATTGTTTCTGCCTGCCTCCTTTTGGTGTATTGGTCTTCATGTATGGAGAAGATTTAAGTGTTCAGAATGTTTATAGCTGTTCTAGAAGTGAAAAAGAACAATAGGTGCTGTTTTTGTATCTTTTATTAGACTTTAGATGTTCTTCTCTGGTCAAATCTAGTACGAAAATTGAACAGCAGTGACTGAGTGATAGAAAGAGTGACAGTTTTGAAGCCATTAATCTCTACTGATCGCAGCACTGACCCTTTATTGCAACATTTTGCTTTTTTGGCTGGAAGTAGACCATGCGATGCTAGTTCTTCTTTAATGGATATTTCTGAAATTTGATTCCACTTTCGATAACAGGTTCGTTTTTAGTTATTTGTAAATATCGTTCTCTTGCTCCAAAAGTCTCCTTTATTCATTTTTCTGGCTCATTGGTGTTTGATTATGTACCAACATATACATATGGAAGCAACATCAGGTTTTGGATCATGACTGTGCACATTGATACTAGATCTCACCATGAACTTTGGATGTCCGTCATACAAGTTCTGAATCAGCGTCTACATCCAGCCATAAGATGCATGTTCCCCTTTCATAAGTGAACTAATCTTGCTATACTCTTGATGGTGCACACTTCAAGCGCGACAAAATCGAAAGAAAATGTAACTAGCGATGAGTTTCTGTTTCTGTAGGTAAATGCTCCTGATTGTCAAGTCATATAACCAAAGTCATGGTGAGGATGTTGGAGGATATGAAGATTCCATGTGAAAGCTTGTACGTATGTGCTGCGATAATAGAGAATGTGTAGAATTAATTGCAGCTAATGAGTATGCAGTATGGTCATCCCCAACCGTGGTTCTCACAACTATTCTGGAGAGCAAGACAATTGGTGTATATGGTATAGTTTGCAGTGCCATCATCTTGCAATGACGAACCAAATCATTTGGTTTCATAGTACCTGTTTTGGGTTTACCAAGTCAATCTATGAGGTGTATCTGTGAATCTCCGATGAGATTGTGATGGTTAGTTGTTTTGGCCAACGATGAAATCATTTGATTTCAGAGTATACGTTTTGGGTTTACCAAGTCAATCTATGAGCTGTATGTGTGAATCTTTGCTGAGATTTTGTGCGTATTTGGTTGTTAAATATTTTGACCAATAATTCCAATCCTTTTTTCCTGGCTTAAGTAGAATAGAGCTATAATTGGTCATTTTAAGGCAGGGCAGCCCCAGAATACTCCTTACCCATTATAAGCTGAGTTTATATCCGAAATTAATGGAGGCCCTAGTTCCCTCTGTCTCTTTCACCGCTAGTCCTAGTTTCATCTATAACACGATGCATCTTCACGGTGACACGATTCTTATATCCTTCATCCGGCAGAGTATTTGATCCCATGTAATGAATATACGTTAATTTCATCCAACTTACTAAATACTGACTTCAAATTCCACGAATTGAACTCTTCAATGACCTGTTCTAGCACCCTTAATGCTAGCAGTCTCACAATGCTTTAATTATAGATTCTAAAATCTGTCCTGTATTAGTAATATGTATCGGGTAGTCAGTGGACCAAACTGTGATTCATGCACAGAAAGTAGGTTACTTTGGCTTTTTTTTTTTTCTTCTTCCACCGCTTCCAGTTTTTGAGGGGCAATAATGTGGATACTGTCCCCAATCAGTTAAGGCATTTATAGCAGAACCTAACTAAGCCTCAGTTAATGTATCTGAGTAATTCTTCCTGTTGCTTAGAAAAAAAGAAAAGAAAAAGAGTAGTTCTTCCTGTAGCTTTTACAGAACTTCCTCGGGAGATTCAAACCTATGGCCAAGAAAAGAAAGTGAAGAAAGGGGAGGATGTAAGCCCTTATGCTTGCACATCTGTTAAGAAAAATATACAAATATTTAAACAAATAAACAAACGCAAGTGTAGCTTCTACTAAGTGAAAAATGAAATGGACACTCACTTCGGAATCATTGTTCACTTCTTTAGAAGGGCAAGAATCCTCAAAGTTTACTAATGGCCACGAACTTTTAGTTCCAAAAACCTAATGTATTCACCGGTTATAAATCTTATACAAGTTCAAGTTTCATCCATATTTGGTGCAGGATCAGCTCTGCAAGAAGTTGAATTATCGTTGCACAATAAATCTGGTGAAGGGCTATATAGATCACAATCATTGGGAGGCTCACTTTTGCTCCTTCCTTTTCCTGGGTTGCTCGTCTGCCCCTCAGGCTCCCTTTCCCCTCTCTCTGACTGAGTGCGAGTGGTATCCTTTGGAACCTCATAAAGTGTTAAACCACTGCCGCCACTTTGAAGGATTGCCTCCAGGTTTTCTTCCCGCGACTGAAAATTCTCAAGGATTTCAACAACCTGGTTCATAAGAGGCCTCCCTTTTGGGTTTTGGCTAAGGCATTGGTATGCCAAATGGGCCACTTTCATTGCTTCTTTATCCGAGTACTGCCCTTCCATCCTAGGGTCTAAGATCCTAAGGAGCTTCTTATTATGGTTCAAGAGTGGGCGGGCCCACTCAACCAAGTTGTGCTCTCGGCTGGGCCTGCTCTTGTCCAATGCTCTTCTTCCAATCAGCAACTCAAGTAGCACTACCCCAAATCCATAAACATCGCTTCTAGACGTTAAATGCCCTGGTCAATATCAATAAAAAAAAGTTCATGGACTAAAGCAGTTACATTCTAGTACCAATCTGTAATGCTGATAATTTCTAAGAGAGCAATGTAACATTCTACTTCTGTATTTGAATGTCATTTACAATGACCAATTATTTACTTCAATTATGGTACTGACATTATCTTCTAGAGGGATAGAATTCCAGAGACTAGAAAACATTTAGTAAAATTTTGATGTTTCGCTATTGAATAAAGTAGAAAAAGCAAGGATTTCTGCTGAAGGAGAGAAAACAAGCAGAAAATAATACCATCCACTTTTGTTTCAAATTTTTCTCTTCTCACAGATCCTTTCTAGTCTGAACAGTAATTTTGACCCTAGAGGGAGGATATCACACGCTAAAATATCCTAGTCAATTACAAACTGCAGCTATAAAAATACAGGAGACTCCAAAGTGATGAGAACCTATTATATTATACCTTCAACGTCAATAACAAACTATGAATGTTCTATCATCATAACTATAGTATAACCTATTCCTTTTTTTTTTCTTTGGTTGGTATTTTCCTTCTTTCTTGGCAAAGGTAAAACTTCAAAATTGTAGGAGAAGAGAGAAAAACTCACCATATGAAGAAAGAATTCAATACCCGGAGCTATTAAACAATGGACTTACCAGTCATTACATACTCAGGCGCAGCATATCCATAAGTACCCATCACTCGTGTTGAAACATGGGTTTGATCTCCCATTGGCCCATCCTTTGCAAGGCCAAAATCTGAAAGCTTCGCATTAAAATCCTGCAGGTTTATGTGGTAACTAAGTCAGCTGAACCAACCAAACTTCCTCAGGAAGAAACATTCCTTGTACAAGCGCGTGCATTCTTATCTTTGTTTGATGGAATAAATAGTAGTTTCTTTTTTTTGATAAGCAAGCTAATCTCATTAGAAAAATGAATACAGTACAAAGACTATACCGCAAACACTATTCTAAACAAGCTAGGAAAGAAGCGAAATCAACAAGATCAAGAAAGGGGCAACCAAGCATCGAGTTTCCCCAAAAGAACAACAAAGAAAGAAAGACACCCTGCAATCTAACTGAGGACAAAGAACAATCCTCAAAACATCGTCTATTACGCTCACGCCAAAGACACCACCAGATACAATGAGGAATCATCCTCCAAATAGCCTGCGCAAAGCCGTCACTCCAGACTCCTCACCAACCTGATGGCATCGGGAAATAACATTGCCCACTCCCTCTACAGCATGCGCCACCTTCGGGACTCCAACCAATTTCGAGTACACGCTACCCCCCTCGACATTACACAGTCGCGACTCTTGCTCAGCCACCACCTTCTTCTTTGACGAACCAGCACGCACCACAGCAGCAAAGGAAAAGTCTGGCGTGATTTGAGGAGGAGCATACCCCTTCTTCTTACGTCTCAGCACCCCAATAACAGCAATCAACTCTTCACTCATCTGAAGAAACGCCTGCCACCCCGCACCAGAGTTCCCTTCCGGGACCATTACAGCCCCACGCTTACGTTTCTCTCCAAACTCTGCTATGACAACGTAGCACCCATTCATATTGGAACATCCCTGAGCCAATAATGCTCGAGATGAATCGTTGAACTTCTTCGAAAACAACCGGGCCTCCTTCCCCTCCACCAGATGGCCAAAGAGATTGGCCAGCCACACCAACCCGAATCTACTCAAGGAGATCGAGCTCTGCGACCTTCTACTCAACTCCGATATAGTGACACTACCAAAAGAACTCACAGAGAACTGAAAGGTTTTCGCCTCAATCACGAGACTACGAAAGTAAGCCATAAAAACTCCTAGACTATACCCAACAAGCTAAGCAGGATCTATACTGAAGAATCCTAACACCCAAAGGGTAACCAACCTAATCCATAAAGAAAAAGGATTGGAAATAAGAAGAACTCAACGATCCAATCCAAAAACTTAAAAATCACTCTCTCAGAAATATGTCATGACATGTATATGAGAAGCCTTACCGATACACGTCCATGACCACTCAGTGAAGATTTAAATAGTAGTTTCTATTTGTACAGAAAAGAAAAAGAAAAGGGAACTTGCATGACAAAAAGGGCATAAGTTTGGTGTATGACCCCTTTCATCTTTAATCTTTACTACTCTTTTTGCAAATCGAAGTTCTGTCTTGCAGGGTAGTGGAAGTAAATTGAATTTTTTTACCAAGCTCAAGCTGAGAAGGTTAGTCTTCCTTCAAACGTCATGCAAATTGTTTTCAAAAGATCCAATATAACAAAGTAAGAGGACTAACCGCATCCAGCAAGATGTTAGATGTCTTGAAGTCGCGGTATATGACAGGTCTTTCTGCACCATGAAGAAAAGCAAGTCCTTTTGCAGCATCTAATGCAATCTTCATTCTTCTTGACCAAGTTAGGGTAGAGCCCACTCCTACCCTCATAAAAAATAAGATGAAGAAACAATAAGTAACAGAGGCTTAAATTTTTCTATATAATATACATCTGCTCATCAGTTTTTGTGGGACATCCAAACTTCTAACTATAGAAGCCATCCACCATTTTCACAACCATATGGAGTGTGGTGAAACATCACAATTCTGGGAATACATTACTGATTTACTAGTATCTTGTTGTCACGAAGAAAAAGGAACATAATTGGATTAGAGATATAAAGGTATAAAAGTACATGGTCCAAGCAAAAAACATAGTTATGGCATGCTAACGAACATAGCATTGCCACTCTGTACACGATAACAGAAAGCGAGAGAGTGGAGTAAAATGATATCAATGAAAAGAAAATGAAACCCAAAGTATCATTATTCAAATAATACCAGTCATGCATGAAATAACAATCTGAAAACTCAATAACAAATAACATTATTACATCAGTGACATCGGAAGGAACAATGAAGACGAGTATATGCTAGAATTCTTCTACGTTATGAAGAAAATGAGAAGATAAATTGGGGATAATAACTGTCTGGAGAAGAAAATAGTAACTGGCTTAGTTGAGTTGAGTTAAATAATTGGTTTAGATGCTATAGAAATAAGAGCGTTCAAAGGTAAGTAGAATATAATTGCTTTCTTTATTAGTGATTCACTTGTATTTTCCCTATTCTTTTCTATTTCGTATCCCATTTCCTCTTGTTTTTCCCTCTCTGCATTATTTGTTCAGCAGAAAATTTTGATGAGAAAGATAGTTTTTGTTTGGCTATACTTCCTTATCACTTTCAATCTCAGCGAATATTATTACTTGGTAGCCTTTTCACCTAAAACACACCCAACCCAATAAAAATATCCACGTCTGTATACACAATCATTTCTTCCAATTTCAAATAATGGATTGCTTCTGTCATAATATTATCAGTTGTTATCAACTTATTTTGGTGAATCTTTTTGTCTCTTTTGCCACTGAAGGGGAGAGGGATGGGACGGCCCCTCTAGGCCTCCTTTGTAGCCGTCACTGGATTGAACGAGGTTTGGAGTCGTTTTGACAGTTTCAGCGCAAATTTCACATGGTGCTTTTTTTTAACAATCATAGTCTATACGCTGTGCAGCACAAATTGCAAAGCATATTTCATGATTGATGCAGGATCTGCATAACTATAAGGTTGCATGTGCAAAAAGCTTTGGTTCCAGTGGCCAAGTAGCCTTATACTGATATAAGAAAACTATGGAAACCACCACGGGAAATTAATTGGAGGTCTGCTTGCCAAGGAGAAGCTCCTTGCACTAAGAAAAAAAAGAGAGAGATAGCAAGAGAGGGTGAGAGAGCTAGGAGTAGTGAACCACAATGAAGCATGGGGATGACAATGGAGAGAGAAATGCACTAGTTGGCAGTTGCTCACCAACTTGAACAGTTGAAAAGTGACATTCTACTTAGCAGACAGACGTTTGGTCTTCAATTCATTGCCAATCTAGGGTATCCCTTGATACTATAGTGCATGTGAATTCAGGCTGTAAACAATAATTTAAGGGGTAGCTAGCTTCACACAAGTCCTCACCCATTTTCAATTCAGAAGGATTCCATTACTTACTGCGAAAAAGATGTCTTTCCAGGCTCCCACTTCCCATGTACTCATAAACTAACAGCCTGTGCTCATCCTCACAGCAGTATCCAATGAGCTTCACAAGATTAGGGTGACGGAGCTGTCCTAAATAGTTAACTTCTGCCTGCAAAACAAACAAAGATATTGGGGAATACAAGCACTTAAATCCCCTCAGTATCCCAGAATAGTAATCAATATTAAAAAGCTTAGTGCTTGGCCAAGGGTAAAAAAAAGTGATTGCGAGTTTCAACCAGTTCAGCTGCTAAAGCCTCTTGTAGTTGTACAAAAGAAATAGGACTGAAGTTCCATTGACACTTAGGGAGTTAGGGTTTTGAGAGAAGTGAGAGGCCTCCATGGGACCTCCAGTTGAACAATAGAAAAAGCAGCTGTTCTTCTCAAAGTTATAAAATTGCCTAATCCCAAGGTTTGACATGGTTTTCTACTTTCCCTTTATTTGATCAATCTAGGATATGTTAATAGAGGTAACATCCCTGGAAGCAAAACAGGAAAAAGGGTCATCGACCTAACTTTTTTCCTTTCCTTTTCTTCTCTATCCTCTCTCTTTTCTTGCAACAATATCCTCCCTTCTTCTCGTAACAAAAGCTTTGTCTGTTAATTTCACGACTTTCAAGTACAGCCCCCCACTGTTTTACCTTTATTTCCTTCTTTTGTTCAGAAAGGCCCTGAGGCAAGCAAGAAGATTATACCTGAGATAGTTCATTTCTCAAGCTAATTAATCATGATGATTCATTGATATCTCTCTTGACTAGGTATTTACCAATCTATGACCTAAATTTTATTCTTAAGCATAAGTAACTCATCTGAGGAAAAAGCTGAGGAAGTTCATCTTCAATAGATTAGAATATGGCTAATAATATGAGATGTATAATTATGGATACAACCTGAAACCATAGAGTAACCTATACTAAAGTGTATTGGACGACCTCATAGAACAACATAATGTAATGCACTGCTTGCATGCGTTCTGTGGAGTGTAGTTTCTATATTGATGTGGCTCCTATATTTTGCCAAGCGGAAAGGTTGACTTAAGAGACAAATTAAGTGATTCTAATTTATAAAGCTTCCTTCTGAATACAAAAATGTCTTCCACTGCAGTTGACAGAAAATTACAAATGTTTGATTGATGTTTGCTCTTCTCACAGTACCTTTTGAAGAACCATTTTGTCAGCATCATGAGATTGTAGCTAGCTTTCCTGTTCATTACTAGTTTTTCGATCTACTTTGGATGGTGTTCAATTTTACTGTTTCATTTCTTTTTTCCAAAACTAAACTATAATAAAAGTAAACTTTTCCATGGAAAACCTCATATTGGAAGAGAATAAATAAACTGAGAGAACAAGGTAAGCCAAATACCAGCCATTCCCTGTCACCTTGGAATCCTTCTCGATTAAGCTCCTTAATGGCTACTTGGGTAGTCTTGTAACCTTGCCTCACATTCTCATCAATAACTCCTTTGTATACAATTCCAAACCCACCCTCACCAAGAATTAAATCCGGCCGGAAACTTTTTGTGGCCAGCCTCATTTCTTCGTATGTGAAGATATCGACATTACTATATACAGGACTTTCACGGAGGTCTTTGACATCCCTGGGAGCCAAGGGAGCGCTACTTGCACTTTTTTCTGAAGTATTCCGAGGGAGAGCTGATTCATGTCCTACTTCAACCGAAATTTGACATAAGAAAGAAGTATTGTTGAACTAAACATTTGAAAATGATTTCAATAACTAATGTTTTCTTGCTTATATGAACTCTTTTCTGTTTTTCTTTTCTTCATAGGACAACAGCACGAACATGCAAGGTTAGTTGCCTAAGTCTCTAATTCTTCTTCCCCCAAGTATCAGTGACTCAGAAATCTTGACATTAATGTAGGCTCGTTGCTGCAAAATTTTAAGTGGAAGAGCGGAGAGAAATCACACATGTTTATCTTCTCAAAACACATGAATCCCAAAGGCAACCCAATGATTTTTACTAGCATTCTGCCTCTCTTTCCAAAATGCAAAGTCTTAATTAATGGTGACATACATTAGATCCACCAATTACTAGTCATTTAATGCCTTTAAACGAAACAAAAAAAATCCTTCGTCAACAAATATACTTCAAATAGAAACATAACCAATAAATCCAATTATAGCCGTAAATGAAAGAAACAAAGACTTGTTGATTTAATTGATACAAAAGAATTACCTTGATTCCTCTTACCACACTGCACCGGCTGTTGTTCTTGTTTTTGCTGCTGCAGTCGTTGATGTTGTTGCATTTGGTCTTCTTCAATACTGAAACAAATCCCCATCAGTCTCAACCTCAACAGCAACCCAGATTTACATTTTCTCTTCCATTACACTTCAATAGCCCCCATTTCTCTTTCCATGATCATCAAAATGAAATTCAAACTCAAACTTCTTTTGGGTTATCTTCAAAGCATAGGAAACGACAGTGTGGGCCCCAATGTTCCCCAAACCAACGGGCCCAGATTCGATCTGGATGCGTCCAAATCGGAAATGGTTAACCAGTATTTTAGTTCCGATTACGATTCGGGTGGCCGGAAAACTCCCAGTTATTGTGTCAACGAAATAGCCAAATATTTTAAAAGGAAAGGTCAATAAGGAAGGAGATAGCAAGCACAAGTGCGTGTAGTTTCGTTTCCAATGGTTTGGAGTAATAGGCGGCTTCAACGAAACAAGCACCCCATTAGTGATTTTTAAAATATTTTTTAATTTTAAAAACCGTTTTCTAATTTAAATATAATTTTTTCATTAAAAAATTTCAATCTCAGATAAATTTTGTTATCTAATTATTATTACTAGACTCAATTTCTTATGAAAAAAATTGTGCCACTTTTAAACCAAAATAATTTTATTGGGTGATGAAAAAATCAAAGATTTGACAGGTATTAATTATAGCAATATCACTTTACGGCTGTTTTTAGCAACTAAAATTTTATCATCGTTACAAAAAATTTTCTCTTCACTTTTTTTGCCAATTCTTATAAACTTTTTCACTACCTCTCATAAACTTTTTCATTCTCTCTTCATTTTTTTCATCAACTTATATATTCAAAATTGTAATCTCCTTAAAATCTTATCACTCAAACACACCCTATTTTTCTTTTTATTATTTATAAAAATAGAAAAAAAAGTTGGCTTGACCCAAATTTAAAACCGACCCATTCCGACCCGGCACTAAAGCCACTATTAGAGCCCTACCATGGAAATGGCCGACGAATTCCGACCCGACACTTCACCAAATGTTAGCCGATTAATAAAGACCAACACGATGTCAGGTTTGGGATGTCTATATTTGGGGTCAAACAGCCTATCCTGGATTTTGTCCCTATTAGTGAACTTATATATCTAAAGAATATATCACAGTGACTGATTTTGTTAAAAGTGAATACCACAAAAACTGTATTGGTAAGTAAAAGTAGTATAATATTTATAAAAAAAAAGTAAAAGTAGTATAATACTGATTATGTCTTAAAATAAAGGAAACTTATTGGAATTGCCTCATTCTTGAAATATCTTTGTTTGACCTATGAGGGGAATAAAAAATGAATGTTAGTGTTGTTTCGATGGCCTTGGGATGAGAAATTCTACCTTTGTTGTCTTCCAGATTTTTGAAATACCATCCTCAGTCCAGAAACCTAATTTACCTTTTTTGGCCCAGTTTTTTTTTGGCTGGTGAGTTATATGAACAACTAGGGGATCTTAAAGCCATGACTTATTCCACCTTTTTCTTGTTGGTGGAAGAGGTCCTGATTGAACTAGAGCTCATTGGCATTCTAAAGCCTTATGTATCTCAGTGAGAACCATTCAACATTCAGTTCTGTTGACTAACTGGATGAGGAATCCAATCCTCATTTTGAAAAAAAATGCTTTAAATGATGACTTTTGATCCTTTAGAAATGGTTTAAATTGAGATGCCATATAAATAATTGGTCATTGATGTGGGCTGGGAGAAGTTGTAACCTTTCCTGAAATAACCCATGTAAGAAGGTCGTTTTTACTTCTGGATGTTAATTGCAAGGTATATTCCGTCTCCAAGATTTTTTTTGATAAGTAAGAAAATATTATTAGAAATAGAAAAAATAAAGCGAAAATTGTACTAGCTTCACTAGAATATACAAACGAAGAAGCTAATAAAATTTTGGAAATCTAAGAAACCCCCCCACCCCCCACACACAACATTAACTCATAGAAAAAGAGAATGCATATAAAAACACCAAGTAATCTCTCCACTGAAGAAGGTAAATTCTCGATATCAATGACACCATCAAATACAAGATGAAATCATTTTCCAAATTGCCGTAGCAAAAGGATTCATAAACTTTCTCTCCCAACATAATAAGACATCGACCGCCCTTGCTGGTATAACCCAATGAAGATTCGTTATCCCAATAACATGCTGCCAAAGCCCTCTAACCATCGGACAATGCAATAAAACATGATTAACAGACTCTCCATCCATCTTACATAAGTAGCACCAATCAAGGACACACACTCTTCTCCTTCGAAGATTATTAGTAGTCAAAATTCTATCATGAGTGGCCTCCCACATAAAGAAAGAAACTCTCGTGGAGACTTTTGTCTTCCAAAGATTTTGAAACTAAACTAGTAAACAACTTCACTCTTTCAGTGCTTCTAGGGGTTTAAATCTTGCTTTGCTGGATAGTGCATATAGTATTTTCCTCTTGGACTCTAAGTTCCCGGTTTAACCGGTAGACCAAATCAGATTTGAGTTCATTTTGCCTTGCCAAAAATTCTAATGATGCATAATCTTGGGAAGCAAAAAGTGGTAATTGTGGAGGATGCCCTATTTTTAAGAGCTCGGAGGGATTGTAAATCATCATCATCTTGGTAGCTAGAGGATGATCTCTTTTTCTCTCATTTTGGGTAGTTGGAATTTTGGCTCATGTAGGGAATACAGGAACTATTGTATGGAGAGAGAAGGTCGCAAATCATAAAATTCGGTTGGGGTTTGAAGTTGTTACCTGATTGCTTTCCAAACTAAGTGTCGCAACTAGTTGCTTCACTTTTACTTCTCTGGTTAAGAATTTAGGAATTCTAAATAGCAGATGTTAGGCTTACATTATTGCTTTTTTGGTGTTCCTATTCATGTTTGAAGGTTGACTTTTTACCTTTTCGTTTTTAATAATTTCCACTTTCTTGAAAAGAAAAAAAAAGGCGTAGAGATACTTAGGAACATTTGGTAGTGCTGTACTCTTTGTGGGTAAATGGAAGTAATTATTATTATTATTTTTTTATGATTGCTCCTTGATTGGATGAGGCCATCCAGACCTAGTTCACATGGGCCTAAGGGTGGGTTTGTGTGGTAAAATTTTTGGTATTGGGTTTAGTGTTGGTATTGGGTTTAGTGAAAAAGTGAAGAGAGATGTAATATTTTATAGTTTTTGTAATTTGTTATATTTTTTGATGGAAGAGAGAGAGATTATATTGGAGTATTTTATTAGGAGAGAGATAAAATTTTGGGTAAAATTTTATTGACAAACGCAGCCTAAGTCCTGTCACCATTGCGCCCAAATTTTGTTGATTTTCATGTGGAGATGGGTAAAAAGGCTTCACAAAGTTGACGGGGCTTTGGGATCAAGCTTCGGACTGTTCGACTGTATATATAGGGGGGTTTGTTTTTCAATATTTTCACCCCTCAATATTTCCAAACAATCATAAAATAATCCTTCTTTCCTCATTAAATTATAAAATAATATTATAATATTCAATTAAATCTTTTCTCTCCTCATTTTTTCATAAAATATTATATTTTTTCACAAACCCCAGTACCCAAAATTTCTAAAACGTCAATATTTCCAAGAACAAACAACCCCATAATTAGGCAAACTAAGCGGTTACTTTCTATTACTTGTGCTATGATCTCTGACTTTGTTACGTGATAGTGATACACATTACATTTGGGAAATGAGAAGGTTTTGCTTTGTAATATTTACTTATGAGGTATATTCATGCATAAATTAGTGACAATCATATGGTGAACATTCATTAGAATTAGAGAATATTTATTGTAGAGATTACTTAAGGGATAAAAGACAGGCGGGCACTTTGAAGAAATGACAAGGTTTGGCCTTTTGCTTTTTCCCCCTTGTGTAATGGTGAGGTTTTTTCATAGTTTAGCCATCAATAGGGTGAGCTCACTTGTGGCTGGCACAAGTGTGACCTCTAACCCTTGATCCTTCCATTTTCCTATTCTGTAGATGGTCTGGTTTCCAAAATGCTTTGATGTATTCTGATGGATCTTTCTCTCCTTCCCTCCCTCTCTGTCTCTCGCTCTCACATGGTTTCCAGGTTTGTTTTAGAGCCCAAGTCAATTTTAATGACTGAACAGGAGCAAAAGCTGAAGGATAGTGAAACTGCAATTGCCTCGTTACAGGTGTGTAAATAAATTTCCCCTTTTCCTGCATAAAATCTTTTTCTTTCTATTCCGTTGTCTAACTCCCCGCTTTTTGCCCCTCCATATTCTTGTGCGTTTTCTTCTTTGTCATCTTTTGCCAAATATTTAGGTTTCCAAAGGTATTTTACAGAGAAATATCAAATTAATTGCGAACTCCGACCTAAGTTCTTCTGTCCCTGCCACTAAAGTGTCTTTCATAAAACCTGTCTGGAAGGTTTAGCTCACAGTATTGTAGGTTGTTATCTTATATATTATTTTACATTTCAATATATTGCTAGTTTTCCAGTCCTGCTGTTCTTCTGTTTTTTTTTTTGTTTCAGTGTGCAAATTTGGATTGGAGGTTCATAATAATAAAATATTTTTTTTTTCTAAGCTATTGTATATATTTCACTTTGTCTATTGGTGTGAAAGTATTCCATGTGAAAACTACACAGACCAATGCTAATACCTTGAAATGACTCGTTATCAACTACAAAAACCAATGCTGTGTACAAAAACTTTCCGAGTTTACTGAGGAGTACCAGAGTATTTATTTAATAGAGTAACAGAGAGATGAGTTTATGGTGACATGATGTGCTGGAAAATGTCACATGTTTTGGTCTTGGCATGGTCAATATGGGATCAGTTATTATGCGAAGCAGTACTGTGTGAAGCTGAGTGAAGCTGCGGTGTGGATTAAAATGAATTAAACCAACGGTGGAAATCCAGCCACCTCAGTTAATGAAGACACGCCCAAAAATACCCGAATTCCCACTCGACCCGCTGGACTTAAAAAAATCTCATCTTCCTTATAACTCTCGTCGTTGCAAAGCCACCGTCTGAAACGAAATCGAAACACCTTCAGGGATGAAGCTAAAAGTCTCTACAGGTTACATGGAATTCTGTGTTGAGGGGTCGGGCGGGATTCTGTGTTGAAGGGTCGGGTGGATATTCATTAAATGACATGGAACGATCTCCACCGTTTCGTTCGCTTGTTGTAAAGAAAGCAGAGCAGAGAAAAAAGAGTCAAGTGACGACAAGAGAAATTGTGGGAATTCACAATTGTGAATCTCTTTCCATATATTGTATTGAATGCTAGAGACGTGTCTCTTATACACAAAAGGCGTAACAGAAAAGAGAGAGAAAATAACAAACTTACAGCAAGCTATTTTTACACCTCGACCTAGGCTACTGCTATACACAAAAGCAAAATTACAATACAATACAACAGAATCGATTGCATAAAGGCCCAAGGCCGTTAACACTCCCCCTCAAGATGGAGCGTGCAAGTTGTGCACACCCATCTTGCGAAGGAGATTGTGGAACTGTGCTGCACCAAGACTCTTTGTCAACAAGTCAGCAAGTTGTGCATTTGAGGGAACATGCAAAGTACGAATCTGGCCAGAATGAAGTTTCTCTCTGACAACGTGACAATCTATGTCGATGTGCTTCGTCCTCTCGTGGAAAACCGGGTTGGCAACTATGTGTAACGCTGCTTTGTTATCACAAAACAAGAGAGATGGTTGTTTGTGAGCTACATATAAATCTGCAAAAGGTGACATAACCAGGTGAGTTCACAGCAAGTGGAGGCCATAGATCGGTATTCTGCCTCAGCTGAAGACCTAGAAACCGCGTGTTGTTTTTTTGATCTCCAGGAAATGAGTGAATCTCCAAGGAATACGCAGAATCCGGTAACAGATCGACGTGTATCTGAGCAGGCAGCCCAGTCAGCATCACAAAATGCCTTCAAGTGTAGCTCTGAGTGAGCAGGAAAGAATAATCCTTGTCCCGAGGTTGCTTTCAAATATCGCAGAACATGATTGGCAGCATCTAAGTGTGGTTGCTTTGGAGAGTCCAAGAATTGACTTAGGACCTGCATGGAGTAAGTCAGATCGGGCCTGGTAATGGTCAAGTAAAGTAGTCTTCCCACCAGTCTTCGATATGAGGTAGCATTTGCAATGGGCTCCCTCTCAAATCGACTGAGTTTCAAATTTTGAGCCACAGGACATTTTGCAGGTCTTGCTCCAAGGAAGCCAACATCAGCAAGCACTTTTAAAGCATATTTTCGTTGGCAAATGGAAATTTCCTTGGAAGATCTGGCTATTTCAAGTCCAAGGAAATACTTGAGATTGCCAAGATCTTTGAGTTTGAATTGCTGATCAAGTACCTGTTTAAACTCAGAAATAAAATTGATGTCATTTCCAGCAATAATTATATCATTTACATATACTAGGATTGCCGTGTATGAGCAACCAGATTTCTTCACAAACATAGAGTAGTCGGCTTTAGACTGTGCAAAGCCGTGAGATAGAATGAAAGAGGACAGCTTTTCAAACCACTGTCGTGAAGCCTGCTTCAGCCTGCTCAAGTATTTCCTGCTGCTCATACCCCGAATTATAGTTTTCAAACCGGAGTATTTCCTGCTGCTTCGTAAATGGATTTGTGGAGGCGGCAAACAAGTGGTTCACCATGCTCCCCCTGCTGCTCATACCCCGGAGGAAGAGTCATGTAGACCTCCTCATGTAAATCACCGTGCAAGAAAGCGTTGTTGACATCTAGCTGATGGAGGTGCCAGTTTTTAATGGCAGCAACAACAAGGAGGGTTTTGACAGTGACCAACTTGGCAACTGGAGAAAAAATCTCTTGATAGTCCAAACCAGCTCTTTGGGTGTAGCCCTTAGCCACAAGACGGGTCTTCTTCCTCTCTTCAGTACCATCAGCATGATACTTAGATTTATAGACCCATTTACAAGATACTGGTGTCTTGCCAGGAGGCAGAGAGGTGACAGTCCAAGTGTTATTGTTGACTAAGGCCTTATATTCAACATCCATGGCAGCACACTAAACTGGATGGAGACGAGCCTCATGATAATGTTGAGGATCAACAGAGGAAGAAATTGAGAGTGCAAATGCACGGTGAGAGGAAGACAATTTATCATTCGAAAGAAAAGAAGACAATGAGTGAATGGTACCTGAAATTGAAGAGGGAGCTGTCTGTGGCAT
The DNA here is from genome assembly GCA_963930655.1 of Myrica gale. Classification (NCBI taxonomy): domain Eukaryota; kingdom Viridiplantae; phylum Streptophyta; class Magnoliopsida; order Fagales; family Myricaceae; genus Myrica; species Myrica gale. The sequence goes on from OZ005616.1 coordinate 21,708,828, forward strand.
GTCTGATTGAAGAAGGAAAGCATTGGAGGCCAAGAGACAATGGTAGTCTTGTAGGTACGAAGGTGGATGACGAGGGTGAGAGGGACGTAGAGGTAAGGGAGGAGGATGAGATTCAAGTGGACAAGTAGTGGGAGAAGATGAAGGCAGGGGTGACTCAGGTGATAATGGAGGTGTAGTGGCAATATCTGGAGCAGAGGTGTCAAAAGAAACCGAAGGATGAGAATTTGGTGGATATGTGTCAAGAATTGGAAGTGGACAAAAAAGAGAGTCATTGCAGGACAGAGGGGATGAGTGGGCAGATATGTCATGATGTTTATTGAAAGGGAAGATAAATTCATGGAAGATGACATCACGAGAGATAAAGGTTTCCTTGGTTTTCAGGTCATATAGTCTGTATGCTTTCATGCCAGGTGGATAACCAATGAAGATATACTCCCGAGCTCTTGGATCAAATTTGGAACGGGCACGATGAAGGGTGGAAGCATAGCAAAGGCACCCAAATACACGAAGATGAAAGTAAGAGGGTTTGATGGAGAATAAAATTTCATGAGGTGACAGGTTGGAGAGAAGAGAGGAAGGGATACGGTTGATGATGTAAGTGGCAGTGGGAATGCAATCTCCCCAAAATGACAGTGGCAAGTTGGCTTGGAAACGTAGAGCTCGAGCTACGTTGAGAAGATGCTGGTGTTTTCTCTCCACAACACCATTCTGCTGTGGAGTTTCAACACAGCTAAGGTGGTGGATGATTCCTTTGGAAGCATAAAAATCTGGGAGGTGGAATTCTAGGCCATTATCCGATTGGATACATTTTATTTTGGTAGCAAATTGTGTGGCAACTAAATTGTAAAATGATTGTAGGTGGGTTCGTGTTTCAGATTTGGATCGCATGAGGTAAACCCAAGTGGCCTTGCTAAAGTCGTCAACAATTGTAAGAAAAAATCTTGAACCATTGATAGACAGTGGAGAAGGGACCCCAAATATCACAATGTATTAATTCAAATTTGGAAGTAGAAGTGTGTGTTGATAAAGGGAAGCACAACCTACGCTGCTTAGCAAGAGGACAGATCCTACAATGTTTGGGATGTGAGACATGTATTTCAGATACAGATTTGTTAAGTAAGCTAAGCCTAAGAAAAAAAAGATGCCCAAGACGAAGATGCCAGAGATTGAATTGTTGGTCATTTGACGCAGTAAGGGCAGTAGCAGTGGAGGTATTGCTGTTTGGAAAAGCTGAAGTTACAGGGTCCAATTGAAGGTAGTAAAGGCCATTATCAAGCTTCCCCACTCCAATCATCATCCAGGTAGACATGTCCTGTATAAAACATGAATTGGAAATGAAAACGAGACAACAGTGGTGTGTACGCATCAATTTACTTGCAGAAATTAAGTTAAAGGAAAAATCAGGTACACAAAGCACATCTGTCAGGGTGATGGAGGTGGAGAGAACCACGGTGCCTATGTGAGTAACAGGGACCCGTGCACCTGTAGGCAATGTAACAGTGGCATTCACAGTGCTAGTGATGGAAGTGAACTGAGAGAGGGAGCACACCATATGATTGGTTGCCCCTGTATCCAAAATCCATGGAGGTGACTTTTGAGAAGCAGTCATGACACTTGAAAAACAAGTGGAAATACCTGAAAAAGTAGAGGAAGAAGGGTGTTCAGCACTGGATTTCTCCAGTTACAGATTCCCAACTTGATTCACAGAAGAATGAGTTTTATGTGATGCCATGGTGTTGGAATTATAGGTCTGCAGTTGTGGCCTCAACATGGCAGGTATTTGCTGACACTGATTAGGGGTAATGGTGAGATGAGAAAGATCTGGAGAGAGTGCTGATGGTACAGTAGTGGTTGCCGAAACTTGGTTAACATGAGGTGAAGTCCCTCTGTTTTTAGTGAAGGTGAAGCCAGGTGGAAACCCGTGCAATCGATAACACTTATCTTGTGTGTGACCAATCTTCCCACAATGACTGCAAGTGGGTTTTTCTTTCTTAGCAGCTTGTCCATATTGCCTCTGATTTGGTTTGTAAACTACATTAGCAACAGGAAGGTTGCTCTCCTCATTACGAGGATGGACAACATTGAAGGAACCATATGAAAGCTTGCTAGCAAAAGCAACAGATTCATTAGTATGAGACATAGTAGCAACCTCTCTCTGCCGTTCCTCTTGCAATACAAGAGAAAAGGACCTTGTTAACAGATGGCAATGGATCCATTAAGAGAATTTGACCACGAATATGTGAATATGAATCATCTAGACCCATAAGAAATTGCATAACATGTTCTTCAGACAGATAAGCATTCGATTGTTGAGGTCGAAAATTGGCCAGCTCTTCCCACAGACCCTTCAACCGAGTATAGTATGCTATCACAGATCCATGGTTCTGTGATAAAGAGGAGATGGTCTTTTGGATCTGATAAATCCTGGGACCATTACTCTGGCTGAACCTCTCTTTTAGATCTACCCAAATTTGTCGGGCTGTGTCCATGTATATGACACTGGTGCTCATCTATTTTGGAATGAAATTTACAATCCAAGCAGAGACCACCATGTTGCACCTACGCCAGACAGAATATTTAGAATCTGTAGAGGAGGTTCAGAGATAGTGTCGTCGACTAAACCTTCTTTGTTTTTGACACTCAAAGCCATAATCATGGACCTGCTCCAACTGGAGTAATTCTCTTCATTCAAAATGAGGGAAACGAGTTGTAAACCTGTGTTATCTCCGTGATGAAGATAATAGGTACTCGTTGTATCATCGATGATGCTAGACGTAGACTAATCACTGTCAGGAGCCATGATAGGTAGAAACTAATGCTCTGATACCATGTAAAGAAAGCAGAGCAGAGAAAAAAGAGTCGAGTGACGACAAGAGAAATTGTGGGAATTCACAATTGTGAATCTCTTTCCGTATATTGTGTTGAATGCTAGAGACGTGTCTCTTATACACAAAAGGCGTAACAGAAAAGAGAGAGAAAATAACAAACTTACAGCAATTTATTTTTACACCTCGACCTAGGCTACTGCTATACACAAAAGCAAAATTACAATACAATACAACAAAATCGATTGCATAAAGGCCCAAGGCCGTTAACACTTGTTTTTAATCTCTATCGTTACTTCACAGTGCTTCACACGTTACTGCTTCGCATAATAACCGAACCCTCGTCAATATTAGTTACTGTCTGCGATAGAAACTAGTGGAATGAGCCAAACTTGGTCAATCTGTCCATTACTTTTTCAGCTATGCCTAGCTTACCTCGCTTTAGTACTGTAGCTGATCGACATTCTCTTGATGCCAATATACTTAAGACCTGGAAAAAAATTGTGGCAATTTGGGCAGACATCAAAGGAATATTTAGAGAAGCAGTTGGTGGAGGTGGAGAACAACTTTAAAGAGCTGTTGCAGCAAGATCCAGGTCTGGCTCGTCAGATAATGTCCATGTCTGTAATGCGAGACTTACATTTCTGAGTATTCATGCCGTGTGCTTTTATTTTCCTTTTGGAAGAAGGAGACTGAAGGAATATATGATACTGATGGTTGTAATTTTTTCTGAAAGTCTGGTTTTTTGAAGCTCTCTCATGAAACCTTGTTTATTACCACCTTATTCTGGCAACTTAGGGCATTGCAAACTAAAATTTTGACCAAAATTCTTATTTGCAAACATAATTAACTCACAATTTTAGTCAAGAAAATAATAATACAAAAAACTTCAAAATCATACCTTTCTCCCTATCAAATAATCTCTTTCCATTACAATAAACGTAAAAAATTCACTCTAATCATTATGTTTTTACTTTTTCACTAACTCTCATAAAATTCTACTTTTCATTACTTTCTCTCAAAATCCAATAAAACTCTAATCTACCTCAATTTTTATAACATTCCCAAAATTTTCAAAAATTTTTTGTTTGCAAACATGACTTTAATGAATAGTCCCGTAGCCTTTTCTAAATGAGAATGACTTGTGAATCATTACACCTTAAGGACCATTTGTCCTAGGCTTGGCAGGTGGTACTAGGTGTTTTGGGTTTGTGTTGTAAAATTTTTGTGTTGTTAAAATTTTTGGTAATGGATTTAGTGAAAAAGTGAAGAGAGAGGTAATTTTTATATTTTTTGTAGTAAAAAGTTATGATTTGATGGGGGGGAGAGAGATTATATTGTAATATTTTATTGTGAGGGTGAAAAATTTTGTAAAATTTTTCATGCAAACACAACCTTAGTTAAGATCATACTTCTCTGTTTGACAGACTGAAATTAACTTGTTGATATGTTCGGTGATTTAGACTTAATTGGCACACCAGTTCTTTTGCAACTTCTATTATGAACTCGGTTATCAATACTTTGACATTGTAATGGATGATCTCTTAAATTTTAAATGGAGGATGTAATTTGTATTTGTGGTGGCTGTGTCGGGCAGAGCACTAGTTTGCTTAAAATTTCTAAGGCTGTGTTTGCATTGTAAAATTTTATACCTCCTAAAATTTTAACACAATAAAATATTACAATATAATTTCTCTCTCATCCATCAAATCATTAATTTTCACTATAAAAATATAAAAAATTACCTTTTCTCTTCACTTTTTCACTAAACCCAATACCTAAAATTTTACAAAAGAAACCCACTCTTAGAATGTTACAATTATAGTCGACCGTCTCAGCTTTATATTTGGTTAAGATCATTCTTAGAAAATGATCTTCACTAATCTATCAATTTTTTTTTTGGTTAAAGCTATTTAGCTGTTGGACAAGATTCACCTCTTTTCGTCTAACTTATGGGACGAAGTAGCTTCTTATGGAGAGGAAGTGCAAAATAGGACCCCCTTTATGTCAAAGACAGATTCCATTTAACAAATTAAAGGTAAATTTACTTGCAGAAAAACAAATTACAGGTAAATTACATTGCAGCGTTACAAATCTAATTTACAGTTAAATGGAAAAAAAAGACACTCCTCTTTGATGAAGTAGTATTGTTGTGTATTATTGGACTGAACAGAACCTTCTCTTTCAGCCATCTTTTGGTCTGGCGAACTTCGATATGCAATCCTTTGCTTATGCATTCTGGTTTTATGCATACAGAACTCTCCTACGATATTCTCCAATAGCCCATATCGGGAAAGTGTTTCTATATAATGCATAGGTTTGTGCTCCGTTCACATAAAATGCTCCTGCTTGTTCCTGTTTGCCAATAACCACTGGTCATACAAATGCTTGCAGAGACAGCTTGGTATGCGGAAAATGGTTTCCGTGAAAAAAAAGGGGAAGAAAATACAGAAGTACAACAAATATAAACACACGTAAACTTAACTTTAATCCGTTGGATTTGGTGTAAACATCAAACATGAATTACCTGTTGAGGGAAGTCACCGTCTTCCATCTGTGAATTGATCAATGCCCTCATTCCACGATGAATTGGTGTTGGATCTACCATGGCCTAAATTCCAAAGAAAAAAGAAAACCCGTCAGAATCTGCCCAAGGGTTGTGCTCCTACTGCCTAAAGCAGCTACTAAAAACTTCCACTAATCAAAAATTGACCATCCATTACTTAAGTTTAACGCTTTCTTAACTATATTCAGTGCATCTAGTTAGTCTTTTCTTTTCAAAAAGAGGGAGGGGCAACCAGCATATCAATTCTTCTTGGGTGTGACTATAAGAGCACTCTCCTAGGAGAATGTTCGGTTATGACTCATAATGCATCTAGTTGGTCAAACGAGGGACCGACCTGGCCTGCCTCAATGAGTGCTAATAGAGCCCATGCAGTTTGGACCACGTTTGCTCGGTTGCCGATTGTATTAGTCCACACCTGTTTCACAAAGAAAGCTTTATTTAATTCTCTATTTCCTTTTTCTCCCACCTTTTCTTTCTTCTTCCTTCCTTTCTTTCTCGTGCTTGAGCAGTACACATTCAACTTAAAAACAAAATTGTCCATACCTTTTTCCTGCTTGATAGGTAACTCTCTCCCCATCCTCCATCGGGTAGTTGTTTTGATAGCAAAAATTCACAAGCTCTGCGCAATGCAGGACAATTGCCACAATGTCTTCCACAGGCTGCAAGTCCCGCAACTCCAAACCATGTACCATAGGTATAGCAAATCCCCCAATTACCGTACCTGTATACGTCCTAATCTTTGAGTAAATCCTGATGTTTAGCAATACTCACTTTAACTAGAAGGCTTAGAGCCTTATTTTTTCCAGAGTATGTTGTGTGATAAAAAGAAAACCCATTACCATGATCCATCAGGCTCTTGTAAGTTTTGGATGTGCTGAATTGCCCTGGAAATGCTACAATCTATCTCCGTCCTTCGGTGCTGGGGATGGAACTTTCTAAAGACAGCTAGACCCTGAATGGAGGACGAAGTGCACTCGACAGTCCTATAAGGTGAGAGACAAGTTAGATGTTATGAAGCAAAGATGAGACCAATACTATGTCAAGTGATGTTGTGCAGAGGACATCTTATCGTACTCTCGCTCAACGAGAACATCATCAAAAAGTTCCGTGGGGTTAAACTTCTGCAGGAAAAGATACAAAGTTTATGTCAATGATCGATTGTCAGAGGTATAGATTAGATAGTTATACGCAAAAATTTTGAAATATTCAAACATGTTTGGAGGAAGTGTTGCAGAAGTTACATGCAACCACCGGAAAGCTCTTTGAGGCTCCCATGTCGCAAAACCGCCGTTGCTACTCTGTATTGGCAATCGAAAGAAAGTCATTCATTAAGCCAAAGCCTTTAAGGCACTAGTAAATTTCTTGTATCCTCATATGTGATTATTTCGTTTTATTTTGCTGCGTGGTCGACGGCACAAACAGAGGAACAAAGAAAGAAAAATTATAGCGCATATAAGTTGAATTCTTACTTGTAGAGAAAGAACGACATTCACTGCATCATAAAGCCGCTCTGTCTCTATCTTTTCCCCAACTAGGTCGGTTGGCATTTGCGATAACAAGAGTGCAACCTATATGACAGCGGAAGTTTTGCCAAATCAAGTTCTTCCTTTGACAGTTTACACACCTTAAGAATGAGCAAGTCTAGTTAGTATACAGGTTTTTCATTTGCGTTAAGGCATTACCTTCAACCCTTCTGCTGTGCAGTCAGATACCTGCCAACCATGGTCTCCCATAGAGAATGTCCATGCTCCTTTGCTTATATGTCTGTACATTACTTTGAAGTCCCCAGAAGGGTTTTCTAGGACCTAGAAAACAACTCAATTTAGTCAAAAATACAATTTGTTTTTTTTTTGAGAAAGCCATGTGGGTGGTATTTGATTTTCTAACCTGTGAAGCCTTCAAAAAGTCATGTGCTTTACGAAGAGTTGGCCCGTACTCTTCATTTAGATTACAAGCTAGAATTGCTTGAATACCAAAAACTGCATCCCACGTCTGACAGCCCAAACTCTGCACAATATAAAGCAGCAGTCATTTTGTACATGCACTTCAAACGAATCAAGATTTTGCTATTCTTTATGCTCGACTCTTGAACAGACGCTTTAAGTATACATAATTGCATCAAAACTCTCATGACATGTGTATGGATTTACTAATTCGAGTTTTGGTTCTTGATCCACAAAAGTCCTATAATCAAAAGAAAGCAAGGGATTACCATTTTACCTGGATTTTTAAACCATCTTCAGCAACCCAATAGTAGTCTGGAAGTCTGGCTAGATGAAGCTTGTATGCCTCTGAATTGGGATCTTCAACCCAACAGGCCATCAGACACAGAACCTGTAATAATCTTTGACCTTAACAAACTTGGTTCGTGCATGGGTAACACAAGTAGTTTGATTTATATATGGTTCACCGTCATTGAACTAAGGCACTAGTTACTGACCTTTTCTACACATCCAATGCATAGGTATCTGCTGTTCTCGTCCTCGTAATGTACACGATCGATTGAAACTTGTAGGGCTTTCTCTCTCAACTTTGAAAAAGGCCAACGCATCAGAACAGGCTCTGCTACATGATGAAGAAATCCCCATAGCATATCTTGTATGAGGGGATGCGGATAGCATATATCCTCCTAAAATTAGCACTTGGGGTAAGTTCTCTTTCGCCTTAAATGTTTATGAAAATGGGAGTATGAATAGACACAATATATTTATCTGAGATGAATATTTTATTGATAAACTGTGAAAATTTCTACTGAGCAGCGAGGCAGAGGAAAAGGTAGGAATAAGATTCGACTAACCTCTGCGACAGTGTTTCGAGCCTTATTCCAGTCAATTTGATAGTAAGGTTCGTTATATAACTCTTGTCTCAGTGATAGAACTAAACCAGTGATTGGACCAACAAACCTCTTCCCATATAAATAAGACATAGGCATGTAAACCAAGCGACAGTAACTTAATATTTTGCCTGCATTTCATATAATGGAGACAGTTAGTTTCACATACAATCACACAGCTAACTTTTTTCTTTCTTTTAATCACTCAGCTAACTGGTGCTTTAGATAATACTTATTCTAGAACGTACACTCCTTTTCATGGAAAAAAGAAAAAGAAAAAGAGTGACAATACCTGCATTAACGGGGCATATGTCAGGAAGAAACCACAACTCTGGGGGTAATGGATTGCAGCCTGCCCACTCATACAAACCGAGTACCTGTAAATGAAAGCAGGTATTTGAGTTTTCACTTTAACACAGATAAATTTGACTCGTAGTAAGTCTGGAAGATTGCCTCAGGATAAAAAAGAAAACGCCATGGTCCATGGGAGATTGGATTAGCAGAACTTTGTGCAGAAATTTAGTTGCTATAATGTAATGGGCTTGGGAGTCTGGGACATGGACTACCAGGCTAACGAGGCGATGGAGGAGTAATTTTGACCGAATGAGTTTTCCTCTGATAATAGTCATGGACTGATATTGGGTCTGGAGGGAAATATTATTGTTTTTGTTTTCCCACGAAACTCGACTATTACCATGCATGACAGGATCCCTAGTGCCTAGTTTAGAATTTAAAATTTGAATCCAACTTTCTAAACTTACAATCTTAATATTATTCATACACGCATACTAATACAACTCAACGTTACCTTTTTTACTAATATCAATACAACTCAATAACTTAAACACGCATACCAATAAAACTCAAACATCATCAAAATGTTCACACCATACTTAAAATCCTTAAAATTTTCTCAAAACCAACGTGACCTAAACCAACATGACCTAATCAGCATATGTAGAGAGTAGAAGAGAAGTATTGGCGGCTAAAAGATTAATGGAGCTGCCATTAATGATTGTTCATACCGCAACCCAAAACTTTCCCCACGAGGGAATAGTCAATAAACCACCGTGGTCAAGGATCCACGTCCGGCCTCTGCCCATAGCTCTGTCTTCACCATCTTCAGGTCCCTCTCCAAGTATCCTCAAGGCAACGTAGCTCAAAACAGAGCCAAACATTGTGCTGTTAGCCTCTATATGAAAACCCCATCCTCCGTCTTCATTCTATCCAACAAACAGAGTACAAACAGCAAACAAAAAGCACTTGCAGTTAATATTCAGTCCAAATTTTGGTTTCCAAAGCCTTTATCGCTGGTTGAACAGCAAATCAACTCAGCATAAACTCGCGTTGAAGAGGAGGAAAAAGAACCCAAATAATATACCTGATGATTATACAAGAACCGAATAATTTCCTTTTGATGTTCTGGTGAAAAAACAGCATTCAGAGCTCCAGTAATGTACAAGGCCATTACCTGCAAGAACACATAGTTGTGCTTCTAAGTTCTGTATCAGTGTTTATGAGCTTATTTTCAAAACAAATTCAAGACAATTGTATCAATGATGATGGGCCTTATTGAAGGTTTATTTCTTAGCAAGAAGAAATGTGAGAATTTATGCAGACGAATTTTGTCTAAGCCGAAGGATAAATTAAGGACAAACAACATATTTTGTTTGAAAGGATGCGTACCAAGGGTTGAATGTAAAAAAGGGGGCCGGAACATTCACCAGGCCAGTGGCCATCATGGGCCTGGATGGAGGAAAAGTAGCCGAGTGCTCTTCTCAGTGTAGCTATGACTGCTTCCTCTGTTATCTCTTCTGCTTCTTTCACTGTCACTGGGGGTGGAATTGGCCCGCATGGGTTTTCTTTCCTAAGCTGTGAGTTTTCCAAGATCCAAAAGTGGGCAGAAATTTTCAAGTAAGAAATAGTCCAATTCATTTGATCTCAATTCTAATTATTTGAGGAAATCAGTGTGAAATCACTAAATAATTTGATACCCTTGGGCCTTGTAGGCCCAAAACAAGGTCCTAGATCCTGCACAGAAAATTCTACATTTTTTTCCTTTTAGTTTGCATTAATTCGTACGGTTTTCAAAGTAGAAAAGGGCTGAAAATTACAAATTTAATTATTTAATTCTACATAATGTTTTCAAAAAGGTCTAGATATAAGCTTATAATGATCTTTGCCGTAATTTACATAAGGTAAAAATATCTTATTCTAATTTTATTGTAATAAGGCCATAATTTAAAAAAGTTTTTATTTTTGTCAGTAAAACCTGCTCCTCAGGGTTAAGTTTGAAAAGTAGAGTCAATCCTATAGCCAATCAAATCGTTTCACTCGCATTTTGAATACGGCCAGAAATTATTAGGCATATATAAATTAAATAGGAAGTCAATATCATGTCTCAGAAACTAAAAACTAAACCCAATTCCCAAACATGGCTTATGTTTCGTTTGGTATATGTGGGGTCTTACTATAGTGGGTTGATCAGCTGGATTAATTAATTACCAATTCGATCGATTACTTGTCTTGTTGAGGTATTTTCAAACATATATAATTCCTAAGGTGCAAGTTGTCTAGAAAACATAAACCCTAATATATATATATATATATTTACAAAAAAAGCAGTTGCCCATTGCCGACATTAGTTAATTAAGAGAGTTTTCCCTGTAGCTACATATATTATTGCTAATTTTCTCAACTCGTGAGGGGGAGGAGTACTGATGAAAGCAAATGAACTGCCATCGCGTAATTATAAATTAATTAGGAAATGGCGTTGTCTGTGTATGCCTCTCCTTCTCTGCAATAATTTCTTAAGAACCCCGAGAACACGAAATCATGAGATCGGATAAAAGGCTCCATTAATGAGTACTCGACCAAGAGTATGGTGATCTCATGAGTTTTCCTCTTCAAGCCAATTCAGATCTCTCTCTCTCTCTCTCTCTCTCTCTCTATATATATATATATATATATATATTCTACTACTAAGACTAAGTAAAAGCAATTTCGGTATCCACCTAATTTCCAGTTTTAATATATGGTATTTTTTTATCCAAACTATTTGTTTGGATCTAGGGAACTACGTATATTTCATGAGCTTGCTAACTAGCAGCTTATATATACTTGATGGAATCAGATGAAATTAATACAGCAGCTCCACTTCATGTAGACCATGGCATGTACCAATTAGTTCTTCATGAAGCTGATCAGCTTCCATTCTTAAGAGAATCATTCATACACCAAAGGTCACATGATACATATACTTATAATCACTATGAAATATACTGATTAGTTCGCCCCCATAATAAGTAGATGAAGTTATCCTTAAGCAGAATGCAACTTCCCATGATCAAAATGGAACCTGTTTTAATTTCTTTCTAGATGGTGATAAACTTTGATATGCTGACGCAATTGCCTAGGCATGCATATTTGATGGCTAGATTATGTGGACCACCGGCGGAGGCAGGGGGCGAACTGGGGCCACTGCCCCGGTTCGCTCCCTAAAACAACAAATTTGTACACCTAAATTTTTTATTTTATTTTATTTTTAACTAAATTATTTTTTTACCATTTTTTTGCCCCCCATTAATCAGCTTCCTGCCTCCGCTTATGACGTGGACTACAAATACCAGCTTCTATTATATCTTTTTATGTTGTGTGAGCTGTTCCTTCCCCAGTTCCAACGTAATTTGTACAAAAATACCTCAATAATGGAGACGAAAACGGAAGTCGTACAAAATGCAAAAGCCTGTTTCGTCTTTAATCTCGTAACTTTCTCTTTTACACCTACCACTTTCTTCACAAACGTCTCGTCAACTTAAGGTCGTCCTTCAGGAAACTGTGTGTGTGAGAGAGAGAGAGAGGTGTACCTGCGTCCTCGTCAAAACATCAGCACTATGTTTCCTCTGAAAACGATTTTTCTTAAACTCCTCTCGGACCCTTTCAACTTCGGCACGTTCTTCGGGAGTACCAGCATCAGGATCGAACTCCCAGTGTTGCCGCCCAATGAAGTTGTTTACACTGTACAACCCTGGGCCGCCTTCTGCTATCTTCAACTTCCACATCCTGATCTATGTCAGGAATTACAAAAGCCCTACAAGCAGAAACACTGTTATACCCCCAATCGTCATGTAAATATAGCTATCACGAAATATAACGTATGGATATCGACAGGGAGATCACAAGGTATGTAGTAATTTTTGCCAAACGATATACGTAAGAGATCATACGCCGTAAAACATTGTATTGGTCGACGACATATTCTTTGGTTAAATGATTTTAACACTTAAAAGAAAGATATATCTGCAGCCAATTTAAATGGTTAAAAACAGAGATCCCGTTGATATGATTAATGCTATGCTAGCATACAGCTAGCCCATGATCTTCTGTACAGAAAAAAGAGTGGGGAGCTTCTTGAGAAAACTGGGGAATCTAATGAGAGGTGAATAGAACACGGAGAGAGACATCTTGAGTACCTTAGAAAGGTTTAGAGAGGAAGAATATAAGAAGTACTCTTTGGTTCTTAAGAGTATTAACGGGATGCGAAGATGGTGTACGTAGAGAGCTTCCCGCTAGCTATATATATATAGAAGATCAGAGAGTGGGGCCGAGGGGAGAGGAAGGAAGAAATCGAAGCGTGTTAGCCAGGGAGGGTTGGTGACCCGTATCGGGTAGAATCTTCAACGGTGATGGCATGATGCACATGTCTGGAATAAATATTGGCTGCATGAAACGAACTTCGACTGTTGGATACCCCTGGACAGTTGACTAAAATCTCAAAAACATTCTCGTCTGTACTACTGATAAAAGTTAGTTTAAATATATATTAACGGTACCTTTTCGAATTTAACTCGTATCGAATGTTTGGGGTACGGGTATAAATAAATTAACCTAAGGGAAAACATCTGAATTATTTTACATCCTTCTGTAATGTAGTATTAATCAATAATCAATTACTGTCCCACTTCGATCAATGCATTGTATACTCAACTTACTGAAAATTTTAATATTAATTACATCGAGTTAGAATCTGATCACCATCCGTTTTGATGAGTATTAACTGAAAATGCAATTAATTAAAAAATATTAATGATGGTGTAATTAATGTGCAAAGCGACTAGCTAGCAATGCCTATTAATTAATTAATGATTAATCATGAGTTGCAGAAAACTTGTCATATCATTAATTAATTAATTAATCTGCACCTATCGTGACTTTGTCTTGGTGCATGGAGATCACATAGACCATCAATCAATAATACCATCATCTAACAGACGATCAATCGTCGAAAACAGGTGATCGATCGTGATAAATTCAGATCGAAAACACAACTTTTCAAGCCTTCCCACACTCAAATCCAAGCCCAAAACATTCATAAATCATCCTCATGCAATTCTAATTCTAATATACATATTAATAATACTCTAATAAGCTCTAATCATCACAAATCCATTCAACAATACCCACAAATGGACAAATATTAAAAACATCAAATAACCAACCAAATCATTCATAAATCATAGTGTATGTTGATTACATTACCTCTTGCACGAAATGTAGACCAAAACGAACCAATTTCACACCAAAATCTCACAAATGTCGCCCAAATTTTCCAATATTCACCCGGATAAAAAAACCAATGAATTTGAACTTGGACTTAACCTTAAGCACTTCTAAAAACGCTAACAACTAAAAGGACGGTGTTTTTGGCAAATTTTTCGGGCCAAGTAACTCCTTCCGCCACTGTCCTCTTCTCCTTGCCGTGGGTGTATTTTTGCCTTTCACCCACGGCCTTTGCGCATTCTCGCATTTTAAGCTTGATATACGTCGATCGAGGTGTATTTACGATCGATCGCCTCGTCAGCATGAAAAGTCCCGCTCAAATTTCACGATGGATCGTGTAAAATGGAGCGATCGATCGTCCTCTAAGTATAATACGACGACGCATGCATTACATAATAACGATCCGTCAGTAGCAAAATATTAAACGACACCGTTATACACCGATCGATCGTCTCGTCAGCATGAAAATCCTGCTCAAATTTCACCGATGGATCGTGTAAAATGCGCGATCGATTGTCCTGTCTATATAAAACGACGACGCATGCATTACAAACTAACGATCCATCAGTAGAAAAATATTAAACGACACCGTTATACACCGATCGCTCGCCTCGTTAGCATGAAAATCTCACTCAAATTTCTCCGATGGATCGTGTAAAATGTGCGATCGATCGTCCTGTCTGTATAAAACGACGACACATGCATTACATACTAACGATCTATCAGTAACAAAATATTAAACGAGACCGTTATGTACCGATCGATCGCTTTACTACGCGATCGATCGTGGACCTAATTATAAAAAAAATCATATTTTACCCTAACAAATGACTTAATTATTAAAATTAAATTACTAATAATGTCATCTTAATACATAATTCATTCTTATGACTTATAATCATGTGTTAAACAAGCGTTATGTCACTAGTTTCTAACATCTTAATACTTAACTCATACTAACAAGTGCACTCCCCATCTATAATGCAACATGTACATGTACAACTTATACATGCTTTCCTAAATATGAATCATATGTACGTGAAATACTGTTATGTAATCTAAATACATTATAACACACTTTGTTAATATATATTTTTATATTTATAATCATTTTTATACTCCCCATCTATAATGCCCATATGGCTGTTATTGCAGCATGATAATGGTTTGTGTATATATAGTATTAAATTTTGTACAATCAACATAGTGAGGGAGTTATATATGGGGCAGGCCAGGGCCGCCCCACCAAATAAAGAAGAGGACAAAAAAAGAAAAAAAATGAAGCATTTCTTGGCCCCGTTAAAAGAAACAGTATTTTTTTTAAAAAAAATTTCATCAAGTTTAAAGTCACTTAATTTTATCTCTTTCCTTTTATAACTAAAAAAGGCATCTGGTTATCCAAATGTGAATAAGAAATAATGCCTCCCACAGGGCATTTAAATATAATAAATATAGTACTTCTTTTCGACCTTAATTTGTTTTATTTTTAATTTTTTTTACCTCCAATGCAATTGCAATATATACCTCACGTTTGGATATTGATCATTATATAAATTTAGAAATATTATTTAACATTAGTTTTAAATGGATATTTTACTTATGGTATTAATTTCTTTAAAATGTGCTTCTAATAAAAAAAGACGTTAAAGTTAATTAATAGATAAACTAATTTCATTAACAATTTTAGATAACCATTATAGATAATCAAAGAAAATAATCTATAATTATTTTTAATATAACTCGATCTGTTACACACCCGCAAAAGAAAAATTCTAAGTACTCCGCCTCTGATTATCAGCTAGCACGTTGTACGTGTTCTCCATTACTTTGAAGAAGAACAAGAAACTAACCTTAATTTTAATCCCTCAATCTTCAGGAAATGGACTACTTCGACGTACAATAATTGATTTCTTTCTTCCTAATTTCGTTTTTAATTAAGTAATTAATCCAGTAATTTAAGATCACTGTGACTAGGACTTGGTTCATAGCTTGTTATAGAAGAGTGAAATAATTCCTTGAAGATTTCTTCCTTTCCTTTTCAATATATAGGCATAGTTGTCTCGCGTCTTTTCTTTATATATTCAAATTTCAGACAGATATGTTGACGCGCGCGTGTAGTGCTGTGTGATCACATGGCCGGTCCATCTACTATTCTCAGAAGTTTTTTCTATGCCTGTTATTATCATAATTTGTTCTATATAGACTTCATCTACAACCCTTCTATATATAATATTATAATATATTAATTTGATGACTTCTAGCTACAATTGATTAGGGCTATCTTAATAATTTTAAATATTGAACTAATTAATTATTATGCATCATGAATCTCGTTAATTAGAGCATATATAAAATTCAACTAACCCATATAAAAATTAACTAATTCCTCACGATCTTAACATGAGAGAGATCATGAAGAATTTTTCGTCATGGAATATATACTTTATTATAACACCCTGTTCGTTAATTTGTTCTTTTCGATATGGGATAGATTATGAATAATTCTAATGCCAACGAATTATATTCTATTCTACCTACACTTGTATATACTTGTCCTCTAAGTAGGTAACAAAACCCGTGACAAATGATATGGCCTAAATGGAGCCAAAATTGAACTTCTGGCCTGGCAAATTATTCAAATACACGTCGTACGTGCGTGCAGCTTGTTCAAAGAAAAAATTGGAACTTCACCCCCCTCGGCTGGAGAAAATTAAGAAAGTCTTTGATAGATTGGGCATCTTATGCACATGCAGGCTACCCGGCCATATAAAAGGTGACACGTACTCATGTATTTGGCTATATATGTTTCAATCAAGATAAAGGCTAGCTAGCTGGAGGTAAATAGAGACAAACGCATATCAGTCAGGGTGTTAGTCTGAAAATTATAGTCTAAAACAATTCAAAGATGTTAGGAGGTACAACTTAATTAATCTCCACCAATTATGATTCACCATGCATGTTACACAATTCACTCACGATGTTATGAAAATAATGTTTTTTTTTTAGTTTCACTAGGATTGCTGTGATCTTAAGGTATATATATATATATCAAAACGTACATTAGGAACAATATTCATCCTTTCTTTGAAAGAGGTAGATTTATTTGCATAATTATATTATGTAATAATTACAATGTATTATTAATTTAATGTTTAACTTTGATAGTAAAGAAAAATATACACATTAATGGTTGGTTGTGTCTTTCAATGTCAACCAAGAATGATAACAACCATCACCTATATATATATTCCCCCAATTCTCATGGAATTGGAAAACAATCGCTTCATGAATTTTTTTTTCTTATTCACGAATAAGCTCTTAACATAATGGCAGTGTCGTGTTATTTTTAGCCGTCCAAATTAATTAAAGAGTCTTTTTTTTTAAAAAAAAAAAAAAATTCCAACTCCATTCAACGTTTTCTTTTCTGGGTACATATCGCATGTTCCTTTTCTATGAATAGTTAATTAAGCTAGCCTATCTGGAGCAAATATCAAGTAAATGTGATCCGTACGTCAACTAATCACGTGGGTTTGGTTCTCATGTGAGTTGTCTTTTGATTTGGTCTTCTTAATTTTTTGCTGGGGATACATTCTATTATTTGTAACGTGGCCATATGCCACATGAACCAAACATTCCGCACGATTCTTTGGGATATATAGTTACATGTCTAGAAGTCCAGCAAGTGGGACTTGAATAAGCATTAAGCAGTACTCGTTCTTCTCCCCGGCCTCTATTTTATTAGACCTGATTAATTTGTTTTCGATCCCGTCAATGGTCAATTTTGATCAGCTGTTTTGGCTATTTCCCGCCCCAAGTTTGCGGGTACTACTTAACAATTAATTATTAGCTCAGATCCCCCTCTCTCTTATTATTGTTGAAGTTACGGATTTCCTTGTGAGACTGTGCAGTTATTTTTTAAGAATTGAAAAATTGAAAGAATCTATCCACTCTTCCTCTAAATTCGGGTCCTGCATATTGAGTCTTAAACTTCCTCTTTCAATTAGCTCAGATATATATATTATACATTTCAATATTTGTTATGACGACGTTGGGGAGATCTGATCACGAAACTTTCCTTTTGAACAGTAAATATGATACGAGGATATGGTACGAAATGATTGCACATATGGAACTTATAATTATGGGTTAATGACCAAAATAGTCCCTGAATTTTATGTCCTTTATCGATTTGGTCTCTGAATTTTTATTTTGGTCACATAAGTCCTTAGGTTATCCTCATTTATCGATTTGGTCCTTCCGTCCAATTCCGTCTCTTCCGTACACAGTCAGTTAACGGTGGTGGGGCGAGAGGGAGCCCAGATCTGGGCTCCCCGTCGCCGGGGCGGCTCGCGAGGGGTGGGCGGGGGAGCAACGGGGGTGGGCGCGAGCCGCCTCGGGAGGGGAGCCCAGATCTGGGCTCCCTCTCGCCCCACCACCACGAGGGAGCCCAGATCTGGGCTCCCGGTCGCCGGGATGGGTGGCTTCGGCCACCCCTCGCGGTGGAGCCGCCCACCCCGGCGACGGGGAGCCCAGATCTGGGCTCCCTTTGTCCCGCGAATGGGGGGTCTCCCCCGTTCGGATTTTTTTTTTACGAATATGTCAGGTGGAAGTGATTTTTTTTAAAAACATACACGTGTCGCGATTTTATTGGTGGTGACGTGGCCTACTGTTAGCTGACTGTGCATGGAGGAGACAGAATTGGACGGAAGGACCAAATCGATAAATGAGGATAACCTAAGGACTTATGTGACCAAAATGAAAACCCAGGGACCAAATCGATAAAGAGCATAAAACTTAGGGACTATTTTGGTCATTAACCCTATAATTATTGATCATCTTCTCTTTTCTTTTTTGCTGCGATTATTAGAATACTAATAATGGTAATGGCGGCCTGATCATTTTTCTACGATTTTGGAGTTTGCTATATATTTCGCCTAACTTTGGGAAAATATTCTGTCTTGCGGACAGGGTACGTATAAACTTGTATTATATGTAGAAAGTTCTTAAAATATTATTCCGCTTAATTCCTCTTTATGATAAAGGTAGTGGCGGAAATGAGGACCAAATTTGAAGGGGCAACTCGTAAGAGAATTTTTTTTAAAAAAATACGAAGTTTTTTCGAGCTAATATTCGACTTAGAAGTAGCAGTCACGCTAGGAGTAGTAGACGACCCCGTCGATTGTTTTTTTTTATCAAAAACTTCTCCATTATGTAAACAAAACCAAAAAAAAATTTATAAATTTAATTTCACAAGTCACAACCTATTGTCTTAAACGCAATTTCACAACCGAAGACCCTATCACAATTTCAATATCTAGTCCTAATCACAATTTCAAAACTTAATCAATAATCACAATAATATGAAAAATAATTTGGAGTACAACAATCTCAAAATCAAATAAGACTTGTAGTGAGATTTAAGGAGGGTCCATTTAGTTAGAGTATATATATAAGTTAATATATATATATATATATAAAATTTAACGTGAACCATGAGGTTAATCGGGGCCAGGGCTCCTGTTGGTCCCCCCTTACATCCGCCAATGATAAAGGGTCAGGGATATGTATTGCTAATACGTTACAACTCAAATATTGACAACACTTCTTCCTCTCATACAATATGGAAACTAAAGTGCGACGACAAGGAAGCGTGTCGTTCACGACCTGGTTTGATCAGTGATCACTATCACGAAATTTTATGTCGACAAGATTTAAGGAATTATGTACAAAGATAAATCGTGCAAAGTCATGCAAAATGACGGTTGTAATTTAAAGAAACAAGTTCAATGTTCTAACCACATCATTTAATGAGATGAGTAGACAAAATAACATGATCAACTTTAGCTTGACTCATTGAATGATTTGCCCAACCTTAAAACATTAGATTTATTTTTTAAAATTAATTATAACCATAACTTTGCATGACTTTACCCAATTTATAATCTTTTCTCAATTTCAGGTTCAAGAGGTAGCACGTAGTAACATTCCCTTGATTCTTGGTGAGCCGCCAACTAGGTTCTATAAACTAATTATGGACTGACACTAAGAACGTCTGCCACGGACAGAGAGCAATAAAAAATGACTCGCCGAATCTGTTTCTATAATTATCGTCTATTTAGTTTATTTTGTTTGTATGATATATATATATATATATACTGGCTAATGATCGAATTATCAAGTTTCCAGCACTACAAAAAAAAATTAACTTTTCGTCACCAAAAGTGGAAATTTTTTTCAGAGGCTTCATCAGCACAAGGCTGTAACTAAAAGTTTTTAGTGATTAATTTTTTTTGTCACGAATTACACGGCAAATTCCGTAACTAAAAGGCACCGATGATGAATAAGTTATGATGGCCTATCTTAACTTTGATGATCTAACGATAGCGAACAAACATTTGTTTTGACTATACATCGATAAGGTTAACGCGATCGGACGACTAATTTGACGATCGATCATAACAACAATTTCGATCGGATAGATGTTCGTTACTGGCCGATCGGAAGGGCCTGCGTAGACATGCGATCGGTAAGCTTGGACGACATAACGCGTATGTGGAGCGATCAAGCTAGTCATGTTTTTGATTGGACGGATTACGGTGGTCGATCGGGCAGGATAAAGTGGAAGATAGGACGGCTAAATGTTTATGATTGAGCGTTTCTTTGTACGCCTCCAATGGTCCAATCAGTTATCTAGACGATGGAATGTCTAAAGGGACGGTAGAACGCGTTTTACGTAATAGATTTTGGGTATGTTTGAGACCCCAAATATTTGGGGTCTCAACAAATCGGACAAACCAAACAAAATTCAAAATTTTTAACTTTTACACCTACACACTTCACTTTTCACAAACCCAAATAAATCTCAATAAAGTAAAGATTCTCAAAATTTCGGGAATATTCCCCAAAATTTTGGCAAACAAACATCCCTTTTTTAAGCTTTGAGAGATTTTGCATAAACGCCGTGCATTGCTACCTAGCTATAATCACTAATCATACAAAAGTAATCATAAAACAACAATATGGTATGTCTCACAAATAAAGTTGAGTATTACTACTTGGGGGTAACACGTTCATTATTACCTTGTCGCTATAGCCTTTTTTTTTAGTGAGCTTGTCGGACAAGTTTATATATAGATGGATTTGGTGAAGGCTGCAGCATCCAATTAGGATATTGTCAGACGAAATGATTGCACATATGTAACTTATACTTATTGATTTTTTTTTGTTACAATTATTAGTGTTAGTGGAAAATTAAGTTAAAATTGAGTTGTAATTTTTTATCAAATAAGTGTGATTGTGTCTAAATGTACTTTAAGAGGATAAATATGAATCTTCTCGAGTTATGATGAAATTGCAGTCACTAGATAATATAAGCATTTGAAATTCTGATGAGATTGCATTAATTGATAAGAATAAACACTTGTGATACTCAAGACCAGTTCAAAAATCTTAATAAACATGATATTTTCAAGTTTTGATTATATTTTTTTAATAAAAGGTGGTGCACGGCTGAATTTTATTAAAATATATATCCCCACGTATGGTGGAGGAAAACTGTGGTAACAATAAAAATTTGGTCAGCTACAATCAAACATTGAAAGTCTAGCTAAATTCCACAAACACCTAACCAACTCAACAATATATAAAACCTATATTTATTTTTTCCAAAACAGAAAATAATAAAAATCAAAGGAAACACAAAAACCAGAATGGAACTAAGAAATTATCAATTAAGACAAACTAAATTTATTAGTTCGAAATAAGCCACGTAATTTCATTGGGAAATCCGCCATGCGAGTGAGTCTAAGTTGTCGAAGTTCCCTGAGCACCATGTTTTGTTAGATAGTCAGTATGAGCATTCATCTCTCTAAAGGCGTCTATCACTTGATAAAGATAAATAAATAAATATGATCTTCTCGAGTCTTGATGAGACTATATCTCTTGAATAACTTTAAATACTTGTGATACTCGAGATTTAGAGTGTAGTGGCATTATAATACTCCCTATTTGTCTCTTGCCACAAAGAAAAAATACCATGTAAGGAGGTCGTCCATTGTTTATTTGAGTCCCCATTTGAAATAGAGAAACAACTCGAAGATTCTAGATTTAAATTACTAAATTTTTCTCTCATACAATCACCATGAACCCAACCTTCCGTTGTCAAGCCTTCAGAGTGCTGAATGAGTTTGGTTGTCGGAGTTCCGGTGTTGAAAAACAAAATCATTCAAGAAGAGTTCATAAGAAGAACTTTAGGGGTCTGGGGTGGTTTCTGAATGGAGTAGGTCTGAGTAGAGCAATTCGAGTTATTACATCTAGGTTGTCAGAGTTAGTAAAGAAGTTTGCGAGTGTCTAAATCATTGTATGTAAGATTTTTTTTCTTAGTGAATTTCGAATAGCATTGATAATACAAAAGTGATTTTTCTTTCCAAAGGTACCTCAAAAGTTTTCTTTTTCGTCAACAAAATCTCCTATACTCGATTAGAAAAACTTTTGAAGCACCATTCAAAAGTAAAATCATTTTAGACTATCACCGCCACCCAAAATCCACTAAGAAAAAAACTTTACAAACTGTGATTCAGATACTTGCAAACCCCTTTGCTCAGGGACAAAGCTACCGGGGCAAGGCCCCCCCAAAGTTTTTCAATTTTTTTTATCTATGTGTAAAATTTCAAATTTTTGCAATTTGTTTTTAATATAAAGGCAAAATTGGTTGTAATCTTTGAAATGACCCCCCAAATACTAAAGAGTGCTTTTTTACTTTTCTCTTCTCCTCCCTCCCTCCCTCTTTTCTAGAATGTCTTTCTCTCTCCCTCCCTCTCTTCTAGAGTGTGTATTTTCTACTTCTCTTTTTCTCTACCTCTTTTCTAAAATTTATCTCTTCTTTCTCTCATTTATGCCTCTCACTATTTGCACTCTTATTGTCTAGATTTTCTCTCAATGACCTCTCTCTTTTATCTCTCTCCTATTATTTTACCTCATATACAAAAAATAGCAAAATAGATATTCAACTTTCTGGAATACAACAAATTTTTTGCTTTGCACAAAAAAAAGCCTCTTCAAAGTTAGAATTCTAAATGTTATTAAATTTAATTATTATTGTCTTTTTTTTCTTCTAAAAACATACTCATTTCATTATTATTGTCTAATTAAAATATTATTGCTCTATTATTTGTGTGTACCTATGTTATTTTGGCTAGATTTTAACATTGCATTGTGCCTTTGTCAATAACTTATGAGTCATTTATTCCAAAGATTTTAAACTTTTGATTTCATTTAGACACACAAGATTTTAGTACTGATATAATAATTGATGACTTTTACTCTTTGAAGGAACGTCAGCCGGTACAATTAACATAATTGATGAAGATTTGACCTTTACATTTAAGTTAAAGTTTATAAATTTTTTTCTTTTAAGTTTTAGAATACGTTGTTACATTTTGATTATGCCTATTTTGATGATAATAAAAATTTGAAGGTCTTAGGATTAGTTGAAGTACACCTAAGATGGCCTCGACACCTGGTTAGAAAAAACAATTCATGCAAAAATTATATTAATTGACCCACTACGGACAAATCTTGGCTTCGTCCCTGTTGGCTCTAGCTAACAACCCCAATATAATAATCTGAATAACTCTACTTAATCTTAATAAATAGTTCACATTTAGCGATTGCATTAATTAATGACTTCTCCACGACATCACCTTCAGCCATGCATGGACGCATGCAGAGTGTACGTGCTATAAACTCACTTTTCTTTATATATATATATATATATATAAAAACTGAACGGCAACTGACGTGAATAAACAGTAAACATGACATATAAAACCGATTCAGAGAAGTTCTCAGGGGCAAAAGCAGGTGGCCAAAGGAAAGAATTAGTGTAATTAATGTACTAACTACGCATAATAAATAGCTAGCTAGCTAGTATCAGTAGCGCTGCGGAATTCTTGTCGAAGATATTTGAAATCCCCACAGTAGAAGAGTACTGGTTCTCATAGCCATCATAGAGCTAGAAATGGGGCAAAATTAAGACCACAAGTCATAACCATTCTTGAAAAATCAGAAGTAGGCGTACTGTACATGTAAAACGACCGATCAGGCATCTCATGTCAAACAATGACTGCACTCCAAAATTGGAAATCGGCAGGTTGTTTTCTTTCACTTTCGGAAGTCATCAAAAATTGAATACGCGGTTGACATGGTAGCTAGGAACCAATGGAGTAGTTTTACTGAGTTAATTGGTTGGAAGTTATAATTGACAGAGACGTACATTATATGTACAACAGTTTTAATAAACCCAGGTTTTCTGTGATAAATGGCTGCAACCCCTATACGTACAGATTAGATATATCTTTTTATGAGCAGATAACATTGGAAAGTGATATATATATATATATATAGTTTTCTTTCAGCTTCTGCAAGTCAAGATGATAGAGAGGTAAGAACAACAACGTTGTTGGCAAAATTAATTGATGCCGGAGAAGATTATCCGATCGATCGGTGCAATGCATGCGTATATTAATGTAGTCTTTTTATTTGGGACCAGCGCGGAAGAGAACCCATTGAACAGCGTTCTTCAATTCTGATATTGTTTGGGGCCATGGTATTCGATCGGTTTTCGGAAAACACCATTGATTCTAGTTTGTTGTTGCATGGACCCACTTTTTCTTGAGGATCACCCGCTCTAGCTTAGCTGCTGAAATGCTTATAATATAATTAAGAATATGATCATAGATACGTTAGTTGAACCCCAATATATATTGCTAGCTGCAAAGTGTACTTATCGCAAAGTAATAATATAAATCTTACACTGGACTTCACGATAACTTGAAAAATTATCAATGGATATCTTTATTTATTTTTTAATCTTTGCGTAAAGAATATTTTGTTATTTGGGTAACTTGAAATTGCACTATTTAGTCCAAAGGTTGGACGGACCTGGTCCAATTATAAAAATATCAATCAGGCTGAGGGCAAAACAACAAATCTCGAATGCTGGAATCAACTCCTAACCCAAATATCAATCTAAGTTGCATGCAAAATCAGGGATGTTGAACCAAATATATAAGTGTGTAATTTATATATATATATATATAATGTCTAGAACTTCCAAATTTTTGCTATCAAAGCAACCAACTGATCATGGTGGGTGGGGAAAGAGTCACGTATCAAGCCAAAAGAATGTATCGATAATCTGTTTAGAGTTTTAACATATTACTTACTAGATCAATTAGGCATTTCTTTAATTTATGTTCGTTTGCAAAAGTATTCCAGAATACAATGAATGTAACAAAACTAACATTCAAAATCTCAAAAAATCATATACAAACACTAATACTTTTAAGACAAACTCCAACAACTTTTCATACAAACTCCAATAACTTTTAAAAACAAAATTCTAAATTTTTTTCTCTCTACATACTTTTTTTACTAAATTTCAATTCTTTTTACTATTATAAATTATATAAAATCATCTCCTTACACCTTTTTACAAATTCCAATAAAAATTAAATATTTTTAAAAAAATTCACAAACTTTTCACACAAAAACCTATAAAACCCTAATCTATCTAAATACTCACAATTTTATTAAAAAAAAATCAATAAATCTTCGAACAGAAGTCACAGGGAAGGGAGCCCGAACTACTCGTTGTCCTCCAAAGTACAGTCACAGGGAAGGGAGCCCATTTTGAGGGAACTCTCGGTCCAGAAAAAGAAGTATTTGAAGCAATAACCGGACTGAATACACCTGCTTTTAAAGGCTCAACTTCAAAAATTAGCCCTTCTAGTCCGCTTCAGAAGGTGATCTGCTTAATGCAATTTTCATTTGATATAGATAGTTCAATTTTATTTTGGGCAATAATTAATATCATTCATGGGCAATGAAGGAATCATAGCCTACATATATCTGTAGCTATTTCTTTTGAAGATGCTTATTCAAACTGGAACAACGTCAAGGTATTTGTCTCACAAGAAACTACATTAACTCAAATACACACACACACACACACACACACACATATATATAATATATGACTTATTTAACGTCTTTCAAGTGGTTGATAATTGTCTATATTCTGTTTCTGGAAAGTATTATGCACAGTTCTTGGTAATTTGGGCAGGTGAAATGCAATGTGCAAACTTTTGCTGATGCATTCGGGCATTATGCAAGTAGAACTCGACTCCGATATTCTCCAAGTGCCCACATGGGGAAAATGTCTCTAAAAGCAGCGTAGTTTAGTCCACAGTACCTAAAATATATGCCGGTGATTTCCTGTTGGCAATACCCATTGGTTATATACACTAAGCTTGCAAAAGGTGGTGGTGTAGAAAAAAAATTTTTAAAACAGAGGAGAAGAAAGACAAGAACAGCATTTCCAAGATAAACACTTTCGCCAAAAGAAATCTGTGATTTGCGAGAGCGTGAAGTAGTACCTGCTGTGGGAAATCACCATCTTCCGTTTGTGAATTGATCAATAACCTCACTCCACGATGTATTGGGGTTGGATCTATGTCGGCCTAAGTTTAGGAAGAATCAAAATCAGTCGCTTGCCGGGGTGTGTTTGGACTTCCAAAAAGCAGTCATTTCAACTTTGGCCTTTCTAGAAAGTCAATAGCAATCCTGGAGATGCAAATAAAAGTAAATAACTGAGAAAATTTGATAGATTGACCTGTCCTGCACGAATGAGGCATAAAAGAGCCCATGCAGTCTGGACCACATTTTCTCGGTTGCCGTCTGTATTCGTCCACACCTGTTTCACGAAGAAACCCACTTTAGTTCTGGCTTCTCATTTTCCTTCCTTTTTTTTAGTGGTTTTGAGAACACGTCTTGTTGAATCAAATTGTCTAGACCTTGTTGTGGCATGATAGGTAACTCTCTCCCCATCCACCATTAGGTAGCTGCTTTGACAGCAAAAACTCACAAGCTTTCTTCAATTCAGGACAATTTTGGTAGGTTCTTCCACAGGCTGCCAGTGCCTCTGCTGCAAACCATGTAGCATAGGTGTAGCAAATTGCCCAATTACCATACCTGCATATATTATAATCCTGCGTAAGTACTGATGTTTCCTCATTCCATAATCTTATCGCTAAGCGGAAGAAAAACCAAGAGCTGATGTTGTCTTCTACTTTTATAACCACAACAGGCTATCGTACTTTCTCAGACTACATGGAGTTAGCAAAATCTGCAGCTACAAAGTGAGCAGTATTTCTTCAACACTATGACATAAAAACTGCAGCTACAACATATTACCATGATCCATCAGGTTCTTGTGTGTCTGTGATGTATTGAATAGCACTGGAAATGCTGTTGTTTATCTCCGCCATTCGATGCTGAGGATAGAATTTCCTAAACAGTACCAGACCTTGAACTGCCGATGAGGTGCACTCTATGTATCTTTAACGTAATACGGTTTAATGTTAGGAAGCAAAAATGATCAATGTTGCAATTATTATTCTGCTGAAGTTGTATCTTACTCTCGCTCAAACAGAGGATCCTCGAAGACCTCTGTGGGGTTGAACTTCTGTGAAAAGAAATATAAAATTCGTGTAAATTAATTGCTGAGTTGGTAGAGTGAACTCTTCTTATAAAATTTGAGATGTTGACACAATTGTTACCGCAAAAGATTGATCTCTGTTGAAGAAGTTACCTGCATCCACGGGAATGCTCTTCGAGGCTCCCATGCTGAGAAACCGCCATTGCTACTCTGTGTTCTCAATTGATATTAAAAGTAATAAAACACAGAAGTTCAAGTGAATACCTACCGAGCAAGCATAGTTTCAACTTTTTTTAGTTGAAGGAAACAAAACTAAATTCATGAGTTGAATTCTTACTTGTAGAGAAAGAATGACATTCACAGCATCGTAAAGCCGCCCTGTCTCCAGTTTTTCCCCAACTAGGTCTGTTGACATCTGTGAGAACAGGAGTGCGACCTGAAAAAGAAAAAGGTTTTGAGCAGAAATAATGATGGCGGAAGTGTTGGTTTACCAATTGTACATGTGTTTGTAATTCCCATTTGCCAAGGAGAAAGAGAAGAAAATAAAAGAAACAAACCATGAGTGATTTATACTTTGTACACTTGTATTTAGATAGAATTCAGAGGCATTACCTTCAGACCTTCTCCTGTGCAATCAGAAACTTGCCAACCATGGTCTTGCATTGAGAGTGGCCATGATCCTTTACTTATGTGCCGATGCATACCTTTGAAGTCCCCAGAAGGGTTTTCTCGAATCTAGAAGATAACACGACTACGTTCAAAGCACTACTTCCCCAAAAGCAATGTAATTGGTATTTGACAGTCTTACCTGTGAAGCTTTCAAAAAGTCATGTGCTTTTCGAAGAGTTGGTCCATACTCTTCAATTAGATTGCAAGAGAGAATTGCTTGGACAGCGAACACCAGATTCCATGTCTGACAGCCCAAGCTCTAC
Organism: Myrica gale; assembly: GCA_963930655.1. NCBI lineage: Eukaryota > Viridiplantae > Streptophyta > Magnoliopsida > Fagales > Myricaceae > Myrica > Myrica gale. The sequence continues at coordinate 21,737,041 of OZ005616.1, forward strand.
AATGCAAAATTGAAGCGTCAGTTAGCATGTTCTTAAGCTTATCCCGTAGGAGACCACTAGCTCGAATTGAGAGGCTAGGGGTGATCCTATATATATACAACCTGCATTTTTAATCCGTCTTCGGCAACCCAGTAATAGTCAGGAATTCTGGCTAAATGAAGCTTGTATGCCTCTGAATTTTGATCTTCAACCCAACTTGCAATCAAACATAATGCCTGTAAGAAAAGTTAGTACAGTGGATTTAGTTCATTGATGAAACCTCAAACACTTTTTGATTTTCTAGTTTCTTTCATTCTATTCAACCTGTAATATACTGACCTTTTCTACACTTCCGATGGATAGGAATCTGGTGTTCTCGTCCTCGTAATATACATGATCGATTGCAGCCTTTAGTGCCTTCTTTCTTAAAATTGAAAAGGGCCAACGGTTCAGAATAGGCTCTGCTACATGGTGAAGAAACTCCCATACCATATCTTGCATGAGGGGATGCGGATAGTAGAGATCCTCCTAAATTATCACGTCAGGTAAGTTCTATGTTTGCACTTCATGTATGCACTTGTGTGGAATTTGCTAGGAAGCAGAATGTTTTTGACATGAAACGGAGAGGTAAAGAGAGACATTTATCTAACCGTTGCAACTGTATACCGAGCTTTATTCCAATTAAGTAAATGGTAAGGCTCTTTGTATAACTCTTGTCTGAGTGATTGAACCAACTCAGTGATTGGACCGACAAATCTCCTCCCATATAAGTAAGACATTGGCATGTAGACCAGGCGACAGTAACACAACATTTTTCCTGCATTTAATTAAAGGAAGCCATGGGGTCAAATACAATCCAATAGCATTCATCTATAAAAAAATCATGAGTAGACCCTATTAACACCTATAGAGGTAGAATAGGTGTTTCCCCACTATTTAAAAATTTAATAACAATTTTAGAACAAGTCCTAAAATTGTTGAGTCTAGATCTGAATAATCAATCAACAAAATATATATGCAGCGGAATAATAAAATAAATATCATTCACACAAGAGACAAAGATTTTGTTGACGAAATGGAAAACCTTTGAACTTACCTTTCAAAGGAAAAACCACTTCGGGTTAGCAGCCACAAAAAATTCACTAAGAAGTAAAACATTACAACGGTTATTCAGACACGGGCAACATCCAATTGCTTGACTATGACTAACCCGATGTAATAATCTAAGGATGAGTTTGTTTTGTAAGATTTTAGTGTTGTTAAAATTTTAGGTATTGGGTTTAGTGAAAAAGTGAAGAGAGAGGTAATTTTTTTATATTTTTTGTAAAGAAAAGTAATGATTTGATGGGAGAGAGAGAGACAGCTTTATAGGAGGGGTAAAATTTTACAATGCAAACACAGCTAAGTAATCTAACCTAGACCCGCTTCATGCGGTTAACCCTCAGCTCTCTGAGGTTATTCTTATGAACTCTTCATGAACGTCCTTAATCTTCAACATCGGGAACTCCGGCAGCCAAGCTCCCACAAGAAGGTTGGTTTCAATGGTGATTGAATCTAGATAACTGGAGAAAATCTGAATTGTTTATGAGCAGAGATATCTAAAAGATTTTCTCTATCTAGGGAGGAGGCATGAATTTGAATAAAGTTTGGAATGACCTCCTCAATTTTTCTTGGTCGATCTCTCTATGTCTATATAGGGTTGGTTGAGTTCTATTTTAAAAAAAAATTCTAAAAGGTAGGAAATATTTCAAAATCCAAAATTTGAAATAATTTCAGAGACTTTGCATCAACAACTCCTTGTTTTTAGCTCTTCATCTTAATGACGTTTTATCCTTTCAAACTTTGAAAGACTCCTTGCTCTCTTGAACACTTTGACCAGATTTAAAATACAACTCAATTTGAATTTAAATTTTGACACGGAATCATGCCAACATTAAAACACTAACAAACTCACCCTTTGATGATTCCTTGACAAAACCTACATTCAAAAACAAAAATGATAAAGATCCTTGCCAATCACCAAAGCAAGAACCCGTTTACATTATAACTCAACCCTATGACCTCAAAACAAGTGTTCAAGAATCTTTTGAATTAAATCCATTTCCTGAAAAAAAATCTCAATAACCCAGGGAAAAACATGGGAAACAGAGATAGAATATTGGATAAGATTTGATGTAAAATAACAACATATCCAATAAAATAACAAATTAAAATTAGAGAGTATTTACTCCCCTTAATCTATTCTCCCCTTAGTCCAATTTTTCATTTACACTATCATCTCCCCCTTTTTGTCACGAATAGTGAAAGGAAATTTATGGTCTCAGTAACATCAAAGGGAATAGCCAACACAAAAATCAAACGTAGAGACATACAATTGAGCTCTCAATAGCATATAAAATAAATATGAAATCACCTGACGTATATGGAAATTAATAATCATTGATTTCATGCCACATGTCTCTAAAAAATTTTAACAACAATAATTAAAAAATGGGGATTGCATATGTGTGTGAGAGACCAAAACATAATCAAAGAGACTTAAGACCTTAAATTTGTGAGCGAGGTCAAGACTAGTCAAATGAAACCACTAGTGAACGAAGAAACATAACTAAAAGACTGAAAGTCAAACCCAATGCCATTAGGACTTGAAAATACAAATTTTGCCCCCCCTAAATTGAATTCACCAATATAATTTTCTTTTATTTCTTTTACCTCTTTTTTTAGTGTGGGGATTGAAACAACTCTCTTTGAGTATGAATCTTCTTTTTAATTTTTTTATTCTTGAAGGGTATTAATGAAAAAGGTCATCTAGTCAGATGTCAATTCAATCTTAAGAGAATGTTCCCTATCACCTGTGATTGCCGACCCAAATGCTTAAGGATTATGGCCTTACTTAGGATTGTATGAATGTGTTTCGTGATAACACGAGTGCTATAAATATTTCCAAGAATCATGTTCAGCATTTTGGTACTAAAAAGCTTAATCATATTTTGAGTATTGGAATTTCGATTGGAAACAAAAGAGGACTAGGCTTTGATACCAATTGAAAAATCATGTTTAGACCCTATTAACACCTATAGGGTAGAATAAGTGTTTTCCCACTATTTAAAAATTCAATAAAAATTTTAGAACAAGTCCTAAAATTGTTGAGTCTAGATTTGAATAATCAATTAACAAAATATATATGCAGCGGAATAATAAAATAAATATCAATCACACAAGAGACAAATATTTTGTTGACAAAGTGAAAAACCTTTGAACTTACATTTCAAAGGAAAAACCACTCCGGGCTAGCAGCCACCAAAAATTCACTAAGAAGTAAAACCTTACAACGGTGATTCAGACAGGGGTAACATCCAGTTGCTTGACTCTGACTACCTTGATGTAATAATCTAAGTAATTCAACCTAGACCCGCTTCCTACGGTTAACCCTCAGCTCTCTGAGATTCTTCTTATTAACTCTTCATGAACGTCCTTGTTCTTCAACACCGGTAACTCCGACAGCCAAACTCTCACAGAAATGTTAGTTTCAATGGTGATTGAATCTATATAACTGGAGAAAACTGAACTGTTTATGAGTAGAAATATATAAATTTATGAGTATAAATATCTAAAGGATTTTCTTTGTATAGGGAGGAGACTTGAATTAAAATAAAGCGTGGAATGTCCTCCTCAATTTTTCATGGTCGATCTCAATATGTATTTATAAAGTTGGTTAAGTTCTATTTCAAAAAGTATTCTAAAAGGTAGGAAATATTTCAAAATCCAAATTTTGAAATAGTTTCAGAGACTTTGCATCACGAGCTTCTTGTTTTTAGCTCTTCATCTTGATGACGTCTTATCCTTTCAAACTTTGAAAGACTCCTTATTGAACACTTTGATCAAATTTAATATACAACTCAATTTGAATTTAATTTTTGACACAGAATCATGCCATTAAAACACTAACAATCTAGAATAAGAGTGACACATGCTCCTAATACCTGGATTAAGGGGGAAGATATTTGGAATAAGCCAGAACTCCGGCGGTAGTGGGTTGCAGCCCGACCACTCATATGCTCCTAATACCTGCACATTAGAAGCTGCATTTCAGGCTTCACTAACAGAGAGACAATAAGACCCTTCTGTCTATACATTCTAAACACCTCAGACACCTCAAGTGAAATGCTTAAAAAATGTCATAGAAATTGCTGGTAGTAGGCCATACCGAGATCCAAAACTTTCCCCAAGATGGCATTGCCACTAAACCACCGTGGTCAAGGATCCATTTTCGGCCTCTAGCCATAGCCCTATCTTCACCATCTTCAGGTCCCTCTCCAAGTATCCTTAAGGCAATATAGCTGAAGGCTGACCCAAACATTGTGCTCTGACCCGCTAGATGGAAACTCCATCCTCCGTCTTCATTCTGTCAATGTTATAAACAAAGGGATATTTGTATTTAGGCTTGAGCTAAAATTCGAGTTCTGTAAGCCTGCCCGGCTGGCTGATTCAAGTTAACTGAACAGGAAAAATACCTGATTATTGTACAAGTATCGAATGCTTTCCTTCCTGTGTTCTAGTGAAAAAATAGCACTGAGATCTCCAGTAATGTACAATGCCATTATCTGCATATGCTCATAAGTAAAATTAAGTTACATAAATCATATAACAATGAAGTCAGCGGGTCGATTTATCCAGCCATACCCATGTAGCCAGCCATACCTACAACAATTTGCTAGTTAATTTGCATTTCAACTTTGTGTGAGCTTATTCACTTTTTTTTTTACAAGAAAACATATATTGATCACCCCCCTCTCTCTCTATTCCTTTTTAGGTGGCTAGGAGTATTGTTGTCAAAGCTAGTTCAAGAAATGGTCCCAATGGAGATAGGCCTGATTAGGTCAAGAAATGTAATTGTTTCAGTAAACATTCCTCTGCTTATCGAAAGAAAAACAAGTATAAACAAATACCAAGTTAAAACAGCATCATGAAAAGCAGGTACCAAGGGTTGAAGGAAAAACTGGGGGCCACCAAATTCCGCAGGCCAGTGGCCATCATGGGCTTGAATCGATTTGAAATGGGTCAGTGCCCTTCTCAGTGTAGTTGCCACTGCTTCCTCTCTTATCACCTCTGTTTCTTTTACTTTCACTGGTGGTGGAATTGGCTCGCACGGATTCTCCTTTTTAAGCTGTGAGATTTCCGCAACAAAGGTCAAAGAGTGAGAGCAATATCCAAATACTCCAGCCAAAAAAAAAATAGAACGCGTTCAAGTGAGAAAGATTCCCAAGTCCTCCCAATTAAAATTTTCTGTAATCCAATCCAACAATGTGATCTCCAAATATTTTAAAGGCCTTTTAAGATCTGATTGGGCCTTTTAAGGCGTAAGTTTGATGGCAATCGCTGGCCTTCTTTGCTAGTTGGCATCTATTTTTCAGGTGACAATTTTGTCTCTGAAGTCACATATTCGTGTCATTTCAGTCGCGGGCGGCTATCAGCATAAGCTTATTTGCTCCATCCATTAATCTTCCATTTAAGTTCAATGTTTTCGGTTCATACAGTTTCACAGAAATCTTATTAGTAATAGCCTAAAAGAGGTGTTATTTCATGTGACATATATATATACTACAGGCCCGACATATTGTTGGGGGAGGCATATAATTAGTCGATATTAATCTGCGTACTGGTCATGATCTAGAAAGTGGGCTCCCAACTATAGGGTTAGCATGCATATGGTCGAATCTGCAAACAATAGGCTAACACGTAATAGCCTAAAAGAAGACCAACCAGAGCCCCAGTTAATAAATTACCTACGTACGTACGTACCAACTTGGATCCTATAATCTGCAAAAAGTCTATATGGGCATATTGCTGCATGAAGAATCTTCTGTAGAATAATATTCTGGACAACAATTGTTCTTAAATCTCTATCATCTTGACTTAGCCCCAGTTAATAAATTACCTACGTACGTACCAACTTGGATCCTATAATCTGCAAAGTCTATATGGGCATGCTGCATGATTGAATCTCCTGTAGAATAATATTCTGGACAACAATTGTTCTTAAATCTCTATCATCTTGACTTAGCCCCAGTTAATAAATTACCTACGTACGTACCAACTTGGATCCTATAATCTGCAAAGTCTATATGGGCATACTGCATGATTGAATATTCTGTAGAATAATATTCTGGACAACAATTGTTCTTAAATCTCTATCATCTTGACTTGCGAAAGTGAAGGAAAACAAACTATATATCACTGTCACTTTCCAATTAGTTTTATATTATAGTGATCAAAAAGTCCATGATCTCATATTAAAATTACGGAGAATTTTTTGTCATGTATACGTCCTGATTATTAATATAATTCAAATAATAAAATTTAATTTTTTTTTGTTATCAGCAACAATTTTAAATAAAGATTTGGAATGTGTCGATCCAACGGTTGACGTGTAATGTATTAGTTGGTTCCCGGAATCGATCATGGTTTGACATATATATATATATATATATATCACTACAGGCCACACATAATATTATTGGGTGAGGCATCTAGCTAGGAAGTAGGAAGTGTAGCTAGTGGGCTCACAACTGTACGTACACTATAGAGATTAGTCGTTATTAAATAAAATGAGGAAATGTCTAAACCTCTCACATCTGTGCTAAAAGGATCCAAGCTAGCCGTTAATTATTACCATACAAAGTCATGTTTCCTCTAAATTCATACAAAATTTCATATATAATTTATTATAATATATAGTAGATCCTAAGTATTATATATATAGTAACTTAGAACTGGTCGCGTGCAGCTTCCGTAATACAATTTAAGGAAGGAATTGAGTGACTTCGAATTGCTGTTCTTTCTATATATATTAATTATTAATATATTGCTATGACTCATCTTATTATAACTAGGCGTATAAGAGTGAAACAGGCCGATCAAGTCCATCGAAGTTACATAGGCACCCCTTCCTAAGTGTGCGGAAGGATCGATTTACTTCAAAAATATACCATGAAGGCAATCCAATTGAAATCGATACTTCATTGAGATCGGTACAGTAATTAAGCCAATTTATTATAATAGTAGATCCTGAGAGAATTTAACCAGGAAGGAATTGATCATGGCCGCTTCGAAGCTGTGCTGTCTGTATATTATATATAGCTAGCTAGCTATGACTCATCTTATTATAACTATGGCGTACAAGAGTGAAACAGGCCGAAGTCCATCGACTTTATGCATGGGGTTCAACTAACGGATCATGGTCATAGTCTTAATTATATTATATAGTACTTCAACTAACGGATGATCATAGTCTTAATTATATTATAACTTCAACTAACGGATGATCATAGTCTTAGTTATATTTGGACAACAAGGTTGTTCTTAAATCTTTATCATCTTGACTTCCGGAAGTAGTGAAAGAAAACGAACTCTCACTTTCCAATGAATTTTATATTATATCGTGGTCGAAAAGTCCAATATGATCTCATACGGAAATTAAGGAGATTTTTTTTTTCTTGTATACATGCTCATGAGATCTGCATATCATTTTTTCACTTGCAAGATAAGAATTCCTTCGGACGGACTCCTATATATAAGAACCACTATTATATATATATATATATATATATATATATTATACAGACTTTTCAAACATCTTATATCATAATTCGTCTCCGATACACACTTAGTTAGCTGATCTAGCTATAATATATATAGTAAATTTACACAAATTCTTATTAAGCAAAAGGTTTAACTGTATAGATTTGAGTCCATGTATACTATATATTAATCATCTACTCATGTGATTTTTTTCAACGCGAGATTCAATCCTTTTTACCCTCTCACACGTGCATATTTAACACCAATCGATATTTTTCCTTCATAGAAAGATAAATATCTAAATATGTACCTAAGGCTTGCAGCCAATTTATCACAGAAAATCTCGGTTGGGTATAAAAGTGGCATGTACACAAGCAATTAACTCACCTACTCGCTACCTATAATCTGCAAAAAGTCTACAATATTGTCTTATTTCCAATAATTTGGAGTGCAAGCTGCATTCATCGTTTCACATAAGATATTCCTCGTGATCAGTCGCTTTACATTTACGCCTACTTCTGAGATTAGAATGGTTATATGCGTTTAGTACACTAATTATTACTTCATTTAATAGTCTCCAGTGATTCATAATATCTATCCAAATAATTATTTTGGTCGGGAAACAGGAGGAAATAAGAGTATGCATGTGCCCAGTTAGAAAAATATTCTAAACGGTTCTCTGGCACGGCCTGTTTGGTGAGTGGTAGAGAAGTTATTAATGCGATGGTTGAATGTCATGAACTATTTATTAAGACTTATTAGGATCGAATCCTCGAAAACAAGTCCATTATACACAACAACAAATTACGTTTAAGCGACCAAAATAAATATCTGCATACGGCATGCCATTCTCATGCAGACGCAAGACTCAAGCCGAATATATACCTTCACGTTTACATAAATAATTTTGCTTAATCTTAAAAACATAAAGTAAATAATTAAATCAACGGCCTCTTGCTAATGGTATAAACTTTTAATTAGACAAGTGATCACGATTTAACATGAGTCCTAACTCCATATTTAATCCTCTTTCAGTTAAACAGTCTACGTGGTGAGTTTACCTATTTTTAATTAAGAAGATCAGTTTGGTCGGCACGTCATTGGAGTACTGTTAAAAGTTTAACAATTTATAATTAAATCAACCACTTAATTTATATGATAGTCAATCTTAAAAAACAGTTAATGAGAAAGAAATAATTAATCAAGGAGATAGCATTCAAAAGCTGATTTTTATTGAGACCTATAGCTATCAAATTCTATTTCATAAGCCCATCTGATCGTGACCCCCTTGCAAATTGCTGGTTAACTCATTAAGAGTTCATGGATGGATGAAGTTTATATATCATGGTCGAACTTCAGGAAAGTCTATGAGCCGGAGAAAAAGAGATGGGTACGTACCTGCATCCTCATCAAAAGATCAGCACTTTGTTTCATCCGAAATCGATTTTTCTTATACTCCTCGCGGGCCCTTTCAACCGCAGCGCGTTCTTCGGGAGTACCGGCATCAGGATCGAATTCCCAGTGTTCCCGACCTACGAAATTGTTAACGCTGACAAGCCTTGGCCCTCCCTCCCCAATCTTCAACTTCCACATCCTCTGTGTTACAAACTGATCAAATCCTACATTCAAACAAGGTTGTAATGAGGCGAATGGTCGTCATATATATATATATAGGGAAGCCAATCCGTTCCGGATGTTTGGATGGACGGCATCCGGACGTCCATCCGGACATCCCACGGTGGGGAGCCTAGGAGCAGGGTGGGTCCCGCCCGGGACCCACACCTGCCCGGGCAGCACCCTAAAGAGAGAGAGAGAGAGCATATAGTATATAATCAGCCTAAAAGGTAGAGTACTACTGCGGCTGAATTTGCCAATGTTTGGTCGCCATCGTTTGGTTAATTGACATCATGAAGTCTTGATTGGAAAATAAATTTTGCATATGCCGAAAGAAGTTGGCCGGCTTATATATGTTGGCAGCCAAAAACAGTATTTTATGCACCAGAGAACCGAAGACATGATTTCTAACATATATACTTGGAGTCAAGTACTGGAATGAGATAAGAATCACTTTCAGTAAAAAAATGCAGATCGAAAGGTGAATAGAAAGACTCAGAATGATATATCCTGAATTATACGTACTTAGAAGGTTTAGAGAGCAGTACTGAAGTAAACCGAGTGGTTGTTACCTCAGAGTACCGACTGGCCTGGCCGGAATATCAGTGGAAATATTACTTATTAGAATGCGAAGTCATTTGCAGAGGGTTTCCTCTATATATAGGTAGAAAAGAGGGAGAGGGTGCCGGTTATCCCGAAGTGCGTGGAGATTGCTCTTATTTTAAATTTGTTCCCTTGAAAATGACAGAAAGCAGATCAACCACTGCATGCATTTGCGTAAAAATACTTCTTTTCATGCTCCTAATTTATGTTCTCCTGTCAATTGATTTAATTTGTACGGTAGGAGGCACATTCAACACCTATAGGTCTCGATTCATTAATTAACAGAAGCTTTCACCAAGAAGCAACTAATTACCTGTATTGCGAGAAGCTACTAAAGTATTGAGGTGTGAAGAACTTCACCCACCCGGTACCGGCTCACCTCCACTGCACACACGTGATATATTAAATCCGAAGGGCAACATGAAGCCACAACATGCATCTTTCACACAATTAAAGAGCTTAATTCAAGTCCGCTAGTTTTTTCTTTTCATTTCTTTTTTGCTCTGAATAGCAGATCAAGCCTGCGGGGATGGATTCGACATTTCGACCCCGGATCTATCCCTCCCAAACGGAGGAGGTGGCATCTTAGCTAAAGCTCACTGGCCATATACGTCCGCTGGTACCGTAAGATTTTGAAAAATGTTTTTGGTTTCGGATGACCAAAACGATCATTTGTATTGACAATTATGAAGACAAATTGAGAATTGTGGAAATCTTCATCTGCAATATTAGAAAATCATTAGTACTGTTTTTACATGTCAAAAAGTGGGTGGCATGTAAAAACAGTACTAACAAATCAATGAAATCTAATTCATAGTAAATGGGAAAACAAACAAATCAATAACACGGAGAAAAGGAAAAACCCCAAAATAAGAGAAAAGGCAAAAGTTTACTCATTTGTTGCATCCAATTGGGTTAAATTATCAATTTTATTTTTTTGTTGTGATCTCATCCAGTAAACAACAAATCTAACTGCAGAACTCATAGCATCACGTATATGTTCTTTAGGAACCTGATAATAATCATCATCGCTAGGTTCTTCCTCAATGTCTTCTTCTCCTTCTCCTTCATTTTCATCTTCATCCTCATCTTCTCCTTCTTTCTTTTCCTTTTCATCCTTATCCTCTAGGCGGACTCGGATTCCCTCCTAAGAGGGAATCAACGAGTACGTCCTAACCGGCCGTCGGATGAGTGACACCGAATTAATGAACTCATCCGACGACCGGTATTAAAATAGCATAAAAAAAACAAAAATCAAAGAAACGGAAGTTGGATGAGGCGTTAAGTATCAAAACTCACCGTTTCACTGACTCTCACCTTTGTTCGAAACTCCAGAGCAACGCGTGAGCGGCCTTGCGCGCAGGCTGCGAGCGACAGACCCGGATCTCTCTGAGTTTGAGTTGGTCCCTCCCTGCCCTTCCAGACTCCTTCAAAAACTTATCTGGGTCAACTCGGCTTGTGGCACTGGTGGTTCTCACCTCATCTTCTCCAACCTCCTATCTCTCTCTCTCTAGAACTCCATCTATTACTTCTTAGACAGAGTTGAGAGTACATGAATTTTTTTATTAATTTTTAAGCAACAACACATTGATACGATGGAGGCCAATAATCCTAAGCACGAACGCCGTTGGAACCGATAGAATGGCTATGAGCTATGCATCCTCGCCAGCTGGAACTGATCGTAATTCCGTTGAGGAGTTCGTTGAAGTCACGCTCGATCTTCAAGATGACAATACGATTGTGCTTCGGAGCGTGGATCCGGCGACTGTTATTTATGTTGACGACGGGTCAGACGGAGCTCAAGCTCCGGCGTCCTCGTCGGCTCCGGTGTCCAGGTCGACATCGATCAAGAGATGCCCTTCGAACAAGCTGCGACAGTTCTCGCAGGAGCTAAAGGCGGAGGCGGTTGTGAAGGCGAAGCATTTATCGCAGGAGCTGCGAGCCGAGCTTGTGAGGCGGTTCTCGTGGAGCCACAACCAAACGTCGCATACTGCACTTGCGGCGACGGCGGTGGCGGCGACTTCTAAGAACGGAGCCAAAAACGTTGATGCATGGTAAGTACCAAGGCTGTCGCGCGCCCAATGCGCAATGCGTCGCGTTGAAAGGATCCCCAGTGATGACTTGGGCGGCAAAAGCCATGAGTTGGAGGATAGGTGCCGAGATGAGGCACCAAGGACACACATGGGCACTCATGACACGCCCACAGCGCGCGCAGCGATAGCACCACAGCCATGGTGGCCTAGACCGGGGTCCCTAACAAAATGGTGCTTTCATTGAGAGGTGCTTGAAGATTTCATTAAGAAGTTGCTTGAAACGCGAAAGGGAGGTAAACACGAGCCTTACTAGTTTGATTCGTTTTTGTTGGATTGATTCGGTTGCAAAGTTGTTTTTTGGGTTGGAATTTTTTACTCGAGAAGGGGTTCGATCTTCATTTTGGAGAGAACCCAAGGTTGGAACGTGTTTGTTCTTGCCAAGTTGTTTAGTGGAGGGAGGGGTTCGATCTTCTTTTGGAGAGAACCCAAGGTCGGAAGTTGTTCGTGCGAAGAATTTTGAAGGGAGGGGTTCGATCTTCATTTTGGAGAGAACCCAAGGTCGGACTTGTTGTTGCAGCCAAGTATTGCAATGGAGGCAGTTTCAAGTTCACTCACTTCCAACAGAGACCGGTTCGAAGCCTTGGAGTCATCTACTCTATGGCTGAAAGACAAGATGGTGGAGACATCCACAACCATGGCTGACATGCAAGGAACCATAGCTAGAGTTACCATGGCCACCGAAGAGAATAGGAGAGCGGTGGATGGGATGAAACAAGACCTACAAGCGGCATTGGCGAGACTTGGTAGAGAGCTAAGTGGAGGCAACAATGTAGAAGCCGCAAGAAGGGAGGAGAATAGGATGAAGGATGCTCAACACATGGATGGAAGAGAAACTCAGCTATCTGAGTCCACAAGAGGGGAGCCTAGACCAAGACAACAACTTAGAGTGGGCGGCTGTGTGGAGAATGAGCATGAAGTAGTCAAGAGGTGTCTACGTGTGGAGTCCAACCATGGCGATGATGACCATGGAAGATCAAAAGGAAGAGATGGAGGAAGTCAGTATAGGGAGGAGAGATCCTATGGCCGAGCCTATGAAGATGTTAGATGGCGTGACGGATTGCGGAGTGATCGTGACCGCTATGATCGTGATGGTGAGGGAAATCGGTTTCACAACCGAGGACCTAGGAGGCCGAAGATCGAGTTCCCAAAGTTTGGTGGAGGTGATCCACATGAATGGATTGATAAGGCGGATCACTACTTCCACATGTATGAAGTGCCAAGGGATGAAAGAGTTGCCACTGCATGTTTCTACCTTGAAGGCAAAGTGAGCAAGTGGTGGAGGTGGATCCGAGCCCAGTATGAGAAAGAGAGAAGAAGGCTCGAGTGGACAGCTTTTGAAAGGGAGCTGCTCATGCAATTTGGACCCTCGCCCATTGTCAATCACCATGGCCAACTAGCCAAGCTCAAGCAAGAAGGCAAGGTGCACACATATGTGGAGGTGTTTCGACAACTCCAAACATTAGTAAGGGGTTGGTCGGAGGAGACACTCATTGGCACCTTTGTTGATGGGCTTAAGCCGTGGATAGCTAAAGAATTGAAGTTGAAGCAGCCCACCAGATTGCAAGAAGCAATGAGGATGATTGAGATCCTTGAAGAGAGTCATCGGTTTGAGAAGAGGCATGGCAAAGAAGAAGATGCTAGCGAGGAAGATGAGCCCTTGCAATCCGAGATACCTTCGAAGGGAAAGGAGGTGGTTGAAAAGGCATGCAGGAAGAAGAATAACCTACTGAAGCTTAGCCGGGAGGAGCTTGCTGAGTACCTCAGAAAGCGGATGTGCTTCAAGTGTGGAGATAAGTGGAGTCCTGACCATCAATGCAAGAAGGGAAAGCTCATGCTCATGATTGATGAAGAAGAGTCGAGTGAGGAGCATGGCTATGCGAAGCACTTAAGTGATAGTGAGTTGTGTCTTAGTACCATGACCGGCAGTGGGAGAAACTCAACCTTGACTTTCATGGCTTCGATGGGCAAGCACGAGGTCACCTTGTTGGTGGATAGTGAGTCTACCCACAACTTCATCAACACCCACCTTGTTACTAAGGCGGGCTTGCATGAAGAGGAGATTGAAGCCTTTGAGGTGAAGCTGGCAAATGGAGGAAGGATGAGTTGTAAGAAGATCGTAAAGGCGGTCTCAATGGATGTCCAAGGTATGAACATACTTGCTGATCTATATGTACTGTCCTTAGATGAGTTAGATGTGGTTTTGGGCAATGCTTGGCTAAAATACATTGGCAAGATCACACTTGATTACGGTGGGAGGAGAATGGAGTTCACCCTTGGGGGTAGAATTGTTACTTGGAGCATGGGTGGGCTACCTAGAGAGGAGTTAGTGTGGGAGGACTATGATGAGGAGGCCTCTAGAGTTACAAAGGTTACCCTTGGGGTCAAGGATACTCTTTATGGAAGGGGATTGAAAGGATCCCCAGTTACGAATTGGGCGGCAAAAGCCATGAGTTGGAGGATAGGTGCCGAGATGAGGCACCAAGGACACACATGGGCACTCATGACACGCCCACAGCGCGCGCAACGACAACACCACAGCCATGCCATGGCATCAGCTCGCGCGCGCAAGCTAGGCGCCCCTGACAAGGTATGACGCCTCACCAACGCCCATGCTTGGCATGCCAGCCAGTCGGCCACAGACATGCCATGATAGCACATGGCCTCACCCATGACCTTGTCATGACACGGCGCAGCAGCAAGTCCTTGGCCACCAGCCAAGCCAAGCAGCAGCAGCAAGCCAGCAGACAAAGGAGTGCCATGACACAGGATGGCCACCACCAGTGGTAGAGCACCACCACCCCTATCGGTACTTGGTGGGGAATGGAAGAGGAAGGTACTAAGGCCCGGAGGAGTATCACCACCCATGGTGGTGCAAGCGGCGGCGGCGCCACCGTGGACGGCAGAGGACGACGGTGAGATCCCAACAATCAGGGAGGTATCTTAGAGATTAGTGTCCTTTTGTGTTATGATTGAATAAATCATATCTTCTAGATTTAGGGATCCTTTCCTAAACTCTAGAAGATTCATTTCCTTTATGTTCTTGATATATCAGGCATGTAATATCAAATCTGCTTGATTCAAGGGATTTGATTTAGAGTTGATTGTGATTTGAATTGATTTGATTGAGTCCATTAGGGTTTGTAAGCTCCTAAACATGTCTGTATAAACACCCTAAGGAGCATTAGAGTTATTCATTCAGAGAAGAATAGAGTCTTGGAGAGTCAGAGAGCTTTTGGGTTGGGATTTGGCCAAGCATAGACACGTATATGCTAAGTCGGTTTCAAGGCTAATAACCTTGTTACTTGGGATTCATTCTAGGCTAATAACCTAGTTTGGGTACCCGTTCTTGGGCTAATTAACCCTTGATCGGGATTGTTCTTGTATCTTGTGGTTCTTGGGCTAATTAACCCTTCACCACGTTCTTCGTTCTTATCAATAAACATCTCGAGTGTTCTCCATTCTGAGTGTTAGATCCTATATAACAGTTCGTGTGTTACAGATAACGGTTTAGAAGGATCGATTGGGGTGATCGTGTTCGAATCGCTTGGCGGGAATTGGCGTTGTTATGGTGGCCTAGACCGGGGTCCCTAACACGCGCGCCCAGCGCGCAATGCGTCGCAAGCGCGACAAACACTGGAAAGTGGAAACCACCTAATTGTAAGAAAAAGTCGCAAGAATATTTTTCACTAATTTTAAACCTTCTATGGCATCATGTTACAAATAATGCAGTTGGGCCCATGCACGATTGCCGGGGAAAAGTAATTTGTATGATCTGTTGTCATGATTTACTTCCATGCTAATCCTCTTAACTGCTGCAATGTTTGAGCGAATGCCTGGTACTTGCGGATGTCAGCATCACTCACACTCCTCCGAGCATACTTCATTGATTCCTCAAAATGGGCTGCCTTGATCTCCGCCACCTAATCCTCCACGTCCTCCTCCATTGCCTCAGGATTATCCCGTCTCCTCCGCTCTCTCTCAATGTCCTGCACAATGCACCAAAATATATATAATTTATCCTGAGTTGAACCTAGTGGAACCACGGGCAAAAATTCAGCTAGATGTTGAAGCCTATATTGGGAAGTACAGGAAGAGACACCAAATCATACCTTCTTGATATTCTCCCTTATGGCATATTTGCAAGCACGTAGGACATCCCGGTACAAAGGCAGCTGTGCAAACCCAGCTCTCGGGGTTTGAAACCCCGCGCGCGACAGCCCTGCGCAAGGCAAGCTCGTCGCGCGCCCCGCACACGAAGCGGAAGAGGAACCATTCTGCACGAGTGTTTCTACGCCTCATTTCTTTCTGTTTTACAGGTGATGTTTGAGAGGATTAAGGTGGAGAAGGAAGAAGGAAGAGGAAGAGAGGAACTAATTGTTCAACCTAGTCTCGCCTATGAGCCGAAACCAGATAATGAAACTGCTGCTTCAATTACAACTTCTGCTCCAACTGCTGCTCCATGGCTGTCGCGCGCTTATAGTAATTCTCATAGAACCCCCCACGCTGGATCATGGTGTCAGCTCTCAAACACGTGCTCAACGACGACATTAATGGCGTCACCAAGAGTTTTGACCAAGTTCAATGCCATGATTTCCGGCCTATTCCAGCTTAGAAGTGCATACGAGTAGGTTGTCACTAAGAAATCTGTGCGTTCATCAGAGGGTGAAGCTCTTCATAGACAAAAGAATCGACCAGAAACAAAAAAAATATTACAAAATAGCAAAAATCGGCTATGAGCGCGCGGCCTGCGCGCAAGGCCGCCTTCGCGTCCTTCTGGAATTTCGAGCAAACGGGAGAGGGATCGTTTTAATGAAACGGTGAGTTTTGATACTTAACGCCTCTTGTCAACTTTCATTTCTTTCGTTTTGTTTTTTTTAAGCTACCTTAATACCGGCCTTCAGATGGGTTCATTAATTCGTTGTCACCCATCCGACGTCTGGTTTGGACGTACTGGCTGATTCCCTCTTAGGAGGGAATCCGAGTCCCCTCTAGGCCCTACAGAAGTAAATGAGTTAGCAAAATGGATTTAATCGAGAGAGAATATGGCAAATGAAAATGTCCTTCTTTTCCTTTTCATCCTTATCCTCTAGGCCCTACAGAAGTAAATGAGTTAGCAAAATGGATTTAATCGAGAGAGAAAATGACAAATGAAAATGAACAATAAAGCTTAAGAAAGTACGAATGGTAATGGCTTGAGCAGTAAATTCTGAGTGTATAGCCCCCAGCAATGAGCATATAAGTTTGTTTCATGTATACTCTTTCCCGAAAGAATTATTGAAGATTGAAGTCTTTTACCTAAGCCATCTGTGAGACATTCACAGCATCATAAAGCCGCTCTGTCTCCATTTTTTGCCCAACTAGGTCGGTTGACATCTGTGAGAACATGAGTGCGACCTGAAAAAGAAAAAGGTATTGTGCTGAAAGAATGATGGCGGAAGTGTTGGTGTACTAAGTGTACATGTTTAAAGTGTTTGTAATTCGCATTTTCCAAGGAAAAAATTGAAGAAAAGAAAAGAAACAAACCATGAGTGATTTAGGCTTTGTACACTAGTATTTTGATAGAATTCAGAGGCATTACCTTCAGAACTTCTCTTGTGCAATCAGAAACTTGCCAACCATTGTCTTGCATTGAGAGTGGCCACGATCCTTTACTTATGTGCCGATGCATAGCTTTGAAGTCCCAGAAGGGTTTTCTCGGATCTAGAAGATAACACGATTTAGTTCAAAGCATTACTTCCGAGAAAACCCTTCTAGAAGATATTCGACATTGTCTGACCTGTGAAGCTTTCAAAAAGTCACGTGCTTTCCGAAGTGTTGGCCTATACTCAATTAGATTGCAGGAGAGAAATGCTTGGACAGCGAACACCAGATTCCATGTCTGACAGCCCATGCTTTACCTTGCAAAATTGAAGCGTCAGTTTTTTTTAAGGCATAACTAGCATATTTATATATTAAAGGATCAAAGAGGTTTAAAAATTTCAGATAGCTCAAAAGGGCGTACCAGACACTCCGAAGAGTGGGCGGGCCAATGAGCAGACGGACCCAAAAGTCCTACAAATTTCCAAAAGGGACGAAGAAGCCACATAGGTCATAAAAGCCACAAATGACAGATAGTTATTAGGCCTAAAAACAGGTAAAAAACAATAGAAAAACCAACACAAGTCATAAAAGAGAGGCTATCATAAAACACATAATGAAAACTAAGCACGCCCTAAACAAAGAGGCATGCCCAAACGGGCTAAAGTGCAACATAAGCTCCGGGAAAGACCCGGAATACTCTGGCCAGAACAGCGGCGGCAGCGCGTGGGGAACGGAGAAGGAGATCCACAGTGGAACATGTAGGGCAGGAGTCGCACAGTCCACTCCGGAGGAGAAGAGCGTGATTCAGGTGTCGGAGGGGCAGACACACACGACCCATAGGATCGACGAGTCAGATTCACGCGCAGTGCGTGGTGCGGGTGGAGCAAGACGCACCGCCTGTTGAGTATCGGGGAAGATGATCGTCATAGCTCTCTGCGTGCGGAGTCCAACCAGTCGGCGCGTGCGTGTCCAAAGAAGACGGAAACCACGGAGCACCGCTTGGAAGCCACCTGCAAGGAAAAACCAAAAAACCACCCAACCAAACCACAACCAACCGGACGAGAGGGAAGGAAATGGAAGAGGGAAAAAGGGGAGGAGAAAAGAAGAAGAAAAAAAGAGGGGGATGAAGGAGCCGGAGCTCCTCCTCCTCCGTAAGGGCTCGGTATTGCCGGGGTAGGCACAAGGCAGAGAGCGTTTGGGTTTTTTCGTTCAACTGTCCTATGAAAACTATGTATCTGTCTTATTCATTCAACCCCCGTACTGTTGTTAATTGAAGCATCAGTTAGTATGTTCTTAATCATATCCTGTAGGAGACCAATAGCTCAATTAAAGAGGCTAGGGGTGATTCTATATACAACCTACATTTTTAATCCGTCTTCGGCAACCCAGTAGTAGTCAGGAATTCTGGCCAAATGAAGCTTGTATGCCTCTGTATTTTGATCTTCAACCCAACAGGCAATC
This sequence comes from Myrica gale, assembly GCA_963930655.1. NCBI lineage: Eukaryota > Viridiplantae > Streptophyta > Magnoliopsida > Fagales > Myricaceae > Myrica > Myrica gale. The sequence goes on from OZ005616.1 coordinate 21,755,952, forward strand.
AAACATTATGCCTGTAAGAAAAGTTAGTACAGCTGATTTTAAGTTGATGATACCTCAAACACTTTTTGATTTTAAGTTTCTTTCATTCTATTCAACCTGCAATATACAGACCTTCTCTACACTTCCAATGGATAGGTATCTGGTGTTCTCGTCCTCGTAATATACATGATCAATTGCAGCTTTTAGTGCCTTCTTTCTCAGAATTGAAAAGGGCCAACGCTTCATAATAGGCTCTGCTACACGGTGAAGAAACTCCCATAACATATCTTGCATGAGGGGATGAGGATAGTAGAGATCCTCCTAAATTATCACGGCAGGTAATCCTTCTTTTTTTTGTCATTTAAAATTTTAACGATAAGTGCTGACGTGACAAAAATAAAGACATGTCAGCATCAATCAGATGATGTCACGTGTTTCGTGGGCTCATAATTGTCAAGTCACTTACCCGGTTATATACTACATCATTGCCTCCTAGACATGTAAGTGACACGTTATCATTTTTTCAAATATTAAAATTTTCTTATTAAAAAAAAAATCCGTCAATTGGGGTTAAGCGTGATTCAGGTGTCGGAGGGGCAGACACACACGACTCATAGCATCGACGAGTCAGATTCACGCGCAGTGTGTGGTGCGGGTGGAGCAAGACGCACCGCCTGTTGAGTATCGGGGAAGATGATCGTCATAGCTCTCTGCGTGCGGAGTCCAACCAGTCGGCGCGTGCGTGTCCAAAGAAGACGGAAACCACGGAGCACCGCTTGGAAGCCACCTGCAAGGATAAACCAAAAAACCACCCAACCAAACCACAACCAACCGGACGAGAGGGAAGGAAATGGAAGAGGGAAAAAGGGGAGGAGAAAAGAAGAAGAAAAAAAGAGGGGGATGAAGGAGCCGGAGCTCCTCCTCCTCCGTAAGGGCTCGGTATTGCCGGGGTAGGCACAAGGCAGAGAGCGTTTGGGTTTTTTCGTTCAACTGTCCTATGAAAACTATGTATCTGTCTTATTCATTCAACCCCCGTACTGTTGTTAATTGAAGCATCAGTTAGTATGTTCTTAATCATATCCCGTAGGAGACCAATAGCTCAATTAAAGAGGCTAGGGGTGATTCTATATACAACCTACATTTTTAATCCGTCTTCGGCAACCCAGTAGTAGTCAGGAATTCTGGCCAAATGAAGCTTGTATGCCTCTGTATTTTGATCTTCAACCCAACAGGCAATCAAACATTATGCCTGTAAGAAAAGTTAGTACAGCTGATTTTAAGTTGATGATACCTCAAACACTTTTTGATTTTAAGTTTCTTTCATTCTATTCAACCTGCAATATACAGACCTTCTCTACACTTCCAATGGATAGGTATCTGGTGTTCTCGTCCTCGTAATATACATGATCAATTGCAGCTTTTAGTGCCTTCTTTCTCAGAATTGAAAAGGGCCAACGCTTCATAATAGGCTCTGCTACACGGTGAAGAAACTCCCATAACATATCTTGCATGAGGGGATGAGGATAGTAGAGATTCTCCTAAATTATCACGGCAGGTAATCCTTCTTTTTTTTGTCATTTAAAATTTTAACGATAAGTGCTGACGTGACAAAAATAAAGACATGTCAGCATCAATCAGATGATGTCACGTGTTTCGTGGGCTCATAATTGTCAAGTCACTTACCCGGTTATATACTACATCATTGCCTCCTAGACATGTAAGTGACACGTTATCATTTTTTCAAATATTAAAATTTTCTTATTAAAAAAAAAATCCGTCAATTGGTGTTAAGCTGGATCGGACAACAGCTCCATTCTCCTTTTAAAAAAAAAATTAAAATATAAATTAAAAAAACGCAAAAACAGAAACGTGAATTGGGTTCCATTCAGTTTGCCCCTTCTTCTTAAAATATATATATATATATATTAAAAAATGCAAAAACAGAAAACGTGAATTGGAGTAAGCGGAACGGCTCCATTCTCCTTTAGAAAAAAATAAATGGCAGACAAAGAGACCTTTATACACAAAAGCATGCTGAAAATACCAAAAGGCTAGTTACATCAGCTCATTTACCTTTATATATATTTTAATTTTTTTTTTTTTAAGGAATTCACGTTTCTATTTTTGCGTTTATTTTTAATGTATATTTTTTTTAAAAGGAGATCGAATGGCGCCCTTACCTCCAATTACATTTATGTTGTTTTATTTTTAAAAAAAATGACGATGCGTGAGGCAATGACGTGGCATATAATCGGATAAGTAACTTGACAATTATGGGCCCATGAAATACGTGACATCATCTTATTGGTGCTAACGTGTTTATTTTTGTCACGTCAGCACTTACCGTTAAAGTTTCAAACGACAAATGAACGGAGGGGCATATTGTGACTTTGAAATTTACCACATCAGCCAATTTTCCTTACTACAGCAACTGCTAAGTTTTTAGCTGGTGTGACCATTCCGTTTGGAAAATAAACGGATCTCTGATAGAAATGTTATTTTGTTAAAAAAATGTAAACATAAAGACTAAAATTTAAAAAAAATTAAACTCAAAGATAAAAAACTAAACTGCTAAATTCTCTTATCTCAAAGGTATGAATATGATTTTGTTTATCTCGTTAACATATCTACCATTCCTGCATACCACACGATCTCACATACACAGATGCATTTAAGAAAAAAAGAAGAGAGACAAGACAAAACACTCTTTTTGTACTCTATGATCTCACATACACATAGATGCATTTAAGAAAAAAAAAGAGAGACAAGACAAAACACTCTTTTTGTACTCTATCTCTCCTCACACGAACTCACCTTTTTTCTGACACTCGCGACTGGCCGGAATAGGGCTGCACAACCCCGGTGTAGGTGTCGGTTTTGGCCAAAATCGGCACCTACACCGGGTAGGCCGATTTTAAAATAATTGTCACCTACACCGTTAATGACAAAAATTGGCCCTTATCGGTGGCGGTTTCCGATTATTCTACATTCATATTGAGCCATTTTTTTAGCATTTTACGCACTTGACCCAATTTATTTTTTTTCTTTTTTCTTTTTGTCCATTAATCACACATCATTAAATCTATACTAATGAAATCAAAAATCAAAATTGGGGCTTTGTACTTATGCACAATCTTTTAACAAGGGATATGAGAAACCATAAATGGTAAGCAACAAGAGCATCTATTGATATCGCCCTACCAAAAAGATGCTATACCTTCTTGCACATAGAAACTAGACAGGAAACAACATGCAATAAAAAATCCTTTCTATCCCCCCTTCTTCATTTAACAAACCAAAGAAAGGGAAACAACTTTCCAGATCATTCAAAAGACCAAATCTAGTAGGCCAGTTCATGTTCAACTCAAAAGAAAAAAAAATGCAAGAAATGAAATTGGGGTAGGAAGGAAGAAGAGGGAAAAACTCACAGAGGATCTATCAAGGGAGCCAAACTTGAAACATCCTCTGAAAAAGATTGGAAAAAAATGATCAAAGAGCTGAAGCTCAAGCTGACAGACCTGCAATTTAAGTGTGTCAATCAAAATGTGGCTCAGAAAAGCAAAGGGATCTAAAGAACATTTATGGTCATTAAGAAGTGAAATACCTAAAAAAGCAACGAGCTTTAAAAATAAAATAATGAAGCATAGCATGAAACTAAAATCTGCTAATTATGCAATGAAATCTATATTTGAAAACTTGAGGGAACCAGGTTCATCAAACATGATGAAGGTAGTACCAGTTTCCCATCATCAACAATTGAAAGGTCAAACAAGTTGCAAAATTTATGTGCATGTGAGATTAATACATAAAAACAATATTTTCTGAGTCCATGCAAGAATACAGGTATAGCAGAAAACCATAAACTGATTTCACGGTAATCATAAGTAAACAAGTACATCTCCAACTGGGTGAGAGAAGGTACTCACTTGCCTAGCATCCACTGCATAAGAAAACCATTTATTAGGCTCAATGAGATTTTGCATTACTTCATGGATGTCCCTGGAAACTCCAATGTCAAGACCATAAACATGAAGTCAAAAAGGTAATCCTAGACACCAAAAGAATGATAACCTTTAGGAGCTGTCAATTAAGGCAGAGAAGTGAGCCCTTCTAATGGTAAGATGAGGATTTGCTGCTGTGCAAACTTCTATCACTTCAAAGGCAATGTTTTCACCTTCTCTACCACACTCTAGCCACTGGCACCTCCTAACTTCCTTTTCCGCGTCCTCTGGATATCCAACTTTTCCTAAATTGATAAAAAGACAAAACAAACAAACAACAAGATTGGTCCATAAATTCTCTGTAGAAATGAAAGCAATAGCACTAATACTAGATATTCAATAGATTCATATTCCAGTAATAGGGGAGGTTTAGTTCCTTATCAAGCATACTGAGAAAACAGACCTAACTAAAACTTCATGTTAACAAGAAAAGCACCCAATGAATCAAACACCTCTTTTCTTCCCAAATAAGCAAATTTTATCAAACCAAACATAAGGCACTGAGAGCCAGCCAACAAGGAAAAATCTGGAAGAACCTGAATAAATTTGAAAACAAAGAGACTATTGGTTTCATGTAGATCATCCGTGTACAAACACATTCCCAAAAAACATTAACATTCCTAAACGAATTATTAAATAGAACAAACCGTAAAAACAACAAATAAGAAAACATTCAGCAATCATACCTAAACGGGAGCAAAATAGGAGCTGCAGGCGTGGAGGTCACTGGTCGGCAAGAGAGGGAGGGGAGGGAGAGAGAGAGAGGGTGCAGGTCGCAGGGGGCTGGCCGGCTGGGAGGCGGGCCGCAAATGGCGGGCCGGTTGGGGGGCAAGCTGCAAAGGGCTGGGGGGTCGCAGATTCGCAGGGGCCGGGGGGTGCGGGGTTTCGGTACTGGGAGGAGGATTTAAACTTCAATTAAACGGCGTCGTTTTGTAAAAAAAAAACGGTTCCCCGGTAAATGGCACCAGATTTTATAGAAAACCTCAAACCGATGCCGGTGCTACCGGATTTTTTCGGTGGGATTGTGTAGCCCTAGGCCGGAATATCAGTGGAAATATTACTTTATTAGAATGGGAAGACATTTGAGACAAGTACTCTTTTTGTATTTTATCTCTCCTTACACGTGAACTCACCACAATTTACACCTTTTCTACAGTTCTCACAAAGTCACGAGACAAGTACTCTTTTTGTATTTTATCTCTCCTTACACGTGAACTCACCTTCTCGGAACTCGATACTTACCCAAACTACTTTTGCTAAGACTTTCACACCCCTTTTTTTTTTTCTAAGAGACATATTATATATTGAAAAGAGTAACTACACCCAAACCAAAAGAAAAGATAGGGAAATAAAAACAAGGAAAAAAATTCAAGGGATGATAGTTTGGAGTAAAATTATAGAATTCTAATAAAATTGTGAATAATTATATAATTTTAGAGTGATTTTGGCATGCGTGTAAAAGTTGTTGAATTATATTTATGTGTTTTAAAAAAATAATTTTGAATTGTATTGGAATGCGTATTTTTATGATGTTGAAATCGTAAATATAAAAAGTAACATGCAAATAAATAAAAATTTGGGAACAAACATGCCCTAAATGTGGTTTTGTTTCTTGTTTGGCGGTTTCTCTTCACTCACACAAAATCAAGTGCTCTATCTCCTTGCGGCGTACGTAGTAGCTCGGGAGATTGCTCTATTGACATGCTTATTTGCTCAAAATTTTCAAAAAAATAAACATACTTCAAAATTTTCAATTTTTACACATACGCTTCAAACTTTTCACAAACTCTAAAAAACTTTAACTTTCAAAAGATTCTCAAAATTTTGAGAATATTCTCCAAAATTTTGGTAAACAAAATACCCTTAATTTATTCCTTGAAAAATGACAGAAAGCAGATCGAGTACTGCATGCATTTGCGGAAAAAAGACTTCTTTTTTCGTGCTCCTTTATGTTCTCCAGTGATCAATTTGATTTAATTTGTACGCCAGTAGGCACATTCAACACCTTTAGGTCTGGATTCATTAATTAGCAGAATCTTTTCATCAAGAAGCTACTAATTACGTGTTTACACGAAGTTGGTACATTTTTATTTTACGACAAGGTAATAAAATATTGGGTGGTTCAATTAATATTGAGCTCCCTACCGTACAAAGAAAAAGTCGACCTTGAATCCCCAATAATGGGAACTAGGGCTGTTCAAGGCAGATCACCAAAACCAATTGGGCCCGGCCAGTTTTGAGAAGGCCCAGTTCGGCTATCAACCTATAATCCCTAGAAACCGATGGGTTCGGCCTTGGAGAGAGACGATTTCACAGATTATGGCTGGGCTCATTTCAGTTTCGCTCTGCCTCTCTCTCTCTCGCCTCTCCCCACAACGTCATTACCCTCCTAGCTCGCTGCCTCCCTATACTATCGCCGGTCGTCGGTCTCTTCACCACCAACTCTCTACGTCTAGTTAAACCACTCGTGGATTATTTGGTTTACTGGGTTTGCTGAAGAAGATTTTGTCTAGCATGTTGGAGAAGCGGACTTATATACTTGGGTATATGATCTGGAAGAGACTGTCAAACAAAATGTCGAATGTATGCTTAGTTAATTTCGGTATCAGGAGGGAAGCCCTTCCTTCAGTTATTACTGAATGCCCCCACATTCATGGGCTGCCTCTGAAATCTAAGTTGTTTGTGCACTTTTTCAATTTGAAGATCAAGATTGATCCGGAAGAGTTTGCACGAGTGATAAAAAAAAAAAAAAAATGTAAGCACGTCCTTTTGCTCTACCGTTTCTCATGAAGATTCATTGAGGCTAGGCTGGCTCTGTGGGAGCCACAGTCTACTATGGTTTAACAAAAGTGTAAAGATGATCAGTACCCGCTCCATCCCTTTGGTTCTCGAGCATTGCTGCAACATAACTCGAATTTTGATATGGCATCTTCCTCACGCCTAAGCCTCCTTGCCTTACCAAATTTGATGGATAAATAGAGTAGTTACGATGTCTTGGGAGGGTGGAATTGGTGAGACCTGACTGTTGGATAGCTTGTACAAAGTGAGTTCACTTGGTAAAGCCCATAATATGTTTGATGAAATGTCCTAAAGAGATGAGTTTAGTATTATAAGGGTTAAATACATTTTTTGCCCCTCCTTCTATTGGGATTATGAGACTTTGCATCATATACTATCGGTTTTGTTACATTTTGTTCCTTAACTACCAACATTTTACACTTTGCACCCTCAGCCGTTAATTTGGATTAAGGCTGACAACTGGAAATCCGATCCTATTTTAGGACCGAAAATCCGATCGGATCGAATTTTCGGCCGACCGAATTTTCGGTTGTGCTTATATGGAGGACCGAACCGGACCACTTATAAGTGGTCCTGTAACATCCCAACCCAAAAGTCAAAACAGACATAGTTTGATTTGAAAGATAGGACTTTTCACCCTACTTACAAGCAATTATCCTCAACCAAGAAAAACTCAAAAGAATCTTTATTTCATCTTCATTAATCAAAGACGACGCTCTGAGCCCAAAAATTAGAATTAAAGAAATATGAATCCCAATTAGTCAGAGCACTACTATAAAATCCTTAAATACTACTCTTAACAAAAGTCTCAATAAACAGTTTCCCAAATAAGCAATAAAACTACTAAAGTCTCCAAAATAAAGCAATTATTACTAAAGTCTCGAGAGGGCTCTTTATTCAATAATTCTGCACCTTGCAACTAATCTTAGAAACTACAACTCGCGATCTTCTATCACTCGTTGCCACCAACTAGAGGTGGTTAACGGTAGTGTAGGTGACTGTTTGGTAAAAACCGTCACCGCAATTGAAGAAATCACATAATTGACACCGTCACCGCACCGCTAAGGCACAATAAGCGTCTTTGCCGGTGATAGTATTAACAGTAATGGTTATACGGTAACCGCTTAAACCGTATAACCGTTGTGCAAAAAAAAAATTTTTCATGAGCTTTTTCATTTTTTTTCACTGTTTTGAGTTGTTTAAATTTCCAACATAATATCATAATCAAATGAACAAATATCATAAAAAATTCAAATATAATACCATAATCATTAACAATCATAACAAATATAAAGTTGTCCAAAAGTATAACATAATATCATATTCAAACATAAAGACTAAAATTTAATAAAAGTGTCCAACAGTGTGACATAAATCAACTAACATATTCCAACAAAATCCTAACAAAAGTATGTCACATAATCAATAATCATCTCAAGTCTCAACTAGGGGTGGTTAATGGTAGTGTAGGTGACGGTTTGACAAAAACCGTCACCGTCACCGCAATTGACGGAATCACATATTTGACACTGTCACCGCACCGCTACGACACAATAACCGCCCTTACCAGTTGCGGTAGCGGTTTTAACGGTTAAAACGGTAAGCGGCGGTGCAAATGAACACCACTACCACCAACAACAAAATATGAAAGATAGGAAATAAGTGGTGGGCTACAACTATCTCACTAAGTAGCAAGTCAATTGGGGTAGGGGAAAAACAAAATTTTATCACAATAACCAAAATCCATAAAAACCATTGTGAGCCATACTAAAACCAAAATTTAAGTTGAAATAAAATTATCTAAGGTCATGCGACAAGGGAAATCACCAACGGTCACACAGACCTCTAGGCCACACAGACCTCTAGGCCACAAAGACCTTCAAATATCACGAGGGGTATTAAATTCTCCACAAATACCACAAGATATATTGGTCACATATACCACAAAGATACATTGGCCACACAGACCACAAAGATAAATTAGCCACACAGACCACATAGATATATCACTAGCACGTGGATAAATTTTTCAAGTATGCTCACAAAATAAATATATTCCAACAACCCAACATTTCAAGTTTGATATTTCAAAGAATTTCATGAAATCTAAACCATTTCATCTCTATAAAAAATTTGAACATTTTCCCCATTTAATGAATCAAAACCATCTAAAAATAGTGCACATTTTAAGAATCTATTTCACCAATGACGAGAGATTTAATCTCGCATAAAGACATATTTTTAAATCAATTTCATCTCACAGAATAATTAAACATTTCGTGCAATTAGATTTCACAGAATATAAGAGAGATAAAATCCCATTGAAAAACCACTTATCTCAAAGCTTAACCGAAGCTTAAAATTTCACAAAGAATTGCTGAAGAGACAATCAACACCTAAAATCCATTTAAAACATCAGTCATCTCTTCATCTCAATCCTCACACATCTCCAACGAAATCTAACAATAAAATTTCAGCAACAAACACACCAGAACTCCATCAGCCTATAAGAATATGCTAATCCACAATCACGAAATCTCCTCAAAACCACATTTATTACCCTACAACAAGCCAAATCTAATATGTAAAATCTAGAAATTCAAATCTAAAACTCCATCAAGGATAGAAACTTGGAGAAAACTTACCCAAATGCGCTGACGAAATTGTAGAAAAATCGCCTAACACATGAAGAATGGCTCTCCAACGTTGTCTCTAAAATGACATAACCCAAATCAATCCAAAGCAATACAACTCTTAACCAAAGATTAAATAAAACCTACCTCCAAAAATCACTCAACCCCTGCAAATCGCGTCTCCAAAGGGAACAGAAAGAGAGTGAGAGAGAGTGAGAGAAGAGAGAGAGAGAGAGGTTCAAATGAGAGAAAACTCCAACGTTGGACGGCGATTTTCGAAGATAGCAAAGATCCACACTTAAAAATCTCTAAATAGGTTTGCAAATGGCGGAGATTTGTTCAAAATTTAAAGAGAAATCAAATTTTGAATAAGAGAGGAGTTCGGCATTTAAAGGTTTGAAATTGAACAAAATGTTCAGTTTCGTGAAACCTGCGGAAGGGATAACTTATCCCTAACGCACTATATCACTTTTCAATTTTTTTTTACAATAGCGAGTATTACAGGTCCGGTCCGATCCGGTCAAATGCAGTTCGGACTAGTTTCATTTTTAAAAATTTTTTAAAATTTTTTTTGGTTAATTTCGAAGGGGGAAGTGTATATAAAAATGTAGAATTTTAGTTTAGGTTTAAACTAAACTTTTTAAGTTTGTAATTTGCATTAAAAAATATAAAATCTTTTTTTATTTATATTAATTAATTCGGTTCGGTCCGGACTGGTTTGTCAAAAGGTATGGACCGGACCGCAAATCTGGTCCGGTTTTGCGATCTGGTTTTGTTCAACCCTAATTTGAATATAAGTTACTATTTTAGTTATGTGAAATGACAACTTTACCCTCATATTTTTTTTTTTATAATTATATTTTGTATGAGGGTAAATTTATCATTTCATTGAATAAAAATAGCAATTTCCATCCAAATTAATAGTTGGGGTTTCAAAATATAAATGGTTGGTAGTCGTGGGGCGAAATATAACGAAATTGATAATCTAGGATACAAAGTGTCAAATCCCCAATAGTCGAGGATGAAAAAGTATTTTTTTCCTTTAAGTAATTCCAAGAACCATTTTGCTCGAATGTCTCAGATATGCCAATTGTTATAAAACCATCACCACTTACGACTATCTGATAATCAGTACATATTCCAATCACACAAGAAGACAAGATTTTGTTGACGAATTGGAAAATTTTTTATGCAGCCTTAAAAAAAACTACTTTGGACTATCAACACCATTCGAAATCCACTAAGAAGAAAAACCATATAAAAGGTGATTCAGATAGTAACAAACCCTGTTATTGACTCTGATAACTCTGATGTAATAATCCAAGTATTAATCCTACTTGGACACACTCTGTGTAGCAACCACCTCAGAAAAATGAGGGGTTTAGATAAACAATGGGACGAGATCCTTTAGGTTACAAGTCGACCTCACAAAGTATATAAAGGTAACCTTAAATTTCAAGAGGAATAGGATTCTGAAAAGTTGGGTTTTTGAAAATCGTTAGTTCTCATTTGAGCTAGGGTCCAGCGACAGTTAGACAATTTTTTCTGTGAAGGTTTCGCTCAAGCGAGGGGTTGAGTATCAAGCGAGCGACAACAATCTGGGATTTGTCCTCAGACTTTGCTCGAGCCTCAGGCAAGCGAGACATCACTGTGAGGTTTTTTATAGAGCTCGCTTGTGCGTGGAGCATACAACTTGTATAATCCTTTTCTTGACCAACCTTTTAAGAAACTTCTTATTCTCTTGAACATTTTGACCAAACTTATTGATAAAGAATTGCAACTCAATTTGGCACGGAATTACACCAATACTCAAATACACTAAAAAAAATCATAAATTAATATCCAAAATTTCAAAAAATTTAATACAAACTCCAACCCTTTTCATACAATCTCCAACAAATTTTCGACCACAAAAAGTAGAAAATTAACATTTTATTAATATTTTCATTTTTGAGGTTTTCTTGAATGTGGTGTGGCGTGCTTTACATATATCACGTGCACGATGCATATATTGTGTGATGCTTCTGGTAGATTTTGATCGAGTCACGAGAGAAGCAAAAATTAAGGGGATGATGAATATTAAAAATATACATCCACCACATTTGCTAATAACTGCTGAGTGCACACGTATCTTACATGAACATTGGAAACATTGCATTACATTACTGAGGTGCGGAAATTTCTTTCTAAGAGAAGATTGAAGGAGAAACTGCCTTAGGACATATATTACAGTTTGCAACAGTACTGGACAATAGCTTATATACCTATGTATGTAATTGCTACGTATTTTCTATATTTCTTGCTTGCAGGAAAGTTGCATGTAATTGGAACAGACCATTTTCTTTCCACCTTATTTGTGCTGCTAACTTTAAGATGCAATCCATTGCTTATGCACCGATCAAGTATTTATGCAAACAGAACTCGTCTCCGATATTCTCCAAGAGCCCAGATCGGGAAAATGTTTCTGTAAGAAGAATAGTTTAATGTACAGTTCCTCATAAAAACTCCTGTGATTTCCTGCAGCCAATAATCAACAGTTTTTGCTGTGAGAGGAAGGACATCTTGGTATGGATGAAAATGTATTTATGAAAACAAAAGAAGGACAATGAAAAAAACAAAGGAAACACAATCAAGATATATACTTGAATTAACTTAATGTGTTGGATTTTGAATCGACATTCATTAATTACCTGTTGAGGGAAGTCACCGTCTTCCATTTGTGAGTTGATCAGTATCCGTACTGCTCGATGAATTGGTGTCGGATCTATTGTGGCCTAAGTTTGCAAAATAAAAAATCGGAATCAACATATGATTTTTATTTATGCCATCGAAATTAAAGCAGTCATATTCTTGAGTATCTACGTTTTAATGCTTATGCAGCAATGTTATAGGTGAAGAGCAAACGATGTTAAGATGCAGTTCTTAATCATTGCACTGACCTGCCCAGCTTCAATGAGGGATAACACAGCCCATGCAGTTTGGACCAAATTTGCTCGATTGCCCTCTATATTTGTCCACACCTGTTTCAACAATAACTTAATTACTTGAGCTCTTTCTCATCGGCATTATTAACCTTTTAGTTCTTCCTTTAATCTTTCTCGTGGCTTAATTTTTGAAATTCAAGATGAAGCAAACTGTCCATACCTTGTTTTGGCTTGATAAGTAACTTTCTCCCCATCCACCATCAGGCAGTTGCTTTGACAGCAAAAATTCACAAGCTTTACGCAATGCAGGACAATTTTGGTAGTTTCTACCACAGGCTGCAAGTGCTCCTACAGCAAACCATGTACCATAGGTGTAGCAGATCCCCCAGTGACCATACCTGTATAAGTTCATTTCTTGCTCAGATTACTAATGTTCTACTCCACTAATGCTAACATTAACAATAAAAGAAAAGGGTAATTCACGAAGTCTCCTGATCAGATAGGAGTACTAGGCTACTTTGTATTTCCGATATCTAGAGATGGGTCAATTTTAAAAGAAAAATGGGTAGCCATTCATCAAAGTAGTATCTCTTCAACATACAATATGTGACATGACGTATTACCATGATCCATCGAGTTCTTGGACATCTTCAATGTATTGTAGTGCCCTGTAAATAGCACAATCTATCTCGATCCTCCGGTGCTTAGGATAGAATTTCCTAAAGAGTGTAAGACCTTGAACTGCTGAGGAAGTGCACTCGACATACCTAGATGATGACAGTTATTATGTTAGGAAACAAAACTGACTAATACTGTGATACATATTTCGTACTGAAGTCTGAAGGTATCTTACTCTCGCTCAATAAGAGTATCTTCAAAGAACTCCGTGGGGTTGAACTTCTGCAGAAACAGATACGAAAAGTACACTAGTGAATGCAGAGTTAACACAATGTTTTCTTGTCATTGCCATGACCAGGTTGGCTTGTGTGAAAAATCCAAGATGCGTGAAACATGCTAGGAAGAGAAACTCATAGCTTGTTGCAGAAGTTACCTCCAACCAGAGGAATGCTCTTTGAGGTTCCCAAGCTGGGAAACCACCACTGCTACTCTATATGGGCAATTGAAAGACGGTCAATTTTGTAACATTTTGAAAAGATCAAAGATAATAAAGTTGTAAAAGTGAAATTGCTACATAATAGACAGGCAGAACTTTTGATCATTGTTCCTGGGCGAAAAACAGAATATGTAATGTTGAAAAATTACTTGTAGTGAAAGAATGACATTCACAGCATCATAAAACCGCTCTGTCTCCATTCTTTCCCCAACCAGGCCTGAGGACATTTGTGAGAACAAGAGTGCAACCTGTGAAAATATTTTACCAAAATTAAATTCTTTCTTCTAAACAAACCTTGAGAGTGTTTAGTTTTGGTTTACATGGGTTTGATGAAGTTGAGACATTACCTTCAACCCTTCTGCTGTGCAATCAGAAACTTGCCAACCATGATCTTGCATTGAGAACGTCCATGCTCCTTTACTTATGTGTCGATACATGGCTTTGAAGTCGCCCGAGGGGTTATCTCGAACCTAGAAGATAACATAATCTAGTTTAGTCAAAACAACAAATTAGTTTGCATGATTATCCTCATAAAGCCGTGCAAGGGCTATTGATATATATTCAAACCTGTGAAACTTTCACAAAGTCATGTGCTTTACGAAGTGTAGTCCCATATTCGTCATTTAGATTACAAGAAAGAATCGCTTGAATAGCAAATCCTGCATCCCACATCTGACAGCCGAAACTCTGCATAACATAAATAAGGCACTATTTAACACATATGCAGGTAAAAAAGTACGATTCAAATTGATCAAGATTTCACATTCTCCAGGCTTGAAAAGTTGCGTAATTTAATCAGCCTTCTCAAATGTTCATGCATTATGCTAATTAAACTTTTTTTTCTTGTTCCATAGGAAAAGACCGGCTACTAAGAGGGGCAGGGGACCTTCATATCACCTGAATTTTTAATCCATCTTCAGCAACCCAATAGTTGTCTGGAATTCTGGCTAGATGAAGCTTGTATGCCTCCCCATTTGGATCTTCAGCCCAGCAGGCAATCAAACACAGTACCTTTAATAAAACCAACCCAAACAAATTAGTTGATTGATGACACATCAAATACTTCGATTTTGCACTCTTTCATTTTGATAGGAATTATTTAAACCAGTTTTTTTTACCTTTTCTACGCTTCCAATGCAAAGGTATCTGCTGTTCTCATCCTCGTAGTGAACATGATTAATTGCAGATTTTAGCGCTTTCTCTCTCAACATTGAAAACGGCCAACGAGACAGGACAGGCTCTGCTACATGGTGAAGAAACCCCCACAGCATATCTTGTATGAGGGGATGCGGATAGTAGAGATCCTCCTAATGACCACATATGCCAAGTTTTTCGTCAAACATTATAAAAGGATGGTCAATAAGCAAAATGAGGCTTTGCAATACAGAGAACAGGTGCAAAAAATTTAATACTAAGTTCAACAAACCTTTGCAACTGTATTCCGGGCTTTATTCCAATTGATTTGATCGTAATGGTCATTATATAGCTCCTGTCTTAGTGATTGAATCAACTTAGTGTTTGGACCAACAAACCTCTTCCCATATAGATAAGACATTGGCATATACACTAAGCGACAGTAGCATAACATTTTGCCTGCATCGAGTATCAGATACATGTGTCAGTCCAACTTCTGCGTTACTATTTCCCGTAGTATAATAGTACTGCTGCATATTACAATGTTTTCATTATAGCAGAAGAAGTGAGTGACAAGAACCTGGATGAATGGGGAAGATGTCTGGAAGAAGCCAGAACTCTGGGGGCAGCGGATTGCAGCCTGACCATTCATACAATCCTAGTACCTATATATGGAAGGAGGCAACTGAGTTTTCACTTCAAAATTAGACCTATAAGATTCTTGTACTTCATTACTTTACAGCCATGGCTCTCGATATGGAACAGATTATACTAGGGAATCTAGAAATGTAAAAGCGTCATTTGGTAACATGTTGTACATCATTCATCCAGATCTTAAAGCTATAAGTTTAGATCTGATCATGTTATACTAATATACTCAAATATCTGACTATAATTTGACTCTATGGTAAGATTTGTAGTTTGTTAATACAATATGCAACACAATTTGTTTCTTCAAAATATTTTCCACATCTTAAAGCAGTGATATTTTTACGCAAGCACAAGAGATAAGTCAATTTACTAACTCTTTTTTGTCCATATGTATTTAGAGATCTTGACAACTAAAATTATATACCCTTCTGTTTTTCACTTTCAGAATGACTTGAGCTAATAGTTTTAGGTGTCAGCAAGATAAGATGAAAACAAGATAATGAGCTGCTCAGAAGAGAAACAAAATAGGATAATAGGGTTCAAAGGGTTGTACCGTGACCCAAAACTTCCCCCACGATGGAATTGCCACTAAACCACCATGGTCAAGGATCCATTTCCGACCTCTAGCCATAGCCCTATCTTCACCATCTTCATGTTCCTCTCCAAGTAGTCTCAGAGCAATGTAACTCAAAGCCGAACCAAACATTGTGCTGTGACCTTCTATATGGAAGCCCCACCCTCCATCTTCGTTCTGTCACAATTAGCACAAGTTATTGTACAATTTCAAGTAAGCCAACTCTTTATCTAGGTTTCAAAATTCAAGGCAATTCGAGCTGAATTCTAAGTTCTTTCAACATAGACTAGCATTCAGTGTTTTAATAAAAGAAAGAACCGCACAGAATGGTACCTGATGATTATACAGATATCGGATAATTTCCTTCTGGTGTGCTGGTGAAAGTACCGCATTCAGAGATCCGGTAACGTATAATGCCATTACCTGCATATGGGAATCATTCCTTATGAACATAGATTCAATGTAACAAGTCAATGGGTTTACTGGTTCAGGCAACCGCATATTCCAAAACAGAACTACGAAAATATAGAAGTGCCTTGCAAAACGTGTGTATGACTTTATTTAACAACACAGAAAGCTCGGCCATATTTTCCTCTTTATTTTCTCTTATGTTCTCTAGGAGCATTTTTATGAGAGGTAATACAATAAATTGTAACATTGGAGACAGTACTTTATGGATGTTCATATCCATGTCAAGCGGCGTAAAAGTTTAGGCAAACATTCATATATGGTCGCGAAAAAAACTTAATAAACGAAAATACATACCAAGGGCTGAAGGAAAAACAATGGGCCAGCAGATTCAGCAGGCCAATGGCCATCGTGGGATTGAATGGAAGAGTAGAAGGTTAATGCTCTTCTCAGCGTCGTTATCACTGCCTCCTCTGTTATCACCTCTGTTTCCTTCACTGTCACTGGTGGTGGAATTGGTCCACATGGGTTCTCCTTTCTAAGCTGTGAGATTCACACAACAAACAGTGAGAGAAATGTCCCGAGAGGTAAACTTTTCTAGATTCCAAAAAAAAAGCCACAGCCGTCTGATTCTAATATACTTTTGGCCAGGTATTAAAGCTAATATATTCATAAATACCACGGTCCACTTCTAAACTCATATGAAGAAAAAGAAACACCCCGCGTGTGAGGAGCTCGATGTGTGCAAACTCCGCTGGATGGAATTGCAAAACAAGATGGCGGGTGTTCTTAGCCAGAATCACGGGGTGGATGGCTTCAAAATTGGTGAATAAGTGATAAAAATAAAAGTAAAATTTTGAAGTTTGTTTGATAAAAGTAAAATTTATTTAAATTTTTAGGTTTTCAAACCCCTTAATAATGTCTCGATTTTACAACCTGTTTCACGTAACTTTCTAACGTGTAAAACTCAATCACAAAACTTCATGGAAATCTTCTCTCATGTGTTCCCACGTCCCACCGTTCCAACTTTGGCTGTCTATATCTACGTTTGAATCCATATGCATGCATGTTTTTTCTTCTCTTAGCATCATGAAAAGGAAGACTACTTTGTCCGCGGGCCTCCTGCTTCCGACAGCTTCTTGATTTTTCAAGGACGCCGCAAGAATAATTTGACACTGGGTATGTAGTCCAAAATTCCCTGTGATTCGAATAAGACGTTTCGTCTATATGATCTTTAGACGTTTCGGTCTAGACTATCCTTTCTTTTAGTGTTATATACGATTTCTATAATGTGCCCTTTTCCGACTAATATATTCCTATTAAAATATTCCAAACTGATTTATATAATATGGAAGAAAAATGCATGGTTTAGAATAAGGGCCGAAACGATTTTTAAGTTTGTAAAATATCCTAGAAGGCATACTTTCCGTGTTTATTTTATTCCTGTAGAAACAATTAATTAGTGTTCTTGTAATTATAATTAGTGTCCTTCATGTTTGGTGTTTTGTTTACCCTAAAATCAAATGAGTATCTATAAGTATCTAGTGAAACCAAACCTCTTATCTGCTAGGTGCACGCCGGCTAGTACTTTCTACTCTCATCCAAGTCGTACTTTCTACTCTCATCCAAGTCGATCGCATGAATTCCGAGCCTATGCGTATCGAGCTCAGACGAACATAGTCCAACTATAATGCACTCGGACAAAGCTTGGACACATGTAACAGTGCGCCTATCAGCGCAGTTATGAGGTAACTCTTGGCAATAATGCTGCTATAAGATTTATTAACTAGGGTCTAGAATTTGATAGCCTTGCCCCCTAACCATCTTGTCCAGGCCGCTCTGGTGCGGCATATATATATATATATATATATCTGTGTGTGTGTGTTCTTATTGGTCGAGCCGGTCTCTTGAAACTTACTTTTTCTCTTTCGAAAACATGAAGCATATTATCAGTCAACATTGAAGAAGAAAACCGGAACACTTCTTAATGATCCGCCTCTAGCTAGCATTAACGCTTATAGGGAGCACTAAATTTCCGTGTTTAACTAGAGTGACAGTGGAAAAGATCTGCTAACCCCTCCTCTGCTCCGTTAGTATTCGACAATGGCTAGATCAAAACAGAGAAAGAGAGAGAGAGAGAGAGAAGGGAATAGACTCTAGATCTCTCTTTGCACATCCGGAAAATATCCAATTTCATAGTCCTGAAAGAAACTATATGGGATAGAAAAGACAGAGATCATAGGTACGTACCTGCATCCTCATCAAAAGATCAGCACTCTGTTTCGTCCGAAACCGATTTTTTTTAAACTCCTCGCGGACCCTTTCAACTTCAGCACGTTCTTCGGGTGTACCAGCCTCAGGGTCGAATTCCCAGTGTTGCCGCCCAACGAAATTGTTCAGGCTCACCAGCCCTGGCCCTCCTTCGGCTATCTTCAACTTCCACATCGTCACGTAATACAATCTGACAAGATGATCATTACCGAATTAGCACTGATATACACATAATAAAACGAGAGAGGGAGACAGTACGTATAGATTCCCTAAGAAGTTTGAAAGCCATTAGCTCCGGTAGAACTAATTGGTCACCTTTTTTGTATATAGAGAACTAAAATATCGTAATTCGTCCGCAAA
This sequence comes from Myrica gale, assembly GCA_963930655.1. NCBI lineage: Eukaryota > Viridiplantae > Streptophyta > Magnoliopsida > Fagales > Myricaceae > Myrica > Myrica gale. The sequence goes on from OZ005616.1 coordinate 21,774,800, forward strand.
ATACTCTTTGATAAGAGTGACTCTCGTAAAAGAAATTATTAAGATAGCAGATATTAGTATAACATGCTAAAAGAAGTTGGTCAGTGCTGCTCTCGGCCAAGATAGCATAACATCTCTGAATTTCTTTTAGAGAAATGAATGCCAAGGGACAGACTGATACTTCTTGCATACCTTAAAATGCCCAGAGACCAAGAAGAGTTCTAAAGTTTGTTCCTTCAGATAATTGCCAAGAGGCTTAGAGAAAGAACACTTGTTGGGATGCAGTGTATTCAGCATGAGGCCACTCCCTCCTATATATAAGTAGAAGAGAGATCAAGGAGGATGGAGTAGCAAAGGGTGGTAGGTAGGCTGGTGTCAACATGTCTTTTTTTTTTTCTTTTTTTTTTTTGCTTCAGCAAGCTAGTCTCTTTAGATGTGCTGCAGTCACCCTCTAGAATATAGATTGATTGGTTGCACGCGTTTCTCAGGAAGTAAGAAGTTTCGTGAAAAGGGCTAGTTGCAATTTTGTCGTCGAAAATATATACCATCAGAGAGTTTGACAAACTCTGCAAAACCACGCAGTCGAATTCCCAACCCTTTTTCTTTTTTTGATCTTTCTCTTAAACGTTTGATTGATACCTTTGACAAGATTCAAAACCATCCAAAAAAAAAAAGATTCAAAACCATCCATGGCATTGGGGAAACACATCCAACTTTAGGAAGAAATCACCCTTTTGGCCGTCTTTTCTTTTGGATTGTACACATGACTCACCCACTATATAGCTCCTCTTTCATAAATTGACTTCAACTTGTACACGTGGAGTTGTGTCAAGCTGTAGGTGATCATGACATTGCAAGTGGCTTAATAACTTGACCATGCATGGTAATTGGCCATTAACACAATTATATTTCTGTCTGAATTTTTTGAACACTAAAATTTATAATAACCAAACATTCAGAATCTGTAAAAAAAATCAACAGAAATTCCAACATCTTTTAAAAAATTCTATCAAATTATTCTCTCCATAAGCGTTCAACAACCTCGAATACTTTTTTAGTATAAAATTTTCATCAAATCGTCTTTTTCTACACTTTTACAAAGTCCAATAAAAATAAATATGGATAAATACACTTTGCCCCTTGTCTTTGTGGTCATTTACACTTTGCACCCTGATGTTTTATTTTTGATACATTGGACTCATTATCTTCCACATTTTTGCAATCTAGACCCCGTACTCGATTTGGCCGTCTAAATTGACAGATTTCGCCAACACGTGAACCGGTCGACCGCTACAAAAATAACGTGAGAGGCATGACGAGTCGGTCGACAGGTGCATGTAGCGGTCGACCGGTGCAATGTATCAAAAATAAAACATCGGGATGCAAAATGTAGATGACCCCTAAGACAAGGGGCACATTTTTATTTTTGGTACATTGGACTCATTATCTTCCACATTTTTGCAATCTAGACCCCGTACCCGATTTGGCCGTCTAAATTGACAGATTTCGTCAACACGTGAACCGGTTGACCGCTACAAAAATAACGTGAGAGGCATGACGAGTCGGTCGACAGGTGCATGTAGCGGTCGACCGGTGAAATGTATCAAAAATAAAACATCGGGATGCAAAATGTAGATGACCCCAAAGACAAGGGGCAAAGTGTATTTTTCATAAATAAATATATAATAAAATATCTTTAAAGAATTTCACATCCAATCTATATAAATATTCACACTACTATTAAATTTAAACAAACCAATGTTTGGGAGTAGCTAGGCCATTCATTAAAATTTTATTACCATTTTTCTAGACTATCGAAATGGGAGACATTAAGGACTTTAAATTTAGTAACGCGTGGTTGATTTACTAACTACTGGCAATCTTGTTTTGAAGTTATAGATTGCTTTGGTTTATATGTTTAGAAAGCCGAATATTGACCCGTAATTAATTTTTATTTATTTATATATAATAGGGAGAACTAAATTGCGATGAAATGCATGGAATCTGGTTCACGACCTGGTTTGATCAATGATCACTGTAGATTTTAGGAGACCAAATTTTGTGCAAAGACAAATTGTGCAAAGCTATACAAAGTAACGACTGTAATTTAAAGAACCAAATTCACCTGATAACATCATTTAATGAAGTGAGGAGATAAAATAAAGTGGTCAACTTGACTTGATTCATTAAATAATGTGACCAGTCTTTTATTTTTTAAATCACAACCATCACGTAAGTGCACAGAATCTTTTTCTCAATTTCAAATGCGAGAGTTACGTACTTAATAACATTCCCTTCATTCTTGGCGAGCCACCAACTAGGTTCTATAAACTAATCACCAACTGACACTTGGTACGTCTACCACGGATAGAGAGCAATAAAAAAGGACTCGTATAATATGTTTCTATAATTATTGTCTATGTACTTCGTTTTGTTTGTATGATTATATCTCCACATTGTATACTCGAGGTGGGTGCAAGATCATCACCATCCAATCAATATCGATATATATATATACATGCTGGCTAATGATCAAATTATCAAGTTTCCAAGAAGCACTACAAAAAAAATTGAAAGTAAAAGTGAAATTTTCATAATCAAAAGTGAAATTTTCATCCGAGGCTCCATCAACATAAGCTGTAACTTTTCGTGACATCTAATTTCGTCACTAAAAACTAATTTGTGACAGCTAATTTCGTCACTAAAAGACACTGTGACGGCAAATTGTGAACATTCGATCATTCTTGAAAAATAAATGACCTATCGTAAATTTGATAATTTGAAGACAGCGAACGAAGGTCTGTTTTGATGATACGTTGATAACACTAACTCGATTAGAGGTCTTGGAATAGATTAGAGGTCTTGGAATAGATTATCGATCGGTCCTCATCACCAATCGATCGTCTATTCCAATACGATCAATCATAGCATCAATTTTGATTGGACGTTCGTTATTGACCGATTGAAAGGGAACGCGTAGACGTGTGATCGGTAAGCATGGACGACATAATGTGTATGTGAAGCAATCGAATAAGTCATGTTTTCTATCGGACGGATTGTGGTGGACGATCGGACGGGATAAAGTGGACGATATGAAGGTTAAATGTTTACGGTTGCATGTTTCTGTGTACATGTCCGATCAGTTGTCTAGACGATGGAACGTCTAAAGGGATGGTAGAACGTGTTTTACGGAATAGCTTTTTTAAGCTTTGAGAGATTTTGCATAAACTCAGTGGATTGCTAGCAGCTATAATCCCTAATCATACAAAGGTAATCATAAAACAACAATATGGTATGTGTCTCACAAACAAAGTTGAGTATTACCTACTTGGGGTAACATGTTCGTTATTAACATGTTGCTATAGCTTTTTTTTATTGAGCTTGTGGGACAAGTTTATATATACATGGATTTGGTGAGATTGCATCACTAGATAAGATAAGCATTTGAAGTTCTGATGAGATTGCATTTTATAAGAATAAACACTGGTTGTGATACTCAAGTAAGTTCAAAAATCTCAAAAAACATGATCTTTGAGTTATGATTATATTTTTGTTAATAAAAGACGGTGGCACGTCCAAATTTTATTAAATATCCTCACGTATGGTGGAGGAAAATCGTGGTAACAATAAAATTTTGGTCGGCTACAATCAAACACCGAAAGCCAAACTAAAGTCCACACAGACCTAACCAACTCAGCAATATATAAAAACTATATTTATTATTTCCAAAAGAGGAAAACAATAAAAAGCAAAGGAAACACACAAAATAGAATGAAACTAAGAAATTTTCAAATAAGGCAAACTAAGCTTATCAGTTTGAAGTATGCCGCGTAATTTCATTGAGAAATCCGCCATGTGACTCTAAGTTGTCAAAATTTCCTGAGCATCAAGTTTTGCTAGATAGTCAGTAGGAGCATTTCCCTCTCTAAAGATATGTATCACTTGAAAAGGATATGTAAATAAACATGCATGATATTCTCGAGTCTTGATGAGACTATATCTCTTGAATAACTTTAATCGAGATTTAGGGTGCAGAGGCATTATAATTTTTTATAGATGTCTGTTGCAATAAAAAGAAAAATACCATGCAAGGAGGTCGTCCATTGTTTATTTAAGTCACCATTTGAAAGAGAAAAACAACTCAGAGATTTCAGATTTTAATTACTAACTTTTTCTCTCATACAATCATCTTGAACCTAACCTTCCGTTGTGAAGCTTTCAGAGTACTGAATGAGTTTGACTGCTGGAGTTCTATTGTTAAAGAACGAGACCATTCGTTAAGAGTCTATACGCATAATAAATAGTTAGTTAGCTAGTATCAGTTGCGCAGCGGAATTAATTCTTGTCGAAGATATTTGAAATCCCCACAGTAGAATACTATACCGGTTCTCATAGCCATCATCGAGAAATTGGGCAAAATTAAGACCACAAGTCATAACCATTTTTAAAAATCAGAAGTAGATGTAAAACGACTGATGATCAGGCATCGCATGTCAAACAATGAATATTAATGCACTTCAAATTGGAAACGACAGGTTGTTTTCTTTCACTTGTGGAAGTGATCAAAAATTGTATACGTGGTAGAAATGGTAGGAAGTCGAACAATAAATATTAATGCACTTCAAATTGGAAATCGACAGGTTGAAGTAGATGTAAAACGACTGATGATCAGGCATCGCATGTCAAACAATGAATATTAATGCACTTCAAATTGGAAATCGACAGGTTGTTTTCTTTCACTTTTGGAAGTGATCAAAAATTGTATACGTGGTAGACATGGTAGGAAGTCAAACAATGAATATTAATGCACTTCAAATTGGAAATCGACAGGTTGCTTTCTTTCACTTTCGGAAGTGATCAAAATTGTATACGCGCTATACATGGTAGGAAGCGATTCATGAGTAGGTACTGAGTTAATTCAATTGGTTGGAAGTTAATTGACCGAGACACACACACAAATATATATATATATGTACACCAGTTTTAATCAACCCAGGTTAATTTCTGTGATAAATGGCTGCAACCCCTATACGTACAGATTAGATATATCTTTTTATGAGCAGATAACATTGGAAAGTGATATATAATTTGTTTTCTTTCACCTTCCGCAATTAGTCAAGATGATAGAGATTTAAGAACAAAGACGTTGTTGGCCAAATTAAACGATGCCAGAGGCGCAGAGGATGATCCGATCCATCGATATATGTCATGCATGCGCATATTAATGTAGTCTATTTTTTGGGCACCAGCGCAGATATATGTGCCCTCTTATGGCCAAGCTAAACTCGGCTAGAAGCTATAGAAGCAACTTTAATCACATGAATGATGTCATACAGAAAAATATGCAGTGAATGTGTTTAGACTGGCTGATAGTTTTCTTGATTATGTAGTGACGGGGTCGCCCGATCAACTTAATAATTATAACTCAAATTGGATATTGATCTGTAGCTGAGGTGCTCTTATAGTTACGCTTAAAGAGAATTGCTAAGCTAACTGTTTCTTTTTTTTTAATAATAAGAAAAATAGACGAATATGTTTATGTCCATTCTAAACACGTTAAAAGTTAAAAGTACCACTTTCACACTTATCAGACAGACGAATATATATGTTTCAGTGCTGCGTGTAAAATGGTCCACTATTGCATGCTTTCCATCTGAATTGGGTCCATGTGGTGCACACCAATAATTAGCACTATATGAAAGTGCTCATGTAAAATTGGCATAATTTCTATGGCCAAAACAGTCTTTGTATAAATGTATTTTTCCATTTTAGATGTGTTACAACAACGTGATTAAGTCTGGAAGGACGTGGAGCTAAAGAGAAAGAGGCTGGAAGGAGCTGGTTGCATCTAGAACGTTTGGGAGACAGTTGCTGAGCAATAAGGCAGTTTTACGGTTGGCTGGGTTAGCCTTGGGTCAGCCTAGCGGGAATTCTGCAGAAATCGACTTGACCTTCCAGAAAGCTGCCCAGACCTTAAAATAATTTCGTTTTGACTATTTTACCCTCACTAAAACTAGATACAACCTTCCCCACTTATCTTGACGTCACTTACGCATTGAATATCCTCCTAACTCCAGAAATTTTGCTGGCTATGCGATTTTCCCCATTGTCTCTCTCTTGTGCAAGATTCGGTTTTACTGAGATCTGAAGGTGAGAGTTCATCCTCTTCCCTCTGGTGGAAGATTTGAGTGACATTGATCGTTGATTGAAGGTTGTACGCTCCTTCCTATTTGCTGTTGAAGATCTACATCACCAAGTGTTGAGGTTCTTGAGTGGGTTCTCAAGAACAACTGTTGCTGAAGGTTTCAGAGGAGTTCAAGCCAACGAGTTCGTGGGTTCCGCTGTAGAACGAGTACCAGAGTTGCTGGTCTTCGTGTGGATGCCGGGCACCAACCCAATCAGTAGATTGGGTGATTTTACATAGGAAAGGGGATCTTGAAGCGAAAGGGTCTTTGGCTAGATCACCATTGTAAAATCTCGACGTTCTAGTGGAAAAACTTGGTGAAATCACCCGGAGTGTTTTTTATTTCTCAGAGGACGTTCTTCTTGAGAAATTTTTCACTTCGTCAACAAAAATTCCGGTGTCGTCTCAATTGTTGTTTCCTTTGACCTTGATCTTGATTTATCTAACCAATCTTGTGTTTACTGTTTTGCAGATCTACAAGGCTGAAAACGTGTTCTGTTAAAAGGCTAATTAGTGGTTGTATTTGATCTGTTCTTTGGTTTGAAATTTCCTAATCTTGGTTGGATATAGGCGTTGTGTATTACTGGATTTTTGTTCGATACTTGCTGGATAAATAGACTAAGTGATGATGTTATTGTTGCTGGAAATTTAGAAGGTGGCTTGCTGTTGATTAGAGTGAATCTTGATTTTTAGTGTTGCTGACAATCATCTTGTTCTACTTTCTGAGTTGCTGAAATCATCACAGAGTTGTTGTGGTTATTGGGTTGAAAGAATCTGCATGTTTCTTGTTCAAACAGTAACTGTAAATATCTCTGTTTAGTGTATTGTTTGGTTGCTGTAAAACATACCGTGTTTGATTGTTTAGCTACTGATCATATCTCATTGTTTCTAGTTTATTGTTACGAAAATAGTGTGATAATCTTGGTTGTGTATTGGTGATATTTCTGCTCTGTTTTGTTGGATCAGCTGCTGTAAAATTTATATCAGTGTGATAGTCAGTGGCGGAACCAGAAATGAAAACTAACCCGGGCGAACTTTTAAAGCAAAATGACTGAAATTTTTTTCTCATACGTAATGTAAAAAATTGTCTTAAAGTTATAATATCAAAATATTAAAGACTAAAAACATTAAAAATATTGAATTACACATATCGTACTATGTACTACGACTAAGAGGGGACAATTGGATCCTACGGTTGTGCATCTTCTGAAAACGTTGCAAAATGACTTCGTTCTCAATAGTTTCAAAAATTTTCCGCTCAATGTACACTACCATGCAATCATTCATCCAATCACCTCTCATTCTATTACGCAAATCTGTCCCCAATTCATGAGACTCATCAACCATAATAGAAAAAAAATGTCTCCATTATCTTTACTAATGACAAGTGTGGTCTCCGCTGCACAAGCATTCACCAAAACCTGCCGAAACAAATAACATCACAAACAATACGCGACATCCTTTGATACACTATATACCAACCATGGATAATCTTTAAACCATAATTCCCTAAAACCCCTCTTATCTTTCTTATATTTCTTCTTAGGAAAATTGTGGTCACGGGATTGACAAGGACGTATGGATAATCTTTGTATCTTTGTATGGATAATCTTTGTATCTTTCTTCTTAAGTATTCCTTACGAACTTGATCCATAATCCGATGGGTTTGCGTAACCCTGAATCAGCAATAATATCATCCGGACTAAACTCAATGCGAGGTTTTTTCAAACTAGTTTCCATTTCAAAACTAGAAGCCACGTTAGGAGTAGATGACTCAACGCTGTGTGACTTTTTTGGATAAAATATTTTCATTATCTAAACAAAACAAAACTCAAAGAAATTTCCCAAATTTTGGGTGTTTAGGCTTTTAAAACTCACTCTCTGCAATCAATTAGAACTTGGTGTATAATCAGCTAAAAGGATCTGAAAATAGATAAAATCTCCTTTTTGTACTTTTGTTTGAAGCAATTATTTTCCTTCCCAATATAATTCTAAATGCAAATATAGACAAAAATACAAAGCCTAATTGGGTAAAATCCGGAACTTCAAATTTAATTGATTTTGCTCTTTTTCTTGGAATTGAATCGAATGATAAAAGTTTAGAGCATAAGAAGAGGAAGACTTTGAACACGTGCACACATAGAATGCTTTTTTTATCTTCTTCTCTATCTACACAACTTATTTTTTTTAAAAAAAATATATACATGAAAATTTCCTTTTTCCAGGGGCGGACCCCGGGCGGCCGCCCAGGTTCGCCCGGGCCTGGGTCCGCCCCTGGTGATAGTATATTTCTTGCCCAATATACATTTTAGTTGATTGACTGATTATTTAGTGATTCTGTTTTTCTGTGATTCTTAGAAAGTGTTGATTAATTTTTTAAATACCTATTCGCCCCTCTAAGTGTATTTTAGGGTCTAAACACAGTTTCACTGTATATTATACGCTCGTTTGTCATATATCAGTACAGACGAAAAATGAATTTGAAGTCCAACTAATTAATGTCACTGCACACGAAACACATGCTGGACGTACGTCACTCCTTGGTGATCAGGTAAGAGCTAGAAGCTTGGGCTCGCTTTGTTAATTCAGCCGCCTTTGCATTTTTCTATTTTCTTTGGGATATGTTCCTCGCGCTAGTCCAATTTTTCGCACATATATATATATATATAAACGCTGGATCAGATTCCACTTCTCAAAAAGAACCGTTTATTAATGGACTATTGTCACGCCCCAAAAACCCGCCTAAATAAATAAAAGAAATTTATTGCATTTATTCGAAACAAAACATAATATAACGATATTGTTTAAAAATATAAACTTGAACAACTTAAAAATCCATAATGATGCTCTCAACTATCCCGCCCACATGCTCTCTAAGCTCAATCTCTGAAAATAAGAAAAATAAAACGGAGTGAGTTCGACAACTCAGTAAGCAAAGAATAAAAACATGTATTCTTTTCTTTGAAAATAATAATCAATTCAGTGACTAGAAATACAAAAAATAAAGTAGCTTTTCAGAAAATCCCCTTTGGCATCAGCAGTAAGCCACATTGACTCCTGTGGCAGGGTTGTGCAACGACTTAACCGGCAGCCAAACCGAATTAAGCCAACAGTAAGTGGAGTTTGCCCTACTAAGACTTAGCCACGTACGTTAAATGTGCACTAGGGAGAAGCCCACACAGAAACCAATCCGAAGAATGGGCGCATCAGTAATCAGTAATGAGTTGGTACCAACAGCAGCAGTAATTAGTAACAGAACATCGCCTCGGGGTTTGAAAACAGTATAATATATAATATCAGAACTCAGATTCAAAATCAGAAATGATGTTCAGCAGAATACAGAATCTTTGAGAAATAATTCAGAACAATCATATAAACAATCTCAATATGTCTTTAAAATTCCACATCTGTTTTCAGAATAACATAAACTTGCAATAAAATATTTTCCACAAAATCGTTTATGAAAACGTGTTCATAATTTTTGAAGAAAACAATATAGTAGCTCCGCTTACCCAATTTACTTCAACAATCGAACCACCCTATAATCCACGTGTTGCAGCAACCCGAAAGAACCAAAGAAAATCGAGAAACACAATAATGGCCGAAATTGATAGAGAGAGAAGAGAGAGATCTCAAAATGAAAAAGTACCCAAAATTGAGTGGTGTGCTCAAACATCCAAACAAACAAGAATTCACAGTTTTGCTTTTGATCATCTTGATAGTAAACCGGTTCACACAGGAATTCTTTTAATCGTTTCGGATATCGGGATTATGTTTGAAGTCCAGAAGATGACGCTCAAAAGAACAAAAAAAGCAAAGAAATTAAGGTCCAACAAATGGCGCGCGCCGTACATGGATCACTCATTTGACATGATCTTCAGGTCAAATTAGGGTACCTATAATCTATTTGGGTTATTTCCTACCCCGTGGCATGCATTTGTCCGCACCTTTCGCCCAAGCTTAGACTAGTACTACTGATTCTTCCACAAGTTTAAGTCATAAAGAGTACGCCCGATCGAGGTGTTGCCTAGGCCGATAGAACATCATTGGTCCCTCAGAATATATATTGCTCTCCTATTAAATTATATATATACCAGGTTCTGGGCATGATTGATAAATAGTTTGCGTAGTTATTTAGACTCGTGTACTATTTAGAAAAAAAAAAAAAAAGACTCGTGTACTGTGAGAATATTGCTCTCCTATTCAATTATTATACCCTCTACGATTCAGTCAACTCTGTTCCACTACTTGCTTAAAACGTTTATTAATTTATTCGTGATATAATTAAATATTACCCTCTATTATATTATTTCATATATTTTATATTAATAGACACATTACTCGACTCCTCTGATGGGGCCATGTCATTTACTTGTAGCACAATTGACGGAACAAATTAAAAGTTAAACAAGAAAGTAAAAAAAGACACATAATTAATATTGCTAGTAATTGGAGCTATTTCACTCAACATTTGATTGTGGATCAGTTTGATCAGTACCAGTACATGAGAAACCATTCCTTTGTTGAAAATTAATATGAAACGTAAATCATGTACGTGATATCTCGCCTCTATTCTTGAAAAAAGAAAGAAACAAACACGTGTACCCTAGCTATTTGGTTAATTACAAAATACTAGTCTGGAAGATAATGATTAATTAACTAATTTTTGCATTATATTATATCGAAATAGAGCTGGAGTCCGTATAATTAGCGAGTCCCTAAAGAAACAAACCGCAGAAATTGTCCGTCCAAGAACCGCTTTCTTTTGCAATTGTGGTTGGGACTCGATCGATTGAAGCATCAAAGTCTGGTAGATAATATAGGCCGCTCTATTACCTACAAGCAAACACTCATTAAGGGTCGTTTTATAGAAATAAGCATCAAGGCGCGCAGTAGTTATACCGAGAGATCTAGAAATCTCTCATAACAAAGAGTGCTTCGATCTGATTTTTTGGCTAGCAGAACATCTATCTTCTATTCATATATAGAGACTTGTAAAGGGTGTACCTACACGGGAGAAAAAAATCATCATGATCCGTGGCGGAATTAGGAATGACGTCGAGAGAGAGGCTAGGGCAATTCGGCCGAATTAAATTAGGATCAAATGCGCGTTTCACTGTTTTTTTTTCTTTTTAAGTAGGGAGGGAAACACGCTGCTAATTTTTTTTTTAAAACAAACAGTCTGGGACGTTGGGGGGGGGGGGGGGGGGGGGGGCTTGGGCTAAGCAGGCTAAGGGGAGCAGGTCTGGGCTAAAGCACTGCAATACATATAAAAGAAAAGTTGAACCATTCGCAGAGGCCAACCGGGGTGGGGCTCCGCTGGTTCCGTCTCTGATCATGATGTACAATAGGACATATGCATACATACATACGATATAGTATATCCATTACAATTCCTTTCGATGTGGAAAGCCTTATATCACTGGCCCAAGTTGACAAAACAAAGTTCCTTTTTGTGGTTAAAATTAAAGTTTGAGAAAACGAAGTTGTTTCATATGAAACGCTTGCGACCAGCTCGTTCTTAGATTTCTGTTAGAATTCTCGGCACGCCTCTGACTTCTGACTTCTGTTCAGGAAGCGAGGATAAGATCTAGTTAATAGTCTGATAAGAGAGATTGGAGAGAGTAGGAGAAAGGATGATCGATTTTTGGGATAGTAAGGCTACTTAATGGCAAGGGACTAATTGTATTTGTCTCATAAGCACTTCCATAATCTAAAATGAAGACACACGCACGGCCAGAATCAACCCCAGTTCACTTGGATTTTCAGTGAAAAAAAATACAGTTACATATATATACACATGTTATAATAAGAGGAGAGATGAAGAACATGCACTAGTCATTTTGGTTTTGTTGACTTTTTGGCAAATATACCTATATTTGGTCTCGTTGTCTTTCCAGTTACTGGGTTGAAGGCCCAATAAGTCATCTCAATTCACCTAGGTCATGCTCGTTTTGGCAGGATTAGTAGGATTCTCGTTCAATTAAAAAAATTACCGCCGAACATGATTTGTAGGATTCGCAATCAGTTAAATATTTTCTCATTTTATCCTGACCATATTTGTAAAGAATTACCAACATATCCACAAGTCATGCGTTAAAGACATAAACAATTAAGGGTAAAACGGGAATCAGAAGTCAAAGGCATGCCGAGAAATCATTTTATCCTCTCAAACTACCAACTCTAGCTCTATGATCTTCGGGAAGACGACGAGTGTAAACTTCAGTCGCAACTTTGATTTCCAAAGAAGAGACCAATTAAAATAAATTGGAAAAATTCATTTTGTCCTCTCAAACTACCAAAACAATTTCATATATACATGGATCGACCGTGCCACATGTTATAAATGAATTATGTTGTACATTATTGACCGTTAATTTTTTTCTTAAAAAATAGATTATGAAAGTTTAGAGATTCAATGTGTCAAATGTGGTAGCTGTTGAGAATCCGTTTGAGATAGCTTTGATAAATTTAGGACGTAAAGTGATTTTTCTCCAAATTGAGAATCCGTTTGAGATAGCTTTGATAAATTTGATGGAATATCGATGCAATATATCAACTAAAAGCGAATGTAATAAGAATTAATTAAAGAACAGATTGGTTTAGTGACCTAAGCACATCATATCTCTACTAATTTCTTTTCCCGACTGAAAGAGAATGTAGCAGAAAAAAGGGAAAAGGAAAAACGATTTAACTCGCGCGATCCCCTACTCACAAGATTTAACTCGATCGGCGAGGCATGGCCCTGAGACAAGCTTTTAAACCAGTAGAAATAGACTGAGCTCAGAGGTTTTCGCTAACAGTAACTCCCTTTCTTGTCTTAGCGGCCCAACATATCGATTAATGGCTGACCCCAATGGTGAGCATCATTGGACTATATTAATGTCCATCAGTCTACAAGCTGGTAAAACCCCAGAGTTATTTGTTGTTTTTTCTGGGCATTTTAGTATTTTTACCTATTAATCAAGATTAACTAAGAAATTCTCAAATTATAAGGCAAACTAAGCTTATCAATTCGACGTAAGCCACGTAATTTCTTTGGAAAATCGGCCATGTGAGTCTAAGTTGTCGAAGTTCCCTAAGCACCAAATTTTGGGTGATGTTCGTTTTGATGTTTTTATTTTAAGATTTGGACCGTTTGAAAATTTTTAGGTGATGTTTGAGTTGTATTGGTGCTTGTGTAGAAAATATTGAGGTGTAAAAAAATTATTGATGATTTTTAAAGTTATTTTTTTTGTATATTTCGAATTTATTTATTTTTTTATTAAAAGTTGAATATTTAAAAAGTATTAAAAAAGAAATAAGAAGAAAACGAATAAACGTTCAAACCGCCTGACACAACTTTTGCAAAATAACGAAAGTAACTTACGCATAGGACAAGGCTGACATGCTGCAGGCCACATGCAGGGGAGGGGGGAAATGACCAAATCGCATTTTACCAAAGCAAAACTTGCGTAAATCAATTGGGGGTTTTTTGTCCATTCACATGATTGAGTATTTAATGAGCTGACGTGTAGGGCCATGTGTTTTTTAAAAGTCCATTTCACCCTTCGGTTTTGATGTATGTTACGCATGACTGGAGGGTATTTTAGTAATTATGTATAAATGTGTCCAGGGCAAAATCGGAAACTACAGTACAGTATTCTAAAAAAAATCATGTTCGATGAGATTGTGTCTTTAGTTGAATGCAAATTCTTCAATTATCAAGACCACGAACATGACCTTGGGAGATAGTCAGTAGGAGCATTTCTCTCTCTAAAGATGTGTATCACTTGATAAGGATAAGTAAACAAACATGCATAATGTTCTTGAGTCTTGATAAGACTATATTTCTTGAATAACTTTAAATATTTGTAATACTCGAGATTTAGGGTATAGAGGCATTATAATATTTCCCAGTTGTCAGTTTTCACTAATAGAAAAATACCCTGTAAGGAGGTCACCATTGTTTATTTAAACCCACATTTGAAAGAGAAAAACAACTAAGAGATTTCAGATCTCAATTACAAACTTTTCTCTTGTACAAAATTAGCATCCGCACAGGTTAACCATAATAACATCCGGACGCTATTTCACCCTCCCCACATTCGTTTATTCCATTGTCCGAACGTTCTTGATGCACATTATATTCGTGGTATTTTCTTTTTTCATAAAATAAAAACATCCCGCATCCACACCCAAATTCACCGTCCCCACGTACGAGTTTGACTAGAGTCCACACGTTCTAGAGCCGCTCGCGCAGTATATTAGTCAGATTTTATTTTTAAAAATAAAAAATAAAAACAACCAACGTCTGCACTCAAATCCATCGTCCCCACGTCTGTGTTTAACTAGAGTCCTCACGGTCTAGAGCCTTTTGCACATTATATTTGTGAGATTAGCTTTTTAAAAAAAAACAAGAGTTTGCGCGTGATTTAGTAGTGTGCGGATGATAAATCTGCTAACAAAATTTACATTTTGATACCGAAATTCAACCCGTGCGAACTGATATTACAGACGTTCGCATGTGTTTTCCATGGCGGAATTGATTTTGTTTTGTAATACATTGACGTTCGCACGGAATATGCCACACAAATTTGAAAATCGTCCGAACTGTCTAAGTTGGCGTTCGGACGCTAGTTCCTGAGAAACCTCAGAATTTGTCACCGAAGAACAAGGATGACACACTTCTTCTGTCAAACCGGGTGTCAAAATGTTTTTGACAGTAATGAGTTTTGGTGATAAAAAAAATTTAACACTCAAAAACTCTTTTCTTGTAGTGGGAGCCCAGTTTGAGAGAAATCTCGGTCTAGAAAAAGTAGTTTTGGGAGCAATATCCGGACTGGTGTTTGAGTTATAAAATTTTGGAGATGTTAAAATTTTAGTGTATTGGATTTGATGAAAAAGTGAAGAGAGAGATGATTTTTAATATTTATTATAGTGAAAAGTAATGATGTGATGAGAAGAGAGAGATTATATTGTAATTTTTTATTGTGTTAAAATTTTAGAAAGTGTAAAATTTTGGGTAACAAACATCCTCTTTTAGTCCGCTTCAGACTGTCTGCTTATGCTTTGTACACTTGTGTTTAGATAGAATTCAGAGGCATTACCTTCAGACCTTCTCCTGTGCAATCAGAAACTTGCCAACCATGGTGTTGCATTGAGAGTGGTCATGATCCTTTACTTATGTGTCGATGCATAGCTTTGAAGTCCCCAGAAGGGTTTTCTCGGATCTAGAAGATAACACGACTAAGTTCTGAGCATTACTTCCCCAAAAGCAATGTAATTGGTATTTGACAGCCTTACCTGTGAAGCTTTCAAAAATTCATGTGCTTTTCGAAGAGTTGGTCCATACTCTTCAATTAGATTGCAAGAGAGAATTGCTTGGACAGCGAACACCAGATTCCATGTCTGACAGCCCAAGCTCTACAATGCAAAATTGAAGCGTCAGTTAGCATGTTCTTAAGCTTATCCCGTAGGAGACCACTAGCTCGAAGAGGCTAGGGGTGATCCTATATATATACAACCTGCATTTTTAATCCCTCTTCGGCAACCCAGTAATAGTCAGGAATTCTGGCTAAATGAAGCTTGTATGCCTTTGAATTTTGATCTTCAACCCAACTTGCAATCAAACATAATGCCTGTAAGAAAAGTTAGTACAGTCGATTTAGTTCATTGAGGAAACCTCAAACACTTTTTGATTTTCTAGTTTCTATCATTCTATTCAACCTGTACTATACTGACCTTTTCTACACTTACGATGGATAGGTATCTGGTGTTCTCGTCCTCGTAATATACATGATCAATTGCAGCCTTTAGTGCCTTCTTTCTTAAAATTGAAAAGGGCCAACGGTTCAGAATAGGCTCTGCTACATGGTGAAGAAACTCCCATACCATATCTTGCATGAGGGGATGCGGATAGTAGAGATCCTCCTAAATTATCACGTCAGGTAAGTTCTATGTTTGCACTTCATGTATGCACTTGTGTGGAATTTGCTAGGAAGCAGAATGTTTTTGACACGAAACGGAGAGGTAAAGAGAGACATTTATCTAACCGTTGCAACTGTATACCGAGCTTTATTCCAATTAAGTAAATGGTAAGGCTCGTTGTATAACTCTTGTCTCAGTGATTGGACCAACAAATCTCCTCCCATATAAGTAAGACATTGGCATGTAGACTAGGCGACAGTAACACAACATTTTTCCTGCATTTAATTAAAGGAAGCCATGGGATCAAATACAATCCAATAGCATTCATCTATAAACAAATCATGTGTAGACCACACCTATAGAGGTAGAATATGTGTTTCCCCACTATTTAAAAATTCAATAACAATTTTAGAACAAGTCCTAAAATTGTTGAGTCTAGATCTGAATAATCAATCAACAAAATATATATGCAGCGGAATAATAAAATAAAGGGTTAAATGCATCTCATACCCCTGTGGTATTCGCGAATTGCAAATATACCCTTGAGGTAAACAAAGTCATTTTCATACCCCTGAGGTAAATATCGAGGTCACAATATGCCCCTCCGTTAATGTGTCGTTTGAAATACTAACGGTAAATGCTGACGTGACAAAACTAGACACGTCAGCACCAATCAGATGATGACACGTCATCGCAAATCCCTCAGGGGCATATTTGCAATTTGCGAATACCACAGGGGCATGTGATGCATTTAAGCTTTTTTTTTTAAAAAATTAAATTAATTTTTTTAAAAATAGACACGTCAGCACCAACGAATACAGTAGCTAAGTTGAACTATGCATTGTTTTTTTTTTAAAAAAATATTATATAAAAAAAAAAGACAGAAACAAACACATGCGATATGTTGAAGGAAAATGGGGCTAAGTCTTTTTTTTTAAATAAAAATTTCTTTTTAAAATTAAATATGACGACGTGTCATCATCTTATTGGTGCTGAAGTGTCTATTTTTAAAAAATTAATTTAATTGTTTTCAAAAAAAAAAGCTTAAATTCAAAACATGCCCTCGTGGTGTTCGTAAATTGCAAATATGTCCCTGAGGTATTCGCGATGACGTGTCATCATCTGATTGGTGCTGACGTGTTTATTTTTGCCACTTCAGCATTTACCGTTAGTGTTTCAAACGGCACATTAACGGAGGGGCATATTGTGACCTTGATGTTTACCTCAGGGGTATGAAAATGATTTTGTTTATCTGAAGGGTATATTTGCAATTCGCGAATACCACAGGGGTTTGAGATGCATTTAACCCTAAAATAAATATCATTCATACAAGAGACAAAGATTTTGTTGACGAAATGGAAAAACTTTGACCTTACCTTTCAAAGGAAAAACCACTCCGGGTTAGCAGCCACCAAAAATTTACTAAGAAGTAAAATCTTACAACAGTTATTCAGACACGGGCAACATCCAATTGCTTGACTATGATTAACCTGATGTAATAATCTAAGGGTGGGTTTGTTTTGTAAAATTTTAGTGTTGTTAAAATTTTAGGTATTGGGTTTAGTGAAAAAGTTAAGAGAGAGGTAATTTTTTATATTTTTGTAGTGAAAAGTAATGATTTGATGGAAGAGAGAGATTATATTGTAATATTTTATTGTGTTAAAATTTTAGGAGGGGTAAAATTTTAGCAAACACAGCTAAGTAATCCAACCTAGACCCGCTTCATGCGGTTAACCCTCAGCTCTCTGAGATTATTCTTATGAACTCTTCATGAACGTCCTTAATCATCAACACCGAGAACTCCGGCAGCCATACTCCCACAAGAAGGTTGGTTTCAATGGTTATTGAATCTAGATAACTGGAGAAAATCTGAATTGTTTATGAGCAGAGATATCTAAAGGATTTTCTCTATCTAGGGAGGAGGCTTGAATTTGAATAAAATTTGGAATGACCTCCTCAATTTTTCTTGATGGATCTCTCTATGTCTATATAGAGTTGGTTGAGTTCTATTTTAAAAAAAAATTCTAAAATTTAGGAAATATTTTAAAATCCAAAATTTGAAATAATTTCAGAGACTTTGCATCAACAACTCCTTGTTTTTAGCAATTCATCTTAATGATGTTTTATCCTTTCAAACTTTGAAAGACTCCTTACTCTCTTGAACACTTTGACTAGATTTAAAATACAACTCAAATTGAATTTAAATTTTGACACGGAATCATGCCAACATTAAAACACTAACAAACTCACCCTTTGACGATTCCTTGACAAAACCTACATTCAAAAACAAAAATGATAAATATCATTGCCAATCACCAAAGCAAGAACCCGTTTACATTATAACTCAACCCTATGACCTCAAAACAAGTGTTCAAGAATCTTTTGAATTAAATCTATTTCCTGAAAAAAAAAAAATCTCAATAACCCAGTGAAAAACATGGGAAATAGAGATAGAATATTGGATAAGATTTGATGCAAAATAACAACATATCCAATAAAATAACAAATTAAAATTAGAGAGCATTTACTCCCCCTTAATCTATTCTCCCCTTAGTCCAATTTTTCATTTACACTATCATCTCCCCCTTTTTGTCACGAATAGTCAAAGGACAATTATGGTCTCAGTAACATCAAAGGGAATAGCCAACACAAAAATCAAACGTAGAGACATACAATTGGCCTCTCAATAGCATATAAAATAAATATGAAATCACCTGACGTATATGGAAATTAATAATAATTGATTTCATGCCACATGTCTCTAAAAAATTTTAATAACAATAATTAAAAAATGTGGATTGCATATGTGTGTGAGAGACCAAAACATAATCAAAGAGACTTAAGACCGTAAATTTGTGAGCGAGGTCAAGGCTAGTCAAATGAAACCACTAGTGAACGAAGAAACATAACCAAAAGACTGACAGTCAAACCCAATGCCACTAGGACTTGAAAATACAAAATTTGCTCCCCCTAAATTGAATTCATCAATATAATTTTCTTTTATTTATTTCCCCCTTTTTTTAGTTATGGGGATTGAAACAACTTTCTTTGAGTGTGAATCTTTTTTTTGATTTTTTTATTCTTGAGGGGTATTAATGAAAAAGGTCATCTAGTCAGATGTCAATTCAATCTTAAGAGAATGTTCCCTATCACCTGTGATTGCCGACCCAAATGCTTGATTTAGACACGGGTAACATCCAGTTGCTTGACTCTGACTACTCTGATGTAATAATCTAAGTAATTCAACCTAGACCCGCTTCCTACGGTTAACCCTCAGCTCTCTGAGATTCTTCTTATGAACTCTTCATGAACGTCCTTGTTCTTCAACACCGGTAACTCCGACAGCCAAACTCTCACAAAAAAGTTAGTTTCAATGGTGATTGAATCTATATAACTGGAGAAAACTGAACTGTTTATGAGTAGAAATATCAAAATTTATGAGTAGAAATATCTAAAGGATTTTCTCTGTATAGGGAGGAGACTTGAATTTAAATAAAGCGTGGAATGACCTCCTCAATTTTTCATGGTCGATCTCTCTATGTATTTATAAAGTTGGTTAAGTTCTATTTCAAAAAGTATTCTAAAAGGTAGGAAATATTTCAAAATCCAAATTTTAAAATAGTTTCAGAGACTTTGCATCACGATCATCTTGTTTTTAGCTCTTCATCTTGATGACGTCTTATCCTTTCAAACTTTGAAAGACTCCTTATTGAACACTTTGATCAAATTTAATATACAACTCAATTTGAATTTAATTTTTGACACAGAATCACGCCATTAAAACACTAACAATCTAGAATAAGAGTGACACATGCTCCTAATACCTGGATTAAGGGGGAAGATATTTGGAATAAGCCAGAACTCCGGCGGTAGTGGGTTGCAGCCCGACCACTCATATGCTCCGAATACCTGCACATTAGAAGCTGCATTTCAGGCTTCACTAACAGAGAGACAATAAGACCCTTCTGTCTATACATTCTAAACACCTCAGACACCTCAAGTGAAATGCTTAAAAAATGTCATAGAAATTGCTGGTAGTAGGTCATACCGAGATCCAAAACTTTCCCCAAGATGGCATTGCCACTAAACCACCGTGGTCAAGGATCCTTTTTCGGCCTCTAGCCATAGCCCTATCTTCACCATCTTTAGGTCCCTCTCCAAGTATCCTTAAGGCAATATAGCTGAAGGCTGACCCAAACATTGTGCTCTGACCCGCTAGATGGAAACTCCATCCTCCGTCTTCATTCTGTCAATGTTATAAACAAAGGGATATTTGTATTTAGGCTTGAGCTAAAATTCGAGTTCTGTAAGCCTGCCCGACTGGCTGATTCAAGTTAACTGAACAGGAAAAATACCTGATTATTGTACAAGTATCGAATGCTTTCCTTCCTGTGTTCTAGTGAAAAAATAGCACTGAGATCTCCAGTAATGTACAATGTCATTATCTGCATATGCTCATAATTTAAATTAAGTTACATAAATCATATAACAATGAAGTCAGCGGGTCGATTTATCCAGCCATACCTACAACAATTTGCTAGTTAATTTGCATTTCAACTTTGTGTGAGCTTATTCACTTTTTTTTTCCAAGAAAACATATATTGATCACCCCCTCTTTCTCTCTCTTCCTTTTTAGGTGGCTAGGAGTATTGTTGTCACGCCCCAAAAAAATCAGCATAAATAAATAAAAGAAATTTATCGCATTTATTGGAAACAAAACATAATATAACGATATTGTTTCAAAACATAAACTTGAACAACTTAAAATCCATAATGATGCTCTCATCTATCCCGCCCACATGCTCTCTAGGCTCAATCTCTGAAAATAAGAAAAATTAAACGGAGTGAGTTCGACAACTCAGTAAGCAGAGAATAAAAACATATATTCTTTTCTTTGAAAATAATACTAAATTCAGTGACTAGAAATTCAGAAAATAAAATAGTTTTTCAGAAAATCCCCTTTGGCATCAACAGTAAGCCACATTGACCCCTGTGGCAGGGTTGTGCAACGAATTAACCGACGGCCAAACCGAATTAAGCCAACAGTAAGTGGAGTTTGCCCTACTAAGACTTAGCCACGTACGCTAAGTGTGCACTAGGGAGAAACCCACACAGAAACCAATCCGAAGAATGGACGCACCAGTAATCAGTAATGAGTTGATACCAACAGCAGCAGTAATCAGTAATCAGTAATAGAACATCACCTCGGGGTTTGAAAACAATATAATATATAATATTAGAACTCAGATTCAAAATCAGAAATGATGTTCACCAGAATACAGAATAATTCAGAACAGTCATATAATCAATCTCAGTATGTCTTTTAAAATTCCACATTTGTTTTCAGAATAACATAAACTTGCAATAAAATATTTTCCACAAAATCGTTTATGAAAACGTGTTCATAATTTTTGAAGAAAACAATATAGTAGCTCCGCTTACCCGACTTGCTTCGATAATCTAATCGTTCTAAAATCCACCTATTGCAGCGATCTAAAAGAACCGAAGAAAATTGAGAAACTCCACAATGACCGAAATTGACCTAGATAGAGAGAGAGAGAGAGAGAGATAGATCTCAAAAATGTCTGATGTCGAAATTGAGAGGTGTGAATAATCTCTGAGCAGAAGGTCCCCTTTTATAGGCCGAATCAAAGTGTAACAACCCCAAATCGTTGCCCTTTCGAAATCATCCATAAATCGCTTGATTTATTGAGAAAACGTCAAGATCCTAACAATGGAGTTGAAAGGCCACGAAAATCAGTCGAAAATGTGTTAAAACAGATGTGAAATTGAAGAGAGAGAGAGGAAATTGATGAAAGAGAAACTGAAGGGTTGAAAACGGCGGCTAGGGCATAAGAATCGAAATTCCAAAGTTTGGGGAAGAAGAAGATCAAAACACACCGTTTTACTTAAAAATTCAATTCGGGCAAAACGTGTTTAAATAAAAATTCGGCTGCATAACACTAACCAAAAATGCGTTTGGCCCAGTGGTTTTTTTCTTTTTATCACAAGGTCTGGAGTTCGACTCCAGGTAGATGCCCTTTCTTTTTGAAACCGGGTTATCACAATTGTTGTCAAAGCTAGTTCAAGAAATGGTCCCAATGGAGATAGGCCTGATTAGGTCAAGAAATGTAATTGTTTGAGTAAACATTCCTCTGCTTATAGAAAGAAAAACAAGTATAAACAAATACCAAGTTAAAACAGCATCATGAAAAGCAGGTACCAAGGGTTGAAGGAAAAACTGGGGGCCACCAAATTCCGCAGGCCAGTGGCCATTATGGGCTTGAATCGATTTGAAATGGGTCAGTGCCCTTCTCAGTGTAGTTGCCACTGCTTCCTCTCTTATCACCTCTGTTTCTTTTACTTTCACTTGGCTCGCACGGATTCTCCTTTTTAGGTTGTGTTTGTTTCGGCGTAAAAGGAGGAAAATAAGAAAATATTTGCAGCTTAAAATATTTACAGGGAAAACAAAACAAATTTTAGTGTTTGACTAATTCTTTGAAAATAGACATATAGTGTTTGGTTCATATGAAAATTTAAAGAATATTTTGTGAGCTTATTTAGTTTGATGTACCTCTAGATTCAGAATAACAATCATATTAGAAGGATCTAGATCGATACTTCCTCTAATTATCTATTTGAATTATCAAAGGCTCCAATCGGGAAAGTTGTGTCTTTCTTACAAATTTGTCAGTCAGCAAATGAAGAGCTATCTATAAGGCTTTGACTCATCAGAGCCTTCTTGTAATTTTATCTCAGCAAACTAATTACGAAAATGTAGAATCAAAGTTCAAATGATAGCGAGATATTAAAAATAATAAAAGGAGGTCCAATAAAATATGAATTACAACTTGAAACGCTAAAATTTTTTTTTATTATCGATAAAGATATTAAAAATACTGAATTACAATAAAAATAATGTCTACCATAAAATTCCCAAAAGTAGCCACTTTCATAATGATAAATTAATATTCAGCATTTTGGTAGAGAATAGAGAAAAAATAGTTAAATGAAAAATAATTTAAGTATTTTTGTTAGAGAAAAAATAGTAGATAGCATATTTTGCGATAGAATAGATAAAAAATAGTCACCTGAAAAATAATTTAAGTTTATTTTGTTAGTAGAGAGAATATAGATGAGAAAAAATAATAGATAGCGTCTGTTAGAAAAAATAGAGAAAATATAATCATCTGGAAAATAACTTATGCTTCTTCAAAGGGTAAGTTGTTTTCAGCCTGATAGAGGTTATTTTCCTTTAACTGCTTATCCCATTTTCCTTTGACTTTTTTTTCAGCCCCTACCAAACACATATATTTTTGAAAATATTCTACATGAAAACATATTCAGTCGAAACAAACGCAGCTTAGGCTGTGAGATTTCCGCAACAAAGGTAAAAGAGTGAGAGCAATATCCAAATACTCGAGCCAAAAAAAATAGAACGCGTTCAAGTGAGAAAGACTCCCAAGTCCTCCCAATTAAACTTTTCTGTAATCCAATCCAACAATATGATCTCCAAATATTTTAAAGGCCTTTTAAGATCTGATTGGGCCTTTTAAGGCGTAAGTTTGATGGCAATCGCTGGCCTTCTTTGCTAGTTGGCATCTATTTTTCAGGTGACAATTTTGTCTCTGAAGTCACATATTCGTGTCATTTCAGTCAGGGGCGGCTATCAGCATAAGCTTATTTGCTCCATCCATTAATCTTCCATTTAAGTTCAATGTTTTCGGTTCATACAGTTTCAAAGAAATCTTATTAGTAATAGCCTAAAAGAGGTGTTATTTCATGTGACATATATATATACTACAAGCCCGACATATTGTTGGGGCAGGCATATAATTGGTCGATATTAATCTGCGTACTGGTCATGATCTAGAAAGTGGGCTCCCAACTATAGGGTTAGCATGCATATGGTCGATTCTGCAAACAATAGGCTAACACGTAATAGCATAAAAGAAGACCAACCAGAGCCCCAGTTAATAAATTACCTACGTAAGTACGTACCAACTTGGATCCTATAATCTGCAAAAAGTCTATATGGGCATGCTGCGTGATTGAATCTCCTGTAGAATAATATTCTGGACAACAATTGTTCTTAAATCTCTATCATCTTGACTTAGCCCCAGTTAATAAATTACCTACGTACGTACCAACTTGGATCCTATAATCTGCAAAGTCTATATGGGCATACTGCATGATTGAATATTCTGTAGAATAATATTCTGGACAACAATTGTTCTTAAATCTCTATCATCTTGACTTGCGAAAGTGAAGGGAAACAAACTATAAATCAGTTTCACTTTCCAATTAGTTTTATATTATGGTGATAAAAAGTCCATGATCTCATATTAAAATTAAGGAGAATTTTTTGTCATGTATACGTCCTGATTATCAGTGTGTCATTTTTTAATAACATTTTTATTAAATAATATAATTCAAATAATAAAATTTAATTATTTTTCTTATCAGCAACAATTCTAAATAAAGATTTGGAATGTGTCGATCCAACGGTACTTGACGTGTAATGTATTAGTTGGTTCCCGGAATCGATCATGGTTTGACACATATATATATATATCACTAAGGCCACACATAATGTTGTTGGGTGAGGCATCTAGCTAGGAAGTAGGAAGTGTAGCTAATGGGCTCCCAACTGTACGCACACTATAGAGATTAGTCGTTATTAAATAAAATGAGGAAATGTCTAACCCTCTCACATCTGTGCTAAAAGGATCCAAGCTAGCCTTTAATTATTACCATATAAAGTCATGTTTCCTCTAAATTCATTCAAAATTTCATATATAATTTATTGTAATATATAGTAGATCCTAAGTATTATATATATATATATAGTAACTTAGAACTGATCGCGTGCAGCTTCCGTAATACAATTTAAGGAAGGAATTGAGTGACTTCGAATTGCTGTTCTTTCTATATATAGATATAGATATAGATATATTAATTATTAATATATTGCCATGACTCATCTTATTATAACTAGGCGTATAAGAGTGAAACAGGCCGATCATGTCCATCGAAGTTACATAGGCACCCTTTCCAAGTGTGCGGAAGGATCGATTTACTTCAAAAATATACCATGAAGGCAACCCAATTGAGATCGATACTTCATTGACTAAATTGGAAAAGTCGAATATCACAAAGATCGGTACAATAATTAAGCCAATTTATTATAATAGTAGATCCTGAGAGAATTCAACCAGGAAGGAATTGATCATGGCCGCTTCGAAGCTGTGCTGTCTGTATATTATATATAGCTAGCTATGACTCATCTTATTATAACTATGGCGTACAAGAGTGAAACAGGTCCAAGTTCATGGACTTTATGCATGGGGTTCAACTACGATCATGGTCATAGTCTTAATTATATTATATAGTACTTTAACTAACGGATGATCATAGTCTTAATTATATTTGGACAACAACGTTGTTCTTAAATCTTTATCATCTTGACTTGCGGTAGTAGTGAAAGAAAACAAACTCTCACTTTCCAATGAATTTTATATTATATCGTGGTCGAAAAGTCCAAGATGATCTCGTACGGAAATTAAGGAGATTTTTTTCTTTCTTGTATACATGCTCATGAGATCTGCATGTCATTTCTCACTAGCAATCCATAAAACTGAATTTGGAATGCACCAAAGGTTTGACTTGGAATGCTCATGAGATCTGCATGTCTTCGGACGGACTCCTATATATATGAGAACCACTATTATATATTATACAGACTTTTCAAACATCTTATATAATAATTCGTCTACGCTACTGATACACACTTAGTTAGCTGATCTAGCTATAATATATATAGTAAATTTACACAAATTCTTATTAAGCAAAAGGCTTAACCCTATAGATTTGAGTCCAACTATACTATATATTAATCATCTACTCATGTGATTTTTTTCAACGTGAGATTCAATCCTTTTTACCCTCTCACACGTGCATATTCAACACCAATCGATATTTTTCCTTCATAGAAAGATAAATATCTAAATATGTACCTAAGGCTTATGCAGCCAATTTATCACAGAAAATCTCGGTTGCAAGGGTATAAAAGTGGTCATGTACATAAGTCTCAGTTAATTAATTAACTTACAAGCAATTAACTCACCTACTCGCTACCTATAATCTGCAAAAAGTCTACAATATTGTCTACTTTCCAATAATTTGGAGTGCAAGCTGCATTCATCGTTTGACATAAGATATTCCTCGTGATCAGTCGCTTTACATTTACGCCTACTTCTGAGATTAGAATGGTTATATGCGTATAGTACACTAATTCTTACTTCATTATGATTCATAATATCTATCCAAATGATTATTTTGGTAGGGAAACAGGAGGAAATAAGAGCTAGTATATGCATGTGTCCAGTTAGAAAAATATGCTGTCTCTTTATTACTTCTTTCTTTTAGTTTTTAAAATATATTTTCTTTGGAGTGGAAGATTTGACAATTTGATATTTACATCTTAACTGGACATTGTGAGGCAACTAGTGGTTTGATCAAACCTAATTAATGTCTTTGCAGTTGAATACTAACGATGGTAAATCCCCTGGTAGCCTATAGGACACTGGCAATTTATTGAACAATTTGGACAATTTATTGTTAACAACAAATTCTCCATACTATTATAGGAATTATAATGCAATACTTCTGAGTTAATTTTTTCTATACTATTTTTGTAGTACCTGATACTGAAAATTCTAGTGTATATCCCCCTTGACTCTCAGCTCTCTCCCATTCTCATTATTTAGATTTTTACGGTTTCAATTTTTGCAGGATACTCGAGATTTTACACTTAAAAATTGCTGGACCTCCGACCCCTAGTACGTCCCTCTATCCAAGATTCTCTCTCTACAATTCAGTAAAAAAGTTCATTTATTTAGTATGCTAAAAATGCTTTAGGATTTGAAATTTTGTGAGTTGTGAAATTGTTGGAGGATGAGATTGAATTGGTTTTGATATCTTAGGGCTATATAGGTTTCTACCAAGAAATTTCTAATTTTTTTCAAAAATAAATAGAAACTCACTCATATTTTTGGGTCCGAATTAATTATTTAGATGATTTTTGTTTGTTTAGGATTTTTTATGCCCTTGAATTTCTATGGAGTTCCTACTGCTCAAACTATAATTTTCTTTTATATATATATATATAAGATTCAAATTAGTAGGATCTAATTGTCACTTTCAGTCTTAGCGAATAGTATGTACGTGTATTTTAAAATTTTTAATACTTTTTAATCCTTAATTTTTTATATTTTAACTCTAAGACACTTTTTACATTAAGTTAGAAATTTTTTTTTTTGTCATTTCACCTTATGTGTTCAACTCCCTTCAAATTGGATCCTGGATCCGCCACTGATCTTGACTTCTGGAATCAGTGAAAGAAAACAAACTCTCACTTTCCAATGAATTTTATATTATATCGTGGTCGAAAAGTCCAATATGATCTCATACGGAAATTAAGGAGATTTTTTTTTCTTGTATACATGCTCATGAGATCTGCATGTCATTTCTCACTTGCAAGATAAGAATTGTACTAATAATTATTATATTACCCCAAGAAAAATAGAAGAGAAAATATCCTTCGGACGGACTCCTATATATAAGAACCACTATTATAAATATATTATACTGACTTTTCAAACATCTTATATCATAATTCGTCTCCGATACACACTTAGTTAGCTGATCTAGCTATAATATATATAGTAAATTTACACAAGTTCTTATTAAGCAAAAGGTTTAACTCTATAGATTTGAGTCCAACTATACTATATATTAATCATCTACTAATGTGATTTTTTTCAACGCGAGATTCAATCCTTTTTACCCTCTCACACGTGCATATTCAACTCCAATCGATATTTTTCCTTCATAAAAAGATAAATATCTAAATATGTACCTAAGGCTTGCAGCCAATTTATCACAGAAAATCTCGGTTGGGTATAAAAGTGGCATGTACATAAGTCTCAGTTAATTAATTAACTTACAAGCAATTAACTCACCTACTCGCTACCTATAATTTGCAAAAAGTCTACAATATTGTCTTATTTCCAATAATTTGGAGTGCAAGCTGCATTCATCGTTTGACATAAGATATTCCTCGTGATCAGTCGCTTTACATTTACGCCTACTTCTGAGATTAGAATGGTTATATGCGTTTAGGACACTAATTATTACTTCATTTAATAGTCTCCAGTGATTCATAATATCTATCCAAATAATTATTTTTGTCGGGAAACAGGAGGAAATAAGGGTATGCATGTGCCCAGTTAGAAAAATATTCTAAACGGTTCTCTGGCACGGCCTGTTTGGTGAGTGGTAGAGAAGTTATTAATGCGATGGTTGAATGTCATGAACTATTTATTAAGACTTATTAGGATCGAATCCTCGAAAACAAGTCCATTATACACAACAACAAATTACGTTTAAGCGACCAAAATAAATATCTGCATACGCCATGCCATTCTCATGCAGACGCAAGACTCAAGCCGAATATATACCTTCACGTTTACATAAATAATTTTGCTTAATCTTAAAAACATAAAGTATATAATTAAATCAACGGCCTCTTGCTAATGGTATAAACTTTTAATTAGACAAGTGATCACGATTTAACATGAGTCCTAACTCCATATTTAATCCTCTTTCAGTTAAATAGTCTACGTGGTGAGTTTACCTATTTTTAATTAAGAAGATCAGTTTGGTCGGCACGTCATTGGAGTACTGTTAAAAGTTTAACAATTTATAATTAAATCAACACTTAATTTATATGATAGTCAATCTTAAAAAGCAGATAATGAGAAAGCAATAATTAATCGAGGAGATAACATTCACAAGCTGATTTTTATTGAGACCTATAGCTATCAAATTCTATTTCATAAGCCCATCTGATCGTGACCCCCTTGCAAATTGCTGGTTGACTCATTAAGAGTTCATGGATGGATGAAGTTTATATATCATGGTCGACCTTCAGGAAAGTCTATGAGCCGGAGAAAAAGAGATGGGTACGTACCTGCATCCTCATCAAAAGATCAGCACTTTGTTTCATCCGAAATCGATTTTTCTTATACTCCTCGCGGGCCCTTTCAACCGCAGCGCGTTCTTCGGGAGTACCGGCATCAGGATCGAATTCCCAGTGTTCCCGCCCTGCGAAATTGTTAACGCTGACAAGCCCTGGCACTCCCTCCCCAATCTTCAACTTCCACATCCTCTATGTTACAAACTGATCAAATCCTACATTCAAACAAGGTTGTAATGAGGCGAATGGTCATCATATATATATATATAGGGAAGGCAATCCGTTCCGGATGTCCGGATGGACGGCATCCGGACGTCCATCCGGACATCCCACGGTGGGGAGCCTAGGAGCAGGGTGGGTCCCGCCCAGGACCCACACCTGCCCGGGCTCCCCACCATTGGATGGCGGGATGGACGGCATCCAGCCGTCCATCCGGCCATCTGGAGCGGATTGTCTTCGGAGGCAAACCGCTCCCATATATATATATATATAGAGAGAGAGAGAGTATATAATCAGCCTAAAGAGTAGAGTACTACTGCGGCTGAATTTGCCAATGTTTGGTCGACATCGTTTGGTTAATTGACATCATGAAGTCTTGATTAGAAAATAAATTTTGCATATGCCGAAAGAAGTTGGCCGGCTTATATATGTTGGCAGCCAAAAACAGAATTTTATGCACCAGAGAACCGAAGACATGATTTCTAACATATATACTTGGAGTGAAGTACTGGAATGAGATAAGAATCACTTTCAGTAGAAAAATGCAGATCGAAAGGTGAATAGAAAGATTCAGAATGATATATCCTGAATTATACGAACCTTAGAAGGTTTAGAGACAGACGGAGAAGCCACAGAGGTCATAAAAGCCACAAATGAGCAGACGGACCCAAAGGTCCTACAAATTTCCAAAAGGGACAGAGAAGCCACAGAGGTCATAAAAGCCACAAATGACAGATAGTTATTAGGCCTAAAAACAGGTAAAAAAACATCAGAAAAACCAACACAAATAATAAAACAGAGGCTATCATAAAATACAGAATGAAAACTAAGCAAGCCCTAAACAGAGAGGCATGCCCAAACGGGCTAAAGTGCAACATAAGCTCAGCGAAAGACCCGGAATACTCTGGCCAGAACAGCGGCGGCGGCACATGGGGAACGGAGAAGGAGATCCACAGTGGAACATGTAAGGCAGGAGTCGCACAGTCCACTCCGGAGGAGAAGAGCGTGATTCAGGTGTCGGAGGGGCAAACACATGCGGCCCATAGAATCGACGAGTCAGATTCACGCGCAGCGCGTGGTGCAAGTGGAGCAAGATGCACCGCCTGTTGAGTACCGGGGAAGATGATCGTCATAGCTCTCTGCGTGCGGAGTCCAACTAGCCGGCGGGTGCGTGTCCAAAGGAGACGAAAACCACGGAGCACCGCTTGGAAGCCACTTGAAAAAAAAACCAAAAAACCACCCAACCAAACCATAACCAACCGGACCAGAGAGAAGGAAATGGAAGACAGAAAAGGAGAAGAAAAAATGAAGAGGGGGATGAAGGAGCCGGAGCTCCCCCCCCCCCCTCCATAAGGACTCGGTATTGCGGGGGTAGGCACAAGGTGGAGAGCGTTTAGGTTTTTTCGTTTAACTGTCCTATAAAAACTATGTATCTGTCTTATTCATTCAACCCTCGTACTGTTGTTAATTGAAGCATCAGTTAGTATGTTCTTAATCATATCCCGTAGGAGACCAATAGCTCAATTAAAAAGGCTAGGGGTGATACTATATACAACCTACATTTTTAATCCGTCTTCGGCAACCCAGTAGTAGTCAGGAATTCTGGCCAAATGAAGCTTGTATGCCTTTGTATTTTGATCTTCAGCCCAACAGGCAATTAAACATTATGCCTGTAAGAAAAGTTAGTACAGCTGATTTTAAGTTGATGATACCTCAAACACTTTTTGATTTTAAGTTTCTTTCATTCTATTCAACCTGCAATATACAGACCTTCTCTACACTTCCAATGGATAGGTATTGGTGTTCTCGTCCTCGTAATATACATGATCAATTGCAGCTTTTAGTGCCTTCTTTCTCAGAATTGAAAAGGGTCAACGCTTCATAATAGGCTCTGCTACACGGTGAAGAAACTCCCATAACATATCTTGCATGAGGGGATGAGGATAGTAGAGATTCTCCTAAATTATCACGGCAGGTAAGTTCTATGTCTTCTATCCTTCTTCTTTTTTGTCGTTTGAAACTTTAACGATAAATGCTGACGTGACAAAAATAAAGACACATCAGCATCAATCAGATGATGTCACGTGTTTTGTGGACTCACAATTGTCAAGTCACTTACCCGGTTATATGCTACATCATTGCCTCCTAGACACGTAAGTGACACGTTATCATTTTTTTCAAATATTAAAATTTTCTTATTAAAAAAAATCCGTCAATTGGTGTTAAGCTGGATCGGACTACAGCTCCATTCTCCTTTTAAAAAAGAAAATTAAAATATATATTAAAAAAACGCAAAAACAGAAACGTGAATTGGGTTCCATTCAGTTTGCCCCTTCTTCTTAAAATATATATATATATTAAAAAAATGCAAAAACAGAAAACGTGAATTGGAGTAAGCGGAACGGCTCCATTCTCATTTAGAAAAAAATAAATGGCAGACAAAGAGACCTCTATACACAAAAGCATGCTGAAAATACCAAAAGGCTAGTTACATCAGCTCATTTACCTTTATATATTTTAATTTAATTTTCTTTTAAGGAATTCACGTTTCTATTTTTGCGTTTATTTTTAATGTATATTTTTTAAAAAAAGGAGATCGAATGGCGCCCTTAGCTCCAATTACATTTATGTTGTTTTATTTTTTTTAAAATGACGATGCGTGAGGCAATGACGTGGTATATGATCGGATAAGTGACTTGACAATTATGGGCCCATGAAATACGTGACATCATCTTATTGGTGTTAACGTGTTTATTTTTATCACGTCAGCACTTACCGTTAAAGTTTTAAACGAGAAATGAACGGAAGAGCATATTGTGACTTTGAAATTTACCACATCAGCCAATTTTCCTTACTACAGCAACTGCTAAGTTTTCAGCTGGTGTGACCATTCCGTTTGGAAAATAAACGGATCTCTAATAGCAATGTTATTTTGTTAAAAAAATGTAAACATAAAGACTAAAATTTTAAAAAATTAAACTCAAAGATAAAAAACTAAACTGCTAAATTCTCTTATCTCAAGGGTATGAATATGATTTTGTTTATCTCGTTAACATATCTACCATTCCTGCATACCACACGATCTCACATACACATAGATGCATTTAAGAAAAAAAGAAGAGAGTCAAGACAAAGCACTCTTTTTGTACTCTATGATCTCACATACACATAGATGCATTTAAGAAAAAAAAAAAGAGAGACAAGACAAAACACTCTTTTTGTACTCTATCTCTCCTCACGCAAACTCACCTTTTTTCTGACACTCGCAACTGGCCGGAATAGGGCTGCACAACCCTGGTGTAGGTGCCGGTTTTGGCCAAAATCTGCACCTACACCGGGTAGGCTGTTTTTAAAATAATTGTCACCTACACCTACACCGTTAATGACAAAAATTGGCCCTTATCGGTGGCGGTTTACGGTTATCCTACATTCATATTGAGCAATTTTTTTTAGCATTTTACGCACTTGGCCCAATATTTTTTTTTTCTTTTTTCTTTTGGTCCATTAATCACACATCATTAAATCTATACTAATTAAATCCAAAATCAAAATTGGGGCTATGTACTTATGTACAATCTTTTAACAAGGGATATGAGAAACCATAAATGGTAAGCAACAAGAACATCTATTGATATCGCCCTACCAAAAAGATGTTATACCTTCTTGCACATAGAAACTAGACAGTTAACAACATGCAATAAAAAATCCTTTCTATCCCCCTTCTTCATTTAACAAACCAAAGAAAGGGAAACAACTTTCCAGATCATTCAAAAGACCAAATCTAGGCCAGTTCATGTTCAACTCAAAAGAAAAAAAATGCAAGAAATGATATTGGGGCAGGAAGGAAGAAGATGGGAAAACTCACAGAATATCTATCAAGGGAGCCAAACTTGAAACATCCTCTGAAGAAGATTGGAAAAAATGATCAAAGAGCTGAAGCTCAAGCTGACAGACCTGCAATTTAAGTGTGTCAATCAAAATGTGGCTAAGAAAAGCAAAGGGATCTAAAGAACATTTATGGTCATTAAGAAGTGAAATACCTAACAAAGCAACGAGCTTTAAAAATAAAATAATGAAGCATAGCATGAAACTAAAATCTGCTAATTATGCGATGGAATCTATATTTGAAAACTTAAAGGAACCAGGTTCATCAAACATGATGAAGGTAGTACCAGTTTCCCATCATCAAGAATTGAAAGGTCAAACAAGTTGCAAAATTTATGTGCATGTGAGATTAATACATAAAAACAATATTTTCTGAGTCCATGCAAGAATACAGGTATAGCAGAAAACCATAAACTGATTTCACAGTGATCATAAGTAAACAAGTACAACTCCAACTAGGTGAGAAAAGGTACTCACTTGCCTAGCATCCACTGCATAAGAAAACCATTTATTAGGCTCAACGAGATTTTGCACTGCTTCATGGATGTCAAGACCATAAACATGAAGTCAAAAAGGTAATCCTAGACACCAAAAGAATGATAACCTTTAGGAGCTGTCAATTAAGGCAAAGAAGTGAGCCCTTCTAATGGTAAGATGAGGATTTGCTGCTGTGCAAACTTCTATCACTTCAAAGGCAATGTTTTCACCTTCTCTATCACAATCTAGCCACAATACAAGCCACTGGCACCTCCTAACTTCCTCTTTCCGCGTCCTCTGGATATCCAACTTGTCCTAAATTGGTAAAAAAGGCAAAACAAACAAACAACAAGATTGGTCCATAAATTCTCTGTAGAAATGAAAGCAATAGCACTAATACTAGATACTCAATAGATTCACATTCCAGTAATAGGGGAGGTTTAGTTCCTTATCAAGCATACTGAGAAAACAGACCTAACTAAAACTTCATGTTAACAAGAAAAGCACCCAATGAATCAAACACCTCTTTTCTTCCCAAATAAGCAAATTTTATCAAATCAAACATAAGGCACTGAGAGCTAACAAGGAAAAATCTGGAAGAACCTGAATAAATTTGAAAACAAAGAGACTATTGGTTTCATGTAGATCATCCGTGTACAAACACATTCCCAAAAAACATTAACATACCTAAACGAATTATTAAATAGAACAAACCCTAAAAACAACAAACAAGAAAACATTCAGCAATCATACCTAAACGGGAGCAAAATGGGAGCTGCAGGCGTGGTGGTCACTGGTCGGCAGGAGAAGGAGGGGAGGGAGAGAGAGGGTGCAGGTCGCAAGGGGCTGACCGGCTGGGCCGCAAGTGGCTGGCCGGTTGGGGGGCGAGTCACAAAGGGCTGGGGGGTCGCAGATTCGCAGGGGCCGGGGGGTGGGAGGAGGATTTAAACTTAAACTAAACGGCGTCGTAAATGGCACCAGATTTTATAGAAAACCTCAAACCGGTGCCGGTGCTACCAGAATTTTTCGGTGGGGTTTTGCAGCCCTAGGCCGGAATATCAGTGGAAATATTACTTTATTAGAATGGGAAGAAATTTGAAGAGGGTTTTGTTTAGTGAAGAAACGATGAACACCACAATTTACACCTTTTCTACAGTTCTCACAAAGTCACGAGACAAGTACTCTTTTTGTATTTTTTTCTCTCCTTACACGTGAACTCACCTTCTCGGAACTCGATACTTACCCAAACTACTTTTGCTGAGACTCTCACACCCCCTTTCTTTTTTTAAGAGACATATAATATATATTGAAAAGAGTAACTACACCCAAACGAAAAGAAAAGAAAAGATAGGGAAATAAAAACAAGGAAAAAAAATTAAGGGAGGTTAGTTTGGAGTAAAATTATAGAATTCTAATAAAATTGTGAATAATTATATAATTTTAGAGTGATGTTGGTATGCGTGTAAAAGTTGTTGAATTGTATTTATGTGTTTTAAAAAAATATTTTTGGATTGTATTGAAATGCGTATTTTTATGATGTTGAAATCGTAAATATAAAAAGTAACATGCAAATAAAAAAAATTGGGAACAAACATGCCCTAAATGTGGTTTTGTTTCTTGTTTGGCGGTTTCTCTTCACTCACACAAAATCAAGTGCTCTATCTCCTTGCGGCGTACGTAGTAGCTTGGGAGATTGCTCTATTGACATGTTTATTTGTCCAAAATTTCCAAAAAAACAACACATACTTCAAAATTTTCAACTTTTACACATACGCTTCAAACTTTTCACAAACTCCAAAAATTTTCAACTTTCAAAAGATTCTCAAAATTTTGGGAATATTGTTCAAATTTTCGGTAAACAAAATACCCTTAATTTATTCCTTGAAAATGACAGAAAGCAGATCGAGTACTGCATGCATTTGCGTAAAAAGACTTCTTTTTTAGTGCTCCTTTATGTTCTCCAGTGATCAATTTGATTTAATTTGTACGCCAGTAGGCTCATTCAACACCTTTAGGTCTGGATTCATTAATTAGCAGAATCTTTTCATCAAAAAGCTACTAATTACGTGTTTATACGAAGCTGGTACATTTTTATTTTAGGACAAGGTAATAAAATATTAGGTGGTTCAATTAATATTGAGCTCCCTACCGTACAAAGAAAAAGTCGACTTTGAATTCCCAATAATGGGAACTAGGGGTGTTCAAGGCAGATCACCAAAACCAATTGGGCCCGGCCAGTTTTGAGAAGGCCCAGTTCGGCTATCAACCTATAATCCCTAGAAACTGATGGGTCATTTTCGCCCACGGTTTTGTGGGTTCGGCCCACCTACTAACCATATAACATTCAATTTTTTTTAAGGCTTGGAGAGAGACGATTTCACAGACATTATGGCTGGGCTCATTTCAGTTTCGCTCTACCCCTCTCTCTCTCTCTCTCGCCTCTCCCCACAACGTCATTACCCTCCTCGCTCGCTGCCTCCCTCTATATCGCCGGTCATCGGTCTCTTCACCACCAACTCTCTGCGTCTCTCTAGTTAAACCACTCGTGGATTATTTGGTTTACTGGGTTTGCTGAAGAAGATTTTGTCTAGCATGTTGGAGAAGCGGACTTACATACTTGGGTATATGATCTGGAAGAGACTGTCAAACAAAATGTCGAATGTATGCTTAGTTAATTTCGGCATCAGGAGGGAAGCCCTTCCTTCAGTTATTACTCAATGCCCCCAAATTCATGGGCTGCCTCTGAAATCTAAGTTGTTTGTGCACTTTTTCAATTTGAAGATCAAGATTGATCCGGAAGAGTTTGCACGAGTGATAAAAAATAAAAATAAAAAATTGTAAGCACGTCCTTTTGCTCTACCGTTTCTCATGAAGCTTCGTTGAGACTAGGCTGGCCCTGTGGGAGCCACAGTCTACTATGGTTTAACAAAAGTGTAAAGATGATCAGTACCCGCTCCATCCCTTTGGTTCTCGAGCATTGCTGCAACATAACTCGAATTTTGATATGGCATCTTCCTAACGCCTAAGCCTCCCTCCCTTACCAAATTTGATGGAGAAATAGAGTAGTTACGATGTCTTGGGAGGGTGGAATTGGTGAGACCTGACTGTTGGATAGCTTGTACAAACTGAGTTCACTTGGTAAAGCCCATCATATGTTTGATGAAATGTCCTAAAGAGACGAGTTTAGTAATATAAGGGTCAAATACATTTTTTGCCCCTCCTACTATTGGAATTATGAGACTTTGCATCATATACTATCAGTTTTGTTCCATTTTGTTCTTTAACTACCAACATTTTACACTTTGCACCCTCAGCCGTTAATTTGGATTAAGGCTGCACAACTGGAAATCCGATCCTATTTTCGGACCGAGAATCCGGTCTCGGCCGTGCTTATATGGAGGACCGGACCGAGCCACTTATAAGTTGTCTTGTAACATCCCAACCCAAAAGTCAAAACATACATAGTTTCTTTGAAAAATAGGACTTTACACCCTGCTTACAAGCAATTATCCTCAACCAAGAAAAACTCAAAAGAATCTTTATTTCATCTTCATTAATCAAAGACGACGCTCTGAACCCAAAAATTAAAATTAAAGAAATATGAATCCCAATTAGTCAGAGCACTACTATAAAATCCTTAAATACTACTCTTAACAAAAGTATCAATAAACAGTTTCCCAAATAAGCAACAAAACTACTAAAGTCTCCAAAGGGCTCTTTATTCAATAATTCTGCATCTTGCAACTAATCTTAGAAACTACAACTCGCGATCTTCTATCACTCGTTGCCACCAATTAGGGGTGGTTAACGGTAGTGTAGGTGACAGTTTGGTGAAAACCGTCACCGTCACCGCAATTGACGAAATCACATAATTGACACCGTCACCGCACCGCTAAGGCACAATAACCTTCCTTTCCCGTGACGGTATTAACAGTAAGGGTTATACGGTAACCGTATAACCGTTGTGCAAAAAAAATAAGTTTTTTCCTTGAGCTTTTTCATTTTTTTCACTGTTTTGCGTTGTTTAAATTTCCAACATAATATCATAATCAATAATCATATCAAATGAACAAATATCATAACATATTCAAATATAATACCATAATCATTAACAATCATAACAAATATAAATGTGTCCAAAAGTATAACATAATATCATATTCAAACATAAAGACTAAAGTTTAATAAAAGTGTCCAACAGTGTGACATAAATCAACTAACATATTCCAACAAAATCCTAACAAAAGTATGTCATATAATCAATAATCATCTCAAGTCTCAACTAGGGGTGGTTAACGGTAGTATAGGTGACCGTTTGACGAAAACCGTCACCGTCACCGCAATTGACAGAGTCACATATTTGACACTGTCACCGCACCGCTACGGCACAATAACCGCCTTTATCGGTTGCGGTAGCGGTAGCAGTTTTTACGGTTAAAACGGTAACCGGCGGTGCAAATGAACACCCCTACCACCAACATCAAAATATGAAAGATAGGAAATAAGTGGTGGGCTACAACTATCTCACTAAGTAGTAAGTCAATTGGGGTAGGGGAAAAAGATAATTTTATCACAATAACCGAAATTCAGAAAAAACTATTGTGAGCCATACTAAAACCTAAATATAAGTTGAAATAAAATTATCTAAGGTCATGCGACAAGGGAAATCACCAACGGTCGCACAGACCTCTAGGCAACACAGACCTCCAGGCCACAAAGACCTTCAAATATCACGAGGGGTATTAAATTTTCCACAAAGACCACAAGATATATTGGTCACATAAACCACAAAGATACATTGGCCACACAGACCACAAAGATAAATTAGCCACACATACCACATAGATATATCATCAGCACGTGGATAAATTTTTCAAGTATGCTCACAAAATAAATATATTCCAACAACCCAACATTTCAAGTTTGATATTTCAAAGAATTTTATGAAATCTAAACCATTTTGTCTCTATCAAAAATTTGAACATTTTCCCCATTTAATGAATCAAAACCATCTAAAAATAGTGCAAATTTTAAGAATCTATTTCACCAATGATGAGAGATTTAATCTCACATAAAGACATATTTTTAAATCAATTTCATCTCACAAAATAATTAAACATTTTGTGCACTTAGATTTCACAGAATATAAGAGAGATATAATCCCATTGAAAAACCATTTATCTCAATGCTTAACCGAAACTTAAGATTTCAAACAGAATTGCTGAAGAGACAATCAACACCTAAAATCCATTTAAAACATCAGTCATCTCTTCATCTCAATCCTCACACATCTCCAACGAAATCTAACAATAAAATTTCAGCAACAAACACACCTGATCTCCATCAGCCTATAAGAATACGCTAATCCACAATCACGAAATCTCCTCAAAACCACATTTATTACCCTACAACAAGCCAAAACTAATATGAAAAATCTAGAAATTCATATCTAAAACTCCATCAAGGATAGAAACTTGGAGAAAACTTACCCAAATGCGCCGACGAAATTGTAGAAAAATCGCCTAATACATGAAGAATGGCTCTCCAACGTCGTCTCTAAAATGACATAACCCAAATCAATCCAAAGCAATACAACTCTAAATCAAAGATTAAATAAAACCTACCTCCAAAAATCACTCAACCCCTGCAAATAGCGTCTCCAAAGGGAAGAGAAAGAGAGTCTTGAGATAGAGAGAAAGAGAGAGAGTGAGAGAAGAGAGAGAGGGTCAAATGAGAGAAAAGTCCAACGTTGGACGAAGATTTTCGAAGATAGAAAAGATTCATACTTAAAGATCTCTAAATTGGTTTGCAAGGGGCGGAGATTTGTTCAAAATTTGAAGAGAAATCAAATTTTGAATAAGATAGGAGTTCGGCATTTAAAGGTTTGAAATTGAACGAAATGTTCAGTTTCGTGAAACCTGCAGAAGGGATAACTTATCCCTAACGCAATGTATCACTTTTCAATTTTTTTTACAATAGCGAGTATTACAGGTCCGGTCCGGTCAAAATGCGGTCCGGACTAGTTTCATTTTTAAAAATTTTGTAAAATTTTTTTTTTGTTAATTTCGAAGGGGAAGTGCATATAAAAATGTAGAATTTTAGTTTAGGTTTAAACTGAACTTTTTAAGTTTGTAATTCGTATTAAAAAATATAAAATATTTTTTTATTTATATTAATAAATCCGGTCCAGTCCGGACCGGTTTTGTCAAAAGGTATGGACCGGACCGCAAATCTGGTCCAGTTTTGCGATCCGATTTTGTTTAGCCCTAATTTGGATATAAGTTGCTATTTTAGTTCTGTGAAATGACAACTTTACCCTCATATTTTTTTTATAATTATATTTTGTATGAGGGTAAATTTACCATTTCATTGAATAAAAATAGCAATTTCCATCCAAATTAATAGTTGGAGTTTCAAAATATAAATGGTTCGTAGTCGTGGGGCGAAATATAACGAAATTGATAATCTAGGGTACAAAGTATCAAAACCCCAATAGTCGAGGATGAAAAAGTATTTTTTTCCTTTAAGTAATTCCATGAACCATTTTGCTCGAATGTCTCAGATATGCCAATTATCATAAAACCATCACCATTTACGACTATCTGATAGTCAATACATATACCAATCACACAAGAAGACAAGACTTTGTTGACGAATTGGAAATTTTTTTATGTAGCCTTAAAAAAACTACTTTGGACTATCAGCACTATTCAAAATCCACTAAGAAGAAAAACCATATAAACGGTGATTCAGATAGTAACAAACCCTGTTATTGACTCTGATAACTCTGATGTAATAATCCAAGTATTAATCCTACTTGGACACACTCTGTGTAGCAACCACCTCAGAAAAATGAGGAGTTTAGATAAACAATGGGACGAGATCCTTTAGGTTACAAGTCGACCTCACAAAGTATATAAAGGTAACCTTAAATTTCAAGAGGAATAGGATTTTGAAAAGTTGGGTTTTTGAAAATCGTTAGTTCTCATTTGAGCTAGGGTCGAGCGACAGTTAGAAAATTTTTTCTGTGAAGGTTTCGCTCAAGCGAGAGGTTGAGTATCAAGCGAGCGACAACAATCTGGGACTTGTCCTCAGACTTTGCTCGACCCTCAGGCAAGCGAGACATCACCGTGAGGTTTTTTTATAGAGCTCGCTTGTGCGTGGAGCATACAACTTGTATAATCCTTTTCTTGACCAACCTTTTAAGAAACTTCTTATTCTCTTGAACATTTTGACCAAACTTATTGATAAAGAATTGCAACTCAATTTGGCACGGAATTACACCAATACACAAATACACTAAAAAAATCATAACTAAATATCCAAAATTTCAAAAAATTTAATACAAACTCCAACCCTTTTCATACAATCTCCAACAAATTTTCGACCACAAAAAGTAGAAAATTAACATTTTATTAATATTTTCATTTTTGAGGTTTTCTTGAATGTGGTGTGGCGTGCTTTACATCTAGGCCTGTCCAAAAAACCGGCTGGACCGGCTCGGACCGGTTTTGACCCAAACAGGTTGAGATTTTTGAAACCGGGTTGACCGGACCGGTAAACCGGTGTATTCTGGTCAGGTTCCGGGTTACCCTCATGAAAACCCAGGACGGGACCGGAGTATACCTCTCCAAACTGGCCCAAACCGGAAATTGGCCCAAAATGGCAAGGTCCAACCCTAAAACCGGCCCAAAATGACATGTCACAACCCAAAATCGGCCCAAAATGGCATGGCCCAAACCGACCCAAACCGGCCCAGACTTGACCGGATAAATCGGAAACCGGACCGGACCGGTCCGGTCATATAACCGGTCCGGTCTATATGCTTTAAAAAAGTTCCGGTTTGGCCGGCCAAACCGGACCGAACCGGCCCGGACCGGATGTTGGACAACCCTATTTACATCTATCACGTGCACGATGCATATATTGTGTAATGCTTCTGGTAGATTTTGATCGAGTCACGAGAGAAGCAAAAATTAAGGGGATGATGAATATTAAAAATATACATCCACCACATTTGCTAATAACTGCTGAGTGCACACGTATCTGACATGAACATTGGAAACATTACATTACTGAGGTGCGGAAATTTCTTTCTACGAGAAGATTGAAGGAGAAACTGCCTTAGGACATATATTACAGTTTGCAACAGTACTGGACAATAGCTTATATAGCTGTGTGTGTGATTGCTACGTATTTTCTATATTTCTTGCTTGCAGGAAAGTTGCATGTAATTGGAACAGACCATTGTCTTTCCACCTTATTTGTGCTGCAAACTTCAACATGCAATCCATTGCTTATGCACTGATCAAGTATTTATGCAAACAGAACTCGTCTCCGATATTCTCCAAGAGCCCAGATCGGGAAAATGTTTCTGTAAGACGAATAGTTTAATGTACAGTTCCTCATAAACACTCCTGTGATTTCCTGCAGCCAATAATCAACAGTTTTTGCTGTGAGAGGAAGGACATCTTGGTATGGATGAAAATGTTTTTATGAAAACAAAAGGACAATGAAAAAAAACAAAGGAAACACAATCAAGATAGATACTTGAATTAACTTAATGTGTTGGATTTTGAATAGACATTCATTAATTACCTGTTGAGGCAAGTCACCGTCTTCCATTTGTGAGTTGATCAGTATCCGTACTGCTCGATGAATTGGTGTCGGATCTATCGTGGCCTAAGTTTGCAAAATAAAAAATAAAAAATTGGAATCAACATATGATTTTTATTTATGCCATCCAAATTAAAGCAGTCATATTCTTGAGTATCTACGTTTTAATGCTTATGCAGCAATGTTATAGGTGAAGGGCAAACGATGTTAAGATGCAGTTCTTAATCATTGCACTGACCTGCCCAGCTTCAATGAGGGATAACACAGCCCATGCAGTTTGGACCAAATTTGCTTGATTGCCCTCTATATTTGTCCACACCTGTTTCAACAATAACTTAATTACTTGAGCTCTTTCTCATCGGCATTATTAACCTTTTAGTTCTTCCTTTAATCTTTCTCGTGGCTTAATTTTTGAAATTCAAGATGAAGCAAACTGTCCATACCTTGTTTTGGCTTGATAAGTAACTTTCTCCCCATCCACCATCAGGCAGTTGCTTTGACAGCAAAAATTCACAAGCTTTACGCAATGCAGGACAATTTTGGTAGTTTCTACCACAGGCTGCTAGTGCTCCTACAGCAAACCATGTACCATAGGTGTAGCAGATCCCCCAGTGACCATACCTGTATAAGTTCATTTCTTGCTCAGATTACTAATGTTCTACTCCACTAATGCTAATACTAACAATAAAAGAAAAGGGTAATTCACGAAGTCTCCTGATCAGATAGGAGTACTAGGCTACTTTGTATTTCCGATATCTAGAGATGGGTCAATTTTAAAAGAAAAATGGGTAGCCATTCATCAAGTAGTATCTCTTCAACAATACAATATGTGACATGACATGTTACCATGATCCATCGAGTTCTTGGACATCTTCAATGTATTGCAGTGCCCTGTAAATAGCACAATCTATCTCGATTCTCCGGTGCTTAGGATAGAATTTCCTAAAGAGTGTAAGACCTTGAACTGCTGAGGAAGTGCACTCGACATACCTGGATGATGACAGTTTTTATGTTAGGAAACAAAACTGACTAATACGGTGATACATATTTTGCACTGAAGTCTGAAGGTATCTTACTCTCGCTCAATAAGAGTATCTTCAAAGAACTCCGTGGGGTTGAACTTCTGCAGAAACAGATACAAAAAGTACACTAGTGAATGTAATCTGCAGGCACAAGCTTGCTAAGTGGGCTGCTCGCTTTGGTATTGTTGGTTGTTTACCGCTTTCTGATATCCCCGAGCATATCCGGGTTTGTGATATGCACGTGTGACTTTGGTTTTTTTATGTTATGTGGTTCCGTTTAGCCAAAAAAAAAAGAGTGCAGAGTTAACACAATGTTTTCTTGTCATTGCCATGACGAGGTTGGCTTGTGTGAAAAATCCAAGATGCGTAAAACATGCTAGGAAGAGAAACTCATAGCTTGTTGCAGAAGTTACCTCCAACCAGAGGAATGCTCTTTGAGGCTCCCAAGCTGGGAAACCACCACTGCTACTCTGTATGGGCAATTGAAAGACGATCAATTGTTGCAGTGTCACATTTTGAAAAGATCAAAGACAATAAAGTTGTAAAGGGAAATTGCTACATAATAAACTAGCAGAACTTTTGATCATTGTTCCTGGGCGAAAAAAAGAATATGTAATGTTGAATACTTACTTGTAGTGAAAGAATGACATTCACAGCATCATTAAACCGCTCTGTCTCCATTCTTTCCCCAACCAGGTCTGAGGACATTTGTGAGAACAAGAGTGCAACCTGTGAAAGTGAATATTTTACCAAAATTAAATTCTTTCTTCTAAACAAACCTTGAGAGTGTTTAGTTTTGGTTTACATGGGTTTGATGAAGTTGAGACATTACCTTCAACCCTTCTGCTGTGCAATCAGAAACTTGCCAACCATGATCTTGCATTGAGAACGTCCATGCTCCTTTACTTATGTGTCGATACATAGCTTTGAAGTCCCCCGAGGGGTTATCTCGAACCTAGAAGATAACATAATTTATTT
This sequence comes from Myrica gale, assembly GCA_963930655.1. Lineage (NCBI taxonomy): Eukaryota > Viridiplantae > Streptophyta > Magnoliopsida > Fagales > Myricaceae > Myrica > Myrica gale. The sequence continues at coordinate 21,819,108 of OZ005616.1, forward strand.
TAGTCAAAACAACAAATTAGTTTGCATGATTATCCTCATAAAGCCGTGCAAGGGCTATTGATATACATTCAAACCTGTGAAACTTTCACAAAGTCATGTGCTTTACGAAGTGTAGTCCCATACTCTTCATTTAGATTACAAGAAAGAATCGCTTGAATAGCAAATCCTGCATCCCACATCTGACAGCCGAAACTCTGCATAACATAAATAAAGCATTATTTAACACATATGCAGGTAAAAAAGTACGATTTCAAATTGATCAAGATTTCACATTCTCCAGGCTTGAAAAGTTGCTTAATTTAATCAGCCTGCTCAAATGTTCATGGATTGTGCTAATTAAACTTTTTTTTTCTTGTTCCATAGGAAAAGACCGGCTACTAGGAGAGGCAGGGGACTTTCATATCACCTGAATTTTTAAGCCATCTTCAGCAACCCAATAGTTGTCTGGAATTCTGGCTAGATGAAGCTTGTATGCCTCCCCATTTGGATCTTCAGCCCAACAGGCAATCAAACACAGTACCTTTAATAAAACCAACCCAAACAAGTTAGTTGATTGATGACACATCAAATACTCCGATTTAGCACTCTTTCATTTTGATAGGAATTATTTAAACCATTTTTTTTTACCTTTTCTACGCTTCCAATGCAAAGGTATCTGCTGTTCTCATCCTCGTAGTGAACATGATTAATTGCAGATTTTAGCGCTTTCTCTCTCAACATTGAAAACGGCCAACGAGACAGGACAGGCTCCGCTACATGGTGAAGAAACCCCCACAGCATATCTTGTATGAGGGGATGCGGATAGTAGAGATCCTCCTAATGACCACATATGCCAAGTTTTGCGTAAAACATTATAAAAGGATGGTCAATAAGCAAAATGAGGTTTTGCAAAACAGAGAACAGATGCAACAAATTTAAGACTTGAGTTCAACAAACCTTTGCAACTGTATTCCGGGCTTTATTCCAATTGATTTGATCGTAATGGTCATGGTATAGCTCCTGTCTTAGTGATTGAATCAACTTAGTGATTGGACCAACAAACCTCTTCCCATATAGATAAGACATTGGCATATACACTAAGCGACAGTAGCATAACATTTTCCCTGCATCCATATAAAGAAGGAAACGAGTATCAGATACATGTGTTAGTCCAACTTCTGCATTACTATTTCCCGTAGTATAATAGTACTGCTGTATATTACAATGTGTACATTATAGCAGAAGAAGTGAGTGAAAAGAACCTGGATGAATGGGGAAGATGTCTGGAAGAAGCCAGAACTCTGGGGGCAGCGGATTGCAGCCTGACCATTCATACAATCCTAGTACCTATAAATGGAAGGAGGCAACTGAGTTTTCACTTCAAAATTAGACCTATAAGATTGTTGTACTTCATTACTTTACAGCCCTGGCTCACAAGATGGATCAGATTATACTAGGGAATCTAGAAATGTAAAAGCGTCATTTGGTAACATGTTGTACATCATTCATCCAGATCTTAAAGCTATAAGTTTAGATCCGATCATGTTATACTAATTTACTCGAATGTGTGACTATATGGAAGCCCCAGCCTCCATCTTCGTTCTGTCACAATTAGCACAAGTTATTGTACAGTTTTAAAGTAAGCCAACTCTTTATATAGGTTTCAAGGCATTTCGAGCTGGCTGAATTCTAAGTTCTTTCAACATACGCTAGCATTCAGTGTGTTCAAATAAAAGAGAAAACCGCACAGAATGGTACCTGATGATTATACAGATATCGGATAATTTCCTTCTGGTGTGCTGGTGAAAGTACTGCATTCAGAGATCCGGTAACGTATAATGCCATTACCTGCATATGGGAATCATTCCTTACGAACTTAGATTCAATGTAACAAGTCAATGGGTTTACTGGTTCAGGCAACCGCATATTCCAAAACAGAACTACGAAAATATAGAAGTGCCTTGCAAAACGTGTGTATGAGAGGTAATACAATAAATTGTGCCATTGGAAGACAGTACGTCATGGATGTTCATATCCATGTCAAGCGGCGTAAAAGTTTAGGCAAACATTCATATATGGTCACGAAAAAAACTTAAAACGAAAATACATACCAAGGGCTGAAGGAAGAACAATGGGCCTGCAGATTCAGCAGGCCAATGGCCATCGTGGGATTGAATTGAAGAGTAGAAGGTTAATGCTCTTCTCAGCGTCGTTATCACTGCCTCCTCTGTTATCACCTCTGTTTCCTTCACTTTCACTGGTGGTGGAATTGGCCCACATGGGTTCTCCTTTCTAAGCTGTGAGATTCACACAACAAACAGTGAGAGAAATGTCCGGAGAGATAAAAACTTTTCTAGATTCCAACAAAAAGGAAAAAAAAAAAAGAAAAAAGACACAACCGTCTGATGCTAATATACTTTTGGCCAGGTGATAAAGCTAATATATTCATATGAAGAAAAAGAAACACCCCGCGTGTGAGGAGCTCGATGTGTGCAAACTCTGCTGGATGGAATTGCAAAACGAGATGGCCGGGTGTTCTTGGCCAGAATCACGGGGGGTGGAGGGCTCCAAAATTGTTCACAGCGTTTACTCTTTGACCTTTTTCTCACTTTAGTAGCCCACAAATATTGAACTTTGCAAACAGAAGCCGAATGAGGTCACGGATTTTGACCGAAAATTGTTTTTTTTTTGGTGTGAAGTGTAATAAAAAATATTTACCACACGATGTCTATATGTATTGCCAATTTCGTGGAAAAAATAGCAGCTCCAAACTGAAACTGGAGACTGGCTCCCGACAAAAGTTAGCAACTGGGGTAAGTACGTTTTTCTATTTAAAATGCGAAATATAAAATAATGTTAATAATAACTTGGAGAATCGAATTTTAGACTAAACCTTGACAAGGTTGTCTCCGTCAGGTTTGAATGAAGTTTTCGAGACTATAAACCTTGACAAGGTTGCATTCACGTAACTTTCTAATGTGTCAAAACTCAATCACAAAACTTCTTCATGCAAATCTTCTCTCATGTGTTCCCACGTCCTACCGTTCCAACTATGGCAGTATGTTTGTTTGTCGAAATTTTGAGAATCTTTACTTTATTAAAATTTAGTGGAGTTTGTGAAAAGTAAAGTGTGTATGGATAAAAGTTAAAAATATTGGAGTATGTTTGTTTTGGTAGAAATTTTCATGTCTCGAATTGTTGGGGAAACAAACATCAATGTGTACCGAGAACTCAGACGAACATAGTCCAACTTTAACGCAGTGGAGACCTCGAAAAAAGCTGACACATGTAAGTTCTGAGGTAACTCTTAACAATAATGCTGCCATGAGATTTAAACTAGGGTCTACAATTTGATACCCTTGCCCTTTGTGTTAGAAATAAAAAATTTTTATTTAGATAAATGAGACATCCAATAATGGAAAAACTAATTTATTACATCTCATTTATGAAATTAAAAGATTACAAAATGACTTATTTATAAGCCAAAATCTTCCGACATCCACCTTGCTAACACCACATTTCAACACCCTGACCATTTCGTCCAGGCTCTGGTGCGGCATATATATGTACTTATTGGTCGAGCCGGAGCATGAAGCATATTATCAGTCAAAATTGAAGAAGAAAACCGGAACACTTATCTTAATGACCCGCCTCTAGCTAGCATTAACGCTTTATAGGGATCACTAAATTTCCGTGTTTAACTAGAATAAACAGTGCAAGAGATCTGCTAACTCCCACCTCTGCTCCGTTAATATTCGACAATGGTCAGAACAAAACAGAGAAGGAAAGAGAGAGAGAGAGAGGGCGGGAATAGACTATAGATATCTCTTTGCACATGCGGAAATATCCAATTTCATGGTCCTGAAAGAAACTACATGGGATAGAAAAGACAGAGATCATAGGTACGTACCTGCATCCTCATCAAAAGATCAGCACTCTGTTTCATCCGAAACCGATTTTTTTTGAACTCCTCGCGGACCCTCTCAACTTCAGCACGTTCTTCTGGTGTACCAGCCTCAGGATCGAATTCCCAGTGTTGCCGCCCAACGAAATTGTTCAGGCTCACCAGCCCTGGCCCTCCTTCGGCTATCTTCAACTTCCACATCGTCACGTAATACAATCTGACAAGATGATCACTACCGAATTAGCACTGATATACACATAATAAATGAGAGAGAGAGACAGTACGTATAGATTTCCTAAGAAGTTTGAAAGCCATTAGCTCTCCGCTTGAACTAATTGGTCACTTTTTTTGTATATAGAGAACTAAAATATCGTAATTCGTCCGCAAAATAGTCTTTGATAAGAGTGACTCTCGTAAAAGAAATTATTAAGCTAGCAGATATTAATATAACATGCTAAAAGAAGTTGATCAGTATGCTGCTTTCGGCCAAGATAGCATAACATCTCTGAATTTCTTTTAGAGAAATGAATGCCAAGGGACAGACTGATCATACTTCTTGCATACCTTAAAATGCCTAGAGACCAAGAAGAGTTCTAAAGTTAGTTCCTCCAGATAATTGCCAAGAGGCTTAGAGAAAGAAAACTTGTCGGGATGCAGTGTATTCGGTATGAGGCCACTCCCTCCTATATATATAAGTAGGAGAGAGATCAATGAGAATGGAGGAGGAAAGGGTGGTAGGTAGGCTGGTGTCAGCAAGTCTCTTTTTTATTTATTTTTTGCTTCAGCGGAGTCTATTTAGATGTGCTGCTGTCTCCCTCTAGAATATAGATTGATTGGTTGCACGCGTTTCTCAGGAAATAAGAAGTTTCGTGAAAAGGGCCAGTTGCAATTTTGTCGTGAAAATATATACCATCAGAGAGTTTGACTTTCTCTGCAAAACCAAGCAGTCGAATTCCAAACCCTTTTTTCTGTTTTTGATCTTTCTCTTAAACGTTTGATTGATACCTTTAACATGATTGAAAACCATCCATGGCATTGGTGAAACACATCCAACTTTCGGAAGAAATCACCCTTTTGGCCGACCTTTATTTTGGCTTGGACACATGACTCACACACTATATATAAAAGCTCCTCTTTCATAAATTTGACTTCAAATTGTAAACGTGGAGTTGTGTCAAGCTGTAGGTCATGACATTGCAAGTGGCTTAATAACTTGACCATGGTAATTGGCTATGTAAATTCCTTGACTAAAGGATGTTCGGCCATTAAAAAAATTTAATATTTCTGTCTAAATTTTTTTCACACTAATATTAAAAAAAAATTAATATTTCCAACATCTTTTCAAAAATTCTATCAAATTCTTCTCTCTCCATGATAAGCGTTCAACAACCTCCAATATTTTTTTATTAGAAAATTTTCATCAAATAGTCTTTTTCTACATTTTTTTACAAAGTCTAATAAAAATAAATATATAATAAAATATCTTTAAAGAATTTCACATCCAATCTATATAAATATTCACACTACTATAAAATTTAAACAAACCAATGTTTGGGACTAGATAGGCCACTCATTAAAATTTTATTTCCATTTTTCTAGACTATCGATTTGGGAGACATTAAGGACTTTAAATTTATTAACGCGTGGTTGATTTACTAACTACTGGCAATGTTGTTTTGAAGTTATAGATTGCTTTGGTTTATATGTTTAGAAAGCCGAATATTGACCCCGTAATTAATTTTTATTTATTTATATATAATAGGGAGAACTAAAGTGCGATGACATGGAAGCTGGTTCACGACCCTGGTTTGATCAATGATCACTGTCACGGAATTTTATAGCATCTAGATTTTAAGTAGACCGAATTCTTGCTGATAAATTGTGCAAAGTCATGCAAAGTGATTACTACTATTTAAAAAAACAAATTCAATGTTCTAAACTTGACAACGTCATTTAATAAAGTGAGCAGATAAAATATGGTGGTCAGCCTTAGTTTGATTCATTAAATGACGTGACTAGCCTTTGAACATTAGATTTATTTTTTTAAAATACCACTGTCATTTTGCATGATTTTACACAATTTATCGTTACAATCTTTTCTTGACTTCAAGTCCAAGAGTGAGTACTTAATGACATTCCCTTGATTCTTGCTGAGCCACCGACTAGGTTCTATAAACTAATTACCTACCGACACTTGGTACGTCTGCCACAGATAGAGAGCAACATAAAAATGACTCGTCTAATTACTTTGTTTTGTTTGTATGATTATATCTCCAAATTTTATACTCGAGGTGGGTGCAAGATCATCACCGTCCAATCAATATTGATACTATATATATATATTGGCTAATTATCAAAATATCAAGTTTTCAAGAAGCACTATAAAAAAAATTGACTTTTTCATGAAATTTTCATTAGAGGCTCATCAACATAAGGTCGTAACTAAAAGTTTTTAGTGATTAAATTTTTTTTTGTAACAAATTATTTTCGTGACAGCCAATTTCGTTACTAAAAGACATTGATGACAACAAATTTTGAGCGTTCTATCGTTCCTGGGAAATAAACTACCTATCATAAATTTGATAATCTGAAGAGATCGAATAGACGTCTGTTTTGACGATACGTAGAAAATACTAACACGATTAGACATCTAGGTATAGATAATCGATCGGTCCTCATCACCATTTGATCGTCTATTCCAAGACGATTGGTCATAACATCAATTTGATTGGACGTTCGTTATTGACGGATTGGAAGGGTCTGCGTAGACGTGTGATTTGCAAGCATGGTATGGATATGTGAAGCGATTGAACGAGTCATGTTTTCTATCAGACGGATTGCGGTGCACGACCGGATGGGATAAAGTGGACGATATGACGGTTAAATGCTTACGGTTGCATGTGTACACATCCGATCATTTGTCTAGACGATGGAACGTCTAAAGGGATGGTAGAACGCGTTTTACGTAATAGAATTTTTAAGCTTTGAGACATTTTACATAAACTCAGTGCATTGCTAGCAGCTATAATCCCTAATCATACAAATGTAATCATAAAACAACAATATGGTATGTGTCTCACAAACAAAGTTGAGTACTACTTGCTTGGGGTAACATGTTCGTTATTAATTTGTTGCTATAGTTTTTTTTTTTTTTTTTGTAGTGAGCTTGTCAGACAAGTTTATATATACATGGATTTGGTGAAGGCTGCAGCACCCAATTAGGATATGGTCAGACGAAATTAATGATTACACATATGTAACTTATAATTATTGATTTTTTTGTTACAATTATTAGTGTTAGTGTATTTGCATATTTGCGTAATTTTGTATCAAATTAAGTTCAAATTGAGTTATAATTTCTTATCAAATAAGTGTAATTGAGTCTAAATGTACTTCGAGAGGATAAACATGAATCTTCTCAAGTTGTGATGAGATTTCATCACTAGATAAGATAAACATTTGAATTTCTGATGAGATTGCATTTGATAAAAATAAACACTTGTGGTGCTCAAGACCAGTTCAAAAATATCAAAAAACATGATATTATATGAAAGACGGCGGCACGTCCAAATTTTATTAAAATATCCTCAAGTATGGCGGAGGAAGACCTTGGTAACAATAAAAATTTGGTCGGCTACAATCAAACACCGAAAGCCAAACTAAAGTCCACAAAGACATAACCAACTCAGCAATATATAAAACCTATATTTATTTTTTTCAAAACAGAAAAAACAATAAAAAAAAAAGTAAAGGAAACACAAAAATAGAATGGAACTAAGAAATTCTCAAATAAGGCAAACTAAGCTTATTAGTTCGAAGTAAGCCACGTAATTTCATTGGAAAATCCGCCATGTGAGTCTAAGTTGTCGAAGTTCCTGAGCATCAAGTTTTGCTAGATAGTCAGTAGGAGCATTTCCCTCTCTAAAGATGTGCATAACTTGATAAGGATAAGTAAATAAACATGCATGATGTTCTCGAGTCTTGATGATACTATATATGATCTCTTGAATAACTTTAATCGAGATTTATGGTGCAAAAGGCATTATAATTTTTCATAGATGTTTGTTGCAACAAAGAGAAAAATACCCTGCAAGGAGGTCATCCATTGTTTATTTAAGCCACCATTTGAAAGAGAAAAAAAACTCAAAAATTAAAGATCTCAATTACTAACTTTTTCTCTCATACAATCACTCCCAACCTTCTATTGTGAAGCCTTCAGAGTGCTGAATGAGTTTGGCTACCAGAGTTCCAGTCTTGAAGAATGAGATCATTCATGAAAAGTCAATAAGAAGAACCTCAGAGGTTTTAGGTGGTTTCCGCATGGAGCAAGTCTGAAGAGGGTAATTCAGATTATTATATTGGGCTGATATAATAATCCGAATAACTCTATTTAAACTTAGTAAATAGTTCACATTTAACGATTGCATTAATGACTTCTATTTGACATCACCTTTAGCCATGGACACAGAGTACTGCGCTATAAATTCACTTTACTAAAAAAAAAAAAAAACTGAACAGCAATCATGACGTGAATAAACAGAAACATGACTTACAAAACCGATTCAGAAAAGTTCTCGGGGGCAAAAGCAGCTAGCCAAAGAAAAGAAAGTGTAATTAATGTACTAATTAATGCGCAAAATAAATAGTTAGCTAGCTATAGTATCAGTTGCGAAGCGGAATTTCTTGTCGAAGATAGGACGAGTATATTCTGCAATTCGGTTGACGCTTACCTGTCTGAGCATATGTGAATCTCGTGCGGGACCAATCCTTCTGTGTTCCTCTCTCACCAGAATTGCAGGTGATCCTGGTCCGTCAAAGATATTTGAAATCCCCACAGTAGAAGAGTACTATACTTGATTGGCCATGAAATATCAGACCCTATCAGACCTTACCACCATTGGTCTGGTTCATTGTTGATGTCCTTCACTATCTATTCAGCCTTCTCCTAAGAGTCATCAATGATTTTAAACTCTTAATCGAACATTTGATCCAGACCTATGTGTGCGGAACCGATCACTACATATATGTTCGAGATTCGATGAAGACCTACGTATTCGAAAGACCTACGTATTCGAAAGTTCTATTTTTCCTGATAAAACTCTCTGATCTCTCGGGAATGAGTTTTACTTCTAAAAAGTTCGTGACTCTTAGATTTATATAAGGATGTAGATATTCTTCTTTAAGAGACATGCTTAATTTCATTCTCTAAATACAAAACATCTTCTTAATATCTAACTTGAGCGTCGGAGACTTGATCTGAGGCCACCCGTCAGTGCCTTTTGTAGGATTGATCGACTCCAATTCTGTGGTGATTCTCAATATCATCAAATACTAGTTCTCATAGCTAGCCATCATAGAGAAATGGGGCAAAATTAAGACCACAAGTCAACCATTTTTAAAACATCAGAAATAGGTACTGTACATACATGTAAAACGACTGATGATCAGGCATCTCATGTCAACAATGAATATTGCACTCCAAATTGGAAATCGACAGGTTGTTTTCTTTCACTTTCGGAAAGTGATAACAAATTGTATACGCGGTAGACATGGTAGGAAGCGATCGAGTAGGTACTGAGTTAATTCAATTGGTTGGAAATTAATTGACAGAGTTATGTACACCAGTTTTAATCAACCCAGGTTAATTTCTGTGATAAATGGCTGCAACCCCTGTACGTACAGTCACAGATTATATCTTTTTATGAGCAGATGACATTGGAAAGTGATATATAGTTTGTTTTCTTTCACCTTCCGCAATTAGTCAAGATGATAGAGATTTAAGAGCAAAGACGTTGTTGGCCAAATTAAACGATGCCAGAGGCAGAGGATGATCCGATCCATCGATATAAGTCATGCATGCGCATATTAATATAGTCTATTTTTTGGGCACCAGCGCTGGTATATGTGCCCTCTTATGGCCAAGCTAAACTCGGCTAGCTAGAAGCTATAATAAGCAACTTTAATTACATGAATGATGTCATACAGAAAAATATGCAGTGAATGTGTTTTGACTGACTGTTAGTTTTCTTGAATTCTGCAGTATGGTTTGCCAACAGTAATTATAACTCAAATTGAATATTAATATGTAGCGGTGCTCTTGTAGTTATGAAAAGTACTATACTTGATGTGCCATGAAATATATCAGGCCTTATCATAACTGACCATTACTGATCTGACTCATTGTTGATATCTTCCACTATTCATTTGGCCTTTTCGTAAGAGTCATCACGAATTTTAAATTCTTAACCGAACATCTAATCCAGACCTATGTGTGCGAAATCGATCACTACCTATAAATTCAGAATTCGATAAAAACCTACGTATTCAGAAGTTATATCTCTCCTGATAAAACTCTCTGATCTCTAGGGAAGTAGTTTTACTCCTAAAATGTTTGTGACTCTTAAATTTATATAAGGATGGATGTACTCTTCTTTAAGGGACATGCTTAATTTCATTTTCTAAGCACAAAATATTTTCTTGAGATCTAACTTAGCCGTCGGAGACTTAATCCGAGGTCATCCCCTCGGTGACTTTTGTAGGATTGATCGACTCCAATTCTGTAGTGATTCCTGACATCATCAGATACTGGCTCTCATAGCTAGCCATCATAGAGAAATGGGGCAAAATTAAGACCACAAGTCAACTATTTTTAGAACATCAGAAGTAGGTACTGTACGTACATGTAAAACGACTGATGATCAAGCATCTCATGTCAAACAATGAATATTGCACTCCAAATTGGAAATCGACAGGTTGTTGTTTTCTTTCACTTTCGGAAAGTGATAAAAAATTGCATGTATACGCGGTAGACATGGTAGGAAGCGATCGAGTAGGTTCTGAGTTAATTCAATTGGTTGGAAATTAATTGACCGAGTTAATTCAATTGGTTGGAAATTAATTGACAGAGTTATGTACACCAGTTTTAATCAACCCAGGTTAATTTCTGTGATAAATGGCTGCAACCCCTGTACGTACAGTCACAGATTATATCTTTTTATGAGCAGATAACATTGGAAAGTGATATATAGTTTGTTTTCTTTCACCTTCCGCAATTAGTCAAGATGATAGAGATTTAAGAACAAAGACGTTGTTGGCCAAATTAAACGATGCCAGAGGCGCAGAGGATGATCCGATCCATCGATATATGTCATGCATGCGCATATTAATGTAGTCTATTTTTTGGGCACCAGCGCTGATATATGTGCCCTCTTATGGCCAAGCTAAACTCGGCTAGAAGCTATAATGAGCAACTTTAATTACATGAATGATGTCATACAGAAAAATATGCAGTGAATGTGTTTAGACTGGCTGATAGTTTTCTTGATTATGTAGTGACGGGGTCGCCCGATCAACTTAATAATTATAACTCAAATTGAATATTGATCTGTAGCTGAGGTGCTCTTATAGTTACGCTTAAAGATAATTGCTAAGCAAACTGTTTTTTTTTCTTTTTTTAATAATAAAAAAATAGACGAATATGTTTATGGCCATTCTAAACACGTTAAAAGTTAAAAGTACCACTTTCACACTGATCAGACAGACGAATATATGTATCAGTGCTACGTGTAAAATGGTCCACTATTGAATATGTATGTTTCAGTGCTGCGTGTAAAATGGTCCACTTGCATGCTTTCCATCTGAATTGGTTCCATGTGGTGCACACCAATAATTAGCACTATATATTATACGCTCCTTTGGCATATATCGCAGACGACAAATGAATTTGAAGTCCAACTAATTAATGTCACTGCACACGAAACACATGCTGGACGTACGTCACTCCTTGGTGATCAGGTAAGATCTAGAAGCTTCGGCTCGCTTTGTTAATTCCAGCCGCCTTTGCATTTTTCGATTTTTTGTTGGGATATGCTCCTCGCGCTAGTCCAATTTTTCGCATATATATATATAAACGCGGGATCAGATGCCACTTCTCAAAGAGAACTGTTGACTATAATGTACTCGATGAGACGTGTATCATGGGTCCAGTTTTGCTTTTGATCATCTTGATAGTCAACCGGTTCACACCAAGAATTCTTTTAATCGTTTCGGATATCGGGATTATGTTTGAAGTCCAGAAGAAAGCAAATAAATTAAGGTCCAACAAGTGGCGCGCGCCGCACAGGGATCACTCATTTGACATGATCTTCTGGTCAAATTAGGGTATCTATAATCTATTTGGGTTATTTCCTACCCCGTGGTATGCATTTGTCCGCAACTTTCGCCCAAGCATAGACTAGTACAACTGATTCTTCCACAAGTTTTAAGTCATAAAGAGTACGCCCGATCGAGGTGTACGCCTAGGCCGATAGAACATTGGTCCCTCAGAATATATATTGCTCTCCTATTAAATTATAGGCTAAAATGCTCCATACATCCCTGGGGTATGACCCTTTCCCAACTTAGTCCTTAGGGTATGAATTTCCCTTAAAAAACCACTGGGGTTTGACCCTATTCCCCGAAGAGTCCTGCCGTCAACTAAATGGACGAAAATGCACACGTAGAAACTGACATGCAGATTACCTACCAATCACATTGTGACACGTGTCAGTGAATAAAAAATAAAAGATTTTTTTTAAAAAAAATTAAAATTTAATAAAAGAAGTATTTTTTATTATTAAAAAAAAAAGACAAAGGGGAAGGATCGGATCCTTCCCCAGTGAACCTCCACCGGCCGGCGGAGGGAGGAGGCCACCTCCCCCCCGGGCGCGGGATGGGGGAGGTCCCCCAGCCGCCCCAGACCTCCTCCACCCTGGCGGTGGTCTGGGCGCGCCCGGGGCTGAGGGAGGTCCCCCAACCGCGCCGGTGGGGGAGGATTTCTCCTCTGGGCGGCCAAAATACCCACCGGCCGGTGGTTCATCGGGGAAGGATCCCCTCTGTCTTTTTTTTTTAATAATAAAAAATATTTTTTTATTAAATTTTAATTTTTTTAAAAAAATCTTTTATTTTTTATTTACTGACACGTGGCACACTGCGATTGGTTGGTAATTTGCATGTCAGTTTCCACGTGTGCGCCGTCAGCCACGTGTGCATTTCTGTTCATTTAGTTGACGACAAGACTCTTAGGGGAATAGGACCAAACCCCAGGGGTTTTTTAAGGGAAATTCATACCCTAAGGACTAAGTTGGGAAAAGATCATACCCCAGGGACGTACGAAGCATTTTAGCCTAAATTATATATATACCAGGTTCTGGGCATGATTGATAAATAGTTTCCGTAGTTATTTAGACTCGTGTACTATGAGAATATTGTTCTCCTATTCAATTATTATACCCTCTACGATTCAGTCAAATTCTGTTCCACTACTTGCTTAAAACGTTTATTAATTTATTTAGTCATGATATAATTAAATATTACCCTCTATTATATTATTTCATATATTTTATATTAATAGACACAGTACTCGACTCCACTGATGGCCGGGGCCATGTCATTTCACAATTGACGGAACAAATTAAAAGTTAAACAAGAAAGTAAAAAAGACACATAATTAATATTGCTAGTAATTGGAGCTATCTCACTCAATATTTGATTGCGGATCAGTTTGATCGGTATCGGTACATGAAAATGGATAAATACAGTTCATGTGGTTTATTCTAAAATTAAATAAGTCCTTAAACTTTAAAACACATTAAATTAATCCTTAAAATTTAAAATTCATCATGACTGTAGTCCCTCTCGGACCCTTCAAATGTGAATGATTTTAAATTTTAGAGACTAATTTGATGTGTTTTAAAATGTAATGACTTATTTGATTTTAGAGTAAAGTATAGGGACTAATAATGGCAAGGGACTAATTGTATTTTTCTCATAAGCACTTACATAATCTAAAATGAAGACCCACGCACGGCCAGAATCAACCCCAGTTCACTTGGATTTTCAGTGAAAACGAATACATGAGTTACATATACACACATTATAATAAGAGGAGAGATGAAGAACACTAGTCATTTTGGTTTTGTTGACTTTTTGGCAAATATACCTATATTTGGTCTCGTTGTCTTTCCAGTTACTGGGTCGAAGGACCCATTAAGTCATCCCAATTCACTTGGATTTTCAATGAGGACAACTACATAATATTTGAGAAAAGAGCTAACCAACTCTAGCCCTGTGATCTTCGGGAAGACAGCGAGTGTAAACTTCGGTCGCAACTTTGATTTCCGAAAAAGTGACCAATTAAAATAAATTGAAAAAACTCGTTTTGTCCTCTCAAACTACCAAAGCAATTTCATATATACATGGATCGACCGCAATGGTGAGCATCATTGGACTATATTAATGTCCATCAGTCTACAAGCTGGTAAAACCCCAGAGTTCTTTGTTGTTTTTTCTGGGCAGTTTAGTATTTTTACCTATTAATCAGGATTAACTAAGAAATTCTCAAATTATAAGGCAAACTAAGCTTATCAGTTCGACGTAAGCCACCTAATTTCTTTGGAAAATCGGCCATGTGAGTATAAGTTGTCGAAGTTCCCTAAGCACCAAATTTAGGGTGCAGAGGCATTATAATATTTCTCAGTTGTCTGTTTTCACTGAGAGAAAAATATCTCGTAAGGAAGTCATCTATTGTTTATTTAAGCCTCAATTTGAAAGAGAAAAACAACTCAGAGATTCCAGATCTCAATTACTAACTTTTTCTCTTGTACAAAATTAGCATCTGCACAGCTTACCCATAATAACATCCGGACTCTATTTCACCGTCCCCACATCCGTTTATATCCATTGTCCGAACGTTCTTAATCCTTTTGCACATTATATTCGTGATATTTTCTTTTTTCATAAAATAAAAACATCTCGCGTGCACACTCAAATTCACCATCCCCATGTCCGGGTTTGACCTGAGTCCGCACGTTCTAGAGCGCTCGCGCATTATATTCGTAGGATTTTTTTTTTAAAGTAAAAATAAAAAGAACCAACATTTGCACTCAAATCCACCGTCCCCACGTCTGTGTTTAACTAGAGTCCTCACATTCTAGAGCTATTCGCATTATATTTGTGGGATTATCTTTTTTCAAAAAATAAAAACAAGAAGAGTCCGCACGTGATTTAATAGTGTGCGGATGATAGATCTGCTAACAAAATTTACATTTTGATACCGAAATTCACCCTGTGCGAATTAATATTACAGACATTCGCACGTGTTTTTCAAAGCGGAATTGATTTTGTTATGTAAACATTGACGTTCGCACGGGACATGCCACACAAGATGAAAACTGTTCGAACGGTCTAAGTTGGCGCCCGAATGATAATTTCTGAGAAAACTCAGAATTTATCACCGAAGAACAAGGGTGACAAACTTCTTATGTCAAACCGAGTGTCAAAATATTTTTGAAGGTAATAAGTTTTGGTGACAAAAAAAATTTAACACTCAAAATCTATTTTCTTGTATTGGGAGCCCAGTTTGAGAGAAATCTCGGTCCAGAAAAAGTAGTTTTGGGAGCAATAACCGGACTGAATAGCACCTCTGCTTTTAGTCCGCTTCAGAAGGTCTGCTTAATGATATTTTCATTTGATATGGATATTTCAATTTTTTTAGGCAATAATTAATATCATTCGTGGACAATGAAGGAATCATAGCCTACATATATCTGTAGCTATTTCTTTTGAAGATGCTTATTCAAACTGGAACAACGTCAAGGTATTTGTCTCACAAGAAACTACATTTACTTAAATAAAAACATAAAAATATACACTTATATAACGTCTATCAAGTGGTAGATAATTTTCTATATTCTGTTTCTGGAATGTATTATATATGCACAGTTCTTGGTAATTTGGGCAGGTGAAATGCAATGTGCAAACTTTTGCTGATGCATTCGAGCATTATGCAAGCAGAACCCGACTCCGATATTCTCCAAGTGCCATCATGGGGAAAATGTCTCTATAAGCAGCGTAGTTTAGTCCACAGTACCTAAAATATATGCCGGTGATTTCCTGTTGGCAATAGCCATTGGTTATATACGCTAAGCTTGAAACAAAAGGTGGTGGTGTAGAAAAAAAAATTTTAAAACAGAGGAGAAGAAAGACAAGAACAGCATTTCCAAGATAAACACTTTTGCCAAAAAAAATCTGGGATTTGCGAGAGCGTGAAGTAGTACCTGTTGTGGGAAATCACCATCTTCCGTTTGTGAATTGATCAATACCCTCACTCCACGATGAATTGGGGTTGGATCTATGTCTGCCTAAGTTTAGGAACAATCAAAATCAGTCGCGTGCCGGGGTGTGTTTGGACTTCCAAAAAGCAGTCATTTCAACTTTGACCTTTCTAGAAAGTCAATAGCAATCCTGGAGATGCAAATAAAAGTAAATAACTGAGAAAATTTGATAGATTGACCTGTCCTGCACGAATGAGGCATAAAAGAGCCCATGCAGTCTCGACCACATTTTCTCGGTTGCCGTCTGTATTCGTCCACACCTGTTTCACGAAGAAACCCACTTTAGTTCTGGCTTCTCATTTTCCTTCTTTTTTTAGTGGTTTTGAGAACACCGTCTTGTTGAATCAAATTGTCTAGACCTTGTTGTGGCATGATAGGTAACTCTCTCCCCATCCACCATTAGGTAGCTGCTTTGAAAGCAAAAACTCACAAGCTTTCTTCAATTCAGGACAATTTTGGTAGGTTCTTCCACAGGCTGCCAGTGCCTCTGCTGCAAACCATGTAGCATAGGTGTAGCAAATTGCCCAATTACCATACCTGCATATATTATAATCCTGCGTAAGTACTGATGTTTCCTCATTCCATAATCTTATCGCTAAGCGGAAGAAAAGAAAGAAGAAAAACCAAGAGCTGATGTTGTCTGCTACTTTTATAACCACAACAGGCTATCGTACTTTCTCAGACTACATGGAGTTAGCAAAATCTGCAGCTACACAGTGAGCAGTATTTCTTCAACACTATGACATAAAAACTGCAGCTACAACATATTACCATGATCCATCAGGTTCTTGTGTGTCTGTGAAGTATTGAATAGCACTGGAAATGCTGTTGTTTATCTCCGCCGTTCGATGCTGAGGATAGAATTTCTTAAACAGTACCAGACCTTGAACTGCCGATGAGGTGCACTCTATGTATCTTTAACGTAATACGGTTTAATGTTAGGAAGCAAAAATGATCAATGTTGCAATTATTATTCTGCTGAAGTTGTATCTTACTCTCGCTCAAACAGAGGATCCTCGAAGACCTCTGTGGGGTTGAACTTCTGTGAAAAGAAATATAAAATTCATGTAAATTAATTGTTGAGTTGGTAGAGTGAACTCTTCTTATAAAATTTGAGATGTTGACACAATTGTTACCGCAAAAGATTGATCTCTGTTGAAGAAGTTACCTGCATCCACGGGAATGCTCTTCGAGGCTCCCATGCTGAGAAA
Source organism: Myrica gale (assembly GCA_963930655.1). Lineage (NCBI taxonomy): Eukaryota > Viridiplantae > Streptophyta > Magnoliopsida > Fagales > Myricaceae > Myrica > Myrica gale. The sequence continues at coordinate 21,836,354 of OZ005616.1, forward strand.
CCGCCATTGCTACTCTGTGTTCGCAATTGATATTAAAAGTAATAAAACACATAAGTTCAAGTGAATACCTACCGAGCAAGCATAGTTTCAACTTTTTTTAGTTGAAGGAAACAAAACTAAATTCATGAGTTGAATTCTTACTTGTAGAGAAAGAATGACATTCACAGCATCGTAAAGCCGCCCTGTCTCCAGTTTTTCCCCAACTAGGTCTGTTGACATCTGTGAGAACAGGAGTGCGACCTGAAAAAGAAAAAGGTTTTGAGCAGAAATAATGATGGCGGAAGTGTTGGTGTACCAAGTGTACATGTGTTTGTAATTCCCATTTGCCAAGGAAAAAGAGAAGAAAATAAAAGAAACAAACCATGAGTGATTTATGCTTTGTACACTTGTATTTAGATAGAATTCAGAGGCATTACCTTCAGACCTTCTCCTGTGCAATCAGAAACTTGCCAACCATGGTCTTGCATTGAGAGTGGCCATGATCCTTTACTTATGTGCCGATGCATACCTTTGAAGTCCCCAGAAGGGTTTTCTCGAATCTAGAAGATAACACGACTACGTTCAAAGCACTACTTCCCCAAAAGCAATGTAATTGGTATTTGACAGTCTTACCTGTGAAGCTTTCAAAAAGTCATGTGCTTTTCGAAGAGTTGGTCCATACTCTTCAATTAGATTGCAAGAGAGAATTGCTTGGACAGCGAACACCAGATTCCATGTTGTTGGAATCGTTGGATCCGGCGCAGCGGAAGACTGGATCGTTGAAATCAGAGCAGCCCAAGTGTTCTGCCTCCTTCAGATCCACGCACACAGATTTGAGCTGAGAGAGAATCTAGAGAGATAAAGAGGAGAGAGAAACTCCCTTTTTGAAAAAATGAAATTCTCTCTCTCTCAACTGAATTCTGAGCTATTTATAATGGCTGGCTCAGAACCCAACTGTGCTATAGCGTGGGATCTTTAGGGATCTCAAATCTCGGTCGTAGGTACATCATGAAAAACTTTTTTTCATTAACTCCCTTATATTCTGTATTCCGAATTTATGAGCTTCTACAAATTGTGATCATGTCCATTAACATATCACAATTGACCCCCGAGATAATGAGACTGTTTTTATGAAATCCCATTTGCTAACAATTATATACTTATTTATCCTTCCACCATACTATATTCCACATGAGCTAATAGGACTGGAATAATATCACCGATTAAGTCCCTAGCTCATATAATTCTTAATTCTCAGTCTGTGCCTAGTTGGACTTCCAAAACTTTTCGAAAATATTTTTCGCAAATATTTACTTAATATATTATATAAGTAAAACTAGTGAAAACATTTTTTCACAAAATCTCGCTGCGCAGCGTTTTTACAGGAGTCCAACAATATACAGACATAATGAATATACTGCCTCATCAAGAGACTGGTGGATTCCATATTGAGCAATTTATACAAATCCACTTACTATGCACAAGACCCAACTTTGTCTGGAATATTTGATCTGCGAAAGATCATCACCAAATGACTCAGTCAAAGCACAAGCACACAACAAGCAAACCTGCACAACTCTCTCAGGTCTAAGGACAACATAAGCTAATTGTGCTGAATACCATTCTCTACATCAGTGATCATTTCCAGAAGGTATTCATATGCGATCCCGTTCAGTGCATGTACTCTTACATTACACTCACTCGTCTGCTTAAGGTCACTATCTCAATGACGGAGTCCATCATTCTATCTTATAGAGGCACAACGAGTGTAGACCTATTTGTACATAATCATGTATCTTGGTCTAGAACAAAGTGAGTCAACAAGGATCCGAAAAGTCATACTCCCCGCCTCCGATTCATTAATCATTGGCCTAACTTTTCTACAATGTTACTCAATAATATGACATCTTATGTCATTATAAATATGACATCTCATGTCATTGCATGTACCCAAAAATAATATACAAGTGATTAATCATTAACAATAATTATCTCATAATAATACAAAAAAGATTGGTTTTGAGGGCATACATCTAACACATGTCTGACAGCCCAAGCTCTACAATGCAAAATTAAAGCGTCAGTTAGCATGTTCTTAAGCTTATCCCGTAGGAGACCACTAGCTCGAAGAGGCTAGGGGTGATCCTATATATATACAACCTGCATTTTTAATCCGTCTTCGGCAACCCAGTAATAGTCAGGAATTCTGGCTAAATGAAGCTCGTATGCCTCTGAATTTTGATCTTCAACCCAACTTGCAATCAAACATAATGCCTGTAAGAAAAGTTAGTACAGTGGCTTTAGTTCATTGATGAAACCTCAAACACTTTTTGATTTTCTAGTTTCTTTCATTCTATTCAACCTGTAATATACTGACCTTTTCTACACTTCCGATGGATAGGTATCTGGTGTTCTCGTCCTCGTAATATACATGATCAATTGCAGCCTTTAGTGCCTTCTTTCTTAAAATTGAAAAGGGCCAACGGTTCAGAATAGGCTCTGCTACATGGTGAAGAAACTCCCATACCATATCTTGCATGAGGGGATGCGGATAGTAGAGATCCTCCTAAATTATCACGTCAGGTAAGTTCTATGTTTGCACTTCATGTATGCACTTGTGTGGAATTTGCTAGGAAGCAGAATGTTTTTGACATGAAACGGAGAGGTAAAGAGAGACATTTATCTAACCGTTGCAACTGTATACCAAGCTTTATTCCAATTAAGTAAATGGTAAGGCTCGTTGTATAACTCTTGTCTGAGTGATTGAACCAACTCAGTGATTGGACCGACAAATCTCCTCCCATATAAGTAAGACAATTGCATGTAGACCAGGCGACAGTAACACAACATTTTTCCTGCATTTAATTAAAGGAAGCCATGGGGTCAAATACAATCCAATAGCATTCATCTATAAAAAAATCATGTATAGACCATATTAACACCTATAGAGATAGAATAAGTGTTTCCTCACTATTTAAAAATTCAATAACAATTTTAGAACAAGTCCTAAAATTGTTGAGTCTAGATCTGAATATATATGCAGCGAAATAATAAAATAAATATCATTCACGCAAGAGACAAAGATTTTGTTGACGAAATGGAAAACCTTTGAACTTACCTTTCAAAGGAAAAATCACTCCAGGTTAGCAGCCACCAAAAATTTACTAAGAAGTAAAACCTTACAACGGTTATTCAGACACGGGCAGCATCCAATTGCTTGACTATGACTAACCCGATGTAGTAATGTAATCCAACCTAGACCCGCTTCATGCGGTTAACCATCAGCTCTCTGAGGTTATTCTTATGAACTCTTCATGAACGTCCTTAATCTTCAACACCGGGAACTCCGGCAGCCAAACTCCCATAAAAAAATTGGTTTCAATGGTGATTGAATCTAGATAACTGGAGAAAATCTGAATTGTTTATGAGCAGAGATATCTAAAGGATTTTCTCTATCTAGGGAATAGGCTTGAATTTGAATAAAGTTTGGAATGACCTCCTCAATTTTTCTTGGTCGATCTCTCTATGTCTATATAGAGTTGGTTGAGTTATATTTAAAAAAAAATCTAAAAGGTAGGAAATATTTCAAAATCCAAAATTTGAAATAATTTCAGAGGCTTTGCATCAACAGCTCCTTGTTTTTAGTTCTTCATCTTAATGGCGTTTTATCCTTTCAAACTTTGAAAGACTCCTTACTCTCTTGAATACTTTGACCAGATTTAAAATACAACTCAATTTGAATTTAAATTTTGACACGGAATCATGCCAACATTAAAACACTAACAAACTCACCCTTTGACGATTCCTTGACAGAACTGACATTCAAAAACAAAAATGATAAAGATCCTTGCCAATCACCAAAGCAAGAACCCGTTTACATTATAACTCAACCCTATGACCTCAAAACAAGTGTTCAAGAATCTTTTGAATTAAATCTATTTCCTGAAAAAAAAAATCTCAATAACCCAGTGAAAAACATGGGAAACAGAGATAGAATATTGGATAAGATTTGATGCAAAATAACAACATATCCAATAAAATAACAAATTAAAATTAGAGAATATTTACTCCCCCTTAATCTATTCTCCCCTTAGTCCAATTTTTCATTTACACTATCATCTCCCCCTTTCTGTCACGAATAGTCATAGGACAATTATGGTCTCAGTAACATCAAAGGGAATAGCCAACACAAAAATCAAACGTAGAGATATACAATTGTGCTCCCAATAGAATATAAAATAAATATGAAATCACCTGACATATATGGAAATTAATAATCATTGATTTCATGCCACATGTCTCTAAAAAATTTTAACAACAATAATTAAAAAAATGTGGATTGCATATGTGTGTGAGAGACCAAAACATAATCAAAGAGACTTAAGACCTTAAATTTGTGAGCGAGGTCAAGGCTAGTCAAATGAAACCACTAGTGAACGAAGAAACATAACCAAAAGACTGAAAGTCAAACCCAATGCTACTAGGACTTGAAATTACAAATTTTGCTCCCACCATATTGAATTCACCAATATAAAATTCTTTTATTTATTTCCCCCCTTTTTTAGTTATGGGGATTGAAACAACTTTCTTTGAGTATGAATCTTCTTTTTGATTTTTTTTATTCTTGAGGGGTATTAATGAAAAAGGTCATCTAGTCAGATGTTAATTCAATCTTAAGAGAATGTTCCCTATCACCTGTGATTGCTGACCCAAATGCTTAAGGATTATGGTCGTACTTAGGATTGTATGAATGTGTTTTGTGATAACACGAGTGCTATAAATATTTCCAAGAATCATGTTCAGCATTTTGGTACTAAGAAGCTTAATCATATTTTGAGTATTGGAAAATCATGTTTAAACCCTATTAACACCTATAGGGTAGAATAAATGTTTTCCCACTATTTAAAAATTCAATAACAATTTTAGAACAAGTCCTAAAATTGTTGAGTCTAGATCTGAATAATCAATCAACAAAATATATATGCAGCGGAATAATAAAATAAATATCAATCACACAAGAGACAAATATTTTGTTGACGAAGTGGAAAACCTTTGAACTTACCTTTCAAAGGAAAAATCACACCGAGCTAGCATCCACCAAAAATTTACTAATAAGTAAAACCTTACAACGGTGATTCAGACACGGGTAACATCCAGTTGCTTGACTCTGACTACCCTGATGTAATAATCTAAGTAATTCAACCTAGAATCCAACGGTTAACCATCAGCTTTCTGAGATTCTTCTTATGAACTCTTCATGAACGTCCTTGTTCTTCAACACCGGTAACTCCGATAGCCAAACTCTCACAAAAAGGTTAGTTTCAATAGTGATTGAATCTATATAACTGGAGAAAACTGAACTGTTTGAGTAGAAATATCTAAATTTATGAGTAGAAATATCTAAAGGATTTTCTCTGTATAGGGAGGAGACTTGAATTTAAATAAAGCGTGGAATGACCTCCTCAATTTTTCATGGTCGATCTCTCTATGTATTTATAAAGCTGGTTAAGTTCTATTTCAAAAGGTATTCTAAAAGGTAGGAAATATTTCAAAATCCAAATTTTGAAATAGTTTCAGAGACTTTGCTTCACGAGCTTCTTGTTTTTAGCTCTTCATCTTGGTGACGTCTGATCCTTTCAAAGTTTGAAAGACTCATTATTGAACACTATGATCAAATTTAATATACAACTCAATTTGAATTTAATTTTTGACACAGAATCACGCCATTAAAACACTAACAATCTAGAATAAGAGTGACACATGCTCCTAATACCTGGATTAAGGGGGAAGATATTTGGAATAAGCCAGAACTCCGGCGGTAGTGGGTTGCAGCCCGACCACTCATATGCTCCTAACACCTGCACATTAGAAGCTGCATTTCAGGCTTCACTAACAGAGAGACAATAAGACCCTTCTGTCTATACATTCTAAACACCTCAGAAACCTCAAGTGGATACTCTCTATGTCCGGAACTGGCTATACAAGGCAAGCAATAAATTGTATATGAGGTGTTGGAGGCTAATGAAGGAAAGTATATTTTGTAAGACTCCCCTTAAAGTTGGCGCATTGAGGTTCGAAATGCCCAACTTGCTAGGTAAACTATCAAAAAGGTCACGACTCAAGGCTTTGGTGAAGATATCGACAAGTTGATGGAAGCAAGGACGTGAGCGAGGGAGAGAAGTCCAGTCTTAAGCTTTTCACGAACAATGTGGTAGTCAATCTCAATGTGGAAGGCATCCTGGTTGTCGCAATATGCATGGGCTGAGAATGAGGAATAGAGAGATCTTGGAGCAAGGAGCGCAGCCAAGTAAGTTTACATGTGGTGGATGTCATGACACAGTATTCGGCTTTAGCGGAAGAGCGAGAGACATGGGCCAAAACTGCCGCTATTGTACCGTCACAATAGCCTAGAGCGGCGGTTTTGGAGACAGATGGTTAAGACATCGGGTCTATAGCAGCGGCCGTCTAGCGGCGGTTGCGACTGCCGCTATAGACCAGAAGTGCAATCTGGCTTTTTTTTAGCAATGTTTCTTCAAACACCGCTACAGGTCTTTAACGACGTTTTACTAACGCCGCTAAAAGTCTGTGCTAGCGTTGTTTTTTTGCAATTTGCTAGCATTTTTAAAACACCACAATTTTTTTCTTATACATGCTTTGTTAATCTGTAATATAAATTTATTTTAATAACCATAATTTATTGGATATAAAAACTTAAAGAACAAGGATAATAAAACAAAATATACTTCATCATTTATTAATAATGTTTTACAATAAACACGAGAACTTGTACAAGTAATCTAAAAAATAACAAGTTTCTAATAAAAAATAAGCTATGATCAGCTAAAATACTCAAATACAACATAATAAGCATTCTTCGTTGTACAATATCCCCTTATTCTGACCATACACGAAACTTGCCTCAAGGTGTTGGAAGGACATCCCTCACAAAGCAATTAAAAAGTGCATTAATCTACAATATTAGAAAATCATTAGTACTATTTTTACATGTCAAAAAGTGGGTGTCACTCCAACAGAAAACTCACAAGCATAAGATGTTTAATAATCAATAAAAGGTGCATACCTTCACCACCATCATCAACATTATTAAAATCATCTTCATCGTCATCAAAATCTACATTCTGCAAAATTGTATAGCAAATATATCCGTTTGTATTATTTTTCACTTCACGCCTACGTAGGAAAAACTTGTGACGTGGTAAGTACCACAAACAAAAATTTCCCACGATTGAATTTAAATAAGCTACAATTAAGAATCATATGAAATCTAATTCATAGTAAATGGAAAAACAAACACATCAATAACACGGAAAAAAAAAAAGAAAAATTCCCGAAAGAAGAGAAAAGGCAAAAGTGTACCCATTTGTCGCATCCAACTGGGTTAAATTATCAAAAAAAAATTTTGTGATCTCATCCACAAAACCAATTAATTAATCTAAAATATATATATATAAGTTGAGAAGTACCAAGAAAATAAAAATTGCGATAGAAAATATATAGAAAGAAATCGAGAGTATTTTTTTTACAGAAGTTTTTTTTTTTGTGTTTGTTTTTTTTACTTAACAAGCAAAGCAAGACTGAGTTTTTTTCGTGATTTGACAAGCAGTTTATCACACTAAATCCTTTTAAAGATTATTATTTTTAGTTTGTTATGTGTACATTTAAGTTACCAACAATAAAAATTAAATAGATTATATATGTCTAAAAAAATTGAATAGATTAACGCGCGGTAGGTTTAAACAAGTAGCAATTAGGTGGCTGTCAAATTACTTTAAGGGTTAAATACACTTTGCATACTCTAACTTTGGAGTCTTACACTTTGCACATCTTTCTATCATTTTTGTTACATTACATTCACCAACTATTGATTTCAAATACTTTGCACAATCTGTTAAAATTTTTCGTCAATTAAAACAAAAATTTATTATTTGATCTATAAAATTACAATTTTACCCTCATAAAATGGTCACATATAAAAGATTATGAGAACAAGATTGTTTTTTCACACGTTAAAAAATAATTTTCTATATTAACCGAAAATTTTAAAGAAAAAATGTCTGAAATCAATAATTAGTAAATATATTATAACAAAAATAATAAATTACAGTACAAAATATCAAAAAATTTATAATTAAAAGGGGCAAAATGTATTTAAAAAATTTTATAATTAAAGGATGCAAAGGGTATTTAATTTTTACTCTATAGTTCACAGTCTTTCTCGATTTTTTTTATAAAAGAGTTCTGATCATCTTTTGTCGTACCGTGCAATTTTTGAAAGATTATCCAGAGAGAGAGCCTTGAAGATATTGAAACTGGCTTTCAAATTGTTGCCAAGTTGCATTCCTTCCTGTTTTGTTCGCTTTATATTCTCGAGTACGCGGAAAGAAGTAATATTTCTGTGCAAATTGCGTGCCAATCAGGGCCGACTCAATAAACAATGAGGCCTAAGGCCATATTAAAAATTAGGCCTTTTAAATAAATAAAAAATATATATATTTTAATAAAAAAAATATTTAAAATTTTATTTAAAAATAATTTTTCTAACTTTTTGAGATGCAAAATTACTAATCAAACTTTTATATTCAAGATTTGTTAATATATCACTTTCAATTGATAGAATGACTAATTCATTTAGTCTTTCATGTGACATTGTAGATCTTAAATATGATTTTATCAGTTTAAGTTTTGAAAAACTTCTTTCTCCAGAAGCAACTGTCACTGGTATTGTTAAGAGTATTCTATAGGCAATGCATCCATTTGGAAAACAATCTAATTTTTTTATATAATTTAATATTTCAATTGGAGTATTGATTTTAGGTTGCAAAACTTCTTTTAATACCATGTTGTATTCGTCGAACATGTTCCTGCATAATTGGATCAAATTCTGCTATCATTTCAATTAGGCTTAAAAAACACTCATTGTTATCTTGGTAAATCTTTTCATTTTTTCCGCGAAATGCTAGGTTGTTTTTAGCAAGAGTTTTTATGACTGCAATAATTCTTAATAAAACTTTTTTCCAATAATCTCTCTCTTTATTAATATGTTCTTGAATATTTTTATCAATTGTTTTATTTTTAACCAATCTCATTTCTAAGTTAATCCAATTATTCATATTGGTGATATGTTCATAACTTGTTTCATGACTTTTAAGTTTAACACTAAGATTCTTCCAATCTCTAGTTCCTTCATTAACTAATTCGCTTGTGCTAGGTTTTGAGTTAAATAGATTGCAACAAAAACAATAAACTTTATCAACATGTTTTGAATATACTAGCCATTTTCTGTCATGTTTTTCTCCATTTGATAGTTTTTGTGTATAAAATGTAGTGGAGAAGTGTCTATTATTCTCATCTTTAGAAAAATTTATATCATTAATTCTAATTGGACCTCTCTCTACTAATAGATCTCTAAGTTTTGTATCCATAGTTTTCCATTGACTTGGATCATAAATATCTGTAGATATTTGTACTCAAAGCATTGATATCTACAGTTTCATGTGGGATTGGTTCAATATTCTCTCCTAATTGTATAGAATCACATTGTTGTTCAATTATTAATTCTTCAGTTGACCTTGATGTTGTATTGTTTTTATCATTGACAATAAATTTATCAAGAGCTCCTTTTTGAGATTGGATTAACTTTTCTATTTTTCTTTTTTTCTTAAATTTTTCATAACCACATTCATATTTTCTATTAGACATAGTGTAAATATAAATAAAGAACACCAACAAATAAAACAAATGCTATTATAAAAAATAAATATTCCAATTAAAATACAAGAGTGTAAAGATTAGAATAATAGAACCTGACACTACGATTATAAGTGGTTGAACTTGAACTTGAGCGTGAACTTGGAACAATCTTTAGCTAAAAGTATATCTAATATGTGATTGGCTAAAAGATATTAAATTAGTTTTGCAAAGATAGATAGAGTAAGAGAAGAAATAGAGGAAGAGAAAAATTTTGATAGAGGATTGAGGAGATAGAGTATGAAGTATAAATAGGAGAAGTGAGATTAATTTACCGTTACAGAGAGTATGAGATTAATATAGCCGTTTTAAACCGTTTGTCTTTTCCGTTCTTTTCCGTTCTGTTCTATACACAAATACAGGTTTACTTGAATTGTGAACGTAAACATTTCTGCAAAACTTCTAAAATCACTCAATGTCACATTCAAAACTTTTCATAACTGTTGGCGTGTAAACGTTGTCTGCGAAGTCAGTAATGTTCTGAACAACTTCTATTCTTTTCCTATTTTATTGAAGTTTTAGTTAGGCTTATGACGCCTGGCTCAAAGTGGGTTCGATTTAGTTCTACTTTATTTAAGTTTTAGTTCGATTTGCGTGGTGTATTCTTTTCCTATTTTATTTAAGTTTTAATTAGGCTTATGACACTTGGCTCAAAGAGGGTTCTTCTTAGTTCTACATACTACTTTATTTAAGTTTTAGTTCGATTTACGAAGTAGTAATGTTCTAAACGTAAACATTTTTTTTATCACTTCAAGACTTCGGTCTTCTCTACACTTGGGCTTTCTGTACTTTCTTTTCACGTCTGTAGCCCATTGTCAGTTTTATTTTACGTCAGTGCGTCACTTTTATTTTTTTTATTCAATTATCTTTTACACGCCCTTCTCCAAACGTGTTCACCGTGTATTTTTAAGCCTTTTTATTTTTATTTTTCTCTTACCGTATGAGGCCTGGCTCAAAGTGGGGCCTTAAGGCTTGAGCCGGCCCTGGTGCGAATGGATAGACAACCACTTAACTGCGCTTCCGCTTTCTCTCTAGAAACCCCAAACCACTCATCCAAGTCCCCTCCTTTTCGTCATTGTCCCTAGCGGCTAGAGGAGCGCCGGCTTTCCCACCCCACTTTGTCACAAGACCCAGTGACCGTAAACCCTAAAGTAAAACGCTCCATCCCTCCTTTTCGACATTTTTTTGGTTTAAAGATAAAAAAAGTTGGCGGATAGGTTCCAGACGACGCGTGAGCCGTCACGCACCGTTTGCGGATATCACACGTGCAACGACGTTTCCCTCTAGTCGGGCGCTTTCTCATAGTCTACGAAGGTCACACGCTCCTTGGATGGATCTAGAAGCTCCAACGCGATTTGCCCAGCCGACACATGGGGCTCACGCGCCCCGCTGTGGTTCTGACAACAACATTAGAGCACCAACTTGGTTAAGACTAGATTCACAAGTAAATTTTCTATATATTTCTTTGAATCTTTATCATCTCTGTTTTTTTTTTCTAGGTTGAATCTTTATCATCTTGAGTATTCTTGACTGCGGAAGTAGTGACAGAAAACAAACTCACTTTCTAATGAATTTTAAATTATATTATATTATATAGTGGTGGAAAAGTCCAAGATCTCATACGGAAATTAAAGAAATTTTTTATTTATTTACATGCTCATCATCTGCATGTCATTTCTCACCGGCAATCCCAAAAAAAAAAAAAATTTGCTTTTTAGTTCTTGGATTTTACCCCCTATCATTGAGTTTGATTTTTTTAAAATTTTAATCATTGAATTTATATTTTTTAACAAAATGGTCCTTTCGTCGAAAATTACTCTTCAAAATTTAGTATTTGTTATTTACTATTATTTATTCAATGAAAGCACCAAAACTAAGACATGACATGTTCTATTGAGTTGCAGAAAGAATGTGGATTCTTTTATTGATTTGATCCTCGCACCTACCCTTGTGGTATTGAAGTATGATCGTATTTTACAAAGAAAATCAATGACCTACAATGCTTAATTCATACGCTGAGTTGTCAGCTGATACGTCCCTCCCATTAGAGAAACTTCAAATTTGAGTATATGTTATTTACTGTTATTTATTCAAAGCACCAAAACTGAGACATGACGTGTTCTATTGAGTTGCAGAAAGCATGTGGATTCTTTGATTGATTTGATCCTCACACTTGCCCTTGTGGTATGAAAGTAGGACCGTATTTTACAAAGAAAATCAAGGACCTACGAGGCCTAATTCATGCGCTAAGTTGTCAGCTGATGTGACTCTTCCGCTAGGAAAACAAACGGATCTCTGACGGAATGATCATTTCGTCAAAAAATGTAAACTCAAGGTCTAAATTTTGAAAAAAAAAAATAAACCCAAGGACTAAAAAAATAAAAATGAGTAAAACTTAAAAACTAAAATATCAATTTCCCCCAAAAACTTAATTTTGAACACATCAAAGGTTTGACATGTGATGTGTTGGTCGGTCCCCCAGATATATATATATATATATATATATACACAATAACTTGCAAGATAATAATTGTACTAATAATTTTATTACCAAAAAAACAGAAGAGGAAAATATCCTTACTACTGCTACGAGAATATGTGATACTCTGAATACCACTAGTAATAGAAGAAGAGAATAATTGAGAGAGGACTAAAGAGCTTTAATAGTAATCTTAACTAATCCTTTTGAAGTCAAAAAAGAGATGTGGCTAGTGTTGTTTTTAGGTTGTTACAGAATCACTCTTTTATATATATATTATACAGATTTTTCAAACATCTTATATAATCATTCACTACTAATAGACACCTATCTATAGCTAGGTGATCTAGCTATAATGTGTACAGTGAATTTACATAAATTCTTGTTTAAGCAAAAAAAATTCTTGTGTCACACTCGTGACATTTTTCGATGTGGAATTTAACTATTTTTTACTATCTCAGACGTGCATATTCAACACCAAACAATATTTTCCGCTCATAAAAAGATATATCTAAATCTATACCTAAGGCCGGTTGCAGCAATTTGTCACAGAAAAGCTCGGTTGGATATAAAAGTGGTCATGCAATAAGTCTTAGTTAATTACCTTCCAAGCAATTAACTCACCCACTCGCTACCTATAATCTGCAAAAAGTCTACAATATTGTCTACTTACAATTCTTGACTTGCGGAAGTGAAAGAAAAAAAAAAAAAACCTATCACTTTCCAATTTGGAGTGCAAGCTCACTACAACAGTTTTTACTTTCAGTGGCGAAATTTTTCGTCGCTAAATGTACTGGTTTCTTCGCTAAAAGTTTTCCGCGACGATTTTCTTTCGTCACCAACTCATCATTGTATCCCCGTCGCTGAAAGTCATCGGTGACGGAAATCTGAAGCCGACGCAAAAAACACATCTTTCAGCGGCGAAATGCATTTCGTCACAGATGAGTGAAAAAATCGTCGCTAAAACATATTTTCGTTGCTGATAGTTGATCGGAAGGCCACCACAGTTAACTTTTTGCGGCGAAAATGTCGTCACTGATTCTTGTTCGAACGACCTTTCGTGTTCGAACTACAATGTTTGGCGACGAGACTTGGCGTCGCAGTTACGGACGAATGCAACGACGAACTAGTAGTTCGTCACAAATTGAGTTCGAACGATATTCTCATTAGAACCATATTTTCGTTCGAAATGTTATATGTTGTTCGAACCTGGTTTCGTTGTACTTTCGTAACGAAATATTTCCGTCGCTAAAAGCCCTATCAGTTCCAACGAGTTATGTTGGTTCGAACGAGTTACCTGTTCGATATACTGATCGAACGTGTTATCTTTTTACAACAGCTCCCAAAAAACCTGATGTTCTCAAATTACAAATACGAAAACCTATATTGGGGCAACTCTCAACCAACACAAACTTGTAATACATTCTTCAACCATTTATCATTTTCAACTTACAAATACCTCAATACACAAATGCAAGATGAAGTAAAACAAGTGTATCTAGTTAACATAAATTCAAATCTAATAAACTATTTCAAAGTAATACCAAATCTCTCTAAATCTTATCATTTGCCAACATAGTCCTACCTATGATCCTCGTTGTGCAAATTGTGTCTTAAGTAGTTGAAGTTGCATTTGAATTTGCCTTTGCGCGTCCTGCATTTCTGCTTGTTGATTTTTTAGGTCATCATACTCGCTCTGCCTTGACTTTAACTCTTCTATTGTTGCTTTAGCTGCCTCTAACTCACGAAGAAGCTCGGGATCCCTTTGTATGGACATAGTAGAGGATGTGGCAGTAATAGGTTTAACGGAGCGACCTAAACCTCTCCTATAGCCAGATCTTTTTCCAAGCACCTGAGTAAAAACGTCAACGTCTTTTGGTGCTCCTGATTGTATGGTTGATTGGGACTGGATATCAACCATTTTTTCCTACAATCATAAAAGTAAATTATGGATTATATTAATCTAAATAGACTAACTTTAGAAAATAATATGAAAAAATTTACTTACATAATTTTCTCTAGCAGCATCAGAGACCCATCCTTCGCCATTTTTTATATGATGCGTCTTACTGTATAAATCTGCAGCTGTTGGTGTTCCACCCTTAGAGTCTTGCTGCATAATTCATAAGTAAAAAAAATTATTAAATCTTGTAAAATTAAAATGTGGTAATAATTATTTAATATACTTACCAATTTCTTTCTATGCCAAACAAATGTTCTACAACCTTCAGTGTGGTGCACCTTCAATTTCGATCTATAATTGGTGTTAATTCGACTACGCTCCTGCAAATGCAATAACCTCCATAATCTGCTTATCATTAAAAAGATGCCGTTGCTTTTAATGAAACAATTACCTGATAAGAAAGTTGGGAGAATAGCTTACAACATGAAAACAAGTTTTCTTGAGACGTGTCGACATAAGGATGTTGCAAAGCTTCATCCTTACTTCCGATCTTTTTAAAATGTTTATGTAGTTTCGCCTTGTGATTCTTGAAATCCGCAGTCATTATAGAGTTCACAGTTTCTCTATCTTCCTGTCGATCATAATTGAGGTCGAAGTCATCCTGTAAAAAGAAAAATATAAAAAGAAATTAGTAATATATATGAGGTTGATGTAATAAAACAATTAAATACATACCAATACGCGATCCCTTATATATTCTTTTACAGAATTCGAAACTTTTGCCCAGGTCGGCGTACCAAATGGAGCATGCATTCGAACAGGTGTTCCAATCAATGTCGCAAGACGACTAGATTCATCCCCATCTGTGCCCCAGTGCCCATCGGGGATACTGACTGGTATCTTACCGCTCGCCCGCACTTTAGCAAAAGTTACTCCTCTCGACTTTCCACGCCCTCGTTTCGCAGGTGTAGTTGCTACAAATAGAATACAAGTGAAGTATAAGCTTAAATCGTATGTTCATCCATAGTCCAAATTAATCAATGTAAAAGTAGTATAGAGTAAAAAGTACTTACATGCCACACTACTCTGTGCTAGAGGAGGACTGCTCAAAGGTGTCTCACCAGACACACTTGGCGTTGTACCTGGGGTAGACTGCATAGGTTGGGAAGCCTCCACATGGTTTGATGAAACGGTAAGAGCGGATTGCTGACGTTTTCCACCTATCGCCATTCATCAAGGATCCGTTTTTCTCTATGTCATCTCATGTCCTAAGCTGTCTTCTTTGAAATAAAAAATTTTTGCAATCTTGGTATTAATGGAAAATGACGCAAAACTTTCTTAGGAACTTTCTTGCGTTTCATCACACTATTGACCCATCTAGATTCACCACATACCGGGCACGCTTCTAAATTCTCCATTTCTTTCCAAAACAAAATACAATCATTGACGCATGTATGTATAGGTATATAATTAAGACCCATACCCCGATTTAATGTTCTTGCCTCTCTATATGTTTTAGGCAGTGTCTCTCCTTCTGGAAGAGCTTCCTTAATCAAATCTAACACCATATTGAATGCTGCAATACTCATATTATGTAGGGTTTTTATATGCATCAATCGTAGCGTGAACGTTAACTTTGAAAAACGCTCACAACCCGGATAAAAAAGACGTCTTGCATCTTCCAACATGCAATCAAACTCCTTTGTTCCGTATTCCCCTCTAGTTGGTTCATTATTATTGTATTCACCTCCAGATGTTGTACCCGTAAATATCCCTGCACCGATATCCTCCAACATTTCATCTATTTCATCGATCGGTTCATCAGCATTATTCACTTCATCCTCATTACTATCATCTACGGTAGCATCAATATGTCTATACTCACCATATGGTTCACCGTGCAACACTCATTTAGTATAACTTTTATCAATCTCATGTACAATCAAATGATCCTCAACTTTTTCCACTTCATGAAAGTATACATTCATGCATCGTCGACAAAGACACCTAATCTCATTCTTATTATCCATATATCCACGTGCCATAATCATGAATTGTTTTACCCCTTCTAAATACCTCTTCCCGAATCGATTGGTTTCATTCATCCAACTTTTATCCATCTTTTTCACCCTTAAAAAACAGAACAAAAAACAAAACTTACTAAGATATGCAATACGACTTTCATCAAACGGGTCTAAGCTTAATATGCATACATGCAAAGTTAGACTGTAACTTACAGTTAGTGCTTAAGCTTTTAACTTTTAAAGAAATGGAGTGCAATTAAGCAGGTTGCTTTGAGGGAGATTTGGAGTGTCAAGTTACCTTACCAACACAGATGAATTACATATCAAAATGCAGAGCAATATTGTTTGCAAATCTCATATCTTTAACCATCACAGAACAACAAACCACAACTCAAAAAATACAAAACAATAACTTTCTCAACACAAAATCAAATTCTCCTACTGCCAAAATATAGCAAAATGAAAATCTCATTCTTAGCAACCAAATTTCCAACCTTTATTAGCAAAATGTAAAAAACTACTCACATTAACAACTAAAAAAAATACGAATCACAAACAAATCTCATTCACAACCATTCTCAGTCTTACCTAGTGGTTGCTTTCCCTTTGGTTGCAGCGTCTCATAGCAAGGAACGGAAAATTTTCAACTGATACAATGAGTTTTCAAATATTAAAAGTTGGGATTTTTACAAACAATGAGAAGAAAATGCAAACAAATAGATGAATGAGAGAAAAATAACTTACAACCTGCAAATTTTGAGAGGAGGAAATTGAGAAATCCACACCCAAGCTTCCAAGGTCTGCTCAGTTCGAAATGGGGGCGTCTGGGCGTCTGTCTTCGCTAAGGAAGATGAGTTGTCTCGTAAAAAGCTTTCCCGCAACGGCACTTAATTTTTTTGGTTTCCCGACAGTCCCGTTCGAATGACATATGTATTAGTTCGAACTGAATACACAAACATTAGTTAGACGGCGCGTACACACGATCTCGTTCGAATTACGTTTTTACTGTTCGAAGAGGAAGCATTAGTTAGATGGTGCTCGAGCTCCTGTCGAGTGATGGTCGAGCGAGAAGTCTCTGTAACAACAACGAAACATGTCGTTCGAACATGCATACACCCGTTCGAACATGATGGATTATTTGGCAATTGGTTTTTAGAACTGCGTATCAGCGAGTCCTGTTCAAACATGTATACACCAGTTCGAACATGAAGGATTATTTGGTAAATAATGATTCGAGAAGTTAGCTAAAGTTTCTAATTTACTTTAAAAAAAGTCATTTACTTTCTAATAATAGTTGATGGATGTAATAAGACAAATTTTACATAATTTTTTTATGTAAAATGTTAAAATCACTATAATTGAAGGATGCAAAGTATATTTATTCATCAATAAAATATGTATAGTAAATATATACATTTATGCTCATACTAAGCTTACAGTATAACATAAATATATAAATATTATATATATACATGTAAATAATATTTTCTTTTGGTAGTTTTTCATATACGAATGTAGTGGTTATAAAAATTTCAACTATAGACATAATGTAGAATATGTTTATAATTTAATTGATCACAGAAATAAACAAAAGAGTTTGATATAAAAGCTACGACACTAGTGAGTGATTATAATAACAAAAAAGACATCAATATATAATACATCAAATATGATCATAATAGCATAACAAACACAAATACATAATATCGCAATGTTTCCAAGGATAGTCATAATAAAAGCATACGGTAGAAGACATAACATAATTAAAACAAAATAAAGTGTCACTGTGTCACACAAAATGCAAAGATCTTAAATGATCAAGTGTCTCGCTCCTTCCTTAATTCACGGATCTCCTTTTCAATTTTGTCAAACCGGTTATCCATCCGTGATGCAATCTCGTTCACCAACATGTTCATCCATGGAGGACGCTTGTTCTGGCTCGAGGAGCTCTGACCAGCCTCATAAGCAGATGATTTACCTCGTCGTGTAGGATGGCTACGAGGAGGCAGTCCGCCGTCCATGGCGTCCTCATCTGCACCAACGTCTCCAACAGCATGTGCAACCGCCTGAGTAAGATGAGTTGTACTGCGACTGAAGGTACTACAACATATTGGCCCAATTAGAAATTGTATTTTCTCATCGGGCAAAATAGGAACACCAGCGGCTACCAACATGCGCGAGATCAGCAAGCTATGTTGGAGACTATCCCGTTCGGATGTATACGTGCATCTCGAAGTATCTGGTGAACAATAAAAGCAGGAAAATCAATCGGAGTCCGACGCGCAACCATAACGAGAAGGAATCCGTGCTCAAAACTGAGATCGGCCTGGTGATGTTTTGGCACCACGTCCCAAACGATGATAAGATGAAGCATCTTGAAGAATGGTGTCAGATCTCGATGGCACATAAATGTTGATGACACAGTTATATATTCACCCGTCACTTCCTTCCACACTTCTTCTGGTGTCATGTCAAATGGAGGGCCAATAGTTAGGTATGTCGGCTCTTGGGGTCTCATTAATCCAATGAACTGAGCAACAATATTAGCTGATAAAGTGAAAAAGACTCCCCTCACTTGGATAGTCAGCTCCTCGACACTAGCATCAACAGTGACAACTTGTGCATAGAACTCAAGCACAAGATCGATGTATACGTCATCGGTAGTTTCGAGAAACTGAGCCCATCTTCTCTCCTCAAAGTTAGACTGTATGCTATGACCTTCATAGTCCAGCTCATTGAAATCACTCAAACGAACAACTCGCTCAATAACAATCGGTCTCTTGTAAATCAATGTTTGATGCTGAGCTATAGATAATGACTCTCTAGGTTGAGCCGTTTGTGAAGATGATGGTGCACGTCTTCTTGGTGCCATTTTGAAAGCTACAAAATAATTTAAACTAAAATTATTTTGTATATAAATAATAAACTGATTACCTAAATAAGACCATAGAGAATCTAAATTATCTAAATAAGATCATATAGAATCTAAAGGTGTTTCGAACAATATGTTATTAATCATAGGAGACAATTGATAAAAAAAATACATGTAAATAATAACCATAAAGAACTTATAACAAGAACTAACAACGAAACTACCATATTAAAAAGAAGAAAACCTAACTATCACATATAGTGCTACATACGAGGAATTGTAGGCTTTAGTTCACTATTTTGGAGTTGAATAGGATCATAGTTGGGCTTGTCAGTCCCTTTAACTTGGCCTAGTCTTGTTGCAAATCATTCAAGCAAAGTAGTTTTCGTATATATTAAATAAGATGATTGGAAGTTCGTTCGAACCACTTAATCTCGTTCGAACCACTTAATCTCGTTCGACCCAGTTCCGCACAGATGGCACAAATCGGAGGTCCACAATTGCCATGTGGCGTAATCCTGTGAACTTTTCGAACGAGTACATTCGTTTGATCTAAGTCAGGCGTTGCAGGAAACGAAAAGACGTTTCCTGTAACACCTCAAGCAGCGACGTATGAAAAACGGACACGTTTCACCTCTATTTGAACGAAGCCCTCTAGTTCGAACATGATCAGGCGCTGCAGGCAACGAAAAGACGTTGCCTGCGATGCCTCACAGAAGAACCAATGACAGAGTGACACGCTTCACTCTCGTTCAAACGAAGTATCTGTTCGAACACAGATTTCGTAATAGTCGCGCCTCTTACATTAACCAACCACAGATGGACACCAGTTTCTGTTCGAACACGATTATGGTTCGAAAATTGGTTGCTTGGTCGAACAGAAATATATGTTCGAACGAGTACGATTCAGGGACGAAAGATCTCGTTCGAACTTTGGTTTTTAGTTTTGCGAAGACATTAATTCTTGACAGACAATTAATCATGTTCGAACTGTTTGAGTTAGTTTGAACGTATTTCAGTGTAATATTTTATTAACTTATTTGCTTTTCATCTCGTTCGAACATGATAGTTTGGTTCGAACAACAGTTTTTGCAACGATTGTTTCCGTTTCGTCGCTGAAGGTGTTTCGCCGCTGAAAGTCCAATCTGTTGTAGTGGCTGCATTCATCGTTTGACATGTATGAGATGCCTCGTGATCAGTCGCCTTACATTTACGCCTACTTCTGATATTAGAATGCATGGTTATATGTAGGGTGAAAACCGATCCTCCGGTAAGAATATTTTTCTATCATGCTTTGTATTGTCTTTATAAATAGGAGACTTTCAACTTGTAATCCGCATGTATTCATAATATAAAATACAACCATATAGGACTTTCACAGTGGATGTAGGTCTTCTAGACCGAACCACTTAAAATCTTTTGTCTCTTGTTACTATTTATCTCTCATCTTCATTCGTACGAAATGTTAGGTGTCATTCCTTATAGTTGTCGCACATATAAAAATCGGTGAAAACCGGTGGGACTCGTGGGAGGTGATGAGATGAACCAACATATTTGTATTGACACATCAATACATCATCGTATCATTGTATTTTTATTGTTCTTTTGCTTCAAAAAGAAAAAACACAAAACAAGTTTCTGCATATTAAGTTAATTAAGTTTCTCGAAGCAATATATAACTAAGGACTACGTACGGGCAGAGTTAGCAGGGCAGGAAGCCAGGAACCCACTGGAGTAGTTATGAGAAACTGTACATTAAACTACTAATCGACAATGAAGGAATCATAGCCTACATATATCTGTAGCTATTTCTTGAAGATGCTTATTCAAACTGGAACGACAAGCTATTTGTCTCACAAGAAACTACATATATATAGGTAGAGGATTGTCTATATTCTGTTTCTGAAAAGTCTTATGCACAGTAGTTGGTAATTTGGGTTGGTGAACTCCCCAATGTGGAAACTTTTGCTGATGCATTCGGGCATTATGCAAGCAGAACTCGACTCCGATATTCTCCAAGTGCCCACATGGGGAAAATGTCTCTAAAAGCAGCGTAGTTTAGTCCACAGTACCTAAAATATATGCCGGTGATTTCCTGTTGGCAATAGCCATTGGTTATATTATGCTTGAAAACAAAAGGTGGTGTGTACAAATTTTTTCTTAAAACAGAGGAGAAGAAAGTCGAGAACAACATTACCAAGATAAACACTTTTGCCTTTTAACAAAAATGTTGGATTTGCGAGAGCGTGAAGTAGTACCTGTTGTGGGAAGTCACCATCTTCTGTTTGTGAATTGATCAATACCCTCACTCCACGATGAATTGGGGTTGGATCTATGTCTGCCTAAGTTTAGGAACAATCAAAATTAGTTGATTGCCGGGGTGTGTTTGGGCTTCCAAAAAGCAGTACTCATTCAACTTTTGCCTTTCTGGAAAGTAAATGGCAATCTTGGACCATGCAAATAAAAGTAAATAACTGAGAAAATTTGATAGATTGACCTGTCCGGCACGAATGATGCATAAAAGAGCCCATGCAGTCTGGACCACATTTTCTCGGTCGCTGTCTGTATTCGTCCACACCTGTTTCACGAAGAAACCCACTTTAGTTCTGGCTTCTCATTTTCCTTCCATTTTCTTTGGTGGTTTTGAGAACAGCGTCTTGTTGAAACAAATTTTCCAGACCTTGTTGTGGCAAGATAGGTAACTCTCTCCCCATCCACCATTGGGTAGCTGCTTTGACAGCAAAAACTCACAAGCTTTCTGCAATTCAGGACAATTTTGGTAGGTTCTTCCACAGGCTGCCAGTGCCTCTGCTGCAAACCATGTAGCATAGGTGTAGCAAATTGCCCAGTTACCATACCTGTATATGTGATAATCCTGCGTAAGTACTGATGTTTCCTCATTCCGTAATCTTATCACTAAGTGGAAGAAAAACCAAGAGCCGACTTTTATAACCATAACATGCTATTTTTACTTTCTCTGACTACATGGAGTTAGCAAAATCTGCAGCTACAACATATTACCATGATCCATCAGGTTCTTGTGTGTCTATGATGTATTGAATAGCTCTGGAAATGCTGTTGTTTATCTCCGCCGTTCGATGCTGAGGATAGAATTTCCTAAACAGTACCAGACTTTGAACTGCCGATGAAGTGCACTCTATGTATCTTGAACGTAACACGGTTTAATGTTAGGAAGCAAAAATGATATCTGTTGCAAATTTTTATTCTGCTAAAGTTATAGTATCTTACTCTCGCTCAAATAGGGGATCCTCAAAGACCTCCGTGGGGTTGAACTTCTGTGAAAAGAAATGTAAAATTTATGTAAATTAATTGTTGAGTTACTAGAGTGAACTCTTGTTAAAAAAAAGGAACTGAAAATTTGAGATGTTGAAGAAGTTACCTGCATCCAAGGCAATGTTCTTCGAGGCTCCCATGCTGAGAAACCACCATTGCTACTCTGTATTGGCATTTGATATTAAAAGTAATAAAGTTCGAAGTGGATATCTACCCAGCAAGCATATTTTGAACTTTTTAAGTTGAACGGAACAAAACTAAATTCATGTGTTGAATTCTTACTTGTAGAGAAAGAATGACATCCACTGCATCGTAAAGCCGCTCTGTCTCCATTTTTTCCCCAACTAGGTCCGTTGACATCTGTGAGAACAGAAGTGCGACCTGAAAAAGAAAAAGGTTTTGTGCTGAAGGAATGACGGCGGAAGTCTTGGTGGGCTAATGATTTTTTTTAGGTGATCTTGGTGTACTAAGGGTACACGTGTTTGTTAGTCGCATTTACCAGGGAAAAAGAGAAGCAAAGAAAAGAAACATACCA
Organism: Myrica gale; assembly: GCA_963930655.1. Taxonomy (NCBI): domain Eukaryota; kingdom Viridiplantae; phylum Streptophyta; class Magnoliopsida; order Fagales; family Myricaceae; genus Myrica; species Myrica gale. The sequence continues at coordinate 21,859,208 of OZ005616.1, forward strand.
TGAGAGATTTATGGTATTTTGATAGAGTTCTGAGGCATTACCTTCAGACCTTCTCCTGTGCAATCAGAAACTTGCCAGCCATGGTCTTGCATTGAGAGTGGCCACGATCCTTTACTTATGTGCCGATGCATTGCTTTGAAGTCCCCAGAAGGGTTTTCTCGGATCTAGAAGATAACACTATTAAGTTCAAAGAATTACTTCCCATAAAGCTATGTAATTGATATTCGACATAGTCTGACCTGTGAAGCTTTCAAAAAGTCATGTGCTTTCCAAAGAGTTGGCCCATACTGGTCAATTAGATTACAAGAGATAATTGCTTGGACAGCGAACACCAGATTCCATGTCTGACAGCCCAAGCTCTAAATTGAAGCCTCAATTAGTATGTTCTTAATTTTGTGACGTAGGAGACCAATAGCTCAAAGAGGCTAGGGGCGATCCTATATATATATCACCTGCATTTTTAATCCGTCTTCGGCGACCCAGTAGTAGTCAGGAATTCTGGCTAAATGAAGCTTGTATGCCTCTGAATTTTGATCTTCAACCCAGCAGGCAATCAAACTTAATACCTGTAAGAAAAGTTCGTACAGATGATTTAGTTCATTGATGATACCTCAAACACTATGTGATATCTAGTTTCTTTAATTCTATTCAACCAGCGATATACTTACCTTTTCTACACCCCCGATGGATAAGTATCTGGTATTCTCGTCCTCGTAGTATACATGATCAATTGCAGCTTTTAGTGCCTTCACTCTCAACATAGAAAAAGGCCAACGCTTCAGAATAGGCTCTGCTACATGGTGAAGAAACTCCCATACCATATCTTGCATGAGGGGATGGGGATAGTAGAGATCCTCCTAAATTATCACGTCAGATAAGTTCTATGTTTTTTGCACTTCATGTAAGCACTTGTGTGGAAATTGCTTGGAAGCAGAATGTTTTTGACATCAAACAGAGAGGCAAAAAGATAGATTTAACTAACCTTTGCAACTGTATACCTAGCTTTATTCCAATTAAGTAAATGGTAAGGCTCGTTGTATAACTCTCGTCTGAGTGATTGAACCAACTCAGTGATTGGACCGACAAATCTCTTCCCATATAAGTAAGACATTGGCATGTAGACCAGGCGACAGTAACACATCATTTTTCCTGCATTTCATAAAATGAAGTCATGGGGGTCAAATACAATCCAATAGCATCCCTCTAGAATAAGAGTGACACATGCTCCTAATACCTGGATTAACTGGGAAGATATTTGGAATAAGCCAGAACTCTGGGGGTAGTGGGTTGCAGCCCGACCACTCATAAGCACCTAAGACCTATACATTAGAAGCTGCATTTCAGGCATCACGTACAGAGAGACGATAAGACCCTTCTGTCTATACATACTAAACACCTCAGACACCTAAGTGAAATGCTTCAAAATGTAGTGGAAATTGCTCGTAATTTGCCATACCGAGACCCAAAACTTTCCCCAAGATGGCATTGCGACTAAACCACCATGGTCAAGGATCCATTTTCGTCCTCTAGCTATAGCCCTATCTTCACCATCTTCAGGTCCCTCTCCAAGTATCCTTAAGGCAATATAGCTGAAAGCTGACCCAAACACTGTGCTCTTACCCGCTAGATGGAAACTCCATCCTCCATCTTCATTCTGTCAAGTGTATAAACAAAGGATATTTGTATTTAGGCTTGAGCCAAAATTCGAGTTTTGTAAGCCTACCCAGCTGGCTGATTCAAGTAAACTGAGCGCAGAAAATACCTGACTATTATACAAGTATCGAATACTTTCCTTCCTGTGTTCTCGTGAAAAAATATTACTGAGATCTCCAGTAATGTACAATGCCATTATCTGCATATCCTCATAATTTAAATTAAGTTAGATAAATCATATAACAATGAAGTCAAAGGGTATCCATGTAGCCAGCCATATCTACAACAATTTGCTAGTTTGCATGTCCAACTTTGTGTGAGCTTTTTCACTTGAGAAGACAAGAAAACATAAATTGACCCCCTTCTCTCTCTCTCTCTCTCTCTCTCTCTCTCTCTTCCTTTTTAGGTGGCTAGGAGTATTGTTGTCAAATCTGGTTCGAGAAATGGTACCAATGGAGATAGGCCCGATTAGGTCAAGAAATGTAATTGTTTATGTAAACATTCCTCTGCTCATCCAAAGAAAAACAAGTATAAACAAACACCGGGTTAAAAACAACATCACGAAAAGCAGATACCAAGGGTTGAAGGAAAAACTGGGGGCCACCAAATTCAGCAGGCCAGTGGCCATCATGGGCCTGAATCGATTTGAAATGGGTCAGTGCCCTTCTCAGTGTAGTTGCCACTGCTTCCTCTGTTATCACCTCTGTTTCTTTCACTTTCACCGGTGGTGGAATTGGCTCGCACGGATTCTCCTTTTTAAGCTGTGAGATTTGCACAACAATGAGTGAGAACAATGTCCAAATACTCGGCCGAAGGAAAACAAGTCCTCCCAACTAAAATTTTCTGGAGTCCACTAGAAAGCTGAACTCTATGATCTCCCAATATTTTTGAAACATTTTTGGGTGGTTACTAACAATCTTTGGTCTGAGTAGAGAGAGATCAGATTGGACATTTAAGATGTAAGTTTTTATTAAAAAATTACATCAAATTATCTATCCACATCATTTTACAAACTCCAGTAAAAATTAAATATCTTTAATATTTTCACTAATTTTTACACAAAAATTTATAAAATTCTAATTTACATAAATATTCACAATTCTATTAAAAATTCTAAAACTCATACCATTTTTTTTTTATAAAAGGAACATCCACCGTAGCATGCATGATTGAATCTGCATACAATACAGTGACACGTAATAGCCTAAAAGAAGACCAACCAGAGCCCTAGCTAATTATAAGTTACCTGTTGAATAACTTCGTAGCAGCACGTTAGAGTGTGTTGCTTTGGGTTGTCCTAGACTTTAGGTTTGTTTAGCATGATGTTAGTGGTGCCTATTTTTGTGTTTTGTAACCGTTTGTTTTTTAGCCTATATAATGACTATTTCCTTATCAATGAAGTAGTGTAGTTGCCGTGCCACTCTATTTCCCTTTGTTTTTAGTTTACCGTTTTCTTCTTCCTTTTTACATCAGTGGTATCAGAGCTTGGTTAGAATTTCACAATGGCTTTTGAAACTTTTATGCAGCCAGCCATTTCACGCATCGATGGTCACTATGACCATTGGACCATGCTCATGGAGAATTTTTTAAGGTCCAAAGAATATTGGATAGTTGTTGTTTCTGGAGTAGCAGAACCGGCAACAGGTGTTGTGCTGACAGATGCACAGAAGGTGGAGCTTGAAGGGCAGACGTTGAAGGATCTCAAAATAAAGAATTATCTCTTCCACGCAATTGATCATTTCATCCTGGAAACCATTCTTTGTAAAGAAAATTCCAAGCAGATCTGAGACTCTATGAAGAAGAAATATGAGGGGACAACAAAGACAAAGAGGGCACAACTTCAAGCACTTTGAGGCGTTTTCGAAACTTTACACATGAAGTCTGCCGAATCGGTGTCAGATTACTTCTCCAAATGATGGCAATCGCAAATAAGATGAGAATCCATGTCGATAAAATGGCAGATGTCACTATCATTGAGAATATTCTCCGTTCGATGACAACAAAATTCAACTATATTGTTTGTTCGATTGAGGAATCTAATGACACTAACAGTATGTCCATTGATGAATTGCAGAGTTCTTTGTTGGTTCATGAGTAGAAAATAAATCGGCAAGAAAAGGAGGAGCAAGCGTTACAAGCCTCGACATCAAAAGGAGGAGGTCAAGGACGAGGAAGAGGCAAAGGCAGAGGCAGAAATGATAGTAGACACTCAAATCAGAAATCTGAAGATTCTGATTCTCAAGGAGGAGGAAAAGGCCATGAAAACAACAACAGTCATTCAATGCTTTCCAAGTCAAAGTTACCAGACAAATCATGAATTGAATGCTACAGGTGTCATTAGTTTGGCCAAATTTTGTTGAGAAGGAAGAATTTTGCTGAGAAGGAAGAATAAGTGTCTTTGTTGATGGCTTGTCACGTGAAGGAGGAAACCCACAAGAAACTCTTGTGGTACTTAGACACTGGGTGTAGCAACCATATGAGTGGAGAGAAGTCGTATTCTCTAAATTGGATGAAGCTTTACATGATGTTGTGAAGTTTGGTGATGACTCTATAGTCTCTATTATGGGAAATGGAAAGGTAGCAATTCAAACCAACAGAAATTCTATACAAACTATTTCTAATGTTCTCTTTGTTCCAGATTTGAGAAAAAATTTACTCAGTGTTGGTCAGCTTCAAGAAAAGGGATTTGAAATCTTTATCAAAAATTGAGTTTGCAGAATTGAAGATAAGAAGTTGTGCTTGATAGCTCAAGTCAACATGATAGCCAACAGAATGTTTCCATTGTATCTCCATGACATTGCTCACTCATGTCTTTCGGCAAGATTGAGAGAAAAGGAATGACTATGGCATTTTCACTATGGGCATCTTAGCTTTGGCGGTTTGAAGACTTTACAACAGAAGAATATGGTGACTGGTCTTCCTCAAATTACAGCTCCTTCTGAAGTTTGTGAAGAATGTGTTGTTAGCAAACAACACCGAAATCAATTCCCACAAGGGAAATCATAGAGGGCAAAGGTTGCACTGGAGCTTGTTCATTCTGACATTTGTGAGCCAATAACTCCATGTTCTAATGAAGGTAAGAGATATATACTTACCTTCATTGATGATTTTAGTCGCAAAAGCTGGGTTTATGTTTTGCAAGAGAAGTCTGGAGCCTTTCTAGCTTTTAAAAGCTATAAAGCACTAGTTGACAAAGAAGTTGGCAGTCCTATAAAAACTCTTCGCCCAGATCGTGGTGGAGAATATAACTCACATGAATTTGCAAGTTTTTGTAAGACTCATGGAATCAAGAGGCAGCTTACAGCTTATATGCCCCAACAAAATAGAGTTTGAGAAAGGAAGAATCACACTATTCTAAATATGGTGCGAAGTCTTTTAATAAAGAGCAATATTCCAAAGATCTTCTAGCTTGAAGCAGTTAACTGGAGCATTCATATATTGAATAGAAGTCCTACACTTGTTGTTCAAAGTATGACACCAAAGGAAGCATGGAGTGAACGGAAACCGACTGTAGACCACCTAGTTTTGATGGAGAGCCCATTCCAACTAGTTTTGATGGAGAAGATGGTGATGAAGCAAACCAGCCGCATCAACACCTTGCTCCAGCAACTGATGCATTTGAGAATCCTCAAAATGAAACTTTTGTAGCCTCTGAAGTCAATCCAACAGCACCAAAAGTAGCAGCTGAATCGCGTTCTCATCGTGTTCGAAGGAGGCCAGCATGGATGTCAGATTATGAGGTAGCTGAAATTGATCAATTTGAAGACCCACTCACTCATTTTGTTCTATTTTCAAATTGTGATCCTACAGTGTTTGAAAGTGTTGTCAAAGAATGAAAATGGTTGAAGGCTATGGATGTTGAAATTGCGGCCATCGAAAAGAATGATACTTGGGAGTTATATGATCTTCTAGAAGGGCACAAAACAATAGGTGTGAAGGGGGTTTACAAGACAAAGTTGAAGGAGAATGGTGAAGTCGACAAGTACAAGGCACACTTGGTTGCCAATGGGTATAAGCAAGAGTTCGGTGTTGATTATAAAGAAGCCTTTGCTCCAGTTGCAAGGCATGACACAATCAGATTGGTGATTGCATTAGCAGCTCATAACTCATGGCCTATCTTCTAGCTAGATGTGAAGTCGGCGTTCCTCCAGGGAGATTTAAAGGAACTTATATTTATCGATCAACCTCCTGGTTAAGTGAAATCTCGAAATGAGCATAAAGTGTATAGACTAAATAAGGCTCTATATGGATTAAATCAAGCCCCACGGGCTTGGTATAATTATATAGAAACCTATTTTTGAAGGAATGATTTCAAAAATGTCCTTATGAACATACATTTTTCATAAAAGTTGAGGATGGATGGAAAATGCTCATTGTTTGCTTATATGTAGATGATCTAATCTATACCGGAAGTAATACAGTCACGTTTGAAAACTTTAAGAAATCTATGATGGTTGAATTTGAAATGTCTGATCTTGGCATGATGCATTACTTTCTTGGAATAGAAGTGTTGCAATCCTCTACTGGCATTCTTATTTCTCAAAAGAAATATGTGGGAGAAATCTTGGATAGGTTTCAAATGAAGGATTGTAATCCTGTGAATACTTTGTCTAAGTTTGGTTTGAAGCTAAACAAAGATGATGGAGGAAAGAAGGTTAATAGTACTCTCTACATGCAGTTTGTGGGGAGCTTAATGTATTTAACTGCAATCAGGCCTGATATAATGCATGTTGTAAGTGTAATTAGTAGATACATGGAGTGTCCAATAGAGATTCATCTTTTGGCTGCAAAAAGAATTCTTAGGTACTTGCAAGGTACTAAGGAGTTTGAGTTGTTCTTCAAAAAAGGAGAAAAGTTAGATTTGTTTGGTTTTACAGATAGTGATTATGCAGGAGAATCTGATGATCGAAAAAGAGCTATTTCTTTGGGAACAGGAGCTATTTCATGGTCATCAAAGAAGCAGCCAATCGTTACATTGTCAACCGTTGAAGCTGAATTTGTTGCAGTAACAACTTGTGTTTGTCAAGCTATTTGGCTGAAGAAAATTCTTGAAGAGCTGCAGTTCAAAGAAGATGGGCCTACTCTCATTTACTGTGACAACAGTTCAGCAATAAAGCTCGCAAAGAATCTTGTTCTACATGGTCGAAGCAAGCATATAGATGTGAAGTATCATTTCTTAAGAGATCTCATGAATGATGGAGTTATTAATCTGGTTTACTGTAGAAGTGAAAGTTCAGATTGCTGATACTCCAACAAAGCCTCTCAAATTTCCAGCATTTTAGAAGCTCAGGGAGTTACTTGGTGTTTGCAGTCCAAAGGACTTTAGCTGAGAGATGACGCTTCAAATTTTGAGTATTATTAAACTGATGTTATGTGTGGAACATCAGTTTAAGGGAGAGTTTGTTGAATAACTTAGTAACAGCACATTAGAATGTGTTGATTTGGGTTGTCCTAGTTTTTAGGTTTGTTTAGCATGATGTTAGTGGTGCCTATTTGTGTGTTTTGTAACAGTTTTTTTAGCCTATATAATGGCTTTCCTTATCAATGAAGTACTGGAGTTGCTGTCCAACTGTGTTTTCCTTTGTTTTTAGTTTATCGTTTTCTTCTTCCATTTTACATCAGTGGTATCAGAGCTTGGTTAGAGTTCCACAATGGCTTCTAAAACTTGTGCAGCCAGCCATTCCACGCTTCGATGGTCACTATGACCATTGTTGTTTCCTTAGCCTACTTACTAACTTGGATCATATAATCTACAAAAAGTCTATATGGGCATGCTGCATGATTGAATCTTCTATGGAATAATCCTGGACAACAATTGTTCTTAAATCTCTATTATCTTGACAAGCTATCACGTCACTTCCAATTAGTTTAATATTATGGTGGTTGAAAAGTCTATGATCTCACAAGGAAATTTTTTTGTATTGTATATATCCTGATCATCATCCTGTGACATTTCTCAATAACACGCATGTTAGAGAATATAATTCAAATAATATGATTTATCTCTTATTATCAGCAACAACTCCAAATATACATTTAAAATGCATCGATGGAAAGTTTGACATGCAATGTATTGGTCGGTTCCCAATGCACATACACTGGTACCCAAGAAAAAGACTTCATGATCGATGTCAATGTGCATGCATGCATCATGCATGATAACAATTGGATCTTCTCGAGCATTATTTTGGACAACAATGTTGTTCTTAAATCTTTATCATCTTGACTTGCGGAAGTGAAAGAAAACAAACTCTCACTTTTGAATGAGCTCATACAAAATTTAAGGAGATTTTTTTCTTGTATACCTGCTCATTTGCATGTCATTTCTCACTAGCAATCCAAAAATTGAATCTGGAATATTATTGTATCAAAGGTTTGACAGGTGATGTGTAGGTCGGTTCCTATATATATATATATATATATATATATATATATATATATATATATATGATAACTTGCAAGATAAGAATCGTTCTAATTATTATACTACCCGCAAAAAAACATAAGAGAAAAATATACTTACGACTGCTATATATGGGAACCACTATATCTTTTGTAGTTCTATATATTACACAGATTTTTCAAACATCTTATGTATATAATAATTCCCCTTCGCTACTAATACACATGCACCTAGCAATTTGATAAATCTCATGTAGTAAGAACAGAGTATCAACACACAGCGCAAGGAAGAAAGAGAGGTTGAGAGAATTATGTATATTGATTGAAAAAACATTCGATGTGTACAATCTCTACTTAGAAAGTAGAGAAGTAACTAATTACATAACAATTGTAACTAATATCGTCAACTAACTTCCAGCTCAGCTTTGTACATAAAAAAATGGAATAATCGAGTAAAACTAATTATAATATTCCCCCTCAAGATGAACAGAACAAATTGTGAATATTCATCTTGGAAAGTAAAGATTTAAACTGATAAGAACCTAAGGATTTGGTAAAAAGATCAGCTAGCTGATGTCTGGAATGAATATGCAAAGTACGAACAAGGTCTGCCTGCAACTTCTCTCGAACAAGATGACAGTCTAATTCGATGTGTTTAGTGCGTTCATGAAACATTGGATTAGTTGCTATATGAAGAGCAGCTTCGCTATCAAGTAAAAGCAAAGCTGGTTGATAGTGAGAGATCTGTACATCAGCAAGTAAATATGTCAACAAAGTGATTTCACAACAGGTAGTAGCCATGGCTTGATACTCAGCCTCTGTTGAGGATTGTGAGACTGTGGTTTGCTTCTTTGACTTCCATGAAACAAAAGATTCTCCTAAGAAAATACAAAATCTTGTAACTAATCGCCTTGTATCAGCACACCCGGCCCAATCGGAATAAGTAAAGGCTTTGATATGAAGAGAATTATCAGCTGGAAAGAACAGACCTTGGCCAGGAGATCCTTTGATGTACCGAAGGACTCAATATGCAGCAGCAAGGTGGAGCTGGTGAGGTTTCTCCATAAACTCACTTAGGACTTGCAGAATATAAGAAAGATTTGGTATTGTTATTGTCAAAAACAAAAGACGATCTATTAAGCGACGGTACACAGTGGGATCATCTAAAAGAGAATTGGCATCTTTAACCAATTTCAAATTCTGCTCAATTGGGGTAGAAACGGGCTTTGCACCAAGAAATCCTGAATCTGTCAAGACATCCCATGCAAACTTTCGTTGACATATAGAGATACCAGTGGAAGAATGAGCTACTTCCAAACCAAGAAAATACTTGAGCTGGCCTAAATCTTTAATTTGAAACTGTAGATCAATAACAGATTTAAAATCATTAAGAACCAGCAAATTGTCTCCAGCTAGGATGATTTCATCCACATACACTTGCAGGGCAGTAAAGGAGGCGGAAGTTTTCTTTGTGAATAAGGTGTAATCAACCTTGGATTGAGTGAATCCATGAGTGAGTAAAAAATCTGAAAACTTAAGAAACCATTGCCTTGATGCTTGTTTTAACCCATACAACGACTTGTTGAGTTTGCATACTTGATGTTCCCCCTTATGAATTAAACCAGGAGTAGCTTTATAGAAATCTCATCATGAAGATCCCCATGAAGGAACGCATTGGTCACATCAAGTTGCCGAAGATGTCATTTCTTAGAAGCAGCAACAACAAGGAATAAAACATTGAGATTAACTTCGCAACAAGAGAAAAGGTTTCGTAATAGTCGAAGCCTTCCTTCTAAGTGAAACCTTTTGCCACCATACGTGCTTTATGTCTCTTCATAGAACCATCAGCACGAAACTTCATTTTATACACCCATTTGCAATCAATTGGTACATGACCAGGAGGCAAAGTGCATATTGTCCATGTATGATTTAATTCCAAAGTTGTAATCTCCTTAGCCATGGCTTCCCTCCACTTAACTGACTTAATAGCCTCTCGAAAACAAGCAGGTTCAACATGGATGCTCACAGATTGTACATATGCTCGATGAGAATTGGAAAATTTATGATATGAAACAGATGAGTGGATAGAATAGGGAGTACTAGAAAAATGAGGTGGATAAGTTGTTGACAACTTTGATTGGCTATAGAATTAACAACTAGTTTACAATGAAAATCTTTCAAATAACTAGGAGGTTTTCTTAGGCTAGAAGATTTCTTGTAGGAATAACAGAAGAAATGTCAGCAGTTGGAATAGATACTGGAATATTATATGATACAAGATTTGCAAATGGGACTTGGATGACAGGCGGAATCTGAGTTATATCAGTAGATGAAATATCACTCGAGTGATCTGCCAAGGAAGGAGAGGATGAGGAATGGGTAGTAGAAGGTGGTTTTGGAGGAGTAAAACTAGGAGATGGAACTAACTGGTGAAGAAAGATTTAAATCAGCAATGACATTTGGCAAAACATTGGTATTAGAAGGAGAAGAAAAATGTTTGAAAGGAAAGTAATCTTCATGAAAGATTACATGCCGTGATACTAGAAATTTATGAGTATGAAGGTTATAAAGTTTATAACCTTTAATACCAAAAAGGTATCCAAGAAAAACACAAGGTTCAGCTCTTTGGTCAAACTTGTGTATTTGCCGAGTGAGAGTTGAAACATAGCAAAGACAACCAAATGTTTTAAGGTGTTGATATGTAGGTTTAATGGAAAATGGAAGCTCAAAAGGGAACTTATTATCAAGAATATGGGAGGGTAATCTATTGAAAAGGTAGGCTGCACAAAGAACACAATCTGACCAAAAAGACGGGGGCATATTAGATTGAAATCTGATAGCAGGTGCAACATTAAGTAAATGTTGGTGTTTACGTTCTACAACTCCGTTTTGATGTGGAGTTCCAATGCAAGAATGTTGATGAAATACCCCTTTGGATGAGAAAAAATCAGATAGGTTGAATTCAGTGCCAAAATCAGTTCGAATGACTTTAATTTTGGAACTGAATTATGTCTCTACCAGCATAAAAAAGGATATGTTATGATCTTGAGTTTGAGCTTTATTTTAAAGCAAATAAAGCCAAGTACACCTAGTAAAATCATCCATACTTGTGAGAAAGAATCGAACTCCATTGTGATCAAGAACCGAAAAGGGGCCCCATAGGTAACAATGAATCAATGCAAAAGCTGAACTAGTTTTGCTGACAAGCACATGAGATGAAAGTTTGTGTTGTTTACCCATAGGGCAAACAATACAATGGTGAAATTTTGATGTATGGATATCAGCAATGCAAGGTTGCAGCAATGACATTCTAGAAAGAGAAGGATGCCCTAATCTACAATACCATAAAGTAGCTGAATTATTGGAAGAAGCAACATTAAAAGAAGCTGGAAAACTAGAAGATAAATTTGAAAGCAATAAATATAAGCCGCTTGATTCTCAAGCCAAACCAATCGTTGTCCATGTGGGTAGGGCGTGTATGAACAAATATTTGCCCAGAAGAATAAGGCAACATGATAGTTGTTTGATTAATGAACTAGCATATATAAGATTAAAAGCAAAATTGGAACAACTAGTACATCAGTCAATATAATTGAGTGAGATAGGTGCACTGTTCCAACATGAGTGACCATGGCAGATTGATTATTTAGCATTTTGACTGAGGAGGTTTGATAGGATGTGATATGAGTGAGCATATGTACTGAGCTAACCATATGGTTAGTAGATCCGGTATCTAAAATCTATTTTGGTGAAAAATAGTAGATGATTGATTAGGATAAGGCAGAGAAGTAGATGGTATACCTACCATGTTAACCATTGAATGGGAGGCTAAGTCATTGTCCAAACCATGTAAAACATTAGAAGATTCAGAGTTTGGAATGAGTGCCAGTAACTGTTGGCATCGCTCAAGTGTGATCAGCAAGTTCTGATGAGGCATGCCAGCAGAAACTTGATGAACAAATCATGTGGAACCTGCAATTGGCTTGGACTTTGGCTTGTATCCGGGGGTTAGCCATGAGGCTTGTAGAAGCGATCCACAGAGTGACCAGTGAAGCCATAATGGCTGCACTGAGGACGTTCTTTCTTCTGAACAAAAGATCTGCCATTGAACTTGTTTCCAAAGTTTTGATTCCTTTGTGTGTATTGAGCACCTGGAGTGCATGTTAAAAACACATTATTCTCAACAGATTGAGAAGATAGGGAAACAATATCTCGTTGCCGCTCCTCTTGTACAACAAGAGAACAAACTTTGTTAATAGAAGGAAGTGGTTCAATTAACATAATTTGACCACGAACACTTGAATAGGAATCATTGAGGCCCATTAGAAACTGCATCACACTTTCTTGATTATGTTCATCATCAAGATGTTGAAGAGCACCACACGTGCAGATATGAAGATGTTTATAATCAATTATTTCAGCTTTGTAAATAAGCAGTAACAAAATGTGATCCTAAAAAAAGAGAAGCTATAGATTTCTGAATTAGAACTATACGACGTCCATTTCCTTGAGAGAAACGATCGTTAAGATCTTTACAAATTCCAGCAGCAGTTTGAATGTACAAAACACTATCTGCTAGATCTTTGGAGACAAAATTCAGTAGCCATTAAGACACTATATGATTACACCAAATCCAATTCGAGTACATGGGTGAAGAAGGTTACGGCTGTGAGAAAGATCGATCCACAAATGTCAACTTGTTCTTTGCACTCAAGGCCATTTCCATGGACCTTCGCCAGCTGGAAAAATTATCTCCATTCAGCACTTGAGAAACAAGATTTGCATTTGGATTTTCATTGCCATTAAGAAACAGAGGATTGGATTGAAGTTCAGAAGTTTCTATTGAATGATTCGAAGAAACTAAAGGAGGAGGATTTGAAGAAACTAAAGGGGATTGTGGTTCGTCCATTTTAGGATTCCTCTAATGCCATGATAAATCTCGTGTAGTAAGAACAAAACCAACACACAAAGTAAGGAAGAAAGAGAGGTTGAGAGAATTTTGTATATTAATTGATAAAGCATTCGATGTGTACAGTCTCTACTTTTGTTTTTTTTTTCTAGGCAAATTGAAGAAGCAGGACTAAACCTACGGGAGAGGAGGATTCGACCCCCGGATATATCCCTCCCCAAAGGGAGGAGGTGCCATCGTCTGACATGAAATATGCCTCGCGATCAGTCGCTTTACATTTACCTAATTTTGAGATTTGATTGGTTATGCGTATAGTACATTAATTCTTACTTCATCCAATAGTCTCCAGCTGATTCATAATATCTATCCAGATTATTATGGTCGCGAAATAGGAGGAAATAAGGGCATGCATGTGCCCAGTAATAAAAATATTCTAAACGGTTCTCTGGCCATGACCTGCTCTTACTGGCCTGCCCAATTGGACATAGGCGGAGGGAGGGGGCGAACAGGGGCCATTGCCCCGGTTGGCTCCCAAAAAAAAAAATTACATGTAAATTTTTAAATTTTTTTATTTTTTAAGACCTGCCCCCTTAATGCCGACTGAATTTCAGACCGCCCCCTTTAAGCCCAAGCAGCCCACCCAGACCCTTTGAATTTTCTTAGGAGTTTGCCCCTCATTGATTGTAATGCTAGCTCCGTCACTGCAATTGGAACTTCTCTAGACCTCGGGTTTGTAAGCTATGTTCTGCATGTTGTCTATCTTAATAACGTGGCGCAGTTGTTTTTCAGTTTTTAAACAAAAGTGAGTTTATAGCACACTCTGCGTTGGCTAGCTAATTAAAGGTGAGGTCGCGAGCTGGTTTTTAGTTTCTTTTGTTTTGAGTTTTACCCCATTGAGGGGTTCGGGATCGGAGTTATACACCCATTTTGAGGGTATAGGTTTCTTATTTTGAAATTCACCTCTTTGTGAGGTCTTATATTTGTTCTAGTTTTGAGTTTCTCCTCTTTGTGAGGCATTAGGTTTCCTTTATTACTTGGGCTAAGCCTATCTTTGTACAATTCTTTGAGAAGCAATATACTTATCAGTTACCAAAAAAAAGGTGAGGTCGTAGAGAAGTTATTAATACAATTAGGGCTGAAAACCGATTAGTCGCTTCGGTTTTGAGCTCAAACCGTGGGCCAAACCGACTGGTTCTATTATAATAAATTCCAAACCGACGGTCGAACCGCCGGTTGGGAGAACTGGTCGGGCTGACCAGGTTCGGGGGTCGGCCCGGTTCTGTTGGTTTGGGACAGAATAAACGAGCAATTTTCAATATACTGGTGAAAAATGGGTTGGGCGAAATGGAGGAAGATTCATCAAGCAGGCCATTCGTCATACCCATCGTTGTCTCCATCACATGCCGCTGTCATCTCAGACTCATCGCTGCATAATGAAAGCCCCTTTTCACAGCCAATGGCGACGCAAAGTGGAAGAGAGAAGGCCGACGACAACGCATTGTGAGTTATGAGAGAGATAGAGAGGGATGAGGGGGCGTGAGAGATAGAGGGAGATGACGACAACGAGGGTGAACTACGGTGGTGGGCGGCTAGGGTTTTGAGAAAAGGGGAACTCAAAATTGTGAAGGAGAGGGGGGCATCGGGGAGAAACTGGGAAATAAGGAAGAAATACGTAAAAAAGTGGGGTTGGGGGGGAGACGGTATCGTCTCACCCCTACTTAATATTTAAAAAAAAATGATGAAATTTCATGAATACCTCTCGGTTCGGTTCGGCCCACGGTTATGGGTACCCAGAACCGTGGGCCTAACCGACCCACTCAGTTATATATAAATTTGGGCCGACAGTCGAACCGAGCTAGCCCAAAACCGGCCGGCCCAATCAGTTTCAGGCCGGTTTGGGTTGGCCTAGTCGGTTTCGGCTCAATACCGTTCAGCCCTAAATACAATAGGTGAATGTCATGAAAAATTTACTAAGACCTGTTAGGATCGAATCCGTGAAAAGAAGTCCACTGTATCATTTCTAAGCCAAACAAATATCTGCATGCATGTACCTAGCATGCCATTCTCATGCATACGGCATGCCATTCACGGTCACATAATTTTGCTTAATCTTAAAAACATAAGGTAAATAATTAAATAATTAAACTTTTAAGACAAGTGATGATTTAACATGAGTCCTAACTTAATATTTTAATCCTCTTTCAATTAAATAGTCTACGTGGTGAGTCTACCTATTAATTAAGAATATCAGTTTGGTGATCAGCACGTCACGTGCTGGAGTACTACTGTTAAAAGCATAACAATTGATAATTAAATCAATCACTTTCTATGATAGTCAAATATCTTAAAAAGCAATTAATGAGAAAGAAATAAGCATGGAGATATCATTCAAAAGATGGTTTTATATTGAGACCTATCAAATTCATGTTTCATAATTAGCCCATCTCGTGACCCCCTTGCAATTTGCTGGTTGGCTCATTAAGATCAGTTCATGCATGGATGAAGTTTATATATCATGGTTGACCTTTCACGAAAGTCTGAGTCGGAGCAAAAGAGATGGGTACGTACCTGCATCCTCATCAAAAGATCAGCACTCTGTCTCACCCGAAATCGATTTTTCTTATACTCCTCGCGGGCCGTTTCAACCGCAGCACGTTCTTCGGGAGTGCCGGCATCAGGATCGAATTCCCAGTGTTCCCGCCCTATGAAATTGTTAACGCTGACAAGCCCTGGCCCTCCCTCCCCAATTTTCAACTTCCACATCCTCTGTGTTACAAACTGATCAAATCCTACATTCAAACAAGGTTGAAATGACGCGAATGATCATCGAAGAATTACTAAACAATTATACACAGCATAAATTATACACAATCAGAGAGAGAGAGAGAGGGAGCACGAATAGTATATATACAGCCTAAAGCTTTGTAGGGTACTGCGCCTGAATTTGCCAATGTTTGGTGAATGCAGGAGAACTTCGTAAAATATCGTAGTGGTCGACATCGTTTTCTTTGGCTAATTGACATCATGAAGTCTTGATTGGAAAATAAATTTTGCATTATAACACGCCAAATGTTGGCAGGCATATATATGTTGGCAGCCAAAACAGTATTTTATGCACCAGAGAACCGAAGACATGATTTCTAACATATATACTTGTAGTCTACTGGAATCAAGAATGAGATAAGAATCATTTTCAGTAGAAAAAATGGAGATCGAAAGGTGAATAGAAAGACTCAAGACTGATATATATATATATATATCCCGAATACCTTAGAAGGTTTAGAGAGCAGTACTGTAGTAAATCGCGTGGTTGTTACCTCAGAGTACCTACTGGCCTGGCCGGAATATCAGTGGCAATATTACTTATTAGAATGGGAAGTCATTTGCAGAGGGTTTCCTCAATATATAGGTAGAAGAGAGGGAGAGGGAGAGGGTGCTGGTTATCCCGATCGAAGAGCGTAGTAGCTTGGGAGATTGCTCTTATTTTAAATTTGTCGCTTGAAAATGACAGAAAGCAGATCGATCGAGCACTGCATGCATTATCGTAAACAGACTTCTTTTCATGCTCCTAATTTATGTTCTCCGGTCAATTGATTTAATTTGTACGGTAGGAAGTACATTCAACATGACCTTAATTAAGACCACAACCATTGTCAAAGATATTTGAAATCCCCACAGTAGAAGAAATGTACTGGTTCCCATAGCCATCATAGAGCTAGGAATGGGACAAAATTACGAAAAGTCATGATAACCATTCTGAGAAAAGTAGGCGTACTGTACATGTAAAACGACTGATCAGGCATCTCAAGTCAAAACAATGAATGCACTCCAATTGGAAATCAACAGGTTGTACTTTCTTTCACTTTCAGAAGTGGTAAAAATTAATTGTATACGCGGTAGACATGGTAGGAAGCGATCGAGTAGGTGTATGAATTAATTCAATTGGTTGGAAGTTAATTGACATAGACATACACGAACAGGCATGTCAAAATTTTAGGTTTACAATTAAAAAATAGGAATAAATGATATTTTGGTCCAAGTTTGGGTAAAAATTAAATTAGTCCCTTAACAATTTTTTTCATCAATCGGGTCCTTGTAGTTTGCATGAAAATCAAATTAGTCCTTTATCAAATTTTTTCATCAATCGGGTCCCTGAACTTTACATGATTTTATATTAAATCCTTCCGTCCAAATTCGTCCACTGACTTAACGGTAAGTGTCAACCTGATCTGCTTGGGATAGAGAGCTGAGAGGATCGAGAGGCCAGAGCAGGACGGGCTGCTATCAAATTAGTCCATTATCAATTTTTTTCATCAATCGAGTCTCTCATCTTTACATACTTTTATATTAAGTCTTTCCGTCCAAATTTGTCCACTAACTTAACGGTAAGTATCAACCTGATCTGTTTGGGATGAAGAGTTGAGAGGATCTAAAGGCCCGAGCAGGTCAGTCGCACGCACAAATACTATATAAAAGCAATCTGAGCATCCCGAGCACAAGCAACCCGACATCCCGAGCACAATCAGCCCGAGCATAAGCAGATCGAGAGGCCCGAGCACCAAGGCCGCTCGTGCAAAGGCTATATAAAAGCATTCCGAGCATCCCAGCACCAAGGCCTCTCGATCCTCTCAGCTCTTCATCCCGAGCAGATTAGGTTGACACTTACCGTTAAGTGAGTGGACGAATTTGGACGAAAGGACTTAATATAAAAGCATGTAAAGATGAGAGACTCGATTGATAAAAAAATTGATAAGAGACTAATTTGATAGCAGCCCGGCCTGCTCGGTCCTCTCGATCCTCTCAGCTCTCCATCCCGAGCAGATCAGGTTGACGCTTACCGTTAAGTCAGTGGACGAATTTGGACGGAAGAACTTAATATAAAAGCATGTAAAGATCAGAGACCCGATTGATAAAAAAAAATTGATAAGAGACTAATTTGATTTTCATACAAACTACAAGGACCCAATTGATGAAAAAAATTGTTAAGGGACTAATTTGATTTTCACCCAAACTTCAGGGACCAAATATCATTTATCCCTTAAAAAATTCACCACATAATTTTTTATTATTATAATATTTCTTAAAAATTTTCTCTCTTCAATTTTTTACCGACACTCGTAATATTTATTTACTTTATAATATTTTTCAAATTCCAATACCCAAAATTTCAAACCTCAAACATACCATAAATATATCATTATCATGCTGTCACACTTGCATGGGTGCCGACAAGTTTGGATTATGATATTTCGCGATTTAATACTCGAAGTGTATGACGTAATTTTAAGAAAAATAGATATGATAGAATAATTTTTTTTTATTTAATATTATCTATATAAAATTTGAGTAATTGAAACGTACGATAAGATCTAATACCTCACAATAATTTGTGTTTGCCATTGAACGGGATAAACTCTGAAAGATGTGTACGGCGGCCTTGTCAAAGTCAGAACAGACGGCAAGCTCTCTCAATGAAAGCAAAAAAGAACGAAAACTCGAATATATAATAAATCCCAATGTCAAGAAAATAATAATAATACATTCCTACACTACAAAAAAATGGTCATTGATTAATACCGTTTTACAACAAATACAAAAATCTCTACAAATTTCTAATATAAAATAACAATAAGCAAGGATTAACTAAAATATTCAAATACAACACAATAAACAAGGGCGAATTAAAATCTTCCTCATTTTACACATCAACCTCATCCATCTTCCTCATTTAAACCACGAGATACCTGAAATTATTGGAGAAAGTAAGAGATGAAATTAGCAACAGACGGATACAAATGGAAATTTCTATTGCAAAATGCTCAGAAATAGAGTTATACCAATTCCACCAGCAACTAGAGGTAGACTGTCATATCTGCACAAGGATCTCTTATTAGTATGGAAATCTAAATCCCGTAACAGGACTTCTAGGCATAGCCAAGCCATTGAACAACAGCTGTTGTATGAAAAGCAGTATTGGGAAAAATTTATGAAAAGCATCAATAGAGGAAGTATTGGGAAAAATTTATGAAAAGCATCGAGAAATTCTCCTTGTTTGCTTATAAGACAGTAACTCTATTTCAAGAGGAAGTTTGCCACAGTTGTGACAGATAGAGTAAAAATTGCACCCGAAATCCCCCAAGCCCTTTGAAAAGCCATGGCCACACCACCGGTCGATGATGAGTACCTAGATTTTATTTTTTCCTATAAGGTAGCTACACTCAAAAGAGTAAAAACACAAAAACCTAATGACTTGCTGAACACCGATTTACACATTCCAACTTAAATATGTAGATCTTAATTGTGTTATTGTATGTTGTCAAGAACACATAGGTTCCACAGTTCAACACAATATAACTTCCTTCCTTTATGTCGACTCCAATGATGTATCCATGAAATTAAGATGCAATTTGTCACAAAGCAGCAATAAATTTACTATAACTCACCAGGCTTGCCTCCAGACAGAACATGACTTTCAACAGGTTCCACGTCATACAACTAACATAAAGGAAAACAACACTGAGAAATGATTTGTAACAAAGAAGCAACAGTCACAAAATATACAAGTAACCATTATTGCCTTTTTAAAACAAGCTCAAAACAAAGCTGACAAAGATTTTCTGTTCATGCTAAAAGGTAAAGCTAACATTTATGGTACCACCCGTACCTATTCCAGACACAAGTGCATCAATCTTCCCTCCAGAGCATTTCCATATTTCTGGTCCAGTAGTTTCATAATGTACCTGAGCAACAATATACAAATCATCCAATTTTTTTTTTGTTTATGCTGCTACTCAATCCATAATCTTTCTAACACAATAAATATATGCTCCCCTCACCTTTGGTTATCTATCATTCAAAGAATTACCAGATCTTTGATCAAAACAATTAACTAAATATACCTTTGGGTTTGCAGGGTTTTTGAATTGCTGAAGGATGTATGCATTAGGTGTCTTTGCCAGTATTTCTTCTGCCTTCTGAACAGCCAATGGCTACCCTAAGGATTCTTCACTCAAAAATCAATCAACTTACCCAGGAGTGATAAGACCCTTCTCCTCTGCATCTGCGATCATACGATAGCCAATCATGTAAATTACAACATGAGCCAAAGAAATTTAGATTCCAAACAGATTGTTCAAATTTTTCCATTCCACTTATCAGTGTACTTCAAAACCAACATTCAGAGTTATCATGACTCTGAAAACAATAGGACCAACTTACAGCAGCAACATCGCTGGTGAAGCCGTACTTTTCAAAAGCCATATTGTTCAGATTACTGCAACCAAAAAACAAAAGACAAAAATTTCTCAAGGAAAATGTTAAAATAAAATAAAAGAGAGAAGAATGATTTAGACTAAGAGAGAGAAGTGAGACACAAGATTTAAGTGGTTCGGTCCATATGCCTACATCCACTGTGTGAAGGCCCAATTGACCAGATGTGTGTACTCACTGGTGTGTCTTTGAGAGATTATATAGAGGCTTATTTATAAGCCTTTGATTACAATAGTCTACGTTGCTTTAGCAATGTGGGACTCTAATAAACACTAATAGAAAATAAATGTTAGACGGTAAACTTTTTCTCTGCTTTGTGCTCCAATATCAGTCAAATGAAATTTGAAACATACGGTGGCAGAGACAAGGGAAAAGATTCCGTCCAAAGAATATGGCTTCAAAGATAGTCAAAGGGATGACTCAGATATCTCTTCTCATATCCAATGGACAAGATTCAAACATCTCATTTAATGAGGCAAACCGGCTCTGCTCAGCTTGGTACAATTTGGGCCCACTGCCCAGCTCGGCTCAAAAAGCTTTTTTCTTTCTTCATCTTTTCGTCAACACTAGCGGCTAGCCCTCCCCCACACTCTCTTTTCGTCTATTCGCGAACGCTACAGTACCTCTTCCTCCATTCTTTTCTCCGTCCTGCAAAAAAAATCTTGACCACGATGACAAGACCAAATGAAAGTCTTTAAGTTTAAGGCAACCCAAGTCCTTGAGTAATGGTTCTAACCTTGGCCGAAGGTTGGCTCATCCACCTTCCTACATAAATCATGCGTTGATCTACCTGGCCAGATACAGCATCAATTGCATCCAAACGAGATCCTTTTTCTTCAGGCGTCCAGGAGAAATTATTGTAGTGCTTGCGGTAAATGGTGGACTAGAATCTAGATGCTTGTTCTACCATTGCAAAAGGTGCGATTTTGATCCTGACATTAACTTTGCTATTTGCTTACCGCTTCCTAAAATTGAAGACTGTCAACAGCATTTTTTATTCCCTCTCCTCAGCAGTTACAGTTCCTAAAGCATGTGGTGAGGAAGGTGAGGGGGTCACCGCGAAAAGGGAAAGAGAAAAGAATCGAGAAGATTGAGGGAGTCACCGCGAAAAGGGAAAGAGAGAGGAGGGCTAGAGCGTTGACGAAAAGATGAAGAAAGAAAAAAAAACAAACAACAAAAGAGAGCTGACTGAGCCAAGCCGGGCCGGACCAAGCGGAGCAGGAGCTGGTCTGCCTCATTAAATGAGGTGTTTGAATCTTGTGCATTAGTTATGGGAAGAGAAATCTAAGCCATCCCTCTGACAACGTAAGAAATTGTTAACTTTCCCACCTCTAGCTATTTTTCTTTTAGGACCCAAGAAAAGAAATGTTAGACGGTAAACTTTTTCTCTGCTTTATGCAAAAATTTCTCAAGGAAAATAAATGTTAGACGGTAAGCTGTATGCATAAAACGACTATAAAAAAGTAAAAATTTCGGCAATAATCATATTACCTGAAGCCATGAGAAAAGAGGAAATTCACACCCAGATTTCCGGCGCAAACCACGAAGCTGATTTGAATTCCTCGCTGACATAAATAAGCAAATGCACACCTGAAGACAAATGAAGAGAGTAGAGCAAATTAGGGTTTAATGGACGGTCATCAGAGCGGTGAACAAAAATAAAGAGAGAGAACGAAGAGAGAGAGATAAAAAGAGCAGAGGGGAAAAGACCGACGCCCTCGCAGCTAAAACACATAAACAAGGCGGGGGGGAATTTTCGTTTTGGAAAAAAAAAAGGCGAGGTGCGGGCTATTTACGTTTTTTTCCTTAAGGAGTAGTTTTTACAAATTTTGAGTAAAATAGTTTATATTTTCTAATGACGTGTATTTAATAAATTAAAAGTAGTTATAAATTATAAAAATTTTATATTTAGAAAATACATAGTATATTATTTAATATTTTTTATAATTAACGTAATAATTTTAATTAAAACAAGTTGATAGTAATAATAAATAATATTTATAATTTAAAAATATAAACTATCATAATAACTATGACCAGAATATTAAGTTATGTACTTTAATTGTATAATTTAATTAATTTCATAATATCTTTTTGTTTGAAATTAAATAATATGTCAAAATTAAAAATTATTATATTACTAATTATTATAAATATATATGCTCATTATAAGCATATAATAATAGATGTCTAAACTACTTACATTTAGTCAATAAAAATACAATTATCATAAGAATGATAGATATAACTTTCATAACATTATTTCTAATTCCATATAACAACTTCAATTTTCATAAAACTTCTTTTAATTTCATATTTTATTATGTAGGTCTCTTAAAAAAAATTTTAAACACGTGACAAAATAAAACTATGTATTAAAAGGAATACAATAGTCTATAAAATAATTATTAACATCAAATAAAATATAATTTTGAATTTTTCTTAATTTTTTAATTTTTTTTCCCAACTATACATATAGCGGCGGTTTTTTTCAAAACCGCTGCTAAAGGTGCACTCTACAACGGCGGTCATGCAGCGGTCATATGTACCTAATTTCTAGTAGCATTTTTCAAAAAACGCGGCTAAAGCGCTGCTAAAATGAGGGTCTATTGACCGCCACTAAAGGTAATACCCTTAGCAGCATTTTGAAAAAAACGTTACTAAAAGGGTTCTTTAGCGGCAGTCGGTAACCTGTTTTTCTGTAGTGCCAATGATCCTCGATCGTTCCTCCATTGCAGCAGCAAATTTTTTATGTTATAGTTATGGCAAATGGATAATTTATTGAGACGTGTCTGTAATCCTCGTAATTAGTCATATTGACTTGAATTATTTTTGGGTAATTAAGTAATTCATGTACCAAATGTTCAACTTTATAGGCTTTTTTCAAGTAATCTGATTAGCTACGTTCGATCCCAATTATAAAATCTTGCCATTCAAAGTCATCCAAGAATGTCATTAACGACAGAAAGCGAAGCTCTAATTACTAATATCCCTTTGCCCTCTTTTAATGACCAAAAGGTCAACTCTTTCTATTCGTTTCAATAATTAATCTCACTTTAGATTATAAGTAAGATTTCAATCCTAATATCCTATTAAATAATTAATTGTTGTACTGATCTTGGATCAGACACCTTTACCTTGGATGACTACCTAGCCATAGGCGTGTGATAAATTGGTGTTTGTGTGCTAAAATTTTGATGTGTATGTGAGTTAGTGAAAAATTAAAGAGATTTTACAAAAATTTGTGAAAAAGTAAAGAGATAAATAATTTGAATATATTTTTTATATTTATTATAGTGAAATAGATGATTTGATGGAAAAATAGATTATTTTGTAGTTATTTTATTAGACCAAAATTTTAAAGTACCATAAATTTAAATACTTGTGATACTTGAGATTTAAGGTGTAGAGGCATTATAATATTTTCTAGTTGTCTGTTTCCACAAAGAGAAAAATACCCCGTAAGGAGGTTCTCCATTGTTTATTTAAGCCCCTATTTGAAAGAGAAAAACAACTAAGAGATTCCAGATCTCAATTACTAAGTTTTTCTCTCATACAATCACCTTGAACCTAACCTTCTGTTGTGAAGTCTTCAAAGTGTTGAATGAGTTTGGATGCCAGACTTATGATGTTGAAGGTACGATCATTTGCGAAGAGTCCACACTACAAGAAAATTAACTTTAGGTGTCAAATTTTCTGGTGTCAAAATAAATTTTGTCACCGAATCATGTCTTTCTATGTCAAAATAAAAATTTTATTACTCAAAGTTGTACCTTTAGTGGCAGTCTTTCTAGCACCGGTCACCTATAGACTTCCTTTAGCAGCGTTTTTTTGCAAAACGCCGCTAGAAATTAGATATCTACAGCGGCGGTGACAGTGACAACCGCTGTAGAGTACACCTTTAGCATAATTTTTTTTCAAAAACCCTGCTATAGGTATAAGTGCAAAAAAAAACTTGTTAATTAGAAGTTATTTAATGTTAATAATTTTTTATATATTATTTTATTCCTTTTAATATACAATTTTATTTTGTCATGTATTTGAAAATTTTTATTTTAAGGGACCTACTTGATGAAATATGAAATTAGAAAGAGTGTTGTGAAAAACACATATAAAGTACTTAGGTTAATTAGCACATATCATGTATATGATAAACACATACACTACAACAGTTTTAGCCTTCAGTGGCGAAAATTTTTGTCACTGACAATAGCCATTTCGTCGCTAAAAGTCTTCAGCGACGAAAACTTTCGTCGTTGAAACGCCATCGCTGAAAGTTATTAGCGGCGAAAATTTAAAATCGCCGCTACGCATTTCTGTTCGAATGAGAAATTTCGTGCGAACGAAGTCTCGTTCGAACTAACAAATCTATTCGAACAAGAAGATTTCGTCACAAATCTGTCAAATTTGATAGTCATCATTTTCTATTCGAACAGATTTTCTTGTTCAAACGAGAAATTTCATTCCAATGTTTATTTTGTTCGAACTGTTTCCTTATGATGTTCAATTACTTATCTTGTTCGAACATGAATGTTTATACTATTTCTTGAGAAATTACTTTTATTCATTTGAAATTGATATTTCGAATTTTAAATAAGGCACGGCAAGAAAATGCATAATTTCATGACTAATAATATGAAATGAAATATATTGAATAGTCATTATTCAAAATATAAGAAAAATCTTGTTTGATTAGCGCAACAAACAAATTTATTGAATACAAAAGAGAAATAAGTATTTGTTGGCAATTATTTGATCCGCTTTCTTGGCTTCTCCTCCCCTGTTTCTTTTATCTTTTCGGCAATTCCTCTGTAAAAGACAAAAATATTTTCATAATCAAGACATTATTGCAGATGTAGTTGCCAAATGAAAGCAACAAATGTAGCATATTTCATCATCATTAAGAGGAGTTAGAATTACCTTTCCATTTTAAGAGGTTCTATGTCCCCAGTGAGAGCAACACGAGCTGTGGGCAAAAATGCAATGGTTGTAAGATCCACCTGGATATACCCACAGCAAATGCATAAAACAACAGTATCGCAAAGAAAAGTTGGTCAAATTAGCTATCCATTAAAGGACCTAAAAGGTCCACGACCAACTTATCCTGCACAAAACTTGTTTGCTTTCTTATAGTACAAGAACTATATGAAGGATGTGCTTCTTTTTTCCCTTCAATTGTCAAAAGGGTTCTTCAAGAGCAGAAGGTATTGAGTTATATCTGAATGAAATTCATCCAACCTGCAGAGCTAATTTGTTCTTCAAGTACAAATACAGAAAAATCAAACTTAGAGAACCCAGTTGTTGCAGAACTCCATTCTTCATCAATTGGGGAAGTGATTTGAAAATCTACAAGTCCATGAACTAAAACATCTTTTAGAGCCAATCATAAAGCAATTCAAGATAGAACATATGATATATGACAAAGGGTTGGCATTCATCGATGTTCTCAGATGATGCATCATAAACACGATTATCTACAGTAATTGAGGCATGTCCAATATCACTATGATTTAGCTAGCCACATAGAGCCCAAACTTCTTCTGTCAATAAATGGCATCTCAGTTTTTTTCCCAAAGCTAAATCACATCAGTTTATTCCCTTTTTTCCTTTTTTCTTTCCAGTCAAAACAAAATGTCTTTCATTCAAAAATTCAAACAAAACATAATTCTTGTTCATATAGTAAACACTAAACACTTGCATCAAAACCTGGTGAAAAGGGTCTGAACATTTAAGAAGGATCTGAAAAGGCTCTACACGTTTCACCAAATCGACAACTGAAATAGGCAAGGAAACAGATCAAAAATTGAAAATCAAATAATTGTATTAGAAAAAAGTCCACATCTACATAGAAGTTAAGATCTGGCACATAATTCAAGTTTGTGGACACTAACAAGATGGGAGGAAAAAAGTGTAAAAGTGGATAGCTCTTACAAGGATAGCTTTGATGCCATTAACAACGATTTTTTTTCACACCAGTCTAAAGTTCTCCAAAAGCCTATCATATCAGAACGACTCTGAATCACATCCATGAACTCGTATCAAACAATAACTTAAAGAAAAATCCATTACCTCTTGACATCTGGATCAGGAGATACTTTTATTGTTTTCATGTTCTTGTCAGAACTTGACCGCAATCGGAGCTGACATACCCGTAACTCAACCACAACCACAGAAATGGTGCGGAAAATAAAAAGGGAAAAGATCACAAAATACTGAGAGCCAAATTATATTCCAAGTCCAGAGAACTGCAGGATGTCTTTATCAGAAACCAATAAATTTACACCTCTCCTTACTCAATCTGATGAAAAATTCTGCCCAAAATGGCTATCCACCTGTATATTCCCCATGTAAATCACCCATCTAAGAACTTCACATTTCTATGCCCCTTGATAAGTTACACCACTTTACATTTCTACATTAAATTAGCCTACTTTGCTGGGGTCACCACTTCGCATCAAAAGTTTGATCTTAACCATTAATCATACCCAAATCCATCACAGACACAAGTGCAATCAAGCATAAAGCAAGATGCATAGTAATAGTAGACAGTGGGAAAAATAAAGCATTGATTAACTATCTAACATACTGTTCCAAAGTTACGAAGTAGGACAAATCAGTGTCTCATACTAGTTTTGAAAGCTTTCCATTTTGTGTTCATTTTCAGTTGTTGTCTCGTTACTAATTTTTTTTAACAGGTCGAAGGCACAAATTTGGACTTTATGAACCCTAAACCAATCTACACCACCAACAACAATATAAAATGAAATTAAGCACGAAACAAAATCAAACATGAAAAAAATGTTTACCGTTAATCAGACTACAGCAACTCAAATCCCTAAATCTTGGCTAGAATATCGGAACCTAACAGAAAACAAAATCAAACAAAAAAATGTCAGAAAATCGAAACCTAATTGAGACAAAAGCAGCAAGCTCATGAGAGGCCATAGAGAGAGAGAACCAGCGTGACTGAGAGAGAGACAACGTGAGATTTCGAGGGACAGGGAGCGAGAGAGACAGCGATTTAGAGGGAGATCTAGAGCTTCGACGTAGAGGGGAGGGACTGGAGCTTTGATAAAGAGGAGGGTTGTCGACGGAGAAGGCAGCGATCGGAGGGGCTGGTTCTTTACGAAGAGGGGGCTGGAGACTTAGAGATTTTTCAAAGGGGGGAGAGAAAGGGAGCGGCGGGGAGTCGAAAGGGTATTTAGCGTTAAATGAATTTCCCCCCTCTCGTTCGAACCACATCTGTCTTGTTCGAACGAGATGATTTGGGTGACGACAATATTTTCGTCTTTAAAGATTTATTTAGTGACGATTTATAAGTTTTCATCACTAATACTTGTTCAAACGAGATATTGTCGTTTGAACCAGTAAGAAACAATGTGTTCGAACTCGATTTTGCTTGTTTGAAAAAGAGTCTTTTAGCGACCAAAATATGTTTGTCGCTAAATACTTATTTAGTGACGATTTAATAATTTTTATCACTAATACTAGTTCGAACAAAATATAACTGGTTCGAACGAGATGAATTACTCTTTAGCGAGAAACTCCTAATTTCATCGTTGAAGATATATTTTTAGTGACGAAATTAGTTTCGCCACTGATAAGTTCCCCGCTGAAGAACAAATCTGTTGTAGTGATATAACAAATCATGCAATGTTATATAAAAAACATTATACTTTTAAATTATAAGTATTATATATTATTATTACTACTTGGTCATAGTTATTATGGTAATTGAATATTTTATTGATTATAATTAACAATTATATTTCAATAATTTGTAATATAAGACTAATTAATTACGACATATTATTTATTTCCAAAAAAATATATTGTAAATTTAACTTATACAATTAAATTACATGTAATGTCAATACCATAATCAATAACTCTCAAAGCTGGCTAGATCTGCTTCTATAGATAGCTAGAATATTTTCCTTTTCTCTTTTTTTTTTGCTGTTCTTGTCTCCCTAGGGCATAGCTAGATTTTCTTGTTGGAAGGAAGACCTGACCGATATAGTCGCAGATCTTGAGTCAAACCCAAGCTTCGTGAGGGTAAAGGCGAACCGGCAGTCCCTTTGCAGGAATGGGCAACGGATCAATTATGATTTTCTCATCGGAAAGCAGTTTCTCCCACTTGAACCTTTGAACTACATTGTGCATGAAAACAAGTATTTCCAGTCGGTCATATTCTTTTTCAGGACACATCCTCGGTCCTCCACCAAATGGAACATATGTGTAAGGAGTTGGTCCGCTTCCTTCAAATCTAATCGATCAAACTTCTCAGGCTCAGGGAAGTATTATGCGTTTTTGTAGGTTGAGTTTGCACTCCAATACAACTGCCGTGTTGGTGTGAGTTGTCATGTCAGAGAATAGTAGTGGAGAGATTATGGGAGAGATATTCTCTCCTTCATCATAGGAGAAAATCTGTATAGCCTAGGATTGTTTATTTTCTCTTTATATGTTTACCAAATCAGTTTGTAAAGTGACTTGAAAATATATTGAAATATTTCTGACGTGGTATTAAATTCAGGTTCCCTTCTTTGGTCCTACACCCACCTCAACCCTAAATTTCTTTTCTTCCCTCCTTACCAACCATGTTGGACTCAGATGCAGAAAGACGATCCAGTGCATCTCAGACCGACTCCATCTTCATTGAATTCACCACAAAAATGACTGAAGCCTAAAACAAGGTCCAGACACCACCCTTGACTTCTGAACGTGCTGCAGCTCCGATCGGCATTAAGTTGAACGGCTCCAATTATGCCCTATGGTCCCAAGCTGTCGAGATGTATATCTCCGGCAAAGAGAAGTTAGGCTATGTTAATGGCGATATCCCGCAACCCCCTTCAACCGATCCAACCTTTCGCAAATGGCGCACGGAAAACTCCATTGTCAGGGGCTGGCTGATAAACTCTATGAAGTCTTCTCTCATTGGTAATTTTATTCGCTTTCCTACTGCAAAGATTGTTTGGGATTCTATTGGTACCACTTACTTCAATGGTAGTGATACATCTCAAATCTACGACCTTAGGCATTGTGTGACCCAGCTTAAACAAGTTTGAGGATCTCGTGAGAAATTTTATACCAATTTCCAGGGATTATGGCATGAAATAGACTTTCGTCGTCCTAATCCTGTGGAATGTGCCATTGATATTCATTATTATGTTCAAGAAGATCGGGTCTATGTATTTCTGGATGGACTTGATGAAAAACTTGACAAAATACAAGGAGATGTGCTTCAGCTTCATCCTTTTCCCATGGTGGAACAAGCTTACGCCTATATCTGTTGAAAAGCTATTCGACAGGTTGTCATGATCACAGGCAATATCGATCATGCTCCAGGTGTCGTATCTTACCACCAAGGGTCTAAGACTTGGCCCCTCTACTCAGTCTTTGACTAGCTGGAAGTCAAAACCAAGTTCCTCCATCAATGGCTTGAAGTGCACGCACTGCGGCAACCAGAAACATACTCGTGATACTTGCTTCAAACTCCATGGGTACCCAGATTGGTGGAGTGAGCATCGGGCCCTCAAACGATGTTCCAATGGTGAGAAAGATGAGGGTCACAGGAAGGTGGTCGTGGTGACTACTGAACCCAACTCTCCTTCACACCTCTGGTAGCATCGAGTGTGGTGGTTTTGGTACTACCCAATCCAGGTATACTTAGTTATGGCTATTATAGTTCTTCTCATGATGTTGATCATAGTATGCGGTTACTTGACTCTGATGCCACTGATCATATGACCTTTGCGGTCTCGAATTTCACACAAGCCTCCATGTCGAGACACACTAACATTGCAAATGCCAATGGTGCAATCTCCCTGTGGTTGGCGCGGGCACAATATCGTTGTCACCCCACTTGCAACTTGAAAATATCCTCCTCATGCCTTCATTGTCTCATAGACTACTATATGTAAGTCAAGTGACAACAGATCTTAATTGTACGGTACTAATGTACATACTCATTGTCTTTTACAGGATCTTCTCACTAAGAAGATCATTAGACTTGGTACTAAGAGAGGGGGGCTTTATTACATGAATAGTCGCAGTTTGGGTTAGGCATACAACATGCTGATTCTGTACTTAGGGAACCGAATCAGGAAGAGCCGAATTGGTTAACATTAAATTCGCCAGGCAGGAAGATTCTGTACATGCGGTCACTAATGCGGTCACTGATTTTTCTCAGGCGGCAGATCTGCACAACGGGGCAGATCTTACAACTCTGCCAAATACGGCCATGCAGAAAATCTGCCAAATGCCGCAGATTTGGTAGATCTGAAAAAAGGTGCAGATATTGCAAATATGCCAAATACAGGAAAAAAAAATAATTTGTGCCAAATGCGGCAGATTTGGCAGATTCTTCGCATGCGACATCTTTGGCTCCTACGCAATTTCCTGCACCTTTTCCTCCTGCCGCAAGCTTGTTCCATACGACTGATCATGCTGATTTCTCTACTGAGTCTGAGGTAAACGAATTAAATTCAAATAGTATGAAATCTTCTGCTGCTAGTTATGTGCTTCCTGTGCTAGCTTCCGTACAGGAAAAATTGTGGAAAACTACCTATTCCATACTCTCCTGACTTTTAAGGACAAAAAATCACAGTATCCTATTGCCAATTATGTGGCCACAAAATCACTATGAAAACGTTTGTACATGAGCTATCTACTTGCCATATTCCTATAATAATTTAAGATGATTTAGGAGATTCGAATTGGACTAAAGCAATTCAAGAAAAGATGAGTGCACTGCTGCGAAATAAAACTTAGAATTTAGTGACATTGCCAGATGGAAAGAAGACCGTATGATGCAAGTGGATTTTTTTCTATCAAACACAAGGCAGATGGTTCAATCAAACGGTACAAGGTGCGACTCTTGGCAAAAAGCTACACTCAAACATATGGAGTTGATTATCACGAAACCTTTTTGTCGGAGGCAAAATTAAATACTGCTAGAGTATTATTGTCTCTTTCAGCAAATTTGGACTGACCTAACACCAATTTGATGTGAAGAATGTTTTCCTCCACAGCAATCAGAAACATTCCTCTTTGCAGGCTTAGTAATTGTTTGTTTTGGGGTTTTTTTAATACATGCTTACCACTTACCCAAAATTTATGATATATATATATATATATTTTGGCTACTTTTATCTTCTTTTCTTGTTGTTTTATTAATTTGGGGATGATATGGAAGCAAATTAAAGTTATAGAACTGCTTTACCTTCCGTCCCTTTGGAATGCAGAAACCATTGAAGATAAATCATTAATGACTTCCCGAAAGGCTAGCTCCTTCGACGGGTGGAGCAAGCCTCATTACTTCGCACGCGCGCTACGTTCCATGAATATTTCATCTTTTGAAGATCCTCCCATTCAACAGCTCTCCGGCTGGTTTGGACTTTGCCCATTTGCTCTAAAATTACAAATGCATATTTGAGTTGTTCAACTAAAACAGATATATAAGACTAGTAGTACTATATACGTGGAGAGACCTAGAGTGTGTTCGGTTAAGGTGTAATGTGAGGATTTTTTGTGTTTTAAAAATTTTTATGTGATGTTAACTTTATTGGTATGCGTGTTGTAGTTATATTTATGTAATGTGAAAAATTATGTTTGGTTGTAGAATCCTGAGAATTCAAAAAATCCTGAGAATTCTAGCTAAACGAACATGCCCCTAGAGAGGCAGAGCCTCAAAAGTATTCCATCAAGTGGGAGTTTGACTCTTGGACGTACGAGCAAGAAGCACGATATATTATATTGTTGTGGGTTGGCTTTTGAAAAGTAGTCTCACATTACTTTTTATCTTGTTATGACAAAAGATGAATCTCTTCACGTGATGAATTTTTTTTAACGACATGCATTTAATAAAATTAACCTAACGAAGATATCAAGAGAGAGAAAAATCGGATAATATATATGGAGAAGGCTCTTAGTTAATTATCTATCTTTTTTGGGTGTGAAAGAAATTAGGTGTATTGGAGCTTTCAGTTTAAGTGATATTTATTATCACTCTTTATACTCTACTTTTTTATATAATAAATCTTAGTGTTTTGTTTGATTACTAATTTCATTCTATTTTTTTGCTCCTTGACTATCTTAAATATTTATTCCTGTCACAATTAATATATATATATATATATATATATATATATATATATATATATATATATACTGTT
The DNA here is from genome assembly GCA_963930655.1 of Myrica gale. Lineage (NCBI taxonomy): Eukaryota > Viridiplantae > Streptophyta > Magnoliopsida > Fagales > Myricaceae > Myrica > Myrica gale. Next base: position 21,891,614 of record OZ005616.1, read on the forward strand.
TTCATTTACCAAAAGCCATTTCCATGCCTTTACATGTGTGCATAAGAGTATATAATTTTCTTTTGAAATCGTAGGAAATAAATCATAGGCCTTAATTACGATCATTTGTTTAATGGAAAAGCGCAACTATCTAGCTATAAATGATATTTACCTTTGTTGACTCCCTCCTAAATATGAGGAAGCTCAGCAAGATATTTGACGATGAAAGTAGTGCAGGCAGCACTCGCTGTATCGTGGCCACCGCGCGATCAGCAAACCAAGAGTTTTATCGGTAATATCTAGTTCGGTCATGTACTGTCCATTTTCGTCGCATGTCAGAAGCATGTGGGACAGCATGTCTTGTATAGGGCTTGCCTTACCCTCAGCCAAGTCAATCTTTCTCTGCTTAATTATGGCCAAGAGCTCCTTCCTAATGAAGTTTGAGGCCTTGATTGCGCGGTTGAACGGCGTCCCTGGCAAGTCAATAGGTACTGACATGATCCGGCGGACAAAAGCTGGAATGGGTCTGCAAATCTTGCAATATGGTTTGGATCCTCGACGCTGAGAAACAAGCGGCAAGCCAACCAAAAAGTATACCTTGTTGATAGAAAACAATCAAGCAAATTGCATAGCTTCATGTTGGTTCCAAAGAAAATTGCATCCAAGAGCGAGCCTCGCGAATTATTTATGGTCACTTAAAATGATATATAGAAGAATATATAGAAACAGTATTTAAGCTTGCATCTCATAGATATAGATACAATAATCTCCGTAGATGTACGTAGTACCTTACCTTTTTGCCAGCGGGTATATATACAATGGCTTCCTCGCTGTTTTCCCAACTAGAAGCCATGTGCCTTTGAGCAATGGTATCCATCAAGCCAATGTACCTTTGCAAAGCTTCGGGCTTCGGGAAATTTGGAAGCAACTTTCTCATCTTCTTGGCCTCTTCTTTTGAGTTGGTTTGGAGTGAAGAAGGGAAACTTTTGTTGACTGAGTCAGGCGGGAAAGGATTGCCTCCAAAGGCAATCCCATCCAAAGACCCAAAGGGAGGGTCAGGATTGCCTTTGGAGGCAATCCAATCCCTTGTTCACTCCAAACCAACTCAAAAGAAGAGGCCAAGAAGATGAGAAAGTTGCTTCCAAATTTCCCGAAGCCCGAAGCTTTGCAAAGGTACATTGGCTTGATGGATACCATTGCTCAAAGGCACATGGCTTCTAGTTGGGAAAACCGCGAGGAATGCATTGTATATATACCCGCTGGCAAAAAGGTAAGGTACTACGTACATCTACGGAGAGTATTGTATCTATATCTCATAGGCGGGACCCACACCTGCCCGAACAGTGACTGCTTGGACAATCCAGACCATTGGATTGCCTCCAAAGGCCATCTCTACCCTCCCTTTGGGTCTTTGGATGAGATTGCCTTTGGAGGCAATCCTTTCTCGAGTCAGGCCACCAAGCTGTGACGAGCTTGTTCTCATTGGCGAATAAGAATTTGTTACATGCAGGGCCACATAAGACTGCGGCCGGCTGAGCGAAAAGCGAGGTTTTGAAGACTAAGGATGAGTATTGGACCATGCGATTGAAGATGAATGGTTCAGGATGACCATTCCATCCGTCGAACAAAAACTTGATGCTCTCGCCGACCATGGGGTACGTACCCGATGTTGCCCGGTGGAAGGTTTGGGCCCGTGATGTTGGATTTATGCTTGTAGAAGAGGAAGAAGATGGAGAGGGAGACGAAGGAAACGAAGGAAAGGAGGAGGGAGACATAGAAATGATCCATTTTGTTCTTTTTTTCTGATCTGGGTATTAGCTAGAGGTTGTTTAATGAATAGGTAACTACGAGAGTACGTTTTATAGGCTAACGTCTTTCGGTATAACTAACGTCTCCAAAATCGAATGCTTGAAGTTGTTTCAAAGCTCCAGAAATTCTTTCCGATGATGGATTCTACCTAATTTCACAACTTAAATACTCAAAAAAAGGAGACAACTTTCTAGAGAGAAAGAGAGAGAAGATCTCTATTTTTTTGGGTGATTTTTTGATGTGTTTAAAAACGAGAGAGGATGAGTCCTTTTATAGTCTATTCTCATCAATCTCCTACCATGCATGAGACCAAGTGTCACGTCCAAGCATGCATGACACTTGCATGACAATGTGCATGACTCATTATCACCCAAGAAGCCATGTGTCACAATTGCATGCATGGGTGCCCCATTGTTAACAAGTTTGGATTAGGATATTTCGCGATTTAATACTCGGAACATCTATACAAACAGTGATTTAGATATGTGCAAATCCTTTTACTAACACTGACAATCCTAATATAATAATTTGAATAGCTCTACTTGATCTTCATAAATAGTTCACATTTAACCATTGCATTAATGACTTCTCTATGACATCAGCTTTAGCCACGGACATACAGAGTGAGCTATAAACTCAATTTTCTTTAAAAAAAAAACTGAACAGCAACTCATGACGTGAATAAACAGTAAACGTGACTTACATGACCGATTCAGAGAAGTTCTCGGGGGGCAAAAGCAGGTGGCCAAAGAAAAGAATCAGTGTAATTAATGAGCATAATAAATAGTTAGCTAGCTAGTATCAGTTGCGCAGCGGAATTTCTTGTCGAAGATATTTTTGAAATCCCCACAGTAGAAGAGTACTGGTTCAGTGGTTCTCATAGCCATCATAGAGAAATGGCGCAAAATTAAGACCTCAAGTCATAACCATTCTTAAAAAATCAGAAGTAGGCGTACTGTACGTGTAAAACGACTGATCAGGCATCTCATGTCAAACAATTAATGCACTCCGAATTGGAAATTGACAGGTTGTTTTCTTTCACGCGCTAGACATGGTAGGAAGCGATCGAGTAGGTACTGAGTTAATTCAATTGGTTGGAAGTTAATTGACCGAGACTGGAAAGTGATATAAAGTTTGTTTTCTTTCACCTTCCGCAAGTAAAGGAGAGAAAATCATTCGGATTCAGCCGAAATTTCCGTATCGGTTCCGGTCTATTCCGGTACCGGAATCGGAATTCATTATATAGAAATTTTGGAATCGAAATTGAAAATATAGAAATTTTTCGATTTCTGGTATTTTTTTTTAAAAAAATTACGTGACCTGATCAAAACGACGCAGGTCACTCATAACTCACTCACAAGTCCCTCGACTCCTTCCGGCCCTCTCAATCCCAACCTCCCCTCCCTCTCATCCCAAGGCTTCGCGAATCTTCAAGGCTTCTTTCTCCAAGTCTCTCACCGCCAGCGACGGCCCCTCACCACTGAATTCGACTCCGGCCACCGTCCCTCCCAGCCTCCCTCCCGAGATCTGCATTTCTCAGCTCTCTCCTGGGACCTGACCCTCCCGAAATCTCTCTCTCTCTCTCTCACGGGTTTCTACCATCCATCAGTTGGATTTTGGACCTTTGAGGCCGGATTTCTCACCAACTCTCTCTCACTAAGGGTTTGTTAATTTCTCATCCATCAGTTGTATTTAGTCTTTTCCTAGTTTGAGATTTTACCTTAATTGCAGGAAATTTCTCCTGGAGTTATTCCACTGGCTACAAAAAATTTTGTCAATGGTTGCTGGGTTGGTATTCACCGAAATCCCGATTTGTTGGTGAAATCATTGAGAGGGTTGAGGCGAAGGGTGAGAATTTCCCCGCATATGTATCTGTGTTTGTCTGTGTAAATTTTTGTGATGGATGTTGTGCAGAAGTAACTTTTCTCGAGGTTTCCCAATAGAAATTTTGTAAGAGTTTTAGCCGTTTGTAACAATATATTTCAAAATCTTGCTAAGATTCAGCTTGGTTTTTCTCTAAAAACTCCAATGGTTCTTCCAGAAAGAGCTATGGACAATCACAATTACCATAAATCACTTGGTTTATGTGAACATGTCTACATTGCATTATCATCGAGTGTCTTTGACCTTTTGAACCTATAAAATAGAAAACCTCACATCCTTCTTTTGAAATTATACCAAGTAGGTCATTACATTTTTGCAGCTTAAAGACAGGTCCTAGTATAATTGTTACTGAATATGGTTTCTACCATCTATGCTCTATTTCGTTTAATTTGTTTAATGCTTCTGAGTCACAAATGTGCAAGTTGATGTTAAGCCTATGTGTTGGTCTTGCCACAGAAGCATAGTTCTAAATCAGCCAACTAGGTGTCTTACAGTATTAGCATTTGATCATTCATAAACATAGAAGCTTTGGATTAAGGCCTTAAGGAAACCTTTCGTATTTGGTCCATGTGTTGAGTTCTTGAAATGATGCCTCGTTCTTAAATTGTCTGGGTTGAGTGGATAATTTTTTTTATTCAATTTCTCCCTTTAATTGCAGGAAGCAAACAACAGTCGAACATTGGTCCAGTTCCCATGACCAACATTGTTGGCAGAGTAATATATTGTTTGAGAACGGCAGTGGATCATCAGCAATATATTGTTTGAGATTTGTAGGTATATAAGAGTGTTAAACTGGTTTAAATTACTCTCTTTTGATTGTTTATGCACGTATCTTACACCTCAACTAATGGTCAATTTGTTTTATTTGCTAGTAGACTTTTTTGGTTAAAAGTCCAAATTGACATCATGGTTAATATTCTTGACTGACGTTATACTAGAAGTGAACCTTTTATACTTTATTATTAAACGTTTTAGTCAGCAGTTAACCTTTTATACTTTATTATTAAACGTTTTTACAGTTATGAGAAGACTAGAAGTGAGAACCGAAACATATTCCAACATATGGTTGTTGATGATTCTCCAACTTGAAAGACTTCATTTGGGATCTTCTGTTATATTCCACCATATGGCTGCTGATTTCTTCTGTTTTTACAGTTATGGTATGCTAATCGTTACCCAATTTACTAGTTGTTGTTATATTATGTATAAGATCTTAAATTGGTGATGATCATTTGCTTATTAAGGAGATAGGGATGATCTCGAGTAGTGCATTCATTTTCTTAAATTGGAGTATTTTGTGGCTTTTGTTTGAGTCTTAAGGAGATAGTTGTTATTATATTTTGTTCGAGTAGTGCATAACTTAATTTTTTGATTAGGGGAGGGTTTTGTCTATTGGGGTTCTGTAATGGATCTATTGACATGCTCGGCAAATGATTTTGAACAAGAATACATTAATGTCCAATGACAGATGCCCATATGTGGAATATGAAACTATAAGCAATATGTAGCAAGCCAGCAACATCTCTTCCGCACTGTTGTCTATATAGTGATGGGGAGATAGTACATGTTCTAATCCAGAATTGAAAGAAAATTTGGCTACTTCATCTCACTCATGTTTCTTTTCTTCGGTCCAAAATGGTTAAAAAATCATTTTGGGCCGGAGTACAAATTGGGCATGAAGGCCCAGTTTTGGAACCGGAATGGAAAATCGGTAAGTATCGGAATGGGTCATTCTGGTTCCATCCGTTCCGGTACTCACCCTTATCCGCAAGTCAAGATGATAGAGATTCAAGAAGAACGACGTTATTGGCCATATTAAATGATGTCAGAGAAGATGATCCGATCAATCGATATATGTCATGCATGTGCATATTAATGTAGTCTATTTCTTGGGCACCAGCTAGCACTGATATATGCCCTCTTATGGCCAAGCTAAACTTATGTAATCAATGCAGAAAAATATGTAGTGAATGAGTTTAGATTGATCGATAATCTTGTTGAAGACGGGCTCATTCAATAAATAGTAGTTATAATTCAAAATGAATATTAATATGTAGTGGAGGTGCTCTTATGGTCAAGCTTAAAGAGAATTGCTACGCTAATTGTTCCTTTTTTTATTAATAATAATAATAAAACAAAAAGACAGACCAATATGTTTATGGCCTGCTAAACACGTTTATAAGTTAATAATTAGCACTATATAGTATACGCTCATTTGGCATATATCTTAGACGACAAATGAATTTGAAGTCCAACAAATTAATGTCACTGCACACGAAACACATGCTGGACGAACGCGTCACTCCTAGGTCAGGTAAGAGCTACGCGCTCTGTTAATTCCTGCCGCCTTTGTATTGCTGATCATAAATTATATATTGGTCGTCGATCCAGATACAGCTAGGTTTTGCTTGTTCTTAATAAGAAGCTCTTCAAATTAAGCTTGTATTAATTAGTTAATAAGTTGCGGATAGATCGAGATTCGAGAGCCAATTTCATTCCCCCAAAGTCAATATATATATATATATATATATCGGTTGCTGAGATTGAAAGCAAATTGTGCCGCAAAATAATACACATCATGGGGTACGTATTGCTAATATAGTAGTTTGTTGTACTTCTCTTCAATATATAAGATGTATGGTTTAACAAAAAAATATATCTTAATATAAAATAGACTATTTTATTCTATGTTAAGTTTTAGCTTTTTAAAAATTAACAAAAAATACATAAAGTGATCAGAAAATTACTTTGGATCCAAATGTTTTGGTATCTCACTAATTAATTAAGCTATATTTTTAAAATTACGTCTAGATCATATTCCTAATACTCATAACTCAATAAAAAAAAAGTTAAGGAAAAAGACACTGGAGAAATGAAATCGATATTGAAGTTCGAGTTCAAATCTATTAATCTGACCCTATATATCTCTCATCAATTATTATTTTTTGGTGGGGGGAATATATCTTTATACCTCGAGCTAGCTAGTCCTATTTTTCATACACACACATATATATAAGGCTGGATCAGCGTCCACTTCTCAAAGAGAATTGTTTATAAACATCAATATTGTGATATGCTCACTAAGAAAGATAAAGGTTAATTAATATAATCCAGCTCTCTAATTAAGATAATAATTCTCTCCAATAAATTATGTACTCGGTGGGACGTGTATCATGGTCCAGATTTGCTTTTGATCATCTTGATAGTCAACCGGTTCACACCAGGTGGTGTTTAAGTGTTAAAATTTTAGAGTGTTGAAATTGGTGAAAAAATGAAGAGAGATGATTTGAATGAATCATTTTAATAGTTTCGGATATAAAGATTATATATATGTTTAAAGTACAGAAAATGACGATAAAAAAACAAAGAAAGAAAAGAAATTAAGATCCGACAAATTAATGGCTCCCCACGCACATGGAACATATATATTTGACGTAATTTTCTCGTCTCCCCGGCCACTAGTAAAATTAGGGTACCTATCATCTATTTAGGCTGTTTCCTACCCCGTGCTGCATGCATTTGTCCGCAACTTTCGCCCAAGCTTAGACTAGTATATACTACTGATTCTTCCACAAGTTTTCGTGTTTTTAAACACGCCCACACATGTCATGTTGATCAGTCATAAACTGTACATTCCCGATCGATCGAGGAGTTGCAACTTGCCTAGGCCGGTAGAACATCGGCCCCTAAGAATATATATTGCTCTCCTATTAAATTATATATATAGCAGGGTCTGGGCTTGATTAATAAATAGCTTGTGTAGTCAAGACTCGTGTATGTAGATTGTAGAGTACTCTTGACGCTTGAGGTATTTGAGAGTTCTATGAGAATATTGCTCTCCTATTCAATTATACCGGCCTTTACCGATTCAGTCAATTCTGTTCCAGTACTACTACTTGCTTAAAAAGTTTGTTTATTCATGATATAATTAAATATTGCGTCCCTCTATTATATTATTTCATAAATTTTATATTAATAGACACGTACAGTTGTCAAGAAAAAAAAAAACATATTAACAGACACAGTTGACTCCATTTAATGGCACGTACCATGTCATTTACTTGTACCATAATTGACGGATAACAAACATTAAACAAGAAAGTAAAATTGGAGCTATCTCACTGATCAATTGATTGTGGAATCTGATCAGTACGGGTACATGAAAATCAAATTCCTTTCTGTTTCTGAAAAATATAACACGTGTCATCTTGTGATTGGACGGATAAATTTTTCGATTTTAATAGAGTTAGGATTGATGAGCTAATTTATCATCTCGATGACTAAAAATGTTTTTTTTAATCTAGTAAATTATTTACAAAGCGGTCTAAAACTAGTGAGTGAAAATTTTCCTAATATATAGAGTGCCTCTGATTTTTTGACTAGCAGATCATCATCACCTAGATAGAGACTTCTAAAGGGTGTATACATACGATCGATATCAGATATCCATTACAATTTGTTTTGATGTGGCCGCAAGCTATCTATATATACTAGCTAGCTAGCCCAAGTTAACAAAATGAAGTTTCTTTTCGTGGTTCAAATTAAAATTTTGTGTTTCGTATGTTCGAAATGAATACGTACGTGCTGTTCACGTGTGTAGTCGCATGATTTTCCATCAGTTATTAGTTTGGTATAGAGTCCTAGCTAATCTTGGTTTAGTCAGATCGATACATTAACTTGCTATTAATTTGGTATTGTCCAATTTAATCTTGGTTTATTCAGATCGATACATTAATAAGCTTTAATTTTTCATTAAGTTGGTATAGTACTAGGTTATTCTTGGTGTTTGTGAGCCAAAATTTTGAATTTATTGTAATTTTGGCGTATTGAAATTTGTGAAAAGGTAAGTAGAGATTATTTGAATGAATTTTTTATAATTATTACAGTAAAAATTAATGATTTAATGATGGAGAGAGATTATTTAGTAGTTATTTTATTTGGCCAAAATTTTGATATGACCAAATACGTGTAAGATGCAAAAACCAAAACCCCGATCCGGGTACTAATCCAAATAAAAAAGTAACAAAGTATACATGAAAAAAAAATATTCGATTTAAAAACTTAGAATCTCGCCCAAACCTCCAATAAATTTTGTTTTACCTTCCTACTCCTACTAAAACAATATATTATCATATTCCTAATCCTTTACCTCAGTTGACGACTTCTTAAATATACTTACCTCCTAAAATCCTCTCTAAACATAATAATCTCTGTTTTCTCTCTCTTTGCAAAATAAGTAGGAATGATTGAATCACCAAGATTGACAGTTATTGAGGGTTTCTCAAGAAAGGTTGCTGCTGAAGTTTCTAAAAATAGAAGGGTTGACGAGTTCGTCGGCATCTACGTAAGAACGAACCATAGTTGCTGGTCAAAGATTTGAGTGTTGGGCACCAGTCCAAGAAGGTCTCTTGGATGACTTTATTGAAGATTGAGGGATCTGAAAAAGTGAAGGGTTTACTTAGGATCACCATCTTGTTAAGTTCAAAAGTTCTTAGTGGATCGATTGGTGTAGTCTTCGCACACTCGGAGTGTTTTTGTCTCTTAGAGGAAGTCATCCTCAAGAGATTTTCACTTCGTAACTAAAATCTTGGTGTCATCTTTATTTTGTTGTTCTTGTGATTTTGCATGTGCTGATCTTTATCTTGATTAGTATCTTGTATATTTAGATTAATGGAAATTGATTCCATTGTTAGCATTTAGGTTGCTGGAAATTTGAGGATATTATAATTGCTGTCAAATTGCTATAGCCTTGATATTATAATTGTTGTAAAGTTCATATTGCCTTGAAATATAGTTGCTGTAAAATTACAGTAGGGTGAATATTTTACAGATTTCTTTTTGTTGATTGACTGAAAATTGTAGAGCTGTTTTTCTATAAAAAAAAAGGTTGATTATTTTTTAAATACCTATTCGCCCCCCCTCTAGGTATAGTATTGGGTCTAAAGCTTAGTTTCAATTGGTATCAGATGCTAACAACGCTCCTTGACCCTTAGTTGTTGTTATGGAAAAGAGTCAATCGCTTCATGTTTCTCCTTATTTTGATAGGAATAACTATGCCTATTGGAAGGTGAGGATGATGGTTTTCTTGAAATCCTTAGATGATCGAGTATGACACTCGGTTGAAAAGGGATTGTCTAGACCTATGACTAGTGCTATAATTAGTGAAACCGAAACTATACTTGTTGGTCCTAAGGATATTAGCTTATGGTCCAAGGATGAAATGAATGAATATACATATAATAGTCGTGGTTTACATGTTATCTTTATGGGTATTTCAACTGATGAATTCAAACGTATTTCTATGTGTGAAGTTGCTAAAGATACTTGGGAGATCTTAGAGACCACACATGAAGGAACAAATTAAGATCCTTAAGAATTCAAAGCTTCAAATGCTTGCTACAAGATTTGATGAAATCCGCATGAAAGAAGATGAGTCATTCGATGAGTTTTATGGTAAGCTCAATGATATTGTAAATTCTACTTATAACCTAAGAGAGAAAATTCTTGAAACTAGAGTTGTAAGAAAAGTTTTAAAATCTCTAACAAAAAAATTTAGAGGTAAAGTTGCTGCTATAAAGGAGAGCAATGACCTAGAAAAAAAATTTGAAGAACTTGTAGGGTCCTTGCAAACATTTGAAGTATCGTTGCCTCAAATGAAATAGTCTAAGTTTATTGCTTTAAATTCTTATGCTGATGATGTATCTGAATTTTTTGATGATTCTATGGATGATGATGACTTGCCTTATTGTTAGAAGATTGAGAAAAACTTTCATTTTTTAAAAAGAGAAATAAGTGGAAGAAACCACCTCCATTTTCTTCTAAACTTGCTGGAAAACCAAGCTGTAAATCAAAATAAAAAGGGAAAAATTATGTGTTTAAAGATTTCAAGAAGAAAAGTTCTTAAGAGCTTCAATGCCATGACTTCAAAGATTATGGACATTTCAAAGGAGATTGCCCAACCTTTCTTAAATCAAAAGGTAAAGCTATGAATGCTTCCTTGTCGAATTTGAATTCAGATTTGTCTTCTAGTAATGATGAATCCGAAAGTAAGGTAAATTACATTGGTTTTACATCTTCTATTGATAGCAATGGAAATATTAGTTTAGATGATGATGATCTATTGGATGATGATATTGATGTTGATGAACCTCTTCAAATAGTGAAGAATTTGAGTCTTTGACATAGAGCAGTGGCAGCGGGAGCAAGAAGCCTTGGCGATAAATGCCAAGGCGAAAAGTCATTTTGATTTTTTACTTTTGGTAACAATAGCTTAAGTTTAGTAACGGGAATAAGAAAGTTACTTTAACTTTTTACCTTCAATGAACTTTTTTTATACGCTTGTACTTTTAGTGACGAATTTAAGAATTTGGTCGTGAAAGTCATACTTTTTAGCGACGAAAGAGAAGAGTTGGTGGCTGTGGCCTGATTTTTTTTTCCTTAAACGATAGTAGCCTAATTTTCTTGTAAGCTGAGAAATGAGTTACTATCTATAAGGTGAAGAGTTCCCATTGCTGATGTTAAATTAAACTCAAGATAGAAAATCCCTTATCCCTTATTTTGATAAGTTTGCATTGGAGTAGTGATGTATCCCAAGGGGATATAATTATATGTTTTGTTTTTTGTTCCCAAGGTGTTGGCTTCGGGGGTCCAGACATCGGGCCTAGGGGTTTGCTCCTCTTGAGATCTTAGGCTCGAATCCCCCAAGTACAAACAATTCCCTAGGGTTACTCTTGGCAAAGTCAGACTGACCAATCTGTGTGGCTTGGGGACTACACCGGTACGTCGGCGGGTCCACTCCAATGGCCCTGCCAGGTTGGGTTTCTTCTCTTTACCCAAAAAAAACTACTTTAGGCAATTCTTTTGAGGGCTTAACATATAGGTTAGAACATGACTCGAAACCAAATTACCCAAGTTCATGGATTTTGAATTCCCTAAAGTTACGTAAATGGCATCCCAAATTAATAAAACTGTCAACTTGAGAAATCGAACCAAGCCGATCAACATGACTGTCATCGGTCGGTCTCATTTTAGTTGGTTAGACTTAAGCTGGATCAGGTTTTCGGGTCTCACTTATCCCATTACCCATTTCGAGCTCGCCAGGTGCAGTACTGGCCTGCCTTCGTCCTGGGCCTTAATTTTGGCCTTTAATCCTATTACATTTTGGGCTTTTCTTTATGTACATTTCCAGCAATTAAACAAAATCCAAACCACGCTCAATTTTAACTACTCAAAAGTTCATGGAATTTGGCCGGATGGACCGAGATATGGGTGGACTCTGAAGAGGGATAGAGCGACGAAGACTAAAAGTAGACCATGGCAATTGGACCGGAGAGAGCAACGCTACTACAGAATTGGTATCCCAATTTTTAGGTATATGGTGGGCCCACTTAGATTAATTTTAGGGATAAATACAAAATAAGTTCATGTGATATACGGAAAAATCGAATTAGTTCTTGTGATAACAAAAACATAAAATCAGTCCGTGTGATTTCATTTTCGTTTGTCGTTGATCCTCTTATCGAAATTGATTTTATCACTTTCTAAAATCAAATAGACTAATATTATATTTTTCTTATCACGGCTACTAATTTAATTTTGGTATATATCACATAGACTAATTTTACATTTATCCCTTAATTTATTAGAGTCGACAATGTTGACTTAGCTTGCTAATTATCTCATTTATTATTGTACTTAGGGTTGGCGTGCATGTTAAAAATTCCTGCCTGCAGGCTGCAGCAGCATCAAGAATTTTCTTATTTTGTTTTATTTTGTTTTCAAGATTCTAGAACTGTGCATGCATTTGGAAGTGGGCTCCAGAGTTGTAAGCAAATATAATTATAAGGAGTCATCGAACTAGATAGAATAAATTAATAAAATAAATCCTTTTCATTGTTGTTGGTGAGCCGATATTTTTTTTCTTTGTTTAAACTAATATGATCCCTAATGTTTTTTTTTCTTAAGCATATCATATTATTCTTCAGATCCAGAAGAATTAATTAATAAATTACGGGAATACTCTTTCACACAATCCATGCGGCCTGCGGGTTACCACAAAGTTGAAGTCTGGCCTTGAGCAAAAAGGAATGCTTCATACCATAAGCGGCCATTAATGCATAAAGCAAAGGTTCCCTTTCTTTAACTATCTGGTAATTATCCAACATCCAGGAAGAAAGTTTGTGATTTAGTGCCTGATCATTAGTGAAAAAACTTGATTTAGAACCTAATTACGTGTCTCGCTTGAGCGGTAGTCAAGTGTCAGCCGAACGATAAGTCTATGTAAGAATTCTTCATGCACGCATGCTCAAGCTTGATTCAAGTGACTCACCATCTTGAATTTTGAAACAAAAATAAACTCTTGAACAACAAAAGTAGAAACACTTACAACTCAATAATTTTACATATTTTGACACGAAATTTCGTTAATACATATAAACAATAATAATTAGTACTATCGCAGATGCTACAATCAGAGTTTGTTCTACCCATCTTGGGAGGGGGAAAGAAAGATAATTCTAATGAAATTTATAAACGAGATTATTCCAATATTTATCAAACAGGAGTCAAATATGTTGTCATGTACGTAGGTATGTTATTGTTCCAAAGGCCTACACATGTTTTGTACAATATTCTATAGAATTGTAAGCAATAATGTTTTGGGCTTTGTTAGAGAACAACATTCCTTTTTTTTTGCTGAATTTAGAGAACATCATTCAAATATGGGATTAGTAGTAGTAAATCAGACGTGCAATTCATTTTCTTGCTTGGAATGTGACGTGGCCATGGCCGCCATCAAAGTTTACAATATTGAAGTGGTTCCGGTGGTGGCCGGATATTGTCAATATAATGTCGGCCTTAGACCGTTAATATGAAGTGTCCCCATTGGCCAGCGAAATTTCTATGTTTGCTCGTTGTCATCTTATTACTTTATTAGCGATAATGGTCGCGACCAGCCAACCATTATCACAGGAAGTCAGTAACATCCAGCTTGGATTCCTTCATTAATAAATAGTATAGAAAAAAGGTAACCTTTCGTAGTCTATAAACAGCTGATCATATGGCGTTTACTTGCCCAACATTCCACTCGCCAATATTCCTCCTTTTGACTAATTATTAATTGAAACTTTTCTCTTTGAATTAATTTATGATGATTTTGTAGTTTCGCCTTAAACCAATATTAAAATAAAAATTAATTCTTGATATATATGTATATATATATACACACTAATTATAAACTAAAGGAAGATCAGATGAAAACAGAAGTGTGTGGACCATGTTTTGGAAGGAATTGTACATATATATTGTCAAAGTTGGTGGCTGAATTAGACGTTCTATGAAAACTGGTAGGATATATATGTGTGTGTGCTAAAATGTGTAGTCCCACATTGCTAAGACAATGGGACAAGTGAGATTAGTGGCTTATAAATAGCCTCCCATGTAAACATTTTAATTCATAAGTAAGAATATTAATAAATCAATTTCAATATTATGGATGTCTCACTTATCAGTGTAAATATTTTTTATTCTTCAGTTTAAATTTTATTTCTTACATAGTATCAGATGAAGGTTTTCGGCTTTAGTCCGGTTATTTTTTGGCGACTATCCAGCATTAGTACCGGCAATCTCCAGGCTTCAGACCAGCGATCATCCGGCATTAGTACCGGCGACTTTCCGGCATTAGTACTGGCAACCATCCGGCATTCAGACCGGCGACCTTTCGGCATTATTTTTAGTTATTATTTTGTTTTCTTGAATTATTTTTGTAATTCCAAAGCGGGGGACTGTTAAAATGAGTAGTCCCACATTGCTAAACCTTTTAATTGATCTCTTCGTCGATCGGCGACTTTGAGATGCACATCTTGGGTGGAAATGAACAGGATTTCTCGAGTTCAAATGGAGCTTTTTTTTTGCCCAAGTTTGATCAGACTTATACGTTCGGGTTTCGAACTTGACTTTATCTTTGGACGGAAGACGTGTTTTCAAAAGATAAAGAACATGTTCTCAACCACTTTACTGAAACAAGAGATTTCTACGGCAAAACAATGACAGGGTGAGCCCAATTAAGAGTTTGGATGGAAAGCTTAAGGCTAGATGAAGGCGACAAGAGAAAAAAGTTCACAGGAATCTAATCATGAGAAGACATCCTTATAGCATACCTTTATGGTATATGTATCTTGATTAGACCAAGGATTATCGTATCATTTTCCTTGTAAAATGGTTTAGCACTCAAGGGTTTTTAAGAAAACTCTCTATTTATTCTGAATCTATTGTATACCAGCTTGAACTTTGTAGTTATTGAAACTGCTTACCATCGGTGCATGCTCATGGGTGCGTTTGCATAATCCTAGATTACCCGGATTGGATTTGTTTAACAGAATGCAAACCAGACAAAAGCGACAAAAGTTCCTCCTAGTCAATGCAAAATGTTATTCGTGCGTGGTACAAGATTTTCCAACTTATATATGTATTTAATGTAGACTAGTATCGTGTCTCGTATAATTGGGCTTAAAAAACTTCGGTATCGACCTAAAGGCTTTGAACGGAGACTTTCCCACGAAAATGAAACCAACATTTCAGCCGCCACCTATGACAAGAAAAACACCGTTGTGTCCCGGATATGACAATCTTCTTTCACGTTATATATATGTCCGAGTAGTCGTACACGGTTTCACACTGTTCAAACATGCTGTTTTTAGTCAACATCGATCATTTCTGCAATCCAAGTAGGGCTGCCGTCCCCGGCCTAAACCTATAATATGTACACGGCAGAAATGTGGGTGCATGTGCCCTAGCTATATGGAGGTTCTGATCAATATATATCATTGTCCTAGGAATCTCAATATGGCTGATATAAATCTTCGTTGTACCAACTCGATCTATCTTGAATTATTTAGATATGACACCCGTTATGGTATAGAAAGTCTATATAATATAGACGAAAGAGATACAATTATGATATTGTAGCTGGGTCTTCTCGGACATTGACTTAAAGTTCCATTGGTGATGCAGAGCCAAACTTGCGAGGACTGAGAATCGTCTATTTTTATTTTTATTTTCTAAGCCTGAGGATCGTCTATTTACTTGATGATCTGGTAGATATATATATATACATGACAGAAATAGGAATGGGTGATCATCCCGCGGTGGATTGATTTCCCTCTAATCAAATGTTGCTAGCTATCAATTCTGAGATATTGTTTAATTTCTAAAATAAAATAAAAAAAGGATAAATCATAATCTGGTCCCTGTTATTTACGTGATTATCAAATCACTCCCCGAACTTCAATTTTCATCAATTTATTCCATGTGGATATATATACTCTGATCCAAATTAATCAGGTACTTCCATCCTCCACCCATCTGAAAACTTAACGGGTATGTAATTATATGTCTGACTGACATAACTACCTTATGTGATTTATGACTAATATGTATTTTGTGTTATACGCCAATATGTGTTCTGTAAATGTTCAGATCAGCCTCCAAGATTCCTTTGATGACAATATATATACATGATGTCGAGCACTGTGTTTGTGTCCAAAATTTCGATGCAAATTTCAAGTTGAGAGTTTCAAAAGTAAGGCATTTAAGGATGACTTATGGTGTGCGGCAATGGCATCAAATATAACTAATTTTGAGCACCACATGAACAAGATAAAAAAGAATATGGACCTTATTCGAATCAGGTGGTAATCACAGGCCGTAAATTGATAAAAGTTGAAGTATTTCATAGAGTGGTCATTTAATAATCGCATAAAACAATGGGACCAGATGATGATTTATTCCAAATAAAGATTAATAAAAAAATCTTTCCAACATTTCATTTCAGAATGGACTGCTGAGTTCTTAGGTTATGATCTACCCCTTTATGCACACTTAACTTGAAAAGTAATTTAAGATAACAATATCTGATGAAGCTCCTTTCACTACAAGAAACTTAGGTTTAGGTGACAAAATTTTGGGTGTCAAACTAAATTTTGTCACCTAAACTGGTCTTTCCCTGACAAAACATTAATTTTGTCACCCAAAATCATCTAAGAACGCTAAATCTGTCCGGACAGGCCCAAAACCGTTAGAACGAATTTGTGGTGTGACAACATACACCTCGTCCCGAATGAGTGACGAAAAAAATCATTACAAAAACTGAATATCCATCCGGACCAATAAACAAACAGTTTGGATGCTTATCTGGATGACAAAATCCAAATCTTCGTAATTGAATAACGATCAGAATCGTCACAAATTTTACAAGCCCGAACAGACGTCATTTTGAAAACGTCCAAACAGACATTACCTAATGAATAATAATTGTCAGCATGTTGTGACAAATTAAAAATCGTCATTAACACTCAATACCGTCCGTACGTGTTTATATGCGCTCCAACGCCAAAAAAAAGTAAACTCGCCTGGACGCGGAAAACATGTCCTCACAAGTATGAATGCATCTTCCGCGAATCGTGTGGTTCCATGTTGCAAAACATCACACATGTCATGTCGAAACCGTTTGGACCACTATAGACCGTTCGGACGGATGTAAGTTCTAGAAGATTTTCGAATCTGACATATTTAATGACGTTGAATTTGATTGGGCCACGTGTGAATCTAATCGTTGAGAACCGTCTGAACCCCTATGGACCCATGTGGACGCTCTGCTTGTCACATAAAACCTACCAGACTTGTCAAAATCACACTTTCACTATCTATTCTCTCAAACTTTCACTATTTTGAGATCTCTCAAACAACTTCAAGTAAAACTTTCTTCCTGACTTTGTTTTTCAATTTCATGCTTTTCAATTTAATACTTTTGATTTTTATTATTTTTTGTTGGATAATAACGTCGTTTTGTTTGTGTTCATCTTCAGACACTTTAATATCGTTGTTTGGACGTGTCTAGTATAGTCCGGACATTTTTAACAACGTCCAAACGTCTTTTAAATTGAAACGTCATCGTTTGAATTCTGTGCGAACGTGTTATGCTATCGTTCGCACGATGTTTGCTAGGTTGACAATGAATCACTCTGGGAGAAGTATCACCAATGTCGGGGCACATACAAAATGACCAGCTTGGGCGGACAATTTAGTAGTGGAGCTGAGGAGGAGTATTAGAGCGATACTAGAGCCAACGCATTCGTTATGCATGAAGCTCCATACCCGTTTGACAAATCTGTAGAACAATTTTGTTCTAACGGAAAGAGCTCTGAGGGAGGGGCTGAATGTTATGGGGATGAAACTATTTTCTGTGAGATAATATGGAGGAGCATGTATGTGATGCCCTCGACAAGACCTGGACTAACCAGCTCCTGATTCGGACTAGTCTCTTATTTATATTTTATTGCTATTATGTACTTATCCTTAGAAGGACCGTCTCGGGCTTGTACTAGATATTATGATTGTGTTTTTCGTTCAGTATTTAGATTATATTTGATATTTGATATTAATTATGTTTCTTCATTAGTTTAAATTTATTACAATTTAAACAGACTATTAGTACAATCAAATGGATGATTAGTGCGAGTGCTAAGTTAACAGAACGGTTAGTGTAATTAGTTTTAACGGATGTTTAATATAAAAGTATGCTTAACTATATATAGATTTTTTTATGTAGTCAAAATAAATAGATTAAGTTAAAATTTTGAGCCAAATTACATTTAGTTAGTTAAATGACTTAAATAAATTAAATTGAGTGAATTAAATGGGATCCATAATCAATTAATGAATTAAAGTAATGTCAAATAAATCTGTTAAGCGTCTGCACGGTGTAACTACGCGTTCGGACGCCTCACATTAATCGATTACGTTGGAATGCTGGAACACACCGTTCGGATGCCCTTATTGCAATAGCATGGCTTAAACGTGTTTAATGAGGATGGAGATTTAAAATAACTATAATCATCCGAACAGTGTAGCATAACGTCCGGACAGGTAAGATGAAATGACGTTGTAGAAACAGATGACAGTATTGTCCGCACAGCTCTGTCACTATCGCATGGCTTACACGTGTTTACCCAGGAGGACATTTGAAACCAGCTATAACCGTATGAACTCCACATACACCGCCCGGACGCTATGTGACGCTTATTCAGCTAAACGTGTGCTTCAACGTCGCGCGAAGTCATGGGAATTGCGCATGTATGGGTTTATCGCGTATGGACGCCTTTAATGTTTCGAACCTTTTAAACAGTTTAAATTTTGACATTTAACGCGAAGTCCGGACGGCGTCCACAAATCATCAAGTACACAAACAGTTCGACATTTTCTTTTTAACCAGTTGTTTTCTCATCAAATATCTCTAAAACCCCATGTTTTTTCTTCCCAAATATTTACTTAAACTCATTACTTCGAGGCTCTAATCAAATCCAGGTATGTTTTATTCATTATTAGCATGATTTTAGTAAAAATTTTGTTTTTGTTTTTTTTCCGTATGGAATTTCAATCCTATTATTTGTATACTACATTGTATTTTTTTATTGATATTTTTTGTACAAATTGATTATTATGATTGTTTTGAGTGTATTTTTGTTACATTTGGTTGTGTATTTGGGTGTGTGTGGGAGGTGGTTAAGGGCTGTCATGGCTGAGTTAACTCGATTGTCTTTCCCGACGCGTCCGAATGCTGTTTACAGTCGTTCGGACGCCTTGTAGTATCTCAAAGGGGATACATTATCATTTTGCATGTGTCCAGACACTATATTTAAGCTGCTCATACGGTTTTTATATTTAATTTCGATAGTTTAATTTTGTGTTGTTCGTTCGGACACCTGTTAATATCCCAAAAGGGATACGTTGTCGTTTCGCCACTGTCCGGATAACAATATTGTAGTTTTGTCTCCTATTTCAAGATAAGAAAACGCTCGTATTTTTATATAAACAAACCCTACTAAAACCCATATTATTTAGTGGTTAAATTGGAATTTAACCCGCAGTTTACAATTTGATCTGTAATTAATTGCTTGCGATCTGCATATATCTATTTGTACTGCGGAGAATCTGCATTTTGCATTTTCATTCGACGCTTGTTTGCACGCTTAGGTCTAAGTCTTAGTTATATATGTATATATTATATACAACTAATATGTCATTGTCTTCACCTACTACCTGAACTGACCACTGACCACAGTCCACGGTTCCGTGAACCGTGGTTAATTAAAGAGTCATAGCATATATGTAGAAATGTATAATTTCTTAATAGACTTGATTAGCAATTAGAGATTAATTTATTGGCACAACTTTTGCTAGTTCAATGATAAATGAGTACTTATTGTGCTCAAACTAAACAAATTTTCTCTTGTCTCAAGGTTCTAACGTCCCGTACGTATGGGCAAATATATTAACCCTATATATGCGTTTAAATGATCACAGATAAAGCAATGCACTCATTTTCTTTTCTCTCTGGTAATTAATTTGCAATAATACTGGGAGAACTAGAATTGAGTACTTTATTTCCCTAATTATTCTGATCATGTGAGTACTCATCATGCATGTAGCACGTACATCGCACCAAAGAGGCCATGTAGTAAATTTTTAAAAAAATAAGCTATAAATGGAGCACGATGGCACGTTTCTGTCACTTATACATATATATATACACACACACACACATTAAATAGATTCAATAAGATCAAATGCATGATCTATTATTTGGTTGCTAGCTATTTGAACTATGAGGAAGATATCCCGAAATAGATATGGCATGCATTTTTATTAATTCTATATTAATCCTTCATATGTATAATACGGTTTTCATAATTAGCCCATTATACAGGTGTATTCGAGGGTTTGATTTTTTGAGTCTTGAGATGTACGTACAATTATATATAAGTTTGTCTGCGGGCCGGCTAGTGATCGAATCCGGCCCGCAGACGTTTTTTGGTTTTGAAACTGGAGATCTCATCTTTTATTTCTTTGCTAGCTATATATATAGACAGAAGATCAGATTAATACCATTTTAGTTAGAACTCGCTGAACCTTCGCTTCGCTCATATAGCTAGTAATCACTACAAGAAATTTGGGATCTTGAGGAAAAAAATTTATTGATCATATAAAACAGGTACTTTTTAACTTAATTACCTTACATATTTCTTGTAATGACTTCTTTTTAATGATCCCCTGCTATCTTAGCTTGTCATATAGTTTACCCATATTTTGAGACACCCGCAAATGTACAAAGATCGATATATATTTAGGATCAACAACCACAATGACGAGGGTTTCTTCCATTCTTATATATTCAGCTAATTCTTCTTTGGTTTATTTATTGCTTGTACAAATCAGCAAGCGATCGATAGCGACCGGCAGACTTCGCGTAAGTTGCAAACTATAGAAAATGACCCGTGTAGCCTGGCATCTTAAACCATGCACCCCGGATGGATACACTCATACAAGATCTTCAGAGCTCAAAAACAAATAAGATTATTAATCCAATTAAGTCAATATATACGATCGTGACAGAGATTAAAATATAACTTCAATAAAATATCCTTTGTTAATTTTTTTATTATTAATATGTGACATTCTAGAACCAATCGCTCGGTATGATAAAGGGGTAACCTTGTCGATCGAGTCTTCTGCGCGCAGCACATGATTCGGGCAGTACTGATCAATTTTATTAACTTGAAATCATTTAATTAATTTCATAATTGGTTATCTTCGACAACAAGTTTTCAACCCCTAAAAGTGATTATTTTCTCAATTAATAATTAAAATGGTCGTCTAATCCTCTTTCCTGCAATACCGTTGATCCATC
The DNA here is from genome assembly GCA_963930655.1 of Myrica gale. NCBI lineage: Eukaryota > Viridiplantae > Streptophyta > Magnoliopsida > Fagales > Myricaceae > Myrica > Myrica gale. The sequence continues at coordinate 21,913,029 of OZ005616.1, forward strand.
AAAGAGATCAAGGGCAAAATTAAGATATATCAGGAAGGACAGAAGAGAAAAAGTGAACAACTGAACAAAAGGGATAATGAAGAGAAAGTTTTTGTACAATGATCCTCTACTTTAATGACTAATTATGATCTCTTATAACTATTTAATTTTAATCTAAGCTAGCTATTAAGCATTCAAATTATGAACATCTGGCGATAGGGATGAATAGCGGACTAGTCGGAATCGAAATTTGACATTCCGACATCCGGTCTGCTAACTAGCGGATGGCCAAAATCGACTCTGCTTCCGCTTCCGACTTTTAGCGGACTTAGCGAAAGCGGATAGCGGAATTCCGACAAATTTTTTGTTTATATTTTTCTGCTCATTTAAGCATTTTTTCAATAATGAAAATCTTACTCATTCATCACAATTCACAAAATAAAATCCTAAAACATGTAATTGAAAAACAAATGTAAAAATAAATCTAAAAACATGCAATTCACAAAATCTCATATTAAATAAATCTCAAATCCAACACAAGCAATTGGGTTCTCATTCTTATATGGTTTATATGCAAGGCTATGGAATTTCATTCAACCTTACTCTAGTTTGCTTGTCAGAACTCAGTTAAACAGAAGGTATATGATCGAGTTGAAAAGAAAGCATATACGTTTTTCAGATGTTGAACCTGTCCGACAGTAGTGTCTGCAACAAAGTGTGCATAAAATAGCCTCAGCAATAAAGAGGTAAGCAACAGGTGGCCATCAGACAACAACAAGAGGAGAAAAAGGAAAGGAAAAGGAAAATACAAAAAGAAATTGTAACTTGAAAATCTGAGGACAGAAAAGGTTTGGAATAGAATCAGTACCCTTCACTGTGATCTACATACAGAGATCATAGACACTGTGATCAATTGCAACTCATAAGAGACTAGAGGATGTTGGCAAGGAACTTAGAATAATTTAAATCACTTTAATTTGTCTTGAACCTGAACTTTAAACCAGTTGTTCTCTTATTTACCCAAAATTTTCATCCATCCTTGCCATGTAATTATGTCAGAATATATAAGGGATATCAGGTTTCTCCACCTATCAAATATACAATAATAGAAAGTGCCACATATAGATGTAGTTTCTTCCATTTGAAGGATAATGATACTTGAGATCTATTAGTGTCGAGGAGTAATAATCAGCTGAGTCCAGCTTTTGGAAGTCAAGTTTACTTCAAACCTTGAGCTCAGTTTGAAAAATAAGTACAGCCAAACAAATTGTGCAAAATGATGCGATGAAGGGAGGCAAAGATGAATCCAGTGAAACTTGGAAAGTTTAAGACATCATATGTTTGAGACCCCAAATATTTGGGGTCTCAACAAATCGGACAAACTAAACAAACTTCAAAATTTTTAACTTTTACACCTACACACTTCACTTTTCACAAACCCCAATAAATCTCAATAAAGTAAAGATTCCCAAAATTTTGGGAATATTCCCCAATATTTTGGCAAACAAACATCTGGTGTGGAAATTGACTAATTACATACAAATGCACACTTGAGAACGAAATTCCCCCACTTTTGAGGAGTCATTATCAACATTAATGACTAAATAATTTCTTCTCTTCTTGAAGGAGGACATTGAAAAGTCACACAATAACATTCCGATTCTGAAATCAAATTTATATTTACCACCAGCCGACCGCCGGAGCTCAGAGACCATTGCACTAGCCGCCCGCCGGAGAATAGAGAGAGAGACTAATGGCAGATGAACACGACGAACAGAGAAAGAGAGAGAGAGATGAGGGAGTGACTGTGAGGAGAGCTAGAGAGGACTGAGAGTGAGGGTCGAGGGGGGTCGCGAAGGAGAGGGTGGAGGGAGAGGACTTAGGTTTTCTATTACCGTGGATCCACAGTATTATATATATTTTAAAAAAACAACTAAACGACGGCGTTCTATTTAAAATAGAACGACATCGTTTTACTATTCAATTAATAAAAAAACAACCGGAACCGACGGAAACTTCCGCTTCCGCTTCCGGGAAAATTTCAAATTGACCTCCGGTTCCGGTTCCTGGAAGGGCCGAACCTCATCTTCCCGGAACCGGTGACGGAACCGGAGCCGGAGATCTGCCGGTGGCCCGACTGGACATACACCCCTATCTGGCAATACTATTGAACCTAAAAATGCGTAATTAGTCTATAGATTTGCGTTCAACTGTGCTTATATATTAACCAGTACCCCTTGTGACTTATATCCAATATGAGAGACAACCAGCTTCTTGTATTTTCACACGTGGATCTTCAACAGAGTCCATTAACTTGTCAATTTATGATTTTTCACTGCATCCGCTAATAATTAGTCATCTCATGATGCTCATTCGTTAAGTAATATATGACGTAATATATACAGTTAGCAAATCTACTTTGACACCTACTTGTATATGTATCTTTTACGTACTAACCACACTGTGGGAGTGGGAACATCTGTTCGAGAAATTAATAAATTATCATAAAATGTCAAAGATGTTCATATCAACTATCTGATCTTGGAACTTCTGGCACCCGTGATGAAAGTTACGTGCATGGTTTACACGCCGGGGACAAATAGTGCCCTAATATGTCAAATCTAAAGTCAAATTTTCGACCCCATTATTTCCGTCGGAAAGCCATCAATGGACTTTTATTCAAGAAAATTATGAGCACGGACAAAACGTACAAAAGATATGCTAGCTATAATATCCAAAATAGCAATATTAATTCTTGAGCTTGGGCAGGCTAGCTTAACACTCCTAAACCTGGAAGCAATAGATCAGAGACAGCTCGGTGAACTAGCTAGAGGTTCACTTTCATATGATAATTAAAAGATCATTACCCAGCTCATATGGGCACGCTATATTGGATTACTTGAAAAAGTCCAACATACGTGTAGAACTAGGCTCCCTTTCTTTTCATTAATGTAAAAAATGCCGTCCCTATGGCACACACTGCCCTTGGATTATTTGAAAACTTCTACTTAATTAAGTCATGTCTCGCGTATAGATCGAACTTCCACATCACTACCCATAAATTAACTTTCATAAAGGGCAGGGTTAGGTAGAGTATAATATAATTAATTTGTAGTTTAGGTACACGTTTTTGAATTCAATTCACACTAATTTTTGCAAGACGCGATAAACCCACTCTTAAGGCACCCATCTGGAGGTATATTAATGAAGGCACTTTTAGTGCGACTTTAGGTTGAGATTTCGTATCGGCAGTGAAAACTCATAGAATATAATGGAAATGCGACACGCGCGCGCGTCTTTTGGACCGTTCATACATGGCAGCTTATATCGTACATTGAAAGTAAAGGGGGGCCTTTGCAATCAGTTTGTTTTGAGCGTCGGCCCTTGAGGTCGGTCGTGGCCGTCCTGATGGTTATGTTATGGTACTCGTGACTGTTGGTGTAGGTTATATTATGGTACTCGTCACTGGTCTCTTATCCTTTTTTTTATTCTGTACAGACTATTATTTTTAGATATTAATATATATATTTCACGTGCCTAGGAAAAAAAAAGTAAATTAAGGGTTGCCGCCTTGACAATATTGTCTCTTGAGCTTATCCATATTATATATATAGCTTGCTCACACTGCCTATTGTAAAGGATTTGAAAGCGGTGCTTTACCTGCTATTTTGTTAATTTAGGTATGTACGTATTTTCAGAAAAGAACAAAAAAAGGACAAAATTCTCATTAATTACAAGTGTGTTTCAGCCCATCTTTTATTGATACGAACAACATAAACAAGAAAAAAAATACATACATATATATATATATATATATAGATAGATAAATGAGGAAGAATATACCTTAAATTAAATACTCAGAAAAAAATTAATTAATATATAGGAGTTGAGGAGCAAAACTGTTGAATATGCAAGTGGGAGAGGATAAAAATGGTGTCCCGGGTTGGAAAAAAATCATAAATGTGAGTTGTTAATATAGCATAGTTGGGCCCAAATCTATAAATTTTAAATTTTTTAAGTTGAGTGGTGTACATATATATTATATTAAGAGCCCAATAGAGACTCCTCATGAAGTGTTTATCTCCCCGACAAAAAGGATTGCTTATGAATTAGAACAAAAGCATTGAACTATATATGCTAGTTGAAGTGAAATTATTAGGACTTGCATTAATTTGCCGGATTAGTAGTAGACTGCTGTTGTTCTTACGTACGTGTTGTTATTGTCATTATAATTAAGTGTATATATAATTTTTGGTGTTACTATAAGAACTTAAATTGCACAATTTAATTATTCAATCAGTAATTAATATGACTTCTCAATTGAAGTCCGCAGCTGCCTACCAATCTAGAATAACGAAAGTACTACTGATAGCCCACAGGAAAAAATTTATGGGGATCACAGATTGAAGTTTGAACGGTACTCATGATTTGTTTAAGACGTATATGATCGTCCTCTGACGACCCACTCGAAGGGAGGAATTTACGTTCACTCTTAATCCACCTGATCATCATGACTCGTCGTGAGAACCGTTCCAGGCTGAGATACGTGATTCCGACCTACCATTGTTGACTCGCTTGTTTTTATTACTACTTGGATCTTAGTACGCAGGACTATTATTAATTAGTCTTCATGCCTTGACTTGGAAAGCTTGTGATAGTTAAAGGACTTGGTGCATGTCTGTACGTTTCATCTTCTCTAGTGGCGGAACCAGAAATGCAAATAAAGGGGGGCAAACTCCTAAAAAAATGACAAAAAAAATTTACTATATAATGCAAAAAAATGTCTTAAGAGTTAAAATATAAAAATTAAAGACTAAAAACATTAAAAATATTAAAATACACATACCGTACTATTTACTCATACTGAGAGATGTCAATTTAATTCTACGAGTGCATTTCTGAAACGTTGCAAAATAACTTCGTTCTCTATAGTTTCAAAAATTTCACTATCAATGTATACAATCATAATCGCAATATCACAATTATTTCATATCACAATATCGTAACTCAAGCAATAAATAGATTGGACATTGAGAGTGAAATTTTATAAGAGCATATACACTAAAATCATAAGCAAATTATATATAGCTAAGAGATAAATATATTTTATATCCTCTAATCTATAAGGGTATAGACACTTAATTTACTATCATAATTATTATTTTGTTTATACTGCACATGCGCATTAATTATCGTTAATTTGTAAAGGTAAAATTTTCATTTTAAAATTGTCATCCATAATTATTTTGACAATATTTATGTGAAGGTAAATTTATAATTTTAAAGGTTAAAAAATTAATTTTCATTTAAGTTGGAATGTGTGATATGAAAAAATTAAAATGTAACTTATCAAGATGAAATTTTATATTTATCTTTATAATTTATTAATATACTAAATTAGTTTTCTCCATGTGCTAGCCATACGGTAAGGTCAAGAAAGGTACAAACTTTTGCTCCCAGCTCCTAGCTCCCAGAGACACATAACCCAATAGCTGCAAAAGAAATCTTAATTAAGAACTCTGAGGAAAAATAAATGGAGTGAGTTTTGGGTATGTGGCAGAGCCAGCAACGGCTAGCAATTCTTGACCATAGACTTATAGATTATGCTTTGCAAAAAAAAAATCTCAATCGTTGATCATTTGATTTTGATGGGTCCATCCAAACCTTGCAGACTGCTTTTTGCTTCCTTTTTAAACCGTTTTGCGTGACTGCGTCATGACCCTTCAGTAAACATTTGCCCAAAATCACTCTCTCTCTCTTTCTCTAACATGAAGCTTCTCTAAGACTACCTATAAAATACTTATGAATTTTTTCAACATATTCAGGTGAAGGGGGCGGCTGCCTCCCTTTGCCCCTGGCTAGTTCCGCCGATGTCTCCATCTGGTCTTCTACTAAACCATGCACTAAACACGAATATGGTAGAAATTTTTGAACCAATACATTTTGACACAGAAATTAGACCAAGATTAATAGATTGGAAGGATTTAGAAGTACCAAAAAAATAATAGTTACTTTCAGATGATGTTCAAAATAATGAACCATTAAAATAAAATATTTTTGAAATTAATACAAGCTTCTGGGAAAAAATTGTATTTTAAGGATAAAACAACGCCCAATTATACTTTAGAACCAGACTGGGAGAAATTTGCTAGATTAAGTTTTCACATAGAAAAAGGTGAAAGCTCGACTAATGGGAGGCTTCCATCTGTCACGTACGACTTCCTTGCCTCGTTACAAATATCATATATACTATGAGACCTCATACAAATATCGTCTCCTTAATTAATTAACCAACAACGACAGTGTAGAAATTAAGTTACTATAGAAACTGGTGGCCACTAAAATATACCACATCCAAATCCTACATTTAGGGTACCGGTGAACTAACTTATAGGAATTGACATTAGTTGAGGTTGATATATCCACTGATCATGACTTAAGAATTAATTAGACAACGAATATTCACTTTTATTCCTCTAATTTTTTATGTAAAAAAACTATTTTTCTTACTGATATTTACAAAAGGAAAAAAAAAAACAAAAGCCTCAGTGAATACCCATTTAAACCCCCACGGTGATTATTAAAGTAAGAGAATTAGAGTTGTACTTAGAAATATATAATTAATAATGCAAAATAAATATAATTAAGGGTGCCTTAGACATGAACAAGAGTAATATATATTCTGAAAAAAAATATTTTGCAAAAATCGATATATTAATTCAAACTTGATCATATATATCCACCTATATTTTAATTTTATTAATTTAGATCAACAAGGAGTGTTATTCACAGAGACCCCAAAAAATCAATTAAATGGAATATATATGCATTAATCCTTAGTATTAAATATAACAATTTTGAAAAAAAAATATTGGTTATTGGTTAATAAATGTCATTGAGATTGAGTTATTGAACAAATATGAAAAATATCAATCCCGCGGCCCGCGGTGACTTCACCCAAGCTCACCAACCTAGTTTTCAATGGAGAGATCAAGAGCTAGCGTTCTTTGACTTTTGATATTCCCACTCCCAGTACTCCACATTATCTCGCACCTTCCAACGCCAAAACCAATTGGCCTATAAAATGCCGCATCCGATGCCACAAATCCCTCAAACACCTCTCTTAACACAAAGACAGTTCTAACGCTGTCAACAATATCAACATGGGAAACATCTACATCTCCCTCCTCCTCCTCTTTGTTTCCTTCGTCACCCTCTCCCTCTTCTTCCTCTTCTACAAGCACAGATCCAATTTCACAGGCCCAAACCTCCCTCCGGGTAAGGTCGGCTACCCCATGATCGGCGAGAGCCTCGAGTTCTTGTCCACCGGATGGAAAGGACATCCCGAAAAGTTCATCTTCGACCGCATGACCAAGTTTTCGTCTCAAGTCTTCAAAACCTCCCTTCTTGGGCAGCCGGCCGCAGTCTTCTGTGGCGCAGCATGCAACAAGTTCTTGTTCTCCAATGAGAACAAGCTTGTCACTGCATGGTGGCCTGACTCAGTCAACAAAATCTTCCCTAGTTCCACCCAAACCAGTTCATTTGAAGAGGCCAAGAAGATGAGAAAAATGCTTCCCAACTTCTTTAAGCCCGAAGCTTTGCAGAGGTACATCGGTATGATGGACACAATTGCTCAAAGACACTTCGCTACTGATTGGGAAAACAAAAAGGAAGTCGCTGTATTCCCTCTCGCAAAAAGGTACTATATATTGATATTAACATTCTGTTGCTTCTCTTCTGTTTTTCCGGAGTCCAATATTTATCAGTGGACTTACGCTTCATTCATGTTCACGTTAGAACCATGTAATAGTTAGATTATTTAATTTACGTATTGGTTGTTTCTGCAAATAGGTATACTTTTTGGTTGGCTTGCCGCGTGTTCGTCAGTGTCGAGGATCCCAACCATATCGAAAGATTTGCCGCCCCATTCCAAGATTTGGCCTCTGGGATCATATCCATCCCCATTGACTTGCCAGGGACACCATTCAACCGAGGAATCAAGGCCTCAAACTTCATTAGGAAGGAGCTCGTTGCGATCATTAAGCAGAGAAAGACTGATTTGGCCGACGGCAAGGCAACTCCTACACAAGACATATTGTCTCACATGCTTCTGACTTGCGACGAGAATGGACAGTACATGGCGGAGTTAGATATTGCCGATAAAATTCTTGGTTTGTTGATCGGTGGCCACGACACAGCGAGTGCTGCCTGCACTTTCATCGTCAAGTATCTTGCAGAGCTTCCTGATATCTATGAGAAAGTCTACAACGGTAAAGTCTACAACGATAACTCCTTTACTTTTTTATGCTTTGGTTTTAAATGAAAATTGTCTAGGTCTTCTAATTAGATGAATTCCTTTTCTTTATTTTCCATAGTGCTCGATCGGTTGGTGGGTACGGATTCCCTCCGAAGGTTACTTAAGGCACGGCTGATATTAAAACAAAATGTCATCAACAGTTAAACTTTGGAGCCACTAAGCCATCAAGCCGAATAAGTCATACAACATTTACTATTCATTTAATGAGGTGGAGATGTATTAACAGTTGATGAGATTTTATTTTAATATCAGCCGTGTCTTAGGTAGCCTTCGGAGGGAATCCGTTCCCCTTTGACACTGATGGATTTTATGGAATCTTTTCCAGGCTGAAAAAAAAAACACATAAAAATGAAAATATCTAAAACTACAAATAGTAATTACCTGGATCATTAACATCACGAGGTTAATCTATTGGATAAATCTCTTAAAGTCTAGATTTTATCATGAGCATTTTTTATCACTTTAAAATGTGCCGGTTATGAAAATTAATTAGTACTATGTGATAATAATTAGCCTCAGGATTTCAAATTTTACACTGACACAGTTAGTATATATTTAAAAATTGACTTGGGACTCCCCAAAACTTACTTCAGGGAATCTTGATTGGTAATTATTTAAAGTCAAAACCCTCAATTTCTGAAGAACGAATCTGATATCTTTCATGGAATATTATAAGATCATTTAATTCACGTTAGGCACCACTACTTCTATTAAATTAAAAAAAAATAGATGTTTGAGAGAAGCCATGTTTGATTTCAATTTTCCTGGCCCAACAACCAAGCATGTTCACACCCCCAATGTTTTTTGTTGTAGGACAACATATGTTTTTCTTCCTTTGTTAATTGGGTGAACTTTTAGTGTCTCTCTGTTTAGTTACCGGGCATCATGCTTTTGGCACATGGTCATAGTTGACTTAAGTATAGTTTAGTAGGGCGGATAATTAATTACAGGACGTTGTATTGTAATTTTGTCTCTCTTTTTTCTTTTACCCCTTCTGCTTAATTATCTTATGCCGGCCGGCATGCAGAGAAAATTAATATCGATGGGAGAAACGTGGATCTAGTATATATTACTGCAATAATTTTGACTGAACATCATTTTGATTCCCTCCTTTTGCATGTCTTTCTTCAGAGCAAATAGAGATAGCCAAGTCAAAGGCACCTGGGGAGTTGTTGAACTGGGATGACATCCAAAAGATGAGATATTCATGGAACGTAGCCTGTGAAGTGATGAGACTTGCTCCTCCACTCCAAGGAGGTTTCCGCGAAGTCATCAATGACTTTATCTTCAATGGTTTCTCCATTCCCAAGGGCTGGAAGGTATATGGATATGTTTATCTTTAATTAATTAAGAAAGACAAGTTGGCCGAGAGAAGTTTGACCGTACCTACCCATAATTATTTGCTTAAGACTATAGACAATAGAATTATAGAAGTTAATTAATTAACGTTTGTGCTTAATATTAATTATTCTTGTGCATGCAGTTGTACTGGAGTGCAAACTCAACGCACAAAAGTGCTGCATACTTCCCTCAACCTGAGAAATTTGATCCAACCAGATTTGAAGGTGCTGGACCCGCTCCTTACACGTTCGTTCCATTCGGTGGAGGACCGAGGATGTGCCCTGGAAAGGAATATGCCCGATTGGAAATACTCGTTTTCATGCACAACTTAGTGAGGAGGTTCAGATGGGAAAAGATGATTCCTGATGAGAAAATCGTAGTTAATCCCATGCCCGTGCCAGCAAAGAACCTGCCAGTTCGCCTTTACCCTCACAAAGCTTGAGTGGTGGGGGTACTCAAGAACTCAAAAAAAGTTGAATCATCTTCTTCCTTCGTCACAAGAAAAGCAAGCTACACAGAAGCTGAGCCAACAACGTCCTTATCCTTAATTTGTTCCTTTCTTCTAATTTCTTTCGCTGTTTTCCGGTTTTAAAGCCTCTGTTTTGGTTTCTGTGTTGTGTTTATGGCGTTTACATCAGCCACCATGTGACTTATTCCCCCCACAGATCATGTCAAAGATATAAAGAAATTAAATGTAAAATGAATAAACCATAAATATATATTTTCGAATGCCACTTGGTGTATTGTTCATATATCTTGACTAACTAGTCGTTTTTGGCCGCTTCATGTCCCAAGTTGGGCCAATATATATATATTGACTTCTCTTTTGTGAGCCAATAGTTAATTGGTAAGATGGTAATTGATTGTATTTAACTTAATGATTGGGTTGGTTGAAAGAGCGAGCGTTCATTACACCAAACAAGGCACCCGGGAAAGTGGATAAGCGAGTCACGAAAGTTCTGAGACCACGATATTGGACCAGTTTCTGGTATAAACTTGTATTTGTTTGAAGATTTTTAATTACCTGCTAGGAAATCAGAGCTGGTTTGTGGAATGGTAGCTAGCTAGCTACCCACCTGGTTGAAATTAATAAGAAGCCTCTCATCTTCAAAACAAAGAAGTTTAAGGTGCAAGCTGCCCAGGGAGCTAAGAGCTGGGAACTTGGGAAAGCGACTATAGATTTGTGAAAGACTAGTTCAGACCCCACCCCCCAAAAAACAAATCTGGAAGACGTCACTGGACCCCCAAATTGATGAATATTAGGTGAGATAAGACGTTAATTTGGCGTTTTCACATAGCATGTTATTAAATTGACAACAACTTTCTATTAATATTCAGCCATTAAAATTAAAGCTCGATCATCTAAATCGATTGACAATATTCTTGCTACTGTCTATTTATTTTCCTTATAAAGTGTTAAAGTAGTTAATTTTTGGTCATTTCACGGTACTGTTTAATTATTAATTGACACCAAAAATTTGCTAATTATTAACTTCCCTCGTGGGGGTTGTCTGTTGCTTTTGTTTTGTGATGTCGTATATTGTCTAGCACTTGTGCTAGCTGTGTGTTGTTTACTGGCCATTGAGCAGTAATGAACCTTATTGATCCATCATCTTTGATGTGTATAATACAATGAATTACGTAGCCAAAAAGGAAAAAAAAATTCCTTCTCATGAGTGGTAAAAGAGTAATTTGCTAAATTGCTTGAAATTCTCATAATAATAACTATAGTACACTCGAATTATTTTTCTCATTTTTATTCCCCTAAAATTAGTATTCACATATATTTATATATATGGATCTATATGCATTCCTCGATATTAATCCTTGCTTCTAGTAATACTCGATGTTAATCATTGTCTCTATAGAATTTGGGGACTTTGATGATCTTTTTATATAGACTGATTCTCTCTTTTTTTTCTTGGTATATAGACTGATGATTGGCTCAATAGTATATACCAATGTCACTTTATTTTCCAAACTACTCATTTCGTCTCACAGTGCTGTTGAATTATTCAAATTTATCATTAAAATTGTGACACGTAGTCCATCTTTTACTTATTTCAATTATAGAATTTAATTAAATGACGCACCTAATTCAATGAATTTAAATTTGGATAGTAAAGAAATTAGTAGTTTAGATTAAAAAGTGATACGTTCTCTATGGTTTAAAACTCATTATATGTGAACTAAATCAAATACTATCCACTGCAAATTGGCACATTTCGGAGGGAAGCTGAAAAACTGTACCCCAAAATTTTCGTCTAGTCTAATTTCCACCTGTTTGGACTGGTCCTACCCCAGGTCTACGAGTAGCTAATTGCCATGATCAAGTGTTCGTGTATCATGAATTGCACACATGCACAAAACTATTGTGGTCCTCATGTAGTCTTTCATAATCGATCATGTTGAAATTGAACATGCCCTAGCTTGAAGAAATTCCATTATTCGATTATATGTTTGACAATATTCATAATCAACAAATTCTATCAATCCCAAAAGGCTGAACTAGTGGTCAAGCGGCTTTGAATGACATTATTGGATGCTGATATATATTAATACGTGGCCCTTCTCAACTGCACAATTTTATTATTACGGACAATGCCCCCTTGTACAATTCTCTGTAAGAGAAAGGTAGATAATAAATATGAAATTCTATAGGGTCTACAAAAAATTATAAATGGTCTAATCCTCCACACATCAGTCTTCGACTCTTCAGTCTTCACCCATAATTAGGAGCATTGTCATCATTACAAGTGTAAAACAAAATATCAATTTCTATCCAATGACCGAAAAATTTGACCGAATTATCTAATATTAGTAGTTGAAGGGTACTTGTGTCAAAATTAATAACTTCAATAGCAATATGTTGAACTTGCTATACCTTGCGGGTGAGAAATGTGTTTATCCCTATATTATATCATCTTTCATATATCACAATCTCAAATTAGTACAATATACCTCCTTTATTAAGATCTACCAATAAAGTTTTGCCACGTTATTACTTCTTTTCCCTCAATTAATGCGCAATTTTAATCGAGAGCATAAATTTCAGGACTTCAATAGTTTGAGAAGACATTTCAGAAATCATGCTGTAAATAAGATGCTAAAATCAATTCATTAACAAAATCAATGGATACTCGTTTGTAAATACACAATCAAAACCTGTATAAACTACAAATCTGGATGCCACTCAAACATGCATATGATACAAATAAGAACAATAAGGATCAACAAACTCATGACCATTCTCACATCGACTTCCGTGGCTGGAAAAAAGATATGGAGTCGCAGGTGCAAAGGAAAAAGTTCATATGAAACTTCCAGGCAGCATAGGCGAGACAGCCACCGAAACTAAACTATACCAAGGTTTATGATCAATAGACAATGAGAATAAAACTCGTGCTGTGATTGGTGTGGAGGGGATATATTTATCTGCTGATTCATTAATGAACTCAAGATTGATTGACATATAGGACCGGCACCAGCCCAGCCATCTTGCCATCCCTCCCAGGGCGCTTCTTCTTCACCTGTATCAAGAATGGCTGTACATTAGAGGCAGACTTGACCCCTGGTAAAACCTATTTCCTATTTCAACAGAGTGGTGCATTAGCAACATGTTCCGAGCAAATACAACCATAAATAGATTCTTCCTACAAAAATCTGGTTTCTCTTTCCAATTTGACCCCTTAATAAATTACACTTACATAAAACCAGCCGTCCATTTCCTCCTCAATTTCGACCTCTTCACCTGCTGTTAAATTTAACTGCAAAAAAAAAGGGGGGGGGGGGATCATTTCCATGATTGCAGCCAAAGCAGACAACAGGTTTGGCTATCAGAGGAGACATCAATGAATTGGGCTCATCACATGGCAAGAAACTCCAACCAATTGATCGTCAATGGCTTATTAGATAAACCTCTGATTTCAATTGCACAGAAAATCAAAAGAATAGAAAAGGTAGTGCATGCTGAAATGCTGGAGACCCGGAACTTGAATCATTTGCCAATAAATTCAGTCTAAAAACCAGAATCAATAGGAGCTAACTAACCTCGTCATCTCCACCTGCAGTAAAGTCATAATGTAACAACCCGGGCCCAAACTCCCTACGGAATAGATTTTCTTATAAAATAAGACTTTTTGACCATGGACAATCATTTATCTAGGCCCCAATATTTCAAAACTAAATTTGTACAACCTCAGCAAAATATTCATAAACCGTAAAAAAACCCAAAAATATCAATCCGAGCACTAAAATTTACATTAGCATATCCGATATTTCCAATATCGATGATCTCCCAAAATAATACAATATTGAATTCCCCAACATTAATCTTCAAATGTACTCTTGAATACACGCCTTCGAAACACAAATATCTCTGAAGCTCCTCGAACTTTTCTAATTCCGCCAACTCTGGAAAATATGAAAATAAGGGGTGAGCTACGACTAGCTCAGTAAATAGTAAGTCAATGAGGGTTGGGGAAAAGACAATTTTATCACAATAATCGAAATCCAGAATAAAACATTGTGAGTCATACCGAATCCAAAATACAAGTTTGTAACAAAAATATCCAAGGCCACGCAATATAGGGAAATCACAAATGGTCACACAGACCTCCAGGCCACACAGACCTCAAAATATTAGGCCACACAGACCTCTAGGCCACAAAGACCTCCAAATACCACGAGGGGTATCAAATTGGCCACACAGACCACAAGGATAAATTGGCCACAAAGACCATAGAGATATATCACCAGCACAAGGATAATTTTCACAGCATGCTCACCAAATAAGTTATAAATATTTAAATTGAGTTTTACGAAAATCTCAACAATCTCATTTTACCAAAAACTTGTTCAATTCCCCAAATAATACATCAAAACCATATAAAATACGATTCACGTTCAAAATCTCATTGAAGAACCACTTACCTCGAACGTTTAATCAATCCTTAAAGCTTCTCCAATAATTGCCGAATAATCTCTCGGAAATTAGTAGCACAACATCAATCCCAATTTTGGTCTCCAATATACATCTCTGCAACTATTTATTAACCTTGATCTCTGCAGCTATTTATTAAGCTCCATCTCTGCAACTTTAATATTCAAACATACCTCTATCCAACACTTTTAAATTCAAATTCAAGATCAAAACTTTATTTAAACCTTTAAATTCAAATTCAAGATCAAATCTTTATTCAAACCTTTAAATTTAAACTCAATATCAAATCTTTATTCAAACCTTTAAATTTAAACTCAAGATCAAATCTTTATTCAAACCTTTAAATTCAAAAATACAATTAAACCTCTATCCAAAAATCAAACACAAGATTAAACACTATCTCTTCATTTAAAATTCAAATTAATCACTTACACATTTTTCGGGACGGGATATTACACATAAAGTGCCGTTCCATACTTTTGATTTCCAGATGAAACTCGCTCCTCTTTTTGGGCCCCAAAATTCTGTGATTCATTCCTAGATAAGGAGTTCTCAAACGACTCATATGAGTATGATGAAGGCTCTTCTCTAATCTGATTGGGAGGGAAATTCAAAAACGAAATAAATAAATAAAAGGGAAAAATGTATGGAGATTTAACCATTTAGGCACATCATACAAAACAAGACTAGAGATATGTTTTTCTCTTGATAAATTGAAAAAAGGATGGAGAAAAAAGTTGTAAGACTAACCGGAGAACCTCGACCCTCATACATCGAGGGGGAAAGGATTCGGTCCAAATAAGTGGAGTTCAAAGAGCTCCAAAGGGACGGTTTAGATTTTAAGAAGCAGTTTCAAAGGATAGGATTTATACACATCAATTAATGATGAGAGACATAAACGGCTTGGCTTTGGAAGCGGCATATGTGGAAACCCAGTCTGGTTGCCATTTATAGAAAGTCTAATGGTCTAAAAGACCTTGCCTGCTTTCTCCACCTTACATTTTTTTGCCTTTTTTTTTACCAGCACCCTCCCCATTCGCTGACCCTGTTGTAGGACCAAATAAAAGTAATGGCTTTACACAATCAAACAGCTCCTTGCTACCTATATCAACATTATAAAGAAAAGTAACGACAGCAAAATCATGCTCTGGGACCTTGAACTTATCCTTTTTTTCTAGGACTCTTTTCCCCCAACCACTCATACCATACTCTACTAATCTCGTTCAAAACCTTATCCTTCTTTCGAAACCTGGCATCAATCTGTCCAAAAGCAACCTACTGCACTTTGATATCAGAAATTTCACTCCAAACCCGCACACCAGGAATTATCAGACAGCCATTCTACCTGGTAGGTTTCACAGTCTTATCTTGGGAGCTACATTCAAGACGAAGTGCGTTCTGGAAGAGGAAGGAAGCTATTTTGCAAGTGAGGTACGAGGATGATGGAGAAAAACAGTGGTTACAACAGGGAAGCGTGCTCTGAAAGCCAAAGGAATGTTCGAAATAATTGTAAGCCTAGGATGAGCCAAAACCAAGCCATGAGCCGGTCTCACCCTCATCAAATGAGTTGTCTAAATCCTATCCCTTGAAAGTGCTTCTTAAAATCTAAACCGTCCCTTTGGAGCTCTTTGAACTCCACTTCTTTGGACGGAATCCTTTCCCCGACATCGAGGTGCCACCCACGGATGGATTGCTAAACCTGCTTGCTGCTGGCCTCTCCTGTTAGAGGCACTTGAGTGAGTCACAACTCCAATAACCTTTCATATCAGAAGGATCACGTCGACAAACAAAAAGGCTTCTAAATTATGCACAAAATCATTCAGGTGGCGGCAGGCAGACTTGGGGCTAGAGGATAAAGAGTAGTGGCTTAGTATCATTATCCGCTCAATCCTCTGCTACTACAATTTTTTCGTGTTCGTTTCCTTTAATTTTTCACTTTCAATTGGAATAATGTAAACTCAAGGGACTACTATGCACTTTCAAACCTCAAAGCAGAAAACAATTACCCAAGCTCACCAACCTAGTTTTCAATGGAGAGATCGAGAGCTAGCGTTCTTTGACTTTTGATATTCCACTCCACATTATCTCGCACCTTCCAACGCCAAAACCAATTGGCCTATAAAATGCCGCCTCCGATGCCACAAATCCCTCAAACACCTTTCTTAACACAAAGACAGTTCTAACGCTGTCAACAATATCAACATGGGAAACATCTACATCTCCCTCCTCCTCCTCTTTGTTTCCTTCGTCACCCTCTCCCTCTTCTTCCTCTTCTACAAGCACAGATCCAATTTCACAGGCCCAAACCTCCCTCCGGGTAAGGTCGGCTACCCCATGATCGGCGAGAGCCTCGAGTTCTTGTCCACTGGATGGAAAGGACATCCCGAAAAGTTCATCTTCGACCGCATGACCAAGTTTTCGTCTGAAGTCTTCAAAACCTCCCTTCTTGGGCAGCCGGCCGCAGTCTTCTGTGGCGCAGCATGCAACAAGTTCTTGTTCTCCAATGAGAACAAGCTTGTCACTGCTTGGTGGCCTGACTCAGTCAACAAAATCTTCCCTAGTTCCACCCAAACCAGTTCATTTGAAGAGGCCAAGAAGATGAGAAAAATGCTTCCCAACTTCTTAAAGCCCGAAGCTTTGCAGAGGTACATCGGTATGATGGACACAATTGCTCAAAGACACTTCTCTACTGATTGGGAAAACAAAAAGGAAGTCGCTGTATTCCCTCTCGCAAAAAGGTACTATATATTAATATTAACATTCTGTTGCTTCTCTTCTGTTTTTCTGGAGTCCAATATTTATCAGTGGACTTACGCTTCATTCATGTTCACGTTAGAACCATGTAATATTTAGATTATTTAATTTACGTATTGGTTGTTTCTGCAAATAGGTATACTTTTTGGTTGGCTTGCCGCGTGTTCGTCAGTGTCGAGGATCCCAACCATATCGAAAGATTTGCCGCCCCATTCCACGATTTGGCCTCTGGGATCATATCCATCCCCATTGACTTGCCAGGGACACCATTCAACCGAGGAATCAAGGCCTCAAACTTCATTAGGAAGGAGCTCGTTGCGATCATTAAGCAGAGAAAGACTGATTTGGCCGACGGCAAGGCAACTCCTACACAAGACATATTGTCTCACATGCTTCTGACTTGCGACGAGAATGGACAGTACATGGCGGAGTTAGATATTGCCGATAAAATTCTTGGTTTGTTGATCGGTGGCCACGACACAGCGAGTGCTGCCTGCACTTTCATCGTCAAGTATCTTGCAGAGCTTCCTGATATCTATGAGAAAGTCTACAACGGTAAAGTCTACAACGATAACTCCTTTACTTTTGTATGCTTTGGTTTTAAATGAAAATTGTCTAGGTCTTCTAATTAGATGAATTCTTTTTCTTTATTTTTCATAGTGCTCGATCGGTTAGTACTCTGACACACGCAAAAACACTGATGGATTTTATGGAATCTTTTCCAGGCTGAAAAAAAAAACACATAAAAATGAAAATATCTAAAACTACAAATAGTAATTACCTGGATCATTAACATCATGAGGTTAATCTATTGGATAAATATCTTAAAGTCTAGATTTTATCATGAGCATTTTTTATCACTTTAAAATGTGCCGGTTATGAAAATTAATTAGTACTATGTGATAATAATTAGCCTCAGGATTTCAAATTTTACACTGACACAGTTAGTATATATTTAAAAATTGACTTGGGACTCCCCAAAACTTACTTCAGTGAATCTTGATGTTTGAGAGAAGCCAACGTTTGACTTCAATTTTCCTGGACCAACAACCAGGCATGTTCACACCCCCAATGCTTTTTGTCTGTAGGACAACATTATATGTTTTTCTTCCTTCGTCAATTGGGTGAACTTTTAGTGTCTCTCTGTTTAATTACCGGGCATCATGCTTTTGGCACATGGTCATAGTTGACTTAAGTATAGTTTAGTAGGGCGTATAATATAATTAATTACAGGACGATGTTTTGTAATTTTGTCTCTCTTTTTTCTTTTACCCCTTCTGCTTAATTTTCTTATCCCGGCCGGCATGCAGTGAAAATTAATATCGATGGGAGAAACGTGGATCTAGTATATATTACTGCAATAATTTTGACTGAACATCATTTTGATTCCCTCGTTTTGCATGTCTTTATTCAGAGCAAATAGAGATAGCCAAGTCAAAGGCACCTGGGGAGTTGTTGAACTGGGATGACATCCAAAAGATGAGATATTCATGGAACGTAGCCTGTGAAGTGATGAGACTTGCTCCTCCACTCCAAGGAGGTTTCCGCGAAGTCATCAATGACTTTGTCTTCAATGGTTTCTCCATTCCCAAGGGCTGGAAGGTATATGGATATGTTTATCTTTAATTAATTAATTAATTAAGAAAGACAAGTTGGCCGAGAGAAGTTTGACCGTACCTACCCATAATTATTTGCTTAAGACTATAGACAATAGAATTATAGAAGTTAATTAATTAACGTTTGTGCTTAATATTAATTATTCTTGTGCATGCAGTTGTACTGGAGTGCAAACTCAACGCACAAAAGTGCTGCATACTTCCCTGAACCTGAGAAATTTGATCCAACCAGATTTGAAGGTGCTGGACCCGCTCCTTACACGTTCGTTCCATTCGGTGGAGGACCGAGGATGTGCCCTGGAAAGGAATATGCCCGATTGGAAATACTCGTTTTCATGCACAACTTAGTGAGGAGGTTCAGATGGGAAAAGATGATTCCTGATGAGAAAATCGTAGTTAATCCCATGCCCGTGCCAGCAAAGAACCTGCCAGTTCGCCTTTACCCTCACAAAGCTTGAGTGGTGGGGGTACTCAAGAACTCAAAAAAAGTTGAATCATCTTCTTCCTTCGTCACAAGAAAAGCAAGCTACACAGAAGCTGAGCCAACAACGTCCTTATCCTTAATTTGTTCCTTTCTTCTAATTTCTTTCGCTGTTTTCCGGTTTTAAAGCCTCTGTTTTGGTTTCTGTGTTGTGTTTATGGCGTTTACATCAGCCACCATGTGACTTATTCCCCCCACAGATCATGTCAAAGATATAAAGAAATTAAATGTAAAATGAATAAACCATAAATATATATTTTCGAATGCCACTTGGTGTATTGTTCATATATCTTGACTAACTAGTCGTTTTTGGCCGCTTGATGTCCCAAGTTGAGCCAATATATATATTGACTTCTCTTTTGTGAGCCAATAGTTAATTGGTAAGATGGTAATTGATTGTATTTAACTTAATGATTGGGTTGGTTGAAAGAGCGAGCGTTCATTACACCAAACAAGGCACCGGGGAAAGTGGATAAGCGAGTCACGAAAGTTCTGAGACCACGATATTGGACTAGTTTCTGGTATAAACTTGTATTTGTTTGAAGATTTTTAATTACGTGCTAGGAAATCAGAGCTGGTTTGTGGAATGGTAGCTAGCTAGCTACCCACCTGGTTGAAATTAATAAGATGCCTCTCATCTTCAAAACAAAGAAGTTTAAGCTGCAAGCTGCCCAGGGAGGTAAGAGCTGGGAACTTGGGAAAGCGACTATAGATTTGTGAAAGACTAGTTCGGACCCCACCCCCCAAAAAAAAATCTGGAAGACGTCACTGGACCCCCAGCCCCAAACTGATGAATATTAGGTGAGATAAGACGTTAATTTGGCGTTTTCACTTAGCATGTTATTAAATTGACAACCAGTTTCTATTAATCAGCCATTAAAATTAAAGCTCGATCATCTAAATCGATTGACAATATTCTTGCTACTGTCTATTTATTTTCCTAATAAAGTGTTAAAAGTAGTTAATTTTTGGTCATTTCACGGTACTGTTTAATTATTAATTGACACAAAAAATTTGCTAATTATTAACTTCCCTCGTGGGGGTTGTCTGTTGCTTTTGTTTTGTGATGTCGTCTGTTGTCTAGCACTTGTGCTAGCTGTCTGTTGTTTACTGGCCATTGAGCTAGCAGTAATGAACCTTATTGATCCATCATCTTTGATGTGTATAATACAATGAATTACTTACCCAAAAAGGAAAAAAAAAAACCTTCTCATGAGTGGTAAAAGAGTAATTTTCTAAATTGCTTGAAATTCTCATAATAATAACTATAGTACACTCGAATTATTTTTCTCATTTTTATTCCCCTAAAATTAATATTCACGTGTATTTATATATATGGATCTATATGCATTCCTCGACATTAATCCTTGCTTCTAGTAATACTCGATGTTAATCATTGTCTCTATAGAATTTGGGGACTTTGATGATCTTTTTATATAGACTGATTCTCTCTTTTTTTTCTTGGTATATACTGATGATTGGCTCAATAGTATATACCAATGTCACTTTATTTTCCAAACTACTAATTTCGTCTCACAGTGCTGTTGAATTATTCAAATTTATCATTGAAATTGTGACACGTAGTCCATCTTTTACTTATTTCAATTATAGAATTTAATTAAATGACGCACCTAATTCAATGAATTTATATTTGGATAGTAAAGAAATTAGTAGTTTAGATTAAAAAGTGATACGTTCTCTATGGTTTAAAACTCATTATATGTGAACTAAATCAAATACCATCCACTGCAAATTGGCACATTTCGGAGGGAAGCTGAAAAACTGTAGCACACAATTTTCGTCTAGTCTAATTTCCACCTGTTTGGACTGGTCCTACCCCAAGTCTACGAGTAGCTCATTGTCATGATCAAGGGCTTGTTCGGTTTATATGTATTCTCAAGATTTTTTAAATCCTGAGAATACACAAACCGAACATGTTTTTTAACATCACTTAAAAACAACTACTGCACGCATGCCAATAAAATTAACATCACCTAAAAATTCTCAAAATTCTCCATAACCGAACAGCCTCCCAAGTGTTGGTGTATCATGAAATGCACACATGCACAAAATTATTGTGGTCCTCATGTAGTCTTTCATAATCGATCATGTTGAAGTTGAACATGCCCTAGCTTGAAGAAATTCCATTATTCGATTATATGTTTGACAATATTTATCATCAACAAATTCTATCAAGCCCAAAAGGCTGAACTAGTGGTCAAGCGGCTTTGGACCTTACTAATTTACTCCGTCTAAAGTTTAAAGTCTCATGTTTAAAACTCCATAGGTGTTACTATAACTCTTTAACGACATCCTCAAAGCCTTTAATTAACCTGATAATTATCTCATTTATGTACTAAGAGAGAGACTACACAAACGTCAAATTTAGGTAGATAAACTAGCAAGACACCTAGCTAGTTAAAAACAAATTCCACTGATTTTTCACGGAAAAACATGTGAACAAAATTACGTGACAATGAATGTGAAGATAACAAAATTAATTGATTTTTTTTTCAGTTAATGCACTATCTGCCAGATCGCAAATGAATATTACAACGACATGACGTGCCAACTAATATACATTACACAAAGCACAAATTGGATCTCAGTCACGGAAGTGACGTGACACGAACTCCCGTGTCGTTTGGCAAGATGCTGTGAGAGAATCTTCGGTAGAAGTGATGAGCTGCTGCGGGGGAATCAGTCAGGGAAAAAAAGGAACAAGGTGAGGGGAAATAAGAGAGAAAAAGCCAAAGAAAGGATATAGGGATATAGTAGCCAGCTACCAATAATGACATTATTGGATGCTGATATATATTAATACGTGGCCCTTCTCAACTGCACAATTTTATTATTACGGACAATGCCCCCTTGGAAAAAATGCATATGATACAAATAAGAACAATAAGGATCAACAAACTGACCATTCTCACATCGACTTCCGTGGCTGGAAAAAAGATATGGAGTCGTAGGTGCAAAGTAAAAAGTTCATATGAAACTTCCAGGCAGCATAGGCGAGACAGCCACCGAAACTAAACTATACCAACGTTTATGATCAATAGACAATGAGAATGAAACACTCGTGCTGTGATTGGTGTGGAGGGGGATATATTTATCTGCTGATTCATTAATGAACTTAAGATTGATTGACATATAGGACCGGCACCAGCCCAGCCATCTTGCCATCCCTCCCAGGGCGCTTCTTCTTCACCTGTATCAAGAATGGCTGTACATTAGAGACAGACTTGACCCCTGGTAAAACCTATTTCCTATTTCAACAGGGTGGTGAACTAGCAACATGTTCAGAGCAAATACAACCATAAATAGATTCTTCCTGCAAAAATCTGGTTTGTCTTTCCAATTTGACCCCTTAATTAAATACACTTACATAAAACCAGCCGTCCATTTCCTCCTCAATTTCGACCTCTTCACCTGCTGTTAAATTTAACTGCAAAAAAAAAAAGATCATTTCCATGATTGCAGCCAAAGCAGACAACAAGTTTGGCTATCAGAGGAGACATCAATGAATTGGGCTCATCACATGGCAAGAAACTCCAACCAATTGATCGTCAATGGCTTATTAGATAAACCTCTGATTTCAATTGCACAGAAAATCAAAAGAATATAAAAGGTAGTGCATGCTGAAATGCTGGAGACCCGGAACTTGAATCATTTCCCAAAAAATTCATAGTCTAAAAACCAGAATCAATAGGAGCTAACTAACCTCGTCATCTCCCCCTGCAGTAAAGTCATAAAGTGCCGTTCCATACTTTTGATTTCCAGATGAAACTCGCTCCTCTTTTTGGGCCCCAAAACTCTGTGATTCATTCCCAGCTAAGGGGTTCTCAAACGACTCATATGAGTATGATGAAGGCTCTTCTCTAATCTGCTTGGGAGGGAAATTCAAAAAAGAAATAAATAAAAGGGAAAAATGTACGGAGACTTAACAATTTAGGCACATCATACAAAACAAGACTATATATATGTTTTTCTCTTGATAAATTGAAAAAAGGATAGAGAAAAAATTTGTAAGACTAACCGGAGAACCTCGACCCTCATACATCGAGGTGCCACCCACGGATGGATTGCTAAACCTGCTTGCTGCTGGCCTCTCCTGTTAGAGGCACTTGAGTGAGTCACAACTCCAATAACCTTTCATATCAGAAGGATCACGTCAACAAAAAAAAAAAATAGGCTTCTAAATTATGCACAAAATCATTCAGGTGGCAGTCAGGCAGACTTGGGGCTAGAGGATAAAGAGTGGCTTAGTTTCATTATACGCTCAATCCTCTGCTACTATAATTTTTTTGTGTTCATTTCCTTTAATTCTTCACTTTCAATTGGAATAATGTAAAATCAAGGGACTACTATGCACTTTCAAACCTCAAAGCAGAAAACAATTACCTGAAAGAAAGAAAAGAAAAGAAAAGAAACAGAGACCACATAAAATAATGGCATTACTCCTACCGAAGTTTGTGAAGCCCCATACGAGGTGGGCCGGGAGCTGAACAAGGAAGGGTAGCTCACTCCACCAAAGTGGGATGAAATGGAAGATTCGACTGATCCTGTTGACTCCGGTGAAGATGTTCCAGATGATCTAGCATCATCTTCCTGTGATCCAAAAAACAGATTAGGTGTTAAGAGTTTTGTTCTATGAAATTACTGGACATGTACTTATTTCCAAGCTACAAATCTTAGGGTAAGCTTTGGTAGGATTTAGAAAAACTCATACCTCTTGCTCCGAAGGTTCTAAAAGCGTCTTTGCCCACATATCGTCATAACTAACTGAAGGTCTAGAGATGATGTTCTCATCATCAACTTCAGGAGCATCAGCTCCAACACCGGCTAGAAATTCATTAACCTAACACAAAGTAGAAACGACATGATCCTTTTGCTCAAAACATAGATAAGCGAGTGAGTATTGGAAAAGGTATATTACAACAAATATTTAGCAAGAAGATGTCAAACAGTTTGCATCAAAGTCTATAGGCTACTACAATCCACATACCACAAACATGTTCAGATTGTACCTCCTACTCAATAACAAATTTAGGACTGTAGTAATCCTTTACATATAAGTATTATAGCAGACTAAAACGTAGAAGCCCATTCTCAAACCTATGTAAGACAATTTGCATGCCAGGATCAAAAAACAAATACATCCAATAAAATTCAAACAGGAAAAAGTTCTTTTAAGATCCACACCAATCTAGCAAATCTACCAACCATAAAGGTGGAGAAAGATGATTATATATTTACTCACCTCCACAGACATTCGAGCAAAAAGAGAGGTTTTTATGCAATTAAACCCTTAACTTTGGATTTTCACTCCGTTGTTTCATGTAGAAGGCGATTTATCTCTGGCGCATATGACCCTTGATTTTGGGTGTATATTGGTGATATCAATCATAACATGCCAAAGCCCCATCATACATTATCCCCCACTGTGACATGTATGTTGGCGCGTCTGTGTGCGTATTTAAATTACCAGTACCAATGCGCACAACTGTATAAAAGCCGTTTCAAGAGAGGAAGCTAAGAACAGAATGCTCCACTCCAAACACCTAGGCGTCAGGATTTTAACAAGGAAAATCCATATCTTTTTACCAATGATTAATTAGAAATTAGTTAAAGGTGCAAAGGGCCACAAGCTACAACCTGGGAGAATACTGAAGAATCAGTGGAAGCACACAACAATATGAAATACCATGCGGTTCAAATTGCCCAATTTAAGTTGAATGATCAGAAAAATCACATTCTTACCCTGCTCATTGCCGGTGCATTGTTTCCCAACAAGTCATCATCACCAAGGTTTGCTGCCCAAGCATTTACTAGGTAATCATCGAGTGCATCAGGCTCAGCAGCGACCGGTTTAAATTCATAGACAAGGTCAGAAATTCCAGTAGCAACAGCAGGATCACTCAAACCAGTTGATACGCTTATATTGTGCCGTGTGCGATAGATGTCAAGAAGTTTCGCACTGTCATAATATTTCATGAAAGAAGGGGGAGGGATCACTCAAAAAAATTGTATTACACGAAATTACAGTGTTTAAAGGCTGAAGAGAAATAACTTTTTTTTAATAAGCTATACATGATCAAATAATGCACTTGATAAGGTTGGCCCTGATTGATTTTTGTGAACATGGAATATGAGGGCAACCTTTGTGGCTATACGGGCTGAGTTTCCTCATTAAAAAGGAAAGTTGTAAAGTTCAAAACTCTTTCGAATTCTGTTTTTATATAATCTAATACAATACTTAAAAATTAAAACTCACAGCAACTGAAAAAGAATTGGGAGAAGCTAGTTTTACAAAGCTCAGAAAGCGAAGATAGAGATCTAAGGGACCTCATATGTCTACCTCTCGGAGTTATAGGTTTACTTCATCATTATTATCTATTATCTTTCTTCTCCTTCTTGAGACCATGGCATTATAGTTCGTTAAAATTCTCCAATTCCGAGCTTTTTAATTATCTGTTTTAAAACTGACGATCCTGGTTAGGACAAGGAATCCTCTACTACGATCACTATAAGCCCAATGTGTGGGTCATTGGTAGTGGCATAAGGTGGGACCTTGAACACTTGACAGCCACCTAAGAATGAAGATGGCATGCACACATGCGAAGCTGAAGTCCCAAGCCCAAGCTTTTTGGATCATGCATGCTATGATGCTGTGCAAGCCCTAAGTGTGGCCTCAAGCATGCCATATCATGCGCATGGATATGTTCTGCACATGCAGGCGTGCTGCACTGCATGCCCAGGCATGCCCCACTCTGCACGTGGGCATGCTTTGTTACATGCACAATCAGACCATGCCGACAAGCAGGCAGGCCAGGGGTAAGCTGTGCCATGTGTGATGTGGGTGTGTTGTACATGCAGGAAAATCCCATGCTGTATGCCTGGACATGCCATAGTGCGCGCACAGGCAGGCTGCATTGCAAGCAAAGAGCCAGGCCACGCTGACACTCAGGCATCTGTGGGTGATATGTACTAGGGGGTGATGTGGGCACATTGTGCTAGTCAATTGGGCACGCAGCAATGTGGGTGGCGCTGTGGGATGCTAACATAAGTGGTAGGCTGTATGCTGAGTTGTGTGACGATTCTATGTGCAGGCAAATGTGGGTGAGCTGTACTAGGGGGTGATGTGGGAACGTTGTGCTGGGTAATTGGGCACGCAGCGATGTGGGTGGCATTGTGGGATGCTAAAATAAGTGGTAAGCTGTATGCTGTGTTGGCGAATGAAAAATCTGGACGAACAACCGAGGAACCCAGAGGTGTCGCCGCTTTACTCTCAGAACGCAAAAACGATACGGCCTCACAGAAGACACGAGACAGCAGCTGCCACCCAGAACCGTTTCTGCCCTCCGGCACCATCACCACCCCCACCTTTCTGCCCCCTCCATACTCTACGACAGCAACATACCGACCTCCCTTATTCGAACATCTTTGAGCCAGAAAACTGTGTCGGGACTCATTGAACTTGGAGGCAAAATCAACAGCAGGAGAGGCTTCCATCAACTTGTCGAGCATGTTAACCATCCACACCACCCCGAACTTCCCCATACGGATCGAGGTTGCAAAGTTATGGCTCCATTCTGCAAACTGAACATCACCCTTCCCTCCGATCTTCACTTGAAATTCCTTAGACTCGATTCGGAAAGATCGAATAAAAGACAACATCACAAACGCTAACAATCACTTGGATGCAGATAAGCACTCGGGATACTTAATCAAATTTTCTTTGCGAACATTACACTCATTATAGTTATGTACCACTGGAAATGAGAAACTAAAACACACGATCAATCACCCAGCCCAAGCATCCCGCAGGGGAGAGAGGGGAGAGGAGAGAACTTTGTCGGAAATTTTCTTTTCGGTCCTGAGTGAATTTCTATTGCAAGAATTACATCAGAAATCTAAAATGATGATGCTGTTTGACATTATAAACCATTTGGGAAGTGATAAACCTTGCTGCAATAGCAAAGTAAAGGATATTGTCATCAACCAGATTTTTACCAAACATATGTGAGCCGGGCATGTTGTGCAAGTTGGACATCCACAAAGCTTACGATCATGTGAATTGGGATTTTTTGATGTACCTTCTTACGAGATGTGGGTTTGGAGCTAAGTGGTGCCAGTGGATCTACTTTTGTATCTCTTCGGTTAAGTTTTCAGTTCTTGTGAACGGCTCTCCTGAGGGATTTTTCGGTAGCTCTCGTGGTTTAAGGCAGGGTGACCCCTTATCTCCTTTGTTGTTTGTCATTGTTATGGAGGCATTGTCTCGTATGATGGCTCGGATGGTTTCGGTGGGTGCCCTTCAGGGCTTCAGCGCCTCTGGGGTGAATAGGGAAGGGGTTTGTGTTTCCCATTTGCTGTTCGCTGATGATACGTTGATTTTCTGTGGGGCTGATGTACATCAGTTTCGCAGTCTCCGATGCATGCTTCTTTGTTTTGAGGCAGTTTCTGGCTTGAAGGTTAATTTAGCTAAGTCAGAGGTGATTCCAGTTGGCCAAGTCAGTTGTGTGACGGAGTTGGCTTCCATTTTAGGGTGCAAGGTCTCTAATTTACCTATGACGTATTTGGGTCTTCCGGTGGAAGCTCGTTATAAGAGTGTCCATATTTGGGATGAGATCTTGGAAAGGATGGAGAGACGGTTGGCTGGGTGGAAGCGTGTGTACTTATCTAAGGGAGGGCGTGTTACTTTGATTAAGTCTACGCTTTCGTGCCTTCCTACGTATTTTCTCTCTCTTTCCCATCCCGCATAAGGTTGCATCTAGAATAGAGAAGCTGCAAAGAGATTTCTTGTGGGGTAGTGATGGTGAGGTTCACAAATTTCATCTTCTTAATTGGAAGGTCGTTTGTTCTCCTATGGATTGCGGTGGTTTGGGCATTAGAAGTCTCTCCGCGTTTAATAAAGCTTTGTTGGGTAAATGGTTATGGAGGTTTGCAACTGAGAGCGACAGTATGTGGCGGAATGTTATTATGGAGAAGTACGGGGCCATTGAGGGGGAGTGGTGCTCTTTACCTCCTCATGGGTCTTATGGGGTTACTCTCTGGAAGCATATTAGTAAGGGTTGGGAGACTTTCAGACTGCATACTCGGATGGCGGTGGGGAATGGGCAAAGGACGAGGTTTTGGCATGATGTGTGGTGTGGGGATCGTCCGTTGAGGTGCTCTTTTCCTACAGTGTTCTCCCTTTCTTTGGATCCGGATGGCATGGTGGTGGATTGCATGGATTCTGTTGGGAACACGGTTGGTTGGAATGTTCAGTTCTTACGACATGCAAATGATTGGGAGTTGGAAGAATTTTCGTCTTTTTTCTCTACCCTTTATGCGTCTCAGTTGCATCGAGGAGATGAGGACAAATTATGTTGGGTGGGTAGCAAGGATGGGAGTTTTTCTGTTAAATCTTTCTATGCTTTGCTTGATGGCGGTAGAGCTGCGTCCTTCCCTTGGCGTCAAATCTGGGATTCTAAAGTTCCCTCCAGAGTCTCCTTCTTTGTATGGGAGGCCACGCATGGTAGAATTTTGACTTCTGATAACTTGAGGCGTCGTGGGCTTTATGTGCTCGATTGGTGTTACTTATGTAACAGGGATGGCGAGTCGATTAACCATGTTTTACTCCATTGTCCGGTTGCGAGAGGATTGTGGCAGCATGTTTTCTACTTGCTCAATCTTCATTGGGTCATGCCGGAGCGGGTTGGGGATGTTTTGATTTGTTGGGGGAGAAAGCTTAAGGATCCTTTCGCTAAGGCTATTTGGAGGATGATTACTCCGTGTATATGGTGGAGCCTTTGGAAGGAGAGGAATAGGCTGTGTTTCGAGGGTTCTGCGTTGTCCATTGTCCGGTTGAAGGGGGATTTCATGCTTAGTTTGTTTCTTTGGGCTAATGCGTTGTTGAGGGGCCCTTTTGTTGATTTTCAGGACTTCTTTAGCTTTTTTGTTTGTATGTTGTAATTTTTCAGTACAATCTTTGTACTGATGTCTCTCTTTTTCGTTAATAAAACTTCTTACTTATCAAAAAAAAAAAAAAAGCTGTATGCTGTGTTGTGTGATGATTCTATGTGCATGGGGAGCGTAGGCACGAGAGCAGTGCACTAAATGTAGAGAGTGGCATTGCCACAGACCAAGGATGCAGAAACAACCAACTGTCGAAAAAACAT
Source organism: Myrica gale (assembly GCA_963930655.1). Classification (NCBI taxonomy): domain Eukaryota; kingdom Viridiplantae; phylum Streptophyta; class Magnoliopsida; order Fagales; family Myricaceae; genus Myrica; species Myrica gale. The sequence goes on from OZ005616.1 coordinate 21,942,622, forward strand.
ATTCATGGTCAGACACTTTATGAGAGACAGAACAGTGAGCTTAGGGGAAAGAAAAGCTGTCGTACGTGAGCATCAGTAAGCCTTGGTGACTTTTTTATTAGGACAAAAGTCTTATTCATCATTTGCCAAGCGCTAATTTGTGTATAAATGTTTGGATTTTCCAATAACCTGGTATGTGTATTGTGTGCCCGTTATTGACTAAATGTGAGTGCATTTGTTGACATCGCAAGGCAGAAAAATTTGTTGGACAGGTGGGCTGTGACAACTGCATATGGGACTCCAACTTCACTCTATAATCTCCCAATATGGTTCGTGGAAAGCACATACTTCAAGTTTCACTCACATTCTACTCATGATTATCTAGCCTTTTCTCCTCCAACCTGACTTTTGAAGAACCAACTGACGGCAAAGCCAAAACTTCATAAGAGCACAATAAGAGTGGTACTGAACAAAATATGGACACGCAAGGTACTGGTCCCAGCATACACAATAAATACGATTCCTTTGGATTTCTTTTGATATGACTTCCAAATTCTACCAGTCAGATCTTCACAGATCACACTTCTGTACTCTTCTTGCTAACCTAAAACCTCTTCGATACTATAGGAAAAAGACTAAAGTCCTGCTCATGTAAGGTTGTAGCTGAGCACTAGTTTTGCAAATACAGTAATATTATCACCAATCTATTCAAATGCATGCTGAGGATAAACATTGTACCTTATTGGTCCCAAAGGTAGATATTTTGCTCTTGGGACAAAACAAAATAACGAAACAAGATCCAGCAACCTCTCATGGGTTTCATATAGCTTCTTGAGTTCTTCGTCTGCCCATTCTTTCTTGGAATTGTCATGATTCCTTATTTCCCTGTTAATCCATTGAGGGAATTCTATGAGTGTCTATAGAAGGAACGAAATATTTTAAATAGACAACACAGATGAAAGAAACTCATTAAAACAAAAAGAACAAGGCAAAAATTTGAGCTCTTACTTGATCAAATCATCTTGTGCTCTGTACATTTCATCAAGCACCTTGATCATAGGACTCATTAGAACTCCAAGGCCAGTGCCACTAGCTCCTTGATCTTCCCCATTACTGAGATGCATCTCTGACAATTGAGACTGCAACCCACCGTGTGCTAAAGTGTGTAAGAATTCATAGATCTGTAGCCTAAAAGGCTCACCAGACCTGATTGCAATGGTGGTAAGAGCTTGAGCAGCAGTGATTCGAATCTGCCAAGTTACCATATAACCAGTCCACATAAGAAAAAAGATAAATAGCAGTAAATTTTACCTTCTCAAGTAATAATTTCTTGGTAACAAGTATGGTACTCCAGTTAGGACAATTAACCTCTTAAATTACAGTTCGTGGGAGATCAGTACAAATATGGGGCTAGTCATGTTTGTCAAAAAAATAAAAGCCAAAAGATAGTGGTATACGTACTGACTTTTCATTCCAATTTATGAGAAGTAATGAAAAGCAAGACCTAAGGGCAAACTAATCAACAAGAGCCATGTTACATGCTTGAACAAACTCATTTATGTAGCACCTAAATTAGTGTGAGCCAGATTGATTCTGTAAAAGCAATTACCATTCCAATGATCATCATGTAGCATTAGAACTATCAACATTTGAATGGGTGAGCCCACACAAGAAGGGTTACTGCACTAACGATGATTAGAAAGCCCAATTGCCATCCACATGATTAGAGTACCCAATTGCCAGCCTAACATAAATGCAGTATACAAAAAACATTGGACAACAACTCAGTTGGGAATTTATACCTCCCAGCTACCACTAAAAGCACACCTCTGAAGCCGAGTCAATGCACCAGCTAGAGTAGGGTTACGCGAACTGGCAGCAGCAACCATTTTATCTGCATCTAACATCATCAATGCAGTACCGGGTGGTGTTGCAGATTCCCAAGCATATTCAGAAGCAGCATAATTTGCATTTTCTCCAAGAAACCATACCTGCATGTGTCTTAACATAGTAAGAATAATATCCCAAGGAGTATAGGATAGAAACAGATGAAGCAGAATCAAGAGTTTATTGTTCACATAAGATGCTTACTGCTGCTTGTACTAGCCTCTGTAATGCCAGAGCAGACTTTGGATCTGATGCAGAGACACTGTCCACTGATGTAAGCCCCAACATTGACCCAGGTTGTGGTGGTGGTAGATCAAGAACTATGGTGACTGCCTCCAAAGCTGTGTGTTTTCCATCAGGACCAGCTCCAACAAGGCATGTCTGGAGACAGAATGATAAAGCACATGAGCCTTGCGTCTGGGTAATTTCAGAGCAACTACAACTGAAGTTAGATTGGACAAAATCGAAGATTTACTTTGCAACACATACACACCGTATGGGGGTCGAGTCCTATACCATTTTGAAGGTCAAGTCAAAAGGAATTTTTAGGTTGAACGATTTAAGGTTGTTGATTATTTTATAGGGTATGGTTAGTTTCGTAAAGAGGAAGATCTATAATAATGCAACTCCCATGAATTAAAAGTTACAGTGCAATTGGGTCAAGGCTAGAACTTTTAGAAGATTTCCAAGTGTGACAGGGTTTATTTTCTTTAAACCTACGTTAGCCCTTTATTGGATTTAATCAGCTCTCAAATTTACTCGTTTAGGGGTAAAATTAGGAGTCATTGTCCAAGTAGGTTAAGTGGGAATCAATGCAACCTTGTGCCCAAAGAATTCAAATAGTTGATAATATAATTTTGAGCGATTTGACAATCGATACAGAAGAGCTTGGAGTGTTACCGATGCTCTCTCTCTCTCTCCTTTCATGCACATGGAAAGATTACCTACATCAGTCCCAACAAAGTCCCAGTGCTTTTTTTTTGGGGGGGGTGTGTTTGGGGTTATCAGACAGCTCTAACGTAATCCTTTAAAGGCATCAGACCAAGTTATTTCAGACCCACGCTTTCTTTCTTTTGAATGACCGTAAAACCAATTTCGCTTATATATACAGCTGCTTCATGCTGGCTCACCACTGAGAATTTATTTACAGCCATGGTATGTGCAGGGAAAAGATCAGAGTTTGAAGAACCAACTATATAAACATCCAAAATTCTGCAGTGGAAAAGTTCCTCTTGTATTTGCTGTTCTAAAAGTTATGCCCTATTCTACTGCTTGGAAGTGAAGAAGGCTACTCATTCAGAGGGCTTGCATATAATGATATAATTGCTGCACACCTTATGTTATCTACAACACAGTGCATTTGAATCTTTGAATTATGATAAAAACGAAAAATCAAAAGGTGACCAAATTGCTGCACACCTTATGTTATCTATAACACTGCGTTTGAATCTTTGATTAATGATAAAAACGAAAAAATCAAAGGTGAAAAATTACTGCACACCTTGTGTTATCTACAACACTGTGTTTTGAATCTTTGATAAAGAATTGTACGTGTTCAGCCTATGAAATTCAGAAAGTGGTAGCACCTGAGGCAGGCTTCTAGTGTTGGTGGGTCAAAGAAGCATGGGCTTTCTTATCATCTACATCTATGAAGTTGTTTTAGACTCAATTTTGGCTGCACCAAAAAGTAAATGCATGATCCAACTGTTTAAAGGTTTTCAAGAAAAAGGTTTTCAATTACCAAGAACAACCGTAGGTAGCGTCATTCAAATCTTTCATCGACATTTTTTTGCATCCGATAAGAGGTCAAATTCCCTCAAGACACAAAACCAAAGGCGAAAAGGCATAGCAAGGGACAATATTATTATCAGTCAAGATTTCATGAAAATCATACCTTCCATAGAAGTTGTAACACATCAGCATCGATCTTCCCAGGAACTTTCGTAGCAAACACCCTCGCAATTTCAAGAAGAGTGACAGCCATATCTGGAGTTGCCTAATGAAGCAATGGAGAAATCAATGAGGAAATGAAATAATTTTTATTGTGGTATCGAGTACGCAACATAGAAGAAACTAAACACTCTTCGGAAGCGATTGATTGTACAACAGAAGAAAGTACCAATCAGATTCTAAGGCTAGTGCTGCTCTATTTATATCTTTGACTTGTCACAAGTTTCTACCCCTTCACTACATGTGTAATATCAGACAACTTCATCAAAAATAAAACTAGGGCCTGTCTTTTGCATGGTCAAACCAATCAGAGAATATACACCGAGAAGAATCCAAAATGGGGCGGTAAAGCTTTTTGCTAACGGAAAAAATGCAATCAATGCCACTTCTTTAACAAATCTTCCATGAGAAGTGGATGAATATAACTGAAGACCTAATCCTAGCATTCCTTTTGCAATAGACCAGAAGTAAATAAAGCACTGCATTTTAGTGAGAAATCGTATCTGACCAGTTGAGTGCCAACAAAGCCCAACGCCGCAAAGAGAGAGAGAATTGAAGACTTTAAGGTACTTCAAACAAGATTTGCAAGGGAGAAGACTTCTACGCCACTCTTTAAATTAAATATGTAAAATTAGTAAAGGCAATCCTATAATCTTGGTTATTGTGATTAAACTTAATTATAATATGAGGAAAAGAACAACCTTGTAGCATTTCCAATCCGCACTAGGGAAAAAGATGAAGTTCAATTTTATGAAAGATAAAATTGTAGAAGAATGGCTTCGCTTAAGATGGTAAATATGATTCATATCCCTTACATACCTTAAAACGAGCATGCAGCGTAAGTAAAATATCATTCAATACTGTTGCTGGCCAAGCTGGATCCGAAAGCTCAGATGCAATTATTGATTCTAGTTCGTCAAATGACTCATGTGGACTTTGCATCCAGATCAATGCCTTGATTACCATTGCTCTAACATAAACACATTCGCATGCTACAGTTGTACGCACTACTTCCATTAATGAAGCTAATAAGCCTGCAATTGTTTCCTTGCCACCTGTTACATTAGATACAGAAGAAGCTTTTCGGGTACCTGCAAGAGAGAGAGAGTGTGCAATCAGATAATTATCTATATAGCCCAATCAAGCCCATGAAAGAGTTATTCAAATAGAGTTACTAAAAAAAATTAAATGTAGCATATAGATCAAACTTCATCATCAAAATTAGTTTATTAACATAATGCCACATCTGTTGGAACACACCATCTACAAAAATGGATGCTGTTATAGAACTGATTTTTCTTCTCTTCCGTAGTTATAACAACAATGATGAAACACAAAGACAGTAGAGGAAAGAAACATTCAAGATCAAAGGAAAGGAACATTGGACTGTTTTAGTTATTGAATGTGATAGTTCAATGGACATTCAAGCTGTCGTTGGGCCAAGGCCCACTGGCTACATAGCATTAAGTCGGCATAGATTTGACTACTAAATGGGTCGGGTCAACAACTTGGTGAACTGGCCCTTTTTTTTTTTATAAGGAAAGCTTTATTGAAAGAAAAAGGAAAACGGAACAGTACAAAGACTGTACTGAACCGACTACAACAAGCAAGCTAGGAAACTAATAAAATCACTGACAAAAGGGGAACCCATCACCCCCATTAACCCACAGAAACAAGGTCTGCAACATTTTTCCCTTCAAACACTCTAAGGACAGCCCCAAATGGCATCGCCCGAGGCACCGCCACCACCGGCAAGGAGGACTGGACAGCTCCCGTGCACCGTGTCGACAGACACAACCTCAGTAACAGGCCTCGGGTGAGCCTGCCCACCCCCCTCACTTGGACCCTTCGCATGGAGAAGCCATTGTGGCTGGCCCGAAACTGCCACAAAGTCTGTAAGAACAGGGCCCAGCCCATCCACTATCCCCAGATCCTGCGTGGTGAATTTCTCCTTCCAAACCCAGGCAGCCTTAACGACCGGGCCTGAAGATGCAACTCCTAGCCCAACATCCAGCCCCAAAAGATCTAATAAAGCGACTATTTCGTCTCTGATCCCCATCAATTTACTTCTCCAAAAAGCCACGTCAACCACTTTTCCTTCAGCCGACTTTGCATTAAATGGCAGCTTCTTGGAAAAAGTTCCTTCACCTCAGAGTCGCATGCGCAGAAGCATGCAACAGTTCCTTCACCTCCACGCCACCTCCTGCCTCTCCGCTCCCTTCTCGGCCAAACGTCTACCGCCAGAGCTCTCCCCCGTCGACCCTCTCTTAGCAGCCTCAACGAAGGAGACCTCCTTACGGACTCTAGAATCAGAAGCGCCTCCTCTACCACTTTTGAGTTGCCCAAAGTGAGACACCGCCTCCTAAAACGCAGCGGCCAAATTTTTCCAGCTAGACCCCCCTTTGCCTTCCGGGATAATCACTACCCCTTTTCTTTGTCCCCCTCCAAACTCCGCTATAGCAACATATCTCCCAGCCTTGTTGCTACATCTCTGTGCCAAAAGGCCCGAGAAGCTTCGTTAAATTTAACGACAAACTCCTTATTGACATCCACTAGCAATCTGCTGGCCATATTCACCATCCACACAGCTCCAAACCTTCCAAGGAAGATAGAACTCAGAGCCTTCCAACTCCATTCCGACAGTTTCACAACGCCATTGCCTAAAACAGTAACCTGAAACTCCTTTGCTTCAACACAGAATCTACGAGAGAGAGACATCGTACACACTGATCTAAACCAATCTCACCACCACATAACTGACATCACCAAAAAAAAATCTCACAGATGACATGAGAGAAGCACCCATGCACTACTTCTAAACAACTGCAAGGCAACTCCATAAAGCCTCTGCATTGTCAGAACTCGTATGAGCATCTGATTCTGAAATGGCCTGTTTACTGGCCCATTTAAGAAGTTGGTGCATGCTTTCTCATGTGACTGATTACAGAGAACATAAAGTGTACATGGAAAGAGGCACCCAAAAAGTCAATACTCCAATGCACACCAAGTTACCAGCACAGTTAGAGAATAGTACACTCCCGTAAAGAGATATCCTCTAAGAACGACAAGCATGTATTCTAATGAAACTAATCTTGATACTGAAAACTTAATCAGAAACATATTTTGAATCTTCGTAACAGTAAATAGCAGACTACAGAAAGAACACCACAAACTATGAATCTTCATCTCATTTATCATTAACAAACTGATGCCAGATATTATGTCTCAACTGTTCCAATCTATTGCTGCATATAATTTTCAACAAGTATCCATAATATCTGACACCAAACTAAATATGAGTCTCAATTGCAGATAGCATAAACAAATGCATAAAAATACGTGAACTTGATGCAAATGATGTCATGAACCATGGAAAATACTAATCTTGCCAAATTCATACATTTGACTTGTAGTGTTTGCACACTAAAATTTTAGCCATTCCAAAATTTTGGTAAAGAAAATAATAATAAAATGACTGTAAAATAATCATTCTTTCCCCATTAAATCATCTCTTACATTACAATAAACATAAAAAAATTCACTCAAATCATATCTCTCTCCACTTTTCACCTATTCCCACAAACCATAATTTTGGTCATTACACCACCTATCAGCTTTCCCTTTTCTCTTGCAGTATTTTGTCCGCCTCCATGACATTTTTTCTTCATCACTTCTATATAGATTAAGGACATCAGACTACTCAGTCATTCGAACTAACTTCCTTATGGAAGCCAACCAATAGGAAGCATAAACCAAGTAATCCATACAAAACCAGCCTAAAAACATTTCCAAGGATAAACTATTGCTAAACAACCTAAAACCATATACAACGCTCCAGTTTGGCAATCAGCATCCATTAAGATGTCATATAAGTAATTTCTATGAAAGAATTTGACTGAAAAGCAAATGATAAAAATATACTTTCAGGTTGCAAGTTTTCATTAGCATCAGAATCGTGTGAGTCAACAGCATCAGCAAATGTATTAACATGAGCTCCTTCATCAATATCCTGTAAGCCTAGAGCGAAGGCAGCAGCCCGACTTTTCCCCATCTCCTGCACAACTCTTGCTGCTGCATGTAGTACTGGCCTAGAGAAACTACGAAAAGAACTCTCCAGCCTGAATGGAAGCAGTATCCAAAAGTTAGATGAACTCCAAGATTCAAAAATCCATGCGCATAAAAGACAGCCACTGACAAACTATTTAACCAGATTTGAGAACTTCCCATAATCCACCTCCTGCAGAACTTGACATCATTTATTTTCTTTTCTTTTTGATAACGTGGAAATCCCCCAAAGCCGGACCCGTTTGGCCCAACCCTGAAGTACAAACCACCGCCCACTGGACCGACCCCACAACCCAGAGAGCAGATAAGTCAAGAACTTCACATCGTTTCTAATACAACAGAAAGAGAGATGTTTCTACCTTCTCATTACGAGTTTAATAAGGGGTTGTGGACGTCTTGTCTTTTGAGTTTTATCTTTGGAAGCTTCCTTCGATGACATAGATGGTGCTTCTGGCAACTTAAGAATCTCCCTGGTTAAGCGGTACCACCCAGCAGCTCTCTCTTCAGTCCTATATCATGTGAATGTAAGGAGAACATGTAAAAGTAAACCACTAAAGCAGTTCCAGGAAAAAAACTGCTGCCCTACAGTTATAACCCTGTGAAAGAGGAAAAATATGATACAATAGAGGCTCGTAGAAAAATGTTTTCAGGTAGCAAAACAAACCTCTCTGTGTTATCACTCTTTCCCAATACACAAAAGATTGCCTCAAAACAGACTCTCTCACTAGGATCAAGGAGGAGTTGATATAGCACCGAGTTGAACTGAGATCTAATATCGGGCCTCTCTGTACACAGTATTCCAATAAACCATATCAACAAATCAAATGCCAGAATATAAATCGCAATTTACGAATTTTCCATTATTACCGTCTAGTGCTCGAGCTCTTGATAGCGTATAGCACAACCTGGCTAGTGAAACTCTAGCAAGAACATCATGCAAATGGAGAACATCCTGCAAAGCACCTGCTTCATAGAACTAAACATGGTAAGGATGTAAAATAAGATTGGACCAGAAACAACAAACCTCCAGGAAGAAGCAACAAAACAAAAGTAACATTGTTCGGCAAAACAGAGATTTTCTCAGTCGCATAGTCCACCTCAGACTTTCAAAAGTAGTATGCAACACATCTTAGAATAGACTATGCCTCCAGCAGAAGAACAAATTCATTGACGCATCAACTTGTATCAATACAACGAATAAGATAATAATAATAAATTACAATACAGTATACTCTGATGAATGCGCCATACCTCTGATAAGATAAAGATAAAGAGCAAAAAGTCATTTTCCAAATTGTCAATACAACTACTAATAAGATAAAGGAAGCACAAGTGAAAAATACTCTCTGATGAATGTGCCATACCTCTTATCAAAAAAAAAAAAGAATGCGCCATACTTATATGGAAGAGCCGAAGAGACAATGCGGAAAACAAGAGCTAGATATTGATCAAAGAGTTTCTTCTTTGCAATCATGGCACTCAAGAAATTTGAACAATGGAACCAATATGCGTGGACCTCAAACTAGGTACAAGCCTCTAAGTTAGTATCATGTTTGCTTTTGATTTATATTATGTGGATTCAAAACCCAGAAGCTTCAAAGATAATAATAACTACAATACAGTATACTTCTATGAAACTCCAAACAAAAAAAGCTATACAGAGTGAGGAGGGTAGAAGGGGAAGGAAGCCAAGATACAGGGAAGATTGGGAAGAATACCTCCAGGTTCTGCAAGCCTTCCTGCAGAAAGATTATAACAAGACTGTGTCAGAACACATTATAACAAACAAACTTCCATTCCAATGCCACCATGGAAATTTAAATGCAACAAATGCTGTGATAAATAGAGAGACCGTGCGAGTAGAATAAAGTAACCTAAGGCCATCGCAACTGCATAAGGATCTCTTGTAGCTAACTCGGATAGTATTTCCAACGCATGCCTCACGGCAACAGGATCAGCAAATGAAACCCTGTAGTCAATATAAAGCCACCTTGTTATTGACAACAGAAAACAAAACAAAGGAGCAACTGTTGAATGATACCAGAACAACAATGAGGTAAGTTGAAAAGTAAAAGCAGCACAAGAGGCATAACGAAGACATCTGAACACAGGCTTGCAACTGTAACAAACAAAAGCACATCGAGCAGCGAACATATTAAGCATGAAAGGTAATAAGCGAGCAAAAACATATAGCAGTATCAGACAGAAAAAATGAGGATTTCCAAACTTTGATTAAAAGTCTCATAAAAAAGTTACAAATATAATTACTTACCTGGTGCATCACACAACTCAAATTCAGTCAAATAGAAGGAAGGCTGAGAAGGCTTAGTAAAAGGAGAACAGTCATGAATGAATTAACAAGTCTCTAAATAAAAGTGGTCTCAGTGGAAGATGTCTAGGCCCAATTAAACAGGCATCATATGAATTTAAAACTTTTTTTGTTAACAAGTACTAGAATTTTATATGATGTAACAACATCAAAGAATGGTTTGAATTTTATCTTTATCCGGGGTTTTATTTCCTAATTCTGTTAATGAAAGAGAACATGAAAAACAAGTGCAAATATGAAGAGATGAGAAAAGGCAGGGAAACCTACATTGTATAACATCCAGAATATAGAGCATGAAAGAAATCTAGAAAAGAGCTGCCAGTCACCATTAAAAACAGAGAAAGAGCTACTTCAAGTATCCTAGCATAAACTTGCAACAGGAAACACCACTTCAAAAATAATGCGAAAAACGTAAGGCCAAAATTTCTTAGCTACTAGACAGTGTGTTAGTATAGATTCCTCTGTTACCCCATCAATTATTTCCACATACAAACCAGAAAAACAAAATGTTTGTTCCTCTTCTGTGCACGTTAATATGTTTCTTCTCAACGCCCCAATTATTTTGAATAAGTTAAACTTTATTAAAGAAGGGTGCTTAGCATTCTGAACTTTGCTTCGGTAATGCCCAGGAGGGTGGTTGAAGTGTTGAAGGAGGAAGTTTGAGCATCCAATTGCATTGGTCATTTGGAAGATGATTCCTTCTTGTATTTGGTGGAGTTTGTGGGGGGGAAGGAATGGTAGATGCTTTGAGGACAGGGCTTTGTCTTTGGAGCGTTTGAGGGGCTTTACGTTGCAAACTTTGTTTCTTTGGGCTAATTCGGTTTTAGGGTGTCCTTTTTCGGATTATCCAGATTTCCTTAGTTTTTTAGCTTGTATGGTTTAACTTGTTTGGTTTTGATGTTTCAGTATAGTCTCAACACCCCAATTATAGCCAGTTCTAACCATAAATTATTCTTCTAACCTAACCTCCTTTGAAAGAACCATTAAATATGATTTTCTTCTAGACCTGGCTAATTACCCAAAAAATAAGATCTAAGAAACTTTCTAATTCGCTGCTACCCAGAACAATGGAAACCCCAAGTCCCATAATTCTGAGACTCTAGCCACCAAGCTTTGGTCTACAAACCATAAAAGTTTCCCATAGCATATCTGTTACACCCTTTGAAACATTAATAACATAAAAGTTACCACAAGCATCTCCAAAACTATCAAACATCACAAGATCTATTCATAAATAGCAATGTGACTCGGCACTACAGATCAGCTTGCCAACTGGCAGTGAGGGGATGGATCAGATTTTAGTGATGGAACTTACGAAGAAGCAGATATTATGATGATAGAAATGTTGCAACATGTTACGCGCACAAATGAACCTTTGAAAACGCTTTTAAAAATCAGCATCAACACCTAGATCAGAGCATCACATAGTTGCTTGACATATGTGCTTTGACAATTTTCAGTAACTTGTACAATAAGCCAACTTTTGAAGAAAAATTAGGCTTCACTAATCTGTGCTACTATAGTACAACCGAATTTAGAAACCAAGGAGACAGTAAAGACATGTCTCCACAGTTAAGACACTTTGATGATTGAAAACAATCATAAGCATATTCAAAAAATAATAATTATTAATAATAACAATAAAAAAATCAACAACAACAACAACGAATTGGCTATGAAAGTAAAAATAAAGCAGAAAATGATGAAAATAACTTGATCATTCTGTTTCAAAAGCAAAATTAAGAACTAGTTGATACATGCAGACAGCATGACGACATCAATCATAATGATGTTCCAGGCAACAATTCAATGCTATCTATAAGTCCAGAATGAAGAACTCACCCCTGGGCAGCACGATGCAGAAATGCCGGATTTCCTGGATCCAGAGGAAGTCTTCTCAAAACACTTAGTGCAGCATATTGCAAATTACTCCGAATGACAGACTAAGAATCAGTAAATAAAAAATGCTAAGAAATTTAAGACAACCAGTAATTAAAATCAAAAAGTGAGCAGATAAAGACTATCATATGAAAGTAAGGTCATGTTTGCGAAAGGGAAAATTTCGCCATGCCAAACATAATCAACTGGAAATTTTTAAGTTTCAGTTTTCACAACAAATTATGGAACCACGATAATTTTCTTTCTATTTCTTTTTTAATTTCGAAATTTGAAAAAAAAAATAATAAAAAAAACCAAAATCATCTCTCTCCATAAAAATTTCAATCAAATCATCTCTCTCTCTTCACTTTTTCACCAACTCACATAAAAATCTAAATTTTTCAACATCTACCAAACATACTTCAAAATTTTCACTACTTTTTCACAAAATCCAAAAAAAAACTCCAATCTACCACAATTTTGACAGCACCACCAAAATTTTCTGAAATTTTCTGAAGGCATACATGACCCAAGTATATGGAAGAAACAGAAAGCAAAAGTTTCTGATGCACCTGTTCGCCTCTCCACTTGGTAAGACAGTCAAAGATACATAGTAACGACTCAAGGAACTATTAGCCCATCTACACTTTGACTTTAAAAGGACTAGTCAAAGTTACTTTCGAAACTCCTCTTTTTTTTTTGATAAGCAAGAATTTTATTGATATGTGAAAACAGTACAAGGGGCTATACCGACATCATGTATTCAAACAAGCAAGAAAACTAAGGAAATCCTGAAAATCAACAAACGGGGCACCCTAACATAGCATCAGCCCCACAAAAGAGAGTAAACATAAAAAAGTCATGTAACACCGGTAAAGGCAAAGAACCATCCTCAAAACAGCGGTTATTACGTCCCTCCATAAGCACCACCAAACACATGCCGGAATCATCCTCCAAATAGCCTTAGCAAAGGGATTGGAAAACTTCCTCTCCCAACTCCAAAGCACATCCACCATCTTTTTCGGCATAACCCAAGGAAAATTCACAATAGAGAGAACATGAGTCCAAAGCCCTCGCGCCACCGGACAGTGAAGAAGCAAGTGGTTAACTGATTCCCCGTCACTACGACAGAGATAGCACCAGTCAGCAATGTACACTCTTCGTCGACGCAAATTATTAGTAGTGAGAATTCTCTCATACATAGCCTCCCAAACAAAGAAGGAAACCCTCATGGGGCACTTCGACCTCCCTTTCATGTAGTCTCAAGCATAACCAGAAACACAACATCGAATAGACAAACTCCATGCGATGAAAATGGTCTGTGCTAGGAATCTGACGTTAATATAGTTCCTTTTTTGCTGCCAAGAGACCATGATAGTCACTGTGGCACAAGAAACATGCAATGCAATGATATGATAAGGTATAAAGCAAAACAAGGAATTATGATGAATTCTAATTTACCTCCATATCACCACCTTTAGTCCCAAACATGCCTTTCTTACGTTTTTGTGGGCCATCAGCTACCTGCCAATCAATACAAACGTTAAAAACAAGAAAGCTTTAGTTGGGTGACCTCGATGCTTGGTTCCCCTTTTCTAGATTTTGTTGATTTCCTTAGTTTTCTAGCTTGTTTGGAGTAGTGATGACGGTATAGTCTTTTGTACTGTTTCTAATGAGATTGGCTTATTCATGAAAGAAAAAAAAACAAGAAAGCTGTTTTAAGTATCATTTCATCGAACTCCGAGAACAAAATGGACAAATGAATATGTCACAGGGAAAAAAACAAAAAAAAAATTAACAGCAACAGCAATAAGCACTTTATGAAAAGAAACACAGTACAAACGTATCGTCTTTGTCAAAGATGAGAGTACTGAGATTTCCCACATAATTATGGGCTCCAAGAATATAATGCCAATTCATTATAATGTAGAACGTTACGGCAGTCCATAAATAAGTGACCAATTGTCATCTGGTTTCTTTCTTCACATCTCATCTAAAGACACGATGGAGGTTTTATAGAACTAACATTACATCTACTCTTTCTTCCCCCCAGTGGGCAGCAGTGTTTTGGAGTCATGGGGTGATATCAATAGGAAAAACATTGTGACTTGAAAATGGCTACCAAGTTCAGGGTATCACAATTAACACTAGAAATACTCTGTGTCCTCATATGTATCTGAAAGATCAAAATGCTCCTCAATGATAACAATATAAAGGCCAAGCAGTTAAACATTTCTTAAATGCAACACAACTCTTAAAACCCAAAGCCTGACATCATACAAGATACAATCAGAACCTTTCAAGGAGTCCCAAAAAACAAACATTTAAGCTCAGAGTGCAGGTAATAGACGTGGTTGCAGTTGAGACAGAAGCACACTACATCATTACTTATAGGACAGGTTTCCAACTAGTTAATTATAGCTATTGTAAATTCAGTTCCATTCTTGCTAATTATAGTTTTTTTAAACCACAATCTTTGGTGTTATTGGTTATGCAGCAAGCAGTGGAGGCCAACCTTGCTTATTACCTAAATGCATTCATTCCACACCAAGAAAAAGAGAATTTCATAAAACAAAGATTTTTTAGATGATACAACATATAAGTCCATGGTAACAACAACAAATGAGAAAGAAGTAGCATTCTCTATGTAAATATCTACAGAGCAAACCAGATTAGGACTAACCTTATCAAGTATGCCAAATACAATTTCATACAATCTGGACAAAATATCGGAGTTGCTTGAAGTAGCATATGTAAGAGCCTTTAAAGCTTGCAATCTCCGCGCATGAACTTCAAAAAAGATGGATGAATAAAGTCAAATAACTATCTATAAATACTATAAATAGGAATCCAATTTTCAAGTTTAAAAGAAACAAACAGTTACGCTGTAGATAAGGACATTAAAAAAGGAAACTAATTAATTAAAAGCAACCAGTTACACAAATCAACTGCCTAACAAACAGAAGTCAGGAGAACACTTTCAGATTTGGAACAAGAAAATGAACAATGATACCTGTTAAAAATAACGACTGCCAGATCCAATCATCCTATGTGCATGACATTTCTACTTAGCAAGATATATATTTAACTACAAGTGTGAAAATGAACAGTTTTGGACAGTATGTATCACATACTTGCAAGGTTGTACATGATTCCTAAATAGGCCAAGTTCAAATCAAAATCCAAACACTCAAAATTGCTTTCATCCTATTATTGTGTAGATAAATACATAAATCTCTAACCCAGAACAGAAAGGAAAATTAATTGGATTTTAGGATGTCCCTTGCCTAAAACGGTAAATGATGGAATACCATCTCGCACCAATAAGTTGAAATTCAAAGCAACTCGGACACCATATCAAAGTTTTGATGTCAGTTTAGCTCCACTGTTAGATTCCAGAAACACAAAAATAAGGACGGTTTTGCATTTCAACACATTCTTTTGCATGACAATATGACTTCATTACGAGGCAATAAACTGACGTAGAAACTCCAAAATGACGTCAGAGCTAAAATGAGTTAATGATTATTTGGACATGAACAAAAATTGGTGATGGTTCATGGGGGAAAATGTCATTTATCCAAATGAATAGATCGTGCGGGCAGGTCTTCTCAAATGAAAGGTTTGCAGGTATTCAGTACTCAAAAGAATGAGATAAAAAATCATAAAAGCAGGATGAAACGGCTGGAGACACCCAGAGCTGAAAACAAATTCATAAAAGCCACTTTACATTCAGCATCAACGTTTGACGCCTCTGCTGTAAGCTGTCCTACGATTCTTGGTACAACATCGGCTCTAGTCACCCCTCCAACAGCATCAATGTCAGCTAGAGCATCCCAATTTGGAGTAGGAATCCCACCACCTGTGCCTAAACCTTGTGCTCCAGTATCTGATAAGATCCTTGCCAAATAATAATAGACATACCGTAGAACACTCCTATCTTCACACTGCTGATTGAGCTGCAGACAAAGAAGATACAGAGAGAGAGAGAGAGAAGCATAAATGATTTACACACTATCCAAGAGTACTTCATTCCATGTCAGGTAAACATGTCGGTGCCAAATGTTAAAGTGGTATACTAAGTTAAGTAAGAAGTCATACAATTAACATGGCTAAAGACAGATCACTGTCTCTCGAGTCACCACCACAACCAACATTCTCAAAGAAGCTATCTAGAAAAACTCAAATGGGTTTAGGATTCAAGCTAGCTCACTGAAAGCTCTTCAATGGAACACAACCTCCCTTTACATGCGGTTATAAGATATAATCATAAACTTCTCACTCCCGAAGAATCTCAAACTGACTCAGAATGCAGCTAAGGTCGTGTTCAACAGCAAAATCAACAATTTGGGACCTATTCAAGTTTATGGCTGATGTACCATACGTATAAACTAAGGTATAAAAAGAATAAAGGAGGATGACCTCATCTCAGGCCCATTAGGAACTGATGCCCACAGTTATTGCATCAAAACAACCATTAAACCAAATGTTCTAAGAAAGAAATGTCACTTCAGACCCAAGCTATTACTAGACTCCATTTCATTAATGCAACATGAAGTTCACAGCACTTTCACCAAGGGATAGGCAAAGTCATCAAGGATCCTATACCCAGAAAGTTCAAACCTGCTAAGACACTTAAAACAGTAGTTGACTGTACATCAATTTCAAATGCATATATCAGGCATTGGAAGCAATTATTAACCTAATTGTTACAACGAAATGATACGTTTAAGGAAAGTAATTACAACAGAAAGAAACAAGGAACAAAATTTGAAGTGAGAGAACAAAAGAACAAGATTCGTACCATAAGAAGAGATGGTGCCAATGAAGGGTCCACGGAATTATACACAGCAAGTTTGGGAAACACATTATTCACCAGCTGCTTCTGAGAACTTTTCTATACACAAATTTCTCACGGTAAAAAAGGGGGTAAAAATAGACGATCTGCATATTTCCAAGCAAAACAAAGAGCATATTAAAGGAATTATTAGGAGGAGGGTAATGTTTACTTGATCAGATGTTGCAGCCAGTTCATGGATACTTCTTGCCAGTTGTGAATACGAAACAGGCTGTAAAGGAAGCAAGTAGCATCAAGCACAAATTTAATCCAAACCACAAATTTTACTAACGAAGAGAAATCTACAATCCTCCATCTCATTTCCGAAGAATGTAGGTAAATAAAAAAAAAAATCCACATAGCGGAACTTCAAATCTCCAATTTTTTGTCTCTGACGTAATAAGTACAGGAGAAACATCAATTATCTTTAGTCTTTGTCCAACGTTCTCTCAGCGATCAGACAGAGCCTATATAACTCTAGCCTATACAAAGAAAGATAATTTTTAGGAAGAGAAACTCAAGATTCCGCGAAATTCGACATAGACTAAAACACATTTCGGTTTTCCGGGGAGAACCTTTTTCTTCTGCTTCTGGGGCATGATGTTAGTACGGACGGGATTGAGAGCGGCCTTGGCAGCTGAAACGGTGTCATTGTGGATTTGCATGAGAGAGGATCTCTTTGACCTCTTCTCCACAGCCGGCTTCCCAAGCGCGGTCGGCTGGGCCGGGGAAGGTGCCGGAGACGTCGCAGCCGGCGAAACGGCCGGTGCAGTAGCCGGAGTCGGGTCCGCCGTAATCAGATCCATCAGCGTCTTCCCGGTCGAGTCCTGTCACCCACCACATACACACAACGCGCAAAATAAACTCGAAAGTATGCGTTCCTCAAACTAAAATGAAAAAAGAAATTAAAAGATTAAAAAAAGAAAGGAGCGAGGGTAGGGATCTGGGGGAATTGCTTACTGCCATAGTGGCTTGCGGCGAGAGCTTGTAATCGGTGGGAAGCAGTCTATTAAAATGTCTGAGAGTAAACTATCCAGCGGAGAAGAAGGCAGGAACGAGCATTTCCTTGCTTAGCAAATTATTTTCTAAATATTTATTACGTTACATGACTCACTTACAACATTAGTGGGTCTTTTAATTTTTCTCTTTACTTCAGTATATTGTGGTATTATCAGGGGTGTAAATTTCTACCTTCATTCAAAAAATTATAAAATAATTTCTTTTTTATTAAATTATTTTTTTATTATAATTTTAATTTAATTTTTTTATCTTTACTTTTTCATTAAAATTCATAAAATATCTTTATTTTTTCAAAAATCTTAATATTCTAAAATTTTAAATCTAAAATTTTTTTCCGCGAAATACCCTCTATATTTTAACACCATCACCACACACTTGTAGAAGTTGAAGTTAGAAAATCAGCTACAGTTATATAAGTACATATTATTTTTAAAAAAAAAAACCTAAATTATTGCTATTTATAATATAATAATAACATGCAGGCATGCAAAGCTATATTTTAGTCCACTAACAATGTGTTTTAATAGGGAAATTGAAAGATAAAAAATTTGTAGCCAATTTATGTATAAATGAGAAAATATGCTAGTTGTGCATTTCACTGGCAAGGCAAGCAAATGGTACATGGTGTATCGAAATTTTGTCTTTTTTATCGTAATATTGAAATTCTTTCTAATTTATTATTCAAATTAAATGATACAATTTAAATTAAAATAAAGATAATATATGAATTCTATAATATTTAATATGCTCATATTAAAAAGAATATTTTATTTAGATTGTGGTTCTAAGACAGAAAAAGGAAATGGTATTTCTTTGTCTACGGAGAAAGGTGGCAGTGTTAATTATGTGATTCCGTCAATTACGGTGACGGTGAAGATTTTTACCCAAACTGTCGCCTACACTACCGTTAACCACCTCTAGCTGTAGGCTAGCAATTTTTTTACTGCTGCAATGCTGTAAACTTTAAATCGGATGAAATAGAAATTTAAAATTTTGGAGGGGCCGGTAGTGATTTTTTCAGTCAACCTCTGAATCTATATACCAAAAAAAAATTATTATTGGGAGTGGAGAAGGGCTGCGGAGATCAACAAATGAAGAAGAAGAACGCGAACACGACGCAAATAAAAAGAATGAAATCTCGTGGCTTCTACCCCAGGACAACCAGCAAGTAGGTTTCTGATGATCCCATCGTCAACAGGAACGTTTTCCAAGTCCAGCTTCTTCAAAGAGGGGTAAGCTAATATGACTAAAAGCTAGTAGACGTACGGTATACCACTAAATGAAACATGAAGTGCATGACAATTGATCTGTTTCAGGACACGAGGCCATGTTTGTTTCAAATCTCAGAAAATTTTTAAAAACTTCTCACTCACTTTTTCATCAATTTCAATACATTTTCAACAATCTCAATAACTTTTTACAAATTCCAACAATTTTTAACACAATTTTCACCAATCCCAAGAGAATCTACACTACTTCCAAAAAAAACAAAAAACAAAAATTGTTTTGAGATCTAAACCAAACATAGCCGAAAATTTCCGAGATATTGACGCATTAACGGAGTTTTCTAGCAAACCGCCTAAAAGCTTGGGGGTACTGTACTGTTTCCATGTTTCTTTTTATTGGCATCATTAACGCGTTCTTCTTCCTTAATATGTTGATCTCCACAGCCCTTCTCCACTCCCAATAACTTTTCCAATATATATGGATTGCACTGTCGACGTTCTCGAATGGAGAAGGCCAGATTAATGGAAAAGCCACAACTGCAGCTATTGGGTGATAAAGTTTGGGAACGCAACAACAAAATCTAGACCTTCGAACTGACCTCAGAACTCAAATATCAGTTGAGCAAACTCGAGACAATTATGCGAACATGATCCAAACTATCTGATGAAGAACAATAAATAAATAAAAAATAAACCAAGGAGAAAATATTTTGTTTATTTTGATCATTGACTGCGAGATTGGAAGATGAAAATAATTAAAAAGAAATTACTAAGCTTTAAGAATTCATTTTAAAGTTAATGACTTTGATAAATTATACTTGAAATGATCATTCTTCTCAATTGAAAATTTTAACAATAAGCCTTTTAAAGATGAGATATGATTGAAGTTCTTCTTGGGTTCTTCTCATGTTTTTCTGTGGATTAATCTGACGGTTCAGGATCTCTGGGTGTGTATGATTCATTTCTAAAATAAATCCTAAGCCTTCAGATTCTTCCCAGAAGAACATGGGAAGAACCCAAGAAAAACTCTAATCATTTGTTTTTAAAGATATTCATACAAGAAAATTCATGAATAACAAATAATAAAACTCTAATTTCACGTGGCAGAGATTCTTCATGCATTCAATGAATTCAGAAAATCACAATAAACATTATGAATTTATATATAGATGAAAGATTAATAAACCATTCCAATAACTAAATCTGTTGGAGGAGTACATATGTCCAAGGTGTTGAGGAATAACACTCAAACTCGGTTAAAGTAAGATGCATATACTGTGCTCGATGCAGGCACATTGAGACGTTGGCCCAAGACAACAGCGCCCTCCCAGTCTAGAGATTAAGCACAGGTAGCACGATGAACATTTGGACTGCGTTCTAGGACAGAGAAAGGAAATGGTATTTCTTTGACCATGGATTGGAGAAGGCGGCAGTGGAAAAGCAACAACACGCGCTATGTATGCGTCTTCTTTCGAGCCATTCTCTTTAATCTCCCGAAAACGCACATTTTATTTGGTCATGTTAGCCCCTTACATAATTCATAAAGGCAGGCTAAAGCAAGATTTTTATTAAAAGATAAAAGAATTGACATTGCAAATTAAAATAGTAAGATAAAAGAATTGACATTTAAAAAACGGATATTTATGTAAAATAGTGCTTTATAGTTGTTTGTGTAAAGGATAGAGAGATGATTTTATGTAATTGTTTAATAAAAAAGTATTGGAATTGGGTGAAAAAATATAGTGAGAGAAAATTTATTATAATTTTTTAAAAATATATATTAAAATTTATGTAAAAAGTTATTGAAGATTGTATTAAATATATTGATGTTTGTGTTTGAATTTTTATGATGTTCCGTATAATTTTATAAATAAATTTGAATCTTAAAAAAAATTAGAAAACAAACCTGCCGTATTTCTATCGACAATATCATGGACGCGTTCTTCTTCCTTAATTTGTTGCTCTCCGCAGCCCTTTTCCATTCCCAATAGCTCGAGTTGTGGATTTTCCATTCTGGCCTTCTCCATAGAGAAAGAAATACCATTCCCTTTTTCCGTTCGAGAACGGACTAACCAGGATCATGTGTAATATTTCTTGGAGGATTACTACTTTAACTAGCTAGGAACGTACACATCTAATTAAAGATGTACGTATATATAGTAGCTAGTCTCCTGAAATTAAAATAAATAAACAAAATTAAATTAAATAAAGAGAAAAATTATATGTCCAAGAAATGCAAAATAACCAAGAAAGATAAATACGAATCACAAGAATCAATCCCAGTAGGAAAAAAGAAATAATAATACACCAAGAAATGCAAGAAACTAAGAAAAAAAAGAAAAACTAAGAAAAATCTATACGGCCTTATTTTCTATATTGATAGCTTACGTAGTTGCATCACACGTTTAGGCTAGCTCCACCGCCAACACGTACGATTTTCGCAAAGCGGATTCACTTCGGTCGGCTAGAATCGTACTTAGAAGCTCTCAGATTTCCTTTTAGTAGGCTAAATAAACCTATATGCAACCCTCGGGCTCTCTCGAGAATGCTTACCATCATTAATGGCCAAGGATACTTATATACGTAGGAACCGAACTCTACAGCCAATGTACTCGAAGCTAGTAATTACCCGGATTTACACTTCTACCCTGGTTATGCATGTAGCGCTTTTTCTAATTGCTAGACATTTATAATATATAACTGGGAAAAAAATATAGGGAAATTTCATTTTTGGTAGCTAAGTTTTGATTATTTTTTACGATTTGATCACTAGTTTTCATTTTTTTACGATTTAATCACTGATAATATATAGTTGTGATGATATGATTTTTTCGTCAAACCTCCGTTAATTTTTAACGGAATATAACGCAGTCGACCGCATGTAACAGTCGACCGATACAATTTACCGTTGCCGTATAGACAAACAAACCGGTCGACCGCTATTCCTGTTAAAAATTTAACGGAGGTTTGACGAAAATATCAGATCGTCACAACTATATATTCTCAGTGACTAAATCGTAAAAAAATGAAACTTAATAACCAAATCGTAAAAGTGGTCAAAACCTAGTTACCAAAAATGAATTTTCCCAAAAATATATTTAGCAAACTTCTAACAACGTCCAACAATTAACACATTACATCCTAAATTATCAAACTTGCATACATTACAATTAATTTCCAACTTCTAATAGATTTACTATTTACATTCATGTTTAAGATCTCACCTTTAAAATCAATAAAAGATGGTCCATATGAGATAATATTAATGGTAAAATATTACAACATATAGTAGAAAGTGTGAATTTATTAGTAATTTAAGAACGTTGGAATCAAGGTCCAAAATCTTATACCCTTTGACCCCAAAAGGGTATCCTAAAAAAACACAACGTCTACCCCTTAGATCAAACTTCGTGCGACCATGGGATAAAGTAGAGGCATAACACAAATACCCAAAAACTTTAAGGTGGGCATATTAGGGTTCGGTTTGAAAAAGAAGGGCAAAAGGAGTCTTATTTTGGAGAAGGGGAGTGAGAGTACAATTTATTTAATAAACCGCAGTTTGAGGGGAAGGTTAGCTTGGAACCTTAGTGATCGTGCAACGTTTAATAAATGCTGATATTTTCTTTCTATAATCCCATTTTGTTGGGGGTTTCAACACAGGTTCTTTGGTGGATAATTCCTCTGCCATTGAAAAAATGGGTAAAAGAAACTCTGCATCATTGTCACTACGTAGGATTTTAATCTTAACGCTAAATTGAGTTTCCACCATATTGTAAAATGCTAACAAGCAATGACTTACTTCAAATTTGGATTTGAGTAAATAAACTCAGGTGCAGCTAGAATAATCGTCAACTAAGGTTAAGAAAAATTTAGAACCATCGTGAGCAACAGTGGAAAAGGGACCCCACATGTCACAGTGTATTAATTCAAATATGGAAGAAGATTTGTGTACTGAGAGGAAATGAGATTTACGTAATTTAGATAAGGGACAAATAGGACAAAGAGTCATGTGTAAAAGAAATATGTTTGGTTACAATAGGATCTGTAATTAAATGTAACCGAGAAGGGGAGAGATGGCCTAGTCGACAATGTCATAGTGAAAATTGACTGAAGCAGGTGTGATAGCAGCAGAAAAAGCAGGTGGATTGAGGGACGAAATTTTTTATGTCAAAGCCGAAGGAGAGGTGGTAGCCAGAGGCGGAGGCAGGGGGCGGGTGGGGGCGACCGCCCCCACTCGTCCCAAAAATTCTTTGAAATTTTTTTTATATATATTTAGAAGCAAGCCTGCCCCCACTGGCCCAGGCCTGCTTCAGGGCCAGTGGGGGCGAGATGGGCCAGCGGGGGCGAGCCCACTGGCCCAGGTCACTTACAGTTTGCAGTGACGATGGCTCAACTGAGACGAGACAGCGGCCATCCTTCCCCAGATGCTCTGTAAGTGTTTGTTTGTTTTTTTTTCTGCGGCTCAACTGAGACTAGTTCGTCTTTGGTTTTTGTTTTGGTAAATTTAAATTCTTTATTTCTCGTTCTATTCTTAAATTACATCGATTTTTTTTTATCGAAATAGCAGAAACCGGCTGAAGATGATAACGTTGACAACGGCTCAAACATTGTTTGTATAAAAAATGGCAAGTGCATCTCTCTCCCCTTTATTCCTCTGTTATTAGACCCGTAGTTATTTGCTTGGACTAGTATATTCTTATGCTTTTGATTTTGAATTTTGAGGCTTCCATCTTCTTTTGGTGCTTGTTCAGATTTTAGTAGTATACCAGAAGATATGGAGCTCACGGAACTGTTGAATGCACTGGGGCTTCCTTCTTCGTTCCACAGAAACAAAGAGGTAGGTTCGCATCTATTGTCCCATGGTCAATGCCTTGGTTGTGCGTATTCCAATTAATGCACCGGTTACGGCTAATTTGGTCCAGGCATGATTGGTGACAACTGAGGACACAAATCCATAATTTAATTTTTAACCTTCATTGAAGGGGTTTTATCTTTAAATTCATATGAGCATGCATTGCATTCTAGTTTGGAAGTCATATACAGTTATATAACAGCTATCAAGTTACTTATATAAAAAAAATAAAAACAGCTATCAAGTCTATCCAAGAACTTTAATCCTATGAACCCTATAATGCTTGTAGAGTCCTAATGAGATGACTATATGTCAGGTAAGTAGTCATTTCGAATATGGAAATGGAGCAAGCGTGCTTGTGGTCAGTCTAGGAGCCATAGGAGGCTACCTCATTACTCTTGCTGTTTAGCTCACCCTTTTTTTGCTACAATTATTTAATGTAGTAGATATTTTTCGATGTTTCATACAGAAGTGGAACGGGATGGGTAAAGGCAAAAGAAAGGGTGCACACATGAAGCATTCTAATAGTCATCAAGATATGGAGGATGATGTATTTGAACTATCCAAAGTGAGTGGGGAAGAGATTGCATCTCCTAGTTCTTTTCATGATAATACAAGCAGTTCTTTATGTTGTGTGTCACTGCTGGGCCAAAGTGAATCATCTAATTATGATGTTGCAGCGGATGTCCAAATTTCTCAGTGGCCCTCGGATGGAGGAGGTAATACAACAAGTTCAACTGGGATCACTTGTGATGCTGACAAGGAACAAGTTTTTGAGGGGATATCAGAGATATTGTCTGCTGAGGTCAAGAGTGAAATGGAAAATTCAGCTAAATTGGTGAATTTCGATGCTCTACCTTCTACAGGAAGCAGTTGCACAGATGCTACTTTTGACCACAATAAGAAAGAATATAATGGAAGATTACAGGATTGTGAGTGTTCAGACGGTTTATCGGCTGCTTACAATGATAGAGAAAAAGATAAGAATTTAAATGATTACAGCACTGAGCAGCCATGTGTCTCTGATTCGGTTTCTTGTGCCTCTCTTTCAGAAACTCTTAGAGCATGATGGAACTGGTAGCTTTAGCTGCAGTGATGATGTTTGGAATTGGATGGTATACTGGGACACCTTTTACTGTAGATCCTATTTCTACAATATGAAGACACAAGCTTCTATATGGTTCCCACCCCCAGGCATGGAACATCTAGCATGTGGTGACATTAACAATGAATCAAACGAGGTCATTACTGAGGTGACTGAAATGGATGGGATCCTAACAGAGAAGATTGGTAGCCGTGATGGCCCTGTCATGAGAAAACAAAAAAAGAAAGAGAGAAGAACACGAAGACAAAAAAATGGTCCAGTGACAATGAAGGTTTGACACTCCATCTCTCTCTCGTATTCAGTTGAGGTCGATTGGGCCCATGGCCTATGCAAGGGGAGGTAGCCTCCAATTCTATTAAACAAAACATTTCTAGTAAAGGTGGTTTTCTCTCCTCTGTCTGGATATGGAGCTGTGAAACTTTACCAAGCTAGTTGGTATATATTTATGTGATGCAATTTTCAATTTTAAGTTAGTCCTTTTTCATCTCATCAATGGCTGTGAATTATGGCTCAACACCCCCCCACCCCCCCCCCCCAAAAAAAAGAAGAAAAACATCACCTGCGATTTTATGATGGCTAACATATGTTGTTAAATTTATAGGTTGAAGGTGTCATGACAGACCTGTACAGCTAGCTTAATTTTGCTGATTGTGCTGAAATTGTGTAGGTGGGGAATGATGTATTGTTCAGAGACTTCGCCAGTCTTTGTTGTCCTACTTAATGTTCCATGTGTTACTTCTAGACTCAACCTTTTTAAATCCAATTACGAAAAGAACTCAAAAATCTTGACCAGAATGTTGCACACAGAGGCGGAGGCAGGGGGCGTTGCACTCAGAAATCTTGACCAGAATGTTGTTTTTCCCTTGTTTTTGCATATTATATTAAAAAAAACTTAAAAGCTCCGATCGTAACTTTTTGCATTTTTCCACGTAATTTTTTGCAAAAAAAAACATTGTTCAATTATTTGGATAGTACGGTTGCAGGTTGTTCCCGCGACCCACTTTTTTCCTTCCCTGGGTATACCCTCGCTGGGTGTTTGTGAAAGTATCGATGTCTGATCATAAGGGCCAAGTGTTGTTTCCTCTATTCAGAGGTACAATATTTATTATGTGGACTTAGATATCCACTATGTATGGACGTGTTTCCTATATTCATGGGTTTAAGTCAAAGAATGAAAGAAAAAAACAACGAAGAAAAAGTTGATTGCCAAAATTTGCAGAACAAATGCAGGGTCGCTACCCCTTCCTTTCGTCAATCTCCTGCCTTTCTCTTTTCTGTTTCTCACACCTCAGTCTCTCACTCAGCACTAATTTTAGAACTTCAGCAATTACTTGTTTCTATATTTTGACAACTGTTGTACTGTTTTGCTTTTGTGGAATTGACTGCCATCTATTTTTCACTGTTTATTTGCATCTCCACATGTGTTTATGAACAGGAGACTTTACTTTGCATCTCCACATGGCTTTTAGTCTCTGGAATATAATATATTGATACATTCACTTTATTTTATTTTATTTTATTTTATTTAGATAATAGATAAGTTTGTCACAAGAGAACGAAGCCGGTACATGTATTGTAATATTTTTAATGCTTTTAGTCTTTAATTTTTGATATTGTAATTATAAGACAATTTTTAGCATTATAAAGGAAAAAAAAAAATTCTTGTCATTTCGTCTTTAGAATTCTACCCCCCTGAATTTTGGTCCTGGTTCCGCCACTGATGACAGTCTATGACCCGGTGGGTAACCATGAAGTTTGTACCACTTTTGAGCTACATGACTGGTCATATGGCAGTGAGAACACATAGGAGGTTCAGCATTCCCAGATTTAAAGCAATTTTCTAGCATATGTCCAGTGATGCAGCAATAGGTGCAGAAAGTTTTGTTAGCTTTAGGACTAGAAAAGGGTTTCGAGATAGGTTTCGAGTCATTATAAAATCTCTTTGTTGCTGTCAGGGCCATGGAATCAAG
Organism: Myrica gale; assembly: GCA_963930655.1. Taxonomy (NCBI): domain Eukaryota; kingdom Viridiplantae; phylum Streptophyta; class Magnoliopsida; order Fagales; family Myricaceae; genus Myrica; species Myrica gale. The sequence goes on from OZ005616.1 coordinate 21,969,720, forward strand.
CGAAGGACCAGAGACAACTATTTTATGCTGCATTTCCTGCCGTTGTACCAAAGAAAAAATCTTATTAACCAAAGGCATAAGGTCAAGAAGCATAACTTGGTCTCTTATGTTACTGTAAGAATCATGGAGTCCCATTAAGAACTGGATAACGCAGTCCCTTTGCTGTCTGTCCAAGAGGATTTTCAGCTTTCCACAGTTGCAATCAGGAAGTGGGTCATAAAGAGAAAGTTCATCCCACAAGACTTTCAGTCTTCTATAATAAGAGCTGACCCGCCTGACCGAATCCTGCTCTTGTTGCAAACCGGCAAGAGCTTTCTTCAGCTGAAAAATCCTTGGTCCATTTAGCTGAGAATATCGATCCTTCAATTATAGCCACATCTCCTTTGCATCATCAACAAACGTTAAACTGGATTTTATAGAGGTACTCATAGAGTTCTGTATCCAGGACACAATCAAATCATTACACCTTTCCCAAGCGTCAAGAAGAGGGTCATTTTTAGCAGCAGGTTTTTTAAAATCTCCATTGATAAATCACAGTTTGTTTCGAGCTCTCAAAGCTCTAGCCATGGTTCGGGACCAACAGATATAATTTTCGTTGGTGAGAAGATCTGTGACCAAGGAAATGGTCGGATTATCTCTATTGTCTAGTCTATAAGGGTTATTGACATTGTTGAAGTTCAAGAAGAGGTTTTGGTTTCCAGATATAACCGGATTCCCAACAACATTTTCTTCTTCTGCCATGGTTTTTATATCCAAGGTATGATACCATGTACCCCAAACAATTAATAGATTAACAATTTACACCCCAATTTAAGATCTTATCGTTAAAATCATAAAAAGATGGCCACATGATGTAGTTTTAATGGTAATTATGGGATAAGATATGGTCGGCCCAATAATATAAAGAGTATGACCCTCGTAACCATCTCACAGCTTATTCAGGAGATAAAATCCTTGTAGGATTCCGCAACGTATTGGAGTCTCAGAGCTCCTACGGCTATGTTAGTTTCATATTTCAAAACGTTTTCTACTCACTTTTTCATCAATTTCAATACCTTTTCACCAATCTCAATAACTTTTTACAAATTTCAACAATTTTTAACACACTTTTCACCAATCCCAAGAGAATTTACACTAATTTTAAAAAAATAAAAACACAAAAACATATCTCAAGACCGAAACCAAACATAGCCTACATATCTAGAAGAGATCAAGTCTTCTACCTTCTATAGGAAATAATTTAAGTTAATTGAAAATTACATGTCACTGGATTGACTCTTTTGCCCTCGACGTGTACGAAGATATACAATTTCACCCTTCCAATAAGTTGGATGCAACCAATTGACTTTGAATCAATTGTTTATAACAATGAAGCATATTAGAAAGATTAGTTAAATCCAATGACTCTCCATCTAAATCCTCGTCCAGAACCATATATTATCTGGGAATTATTATATAATAAGATCCAAAAATTTAAGGTCCGGAGAGTTTTAAGAGTTCATCACTTGTCACACAATAAAATAGTATTTTAAATAATATAATTGCATAAAAATATTATATTTGAAATTCTTTTGTCGAGATGTAGAACACTGCTCACGATTACGGCACGACTAGGTGTAACATTCTTCCTTTAATTTTTAGATATTGTATTTGAGTGTAAACATTTATATGTATTGTTTATTTTAGCAAAACCCATGATTAAGATGGTTTTGTTTAATTGCCCTAGGTACATGAGTAGATATTAAATCTTTTTTTTATATATAATTTTCTCAATTTTCGTATTTTTTTTCCTAGTTATGTGATAAACCCATGTCAGCAGCTAATTACTTATTTATTCAATTTCACTTGAATAAGTAAAATTTATTAGAAAAAACCAAGTTTCAAATTCAAATTAAAACAATAAAGTTTTTGATTTTAGATGATAAAAAGAAAACTCCAATTATTTGCTGTTTACAGGGATTACAATCGACATGCAGCCAACCAGCAGAAAAAAAAAATGTGGTGAATAAAAAGAAAATAGAAAATAACCAATGTTTGGATGAACAAAAAATTTACTGATTTGTTGGAAGTAGTGTAGATTCTCTTGAGATTGATGTAAAATTTGTTAAAAGTTTTTACGGTTTGTAAAAAATTGTTAGAGTTTGTAAAAAAATGTTATAGCCAAAGAGAGGAATGCTAGTATTCTTCAAGTTTTCATTTTCATAATTTTATTTTCGATTTTATATGAATTTTTATTTTAGATTTTAGATTGATATTTAGTTTACATTTTATTTATAATTAATTTGTGATGTATAACATAAAATCTGGTAAACATTTCGGCCCAAACAAAATAAAGCTGGAATTTCCGTGGGAAACATCATATAAATGTATTGCTATGTTATGTTCGTTTTGAGTAAAAATGTAGATTTTAGAGAAGTTGTGAATATTTATGTTGAATAGTGTTTTATTGGTGTTTTTGTAAAGTGGATAGAGAAATGATTTGATGTAATTGTTTAATAAAAAAATATTGGAATTATGTGAAAAAGTATAGAGAGAGAAAATTTATGTTGAATAAAAAATTGTTGGAGATTGTGTAAAATGTATTGGTGTTTGTGTTTAAATTCTGAATATGTTCGGTGGTAGTTTTGTGAATATATTTAGAATCCTGAAAAAAATGTGAAAACGAACATATCTATGATAATAAAGTTAATTTGCTCTAGAGAAATATAAAAAGTTCAAAATAATATTTGAGTTAAGAATTATTTTGTTGGAATTTATTAAAATGAAGAAATAGAAGATTTGGTATAATATTTTTTATAAAAATAATATTAAAATTGACGTGAAAAAATATTAAAATTTATGTAAAATATTAACTTCACATGTTATGTTTGCTTTTTTTAAATTATATTTTTATAATTTAGACATAAAATTGTACACGATCTGGGTGCCACCAATTTGGTCAACCAAGTGGCTTTCAACACGCTAAAAGCGACAACCGAACCAATTCTGGTCCAACATAATTTATTTATTTATTTTTTTTACATTTTCCTAAGCAGTCAGAGGAGTAGACAAGTAAAAGCAGCAGAGGGAGCAGTAGAAAGTGTTTAGAGTAGAATAGCAATGGCTAAACAAATAGTAATTAATTAACTGATAAAACCCCCCACATTTCCTTTGTTTCCTGTTGGTCGTCTCGGTCTTCGTCTTCTACATTTTCACAAACAGATAGAGAGACAGAGAGAGGTGGAGTTTCAGGCACAATCTTGACTGTCTGTCCTCTTTCAGTCCGATTCGATCGTAATCGTGGTTGCACGGCCAAGCGCTCTTCATCGAGGTGCGTTTTGCGTGTATTCGTTAATTGAAGCTGTTGATGATGCTGTGAGAACATAAAGAAGGAATCTTTGGTTTCGGGGGTCTATTTTCGATTTTTTTTTGGGTTTTACTTCTCAAAGTTTCTTGATTTTTGGTCTTTGCTGTTATTCGAGTTCTTTGGTTGACGAAAATTGTCAAATCTTTTTTATATGTACTTTGTGTTTTTAGAGCTATTTAAGTTTCATAATATGGGATTTCAAGTAGTAATTGCACGACGTGGTAGTCGCGGGTCATGTGGTATCATGCAATTTCTTTTAGGTTTGATGAGAATTCAGCTCCGTTTTGGGGCTTCGGAAGCCTGGGTGCTTTAGGGTTTATTTATTTCTTTATTTTCCAATTTGGGCCGTTTGGTTTTCATGTCGGCTTATGGAACTTTAGTGCGAAATTCTCTCGTCCCACATATAGCAAAAGTCAGACCGTTACGCGGGGGATTGTTCGTTTGGAACTAATTGTGATTTTGGGTTTTCTGTCTGAGGAAACCTTTTTTTTTTTCTGGGCTCTGTCTGAGGAAACCTGATTCGTTGGAAATAGTGAAGTTTAAATCTTACGCTTTGTCTTGTTTTGTTTTTCAAATACATGAAACACTCGGCTGATCTCCGCCAAAACAGATTTAATTAATAAAAAACGGGACTGTTGCAGGAGGTGCTGCCTTGAAACGTATGCATCATTTGTCTTGAAACTTCTGCATCATCGTTTTCCTTTTTGCCCTGTCTGAGCAATCAAATGGAGTGTTTCTTGTTTTGTGGGAATTTAAATTTGCCTCCTGAAGTAATGATTCAGAAGACTATCATACCATAAGCTTTTGTAAAATAAGTGTTTTACTTATTGCGAGCAATTCTTGATGCTGAAATCTTGTGGAATGTTGTAGTTTTAGGGTATTGCTGAAGTGGTTTTGAGTTTGGGATTTCTGATGTTGAAGAAATAAGAGAATTGAAGGTTTTGCTCCCCAGGCAGGAAAATGTTGGAAGGTGGTCCAAAATTCGCTGGAATCATAGGCCTGAACAACCATGATAATAACTATGATGATTTGTCGCAAGGATTTTACCATAAACTCGGCGAGGGTTCCAACATGTCAATTGACAGTTATGCAAGCTTGCAAACAAGCAATGGTGGAGGCTCTGTTGCGATGTCTATAGATAACAGCAGTGTTGGTTCAAATGACTCCAACACTCGCATTCTGAACCACCAAGGATTGCGGCGGCGTGCTTCTGACAATCAGTCTGTTGCACATAGTGTTAATCGCAGAGGAAGAGTCACCCATGCCTTGAGTGATGATGCACTGGCCCAAGCATTGATGGACAGCAATTCCCCCACGATGGGGCTTGAGAATTTTAATGAGTGGACAATTGATTTGGGGAAGCTTAATATGGGGCCAGCTTTTGCTCAAGGGGCTTTTGGTAAACTCTACAGAGGTACCTATAATGGGGAGGATGTTGCTATAAAGATCTTGGAGAGGCCAGAAAATGATCCAGAAAAGGCACAGTTGATGGAGCAACAGTTTCAGCAGGAAGTTATGATGCTGGCCACATTGAAGCATCCCAATATAGTTCGATTTATCGGTGGCTGTCGAAAGCCAATGGTTTGGTGCATTGTGACAGAGTATGCAAAAGGTGGTTCTGTTCGGCAGTTTTTGATGAAGCGGCACAATCGGGCTGTTCCATTGAAACTGGCGGTCAAACAAGCCTTGGATGTTGCAAGAGGGATGGCGTATGTGCATGGGCTTGGGCTGATTCACCGGGATTTGAAATCTGACAATCTTTTGATTAATGCAGACAAGTCCATAAAGATTGCGGATTTTGGTGTTGCCCGCATTGAGGTGCAGACAGAAGGAATGACACCAGAGACAGGGACATACCGCTGGATGGCTCCGTATGTCTTTTGACCCTTGAACTGTCAAAACTTCTACCATCTCTCTCTTCTTCAGTGGTATTTATGGCAATATAATATCAAGGTCCTCAGTATTCTGGTTGTGTTTCTCCCATAACTTGGGCAACCTTCTCTGTGTTTACTTCTTTATTTCTAATGTTTATCTGCAGTCATAGGATGCTCTTAAAGTTTTCAGGCGATTGAAATCCACATCATTGCAACTTATTGATTATTTTTATCTTTTGCAAATTTAACTTGTATTGCATCATTCATTTGTTACCTAGTTAAGATTACTTCATTGTTCATAGGTAGTAAGTAAAAGTTTTCCAAAGAATATTTTGTATTTTTGCACCTGAACATGCATATAATTTATTTGGTATTGAATTATCCACCACAACATTAATGTGATTGACTGTTCTGAGGGAGATTGTGGAACCCAAACTTGCTGAGGTAGATTTTGGTTTGAAACCTCTGCAATGGAAGTGTTGTCTTCTTGGTGAGAGGATATTTTTGTGCTTTGCAAATGTTAATAACGTGATTTTACTTTAAATGATGCACCCTTAGGAACTTCTAGACAATTTGCTTTGGATCTTGAGCTAAAGGATTAATTTGCATTAACATCCTGAGATACTTTTATACTCCTTTAGAATGCCATATACCGCTTGGAACCTGAGTGTTGTTTGGTGAGCCTAGAATGCCAAAGTTGTCAATTCATCAGGTTCACCATGTGGCACGCAGGTGGATGGTAGCTTAGTGTATTCTAAGCTGGCATAATTCAAGTACATAGTACGGATGTGATATTTCTATGAAAATTTATTTCTCTGTTAGTTTACTCTACTCCAGATTACCTTTCCTGGTTTACGGATGCCTTTCCATGGTTTGAAAGTCAGCACTTGAAATTTTGAGTTTTGGTGGTGGTCGTTATGTACCACACGGAAGTTGAACTTATTTGCAGTCATAAGCCATATCTGTAATTTTCACCTATTAGGTAGAGTTCCGCACTAGGCATCCCCTTCTTGGTGGCTTTTGTTTCTGCAAGTCAGGACAGCTGGGCTGCATTATTTGTTATTCAGGAAATGTGAATGAGTTAATTTTAGTTGCTCTATTAGACTATTTGGCAGATTTGGCGAAATTGCAAAAATCCATTGCAGAAGGTCCAGTCTGTGAGAGGTGTGTCCGTGGACTTTGTAGAAGAGAATACATACCTCAAAGAATGGTCACAGAAGTTGTCACTTCAGTGTGACATGATTGTCTTTCTGATGTAATCCTATTCCTTTCTCCTAGCTTTGTTTGGGGTTGAAGGACTGATGGAGCGAGACCCTATTAGTTGAGACTAAGATGTGGTTTTAAGTTTATCTGATAATTGCGCTCTCAATATCTTGTATTCTAATGACAATCTTGTTCAGCTATGCATTAAAGATATATCTATTTGCTTGAATCTTTTTACATTGTCGTCTACTTGCCTTTCTTCTCTGATTCTGCAGGGAGATGATTCAGCATAGGCCTTACACACAGAAAGTAGATGTCTATAGCTTTGGGATTGTTCTCTGGGAACTCATTACTGGACTACTTCCATTCCAGAACATGACAGCAGTGCAGGCAGCATTTGCAGTTGTCAACAAAGGTGTCCGTCCAACCATTCCCAACGATTGCTTACCCATTCTCAGTGACATCATGACCAGATGCTGGGATCCCAACCCTGATGTCAGGCCACCCTTCGCTGAAGTTGTCGAAATGCTAGAGAATGCAGAGACTGATATCATGACGACAATCCGCAAGGCGCGTTTTAGGTGTTGCATGGCGCAACCAATGACTGCTGATTGATCCCAGAAGAAAACATCGGACAAGAAAACAGCTATAAGGTCATAAACAAGAGAAGAAATGGGAGAAGTTGGAAAAAGGGTAGGAGAAAGAGTGATTTGTGTCTTAGCCTTGTGTATTTATCACGTTTAAAAACTGTTATTACAGAACTGTTGGTTTTGGGTTTTTATTTCGATGGATTATGTTGCTGAATTAGTAATAGACGAGAATTCATCCGTATGTATACATGCTATCATATTTGGAGTGTTGACCTTCCCTGTTATGTGTTCCATTTTCTCCAAAAATTTGCAATTTACCCATTACATGGAATGTTTAAATCCACCCTACAGACTGAAACTAATGTATCCTCTGTGGCGGTTCGTTTGTTCTACAATTACAGTGAATTTAGGAAGCCAGTTTTCGTCAAGGAACTTGCAGGTCAAAGGTTCTTTTGTGCTACATTGAAGAAACAGCTGGATTCTACGACTACATGATACAGAAGACTTGACCTGCTGAGAGTAGCGGTGGATGGAAGGATACCACCTTGGGTGGTGTGGAGGGGCTCTGGCCCCTCCTCTGCCCGGATCATCCTCAATATTGCGCTTGCCTATGTATCGAATAGGTTTAATTTTTTGTCTTCATATCTCACCGCGCAGGCTTACGTGAAGCATGGCTGTCGTATCTCAGGCCTGAGTTCCGGAGGAGAAGAAAAAAATATAGGCAAATGCAAACTGCTGCAACATCTTAGATGAATGCAAGGTAGCTGTTCACTTGTGCATTTCTTTTCGAGAGGAAATATCCATAAACGCCAATGAGCTATGAGTACTAACTTAAATTGACATTCTTTCTCATGAAAATATTAAGAAGGATGAGAAGATGGATCTAAGACCTTCTAAACTGCGCATACATAACTTAATTTCTTACTAATAATAGCGTTATTAACATGCTGTTATATGGATATTAACACCATAGGACGCGTAAAGAAGTATGTTGGACGTACTTAACAAGAGATTCTTCTGGGTTATAAGTTCAAGGAAACAAAATAGTAGAGATTGTGAGCCAAAGAAGGCAATGTCTTTCTAATAGTAGTTCAAGAACTTCATAGATTGTAACAGAACCAGCCAATCCACAGCTAGAGGTGTGAGCTGACATGAGCTGTGCTAAGTCTTGAGCTATGCCCACCTCAAGAACCATGGATGATCGAGGATGTCTTGCTCGTATTGGACTGTAATAAATGGAAACTTGGTGAATGGAATCCTACATTGTTTGCTTGGGATCGGGAGCGGGAAATTCTTTCATTCATAAGAGTTTTAGACTTGCTTAATAAGAAACGTTTCCCACATCAAAGACCAGAAAAAAATGATGCAGAAATTCGAAGACTAAGTAAATAACAGCTTATATAAATGATTTACAGTAAAATGATTGCCGTTTTAGCCAAAGTAATATTTATATGGATTCTCTTTAAATTCAACACTACTTTGGATACGTTTCAAAGCCAACCTTATCTTCGTAGTATCCAAAGAGCCATACAAGGTAATCAGATCCCATATATCTTAAAAAAAAACGAAATTATAATAAACATACGTGACATAATTGCTTCTTGAACTCTTTGAAGTCTTCTTCATCAATCACGGCTAAACATCTAGACCGCAAATGTGAGCAACATCTCACTTTCTTCAGTTCTGCTGACTGAGAAACAGAATGGTTTTGTTCCGTAAGCAGCAGAAGCTATACAATGAGATCCTGCAAGCTGAAGAAGTCAATCTGTGTTGCAGGTGGCGTTTGGAAAGGTGAGCATGCGCACCTTACCAAGCTTCAGTCACAAATGTTTGATGGCCTTTGATCATGAACTGGAGGTGTCATCTGAGACCACACTTAAAAGATTAAATTCATGCTCCAAAGTCCATGAAGGCTCATTTCGCTGGTTCAAACTAAAGCTGTACTCCTGGAGGTACCCATTGTAGGTTATGATGGATATGGTAGCCCTAGAAAATCCAAAACCGAAAAGAATGAAAGACAATAGGAGAATTCCTCAAATAAAGAATCATGAGCTTCACTCAAGACACATTAGTAGGTTATGCCAACGATAAACATATATGCCATTTGCATGTTCCACTATTTTATTGAGATTCGAGGTTCAGCGTGCCATGGGAAATTAATGACAGGGATCGCCTTGGTGCCCAAGTGTATGGAGTAGTACGTGAGGTACAAGACAGGGTAGGGAAGCCACTAGAAGCATCAAGCCAGTACTTTGCAAGTTATCAACTAAGGCACCAGGGGACATTCAACATTCATAAGACAAATGATTTAAAACCACTTAGATCAGTTTGAGGTGGGGGCTTAGCAATAGCGAGAGCAACAACCATATAGGAGGATGCTTGGGCTACATAGTTGGCACACTAGGTGAATCGGTGTGAAAGATTTAATGGAACTTCATATCCACTTATATGCTGATAGTCCTTTATGTGATACTTATAAGTAGTACATTCAGAGAGTATTAACCTAAGTCGACAAAAATAAAATCCAACAGTTGGGAAAGAAAATAGATAAACCACCAGAGACATTCTTAAAAACTCACTTGCAAGATACAATTCCAGTTGTGGAAGCATCAGCAACCTTATCAACATGGCGAATCACTGCATTGCTGAACCAGAAACCCTGATTGCATAAGTACACAGGCTAAATCATATTAAAAGAAAGGGATAAATACATTTTTCAATCCTGAATTTTGGAGGGTCTGGTACATTGCACCCAAATTTTGAATTTTGAGACATTTCATCCCAGAACTTTAAAAGTTCTAGCACATTGCACCCTGCACGTGAGTTTTTAGTTTGCAATTTAGATTTACAGCCTCAACTCCTCCTTTTACGTTGACCTTCTGTTGAGGGTATAAATGCAAAAATCATAGGCCAAACAATTTGACAGAAGGGTACAATATGACAGACCTTCCAAAGTTCAGAGGTGAAATGTCTCAAAATTCAAGTTTGGGGTGCAATGTGGCAGACCTCCCAAAGTTTAAGGGTGAAAAATTGATTTATCCCAAAAAGAAAAAACAAAAAGAAAAAAAAGTGCAAGATGCATTTCTATGTCAGAAATGACATTTTGAAATGACTATCCTACAAATATAATACTATATGAGTCTCTCTCTCTCTCTCTCTGTGTTTTCCCCTTCTAAAAAGTCAACTCTATGATATAATGGATGGTAATATCATCTCTCTTCAGCTGGAAACCGGAGTGAAAGATTGTAGCAGTCATTTTAGTGTTGCTCCTGTAGGATTTTCTATATTTTATTCTACATTTATAACTCCAGTATTCCCCTAACAAGTTGGGTTATTAAGAAAGGGCAATACTAAGAACATAACAAATTAAAATAACTACCTTCATTACTCAAGGGGGGGGGGGAATAGCAATTAAAAGATAAATTCAAGTTATCCACAGGACCATTAGTCCGCTTTCTTTTCTTTTATGTTTTTCTTTTATGATGATCTGAAGAAAATGATCAGAAGAGATGTTGAAACAGGAAAAACAACAGATTTTGATGAATCTCATCCAACCAGATGCCTCAGTAGGTCTCACGAGTATGCCCTATTTATAGTTTCTCTAATTTTACTGGATCAGCCATTTAATTATTTAATCTGCAGTACGATGTATTATCCCAGTGTACCAGTTATAATCTGCTTCACCTTTTGACTCCTGTTGTAACAGCACTATGAAGTACGTGATGGTGAGCTGGATCCAGTGCATCTGTAAAGGAGTCAGGAATTATGGATCCAAGTATACTACTTGATTTCCTGCTTCTGCTAGAGTGAAAGGTAAAAAAAAAATACATAAGATCTTTTTGCAAACCTTCTATAGACTTTAATCGTACCCAAAGAAAACTGACAGAAAATAAAGCACCCCATGCATCATAAGAAAACTATATAAGCACCCTTTGCATGGCTTTTTGAAAGACCAGGATTGTGTTGCTAAGAAAGATGAGGGAAAATATACCACTTCCAAGGTTTCTCAAACCATCACAAAGAGTCCTCTTGAGGTTTTTGGAATTACAACTGCTTCTCCCATTAGCTTAAATCTTTGCCTTTAATGCTTCTTTATTGGTGATACCTCCCTCCATATCTAACAATCCATGACTAGTACTAAATGCCTCCCACATTTTTTTCCTTCTTTTAGCTTTTCATCTCTATTCTTTGCTTGTTTGGAAAGATTTGAATCTAGCACGTATTCTATCCCCCTCTTCATCCTGGTATCTAGAGTAAAAGCAACCTCCCTTCCATGTTTAAGATGGTCAAGCACCCACAAAACTACCATCAAAAGGAAAAGAAAATCCCAGTCCTATAATATCCAGGTCAAAAGGTTTGTATTACGAGAACCCCTTCAGCCCATCCCCCCCCCTCTCCCGCCACACGTGTGGTAAGCATTTGTTTGTCTCCTGGCATCTGAATGAATTTTATTTTTTGCTTCCAGAATTCTGAATTAACCAGCCCTACAGATAGCTGGTTGGGCCTGTGTGAGGGAGAGAGAAGAACAACAACAAGAAGAAGAAAGAAGCGAAGGACCTTCTCGTTGGGTTCATAATGGGTGGAAGGTCAGGCCAATGGGTCTCAATAAGCCATGTTTGAGCTATATTTGTGTCCAACAGATACCCCATATGTTGAGGTATTCGTGCTTCATGAGGGCAAGAAGAAAAAAAATTTCTTGGTGAAAATTTGAAAACGGATTTTGCCTTTGAAAATTTGATAGTAAAGGCTGTGATAAAAAGTATAGCCTTTCCACAAATACAAGAAGAATTCCTTTTCAGTGAAGAAATATAAAGTAGACCTTACATAAGTAACAAGTATAATACCCAAGAAGCCAAGGCGTACAAACAAAAATACCCAAGAAGAATCATAAAAGGACATGAAACTGATTTTTATATCCAAAAGCCAAAATCCCAAATCTCCATATAATCTGTTTCAAAATTCAAGCTTCAACTCCTTGCTCAAATCACTCTTGCCATGCAAACATTCTGGACTCTCTACTTTCTAGTGGGCAAATTTGACCCAACAATTGGGGCTTTCCCTCTAGCAACACAATAGGCCAAAGCATTTCGTTTTTTTTTTTCTAATTTTATTTTAGATACAGAAATCCATTCTGTGCATTGGAATCATAAAGCAGAGTATCAAAAAGTGAAAAATATTCAAACTCATAAAACACATAAAAGTATGCAAGTCACATGCTCTCATATTTCGCATTGTACCAATGTCCCCATTTCTCATGGAAAAAAAGAGAGCAGGAAATCATAGGTATAGTTCTCACCTTTGATTCAAAGCAAACTCTAGAGAGAAAACATGAAGAGAACCTGAAGAACTTGTGGCCACAAGAATATCTGGAAGTAGCATTGATGACCCAAACGACAACGAGAATATGGTTGATGTATATGTTCCCCTTCGAAGACTATATGACTGGAAAAGAAAGATGAGTTAGATTCCAACTGAATGCAATATATTACAATCACAGATATTGAAACATTATTTCTTCGAGGAATCTATTTTATTTGGAGTCATGGGATAAGGGGAAATCTAGGGCACAACTGAGTATGCATTACCAAAAACATCAGGAGACTGCATTGAGCTACTAAAAGATTTGGTCCCCTCATTTGATGGAACCACTTTTGAGATTAATTCTCCACCTAGCAAACTATCTTTCACCAGCCCTATAAAGATTATCTATTTGAACCTAGGAATCCCTCTCTAGATTAAAAAATTTGACTAGTAAGCTTTCTTCTGAATTCTAAAATGAGGGCGACATCAGATTTGAAGCCCTTTCTTTTCTTAGTGCACAGCATACATAATGGCAGCTGTGTCTATGACAACTGCTCTAAACATATAATCAAGTACCATAGTTACTCTCCATGAAAGAAATCCTACTGAAAGAGGAGGGCACGCCATTCTCACCTTAGTTGCATCAGAAACCAAATGGACTCTTATTATGGTTCCCTGTTCAGAAGCAGTTGCTATGTACGTCCCATTGGAAGAAAGGACGATTGTAGCCAGAGGTGCATGATGTGCATCTATCTGTAATTCAATTTGAATGAGAATGCAAATAAAATGAACTAGGGAATGTAAAATTAGTATTGTTTCTTTCAAAAGTAATAAAACGTGAAATAAAAGCATACAATTCAAAAAATCCACTCCATTAACAAATTCAAATCATCATCAGCAAGTTTAACTAGAGGTCTTTTTTCTAGAGCTCACTGCAACTCAATGCATCGTGGCAATTAGGCCAGGTATCCTCTAGTCCTAAAACAACTTAGGACTTTCAAGATAAAAGCTCGCATGTCCTAAAGCTTGTGGTTTATGTGATTGTTTTCCTGGACTTTCTAAATGTGAAAACCACCTAACTATCTTCCAAAATAAGAGCACAAGTATAGATTCAAACACAAAAGAGAAGGGGAGGTGGGGGAGCGTGGAAAGAGAGATGAAGTTTCCTTATAATTAACAACTAAAGTAGAGTCTAGATTTTATTATTTCACCCACTCAAGGCTACCAGGCGAAAAAAAGCTCTCTAAGTCATAATGATAAAAGAGGGATGATACCAATAACTGAAAAATATTAACCAAGACGAAAAAACAAATTGAGGAGGATTCTGATTTTTCTATCATTTATTTCAGCATAGGAAGGAAGAAATATTAGCTCTGTAACCTCACAATGTGATTGGAGCTCCATAACGTTATACAACAACACAGACCCTTTGGTGGAACTGGCAGGAAGAGCCAAGAAGCAACCATCTAAACTGGGCGAGAATGCACAGAGCCCTGCAGAAAAAAACAAAACCAGTGATTGAAGCATTTAATATATTTTTTTTGATAAATAATGATTGAAGCATTTAATATTGTATCAGTTCGGCAGAACTCAAAATTCTAGTGCAACAGATAAGATGCCATGAAATATAATATCCGATGACTTGGATCAGAAATGAAGACAGTCTGACAGTACAAAAGCAATCACTATAAAAGGGATAATAAAGTCAGAATTTGTAGAGGTATGACTTTGTTTCCTGATTGGGTGTCAGGAAACCATGAGCTCCAGGAGTTTAACAACCCCCAAGTCTGGTTCATGTGGGAATGGCGTGTAGCACTTACATGTTATTTATGTCACATAAAGGGTACATCGTAGCAGGGAACCATGAATTTGTGTCCTGATCTGGTGTCAGGAAACCATGCAATCAAGTTTGAATGAGGCTAAATTTATAATACAGGACATGTAGTTCATAGAAATAGAACTTATTTTAGAAATAAGAATTGATTGGAGGAGTAACACAAAAGTTTCAAGCATTACAAATGCTTCTTCATAGATGCAGGATATAGATTTAACCACTACATTTCGAACCAATAAAATTCTAGATCACATCAAAAGTACATACTACAGATGAGGAAACATGTGTTAAGATACCACATATAAAATTCTCCCCTAGTCTCCATATTAAGAAAATTTCCTCCATGTTTTTGTTAAATATCAAACCATGGAAGTTGTATGCTATAAAAAGTCAGTCGGATTGGATTCTTTTCACCTAGTGTGCAAATAATATAAAGCTAATTTAATTTTAGTGAGAAAAGACTAAGCTATAATAGTTGCTTTCATAACTAGCGGCAAAGTTAGAAACATAAAGGTGTGTCATATTGTTTATTATCAGATTCACGCAATAAGTTAAACAACCCCAAGTTTAATTCTTAGATGTCTTTCCAGGAACACATATTAAGTGTTGACTTCACAAAAACTGTTTTGATTTTTAAGAAGTAGAGAACTTCATCACTTGATCAAATTTATGCTCCTTTAGTGGCAAGTGTGTATCCCTTGGCTCACTAGATGCTTAGGTGTGGGACAACTCAATTGTCCATGATTTATTAATGCATTAACATGGTATACCATTTAATTAGTTGGTTCGGTGTACAAGGTTCTCCTCGTCAAAAACATAAAAAAGAATAAAGGATTGCATCAAGGAAAAGAATGTCGAAGAGTTATGACCCAAACACACTCCAAAGAGTTATTGGCTACTCACAAAGTCTACAAGAAGAACAATAATGAAAACCAAATAAGGATGAAGGAAAAAAATAGGGAAAGATGAAGACACACAATTGCCAGAATTATATGGACAAAATTATCAGCATTGCACAAATTACAAATGCTAATATAGGAACAGAAGAAATATTTTCAACCCCACCTTTTGGATTTGGCACCGTATCAATGGAGTCCAAGATTTTAACAGTATTTAAGTCATATAAATATGTTTTATCTTGCAAGACAACAATGAGCCTGCATATTAAGAAGACATAGTGTCAATATAATGAGTGAAAAGTTACAAAATTAGAGCTCTCTTGAAAGAACCATCATGTCTAATGGCAAAGCTAGATTTATACACTCATGGGCAAGATCAAGAACATAATGATTCCTGACTTTCAAGAGCATGATAAATCTAAACTTTCAATATCACAACGGTACATGAAGATTAACTCTGAGATTTTCTTAGCACCTATCCACCCAAGACTAATTACATTACTTAAATGGAAAATACTAACAAAGATGTGGAAGGTTAAGCCTCAAGTTAGAAGCAAACAGAGCATATAGTAGAGAAGTGAGAGGATTACATAATCAAAATATCATGAACTTTGTGAATGACTAAAATGATATTCTCATAACTACTTCCCTTGTCAATCTGGAAAATAAGGACTGCATACATCAAGATTTCCCATGGAAGAGCATTGATAAATTACTACTTATTCCAATAGGTTAAGCCACAGGAAAGTAAATTGAATCATCTCAGCACACCGTTTCCCAAGTGGACAAAATTTCTTTGTTTATGAAGTTACCATAAATGAAACTATTAAGTGGAGATACTGTACAAATCAAGGATCACATGCTAGATATCATGAGAAATCACTACTGCCCTAAAGCTTAAGATGATATGAAATTTACTACTAAATCTTCTAATTCAAAAATCCCAGCTAAGTCCAGTTCACCTCTAATTTAGGTCATTTACCAGAGTTCCTATTCTACATGGAAGTTTCTAATACCAACAAAATTGAGAGACATGGCCCCCTTAAATTCCATTATTTATGAATATCATATTTAGGCAAAATCAACATGTACTTGTGAATGTACTATGTTTAAATACCTCCTGACCTATGTGTTTTTATGCATGTATAAGGACCATAAGAGCAGAAGAATAAAGAAAAAAACTTTTGGAACTATATTCCTCAAAAGAAGGGCATTGAACCATTACACTTATGAATAATCCTGTTGTCAACAACGATCAAAAAGGCCAAATGGAGTTATATGTGTCAACAAGTATCTAAGATGCCAATTCTTATTTTCCAGAAGTATTTCAAAGACCTTAGCTCAAAATTATTACTGTCCTGTTTAAGGAGAAGATCAATGTCCTCCAACAGGCACGATTTAGATAGGCACCAAATAACCCTGAAGACATCCAGGCAACCATACACCACTTTAACTTAACACATGACACTCCCCCCCCCCCTCTCTTCTCTCTCCCCCAAGCACCCAAAACAAAACGACTTATACTGATTGACATCAATAGAAATATGTAGGTCCATGTAACAGGTTATCAACACCAGAATCTCTAGCTCAACTGAGTTTCTATGTCAGATCCTTTACCTTTTCCTATTCATGCGCACAGCAAGTATTGAAGTTAAAAAATTTAACTCTCGGAGTGGAGTTCCAGTAGTTGTATTAAACAAACAAAGACGACGGGGTGATAACGATCGCTGTTTCAGTCAGAAACAACCATAGTCAGTAATAAGCAAGCAAGATAAATAACATAGTAACAGAGTCCATATAGCAACATGGTCCACGCACCTGTTCCCCAGCTCCAACGATAGCAAGAAGACTGGAGCTAAACAGCATTTCGACAACGATGAAAGCTCCAATAGCTAGCAACATAAAATAGATTATCTGTAGTGAAATTATTTCATGATTTCTCTTAAGCTCTACTATTTCAAGTTTCAACTGCATTAACGTTAAGTGTTTTCGGTAAAAGTGATTACCAAATAAAAGCAATGATAACTAATTTGATACTCGGGATAAATAAATAAGATAACTCCTTTGCCAATAATATTGACCGTCTCTCTCTAAATCTAAACGATTTAATATCAATCAAATTGCAAAGAACGACTAAACATATAAAGAAGAACTTAAGAGTTCTGCTGAGAGAACTCACCTCGCTCATAACAGAGTCTCCCCGTATTCGAATCAAATACTTTGAAACCTTCCTTTGTGCCTATCACAAAACAACTGCAAAATTCGAAAAACCAAACAAAAAACTATTTAACTTTATCATTCTTCTTAGTTCTTACACATCCGAATCCTCCGGTTTCCTTAGAATTTTACTATTCTTTTCAGTAGGAAAGATATCCGTGAAAAATCATACACGAAAAAAAAATCTCAACGAAAATTCGCAGATTGAAAGGAAAATTATGCAATTTTGTGAATTTTCTTTGTTCGGTTTTGGTTCTGGTGTACCTGGCGTCCTGATTGAAGGAAGCGCAGAGAATTGGATAGGATGAGGACGGATTGGCCATAGATGGAATGTTGATGCCCTTTGTGCTGAAGTCACGAGCTCGTTGGCTTCCTTAAATTTTCGAAGCTTCAATGGTTTTAGAGTCCAAAAAACAACATTTATGGGAGGCTAAAAGAGTAGGACTTCTTCCGAAAACGGAAAAGGAAGTGGACGTTATCCACTCTCCTTGGGCCCGCCAAAGAGTGCTGATGTGGACGGTCCGGATGGAAAATGGGATTGTGTCAAACCCGGGAAGAGAGGGCGGTTTGTATATAATGTTCACATACATATCTTACCCTATAAATGACTACCTAAAATATGCTGAGGAAGTTTTTTAATATTACTAAAATATTTCTTTTATGAATTTAATTTTATCTTACCAAATTAGGATTGATTTGCTTATATGGTATGTTTGGGGCTCAAATATTTGGGCCCAAAAATTTAGGTTTAATCATAAATTTTTTTTTATTATTATAATACTTATTAAAAATCTTCTCTCTCTTTACTTTTTCACCAACTCCCATAACATATCTTTAATTTATAATATTTCTCAAACTCCAATACCCAAAATTTTTAAGAATGAGGAAGCCTAGAAGTAGACGCAAATTCAAGTGAGCTTAGAAGATAAGGAACATGAACTTGACTTTATTGTTAAAATTACCAGTGTCTTTGAACTTCCTCGGATAACAATGCATTAGAATCACCCATACCGACCTGGTTTGTTTGAGAATGGCATGCTCTTCATAGTACAAGGGAATGGTCAACCAGGACAAGTCACATTTAAAGTGCGGGGTGCAAGGAAAAGAGTGAAATGAAAGGATTTTGTTTTACCAAAAAGAGAAACTAAACCAAAAGAGAGAGCGTGACCCTGCAAAAGCAGCAAAAGAAAAGGACCTCTTACAGCTCATGCACTTTTGGACACCAACCACACCTTACACAGTCGCTCAGTTTCACCCTCACCATCAAATAGCCAAGGAAAAATGGTGAAAATCTCGTACCAGCGTTCAGTCAAAACTGTCAAAATCAACCAGTGAAAGACTTGAGCCTCTGTCTCGCACTTGGGAGCAGGGCATCTCATGATTTCTCCTACGTAGTCCTATTACCCTTTGCAACCACGCTGCATCTCGTGTTCTACAGACCCAGAAACGAAAGGCCGAGGTTGGCAAAAGAAAGTAAATAATATTTACATTACAAGTCCAGAGGACCAGAGAGGACGGAAATTACAATTCCAAGTTTATGAAAAAGTAAACCAAAACTACTAAACTAATATGCTTCACAGAACAAAGACCTTTTTTTTCCACCTTGGCCTAGTCCAAATATATCTTGATCTGTCAGTAACTAAGACAAAGAATTCTTTTTCTTTTCTTTTCTCTTTTCACCTGTTTTCCTTTTCCACTTTCTTTTCTATCTTGGACCAGAGAGTTCCATGGCGTAGGAATCCAAGGAATGTTCATCATCGTCCTCATCCATGGCTGTGCCAAACATGCTCGAGCGATCATGACAATTGTCAGCAGTGGTAGGGCGGGTTGCGTTTTTGTTAGTGTCAATGAGAGAGTGGTTCATACTGGGATTGGTATTACTATGTGATGCTGCCCACTTCTCAGCTAAGCCATCGCCTTCAAGCATCCGGACAACTTCGGACATCTTGGGGCGGTGGGCTGGCAAGTATTGAGTGCACAGCAAAGCTACTTGCAGCATCTCCCCCATCTCTATCCTGTCGTAGTTGCTCCCAAGCGCTCTGTCCACTAGTACTTCCACTTTCTTCTCTTGCTGTATCTTTTTCACCTGTCACCAAAATTTACTTTCCTCTTCAGCTTTTATACACCGAAACACTAATGGGTGACTCTACATCTTGGGTGACTCTACATCGTTTTAGAGAAAGCGTAGCTAATAACCCTTTTCCCTCACTCTTAATCTCTAGCTAATATTCATATCACAAGATTGCTTGGGATGCAGAAGAACCACCCTAGTCCCTTCAAAGATCTGTCGTGCTAAACAAGCACTGCGTTTAAACAAAACTAGACACATTCGCATATTCATATGCACTCGTCGAGACCAAAAAAATAAATTGACTGCATATATGTATTTAATTCGTCTAGCCTACTTCATATCTTCTTCGAATTGTAGACAAAACATTAGCTTGCACTAGATTAAGAGGAAACTCACCCACTCAAGCATGGCCCCTTTCTGATTAACTGTTTTGCCAAACTCGAGAGCTCTCATTCCAGTTATTAGCTCTAACAAGAGAATTCCAAATCCAAACACGTCGGTTTTGTCAGAGGACTGGCCAGTCGAGAGGTATTCAGGTGCAATATGCCCAACAGTGCCACGGACAGCAGTGGTAACATGGGAGTCTTCATGGTCAAGGAGCTTTGCGAGGCCAAAATCTCCAACTACTGCCTCACAGTAATCATCGAGGAGAACATTAGCAGCCTTCACATCTCTATGTATTATCTTTGGATCACATTGCTCGTGTAGATAAAGAAGGCCCCTTGAAGCTCCGATCGCAATCCTCTTTCTTGTGTTCCAATCAAGTACTGGCTTTCCTGTCATGTGAAAAAGGATTTCAGCAGTTTACTAAAATAAAGGGTTGGGTTAGAGAACAGTTAGCACGTAACAGAAGGTGTAGTAAACAACTACGAATAGAGACCTCAGAAAAACACATTGTTGGGGGTGCGGTCAGAAGCAAAATCATTTTGCAACTTCCACTCGATTGTAACCTTTTCTTCTGTTTTACTCAGAAGATTTCACCAAAATCAGAATACATCAACACCAACTAGTCACACCATGTTCGCCAAGAAATATTTCTATTATGTTCGTGGTGTGATGAAATATCCATCCCTAGTTGGCGAATCTTCAGCCACTAATTTCTAGACTGTGTTTGGGAAATCAACTGATGTCATAGCATTTTGAAAAATCTATCTGAAAACCATCAATTAAAAAGCATCCGGCTGAAATTAGAAGTTCCACATACTCGGAGTTTCTTTTTTTCCATAAAATTAGAACAGATTAAAAGATTAGACTGGGTTATATTAATGTGGTGAATGAGTATGAGAGTTGTAAAAAGAGCAGACTAGAAACTAATAACCATCACGGCAAATTCACAATGACAGAAAAGTGAACTAGGACCAACCTCTAAGCCTGGAGGCCACACTGCCATTAGCCATGTAAGGATACACAAGAAGCCTCTCATTAGGGGTCACACAATAACCAGTTAGGCGTAGCAAGTTCCGGTGAACTGCCAAGCTGATCATCTCTAGTTCTGTTCTAAACTGTGATTCCCCAGTGGTTCCAGTCACGTCCTTCAGCCGCTTCACAGCAACCATGGTTCCATCTCCTAGTTTTCCCTTGTATACATTCCCAAAACCTCCAGCACCGAGGATGTTCTTAGAGGTAAAATGGTCAGTTGCTGATTGAAGCTCCTTGAAAGTGAACTTTCTTAGGTTTCCCAAGCGCATGAGTCCCTCTTCTTGGTTGTCTGGAACAAATATCAAAGGACCAGTTGAAGGATATTATCATTATATGTTTGTTGTTTACGGGTTGTTAAATAAAATTCTGACGTTACTGACCATTAATATATAGGATGGTTTGATTTTTCTGTCTCTTTCTGCACCAAACGGCAATTGCTACGCATGTGAGAAAGATAGAACTGAAGGTGACCCCAAGTGCAATTGCTAGCTTCCTGGACTGATGTTTTCCTAGAAAGAACAACATTTTCTCTTAGAAACGGAAAACGAAAGAGATGGATGAAAACCAGAGAAGGCAGGTTTAAAGCATTACCAGGTGATGCCTCTAGAGAGAAGGAAGAAGGGACCACAGTCGCTGTTCCAGAGCAACCTTCAGTGGAGCTGCTTCCACAAATCAATGGGTTTCCCGCGATACTAAAAAATACCATTTCAACAAGAAAGCAAGATCAGGGAAAATATGATAATTGACCACAATGACGGAGAAAGAGAGTGTGTCAGAGTAACCATACTGGAAGGTCCTGGCTGGAAATTTGGGGACTGGTCCACTGAGATTGTTATAAGACAAGTCCCTGATTGAATATGAGTATCGTCAACAAAACCCATTGATTAGATCTTGAAACAAAACTTCGACCAATCAGAAAGACAAACACATAGCACACTTGTCTCGATTTTCAAGACATACTGATGAGAAACAAACAAACAAATTGAGATGTGGAAGTAAGAAACAGAGAAAAGAGAAAACCCATACTCACAAGAAAGCAAGCTGCGAGATTTTGGCTAAAGACACGGGAAAAGGCCCACTCAAGCTATTGTTGTTCAGCCTCCTAGTCTCATTAAATGACAAAAAATACAGAGCGTCAAGATATACAAATAAATAAATTATTTAGATTACAAACTACTAGGTTACTCAGAAGACAAAGAAAAAGTAGCAGAAAAACTGTATATACGAGTTCTTAGTCGTAACATTTTCCGCCTCAAAGACCATAACAATAGTATGGCTGTGGGTCAGAGGTTTAAAATTTAGTATTGACAAGGACAAAAGAAAACATTGAAAATAAGATTAGGCTTTATATTCTTTTTCTCCACTTTCTTGGCAACCAAACACAGTGAAACGGCTTACTCACAGGTATTGGAGAGTATTCAACTGGCCCAGGGACTCTGGAATGACACCGTATAATTGGTTGTTGGAGAGATCCAACGTCTGAAGTTTCGGAAGCATGCCGAGCTCCGGTGGGATTTTGCCCGAGATATTGTTGTTCTGCAGCAATCTTCAATTCACACGGACATAAGGGAATTTTAATAACAGAGTACAAAGGAGGCCGATAAAATTCTTATGCTCTGATTGGTTGCAGAAGAGGTGGAGGGAATGAAGTACGATATATAAGAAACATTCAACTTCCTGGCCTAGTACACTACTCTGCTTTCACACTTTCTGAAATTGAAGCGATGAGAGGAAATTGAGGCCCAGAATTTTATTTTCCTTTTCTCGGAAACCAAGCAGTACGTAAAGAAAAGAAAAGGCCAAAGATAACTCAGTGTCCTTACACTTGTCGAAGATTTGTCAGATTCCCAATGGCCCCAGAGAGAGTTCCAGAAAGATATTGGCTCGGAGCTCCTCTGCAAAAGCCAGAAACGAAAATGGAGGTTTTTTCTGACTTATAAAATCCACTTCAGTTCATAATCATCCAAAAAAAATATAAGAAGAACAAAAAAACTCACAGGCCTACGACAAGGTTTTCAGGAGAGCAGGTAATCATGGCCCAGCTACAAGGGTCCACAGAGTCTTCATCCCAGTTGATCAACATTCCATGTGGATCATTCAGACCTGTTTTTAGTTCTACCAAAGCTTCCACTACAACAACCAAAAACAGAGATAATTTTGAAACTTTTTTATGTATAAGAAATTGAACTGCCGTTATCCAAGGAATACAGAGAAGAGGTGTGTTTGTTCATGGGGATTTCTTGCCTACCTTCATGGTTGCGAGGCTCATAGGATCTACAGAGTGTAACTGAAGAGAGAAGATGAAGAAGAAGAACGAGAAAGACGTTGGGAGCCATGTTCATAGAATGGTGATGATGAAGAACATGTTCCGCGCAGACCACGAAAATGATAAACTGTCTCCCTCTCCCTCTCTCTGTAACTCGCTCGCTCGCTTTCTTTCTTTCTTGGGTCTTTACACTGTCTCTTTTTCAGTCACCAACCTTTTGCTTTACAAAAGATAAGAGGCAAAAGAAGCAGAATACGAAAACAAAATATAAATAAAGAGAGACCGAGAGTGCGTTTTTGTGTTACTTGAGAGTTGAGAGAGAGAGAGAGAGAGCGAATCAGGTGGGTGATACGAGTTGTCAGGCGAGGTGTGTGTGCGCGGGCAGAAATTGACAGGGACGTCAGACGTGAGTGGGGTACTGAGATTGTACTCGGCCCTTGTCTGTGGTCTGGGTCAGGGTCAGGGTCAGGGTCAGGGTCAGGGTCAGGGTCATGGCGGTCTCGCTGGGCTTGTAGCACGCCCCCGGCTCAGCTGCTCTATCTGAAATTTACAAGTCTTACTGGTTACAGCTTAAGCGTGGAGAGGATGAACCCCAATTACCGATAGAATCATGACCCATCCATCAATGGAGGTTTTTCTGATTTGATTTTAGAGCTTTTACTCTCTGTTTTCTTCGGGTAGATAGATGGATGGCTTATCTGCCCTTTTGATAGCCTAGTGGTCTAAAATGGATTACGTCACCCAATAATTTTACCCTCTTGTATTTTCATCTCAATAAAATAATTTTTAAAATTCATAATTTTTTCCATAAAATCATCACTTTTAACTCTAAATAAATATAAAAAATTCATTTGAATCATCTTTATCTTCAATTCTTCGCCAACTTCAACACCCCAACATTTTTACAATCAAACATCATAATATGACTCATTAAGTTTCAAACTTTCAAAATCAATCAATTTGCACTCTGAAATAAAATTTAACTATCAAAATCATGTTAGATGTTTTTATTTATAACACGTGACATAATTTTAACAATTAGATATTTTTCAAGGGCATAAATTGATAAAATTTAGTTCCTACAATTTAATGTGTCAAATATCATAGTTAGGTTGTGTTTGTGTTGTAAAATTTTAGTGTTGTTAAAATTTTAGGTATTGGGTTTAGTGAAAAAGTGAAGAGAGAGGTAATTTTTTATATTTTTTTGTAGTAAATAGTAATGATTTGATGGGGAGAGAGAGATTATATTGTAATATTTAATTATGTTAAAATTTTAGAGGAGGTAAAATTTTGGTACGCAAACGCACCCTTAGAATCCTACTCAAAATTGATTTGATACTTTAGAAGTGTAAATTGATAAAAAAAAAAATTCTAAAAATAATGAGGATGGTAGGAGAACAACTATGTGATTATGTAAGCAAAGGGGATGGAAAAAGTGAAAGGGAATGAAAACAAAAATAGTGATACTGCTGGTAGTATGAAAGGTGTGGTAGTAGGAAGAGTTGTGATGTAAATTTGTTTTCCTCAGTAGAATTTGTAAAAAATGATGAATCCACCAATAAGTTCTAAATTTGATTGTTTGATGCTTGAATATCTGATAATTAAAATTCTATAATTGTTTTAGAGTATTTGTTTTGATAACCTAAATCAGACAAATAAATATATCTAAAATTTACCAAACTCATCTTTAAGTCTTTTGACTTTAAAATAGTTTATTTCAAGTGTAAGAAAATATGGGTTCCTACAAAATAAAGTAATAAATTTGAATCCGATTAGCCTTTATCTACTGGATTGACCAAATCCCTCTGCGATTTCGTTTTTCAAAGCTATTTTTATTTCCTGTCAATTCTTTTTTTTATATAAGGTATTTCCTGTCAATTCAGTTGGTCCAATGTTCAAGGATACGAATTAATATTAGATTAAACCTCCTGCAATGATACAATTGCCATGATTACGAACACTCGTACTCTTATCTATATACCCAAAAGGAAATCACAGCTTGTTTTTCACATGCACACTCAGTACCACAATTGGAAGACGTCGACTAAAGTTCGAATTGGAATGATTAAAGAGCCAAGAAACTCTGGGAAAGAGAAGAGAAAAGAAAAGAAACTGCTGCAAAATATTTAATGTATGACTCAGCTTCTACGAGACGGCCTAGAACATGGAAAACATTATAGCTATTAGAGTGTGTAACGTGGACTATTATAATCAAAGACTTATAAATAAATTTTTTTATAATTTTATCCACGCATTTGTGATTACACCAATTTGCTTATTTGAATCTTTCCACAATAAATATAGGTCTATAGACCGAACCACTTAAATCTATATCTCTTTTAGTTAAAATTGTCTTCCTCTCTTTTATTTTATTCGTTGCAGGCCGTAACTCAAATCTCAATCACTTTTCCAAGAAGAATTCTCTTCCATTATCGATGGACCACCTCTGTCGACCAAAAGTTTTAAAGAGAAATCTCCAAAAATCTTAGGTAGAGTCGGCATGAGGCGATGGATGGATGCTTCAAACCCACCGCATTGTCCAAGTGATCTGCATGATAATTTGTCGTTCAAATTTCCTAACACTAATTGAACTAGTGCATATATTACCACGTATATATACTTTTTCAAATAATAGTATTTATTATTTTTTAGGTATAAATTAATATATAAGACAGTTGATAAATACCAATGTGATAAATTTTTGAAAAATTAAATTTAAAATGGATATTTACGATATAAATTACCCATTTAATCCAAATATTATTAGCATTATCTCTGTGAATAAGACAGCAGCTAGCAACAAGAAATTGGGAGGAAAAATATTATTGATAGTAAGATAGTGGACTTGACACCATCAACACGAGCATAAATTGGAGAATTTTATCTTTGTTTCTTTGCTGGTTCATTCGAAGCAATAATGGAAAATAGTTTAATGTTAGAAAATCCTAGCTAGAGAAGCAAAGGAAACTATATACACAAACATATTAGGAAACAAGAAGCCAAAGAAAATACTGAAATTAATTATGAAAATGGATGGCATCTGTGGTGATTTTTCCCCCACTTGAAAAAATTCCAGGTTGTGGGGCATATTCTATGAGACAAATTCCATACCAATTAGCAAATGCATGGTCCATAGTTTATTAATTATTAGTTATATTTCCTCTTAGGGTTTTCTGCTCATGAATATGCCTGATGCAATTTGCCAAGCCGTTGAAAGGGTCGTTTGATTCTTTCCTTATTTCTCTCCAGAAATCAGTTAGTCCACCTTCTTCTTTGTTCTTCATCTGTCAAAGACAGTGTCTGTTTTTAGGTCTAAACGCAATTCCGTATATATATATATATACATACACATTTTCATACCTTTAATTAAGTTGAAGAATCAAAGCATCAATCGATCCCTTTCATCCTGGCCACACTAAAAACCCCTTTATAATTTTAGTGCAATTGTTTCTTAAATTAATATTTGGGTTTCAACTGGGATTACTAATTCCTAGACTTGTAATTTCCTTCCCTCTTGAGTATTCTCACAAACATGAAAAATGTTTCCAATAGCCTCTAGGACAAAAACTGTCACGATTTGATCTTTCTAATCCTTTACCAGTTACATAGATTATTGACCAATTTCTAAAGTGCAACAAACTGGGTAGGTTCGAAATTAAAGTAGCTAAGAAACCATGCATGGGATCCCATAATCATATCAAACACTTGGGTCCTACACGTACAGGCCAAATAGTTCAAGCTCCATTCTCAAAAGAGGTCGTTCTGATTGTTCTAGTTTTTTCTCTAATAGGTTCTGTGTAAAAGCAGTGCATGCAGCTCTCTTCTTTTCTGTGGCCATATTCTTGTGCTCGAGAACAAGTCGTTCTCACACCCATCATCCATATTATTCCAGTAAGAACATGGAGATAGACTTGTTCCGCGAGAATCATAGCACCGTGATACTTCAACCCAAGGCAACATGGAAGGGGATCATATCTACAAATGAATTTTGGTTCCATGCCAGATCTCACCAACAAGTACAATCAACTTTTATCATCGAATTTAGATAGAAAATTGAAGGTAATCCTAACCTCTCCAACTCCTTCCACAAGCACAAAACAACAGTGATAAAACCATACTCAAAAGAAATTTGATAATTTTATATCTATATGAATTGTAGACTGCAACAAGGCTCTCAAGTTTAATAGTAGTTCTAACATGAATTAGCATCCTCAGATAGAGATAGATACAACAAGTAAATTTTGCATAATTTAATCCTGCTCATATTTATATATATAAAATTTTAGGAAGCATAAACCTATAATGAAATCCACCTACTGTGTCTACTTCTTCTCCAATTGCGGACAATAAATTACATAGAATCTTCATCTGTCTTGCATGGTCCGGTTTGTTTCTCTTCATCCTACCACTTCTGTTAACCAAAACTAAAAGTGAGTGTATGCTGCATAGTTTCTGATATATAGACTATAGAGATGTACTGTACCGACGGCGATGTTGTTGTTGTAATAGGAATGCTCCAACACCCAAATCTTCGTTGGAGTGCGTTTATTCTTCCATGCGGATGGAATTTGATTCTTCCACGTTGGCTTTTCTTGCTCTTTTCCCTCTTTCTAAGCGCTTAAACATAAAATAAATAAAAGTGGCAAAAGACACAAAGCCCTTTAAAACGGGCAAAAAGCAAAAGGTGACGCACCCGTGCCCTACCCTGTTTCAGCTTTTGGGACCCATCTTATAATCTGTGTTCGTGAGTGCCCTTTCGAGCCCAAAGCTGGATCTTGCAATCGACTGTGTTCACCTTGCAAGAATGGTCCTTCAAACCACCCACTTCAGGGAGTTCATGATGGGGTATGGGCCTAGACTCCTAAATAAACAATATTATGCTCAAGTTCTTGCAATCGACTGTGTTCACCTTGCTAGAATGGTGCTTCAAACCACCCACTCCAGGGAGGGCATGATGGGGTATGGGCCTAGACTCCTAAATAAACAATATTATGCTCAAGTTCGGCCCTCTACAAACTGCAACTATTAATCAAAGTTGTCTATATCTAACTTCTATTTCAGGATATAATACATTTTGGGTTAAAGTCTTAAGATTTATATCACAAACCCACATATTCTTTAAGTAATTACTTTACTTTGCAAATAATTTCTTAAAAAAAAGTTTAAGCCACCAAGAGAGCTACCTTGTTGGCCTAATTCTACCCCACATGATAGATCTGGTGGTGCGCATAGAACCGATTCCACAGTCATGTGCGCAGTAAGTCTAGGAATTGCTTAATGGTAAGAGCATCAACTTCACGCTCATGTGATTCGAACCTGGTACGATGAGTCCAAAAAGGACGACCTCCCAACCATTGGCCTAGTGACCCAGGGGACGACTCTTTGCAAATAATTTGCCATCCGTGTCTTATACCTTCGTACCCGTTAAGCTATCTTAGATGTGTCTTTGATTAGTCAATCTAACATAAAATGGACCAGCATAGATTATTTTAGAAATAATATTCAACTTTATGAACCAAAAGGATATTTACATATATGACCATGGTCCCTCCTCTATCCTCTTCAGTTGGGTGGGAGGATAAACTATGTTGGCTCAAAGTCGTGATCCTGGGAATGCTTGCCCCATCATTTAGATTCCAGTGAAAACAATGTAATGATAGAGCTGGGGTAGAACTAAAAGATCAGAGCACTAGAGTCGTCAATCCTTCTGTCCTCTCTCTGCTCTTCGGCCGGCGCATTACTTTTAGGTGATTGATTCTTTTATCATTTCTTTTCTTGGGTCGTTTGTTTTATGTTCGGCTCCACACATATATACATATATTACTTCGAATTCCTCTAAGCTGCCACAGTAATGAACATTTGACTTATGCCAAAAAGCCGTACAAATCTCGCAATTTTCTTCCTACTTCCCTTTGAGAAAGCAGAACTTTCAATATTATATGTCATAGTATCTCAAAAGAGACTCCATTTGTTGTGGATGGGGTTTGAAAGAGGCTATCTTTAGGGGGCCTCATGAGCTGCCTTGGTGCCCTTTACAACAGTATGTTTACGCATCAGCTATTTTTCAGCTAGCTGTGCCTTCAATAAGAAGAGAGAGCATCTCAAAAAGTTATTTTTCTTTTCTTTTCTTTTTAAATAAAAAGAGCACCTTTAGGGAGCTCCCTGAGCATTTCAAATGGGTATTCCCATTTCAAATCCAACCGACACAGGTCAAAGACAGCTGGGTATCCCTTTTCCTTTCCCTGAGATTTTGAATATGACCTCAGATTAAAGGCTTTTATATTAGTTTTGGGTAAAGATTATTCATCTCTTCTGCATAATCCCTTTTGAAAGCTGGTTTCCAAAAGAGTTCGAGCAAAACAGCTTTGGCATGCTATACAATGAAAAGGACAATGATCAATGGCGTTAAAAGGTTAAGTTGGAACTGACAGATGAAGATCGTGAGACTCTGTGCAGAGAATCTTCACATGGATGAGATGCTTTTGCATCATTTTATCAGGAAATAACATGTAGAGATTACTTTGAAGGCATTGAGTTTCCAGATAGAGATAAAAATATTGTGCTCAATTGATCTTTCAAAAAAATTCGAACCAGGAAGTAGGAGGATAATTATGATCCTGATCAAGATGATCCTATACATCAGCTAGAAGTTGATTGCTATGGGCCACTTTGAAAGCGAGATTCACATAAGATAGTGGCAGACACTTGAAGGCATATATTCCTGGTGATTGGGAGGTTTAAGTACTTCCAACTTAAATTCACGAGTCCTGAAATTTTGAAGCTGATTTTTAAGAACACACTTCTTACAAATTTGTATTAATTTAGGAAATTCACCTCAAAATGGGCATGGTAAAGCATAAAGGAACATGAAATCAGTTCCAACTCCTTAATCTCTCAGGCTGTAGATAACCCAGCAGTCCAATTAGTGAGAACTTTACATAACAATGCTTATTGTACATTCACTACCCAAGTGAATTCTGCAGAACACAGAGATTTTGCAGAACATGAATTGGGTCCCAAGAAAACAGTAAACCTGCAATCAAGATCTCAAAAGTCATGTCAAGTTTACTTTTTACGCAAATTCGCTTCCTGTTGAACTTGAGAAAGCATAGTGTCGCATTCAAGATCCACAGATTACAATCATGTTCAAATCATTATCTTTGTATTTTCAGACCCCTTTCTCTCGTTTGATTCCACTACATCAAGTCTGTCCAATTAAAGCAGATTCTAAATTTGTGGTTTAAAGCTAATCTTAGCACAAAGCCCACTACCTTGTCTTATTATTCCGACGATTGTGGGCATAAAGAGCTTACTTCTACAAGATGCAATAGTTATGTGGACACCCATTGCCTGCACCCAATTGGTCAGATGGACGTGGGACTCCAGGATGCCTGAATATGTCAACGAAAAGGCAAAAAGAGAGGAAAGAATAAGAAAACTCTAGGTCAACACAGATTTTGTCCATGCATGCACTTTCAATTCTCTTTGACATGCTTTTTCGTTTGGAATATGGATATATACTTGCCTTCCACAAAGTAGTGTATTAAGGAGCGGGCATATCATGAATCTTAGAAGAACAGATTCGATTCAGGATAAACCATAGATTTTGGCTCCCTATTAGTGGATAAGGAGATGGATCACGAGATTGACGAAGCTACTATACCTGTTCTAAGAAAACTCGCAAGGAACGACAATGTAAAACTCTAACAATCTCTTCCTCACGATGAGGCTCCAAGACACAAGCTCATGACCTTCTAACTCTGATTCCACTTGCCAGACCTTTGAGCTACCATTCTTTCCAAAATCAATTGGTGTCAGTAGAGCGTCACTTAAATTTCTTACAATATTTGACATCGCACCCAACATGCCTATTCTAAGAATGCTCACATGGAACGACATTGTGAAACTCCAAATAAAAAAAAAGTATAAGGTTTTGCACTAACCAGGACAAGAAATAGAAGACTGGTTGGGCCTGCACAATGCCACCTCTCATTACCATACTTTCAAGGTGGGCAAGCAGAAGGCAAGATTTATTACCAGGACTCAACTCAGTCTCATGGAGATGGCTTGCCCTGTGGGATAACAAACTTATATCAGATGGGCCAGGCTTTGTAGACCTAACGCTGGACTGCTGGGCCCAAGAAGTGATAGATATCCTGGGTAGCTTTATCCCAAAGTTTCTGATCTATAGGAGGCCTGCACTACAGATCTGTATCCTCCTTTCACCAGAGACAGATAAAGCCAAGATGGAGATTACGTAGATCTACAAACTACAAACTTGGTCGAAAGCCATCATCAAGTCATGCGAAGCTGTATCGTCCTTCAAAGCTCCCAAAATCCATATTTACCAAATGAGTTCCCTGTCCAGACATTCACAGTCAACATAAACAGCAGTCTGTTGACATGCAGTATTCATGCAACTGGCTCTTAAGACATTAACAGACAATTGCCAAACCCACTTCATTCAAACTAGTGATCCCATCATTCTCTAATTTCTCTTTACTGATTCGAGTGCATCTTCTTCATGAATTTGCCACCCATTAACAAGGGAAATGCCACCCATTAACAACGTCATTCATCTTATTTTTCTTTAGGCCGAAGCTCAATGCCATGGGCAACAAGCCCAGACTTCCAGCCAGGGTCTTCAATCTCCCACAGGCGCATCACAACCACACCATCATCTTGGCCATTGAAGAATTCCCCAATCTCAATCTCCATCCACTTGTCCTTTCTCCAATGTGAATGTCGTCCCTCCGGTCTCAGAGGTACTGTGTACACTTTTCCTGGCAGCAAATAACCAATGGAAGGATCGCCTTCCAGCTCATTTCCAGTACTAAGATACATATTCACTGGGTGGTCGAGGTTATTGCAATGAACTCTAGTAGTGTAGTCTGTGTAGACAAAATAGGCACCATAGGTTGTATTTGGGGACAAGAGTTGCATCTCAATTCTGCCTTGTATATCAAGCCAACGCACATTAAGAAGATGACCTACCTCTGCGAATCTGTCAGTTTTACACACCATGAGGAATGCCGAAGATTACTATGAAAAGGGTAAAGAACGCACACACGCAAAAAGAGAGAGGAAGTGAGACCTGAATTGGACTGCCAAGCGTAGTTGAGCACGCCCATACGCAGAAAGAGAGACGAAGTGAGCCTTGAACTGGGATTTGAAGGAGAAATCCATTCCCACTGCCGCAGATTGTCTCCCGATATCATAGTTAAGGCTCTCGCACCCAGCATGTAACATTTCTTCCCACTCAATTTATCTATTGCAAAACTCTTTTCAACCACAGTTGCAATTATTATAAGTAAAAAAGGCAGAAGTAAAATCACAAAGAGTACCCAGTCCAAGAAAATTGACAAAGTTTTAAGCTATGTTCAATGAGGAAAAAAGAATCAAAAACCAAAAAGATCACAACCCAAATGTTCTACCGTTTGTATTCAAACAAACATTATTCAAGCTCTTCTACTATCATACAACAAACTTCACGTTTGGAACTTCAAGAATGAAATTGTACCAAGAATTCTTCTCTTAAAGATATATCGTGAGTAACGCAGTCAACTCTCCCTTCTCAATATAAAGCACAAATACTTTTGAAAAAAAGAAGGTGCTTTGAACATTTTAAATGCATTCCTTATGTATTATGATTATCTAAATGGGTTCCAAACCAAGAAAGATGTTGGTTTTTTTTTTCTTTTTCTCTCCTTGGGTGAAGAATAGTTTCAAAGAAGAAGATTAAACGTCCTGTATCAATATGAGGAACATAAGCAGAGGAGGATGAGATGAAATGCTTTAGGCAACCTATTTCGCTAAGTATAAGCTCAGAAATGAACAATTGTTCCTTGTTTGTATATCAGACATTGGGATAATATCTGATTCTTTGAAGCACAATCGATAACAAAATGCATGAGGGTGATCAGCTTAGAGGACTCTTGACAGATACACGGTAAACGTATTGAACTATGATCAAGATATAGTTATGAAGTGTCGTCTCTTTCTCCTCCTCCTCTTCATTTCATATCATAAAACAAAAACATGATCCTAAACACCAAGAAAGGTAATGTCTTTGGCTCACCCTATTACCGTCGCCTACGAGCATAGGACGACGGAAGAGAAAGAAATAAAGATACTTTTTTGGGCAAGAGATTCAAGAATATTAAGTTGCTATAAAAGTTACATGCATTGTATTTTGTACCTATTTTTGAACAATGGATCTAAGTATTTGACAATCGCAAACCATTTTCCATCATTTTCAAGAAGTGCAGTGCTGCCATCAAGAAGATTGACAGCCTATTATGCCATCAAGAACCGTTTGTTCGTAGTTCGTGGATGACGTTGAAGACTGACAACCTATTCTGCTGTCAAATATTCCAGACAACGTTGGGTCTTGTATATGATAAATGAGCTTGTGTAAATGTTCAACAAGGAAACCACCAGTCTCTTTGTGAGACAATATATTCAGTATATATGTATAAAGTTTGACTCGAAAAGAAATCATTGGCGTGGACTTTTGCGAAAATAGTTTCGAAATTAATATATATATTATATATTTATTTGTGAAATTGATTTAGAAACAATTTGAGAGTCCAACGAGTTACAAATTGTGAATTAAAAATTATATGAGTTAGAGACTTAATCGACGATATTATTCCGGTCCTATTAGCTCATGTGGAATATGGTATGGTGGAAGGATAAATAAACAAATAATTGTTAGCAAAAGAGATTTTACAGAAAAATAGTCTCACTATTTCGGGGTCAATTGTGATATGTTAATGAATATGACCACAATTTGTAGAAGCCCATAAATTCAAAATACAAAATATAAGGGAGTTAAATGAAAAATAGTTTTTCATGATGATCCTACGATCGAGATGTGAAAACTCCAAAAAATGTTGTTTCTCTAATTAGGTTTATCCATATCTAGAACTAATTGATCTTTTTGGTTTACTGTTTAATTATTTTCCATATGATGTTTTGGATTATTTTTATGTTCAAAACAAGTTGGATTCTGAATTAATTAAAGCAAATTTGCTTCGGTTTTATTGTTTCCTCTTTTCGTTTTCAGCATTTTGTTTCTACAATTGCACAGCAGTGCATTTTGGCAATATAGTCATATTTGGACCTACACTGGTGTGAAGGCCTAGAGGAGCTGTAATATTTTGGAGGAAGGAGTTAAACATTT
The DNA here is from genome assembly GCA_963930655.1 of Myrica gale. NCBI lineage: Eukaryota > Viridiplantae > Streptophyta > Magnoliopsida > Fagales > Myricaceae > Myrica > Myrica gale. The sequence goes on from OZ005616.1 coordinate 22,003,925, forward strand.
GTAGCATCCTTTTGTCAGCAAAACAATTATGAAGGTCAACGTGTGGCAAATTCCTTGAAATTTTTCTCCACAGCTTGTTATCGAGATAGCTTTAACTTAATATAGTTTATTTTCGAGAGAAGTTTGTGGCTAACTAATAGTCTGTACTATTCATGTAACCTTAATATCTTCAAACAGACCAACAAACATGCTAAGAAGAAAAAACTCAAAAGTACTTCAGTTGGCACTTTTGGGCAAGGCTGATTAACGATAAGTTTTACATTCATTGTATTAACCTATGTTAGCCACCTCCATTGCTGCTAATTTCTAGTGTTCTGTTGAACGTATTTACTATCCATGGTGTCCATCTCTAAATGAGAATTATTGTGCTAGTTACTACACCTAGGTGAAAACTCTTGGCTTCACCTCAGCATATGCTGATAGTTTTACGGGGACCACTAGCAATATCCAAAACATGCTCAAAAGAGTATCTGCTAGATGATGAGAATAAGGATTCGTTTTATCAATGAACGACTGATGAGTCATTCTCATCCTCCAAGGAAGGATGCATTTTAAAAATTATCTTGTGTCAAGTATCCTTTTTTTTAATATTGTTTGAAAGATGATGAGTTATATGGAATGATACATAGAGCCCTGCCTTTAAATGCTACTACATTATATGTGGCAGTGGTGTTGAGAGGGGGTTCAAGGGTAAACGTTTCCTACGGCTCTAGAAGATGGTCCTATATGCAACATTGACCCAAGATCCAAGCAAGCTTGCTCAGCTAGATATGCATCACCCTTTATTTTTGACAACCGGAAAAAGACGATATCAGCTTCCAGAAAAGTTGGAATCGTACAAATTGGTACGTCACCATAACGGCTCCAGTTATTGTGCGACTTTGGAAGGGTATGAGTGGTGTGAGTTAACGGTGAGGATGAAGTTGGCTTCGTTGGACGGTCAAGGGGCTGCCAGCACATTAATGAAGCGCTCCGGTTATGACCCGAAATCTCTCACCCGGCTCTAGCAAGTTTCACCCGAACCCGCCTTTCGACTTTAACTTCTTCCAGCCTTCGACTTCGACTCCCCCATCCATTTGAGCCTTCGACTCCTCCCCGTCCATTCCAGCCTTCAACGATATGGTTTCCACCGAGGAACTTAGACACTGTGCCAGTGACACCAGCTAATATGGCGAAAGTCAAGAGGAAAGGTGTTGCGGCATGACCTCCAAAACCTGCAAGTTTTTTTGACCACATATTTAATGCAATTCAGCTAGACGGGGGGGTGGAAGTCGGCCTCCACATAGTGAGTGCGTATGTGTTAGAGAAAGAGAGTGTGACAGAGAGAGAGGTAGGGTTCATGAACTTACTTGGATGGCTCATTTGGCCATTGATATACCAGTTAATACGCCAACTAGTAAAGCCAATGACAAGAAGGTACATGATCAAGTTTATAAACAGCAACGGAGCTGCTACTATCCTTCCCACTGTCTGCGCCATCTCTCTTCCTCTGTCTCCAAAAGAAACTCACAAGAAAAGAACAAATAATCTCCTCTTTAGTTAAAATAAATCACACTTTTTACAAGCTCCCTTCAATTTTACTGCTCTCAGGTAAGTGGTAAGGGAAAGAAGGCTAGCCAGTGAACGCTTATATAAAAGAGCAAAGGTTAAGGAGTCCAGTATACGTGTAAACCAAAGTACGCGGGTTTTTGGTTACAGGTGGGGGGACACTTGTCAAGTTTGATCTTATCTATCCATAAAGTTTTTTATTTAACTTTGCTAACTCCGATACTCATAAAAAAATCTTCAATCCAACGGTGCACACTCTCCACTCTTTTTTCTGGGCACACGGAATAGGCTGTGCAAAATTGTACTTATCTGCTTGCGATGATGATCTCTATTTTATTTCATGAGGTGAGCTTTGGAGAAAGAAGATATTGACAGAAAGTCTTGAGCTCTACACTCGTTTTTGTTAGATGGTAATACTGATTGGGAGTTAGACCTTTCCGTTCTAATCATTATTTTGTGCGATACAGGTGCATGCTAGAAATAAGTATTTTCGTTCCGAGGTAGAAAAGGAGGCTCTCCTTCAGGAGATTGCAGAGCTTACAGAAGATTTCACAGGGGCGGAGTTGCAAAACATACTGTAATTCATTCTTACTCCACTTGTTCACTTCATCATCAGAAGGTAGAGCCTGATTCTTTCTGCAATTGAATGACAGGAACGAAGCTGGAATATTGACTGCCCGGAAGGATTTAGACTTTATTGGAAGAGAAGAGCTGCTAGAGGCTTTGAAAAGGGTCAGCCCCCCCCCCCCCCTCCCCTCTGGGAAGGATTAAGTCCTTTCCCTCCATCGTGTCGTGTTTGATGTTTACTTTGGAATTCTGCATTCTCATTTTCACTCTTTTGTATATCTAATGATTTGCAGCAAAAGTGCACATTTGAAACAGGGCACTCTGTTCTAAAGTTCCCTATGGTTTTACATGTTAAACTCACTTTTATGCATTGCTTTTGCAGACGGATATAAAATCCATCCGTAGCCAGCCAAATATGCAGTATACTGAAAAGGCAGGAAGAGTTTTCTCAAAAAAATCAGATTATGTGAATTCAATCATTCGTGCATGTGCTCGTAAGTTTTGAAAATGTTTACCCTGTTTTGCAAAATCATCTTTGATAGCTCCCTGCAGCTTTCACTTGCTCATTATTTCTGAGCTTCTGAATGGACTATGTTGCATGCTTCTTTATCACTTTATGCTGTAGACTAGTAGATGTATGCCCTTGAGTATGGCCTTAGTTAGTTGATTGGGACTTGTATGTTAGAAATTTTGAAGAATTATCTGCATCCTTTTTATTGTAATTTATCGTTCAGTGTTGTACTTATGGCAGCAAAGTTTAATCTTGTAATTTATTGTCCTGCCGTTCAATGGGCCACTACAGACAAAGCTAGCGCTGCAAGTTCTACAGACAAAGCGGGCGCTGCTGGAACCTTTTAGTCGAAGTCGAAGGCCGTCGTTGAAGGCTGGAATGGACGGGGAGGAGTCGAAGGCTCGAATGGACGGGGGAGGAGTCGAAGTCGAAGGCGGGTTTGGGTGAAACTTGCGGGAGCCGGGTGAGAGATTTCGGGTCATAACCGGAGCGCCTCATTAATGTGCTGGCAGCCCCTTGACCGTCCAACGAAGCCAACTTCATCCTCACCGTTAACTCACACCCTTCCGAAGTCGCACAATAACTGGAGCCCACCATAACTGTAGGCGGAAATTTTGATTTCCTTGGTCTGTTTGAATATCTGAACGGCTATAATTAACAACATCACTCTTTGCATTTAAGACTGCTTGCCAAAGTGGAAACCATGCTAAATGTGTGGAGAAAAAAATTGTGCTAATTGATTTTGCTATAATGTTTTTCACTTGTCTAGAAGTTCATCATATTTAGTAGCCTGCTTCCATGGTTGTCTTTTTGACTCTTAAGGTAAGTTTTAGCATCTGTTTCTGTTGTTGAAATATTGTTCTGTTCCAAAATTTGGAGAGTTCTTCGAGTAGGAATGATTAATTGGGAAGATATTTTCTGCACATCTTCTAAGGCCCAGTCAAATGATGCAATCTCAGTTTTGGCACATCTTTCTTATCTTTTTAGCTTTGAAAGGAGCAATCTTGGGCACCTTTTCTAACACGAAGGCAATAATTGCCTGGAAGTGGCAAATTTATACTGGGACTAGAAAGAGTAAGGTCAGAATTCAATAGGAGATTTTGGCAACCCTCTTTACTGAAGAAGCGTCAGTTCCAATTTCCAATTTCAGAAAACTCAGAGTCTATCTTAATTTTGAGCTGTGTTTGAGCATGATCTTCAGCTGGTAATCCAGAAAAGGCTGCTGATTCCTGAACAGGGTATTGAAGGAACACATCGTAATAAACTCTCTTCCTGAGAGATGATTTCATGCTTCGTGAAATTTCATGGGTCCAACATTTAGATTTCAACTAATATAGAATCACTGTCGATAACCTAACATGAGAAAGAATAGGATTTGTTTTGGCACTTGCTGATTGTCGGACAATGGGCAATCTGTTGAAGACTCTGCAATTCTTTTAGGAAAAGAAAGTACGAATAGGGCAATGAATCAAGTGATCATAGACTTGCAACTACATACGGTTCGATAACATTGATGTTGCCTTTAACAAAATTATCCACAGTTAGAATTCAGCCCAATCTCACTGTCCAGCTGAAAAAGCAACTGTTCTAATACTTCACTGCTCCAAATTCTCCCTCAATGAAATAGCATACTGGTATGACCTCTTAATTCCCAGTAATAAGTGTGAATATTGAATTGATAACCTCACTTTAACATCCTATGCAACCTATAAAAGCCTTCATTTTTCCACTAATTAGACTTTAGTAATCTTGTGAGTATATGACAATGGTGAACATGAAAAAATCATGCCTTATGGAAAGTAAGCATATATTTTCATGGCATGCTCAAACTCTCGGTAGTAATCTCTTATATATGTGTTGGATTGATGTTTAATGGCCAACCCACTTCTCTCCCCCGTGATCATAAAATTCCATGTCTTGTTTACAGATTTGTGAATCAAGACACAAACCGTTGTATTTGGTTGCCCTTCTGCAAAATTTAGGAGGAGAGAAGTGCATTGTTTTCACATCATCTGTAGAAGCAACTCATCGTCTATGCACCTTACTAAATTTTTTTGCTGATCTACAAATCAAGATCAAGGAGTTTTCAGGTCTTCAACGTCAATCCGTAAGAAGGTAGTTTCTGTGTGAATTTTACTTGTTAATGGCATTCATGGTAAACTACATGGTTATATCTTCTCAAGGGAAAGGAGAAAAAGTGTATATGATTGCTGCTAATAAAAATAAGAATGCGGAAATCGGGAAATGTGAAATATGCTTTTTCCTTATATTTCTTACTTATTTGGGGAAAAATCACTTTGCACTGTGGAAACCATGAGATTGATGTCACTTTGGGGACTAAACTATAACATAGGTCATATTAAGCCCTTAAACTCTCCGAATGCATCAATGTACACCCTTTGATAAGATCTGGCGGTCAAGATTGTGATATGTAGCTAGTTTTTTATTTATTTAATCAAAGGATCTTATCAAAGGGTGCATATTGATAAATTTTCTCACTTTCATGGTTTAATTTAATGAAATTGATAGTCTGGATGCTCAAAATGCCATTGGGCCCATAGTTTATGAGGTTATTTAATTTTCTAATGGAGTTTAGTTTTGTACTGCAGCAAGACAATGAAGCAATTCCGGGAAGGAGAGATACAAGTACTTGTTTCCTCTGATGCAATGACTCGTGGAATGGATGTTGAAGGGGTTAGAAACGTCATTAATTATGATATGCCTCCATACATAAAAACATATATTCATCGGGCTGGTCGAACTGCTAGAGCAGGCCATATGACGCCGGACAGAATAGAGATTATTCTGTAGGCTAAACAATAGGCACTTTGCAAGAAGGAAAGAGAGAATTTCGACCCAAGAATTCAGAAAATACTCTGGATTCAATAAAATTCGTAATAATCAGGAATGAATCGAAATAACCCACAAGCCGAGTTAAAATAGCTGAAATTCGAACCCTAATAGAATTTTGCCAAAAATAGCAAAACCCTAAAAAGCTTACCAAAACGAAATAAGGAAGGAAATCAAACGATTGTAAAAAATCTGGCCCAAATCGGGTTCAAAATTATTTCCTAATCGACAAAAAGGAAATTACCATAAATATCAAAAATTAACTAAAATTAGATATTCGAAATTGAAATCAGCGGATTTAGGGCTCGAAATTGAAATCACGAATTCTTGCCATTTTTGACTCGGATCCTCCTGCATCACCATACTGGGCGTTGCTTCACATTACCGCACCAGGATGAGGTAGTTTACTCTTTCGATTGCTTTGTTATATGGTAATGAGGCAATAGGTTCAGAATATGTGTCACTGAAACTCATACACTCGGGGTTGCAAGTCATCTTGGCCAGTGTCACCAACTAGTTTTCTTGAAGCCTTTTGTTCATATTTCACTCACAAGCAGCTAAATTGCTACCTTTTTCCCACGCTCAGTTTATACAGTGGACCTAGCTCAATCTCATGCCAACTTGATCTCAAACATGATGAATTCATTTTGATTTGCCCATTTAATGTCAACTTATCCAAGACTGGGTATACTTTGCCTTTCAACCTGATCCAGGGGTGTGAGCTCTGTGCAGGCCAGCCCAATCATGGCTCAGCGCTGTCAGGGCATGTAACCTACCTAAGATTCTATACTGACCCTTTGTTCTCTTAAAAAGAACAGAAGGGAAGGAGAGTGAAGAGAAAAAACGGGTTGGGGATTTAGGTGTTGGTCGAGAGAGATAGTCATGCATCATATGAAATAGAATAGCCGCTCATCTGTTCCATCAGATGATCCTTGAGAATTTGGGGCATCTATGGTGCTTTACTGTTCCCTAATCGATTGCACTGTACAGCACGTGTAGCACTGATGTAGGCCAGTTCTATATTTCAGTTCCCATGTCTATGGGTAACGCACTATGCTCTCTCAATTGCCAATCATTTATAAATGAGGGGGAGTACCTTAGCAGTAGCTTCAAACACTTGAGATCTTAGTTCTAATTTTCCTGATAAATGTTGAAAATATTGGTATCTAATGGTCAGAAGAGGGATCTTGTGCTTGTGCAACTTTCGATCCATGTATAGTTTTTGCAAATTGTGTACAAATTTATTCCCTCTTTTCAGGTTAGGCGTTTCAAGAAGCTGTTACAAAAAGCTGACGATAAAACTTGTCCTGTTTATGCTATTCCTTCAAATTTGATCGAGTCCCTTCACCCAATTTATGCATCTGGTAATTCTTCACCTTTTCTTTTTCTAGTGCTAAATTTAAAGTCATATTCTTAGATCACTGGCATTGTAACTCTCAAGTGTGCGATTGATTTCACTTGGAATATGTTCCCGGTTTGACAACACAAGCACTGAAGTTTTGGTTCTTGGTAGTTTTGAATTGTCTATTCTCTTTGTTATTTGCTACAAGATTCTTGATTGTTCTTCCGTTTTAAAAAAAACCGAATAGATTACCCTGGGTTGGCCTTCTCCAGTATTATGATAAAATCTCACTCTTCTTTTGGATGTGTCAGCGCTGGAGAAACTAAAGGAGACGGTTGAATTAGAAACATCTAAGAAGCGCAAAATTGGTTTCAGGTCTTCCAAGCCACGCAAAGGAAATGAGACAAACCATTCAAAGGAATAGCATGTGGTCCTTGGAGCATTAAGTTCAGTGACAGCAGATTCCGATTTTGATGTAAATGTGGAGAGAGTTTGAGTTCAGTCTACTGAAGACATCTGGAAAAGCTTATTTTTGATCCATGGACGGGAGATATTATTCAAGCGTAGACAGTAAAACGTTGTTGGAAGAAGGTAAGAAGAAAAATTTTGTTGCATACCTCTTTGGATATCTCATTCTGTAATATGTCTGAAAGGTCTGAATTATCAGTTTACTTTATTCGGAAGATTCTTGATGTGATTCATACTTAACAATATCATTGTAACTGCTCCGTGGCTCCAGTTATATCCGTTTCATAGGGGCCAATGTATCATATCTTTTTGATTTAAGTCTGATTTAGGTGTCATGTTAGCCCTTCATATTTTCAGATTACAGGCTGCCTATAGAGGGTATGTTTATATATAAACATGGGAGCAGCTCTCCTCCCGTGCCCTCCCATTTTTAACAAATATATGGCATGTGCAAATTTGCAATAATAAAAACTGAAGCTCCCTTATTTGCTCAAGCGTCGGTTGTACCTACCATCAACTTATACACACCGCTAACCGGACAACCTTCTCCCCGCTGACACTCAGTTAGCTGTGTGCCGGTTAACTGGCACCATGTACCGGTGACCGCAGCCCAACTGTCCATTTTTTATTCTTTTTCTCATTCTTTCATCCGCCTCTCTTTTTCTCAGTGAAGCCTCGAGAAATTTAATGTATCTAAAATAGGCAGCTCGGGAAATTGATATTATATGGTCAAAATCTCAGAATAAAGCATGGATCCGAAGCCTTAGGAGAAAAAAAGATGAGAAATCTGAGAACTCTAAATCAGGAGCTCCTGCTCAATGGTTCAATGGTCCCTCAACACTGTCACCTCTCATTTTCGTTTTTTTTCTTTGCCCATTGGGAAACACAGAGAAGGCTTCACAGGATGTTTCACGGTTGTTTTTTCACCTTGTAACTAAACGTTACGTTCAACACTGTATCTTATATGTCTACCATTCGATCTCAACTGAACTGAAATGTTTTCTACCTAGATTCAAATGGTAGGGAACGGGAGGGTAGTGAATGGTCCTCCCCGTTCACATTCCATAATCATGCACATCATTTTTAGTGTTTACTGGTATTTTTGTTATTCGTCAAGATTAATGACGTATTAAACTATGCCCTGGACAATCAATAAAAGACTCTTTAACTTGATATCCAAACGAACTTTGAGGTTTGGTTTTAGTTTTAGTACAGGTTCCCTTGCCAATGCAGAGTTCAAAAGTCTCGTTAATGTAGGCTCTAGTACAGAGGAAATAGCTTGGAGGACAAGCAATAACAACTCGATCTCGTTTCCACATAAGCTGTTTAATACAGTCGACAGGCAAATAAAGTTTACACTTTTTTAAGGTTTTCTCTTGCATACTTAAAGCCTCCTGTTGGTGACTATGATCATGCAAGCCCTGCGCTATCATTCAATCCTTCTATGGCCATACACATATAGGTCTTCTACTGTCTCTGCGAGTGTTGGTCTTCTAACCAATTCTCCAGCGCTTCTTTAGTTAAAGAACAAGGAAAAAAAAATAAGAAGAAAAAATACATGACAGAGCGCTCCTGCTCCAGTAGGCTTTATACAAGGCCTATGAGGCTTTCACCTTTATTTATACAGCCTTCATGGTTCTCAGTGATCAAAGATCGAAAAGGATCTGTGAACCGCTTTGAGAAAGAACTTGTTGTCAGCTGCGGGAACGGCTGAAGCAGCAAAAGCAGAAGATGAAGAAGGACTTCTTGGAGAGTTAGCACGGGAATCGTTTCCCCCACCATCTCTTTCTTCTTCATTTATGGTGTCCAACATCTTCGAGGCTCTCTGCCTCATGACACAAATATACTGCGGTGGTGCAACCTCCGAGACAAACCTTGCAAGGCGCGAGTTTGCCATTGTTTTTGCTATAATTTTTTGGCGAATCAAAGAGCAGAGGGTGAAACTAAAAGGTGATGCTTTGAGTACAGAGAGAGAGAGAGAGAGAGAGAGAGAGAGAGGGGGGCATGCAAGGATGTAGCTTTGGGGCTGTGGATGAGCATGAACAGGAGCTCTGTGATGGGGATTTATAAGGCGATGAAAGGCACAAGTTGAGTCAATAGTCCACAAAAGGGTCTTAATCACGTTTAGCAGTTAGTGCCGCCTTGCTTTTGATATTAATTACAAAGCGAGTGATGCTTCCAAGACATTGTCAGGAGATAACCATAGCGTGGGACCATATATTGGTATGTGTCCAAGTATGGATGGAAAATGAGAGATCTCTATGGATATGCTTCTTGTTAGGATCGATAGTCTCCAAATTTGCACTTTTCTTAGCTAAATGGGAGCAGCCAGTTGGAATGACACGTTTCAGTTCCTAGTTTGAAGCCATCGACCCTGACCTTCCTTTAGCCACTAGTTGCAGAGTGATTTTCTCGGGAAATTATTGTGTAAATTGACACTTTGGCCAATCATCCTGAAGCTCAAACTGCTGGCCGTATGGAGAAAGTTCAAAGTTTGTCAGCGGTTTGGTGCCAATTAGTTCGGGTTAAGTAATGCTCGAAAGATGTGTAGGTAGCTAATAGTATCACCCAAAGAGAACAATATACCAGAAAAGAGTCTGTCAAACTAGCAATACACTGTGCCGTCCAGATTTGGGCTGCATTTATTATAAGCAACCAAATAGTATACCACATATATATATATATGCATTCTCTGCTGAGTGCACATGTTTTTTCTTTCTTACCTACTTCGGTCATAAATTCGATCACATATGCAGAGTGGGTAAAGGGTATGATCGTTATTTTTGTCTAATATAACAGAAAACTTTGACTAAGGGTGCAAATTTATAAGATTTGTAGTTTGGATGATGCACTACTATTGTATCAAAAGCTAAAGTAAACATCCGAATCATCCATGAATCTTAACGACCAAGATTTACCAATTGACAATTTGGGAAGGAACTATGAAATACTCGGAATATCAGAAAATATTACTTTTTTTATAAATTGTTCATTCAATTAATTTCGAATAAATCTATCTTTCTCAGACCAATAAACATAACTGGGCTAGTAGGCATAAAGGACCTAAATGACAACTAATTATATATAATAGGCATAAAGGAGCTAAATGAGATACAATATTATTATATATTATAGCTTTTTATATAATAACAAATTTCAATAAACTTACCTAAATTTGCATTTTTGCAAGATATATACGTGGATAAGAAAAATTACCGGCTGACAGTTTTTGATTCATCAGTCATTCTCATTATAAACGACACTAAGAAAGATAAGAGTGAAAGAAGTAGATCAAGAAAACATAGATTCATTATCTTTACATCTACCCATCAAGTAACTCTGAATCTAGCAAAAAAACCATTACCGAGATCATATGACAACTCTTTCTTAAAAAACTAGTAATTTTTTAACGTCTGAAATGGTGGTAATTAATGTACTATACTATTTAATGAATTGACAATGATATCATGTACCATTGATCTAAAGTAGTAAGATGGTCGTTTTTGTCTATTATAACATAAAAATTTGGATGAAAGGTGTAACATGTATAAGTTTTATAGTTGGAGGGTGTAATATTATGCAAAAATAAGTAATTTATTTTTTCACACTATTCCAAATTGCAATAAATATTCCAGCCACATGAATGACGATGGAATTTTTTTTAAGCAAAGACTATGAGTTTCTTAAGAGAGACATCGAATATATTAAATGCTGTAGCTAGAAAGCATACGCAATACTGTAGAGACTTTGTACTGTCTCATTCTATCTGAAAGTGAGAGGATCCAGTTAATATATATGACCAGCCAACAGGCATAACCACTGGGAAAGAAAGGGAAGAAATTAAAGAAAAAGAGACATGATATATATATATTCAAACACCGACCTTACCCCATACAGGTTGATTTGTCAATGGCACTAGAAATCACATGCATACATAGAAATTAGTATGCAATGTTAGTAGATGATATGGACCTCTCAACTACGCGCGCGTATGGATCACCCATTACAGTGACCCCCGTTATTTTCCTCAAGTTCATCCAATTTAAGTTTGTCTTCGTTGAAACACTACACATTTTTCTGGTTATTTCTTCCATGACACTTCAACAACTTATCCTCTCATCCAGGGCACGAGAAGTAGTGGTGAGACCCAATCTTACAGGACCTGTGGTCCACTATGGCCCTCGAACACTCGAATTTTAAAGCTTTCCATCTTAAATCAGACCTTTTAGGGGATGGACTTTCTTGGTTTGAGACAGTCATGGATGATGCCAAACGGCACAGCAAACCATGAGATGTGAATTTTCATATATTCTAGGCGTGTTTATATTAAGAATATGAGTTGGTGGTTTCAAGACTCCGGATGGAGGAGCGCGCAATTCAAATCTATTTGGAAAGTATCCAATATCCCACCAAAAAAATAAAAAGAGATTCAGGACTCGAAATGGTGAAAGGTAATTTGGTTGGTCAGTTTTGGGTCTAAACAAAGCCTAAGCTCTAGGTTTAGCACGTAATTAATTAGAACGTCATAACACGCCAATTCCAAGGTTATCTGATCCGTGACTGGTGTATCTTTGTAGTTAACATTTTGCCTTGGCAGCAGGCATCAGGCAGCAGGCATCAGGCAGCAGGATTCAGGCTTCAATACAGCTCTTCTGAGGCCTAGTTAGCTTGATTTTTTTTTTCTTCTAGGCAAGGGTATATTAATAATGAAGAATAATACTGTAACGCCCCGGGCCCAAACTCCATAAGGATAGATTTTCGTATAAAATAAGGCTTTTTCACCACAGATAATCATTTATCTAGGCCCCAATATTTCAAAACTAATTTTGTACAACCTCAACAAAATATTCATAAACCGTAAAAAGCCCAAAAATATCAATCCGAGCCCAAAAATTTATATTAACATATCCAATATTTCCAATATCGATGATCTCCCAAAGTAATACAATATTGAATTTCCCAACATTAATCTTCAAATGTACTCTTGAAAACACGCCTTCGAAACACAAATATCTCTGAAGCTCCTCGAACTTCTCTAATTTCGCCAACTCTGGAAAATATGAAAATAAGGGGTGAGCTACGACTAGCTCAGTAAGTAGTAAGTCAATGAGGGTTGGGGAAAAGACAATTTTATCACAATAGCCAAAATCCAGAATAAAACATTTTGAGCCATACCGAATCCAAAAATATCAGTTTGTAACAAAAATATCCAAGGCCGCGCAATATAGGAAAATCACCAATGGTCACACAGACCTCCAGGCCACAAAGACCTCCAAATATCAGGCCACACAGACCTCCAGGCCACAAAGACCTCAAAATATTAGGCCACACAGACCTCTAGGCCACAAAGACCTCCAAATACCACGAGGGGTATCAAATTGGCCACACAGACCACAAGGATAAATTGGCCACAAAGACCATAGAGATATATCACCAGAGCAAGGATAATTTTCACAGCATGCTCACCAAACAAGTTATAAATATTTCAATTGAGTTTTACAAAAATCTCAATAATCTCATTTTACCAAAAACTTGTTCAGTTCCCTAAATAATACATCAAAATCATATAAAATATGATGCATGTTCAAAATCTCATTGAAGAACCACTTACATCAAAACCATATAAAATACAATGCAAGTTCAAAATCTCATTGAAGAACCACTTACATCAAAACCATATAAAATACAGTGCAAGTTCAAAATCTCTTTGAAGAACCACTTACATCAAAACCATATAAAAATACGATACACATTTAAAATCTCATTGAAAAACCACTTACCTCGAACACTTAACCAATCCTTAAAGCTTCTACAATAATTGCCGAACAATTTCTCAGAAACTAGTAGCACCACCTCAATCCAAATTTTGGTGTCTAATAAACATTCTCAGAAACTATTTATTAACCTCAATATCTGCAACTTTAAAATTCAAACATACCTCTATCCATCACTTTTAAATTCAAACATAATATCTTTATCCATATCTTTCAAATTTAAATATAAGAATTTTCTTTATCCATATCTTAACATTTAAATTCAAACACAAGATTAAATCTATATTCAAATCTCTAAATTCAAATATAGATCACATCTCCATATCAGCACCTTTAAATTCAAAAATACGATTCAATCTCTATCAAAAAATCAAACATAGGATTAAGTCATATCTCTTCATTTAAAAATTCGAATTACTCATTTACACCTTTTTCGGGACAGAATATTACAAATACAACATACAAAAAAGAAAATAAGATAGAAAGCACGAACCAAAAGGCCTACAATGTGAGGATAGACTTGAACTCGGCTATTAACCTGTTAGTTCCATCACGGGTAAGCGGAGGAGTTCTGAGGCCTACCAATTATACTCCCGTCGTACATAGGCATATATCCTAGCTATCACGATGTTGAAGCTACCGGCCAAAATAAAAAGTATAAAGCTGTCATGAAACATTGAAAATGTTGCTTATGATCTGTTCGGACAACGAGCACATGATGATGTAAATTAAAGCAATGAAGGCGGCGAGGATGGAGACAAAGCCCATCTTTTTGATCCCTGCGGTAACAGTACTCGTACGTGTTTCGCTTTTGGTTTTTATCCTGTAATGATGATTTTCGCTGAATTAGGATGTCAAGGACAAGAGAAAGAAAGTACTACCAAAGAATAATTACTTTAAAAAACAAACTACGTGCAGTCCACAAGAGCCTTAGCTTGATGCATATATATCATCAGGTGAATTATATGATTGAGCTTGAAAAGTGAATATTAATTACTTTCTATCGGAGGTGATCTAATGTTAGTGTTATCCTAGATTGATCCGGATTTAAGGATTAAGTTTCGATCCTGTATCTAGGATGACTTATCTTGTATTCGGGCAATAACCCCATGCTTTGAAGATTGCAGCGGCATCTTGGCTTCGTTCAAATTTGATACCCATGCCAATATTGGGGCATATTTCCAAACCACGATGACTGAACTGTCTTTCATATGTTATCGTCATCCTCGGCTGCCAACTCTCGTCCGTTAGATCTCCACCACCATGAACGTCTAAAATAGCTACTAATAAACTCAAGAGCCCGGGCCCCGACCTTACTCAGAACAAGACTAGGCTACGGCCATATTGTCCGACCATTTCCCTCCCTTAATGCGACCACCGCACGCCAGTACGGATTACATCGCTAGAGCACAATACCCATTACTTATCGTTTGGACTAGGGCACGCAGTTAATGCAAAAAGCTCATAAAAAGTTGAAGAAAATTTGGAATGTGGGACTATTGATTGCAGTCTGGCTCACAGGGCAGTACCAAAAAGGCCGTAACACCCCTGTCAGTGCGAGGGAATTAGCCGCCCTGGTTGAAAATGAACTCATTGAAAAATAGACTCAAGTGAGTGAGCTCCAAAAGTTCATAAAAAGTAGAAGAAAATTTGGAATGTGGGACTATCGATTGCAGCCTGGCTCACAGGGCCGTACCAAAAAGGCCGTAACACCCCTGTCAGTGCGTGTGTTGGAATAAAAGAATTGTTGTATTTCTCTCACATAATGATTACAAGGTGATGTGCTGGTATATAAAGACGCACTGTACAAACGAATAAAAAAGAATCAAGTTTGTTAGAGCCATATCCGAATTGTCTACGTGACACCTGTAGAAGGTTCTACAAGCTTTGGTGATGTGGAAAGTTGTTGCGGAGAGGGCCGAGCAGTGCCTGAAATATTGTTTATGCTAATACGCCCCCGCGAGTCCAGCGGGGAGTCAACCACGGTGAGACTTGAACGGAGAACGGCAAATCTGTCAGCAACAAGGGGCTTAGTGAAGACATCAGCCAACTGATCTTTGCTGCTGCAGAAGGAGACCTGAAGAGTGCGGGCAGCCACACGATCGCGCACAAAATGAAAATCAATATCGATGTGTTTTGTGCGAGAGTGGAAGATAGGATTGGCTGTGAGATAAGTGGCTCCCAAGTTATCACACCACAAGGTGGGGGGCTGAGAAAGAGAAAGACCAAGCTCACGAAGAAGGGTCTGCAACCAGATAAGCTCAGCGGCAGTAGTGGCGAGAGATTTGTACTCAGCCTCGGTGCTGGAACGGGCAACCGTGCGCTGCTTGCGCGAACTCCAAGAGATAAGGTGGCGACCAAGAAAAATACAAAATCCACCAGTAGATCGTCTGTCATCCGGGCACCCAGCCCAGTCCGCATCAGAGTAAGCTTGAAGGAGAAAATTGGAGCGGGAAGCAAAGAACAGACCATGGTTGATGGTGGCCTTCAAATAACGCAAAATCCGTTTAACAGCAGTCCAATGAGGGAGCCGGGGCTGATGCATGAACTGACATACACGATTCACGACAAAAGAAATATCTGGCCGAGTCAAGGAAAGATATTGAAGTCCACCAACAATGCTCCTGAACAGTGTAACATCATCAAAGGAAGGGGAATCAAACTTGGACAGTTTGACAGAGGCAGGCATAGGAGACGACACTGTGTTGGCAGAGAGCATATTGCAGCGTCGAAGAAGATCATGGGTGTATTTCCGTTGAGATAGAAGGACACCACCCGTAACATAGTCAACTTCAAGTCCAAGGAAAAAGGATAAACGACCCAAATCCTTGACAGGAAAGGCCATACTCATGGCAGAAATAAGAGCAGTTGCAGCAGAAGAAATGGAGGAGGTGATGACAATGTCATCCACATACACCAGCACATACATGTGAAGATCACCATGAGTCAGAATGAACAAAGACGGATCAGCGGCAGAAGCAAGAAAACCATACGCAAGGAGCCATGAACTGAGCTGAGCAAACCAGGCCCGGGGAGACTGTTTGAGGCCATAAATGGCCTTGTGAAGCTTACAGACATGGTGTGGACGAGCAGGATCCACATAACCTTGAGGTTGCTGCATGTAGACTGTTTCAGTGAGAATACCATGCAAGAACGCATTCTGAATGTCAAGCTGACGTAGAGACCAACCATGGGAGATAGCAACGGAGAGGACAAGCCGAATGGTAGAAGGCTTCACTACTGGACTAAAAGTCTCAGTGTAGTCGACACCGGGCTGCTGGTGGAAGCCTTTGGCAACCAGCCGAGCCTTCCGTCGTTCAAGGGAGCCATCAGCCCGAAGCTTAGTGCGAAAGACCCACCTGCAGCCAACAACATTAGTAGAAGGAGTGAAAGGCACAAGGGACCAAGTCTGGTTCCGAAGAAGAGCTGCATATTCCTGAGACATGGCATCTCGCCATTCAGGAAATCGAGAAGCAGTGGTATAAGAAGAGGGCTCATCCGGAACAGTAACTGAGGTAGAGAAGCAGTTGTGAGAGGGATATAATACAGTACCATCTGTGAAAGTGCGTGGAAGAGAAGAATTAGTTTGAGCACGAGTAATAATAGGAGACCGAGGAGGTAACAGAGGAGCTGACACGGGCATAGGAGACGATATAGGAGAAAGAGAAGAAACGGACGGAAGCAAAGAAGAGCGTGGAGAGGAAACAGATGAAGTGAAATCAGAGGTACGCAGAGAGGGAGCAGGACCCAAAATAGAAGGAGGAAAGAGAGGCAAAGAGACCGAAGGAGATGAAGAAGGGCACACTGGTGAAACAGAGGAGAGCCGAGAATGAGGAAATGAGAGCTCATCGAAAATGACATCACGTGAAAAGTAGACGCGGTTGGTGGCAAGATCAAGACACTTATACCCTTTGTAGGATGAGCTATAACCAAGAAAAAGACACGACTTAGACCGAAAAGCCATTTTGTGGGAATTATAGGGACGTAGGTTAGGCCAGCACTCACAACCGAACACTTTAAGAAAAGTGTAGTCTGGGTCTTTGTGATGAGATAAAAAGTAAGGTGATTTGTGATGGAGAACCGGGGTAGGTAAGAGGTTGATTAAATAAGCAGCAGTTTCAAAAGCATCAACCCAAAAAGAAAAAGGAAGGGAAGCATGAGCAAGAAGAGCAAGCCCAGTTTCAACTATATGACGATGTTTGCGCTCAATTAAGCCGTTCTGCTGATGTGTATGAGGACAAGTAAGCCGATGAGATATACCAAGTGTTTTGCAAAGAGAGGTGAGAGGACGAAACTCCCCACCACCATCAGTTTGCAGAGTGATTAATTTAGTGTTAAAAAGGCGTTCAGCGTAGACAAGAAATGAGCGGAAAACACATAACACATCTGATTTAAGCTTAAGAGGAAACAACCATATAAAACGAGTGTAATGATCAATGAAAGACACGTAATAACGAAAACCTAGTCTAGAAACATGGGGTGCAGGGCCCCAAACATCAGCACACACTAGTTGTAGAGGACGAGTAGTCGTAGAGGAACTGGAGCCAAAAGGAAGCTGGTGACTTTTTGCAAGAGGGCAGACATCACACTTGAAAGATGCTCCAGTAGAGGAAAAGGGCAGACAGTGAGTGCGGAGAACACGAGAGACAAGGTCCAGTGAAGGGTGACCAAGCCGACGATGCCACTGAGGAAGAGAAGTATGTTCGCCAAGATGAGTTGAAGGAGAAGGCAACGCACTAGGAAAGGCATAAAGACCATCACGGGTGGGATCGGTGAGGAGGATCTTCCCCGTCAGTTTGTCCTTCACAGAAAAGTGAGTGGAATGAAATTCAAAATAACAACAATTATCAATGCAAAACTGAAGCACAGAGACAAGATTTTTAGTGATGGCAGGAACATGAAGGAGATTATGCAGAGTAAAGGAGGCAGAAGCAGAAGAAAAAGAAGAGTCACCAATGTGCTGAATGGGGAGACCATTTCCATCACCAACACGAATGCGCTCACCCCCAGTATACTGTTCGGATGAGAGGTTCAGATGGTTAAGGTCATTTGTAATATGGTGAGTTGCTGCTGAATCCGGATACCAAGTTGCATCAGAAAAATTAGAGGGTGAAGTATAGTTGGCAGAGAAAGAACGGGGAGGCTCATATTGGAAAGAATGGTCAAATCTGGAGTAACATTGCAGAGCAACATGACCCTGTTTGTTGCAAATTTGACAGGTTGGTCGGTTGGAGGTGTAGTTGGATGGAGAAGTGTGTTGGGGAGCAGGAGAAGAACGACCACCATTACGACCACTACCATTGTTGTTGGAGCGACCACGACCTCGACCATTACGCCCAGTTCTTCCTCGTCCCCTCTGGTCACGATGTCCACCAGCACTATAGTGAGCAGATGGTTCAAAAGAGGAAGTGCTCCGAGTAGCATGAGAAAGACGACTCTCATGAATAAGTAGAAGTGGATAGAGCTCCAAGGAAGAGATTGGTTCAACTCGAGTAGTCACAGATGTAACAAATGACTCATAAGCAGGACCCAAACCAGTAAGGAGATAAGTCACAAACTCTTTGTCTCGCAGCGGATTTCCACTTGCAGCAAGAGTATCAGCAAGGCTTCTAACCTTGGTGAAGTAGTCTGAAATAGATTGGTCTCCTTGAGAAATATTCGTAAGCTGAAAACGAATCTGAAACTCCTTCGCCTGAGAATGAGAACTAAACATAGATTCAAGACTGACCCAAAGGTCACGAGAGGTACGAGTAGCAGTAACATGTCCAATGATGGACTCAGAGAGAGAGGAAAATAATGCACTCAGGACAAGCTGATCAATGCGACGCCAGGTAGTGAAAGTAGGGTTGGGCTTAGGAGCTGCAGTGCCCTCAGCAGGGAGAAGTTCTGCAGGTGCACTGAGGGTGCCATCAACGTATTCAAACAAATCTTGGCCACGAAGGTAGGCTGAAATCTGAACTCGCCAGAGAAGATAATTATCAGAGGTGAGTTTAATGGTAATGATGTGAGAAAGAGAAGAGGGAATAGAAGAAGAGGAAGAAGCTGCCTGCGTAGCCATGAAAAAGGAAGAAGGATCAAGGAGACGTCTAGTCGAGAGGCTCCGATACCATGTTGGAATAAAAGAATTGTTGTATTTCTCTCACATAATGATTACAAGGTGATGTGCTGGTATATAAAGACGCACTGTACAAACGAATAAAAAAGAATCAAGTTTGTTAGAGCCATATCCGAATTGTCTACGTGACATCTGTAGAAGGTTCTACGAGCTTTGGTGATGTGGAAAGTTGTTGCGGAGAGGGCTGAGCAGTGCCTGAAATATTGTTCATGCTAATAGCGTGGGAAGCCGCCCTAGTTGAAAATGACCTCGTTGAAAAATAGACCCAAATGAGTGAGCTCCAAAAGTTGCATTTAATTCATAAAGCAAGTCATGCAAATCTCTCTCTCATCTTGCCAACTCCGTTTCAACATGACCAATTACTATAACACTATTTCGAAGCTCACCAAAAATTAGGTGCAAAAAGCTCAGCCCCGTCACGGCCGATATATCACTATTGACAAACAAGCCTCCGAACTATGCTAATGTGCTGAACGTCCAATTGATGACTATCAAGTTGGCTCAAGGGCTCCGAACCACTCGATTCGGCTTCCGACAGTTTTGGCATCGGCTGTCAAAGGCACAAGGGATCTCTCCGACAAAAGCGGAGGCAGAGTGGAGAGAATGGATTTTGTCACCATAAAAAGACCTTTCGCGACGAAATCTATGTTTTTGTGACAAATTTTTTTGACCTTAAAGATCAAAATTCTTGTAATGACCGGGGAAATTTGGATTTCGAAGAGAAGTTTGTAGCTTCTGGTGATGGGAATAATAATACAGTTGCGATTTTTGTTAGTTCTTCTCCTGGGGCCACCTCGATTGAAAATTAGACGTGCTTCTTCTATTGGTTCCGGAGTAATTAAATACCTGCGCACTAGCATATAGACTACGACCCCGATATTATATATATAGTTGATATATTGTGCATGTTTATATTAGTTATTGTAGAAATAGAATAGAATTATTAGTTCTTGTGGGAAGCGATATATTTCTGGTGTCAGATAATTGATGGTGGATTTTACACCTAATATTTTTTTTACAGAATGAATGAATTAATTAAACAGACCAACATATACTTGTTTCCTGGTTAATTTACAAGAATGGTTTTCTAAAAACTCGATTCTGTTTGCTAGGGATCGAATCATGGGAAGGTATAGATGAGAACCAGGATCGTAGTCATCTTACAGTCATGCATATATCTTTGGGAAGGTTTTTTTTTTCCTCTCTCTTTTTTTAATATATAAACTTTTTCCCTTTCTTGGTTATTTTTCTTATCATTCTTTCATTTTTTCAGAGTTTTATTTTTCTTTTTCCCTAATTTTTCTTTCTTTATTCTGATCAATAAGCTGTGGCGTGCTACACGTTCTTTAGGTTTTGTGTGGAAAACACATGGTACATATAGGCCACGGAAGAACTTATTTCTTTGAAGAGATGACTTATTTTACGTTTTTGAAAATCAAGAAATAAAATTTATTTTGATTTAAAAACCATGGATTTAGTATAATTTTTTCCCCACTATTTAATGTGAGAAAAAATAATTTGGGGGTATTATATTTACATAAATTAAGCCAATTATATATATAAGCTGCTTTTAGGGTTTATTGTGATTGAGACATACGGCGTACATTATTTTTCATTTCTCCTCTTCATTCATGATCGCTGCAATTAGCTAGTGCTAACGAATTATAAATGAATATTGCTTTAATGAAAGGAAATTGAGAGCAAAGACATGACCTGACGAAGTTTGATTTAACTTAATTGGTTAATTTAATGGTAAGAGGAGAAAGATATATATGAGTTTTGTTTAGAACTCTATTATGTTTTGACCTCTTCTATCAAGGAAAGTTCCTATTCACAGTTAAACTTATCAATTAAAAAAAAAAAGAAGAAGCAAAAATTCAGAAATAAAATAAAGAGAAAATATCCACTCGGAGCAATTAGCACAACTTGGACTACCAAATTATTATTGCATTGTTCATTAAGTACGCGAAACCAAGTCCAAATATGACATCCATTACAATAAATTTGAACTTTAGTAGTGAAACCAATTTCGTCGCTGATAATACCTTATAATTTCGTCGCTAAAAGTAACTCTTTAGCGACGAATTTATCAGCGAAATTGTTGATTTACGAATATCAATTTCGTTGCTAAAGAGTAAAAGACATTAGCGTCCAATATTGACTTCGTCGCTACAAGTACCTCATTATTGACAAATTTATCAGCGAAGAAACCAATTTGGTCGCTAAAAGTAATTAAGTAACTTATCAAACAATATAGAATAAAAAACGTAAAAAAATAATAAAAAATAAAAATATATTAAATGAGACAATCTTAAAAAATAAAAACCAAAACAGAAAGAAATACAATAAAATAAGTCTACTCGAAGAATATTAACTTGATAAACAGAAATCAAAAAGAGAAAAACAAATAACATATATGAAGACCAATAATATAAATATTAAATTAATAAGAGAAATAATATTTGTAAAATATATCAATCGAATTGAATAATATCAAAATATGTAGGATTGAAATTCTATTGTATATATTCCAATTCAGATATTATAATACGAAAGTATTATATACACATTAGTTCATTAGGAATACATTACTTAGAATGAAGATATATTCATTAGCGCAATAAGGAGGATTGATCTTTATAATTTTCACACATACTTTATATAGACGCTATTTACTTATTGAATAAGATAATCTCTTTTGAAAAGTTCGCAAATGATTTGTTATTATCAAAATCAAATGACCTAAATTATCATGTAAACTTAGAGCTAACACTAGTGTAATTTTAGGGAGGCCATTTTTGGCTACTTCCAATGCTTTGAAAAATTGCCGAAGTGGTATCCTTAAATTGACATTTGGAAACATGATCTGGAAGTAGCCAAAAATGTGTTCAACACTTGTAGGCAAACCCAAGATCGGGAAGAACTCCAAGAAGTGAATTTGTTGGAATTGCTACTTGCTGAAGCACCTTTTTATTAGAGCAAGAGAGCCAAATAGAGCATGTTTTGTCCGAAACCTTGGAGAACATGAACCTCTCTGATGCTAATTTAGTGAATTCTGGTGCAGGTAACAAAGTAAACCCATTGTGGCGACTTAAATTTGAAGACCTGTCACTTCAATCCATATACTAGCAACCATCAGATGAAGTCCCTCCATTTCTTGTTTTGAAACTACTACCTGAGACGCTGAAATATATATTTTTTGGACCTAGCTACTAATACTTTTCCATGTATTATCTCATCTTCTTTGTTAGTTGAACAAGAAGAGCAGCTTTTACAGGTTCTCAAGAAACATAAAGGAGCACTTGGATGATCGGTTGTTGACATTAAAGGAATAAGCCCTACCATTTGCACACATTGTATTTTTCTGGAGGAAAATTCATCTCCAACTCGAGAGATGCAAAGGAGGCTGAATCCCACGATGAAGGAAGTGGTAAAGAATGAAGTCTTGAAACTCTTAGATGTAGGTATCATCTATCCCATTTCGGATAGTCAATGGGTAAATCCTACTCAAGTAGTTCCTAAGAAATCTGGGATTACAGTTGTGAAAAACGAAAAAAAATGAGTTAATCCCAACTAGAACCATCACAGGATGGCGCATGGGCATTGATTTTAGAAAGCTAAATGTTGTCACAAGAAAAAACCATTTTTCATTACCATTTTTGGACCAAACTTTGGAAAGAGTTGCGGGCCATGCTTTTTCTTATTTTCTTGATGGGTTTTCGAGATATTATCAAATTGAAATAGCCCCTGAAGATCAAGAAAAAACTACTTTCACTTTCCCTTTTGAAACTTTCACATTTAGAAGAATGCCCTTTGGACTTTGTAATGCACCCACTACATTTCAGCGATGCATGTTGAGTATCTTTAGTGATATGGTTGAGCATATCTTGGAAGTATTTATGGATGATTCTTTTGATGCATGCCTTACTAACCTCACCTCTGTTTTAACTGGATGTGAAGAGAAAAACTTGCTGTTAAATTGGGAAAAATGTCATTTTCTAGTACAACAAGGTATTGTTATTGGGCACATTATTTCTGCTCGAGGCATCGAAGAAGTCCAAAGTTGATCTAATATCATCGCTACCTATTCCAAAAACTGTCAAAGATATTCGATCATTTCTAGGACATGTCGGTTTCTATAGACGTTTTATCAAGAATTTTAATTCCATATCGAGACCTTTGTGTTCATTGTTAACTAAGAATTGTGTTTTTACTTGAACTGGTGCATGTCAAGTTGCTTTTGAGCAACTCATAAAAATTTGTTGGTCACTGCACCTATAATTCAACCACCTGATTGGTCCCTGCCGTTTGAGATATTATGTGATACTAGTGATTTCTCCACAGGTGCTGTCCTTGGTCAGCGAAGAGATAAAATTCCATTTGTCATTTATTATGCAAGCAAGACACTTGATGGGGCTTAGAAACACTACTCTACCACTGAGAAAGAGTTGCTAGCAGTTGTTTTTTGCTTTAGATAAGTTTCGAGCTTACATTTTAGGCTCTCCAGTTGTTATATTCGCTGACCATGCAGCCCTTAAATATTCGCTCACTTTGATGTCAAACCTCGGCTGATTAGATGAGTTTTGTTGTTGCAGGCATTTAATATTACCATCAAGAAAAGAAGGGAGTGGAAAATGTGGTTGCTGACCACATATCTCGACTCATAGTTGAAAATTCTGAATCCCTTACTCCTGTTTCTGATTCCTTTCCTAATGAACAACTTTCAGTTGTTGATTCTTTGCCTTGGTTTGCTGATATTGTCAATTTCTTGGTTACAGGACAAGTCCCATCACATTGGACACCTCAGGACATCAAACGATTCATATATGAAATGGAGTATTTCTTATATGATGATCATTATTTATTTAAATATTGTTTTAATCAAATAATAAGAAAATGCATGCCGAATGATTAAATCCATGTTGTTTTATCTTTCTGCCATACTGAAGCATAAATGGTGGACATTTTTCCTCCAATAAAACTATTTCTAAAATTTTACAATCTGGTTTTCATTGGCTCCACATGTTCAAAGATGCTCATACTTTTTTGCAAAGCTTGTAAGCCATGCAAAAAATTAGGTGGCATTACCAAAAGAAATATGATGCCTTTACAGCCTAATTTGGTGATTGAACTATTCGATTGTTGGGGAATAGATTTCATGGGACCATTCCCATCATCCTTTGGCTATTTATATATTTTAGTGGCCGTCGATTATGTTTCCAAATGGATATAAACTATTCCTTGCAAAATAAATGATCACCATGTCGTGCTTAAATTTTTGAAGGAACACATCTTTGCTAGATTTGGTATGACTCGTGCTATACTCAGTGACAATGACACTTATTTCTGCAATAAACCTTTTATTAATGAGGAAATATGGAATTCATCACAAGGTCTCCACCCCATATCATCCTCAAACAAATGGCCAAGCCGAGTTGGCCAATAGGGAGATTAAGCATATTTTGGAAAAAACTGTCAACCCCTCTAGAAAAGATTGGTCTCTACGACTGACAGATACGTTATGGGCTTATCGCACAACTTATAAGACCTCCTTTAACATGTCCCCTTATCGGTTAGTTTATGTCAAAGCGTGTCACTTACCAGTTAAGTTTGAACATAAAGCATATTAGGCAATCAAAAAGTTTAATTTTGACACATCAAGCTGGTTCTTCGAGAAAATTGCAGATATCTGAATTGGAGGAGCTGCGGCGAGATGCTTATGACAATTCCAAATTGTCCAAGGAGCGCATGAAAATATTGCACGACAAACACATTCAGAGGAAAACTTTTGAGCCAAATCAGCAGGTGTTGTTATATAATTCTCACCTTCATTTGTTCCCTGGCAAGTTGAGATCTCGGTGGAATGGTCCATATATTGTTCAAACTGTGTTTCCACATGGTGCTGTAGAAATCCTTAACCCTCTATATGGAAATGTTTTCAAGGTTAATGGTCAGTGGCTCAAACCCTTCCTTACCAATTTTTCACTTGAAGATTCCACCATTCATTTGCTCGACCCTAGCTCTCCCGTACTCGCTTTGCTTTCACCTTCTTCTAGTTTCGTTTTGTGTTGTCTTGTGTTGCTTCTATTTTTTGCAGGTTTCTTTTTTTGCTATTTCTTTCTGCTTGTCTTTGTTGCTATTCTCTTGCTGTTATTTTCTCCTTTGCTGAGGTATGCCACTTTCCCTTTCCTTTTCGCTCTCTTGTGTTTCTTCTGTCATCTTTTACTCATTGAGGACAATGCTTACTTTAAGTTGGGGGGTGGAGAATAATTGTTGTCAAGTATCTTCATTGTGTTTCTGTCTTTTAAACTATCTTGATTAAGTCTGGAGCTTGTGCTTTCCTAAAAATATGCTTAACTAAAGTTCATACTAGAATTCTATGCTTGAGATAGGATTTTTGGCTTAAGGATTACATTAAAACTTAATAGTTTCTATTTTCGCACAACATAGAAGTTCATTTCATGCTCAGTTACTCAGGAAAGGAAAATGCTTGTTTAAGTAGTTGATTTCTAAACTCGACTATACACAATTAGAATACCTTGGTTGCATTACTATTTAACTGAGTCAGTCCAATGTGGCAGCTAATGAAAACTCTAATGAACCATATCTTAATGGCTTAAAAAAAAGATGCAGAAGTGCAAATGCATGGAAAAAAGAGAGAAAAGAAAGAGATTGAGAAAAGGGACAAGCTAGAGATAAAAAAAATCCCTATGTGCTTTGGAAAAGGCTACCTATTACCGGGGCTTTACAAAACAAACAATAAGGCTTGTGCCAAAGAAATAAAAGCCTTTAAAAGTGTAATTGTGTGAAAGCCACCAATGCAATGGTTTTGAATTAGAGTAACATCAATTTTGATTCTTCTTGACAAGCTGCTGATATTGGGAAGACTTAAGGAAATCTTATAACCAACCTTGGTAATCTTGCCACATACTTGCTGCACTTAGTGATCTGCATACTTTTACGCATTTCCTTTATTTGAATGCCTGAGTATTTTATAAGCATTCTACAAGAGTTAAAATTTGATCTATTCTAGTTTAAGTGCCCATACTTTCGAAAATCTCTAGTCCATGGCATAGAATTTTCTATCTCAAAAACTTATCCAAAAAAAAACTAGCAGACCAGTAAGCCCGGGAGTTCAGCCCTGTAGCCCGGGAGCTATGCCCTGCAATTGTAGCTCTGTCACTTGGAGGCATGACCTGTAATCCTAGGAGTTCTTACCTGTATCCCGGGAGTTAGGCTTGTAATTCCGAATGTGCATACCTGTATGCCCGGGAAAACCTAAAATCCTGAATCCAGACTTGCAACCCTGGAGTTATGCCCTGTAAGCCCGGGAAGTCCTAAAATCCCGAATGCAATACTTGTAAGACCGGGAGTGAAGTCTGTCTAACCGGGAAGACCTAAAAACCCGTGTCCAGCCCTGTAAACCCAGGAAAACCTACAATCCTGAGAGCAAAACTTGTAACTCCGGGATGCCCTGAAAGCCATGATACAAACTAACTTCCCTGTATGCCCGGGAGTGAGGCCCTGCAACTCAGTCACTTTGGATGAAGGTTAAGATTCATTCTTGTTCAATAGCTCTATTTGCTAGAGACTAGCAAAAAGCTAGCTGGAGAGTGTGATAAAGTGTTTAATATGCATAATTAAGTGGCTTAAGTGAATTAATTTTTTAACTGAAAATGAATTAAGCTCTTAATTAAGTACCAGATTTTAGTACTTGAGCTAAATTTATAACAATTGATATTTTACACTTAAAAAAATGATTTACGTTGTTGTTGTTGTAACAAGAGAACCGTGACACTCACATGCTTCACTTTTACATTTAAAATGATATACGCTGGTGTTAATATACTGTAGGGCATTTTTGGAAGTCAAAAAGATACTTGGGTATTACTAAGCTGAGCTGGAGTAGAAGATTTGCGTAGTGCAAACTTGAACAGAAAACGCTTACGAAAGGAGCTACGCGAGGGGACCAAGGGTGGGAGCAAAAATGAGAGATTGAGAATTCTGGAAGGAAGGGAATCTCGGGCACATATTGGGTAGATTTGGAATTTTGGAAAAGGGAGGAAATCGTCTTCTCTTGCTGAAAAGCACGCTGGAGGGAGGCTGGTTGCAGGGGGGATTATTTTTTTTCAATTCTTCTCTTCTTCAGCTGGAGTTCCTATTCTCCTTCCATTGTTATGTTTCTCTAATGAATAGTTATGAATTTAATTGGTTCTCTCTAGTTTTAATTTCAAATATGATAGGCTTGATTTTAAGCTTGAGATTCAAGGAGTAACCCGTGACTGTTTTGGGTTTGATTAGTTTTAGACATAAAGGTACAATTGATACTTGAACTAGTAACAAGACGATGATGGTTTTCTTTCATTGCTTACATTTGTTATACGATCTATTGAGTATCATATATTATATTGAAAATTGAGGACTGATTGTTGTATTATCCGATCATAATCTCTTGGAATGAGAAAATGATTGAGAGAAGAGAAAATTAGATGAAAATCCATTATCAAATCAGTTATGGGAGAAACTTGCATCTCAAGTCTTTGATTCATTGTCTCTTAGAATGTCTCTTTATTTTTTTGCACTTTACTTTTATAATATTTTGCATTTTTTTTGTTTTTTTAAATGCATTATTCTTTGTTTCTCTTAATTTCACTTTCAATTACGAACCATAAACCTCAAAAACCAACTTTGATTTTTTTTTTTCTCTTTTTTTTTTGTAAGTAGCTTACATATAATATCTAATACTTGCACCAATTCCATTGTCCCTGTGAATTCGATCTTGGGATTTACCGTTGCATTACTTTGACAGCTTCTACACTTGCAAGTACCACCGGAAGTGATCAAAATGTTTGAACGTGTTAGTGTATTGTGGGCGCAGTTTCTTATTTAAAGACTGTGTGGACGTGAGAATAACCTTTCAGACGGACTAATTTAAAGCAAAGTGTGCGAACGGATAGTTATGCGTACGCACGTTATCAATGAAAAATAATCGTGCGAACGACATTTTTTACCGTTCGAACAGTTTTTTTTATATATTTGAATTAATTTAATTAAAATTTTAAAAATACTTTAGAAATAATATAAATAAAATGATATTCGTTGCTTATAATATAATAAAATATCTACAAATATGCAATTGTTATTAAAAGGAAATAAAATACATAATCGATAATTACTGACGTATTAGTAAAAATATATAAATCTACCCAAATTTTCGTTTGGGTGTCGAACGAGATTACATTTGTCTGATCTGCTTCATCAGCTGCTCACGCATCTGCTCCGCCATTAGTTTAATCCTTCGTTTTTATTGTTCCACTAGGTTCCTTTGCTGCTCCTGCATCATCTTCTGGTGCTCTTCGTCTTTTTTCCGTTGCTACTCCGCCATCATCTTCATCAGCTCTTCGTCTTTCTTCCGTTGATGCTCCTCCATCATCTGCAAATGCTCTCGCATCGTCTGCTCCATATCTGACCACTTGACCAGAAGCGCTTCATATTCCAACTATCTAGCCCTCTTCTCCTCAATTTGTAATCTGGCCTCCTCCAATCTCTGGGACAAATCAACGGACGATGCTGATGAAGATAATCCAACAGACCGTACTGAACCTCGCACGTAACCCGCTTTCGTTCTCAACACCTGAGTTAAGATCTTCACTTCCTTGTATGACTTTCCCTCTGACTCGTGCTGCAACTGTAACGCCTTTATTTTTTTCTATAAAATTAGAAAAGAAGATAAAAATTGTACATATGAAACATAAACGCATACGAATGCATCATTAAAACTAACGTTACAACTTACAAAATTTTCTCGTGCATCTTCTGAAGTCCACATGTCATCCTTATTAGTATGCATCTTATTATAAAGTAACGAAGGACTAATTTCATCAGATTCTGGATTTTTCTGTACACCAAAAGAAATATAGAACATGCATATTAAAATACCTAAGTCATTTATTTAAAATGTAAACTTATTACTTACTAACAACGCTCTAGCGCGTTGGAAGGACCTCACTCCCGATGTGTGTACAATCTTTAGCGTACTAACAACTTCTCTGGGTGCTTACTAAACTGGTTGTGGTAGGGGACGGTAATTCATTCCTATCCCTAAGCGAATGACCCGACACTGCTAGTGTACCCGGACTACTCTAAACTCGAACTGATGAATCGCATCGAAGACGTTCTTCTACCGCTGGCATGACGTCGTCCTGCGATCAAATAAATTAATATTAGAGAAGAAAACACAATGAATTATGTTACTCAAAATGAATAAAAAATAGAAACACAAATTTAATGAAAACGATAAGTTACTTTAGTCCTCGGAGTCATATTCTTCAGAATCACTACAATCTTCACTGAACGATTCTGAGGACTCATCGCTTCCTTCTACTTCACGTTGTTGTGGACCACTCTCATCGGTTATCGACACACAAGTCTCGACGTCATTTCTAAACACATCTGTCACAATAGCAGCTACAATTACGCACATTTCGCATATTGTAAACTCAAATTGTCCATAACGTGGACAATTCAAGAATTACATCTAGTTCGTTATCTGAACTTCGCGTCATTCTTAAACGAGGTCTAAGGCTACTAAACGAATGCATGACATAACGACAAAAATCGTTCGTACGTAACAAAACCGTTTGAACCATACATATACACATTCATATGCATTTTACAAAGCGTCTGAACGAAAAAATAGAGTCCGGAGGGTACATCAACCATGGGGACTACGATTGTCGAACAAGACAGTTCTTCGACGTAAAGACTCTATTTTCACCCTAAAATCTTTTCAAAATCAACCCAAATCACAACAACTTCAATATAAACACATCACAACCAACCCTAAACTCCAATACTATCATTTTATACCCTAAAAATTCGAAAAACACATGCTTTCATATATTAAAATACATACTTTTCAACCTAAAATAGTTCAATTTATAACTCACTAACCTCAAATGCAATTCTATATCAAATTCTAAAAGAGTTACTCTTTTCACACCCTATTCAATGAGATTGAACGCCCAAAATCAGCTCTCCGCTTCTCCTTGTCCTCCACCGTTTGTGATTTTGCCATTTTCATAGGATGAAAATACCGTTCGGACACATCAAAAGAAGTTCGGACGCATTCGTGTATTAATTTTTGATGGAATTGATGCCGCCAAAATTTCATAACCGTCCGAACTACGATGTAATTGTCCGAACTCCATCTTACAATTTAACACACCGTTTTAGTAATTCTCATATGACAGCGTATGCTCATAAACATAGACGTTCGTACTGTAAAATATCATCCAAATACTACCTTACATCATACGACACCGTTTTAAAAATACCAAGACAGTGTCTGATCATGAACAACCACGTCCGGACGATATAAAAAACTCGTCTGCACGGTTGTTTGAATTTCAGGCATCCCCACCGTATAAAAATGTGTTCGGATGGTTCGTTTTATATAATACGACACTGTTCGAGCTTACATTAAAAAGTTCAGATGGAGACATTAACGTCCGAACAGTTTTGAAGATTTTAATTTTTTTTGTTTTCAGTTTTTAAAGCTTATACAATTAAATTTATTAGCAAGTTTTAAATAACTAAAGTTTATTAATAATATAAATAATCTTAAGTGTATTAAGTTCTAATATCAATATTTTTTTGAATGAGTGTACCGAAATTAGAAACGTAATTAATCAACAAAATTTCTCGAATCCTCTCAAACTTTGAAGAACCATTTTGTGCGGCATTGTATTCCAAAGTGTGTGGAATCATTTTCTGTTATCATCTACATCAATGGTACGTAGTTATATTGTTTTTAAGCGATATTAAGTTGTTTTAAATGATTTTTTAGTTTACGTTTTATAATTTGTTATACCATTCATTTAGGTCCGTAAATTGTATTTATTTTTGTGTTGATGTATATTTTTGGAGTTTAGGATTGTTTAGGGATCAATTTGGGCTGATTTTGGGCGTGTTTTGGGGTTTTATATCATCTGTGCATTTTCGTCCCCGTACCGATTGATCACCTTATTCGGCCGATCGATTCTTTATTTACTAATCAAACGATCGTCTAAAGTATACGATCGATCGGTTATGATTAATTAGGAACCGATCAATTCTTTAATTACCGATCGATCGGTTAATAAAACTGTGAGTTTCAATTTATTGTCTGTCGATCACTGTAGTGACCGACCGATCCGTCATTGATGTTGTGCATTTAAAAAGCCTCAACCAATCGATCGCTTACACCAACGCAATCGATTGGTAGGCTTGATATTGAAACGCTTCATTTTGACGAAGTAGTGATCGATCTCCTTGTTGGCGATCGATCGCTGGTAGGTGCTGTGCATTTTGTTGCATGGACGATCGATCGTCTTTGTAATGAAACGATTTGTTTAAAAGTAGCGATCAATTAATATTCTCCATCAATCGAGCGTTTCATTTTGATTGATTGTTAGCTTGTACCGATCGATCTCCATAAAGCCAAACACATCGTTTTGTTTTATGCGATCGATTGGTGTTTATAAAGCGATTCATCGCTATTGTAGTAATGGATCACCATTTGTTGTAGCGTTTAATATTTTAATTACATTATTGTTGTTATTTTTTACACATATTTATATACAATTGTAGCAGTATTCGTAAAATGTGAGGAACTAAGCTTGCACACACAACGAGGGTCGGGGTTGGATCGTCCTCCCACGAGCAGGAGCTCACTGATTCGATGATGGCTGTAGAATGGCGGATGAAGTACTTGAGGGGGCGGCCGGTGGCCAAAGAGCATCCAGTGACGCTATCTGATTTTGACGATTTGTTGTACGAGGAGCACACCCTCTTCTAGTTGTTCTAGTACCAGGGATTCCTTCACCAGTTCTCGTGGGTGGAGGGCTTCTATGTCGACTTCCTCGTGCACGATTTCTTTTGTGCGCTTATCTCGGCAGACAGATCACTTGAGGTGCAAATGAAGGTGCGAAGAGTGCAGTTCACGTTCTCGACAGACATCATTGCCGATTTCCTAAACTACCCTCGAGCCGAGACCCCCTGCTTCTCGGCAGTTCCCCTGACGGATGAGCAGAGGACATCAGAGTAGGACTTATTGACGCTGATGATGGGGAAGACCTTTGCAGTGATTGGTAGCATAATCAAGCAGTGTGAGTTCAGTGTGTTTTTGGCAGATTTTGTACCTTATCTGGACGACAAATGTCGATGGCTGAAGTCATTCTACCGAGTGCCCGTTCACGAGAGCTCAGTGCATGCTCTTACTTGGTCAGCAGACATGGATAAATTTTCCGTTGTACATGTTCGAGCTAATTTTGGATGAGGCTTGGGGAATTAAGGAATATAGCCTCCATACGACGTGTTTCTAACTCAGTTCCTCATTTCTTGGGGTGTCGTGATAGCTGTCGAGGATACTCGTAAGGGGGTTAAGAGTGTACTGAACAAGTTCACTTTGTCCAGGAGGGGGCATTGACTTGACAGTTCGCTCATAGAGCAGTAGCGACCGTAGAGGAGGGAGCACGACCTTCTACATCAATGTCAGAGGCAACTCTCGAGACGAGAGCGCCCGCAATGCCATCACCCTGGGTGGCCCAGCTATTTGCGGACCTTGACAGCCTCTTGAGAGGCATGTGCAGTCATTGGAGGAGGTGAAGGAGCTCCGGACCGCCTTCGATGAGGAGTGCACTCTGACAATGCTACGCAACAAGTCAGTCGTGGCTCATATGGTAAACGTTAGCGAGCAGCTGGAAGAAATTAAGAAGACTTTGGATGATTTCAAGATGGAGGCAAATCCACAGAGGATTCCCGGAGATATTCCTGATGACTTGGCCACTTTCCATGATGCTGTTCGACGTTCATGTATTTTTATGTTGTTTTTTTTTATCTATTTTGGACATACATTTGGATTTCTTGTTTTACTTATCTGTTTGAGACATTTGTGTTCATTTGGATTTGGTTTTTTTATATACGTATTTGAGACATTTCTGTTTATCTGTGAATATGCAATAATTTTGATTATAGTTAATGTTTTTTTATTTGTATTTCATGACAGAGACACTTATATATGTAAAATGACCAATATGCCCTTTGGTCGGCAAAAATAATGAAATAAGTGGTCGATCAAATAAATAATATAAGAATTTAACATGAAAGCTTATTTTTTTTGCAATTTTAGGGTCACCGATCGATCGGTAACATTACTGATGGATCGTTAAAGTACGGCGTCGTTTAGACATCTAAACGATCGATCAGTATGTAGCAGATCAAGCGAACGTTATTATGCGTTGTCGTTTCCTTTGCACGTACCGATCGATCTTTATATTTAACGATCGATCTTTTAGATTAAAGCGACCAATCGATCCCTAACATATCCATCGTCGTTTTGGTGCACTAACCGATCGATCGTCGCACACGACGTCGTTTTTAATCGCTAATACTGATTGATCGCTGTTATCCAGCGATCGATCGTTACACTAGTTATTCTTCTAACATTCATTTTATTGAATAATGTGAGTTTAAATGATTAGAAATATAAAAATATAAATTAACAAAGTATGTTAGAAAGCATTTAGATTACATAAAAATATATCAAGTACATATCATTAATATTTAAGAAAGCATGTATAAGTTGTACATGTTGCATCATAGATGCATTTTGTTAGTGTTAGTATGGTAAGATATTAAGATGTTAGAAACTAATGACATAACGCTTATTTAACACATGATTATAAGTCATCTGTATGAGGTATGTATTAAGATGACATTATTAGTAAATTGATTTTAATAATTAAGTCATTTGTTAGGCTAAAAACTATTTTTTAATACTTAGGTTACCCGATCGATTGCATAGTAAGGCGTCGATCGGTACATAACGATGTCGTTTAATATTTTGGTACCGATGGATCGTTAGTTTTGGTATGTTCGATCCGTTAAGGATGATACCGATCGATGGCTTGCATGCGTCGTCGTTTTACACGGACGTGAAGATCGACTGATAAGTTTGTAACGATCAATCGGTTGAAAAATTAAGCGGGAATTTTAAGGCTGACAAGGTGATCGATCGCTATTATGACCGACCGATCGATGTATATTGAGCTTGAAATGCCATAATGCTCTAAGGCCATGGGTGAAGCAAATATACACTCACGGTAAGGATGAGACTAGAGGCTCGCGGCAAGGAGTTTTTTTCCCTTACATTTTGTCAAAATACCGTCATTTTAGTTATGAGTGTGTTTAGAAGTGCTTAAAGTTAAGCCCAAGCTCAAATTCATTGGTTTTTTAACTGGGTGAATATTGAAAAATTTGGGCGACATTTGTGAGATTCTAGTGTGAATTTGGTTCGTTTTGGTCTACATTTCGTGCAAGAGGTAATTGAATCAACCTACACTACGATTTAGGAATGATTTAGTTGATTATTTGATGTTTTTTATTTGTCTATTTATGGGTATTGTGGAATGAATTTGTGATGATTAGAGCTTATTAGAGTATGTTTAATATATATATTAGAATTAGTATTGCATGAGGAAGACTTGTGAGTGTTTTGGGCGTGGATTTGAGTGTGTGGGAGGTCTGACAAGTTTTATTGTCGATCTGGGTTAGTCAAAATCGATCGCCAGTTTTGGACGATTGATCGTTTGTTAGATGGAGGTTTGGCGATCGATCGTCTATGTGATGAGGATCGATCGTTTATAGTATAGATCGATCGTTGGTTAGGGAAGATTACAAGTTAATGACCTTGTATAACATTTATTCTATTTTCATGTTTAATTATTGAAGTGCTTGAGTTCTGGAAATGAACCAAGAAGTTTGAGAAGACTGAAGGATGATTATAGGAGTGTTTTTTATTATTGATACATGTGTAGCATTTGAGCTATATATTAAATGTTTGATTATTGAAGTGTTTGAGTTCTGGAAATAAATTATGGAGTTTGAGAAGCATGGAGGATGAATATTGGAGTGTTTTTTACTTGTTATATTTGAGTTTATTTTTGGGATATAATGTGTGTACCCTTTGACCCGTTCAAGGGTTAGGACGCGATAAACATGTGTTTATCGCGTAATAACCCTTGAATTGTCCACAATATTGACAGTTTGAGATTGTGTATTAGTGGTTGGACGAGTTCGATACTTGTGTTTTGTCCAGTCTTGGAGGAAATTCGGTATCATCTATCTTTTGTCTTCTGGGTATACTACTAGCATTGGTGTATTGCGTCATACAACTGTCGTTGATGAGGTTTGCCCCAAACTTTGGTGCCTGTACATGGGGACTGGGAGGAGATGCTACATAATTTTTTCCAGGTATGGATGTACACAAGTAGAAATTAAAAAAAATAGTGAAGAAAGTGGGGACGAGATTCGTTCGAAAGTAATAGTGATTCTACTAAGAATGAGGCATCGAACGATAACGTGCAAGAATCGGATTCTGATTAATGATTTCTTTCAAGCATATTTTCTTTTTAATGTTGATGTTTGCTTAACTGTTTTTACTGTTACTATTTCTTTTATCATATTTTTATCGTTTATTTTGTTATGTCACAGCTTGTATGATGAAATGAAGCGTGGACGAGAATCAGCTACTTCTGGACAGTTGCATAGAGCAGTTATTCCACTTAGTATGAGTCCAATCCCGAGTCCTACCCCGAGCGCTCTAACTCCGAGAGCGAATGAAGCCATGAGTCAAAGCACGACAGCTTGTCCTAGTAGTTGTGCATGTAAGAAATTATTCTAATGTATATTTCAAATTTTTTAAGTTAACCGACCGACTAATTTTGTTAATTTTATTTTATGTAGCGACATCAGGTTCTAAGCGTTGGCGAGGTAGGATACGTGGGTCGGTTTAGAGAAGAGTCCTGGGTCTGGGTCCGGAAAACTATCGGTACATATCCCGGAGGGAGAGTGTGGAGGAGTGACTTCCACTGATGTCACTCTATCGACGAAGATTGGAATGTTGGTCCGAGGGCTGATTTCAATCTCCATTAACAAGTGGGTCGACGTTCCTGCAGAAGTGAAGGAGTACATTATGGATCGGGTGTTGGTATGATTAAACTTGTAAACATAGAATTTTTGTTTAAGCATTTCGTTTATCATTGTAATATTGTATGTTTTGGTACTTATGAAAGACCACTTCGAACTTGACTACACCCGTTAGGAGGACGAGAGGACGGTGGTCGAGACTATGATGATGGCACATTGAACGCACCTCAACCGGATGCATGCATATTTCAAGAAGTTTTCGAGTAAAGAGGCGGCGTTGCTGAAGCCACACCCTGATACCACGAAAGAACAATGAAAGGAGTTTTGCAATCTGTTCACCATTGAAAGGAGCGAGAGAAATTTATTAAAGTCGCTTTCATTTTAATCTACTTTATGTAATTTATATATAGTTTATCTACTTTAATGTTTCTGGTAATTATTGTCATTTTTCAGGAACGGATGGGTGCGTTCCAGCGCCAATGTGATTTATAAGGGAAAACTTACACTGAAATTGAAATATATTCCGAGATATTGGGCAAGAAGTCAGGATATGTTCGGGGATTAGGACGCATGTTTAAGCCTCCACCTTCATCAACTTTTACTACACAGTCTTCTGATCTATAGCACCAGCTAGCAAAGGCAAAGGATGAGATAGAAGCGATGAGATATGCTAGAGAAAAAGACTTGGCAAGAATTTGCGAAGAAGCAAGCTGAGATGGAGGCCACGCTGAGGGACAACCGTGAGGAGCAGCGAGTGGAGCAAGAGCGCATCCGGTTGTAGAAGGAGGAGCGCATGAAAATGGAGCAAGAGCGCATGCGAGTGGAGCACGAGGAGCGCATGCAAAAGGAACAATAGCGCATACGAAAGGAGCAAGAGCGCTTACGGGCAGAAATATCGAAGGAGCTAGAGAAGAAAATGTCATTTGTAATGGAGAAGAAAATTAACGACATGTCAAAAGCGACTATTCAGCTAGTTTGGAGGTTCAAAGAGGTAGATGCATCTATGTTGTAATAGCTTTTTGATTATGTATTATTACGATGTTATATTCGATTTAATTGCGGATCACTATTTGTTAGCATTAATGTGCATTAATATGAGTATTATATTATTATTATAGTAGTACGTGTTATATAATATTTTCTATTATTTTTGTTTTTCCAAAAAACCCGATTCTGTTACAACCGTTCGATCGTCATCTTCAGAGATCGATCGGTTGTTAATCAACCGATGATCGTTAAACACCATCGTTCGATCAGCACTATTAAAAAGACAAAATGATGATCGATCAGTAACGTAAGCGATCGATCGGCTATGTGCAAGGGATCTGTCGGTACCATAAGCGACCGATCGGTCTAGAAATAAACGATCAATCATTAAACAAAAATGATCGATCGTCAGATGATACCGATCGATCAGTTACGTAGTCAATGTTCCATCGCTGAATTTTGCGACCGAACGGTTTTGATATAACGATCGATCATGAAACATAAGTGATTGATCGCTTATATAAGACGTTTGATCGTCATTACTATAACGATCGATCGTTTATTTCTTACCATGCGATCGGTTAAATGTGCCAATCAATCGCCAATACGTAACCGATCGATCAGAAATACTTATCATTCAATCATCCTACACATGACGATCGATCGGTTATGGTACCCATTCGATCATTGCAAACAAATACCGATCGATCACTATTCTAACCGATCCATCACTTCGTTTGCACCGACCGATCGGTACAATTACCGATCGATCATTACATTTAGTGACGCAAATATTTCGTCACTAAAAACTTTTGGTGACGAAATTCATGTTTCATCACGAAATAAATTTCGTGACGCTCTTTCGCTGACGGAGCTCGTGAAAAAAATTTGACTTATAGTGACAAAATATTTTGTCACTAAAAGTCAATTTTTTTGTAGTGTCTCAAATCAAGATGATTGAGATTTGTATAATTAGCCTTAATTAGTTGGTTTTGTATTAATTGGTTACCTTGTATAGTTGCCTCCTCCTCCTATAAAATAATGGCTCCTTGTACCGTTTAGACACACCTCAGAATATACAATATTATTCTCTTTCTCATTCTCTGTCTTTTCTTTTATTATAATATGGTATCAGAGTCAGGTTATGATTCTTGGCTCTCTTTTATCATTATCTAACTTCATCTCTCTTTCCCTTCGACACTCATGGAGGCCACCATTGACATGGACAAATCCAGTGATTCGTCCTCCATTTCTACTATTACCAAGCTAACCACCAGAATGGCTGAAGTTTTGACCAAAACTCAGTCCCCAATTTAGACTATCAAGACTTCCGCTACTCCTATCGGCATCAGGTTGGATGTCACCAACTATGCTCTCTGGTCCCAGGTTATTGAGATCAAAGACAAACTGGGCTATATCAACGATGACTTTCCCCAGCCACCCCGGACTGATCAATCCTTTCGCAAATGGCGCACTGACAATGCCATTGCCAAAGGCTGGCTGATTAACTCCATGGACCCATGCAACTTCATATGGTTTCCCATGATGAAGCTCGTTTGGGAATCCATTGCTACCACCTATTTTAATGGCAGTGATACCTCTCAGGTATATGTCCTTCAGCGCCACGTGACCCATCTCCGACAGGCTGGTGGCTCTCTTGAAAATTTCTACAATGTCTTCAAGGTTTCTGGCGTGAGATCGATTTCCATCACCCAAATCCGATGGAATGTCAGGCCGATATTAAGCACTACAAGTCTATCCTTTAAGAGGACCATGTGTATGTTTTCCTTAATGATCTTGATGACTGATTGGACAAAATTCGGGGTGATGTTCTCCAGTTGCGTCCTTCGCCCACTGTTGAACAAACATGTGCCCATGTCACGAGGGAGGCCATTTGACAATCTGTGATGGGCATGGGCATGGGCATGACCGATACTACAACTAGAGCGGTCCTAGCTTCCAAGAGTCTCTAGTTGGGTCCACCAACCTCCTCCTCTACCAGATCGTCCTCTTAGGGCGGAGTAAAATCTTCTAAGTCTTGCGTACCAAATGATTGTTCAAAGTGCTCCCATTGCGACAATACAAGAATAGTCGTGAAAAATGCTTCCAGTTGCACGGGTATCCCGACTGGTGGAACAAACTACAAGCCCGGAAATGTGAGACACTTCTGGCCCCGATGGCGGCACGAGTAAGGTTGTTATTACTACTAGAGATCTCCATCTCTCTCTCTCACACACCACCTGTCGACTCTTCTCGAGGTGTCTCTTCTCTCTTGGATCCAGGCATCTTTGACCATGATTTATTTAGTTCTCACAGTGATGGAGATCATGGAGCTTGGTTGCTTGATTTTGGGGCCACCGACCGTATGACGTTTGATGCCGTCGATTTTTCGCACACCTCCTCACAACGGCGCAAAGTATCACCAATGTGAATGGCGTGGTTTTCTCAGTTGCAGGGGCTGGCACTGTGATTTTATCTCCACATCTCCAATTATTTAATACCTTACTTGTTCCCTCTTTGTCGAGCAAACTATTATCTGTTAGTTAGATTACTACGGATCTTAACTGTGTTGTGCTCATCTATCCTACATTTTGTCTGCTTCAGGATATTCTCACGAAGGAGATCATTGGAGGTGGTACTAAGAGGGGGGACTTATAATACATGTACAATTTCAGTACGAGCCAAGCGCATCACATGACCCATCCGATTGGCACCAAAGAGAGACAACTTTGGCTTTGGCATCGTTTTCTGGGTCACCCGTCCTTAACTTATATAAAGCATTGGTTCCCTGATCTATTTTCTCATTTGCAGAACCATGACCTTCAGTGTGATACTTGCATTTTAGCTAAAATTCATCGAGTTTCGTACCTGATGAGCATGAATAAAAGTGATGTTCCCTTTGCTTTAATTCATTCTGATGTGTGGGGTCCTTCCCTAGTTCCTTCTATGTCTGGCATATGATGGTTTGTAATTTTTGTGGATGATTGCACACGGATGACTTGGCTCTATTTGCTGAAACAAAAGGATGAGGTATTGAGTGTGTTCCAAACCTTTCATGCTATGGTTCAAACTCAGTTCTCAGGCAAGATTCAAACACTCCTTTTGGATAATGGCGACGAATACGTTAATCATCGGTTTCAAGATTATATTTAACATCATAGTCTTCTTCATGAAACCTGCTGCTCACAGACGCCTCAGCAAAATGGGGTCGTTCAAAGGAAAAATATACATATTCTTGGAACTGCTAGTGCTCTCTTACTTGGATCACGTGTGCCCAACCGACATTGGGGTGATGTTGTTGCCACTACAGTATATTTACTCAATCGTATGCTATCCAAAGTCTTGAACTCTAAGACTCCTCTCCAAGCTTTGTCAACTTATGTCACCTTACTTACTATTTTGATGATCCCTGCCAGGATCTTTGAATGCCTTGCCTATGTACATCTTCACAAGAACCAATGCACAAAGCTTGACCCTTATGCGGTCCGCTGTCTTTTCTTGGGGTATGCCTCACATCAGAAAGGCTACCAGTGTTATGATCCTACCACCAAATGCACCTATGTGACTATGGATGTCACTTTCCTCGAATCCGACACTTTCTACTCTCCTCTGCCTTCCAATTCTTCTCTTCAGAGGGAGAATCGAGATGAAGAGCTGAATTCGTTGAGACTAGATTGGGCGGATTTCATGACAATGAAGTGAAGATCAGTGAAGAATCATATAGAGGGCCTGATGCGCCTTTAGAAGTCCCAAGAGTGGAGCTTTTGACATCTGAAACTGAAATAGAAGTCCCCCACTCCTCAGTACCCGCAGATGCATCTCCTGAGAGTAATCCTGATGTAAGCACTCCCATCACTATACTATTTACTGATATGGATACCTCTACTGGATACAACTTTCCTTTAAGGCATAATCAAGGTAAGCCACCAAACAGATATTCACCAGACATCCAGAAACAAAGGTCAAAGTACCCAATTGCCAACTATGTGTCCACCAAGAAGCTATATGAACCTCTCAAGACATTTGGACATGAGCTTTCCTCTTGCCATGTTCCTATTCACGTTCAGGAAGCCTTAACAGATCCAAAGTGGACTAAGGAAATAAAGGAAGAAATGGAGGCATTGATGAAGAACAAGACATGGACTTTAGTACCATTACCGGAAGGAAAAAACCGTGAGATGTAGATGGGTATTCTCCATCATACACAAGGCAAATGGATCTGTTGAAAGATACAAAGCGAGACCGGTAGCAAATGGTTATACACAAACTTACGGCGTTGATTATCATGAAACTTTCTCACATGTAGCCAAGCTAAATACTGTTAGAGTTTTATTATTCTTGGAGGACACCTTGATTGGCGTTTCCATCAATTTGATGTAAAGAACGCATTCCTCCATGGCAATCTTCAAAAAGTAAATATATGGATGTTCCTCCAAGCTATACAACATCATTAGAAACTAAAGTTGTATGTAGACTACAACAAGCATTATACGGACTTAAACAATCACCTTGAGCTTGTTTTGGACGATTCAGCTTGGAATGAAGAAATACGACTTCCAACAAAGTAACTTAGATCACACGTTGTTCCTAAAGCATCTAGTGGGCAAGGTAACTGCTTTAGTTGTCTGTGTAGATGACATGATAATCATAAGGGATGATGTAGAAGCGATATCCAGACTTCAAAAACAATTAGCAACTGAATTCAAAATGAAGAATCTTAGAGGACTGAAGTATTTTCTTGGAATTGAATTGCAAGATCAAGAAAAAGGATATTTATTTCCCAATAAAAATATATGCTAGACTTACTATTAGAGGTGAGATTGCTGGAGTGTAAACCGGCAAACACTCCAATTGTTCAAAATCACAAGCTTGGTGAGTATTCAGATCAAGTACCAACGGACAAAGAAAGGTATCAAAGACTAGTAGGAAAACTTATCTACCTCTCTCATACTCGCCTTGATATTGCATATGATGTGAGCGTAGTAAGTCAATTTATACATTGTCCTAGTGAGGATCATATGGATGCGGTAATCCGGATACTTTGATACTTGAAATCATCTCCTGGGAAAGGTCTCATGTTTGTGAAGAATAATCACCTATAAATTGATGGTTACACAGATGCGGATTGGGCAGGTAATATCAAGGACAATGAATCCACTTGAAGCTACTTTATGTTTGTAGGCGGGAACCTTGTTACATGGAGAAGTACGAAGTAGAAAGTAGTGGCATTATCAAGCGCTGAGGTTGAGTTTCGTGGGATGGCTAAGGGACTTTGCGAACTTCTTTGTTCCAAAAAACTACTCACAAAATTGGTTTCGACCCTAAATCTGAAATGGATCTCTTTTGTGACAACAAAGCGGCTATTGTCATCTCTCACAATCTTGTTCAATATGACCGTACTAAACATGTGGAAGTGGACTGACATTTCATGAAATAGAATCTCGAAAATAAGATAATCTAATTCCCATTTGTTAAGTCAGAAGATCAGTTGGCAAATATCCTTACAAAAGTTGTTTCTAGCAAGGTGTTCTACATCTCACTAGACAAGCTGCGCATGAGAACCTGTATGCATCATCTTAAGGGGGAGTGTTGGTGTGAGCTATATAATTTGGTGAGATTACAGAAAATCTCTTCAATCAAGGGTCTTCTAGGATTCTAGCCTAAAGATTTGATTTAGGAAGATCATGGAAATCAAGAAGTTTTCTCAAATCAAAATCTTTCTAAATCAGAAAG
The DNA here is from genome assembly GCA_963930655.1 of Myrica gale. NCBI lineage: Eukaryota > Viridiplantae > Streptophyta > Magnoliopsida > Fagales > Myricaceae > Myrica > Myrica gale. The sequence goes on from OZ005616.1 coordinate 22,046,788, forward strand.
ATCCCCTCAAATAAAGATCTTCTTGAATCATGAAGATCTCCTCAAATCAAGATGACTTAGATTTGTGTAATCAACCTTAATTAGTTGATTATGTATTAATTTGTTACCTCGTATAGTTGCCTCCTCGTCCTATAAAAGGATGGCTCCTTGTACAGTTTAGACACATCTCAAAATATACAAATTAAGTATTATTATCTTTCTCTTTCTCTGTCTTTTCTCTTAATTTAACATAAACTAGACTAGTTAGCTTCAACAACCAAGTTTTTATCTGAATTATTCAGAACGATTGATTTGGATATTCTTGAAGACATCAGGGCCTTATCCAAATATATTACAACAGAGCTCCAATTTGACAATTCACAGAATCCATGGCCAAGCCCTGTAAGCGAATCCGAGGAAGAATATCATAACATGATTAATATGTTAGAAGGATAAGCTTAGAATTCATAGTGGACCCTAACGCAAGCCCTTACGCCAACCATTATGATAAATATTCCTTCGTCCTACACAAGAACATGGGAGACACTGCAAAGCAGCGAACAAGATAAAGCTGTAAAGCTACAAGATTCCTAAGTGATTGCAACCGCATGTGAAGAAAGACGACAACACATGTGACTTTAGCACATGACGAAGAATCTTGTCAAAGAATAATCCAGCACAACATCTATCTTTTAAAAAGATGATACTCCAATTATTGTAGTGTGGCTATAAAAGACGATCTCTCATATACAATGAGGCAATCAGTCTCTTACTAACTTCTCTCATCTCCCTCTATGTAAAAACTCTCTACTACTTCCTTCTTGTGTTTCTGTTCGTGTTGTTCATGTATACAATCTTGTTGCGTGTTGTTCGTGTATGCATAAGAAAAAATAAAGAATATGAATCGAAGCATAAATATACTGCTCCATATAGGCAAAAAAAAAACTTTTTTTCAAAGATGTTTTTTGTTTGTTTGGAATTTTCACATTTTAGCCCTTTGAAGATTTTTTTTATTTATAAAAATGACCCACCTAATACATAATTCTAGCTTTGTCCCTGAATATTATGAAGCCTTGATTTTTCATGTTATTGATTTTAAGTATCCATGATTTCTAAATTTTAAGCACTCACAGTCAAGTAATATATTTTTATCATTCTAAATTTTCTCTTTAATTAAAAAATTTTATAATTAATTGTTTAAATATATTTTGTTTGTTGCTTAAGCACCTCTTTAAATATTAATTTTATTTCCGACAATTTTTCGGTGTTCAATATGTCCAAAAATTAGAATGATGTAAAAAATAAAAAATAAAAACAAAATAAGACAAATATACAGAACCTATCCAAATAGTTATAGAAAAATTTCTAGTAATAAAAACTAAAACATAAGCTCACATTTAAGTGAAGAATATTAATAAATCATGTTGGCAAAATTAAAAGGTGGCATTGAAATAATAAAACAAGATGATGTTGATAATTAAATTAAACAATGTATGTCTCAAAAAGACTAAATGATTGACAATACATATGATATATTAGCGAATCCCTACTATAAAAAATTCGGTTCACGAACGAAATTAGATTAATGATCTTTAAAGGAAATTTGTTGATAGTGCATAATAAATTCTACAGAGAAAACTATTCTTTTCCGCCCGCGATCTGCCGCCTGCAAACGATGACATCAGAGCATATGTCACAAACTCTCATACTATTTATAGCTGAAGTCATCAATCGGAGTAGGTCAACTACCCAATTCTCAGAAATGAAGAAAATTAAGTATTGAAAAAACGTCACTGCAAATTAGGGGTGGGCAAAAAACCCGAGACCCGACAACTCGAACCGGCCTGACCCGTTTCCGACCCGATCGGGTCAGGTTCGGGTTTACATGTGAATGAAAATGTATATTCGGGTTCGGGTATATGAACAAACCCGAAATTAAACCCGAACCCGAAAATATAATGCTATCATCCCGTGACCCGCCTTTTCCGAACCGGACCGACCCGTTTCGACCCGATATTTTCGGGTTTTTCGGGTTCGGGTTCGGGTTTCCTCACAAATAAACCCGAAATTTTCGGGTCGGGTTTGGGTTGAAATTTTCGAACCCGAACCCAGTTTGCCGACCCCTACTGCAAACGTATGTGGTCGGGCTCAACTGTTCATATTTTCTTGATTACCTAAGCACTTAATGGAATACCGGACACTATAAATCCGGGATAGAATTTGCATGCACATATAAGCTTTCAATAATCTCCGTCTCTCTGTCTGTCTCAGTTTCTGTGGGATTGTATCTAAGGTGAGCGGCGCCGCCTCCTTAAAATCTCTCTATCGCTTGTTGTATCAGTTCATAACAGGAGGTTTTGGTTACATGGTAGTACTTTCCAGTTTTCTCTGTATCTCCTCAATGCTTTTGGACTTTCATGTTCGAACTTTGTCTTTGATCTATAATATTTGTTTCTGCGCTTCTGAAATCTTTTGTAGAAGGTGAGACGTTGTTGTTTACTCTGAGATTATAACTCGCCATTAAATACATTGTCCCCCCCCCCCCTTTCACTTATAATAGATAATGAATTCCATCGACAGTGGCACTGTATTTTTAGGGCCTCTAGTAACCCGAGGATCTATAAAACATTCACTTCCATGCAATGTTGATGGATTTTCATTTTGTTTGTCTCCTACTATAAGAAGAAACTAATGTCTTAATGCCTCACATATGGTAGCATCGTCAACAATGAGCTCTGCAAGTGCAAAATGAGGACTGCCTTGGGTGGGCTGCAAGAGATGCATCTGGAGCTCTCTCACCTTACAAATTCAGCCGTAGGTAAGTTCAGTTAATTTTATTCTCGAGGAAAGACACACATATTGTACTTGTCTCGAGTGTCAACTAGAGGAACAATGAGAAAGCAAGCCTGTCTTACATAGGCATCCCTCCTGTTTTATTCTCGAGGAAAGACACAGACATTGTACCTTTTGGGTCCTCGTCACTAAAACATCTTGAATCAGCGTATTGCTTAGTTATTCTGCTTGATGATATTAATAAAATTTCGCTAGAAGATTAATCAACGAAATTGGAAAAATCTATTCTATTCAGGGCTGTTGGAAGGGATGATGTCTCAATAACAATCACGCACTGCGGTGTTTGTTATGCGGATGTAGTTTGGACCAGGAACAAACTTGGAGACTCCAAGTATCCTGTGGTGCCTGGGTATGTGCACTGATCTATTTGATTTGAGTAACTTTCGCATTCAGTAGACTTATAAATTCATTGACTATTCACATGCATGCGCCAGACATGAGATTGTTGGAATTGTAAGAGAGGTTGGTCCCAACGTCCACCGTTTCAAAGTTGGCGACCATGTTGGGGTGGGAACTTATGTTAACTCCTGCAGAGATTGCGAATATTGTAAGAGTAAGCTCGAAGTTCATTGCGAAGAGGGCGCTATTTACACCTTCAACGGTATTGATACAGATGGTACAATCACCAAAGGAGGATACTCCAGCTATATTGTTGTCAATGAAAGGTGAATACTTACTGAATTTTATTGTCATAACTTCTGGACATCAAAGCCACAATGAATCACCCTCGAGTCCTAGAAAGGCAATCCTCTTTGTACTTTACGCCATACTGATTCTTTACTATCATTTGCTAGGAAATCTATTTATGTTTTAATCTTGAGGTTCCAATGCTGCCATTTTAAAATAAACCCAATACGATCATCGATCTGATGGGTCAGGAAGGAGTTGGCGAGTACCATAAATGAGAATAACACTTTGTTTTGGTCTTGTATCTGCAGGTACTGCTTCACAATTCCTGACAGCTATCCACTGGCTTCAGCAGCGCCTTTGCTTTGTGCTGGAATTACAGTTTACACTCCCATGATGCGCTATAAGATGAATCAACCAGGTAAATCTCTAGGAGTCATTGGCCTTGGTGGTCTTGGTCACATGGCAGTGAAGTTTGGAAAGGCTTTTGGGTTGAATGTGACGGTTTTCAGCACAAGCATATCCAAGAGGGAGGAAGCCCTGCATCTACTCGGTGCAGACAAATTTGTGATTTCATCTGACCAAGAGCAGTTGGCGGTAAGAATCATAAGGGTCTTTGGGAGCACATTTTTTCCCTGATCACCTATGCAATACTAGAGTTGATAATGACCAAACCGTTCATTTTGTTGTGTTCTGCAGGCCCTGGGTAAGTCACTTGACTTCATAATTGACACTGCATCTGGCGATCACCCGTTTGATCCATATATGTCGCTCTTGAAGACTGCTGGTGTTCTAGTCCTGGTGGGTTCAAGTGAAGTCAAAGTCAGTCCTGCATCCCTTCTACGAGGTAATTTCCCACTATCAGACTTAGCAGTTTCCATAAATTCACACTCTAATTTAAAAGTTAGTAGCGGTGGTTCACTACCTTGATAGGTTAAGAATTGCCAACCTAATGGACTCCGTGCATTGGCCTCTTGGTAGGGATGAAAACCATCACTGGAAGCTTGACTGGAGGTACGAAAGACACTCAAGAAATGATAAACTTCTGTGCTGCTCACAAAATTTACCCAGAGATAGAAGTAATTCCAATTCAGTACGCAAATGAAGCTCTTGAGAGGTTGATAAAGAGAGATATCAAGTACCGATTTGTGATTGACGTTGAGAACTCCCTGAAATGACAGCACATATATAGAGGAGGAGGGACTCTCTTTCCGAATATCTTATACACTCTTGCTTGCTTCGTTTAATGGAATGGGACCATGATGGAGCTTTGGAAAATAAGGTCTTTTGTAATATTTCATATCCGGGTGGCAGATCATTCACTTTTCTGCAACATGTAGCTTTGATCTTCGATCTTCATGGTTGTATCTGCTCTTTTCTGCTAGTGATACAAGTTTTTGTATTGGCAATAATATATTTAATGGTCTGGAATTTTGGATAGCCAATCTTCCCATTGCTTTTTTAATGTGCTTATGCTTATATGTTAGCTCTTTGTATCTTATTTTGTTTATTTGGACAAAATATTCATGCGGGAGCATACGGCCCCCAAGTATCAACAAACCAGAGGCACAAAACAACTACAGACTGGTTAGATGAGACTAGATCTTTGCAGTACAAGATATAAAAGGCTGCCCAAATAAAAGACAGCACCACATTACATAGATACATGATCTTCTTTTTTTTTAGTACATAGATACATGATCAGCCACACATAACTGAAATCATTTCTCCAATGGGCCTAAATATGCTGCGGAAAGACTGAATGCGTTAGGGTAAAGCACGATGTAAGCAATTGGGTAGAGCTAAAAATGGATGGTCGGTTCTAAATCTAGAATGCCTGGGTTTAATTAATGCATGGTCGGTTCTAAATCTAGAATAATCTTGATAAGGCTTGAGTTTAGGAAAATTCAAGGATCCGTTTTGATATAAATAGACGCTAGGGCTAAAATGAGAAATGGAATCTTTCTATTGTAAAATAATTCTAATTAACTGAGCTTAATAAGTAATAGGCAACTGAGACAAAGTATAGTACTACTTGATGGGCCATGAAATACTCGGCCCGACCAGACCATTTGGGCTAGGGTCCATTAGCATGTTGGTCAGTCCCGACTATCCGATCTCGCATAAGAGTCTAGCATCCGATCTTACATAGAAATCTAGCTACCCGAGAACTCCTCATAGCAACTCAAATGGTCGGCATAACTCTACTACCTTAAGAGGTATTTTACAGGTACCTTTAGAGAAGCTTCATGTTAGAAAAAAAGAGAGAGTGAGTGATTTGGGGCAGATGTTTACTGAAGGGTCATGATGCAGTCACTTAAAACTGTTTAAAAATGATGCAAAAAGCAGTCTGCAGGGTTTGGATGGACCCACCAAAATCAAATGATTAACGGTTGAGATTTTATTTTTTTCTGCAAAGTATAGTCTATAAGTCGATGGTCAAGAATTGCTAGCCGTTGCTGGCTCTGCCGCATACCCAGAACTCACTCCATTTATTTTTCCTCGGAGTTCTTGATATGATTACTTTTGCAATTGTTGGGTTCTGTCATCTGTGTCTTTAGGAGCTAGGAGCTGGGAGCAAAAGTCTGTACCTTTCTTGACCTTACCATATGGCTAGCACATGGAGAAAACTAATTTAGTATATTAATAAATTATAAAGATAAATATAAAATTTCATCTTGATAAGTTACATTTTAATTTAATTTTGGGGTAAACTCATAGTTAGCCCCATATCTTTGGGACAAAATCAAGTTATTACCCATATTTTTCAAACCAATAATTTGAGACCTCTATGTTTTAAAATCACTCAATCCTCGCCCTCCATTTAAATTCATCGTCAAATGAGACGGTTTTTCGTCTACGTGCGGTACATGTGCCTCTATTCCACCTGAAATGACAAAATTGCCCGTCGCTTTCATCGCTCGCCGTCTCTCACTCCCACACTCTCACCCTGCTTCCAAGACTTTTTCCAAACTGACTGCCTCCTTTGCTACGCTGCAAGCCGCACCAAGCTTCCTAGCTGCCTCCCCTCCATCTCAGCTGTTAACCCGTTGATGGAAACTGTATACTTTAAGCATGCATTAAACTCCAGCTATCGGATGACAACCATGTCTTGCTTTACGTGACCACCTAGCTGTTAACCCGTTGGGAATCGGGTCCATTGCACCGAACTGAGATTGAAAATTCCTGGACCTGGTCCGCCTCTGTAAACAGGTGCAACTTTGCTTCCCTGCCAATCCTCATTGGCGACAAGTCCACCGATGGATCTCAAGACTGTTTCACCATCGGCCGCAGACACAGGGAGTGAAGGTATAAGCGGCACATCACCTCCTCTCCATACCTTGCCAATACAACTGTGCCCGACACATTTACACCCATTTCTTTCAGAGTCACGTAGTCTTCTACGCGTCCATAGTTCACATAAACCACGGGTCCAGAGACTCTGCCTGACTTCACATATTAGATGAGGATGAAAGAATTGAATAGTTAAATGTTGAAACCTTTTGCTCTCTATTGCCACTAAAGGTTCGAAACACGATGAATGCCACTAATCGTTTTGGGATAATGGATTGAGATTCGAAACTTTGTTTTTATGTTACTTTTGGCGCTTTAGGATAGTGTTTGTGAATAGTATTTGATTCATTTTCAACAGCAATTTTCCTTTGAAAAAGGTTGATAGTATAAAAGAATGAACTATGCACAATTACATCCATCTAGGCTGCGAAGGTCCTAAATGGCCCAGAAGCTCAGTACGTAGAAATGGAGAGACCGAGGATGTTTCCCTTCACAAGAACCAAAGCGTGCGACGTCTACTGCGCAAACCTCAAGAGCATTTCCTCCGAATAGTTCAAACTCTGATGCTTTCATTTCGGAAAACTACAAGTCGAAGTAGATGGAAAGTTAGCTATGGAAAGTCGTGGCTGAATAGCTTCTACGACGATTTTCTCCATTTTTAGCTATAGATCTAGTCGTTGTGGTTGACCACTTTTCTTGTCGTTATCGCGTTCGTGTGGTTCTGGGCTTCAAGGGAGGGGAGGTCGGAGGTGACGAGGCAAAGAGGGCTGTCTTCGGTCGAGGCAGGAAATGAAGAAGAAAAACAACCGGCCGTACGAGAAGAAAAACAAAGAGAGCAAGGGCAGTCTGGTCATCCACCAATTACTTATCAAGGGCATTTTAGTCATTTCACGAAAATATCTCATTTGACGGTGATTTTAAACGGGGGGCGATGATTGAGTGATTTTGAAATATAGGGGTCTCAAATTGTTGGTTTGGAAAATAAGGGTAGTAACTTGATTTTGCCCCAAAGATATGAGGCTAACTATGAGTTTACCACTTTAATTTTTCATATCACACATTCCAACTTAAACGAAAATTTATTTTTTTACCTTTAAAATTACAACTCTACCTTCACAGAAATACTGTCAAAATAATTATGGATAATAATTTTAAAATGAAAATTGTACCTTTACAAATTAACGATAATTAATGCGCATGTGCAGTATGAACAAAATAATAATTATGATAGTAAATTAAGTGTCTATACCCTTATAGATTAGAGGGTATAAAATATATTTATCTCTTAATTATATATAACTTGCTTACAATTTTAGTGTATATGCTCTTATAAAATTTCACTCTCAATGTTCAATCTATTCATTGCTTGAGTTGCGATATTGTGATATGAAATAATGATGATATTGCGATTACTATTGTATATATCGAGAGTGAAATTTTTGAAACTATTGAGAACGAAGTTATTTTGCAACGTTTCATAAATGCACTCTCGTAGAATTAAATTGGCACCTCTCAGGATGAGCAAATAGTACGATATGTGTATTTCAATATTTTTAATGTTTTTAGTTCTTAATTTTTTATATTTTAACTCTTAAGACATTTTTTTGCATTATGTAGTAAATTTTTTTTTGTCATTTTCTCTTAGGAGTTTGCCCCCCTTTGTTTGCATTCCTAGTTCCACCACTGGGTAGTTTCCTAACAGGACTACGACGTCGGTACAAGTATAAAAACTCAGGTATTCTCCTCATTAGACCCAGACTTAACTTCATTATCTAAGCACTCAACATCTTCTTGAGATCTAACTTAGCCGTCTGAGTCTCCAGAGCCGAGGCCACCCCCCTCGGTGATTCTTGCAGGATTGCTTGGCTTACGAGCATTGTGGTGATTTTTGGCATCATCAGTTGGCGCCGTTTGTGGGAATTCTCGAAAAAAGCCACCTTCAAACACTTTTACTTTCACCTCAACGATTTTTAATCATCTCCTTGTATACCTTGTTACTATCGTTATCTGAGAACATGTGGGTAGAAAATTCATATCATCCCTTTTCGATCTTCTTAGGGAAGATGTTCTTTGTTTTTGGTTTCGATACATCGCCAGTAAAGGATTTCTATCACTTTTATGACTAATATGGATTTTGTTCTGATATATCATATATCGCTTGTAGGGAAGATTATATACGCTACAGATTAACATTTCTCGCATACGTTCTTAGTCTTTCACAGAGGAGATTTCTTTGTTAAAGGGTAAGACCAATGATCTATTGTCCACCATTGGATTGTGCCTTTTATTGGTTTTGACCTTCTTGCCATTCCTTTAGGTATTGGTTTATTTTCTTCCGAACTAATTGAAGAGTTGTCATCGTCTCTTGAATTCTTTTGAATTTAAATGTTTAATTGAAGTTGTGTAACTTCATTCTACGCTAAAAGTTTCTTTTTCTTAAAGTTATAGCTTAAGGGAAATTTCATGCCAATTGGAAAGGCCACAAAGAGTGGTGGAGACCACCCGGCCAGAGACATACCACCTCGAGGACTCGCACGAAAAGAGTCTCCCCCATCCATGGAACGCCGCTCACTTGCGGAAATATTTTTCAATAGTTTGTTTGATGATTTCTGCTTATTTTATTATTTGAGACATTTTTTATTCTCTTATTTTTAGTTTTTTGTGAATACATAAAATTTTTTGCTCCTAGTCGGTTCAAGTAAGCAAGTCTCCACTCCCAAGACCCTGCGTCGGCTTGTACCCGGGCAGAGGGAACTTGATCGCAAGTCTTCCGAGTACTCTACGTCGGCTCGTACCCGGGCAGAGGGAACTTGATCGCAAGTCTTCCGAGTACTCTACGTCGGCTCGTACCCGGGCAGAGGGAACTTGATCGCAAGTCTTCCGAGTACTCTACGTTGGCTCGTACCCGGGCAGAGGGAACTCGATCGCAAGTCCCCCTTTATATTTTCTCAGGCTGGATTGTTCTTCTAATACTAAAATCTTATTGATATCTAACTGAGACATCAAAGTCTCCAAATTTGAGGCCGCACTCTCTTCTTCTTTCTTTCAGGTCTGGTCGAAATCCACTGAAAAGCTTGCTCGGGCAAGATCTCAACAGCGGTTGAACTTCTCCAGAGTACCCTCTCGGGACTAAATCTCAGCAGCGGTCAAACTCTACCGAAAACCCTGCTCGGGACGAGATCTCAGCAGCGGTCGAACTTCTTCAAAGTACCCTGCTGGAAACTAGATCTCAATAGGACAACTGACCCGATCGAGGGGCTCAATCTTCGGTCCAACCTGCATCGTTTTTTAGGTTGAAAAGGGGGAGACTACTGATGGGCCATGAAATACTCGGACCGACTAAAACACATAGGCTCGAGTCTATTAGTCTGTTGGCCAGTCCCGACTATCCGACCTCGCATAGGAAACTGGCATCCGATCTCACATAGAAGTCTAGTCACCCGATGACTCTTTATGGAAACTCAAATGGTCAGAGGAATTCTCCTAATGAAACTCTACTACCTTAAGAGGTAGTTTCCTAACATGACTACGACGTCAATACAAGTATAAAAACTCAGGTATTCTCCTCATTAGACCCAAGCTTAACTTCATTCTCTAAGTACTCAACATCTTCTTGATATCTAACTTAGCCGTCGGAGTCTTCGAAACCGAGGCCACCTCCCTCGGTGATTCTTCCAGGATTACTTGACTTACGAGCATTGTGGTGATTTTTGGCATCATCAGTACTAAAAAAAATGTCTTTCATGGGATTGATGTTTTTTTTCTCGAATGTCACAACGCTTGCTTTTCAAAATTCAGAATCATACAAGAAGAAACCTAGATAAAGCCTAACTTATACTTACGATACTAAAAAGAATTGAAAAAATCATTATATGCTCCATACTAGGCAGAGTGAGTGGATGGCCGATAACAGTAGATGTAACTATCGAGATCTATACGGGCTAGTAATAAAAGCGCTGACAACCTGGGCACAACAAAGTCTAATGGAGGGTCGGAAAGATCCACAAGGGACCAGAGAGGCTCACTGGAGAGACAGAACAAGGAAAGAAACAACCAAGGTCAATAAAAGCCAATATAAACAGAAGCACAACCTGAGACTAAAAGTCAAGTCGGAATTAGAGAGCCACCAAAAAACAACTGAAGAGAGCCGTAAAGGCCGAAGTCGCATGGGAAGACGCATGGCTATCACCAGCGCATGGGGTCCACAACTGCTGGATCTACCAAGAGGCGCGTCACCTTCAAATGTCATCGAAAATAACCCAAAAAGGACCAGGTCGGGGGCATACCGCACGTGGGGGGCGTGGACCACCACGCGCTGACCGAACAGGCCGGACTGGTGTGGCTAGAGTCGCCTGGACGTAGAGATGGCATCTAGCTAGGCTATGTCTCTAGAACAACCGTGAAACAATACAAGATTGATGTTTATTTACAAAAGGTTTGTTTCTTTTGTTTTAGGCATAAGAGCTTATTTTATTTTTTACGACGTACCCTTTGGCTGCGTACTCCTCCAGTCGCCCAGGTTATTCCAACGACGTGTAGAACAAAAGTTACCACTTCGGGGTCGCCTTTAAAGGTGATAAACGTGTGTGTTCTCGACGTGTGCACAGGTGCGCCGCGTTCTAGTGGAGAGGGTCCATGATAAATAGTTATCAAGTAGTAAGCATTGCGGGGTGGCGACAAACCGTGCTTGAGGCCCGTAGATTGGATGGTGCAAGTTTCCTGAGTGCCTGAAATCTTTTGGGTTTTTTTTAACCTCAAGAGTTCTCAAACTAAAATTTTATCTCTCTAGAATTCTCTCTGTGCGTGGATCTAAAGGAGACATAATGCTTGAGCTGCTAATTTTCAACGATCCAGAGACTCCCGCTGCGCGATCCTTACACTAACTTGTTTTCAATATTGCCTATCAAGATAGAAGAAGTTATGTGGGTGGTAGCCAAATGCTTCAAACAAAACAAAAAGTGAAATGAAACCTATCTACCTTGCTCAAAATATGTTTAATTAGTCATACATGTCGGACCTTTGAGCCGTCATTCCTTTCAAGATCAATTGGTTTTAAGAGAGTGTCACATTAATTTTTTATGACATTCAACATCACACCCAACAAGCCTGTAATAAGAGTGCTCGTAAGGAGTGACATTGTGGAACTGCAACAATCCCTCCCACATGATGAGGCTCCGCAACTTGAACTCATGACCTCCTAGCTCTGATACCACTTGTCGTACGTTGAGTCGGCATTCGTCTAAAAAACAATTGGTGTTAGGAGAGCATCATTCAAATCTTTTATGACATTCAACATTGCACCCCAAAGACCTGTTCTAAGAGTATTTGCAGAGAAAGACATCGCGGAACTCTAACAATACATACATAAATGAGAGGCATTGTGAAACTACGACCTGAAAAAGAAAAATTCTCCTCTCGAAGAGGTAGGTTTGTGCTGGAGAGACGGATGGAAGTTCTCCATGTTGATAGATCCCAACCAATCTATATTTTCTCAGATAGAAACAAACCAGAGACATAAAGCCAAGATAGAGATACATTGGAAACGTACCTAGTCTTGACTATCCATATGTGAAAAAGCATTCCAATTTCTGACATGCATAGATATCAGAGCCTACTGAATTCATGGGTTGCAGCTGGATGAAAAAGACATGAGAGGAAATTTTTAGGTCCACACCCACACCTTCTCTCTCAGCAACTGAACCCCACTTACGACGTCTATACTCTATAACCCAAGTGATTGCGGAAATTTTGGATTCAAAGCTTCGACTACTGTGCTTTTGTCGTCTGGGAATTGCGAGGCCTAGGAATATTCTTTTATTTTCGAAGTTCCTTGGACCAATTAAAAGTTTATATTATTTCCTTTTTCCTTTTTCTTTTTATTTTTTCACTCTAACATGAACTATTTATATTGTCCAAGCTGACAAAAGACATCCCCCAATAATGTACAGTAGAATAATGACCAGAAATTGCGGAACCGCAACCAAAAGTTTCTGCGTAGGGGACCTTTTCTATTGCCCAAAGCATGACTTGTCACTTGTGTGAGGCAAACTTCCAAGGAACGTTTGCATCAAAATGGTTACAGCCAAAATTGGAGCTTTCTCTCTTTCTTGCTGATAAACAAGCCTCAAACTTAACGGTCATCTTCAATCCCAATTTTTGTCTCTCATGTTGGCTAGATTATTGAAGCTTGGTTTGAGGAGTAAAACTTCATGCAGACGTGAGAATCTGAGTGGGTTTGGTTTATCCCTAGTAAAGATTTGCAGTAAAAACAGCTTCCGGTAGGATATCAATTTGCAAGATAGCTAGTACGATTAGAAAGACTCTCAATTCAAAGAAAATTGTGACACTTTCACAGTAAACAGAACCATGATGGCAAACAAGTTAATCAAAGGATAGAAAAAGAGAAATTTTTTGACTCCATACAGTTGAAAATTGGAGTAAACAAATGTTGTGTGTATGACATCCCTCTCCTTTTCCCCTAATCATTCAAAAATTTGAAAACTTCTTTCTTTCACTGGCTCTTCTTTTTCCAGCTAGGCGGCCCTAGCCCCACAAGACCAAGAAAAAATGGTACAATCGGTTGCCTGCAATCCAATATGAACTTCCCCAAGTAGAGCAGAATAAACTAATCAGATTTGTATGGAGAGTTTTAGTCCAGAAAAACCACTGAAGTCAAAACATGTGGTCTTATCCATTGCCTCCTCTGTTGTAAGCCGGTTATGTTCATTTCATATGTGTGTATAGTGGTTGCTGAGTATATGCCCAAGCGGATGGGCATGCAGGACAACTTGAATTGCAGGTGCAGATAAAGAATAGTTTAATGCAAGGCTGTCCTTAACATTATCACAAATCTTATAAGTTTCGTGTTGGATCTGAATTTCTCCAGGACATCACCAGCCATTTGACTCAGAAAGGATAGGAGACACTAAATCTGTAGACACAGAATATGACAGGTGGTAGGGGGCCAAATTTTTTATTCACAGATATCCAAATTGGGGGAAAACACCTACTTGTTTTCTTATTGATCTGATCGACTACTGCATATAATGCTTGACAATGTGGAACCATTTTTAATGGTTTTTTTGTCCTCTCTGTTACAGTAGATTCTAGTGGTATTCATCAATCAAGTCTCCGCTCTCAATCTCATTATTTTGATTTTTTGAAGGGTTTCAATTTTTACAGGATTTTCGGGATTTTACACTTAAAAAATTTTGGACTTCGACCCTTAGTAGGTCTCTCTATCCAAGATTCTCTCTCTACAATTCAGTGGAAAAATTCATTTATTTAGTATGCTAAAAATACTTTAGGGTTTGAAATTTTGTGATTTGTGAGATTGTTGAAGGATGAGATTGAATTGGTTTGGATATTTGTGGGTGGTTTGTGAAATTATTAGAAGAAGAGATTGAATTGGTTTGGATATTTGTGGTTTGTGAAATTGTTGGAAGATGAGATTAAATTGGTTTGGAATTTAGATATATGTGATTTGTGAAACTGTTTATTTGAATTGGTTTGTGAAATTGTTTTTATTTTTGAATAATTCAATTGTAATGTCAATTGAATGCAATGTATTTAGATTGAAATTTGGATTTGAATTAGGGATCTTGACATTTTGTGAAATTGAGGATTTTTTTGGTAGTATCATTTTTAATTAATTTGATTGTAATGTCAGTTGAATGCAATGTAGTTAGATTGAAATTTGGATTTGAAATAGGAATTTTGACATTTTGTGAAATTGGGGATTTTTTGGTAGTATAATTTTTAATTAGTTTGATTATAACGTCAATTGAATGCAATGTAATTAGATTAGAATTTGGATTAGAATTAGAATTAATTAGATTGGAATTTGAATTTTTGAGTTGTGATCCATTGTGAATATGCGAATATCTAAATTTAATATTTTTGTATCAAAATATTTTATGGTTCGGTTTAGTGCTATAGTTTTATTTATGTTTCGGTTGTGATCCAATTGATTGATTATGTTCACTTTTTTATTTATTTTGTTTTGATAATGGATAATTTTGTGATAAGAAAGTCACGCAGTAGATGATCCAAAAAATCCTTTGTGATAAGTTTGATCCAAAAAATTCGTTCTTAGCTTTTGATCATGCTAAGTTACATCATCTTGTTGAGATTTATCCAGAAGATTTCACAATGATCATTTGATACTTAAAAGTCAGCTTAATACCTATATTAGAGATGTTAGAAGAAATTGTGTTTTTTCTGGGCTTCAAAATATTAGAGGTTTTGCTATGAAGATGGTTGAGACAAAAAAGAATACTCTATTTTCACTAGTTTATCGTCTTATTGAGTTGACAATGAGAGGAAAAATCTCATTTCCAACAATCTTTTATCTTTGAAACTTTGACTACCATGTCTTCAATCGGTTACATATTTATTGATATTTCACTGTCCACCCACGCCACTGTCTGCAAACACCAAAAGCCAAATTGGTAACTTTAAGTGCATCAAGGCCCTTTTTACATAGACGGGAGTGGGTTTTGGTAGTGCATCAAGCTGATAGTGCAAAAGCTTTTAGCAGATTTAAAGTAAAGAATACCACCGAAAAAGAGTAAAGGCAAAGTGGTGGAGAAAAGTTGTTCTAAATTTTGGGTGTCATGTGTTGGCAAATGCTGCAACTTTTCACACTAGCAGTCTAAATTCGTATAGAAATATAGGCATACGGCTACACATTTCCACACTCGCTCGAATGGAGACGAAGAGAACATGAGTAAAAAAGGTGCAGTCTCTTTTACGTCTCATAGAGATGAAAGAACAAACAAAAAGCGACAAAGCGACAAAGGATTGGGTAAGAGGCTAGCTACCAAGCAGGTGGGGTGGCTCTACTTCTTCTGTTTTTTGGGATTAATTATATTGCAGGGCTGGCAGATCATGGCCCTGGCTTAATTAGTTTCATCGTAGAGGAGGACATAAGTTTGTCAAGAGTTTAGATCTTAGATTTGGATTGCTTCTCCCAAATTCATACAAAATGCATCATTTTGAAAAAAATTCTTCTTATATTGCAAAATCTGAATCGAAAATGTTGTTGGTCAATCGATTTCTGCCGGACATCAGTTCGACCAATTTGGTTAATGTATATGTAACAGAGCATATAACAGTATATGCAAAAAGCAGCAACTGAAACAGAGAAAGGTAGGATCAGTGAGGGGGGGAAAGAACGAAAAAAGAAAGAGAAAAACAAATTAAGGGCAGTTCATATTCGTGTTAGAAATGCCAACCTGTTCGGAACGAGTTCAGAGCATCTAACAGTAGACGCTACTAGCTAGAATGTCGCAAACAACGTCGTGGAAAGTCCCTGTTGGAACAGTAGAGTTTCAGTTCCAAATGAGTGGCAAACCTACTGATTGATTCTTAAGCAATAAAGTTCATAAGACTGGATTACCGGACATTACCGTATCATTCGCTTTTGAATGCTGGGACGTGATTTTTCTGACTCTAATTGTCGTTCAAAAACGTTCCTAGTGCAACATTATATTTGTCTGCTTGCCTACAATTTTATTATTTTAGGATCGTTAAGAACCTAAACGGAAAAGAGGGCATATCTTCATTTGTCAAGCCAGTGAGCTCTTGAGCAGCTAAAACTTGGGAAAAATTACACTTATATCCTTCAATTTACCATACATTTTTTACTTTGCACCCCAAAATATCACTTTTGTTACATTTCATCCTTAAACTTTCATGTCCCAACAGTTTGCACCCTTTGTCCGTAATTTCTGTCAATTTAGACAGAAAATCAATCATGTGTGTCTCAAGTGATCGATTTTTTCCCACCTGATCCTCCCTTTTTGCCCTTCGTTTGATTTACAGCCAACATCGGCTGCAAAGTGAAAAAGACATGCTAGTTTGAGGGTGATAAGTGTAAACCAAATGAAGGGCGAAAAGGGAAGATCGAGTGGGAAAAAGTCACATGAAACGCATGTGAATGGTTTTTCGTCTAAATTGACAGAAATTATGGTCGGAGAGTGCAAACTGTTGGGACATGATAGTTCGAGGGTGAAATGTTACAAAAGTAATACTTTGAGGTGCAAAATGATAAATGTGTAGTAGTTTGAGGATGATAAATATAATTACCCCTAAAACTTGAGTCAATAGCTTTTGAGTAGAGCCTCTTTGCTTTATAAAGGAATAGGAAATTAAACCTCAAGGGGTTGACCTGAGTGGTGAAGGCTTGGGGCCTAGGGGTTTGCTCCCCCTGAGGTCTCAAGTTCGAATCATCTCAGATGCAAACAACTCCTTGGAGTCACTCTCTCAGCGAAGATGGACTTAACTGACATGTGTGGTTTGGGAGGGCTGCACGGCCCGGGGTTTGCCGTGGCGTTAAGCCCACCTCGTGCGTATACTGGGTCAGGTTTATCCGAGCTCGGTGCACGTGGTTGGGTGCCCGAATTTCCCTAGTCACCCAAAAAAGAATAGGAAACTAGAGACAGACCACTGTATATGGAATTTCTCTAATCAAAAGTTGCTATGCTCCCCTCTCCTTTCGCTTACCAAAAAAAAATTCTAAATCTAAGAGAAGGCAAAATCTTTTGCGTAACAGCTAAATAGATGAAGATTGAAGAGTCTGAAGACCCTTTTGACTATCAACTGTATATGCATAATGCACAGCATATTCTCATGGTAGGCGGTAGCCCATACAAAAACTATAGACCCGTGACTCTTGTCAAGAAGTGAAAGATTCTCTGTTCTCTGGACAGCCTAGAATAGCTTGATTCTAGGAGCTTAACCCACGGATGACCGACGTTGTACAGTCTATCTAACTTCAAGTTTCGTCCTCTCTTTTTTTTCTGTAAGAAACTGGGGATTTGAAAGTGATCCACCAGGCCCCCACTTGATGAGTTTGAATGGCGAAAAATAACGTCGCAAACTACTGTATACAGTTGGCTCCATATGTTTGGGTTTTGTAGTTGTTCCTTTTTGGATGGAAGATTAACAAAATATGGTAGATAATGCAATAACTTTACTTCTACATGTGTTCATGATTGTTCATTAATGGCAATTTGTTTTGGAAAAGACTAAGGTTGTGTTTGTGTTGAAATATTTTTGATATTGGGTTTTGTGTTGGTATTGGGTTTAGTGAAAAAGTGAAGAGAGATAATTTTTTATAATTTTTATAATTTTTTATATTTTTTTATAGGAGAGAGATTATATTGTAGTATTTTATTAAGAGAGAAAAATATTAATAATATTTTGGGTGCAAACGCACCCTAAGATTAGTAACTCATAACATGTCATATGAGAAATAGGTCAGTTTTTTTTCTTTTTTTTTATTTATAAAAATATTTGATATTTAAGTTTATTAGAAATAGTATTAAGTTTATACAAGATACAAGTATTAAGTTTATTTTACCTAAATTAGATGGCTTAGTATGGCACAATCACCTTTAACGTTCTTTGCATGTAAAGTCTCCGACAACATAATTTTATAAATAGTTATAGTGTCGGTCATCCAATTATGGAAGGGACATAATTGAAATGAATTTTAATCCTACATTTTATAACTTAATAATGACTTTTTATATAATATCTTCAAAGATTTTCTCAATTAATAACGTTAATTACACTGGCAATCTAAAATAGGGATAATAATTTTACGAATCACTTTATATGGTTACAGAGAGTATTATAATTTATTGTCATTAAACTGTCAAAAAAGATATATAAATAAATTATTTCTTAGACCACCAAAAACAGACGAGCGTCTTCAGTACCGGATTGGTTGAGGCCATGCAAAAAGAGGCAGCAACTTTTTCAGGAAAGCTGACCGTAGTAAACAATTTGTCACCAAAAATTTGTTACCACCAGTTTTATACTACGCTGATCATTTAGTCATTAGATTTTATTTTTTTATTATATAATCATTCAGTCCATATCCTCGTGATGATTTGGTCTTACTGTCAAACTTCCGTCAATCCGTTTAACTGAATGTCATGACACGTCAGCGTCACACGTCAGCCAGATTAACTACGTTAGATCATCATAAAATAAAACGTTGTGTTTTGTCATTTAAGAGAAAATTGAAAATTTGATCACTCAGTTTATATCCCACTGACAAAATAGTCGTTAGGTTTATTTTTTTACATTTTGGTCACTGAGTTCATACCTATGTGACAATATGATCCTTCCATCCATATTTTATCACTACATTTAAAAAAATGATGAGTGAATTTTTATATTTATTGAAATAAAATTTATATTCACATGCTTAAAAAAAAGTGATATTATCATGCGGTAGTTGTTGCAAGTGGATCAGCAAAAGTAACATGATTGATGATGATGTTGAGTTTATTTTATAGATCATAACCTATTAAAGCAAAAAATTAATTAGGCTTCTGGATATGAAAAAGATGATAAAAGATGAACAACTGACCTTCTTTATAATCTACTAGTGCCTATAAGGAATAAATCTTAAGATATCTCCTTTCATTCATATATTGAGTGGAAGGGAATCATGATATATATATATATATATATATATATATGGTTGAATTCATTTCAAACTAATAAAATTATAAGATTTCTCCTTAGATCGAAGTTATTTGTAATCAATTATACTAATTGGATGGTTGAATTCATTTCAAACTAATAAAATTAAAATTAAAATTAAAATTAATTAGTATATAATTTAGAGTTTTTAAAATTTATCTGTATATATTATATAAAGCTTATAGAACAGTTAGAACTCACACGCTGTGAGTGTTACTCACTCGCTTAAGGAAGAGTTTGGGTATAACTCACACGCTCTAAGGAAGAGGTGGGGTTAGCCCAACACTTGCTGTTGTGAACTGGCCGAAACAACGAAAAGGTCTCGCCGCTTAAACGCGGAGTTTTTACCACAAACTTGCTTCCCTGTCTTACTCCTAAACCCACTCCCTCTCATATATATATATTTCCAGTTTTTTAGTAGGGCCACTCAAAAAAGCCCTACCCTCCGCATTCGCTCTCCTATAAATACACCCTTTCCGCTCCCTTCTTTGTCTCGCACACATGACACAACCTCGCGTCTCCCTCTGACCCTCGTAGCAATCGCAGCCTTCCTCTCTGTAATCCTTCCTAATCTCCATTCCCCTTGTGAATTTCTCTACCAGCAAAGAAAACGGAAAAAAGGTTTCTAACGATTCGTTGGATTTTCCCAGAAGCAATTTAGTTCGAAGGAAAAGTAAGTCTTCTCAATCAAGAGGGCTTTTTGTATCTTTATTGGTTTCTTGTATTTTCGTTGTTCTCTGCGTCTGCGGTTATTTCTCTGAAATTTTAGATACGGGTTTGTTGTATGAGGTTTTTCTCTTTATGCTTTATTGTGGTAATTAAATGTGATGGATTTATGGGGTTGGTTTTGTGTGTGTTTTAGATTCGTTATTGTCATTTTGGGAGAAAATTGATCGAAATAATTATTGTTGGTGTTTGTCTCAGAAGCGTGAATGTTCTAATGGAGACCAAGGGTGGGAAAAAGAAGTCTAGTAGTAGCGGTTCTAAACAGTACGAAGCTCCTCTCGGCTACATCATTGAAGACGTTCGTCCCAACGGTGGCATGGAGAAGTTCCGATCTGCTGCTTACTCCAACGTAAGGCCGCTATTTCTAAGTTTCAATACCCATTTGTTTTGGAATTCGTTCTCTTCTTTCATTTCTTCTAATTATTGTTTTGGGTAATTTGTTTGGCAGTGCGTGAGGAAGCCATCCTGATACCAGTCCCGTAATGCCTCTTTCCGTAGACTAGAGTTCATCTTTCAAATCCTTTTTTCCTTGTTTTCTTTGAGTGAAGAACAATAATCTCTGTACTGTTGCAAAACGAAACCAAAAAAGAATAATCTCCCTTCCTGCGTCACTACCTCTCTTTCCTTCATTACTTTCATTGATATTTGAGGCTCGGAAAATTTCTCGGCAATGGCCAACGACCCCCCACCACCTCCTTCACCAATCGGCTTCGAAGGCTTCGAAAAGCGCCTCGAGATCACATTCTCAGAGCCATCAATTTTCGAAGACCCCTCCGGGCTCGGCCTCCGGGCCCTGAGTCGGGTCCAGCTCGACTCCATCCTCGACGCGGCTCGATGCACCATCGTGTCCCAACTATCTAACAAAGAGTTTGACTCGTACGTTCTCTCCGAGTCCAGCCTCTTCGTCTACCCCTTCAAAATCATCCTCAAAACATGTGGAACCACCAAGCTGCTCTTATCGGTCCCACCGATTCTCAGTCACGCCGAGTCGCTCTCACTCACCGTGGCTTCCGTAAAATACTCTCGTGGGAGCTTCATTTTCCCGTCTTACCAACCCGCACCTCACCGCAGCTTCGCTGAGGAAGTCGCCGTTATGAATGAGTTCTTTGGGTATATGAAGGCAAAGGCCTATGTGATCGGCGATCCGAGCGTCCCGAATAGGAACTGGCACATTTACTCGGCTACGAAGGAGGTGGACAATCGGACGGATGAGATCAATCTTGAGATGTGCATGACCGGGTTGGACCGCGATAAGGCGTCCGTGTTTTTCAAGAAATCGGAGGACCATGGTGAAATGACCAAACTGTCCGGGATATCTGACATTATTCCTTCTCACATGATCTGCGACTTCGAGTTTGATCCGTGCGGGTACTCGATGAACGGAATCGACGGGTCAGCGTACTCGACCGTGCACGTGACCCCAGAGGACGGGTTCAGTTATGCCAGCTATGAGGCCATGGGGTTAGACCCTGAGGCCATTGGGTTCGAGCCGCTGGTCAAAAGGGTACTGAGCTGCTTTGAGCCGGCCGAGTTTTCGATTGCTGTAACGGCCCGCAGTGGGGCTCATCGGTGGGCCATAGAAAGAGCTGACGTGGACGGGTACACGCGTGAGTACGTGGTGAAACAAGAGCTGTCAGGTGGTTGGTGCGTGGTGTACCTGACTTATTCGGTGAAGGCCAAGGGGTACGCTGTGGGCACGGTAACCAAGGGTATGACTCAGTGCTGGAAGGAGGTGGCCGTGGTGGAGGAAGAGGAGATCGTGGCGTGTCGTTGTGTTTCGTGAGCTTTAACCAACCAATCAGAGTGTCAGTTGTCAGTCGTGTCAATCACTGCCAGTCTGTTTGTCCCAGTGTCGCTTCAGTAATTATTTGGGTTGCTAGTGTTGCGCATTGGCATACGGCGGGTCGTTAAGTCTGTGGTCGTTGTTCGTTTAAATTTATGTAGTCAGTGTCAGCCATGTAATTTGTCCTTGGTCTTTTATTTGGAAGGAATAAAAAAAGTTCTCTGGTTGCGGTCGTTGCTGCTTAACATTGTCAAAAGCAAATACGCAGTGGGTACGACGTCGAAACTTCGCTGCAAGAAAATGGAAGGGACTTGGTAGACGTTGGGAAGGGGAATTTGAGTCTTCCCATTTTGTTACATCAAATACGTTTAGTAGAGAAGATTCAAGGATTCTACGGGAAAGACCCAAAAAGATAAGAGTTTAGCAGCAGAAATTACTTTGTATCTTACAAATAATATTGATGAACTTACCAAAATAATAGTAATAAATAATAACAAATAATATTGATGAACTTACCAAAATAATAATAATAAATAATAATATTAAGCACCTTACACGCTATTATTAATATTCAATGTTCACCATACAATTAGTCAAATAATTTTACAGAATTTTTATCTTTTATCACATAACTTCTTACATCACAGAGATAACAGGTGGATTGGGTGCGTACATATTGGTTAGCTTTGAAGATTCATGCCCTTAGGCTTTATTGGAAATGGTCCTCCATGTGACTGAACCAAGTAATTGCTTTCTCGTGACTTCTTGGAGCCTCTATGCAGCCATGCTTCAATTTATTAAGACGAGGTCGGTACATTGGAGGCACATATGAGAGTATTATACTCCCTCTGCTGAAGCTTCGAAGAAGCAAGCATGTAATTTTTTAGAGGGTGCACCTGCTTCTCTATCGCAATGGACACTTGGAACATGGAATACAATATCAGAGGAGTTAGGAAAGAAAGCAATCTTAAGCCAAAATCTAGTCCTGGTCGTCTCTGGTGCAGGTGAAAGCCTAATATTTTTAACTTCTGAATGGAAGCTCAACAGAGTGAGACGTATATGCACCGAAAACAGATGAAAATTTTCTCTGTTGTCAGGCTTTTTCTTTACAACAGATCAAATTTTTTCAAGAATATTACATTATCGAGATGTCCTATATATTTCTTTTCTCCTCCTTAAAAATCGTGTTATCCACTATTGAAGTTCGTGTGTCCTACAAATTTGGTCGTGCCGAGGCAGAACGTTGCAGTCCATACATGGGACACTTCAAGAAAAAGATATGGTCATGATTGGCACGTGAGGCCACACATGTCTCCGTTCATTTCTCCCAAAGTTGAAGCAAGCAATCTCTTTGACACGGATTTGATTGCTGGCTCAGTAATATGAGAGCCTTTCCTCTAGGTAGAGACAATTGGTAGGTCCCGGCAAGTAGAGGGAGGGAGAGCAAAACAGGATGATATCTTGTTCTTTCTGCTAAGTTCTATTGTTCATGATTGTTTTCTGGATCATTCATGGGCATGCAAATTTTGCTTTTTTATCTGTTCATTACTTTGGGCCCTACATATCTTACCTAAAGCAGGTTCTGCATTTTTTGTCCCCTGTGTTTTCCCCTTGGCAATCGGGGTTTGCTATTGATCAATCTGACTGGCACTCACTCTAGCAGCCTTAGACTTGGGCCTTTTGAAGTGAGGGCATTATGCTGCCTCGAGCTTGGGCCAGCCCAATGGAATACGAATGGAGAGAATGATATATTGGATCGTGAGAGCTCACAAGGGCAGATTGGGCCGGGAGCAGAAGTGGAGCAAAGATTGAGGATCTTGATAAATCTGATTCCATCCTTCTCCAATGAAACTATCTTCTCCAATGAAACTATCAGATGGTTTGTCTTATCGAATATGCCCTTATTATGCTGGTAGAAGTGCAGCATAAGCGCTCTGGTTTCTACTTCTAGTGTTTTTGCCATGGCAAGTTGGGAAGTAAATTAGAAGGGAAGAATCAAGCAGCTGTGTGGGCTCATGTGGCTGATTCAGGTTCTTGAATTTGGATTAGTATTCTTCACATTTTGTTTGTGCAATTTAGAGAAACGTAAATATAATTAATAAATACTTTTTAAGGTTCATATTACTCGAAACTTAATAGAAATAACATAGATATTGTAAAGACCATATATTGTCTTTTCTGTCAGGACAGGATATTCTAAAAGATCTCGGTACTAAAAATTTTGGACTACTCACTTAATTAGGCTAAACCTACTTATCATTGACAGACGAAGTTTCTTTACACTCGAAGAGTCGAGTACAGAGAGGGTGTCCTATACGAGGAAAGTCACATTTCGTACCACAAGGAACATGCGTAGCATACTCTTTACATTTGTGAAATGGCAAGAAATTGCTAGAAAGCCCAACATACATAACCCGACCCAGCAGGAAGCAGTTCAGTCCCATATGCGAGACTGCGCGATCAGTTTCATTTCCAACTCTTGAGCAAGCGAGCGTGGGTGGTTGGAGCTACTGGTGTCGGCGAAAAGTTCAATCCACGAAAATGGGAGACAACTCCAAAGGTACTCTCTCTCTGTATCTGTAATGGGTGACTCAGAAAATGGAACTGTTGAGAATTAGAATTAAGATCTAAAAATATGAACTCTTCATGTTGTATTCAGAAAAAAGAACTCTTCATGTTGTTTTCCCACATTTGCTTGTCGAAACACCTTCCATATTCCCCAGATCCCCAAATCGCTAACACCATTATCCCTGTTTCTTTCAACAGGGACGGCCCCCGTGTCCTCCTTCCTCGCCGACAAATCCGCCAAGATCTTTGTGGCCGGACACCGAGGCCTCGTGGGCTCCGCCATTGTCCGCAAGCTACGGAACCTCGGCTTCACCAACCTCCTCCTCCGCACTCACTCCGAGCTCGATCTCACCCGCCAAAACGATGTCGAGTCCTTCTTCGCCGCCGAGAAGCCCCGGTTCGTTATCCTCGCCGCGGCCAAGGTCGGCGGCATCCACGCCAACAAGACCTATCCAGCCGAGTTCATCGGCATCAACCTCCAGATCCAGACCAACGTCATTGACTCCTCCTACCGCCACGGCGTCCAGAAGCTCCTCTTCCTCGGCTCCTCTTGCATCTACCCCAAGTTCGCACCCCAGCCGATCCCAGAAGAGGCATTGCTCACCAGCCCGTTGGAGCCCACCAACGAATGGTACGCGGTGGCCAAGATCGCCGGCATCAAAATGTGCCAAGCCTACCGAATTCAATACGACTGGGACGCGATTTCGGGGATGCCCACGAACCTGTACGGTCCGAACGACAATTTCCATCCTGAGAATTCGCATGTGTTACCGGGGTTGATGAGGAGGTTCCACGAGGCCAAGGTGAATGGGGCGAAGGAGGTGGTCGTGTGGGGGACGGGTAGTCCCTTGAGGGAGTTCCTGCATGTCGACGATTTGGCCGACGCTGTGGTGTTCTTGATGGAGAAGTACAGTGGGTTGGGGCACCTCAATGTGGGAAGTGGGAAGGAGGTGACCATCAAGGAGTTAGCTGAGCTGGTGAAGGAGGTGGTTGGGTTCGAGGGGGAGCTCGTTTGGGATTCGTCGAAGCCCGACGGTACTCCCAGGAAGCTCATGGACAGCTCAAAGCTCGCCGGGTTGGGTTGGACTCCCAAGGTTTCACTCAAAGATGGGCTTGTTGATACCTATAAGTGGTACTTGGAGAATCTCAAACAGTAATTCAGGTGATTTACCCCGAAAGTCATCGTTTTCTTCATTTTGAGATATATAGTGTCATATATATGTAGATGCGAAGGGAATTGTGGACGTCGGAGTTGTACCAAGTATGTGAAATAATTATTTGTAATGCTCTGTACTTCAATTTTTTGCTAGAGGGCTGCTATTATTGTAAGAATGGCGTGAGCTGCTCTTGTTATGAACTTTGCAGAAAGTGTCTTCTGTATTACTGAATAGCAATTTCAATTAGTTCAGATGAGCTATTGTTAAGAACCTCATAGAAGGTGCTCTTTTGTAATGCAGCATTGCAATTTCTGTTAGCTCTTGATTCATAATTGTGGTTGATTAAGGCTCAGCGGTTATTCATTTCAATTCTAGTTGGTTTACCTTAAAGTTTGTTTATTGTCTTTGGAACAAATGGCATCTTCTCCAACAAATGTGGAGGGTGAATCAAATATCTGTGTCATTACATCTACCTGTAATATTTCACTTTGGGTACTCACTATAGCTTTCACTGACTGTCCACAATATCCTTCCTGCAGAAGTCTTTGATTACTGTCAAGGTTGAATCTTTCCATTATCATCAGTTTCTTAAACTTTTAGTTTGTGCAGCCAGAATGTTTTGTCAACTCTCAGTCATTTCCTCGGTTGTTAGGGTCACAGTATTGGTTTGCCCCATCATTGTCTGCTTTATTTTCTCCCCCTAGGCCTATAAATGTGCTCAATTGAAGGACTTGGGGATTTAGTTGTGCCTTATTGTAAGCAAGCTACTGGATGTCATTAGGTAGTGAGACACAGTTGTCCAAAGTTTCAGTTTAGCGTAGCTGGTGACCAAGGCTGCACCCAGATGCCTCATGTTGCTTTATTTTAGTCTATAGCTTCTTAAACTCTTATTTGCATTTCTTCTTAAAATGAAGTACTTCCTGGTGGCTGCCATTTTTTTTTTGATAAGTAAGCCAGTGGTGGCTGCCATATTAGCTCAACATAGAAGTTCGTTTTTGGTTTGGGAGTGAAACATTTTTTAATATATAATGCTGCTTGAGGTTCTGAAGAAACCTGATCTTAATTCTTTCAGTTTCAATTTTCCCACTCCGTCTGATGTGTTTTGCTGGAGTTCGGTATATAGGGTAGCTGTACTGCAAGGGATAGGAAATGTCATTCGTTCTCCTTATTCTGTGCGTGCTTCCCCACATATGTCAAATATCTGCACCTGATTTCTGATAGTTGCACCTTATGTGTGGAATCCTTAAATTTTTCACAAGGGTCTCTCACCTAATTTTGAGCTCTTTGCAGTCTGGTGGAGTATCTGTTAGATTAGCTTTGAGGGAAAGTTATGGGAAGGTGCCTAGTTGTCTGGAACCAATTTGATTTCTGGCTGTAGGCCACTGAAAAACTACCAGTTAATGTAGGAAGTGAAAGTCTAGATAAAGTGAAGGATCCTTTGCAAGGGGTAAGGCATGGGATATGATTTTTAGGCCATCTCTGCCTGCAGAGATCTGATGCAAGTGACAATTAGTATTCTACAACTTGACTGTCAAATTCTAGGAAGTAAAATAGTGGTGTTCCATAAATAAGCGTTGTGGTGCGATTTATTAGAGTCTGTTAAATTAGTTATGTTCAAGCTTAGGTGTTAGCAAATCATGGAGCTAAACTTCTCCTGTCAGATTGGCCGTCAGATTGGTAGCTTTGTTGCCAACTTCTTTTGTCAACATCTTCAAGATTCGAATAGATTTGTATAATTACTATGTCTGCAAAATACATATGTTGTACCATTTGTTCCTAAATACTTGTTTACCTTTTGTTATTGTCTTTGGCACTCCGAAAGATGACGGGGAAACTTTATTTTTGTTCTTTGTTTGTGTTTGATCATCTGCTGCGCCCATACCACATAATTCATTGCCTTAGAAAATGCAACCCTCCTTTCGTAGTTAAGTTGTGTTTGTTTAAATATTGTTGCCATGTTTGCATTCCTACAATCCCCTGAATGAACAAATTTCATGCAAAGCAGAACAATATTTTGGGTATATTCTTAACTTGATACTGTTTAGGCTTAGTAATAACATGATGTGCCAATCACGATATTACTAGTGGAGAAAATTAGAAAAGAAAAATAGAAAATGCTAGAGACAAATGACATTCTGGTTTTACGACTAAAATTACAGGAGGAAAGAATGCGGAGGTTGCTAAACAGAAAAAGGATGATATGAGACCGTTAAATTCATCTAGTGAAATGATAGACGGTCATGTTTGTCCCTGTCTTCGTACAAGGAATTGATCGGAAAAACCTTTTTCTTTATGTGACATTCCTCAGCAAAGGAAACAGAAAGCTAGGTACTTGATCCCGAGCATGGCTCTTAAGACTATGAAGGGTGCTGCAGTTTCTCTAGTCCTTTCTTCCTCAGACTTGTTAAACTGCGATTTACTCTTAAATCCTATAAAATCACTACCGCTTCTGAAAATGGGTGCCAAGTTCGTCAGCATCATAAGTTCTTGATTACTAGGTTTGGAACTTTGGAGGCAGTCAAATGCTGAAGTTAGCTGCTACCCTCTCTCTATTTACCAGTAGAGAGAGAAGGTTCTGGCCAGGGCTACTATTTGATGCAGTTCTTCTGAACCAAGCGTGAAAAGAAAAACAAAACTACAAGACATCTAAATCATTGGGACCATGAGATTTGTTTGTCTTCGGTGACAGAAGATTATTTAGATGGGATGACAACAGTGGCAGGTTTTGGCTCTCTTATTGGAACTGAGATGCAGACACTAGAACGTGCCAGGCAGTAGCATAGTTCCTACTCTTCTATGGGCTACGGCACTTGTTTTTTTTTTTTTTGCATAGTACGGCACTTGCTACTTAGGTGAACACATACTGGCTTGCTTAGTAGGCCTGCTTTGAATCGGATATGCTTTTTATTTGCATCACAAAGGAAATCTCTTGGTCCCTGTCTTTTCGGTTGGAACGAATTTGACTCAGTTTTGGACGCACTAGGAAGCCTTTACATTATGGGCAAACAACCAGACTCCCATTTGAGTCGAGATTTTTATCTGATGGAGAGTCTAAGAGTCAAGATTTTATCTCGTGACTAAAGATGGTTTCTTTCCATTTTTTTAATATCCACTTTCGGCTTGATTTTCCTCTCTTTCATCTGTTTTCGATTGGGTTTGCCTCTTCACAAGAGCACAAAAAGAAGTGTACAGATATTATATGGTATATTTAGGCACTCTTCAACGTTTGTAGCACAGATAAACCCTCCACCTTCTATTTGGCATGGATTATGATGGGTGAAGCATTTCCGGCCCACCTGGACAGTTCAGGCCCAGCAGAAGCACGAAAGGTCCTATGAGGGAAATTCCTAAAGGAGGAAAGCCTCTGTGACCCGTGTATACAAGGAAATGTCCGAAGCCCAAAGAGTCTTAGTAAATGACTACGCGAGTCTGAAGGAGGAACGTTAGGGCCTCCTCGTCTGCAAGGCCACGTCTAGGGCTGTAAACGAACTGAACCGAGTAGTCACACATATATTGAGCTCAAGCTCGGCTCGTTTAACACAAGAGCTCGAGCTTGGGTAAAGCTCAAAAACCTCTATTCGAACTCAGTTCGTTACATTTTAAATGAGCTCGACACAAAACAAACAAATAAGCACAGTTCGACTCGAACTCGAGCTCGTTTTGTATTTTTAAAATTATGAAGAACCTTTTCAAGATTTGAAATTACCATATTTTTGGCACTCAAAATTTTGGCCCTAATTAAAAAAATTACAAAATAATCTCTCCTCATTACCATGTAATTATGTATAAAGTTCTAAATTTATGATCTAAAGTATAATTAACATAGGTCAATAGTAGAGACATATATTCCTAAAGATAGATGTTGTTTTTAGCTTATGAATATATCAGTTGTATTTTAGCTCGATAAAATCTCAATGGTACATTTGTCATCAAGTATAGACTACTCTATGTCTTAAGGTATGCTAAACATGACCTATTAATTAAATTAGAGTTGCTTTCATACTTATCCGTTATTCCACAATAAGGAACTCCTCTAATCTTAACCTTCTATGTACAAAATCAAATTTAGTTATTTATACTTTTGTCAAAATTTGATATATATTGAATATCTAGATCATTGGATCGTAATAATAGAAGTTACGAAGATGAAGATTAGCGGAATTTCTTATGAAAGAATTTTTAACTTCATATTAGCTATATAAATATACGAATTACTATGAATACTAAGAAAATGTTAAACTAACATAGAAACACATGTTATATAAATTGAAGTAGCTAAATTTTTAACTAAATATAAAATGATAAAACATGTAATTACATATATGTGGTTATAACATAGAAATTAAGCAACAACCCTTGCAGAGTGTTTCAAACTTAAATTAAAATGTATAACAAAATGTATGAATATATATACATACATTAATATCAAACAAAATGACAACCTATTAAAAATATTTTGTTTTATATAAATGAAAAAATATTTAATAACATATGTTATAATAAATATATTAAATCGAGCTTAAACTAAAATGCATAACAAAATATATATTTATATTTTCAAAAATGATATATATATAATAACATTAACTTAATATCATAATATCATAAAATTTTTAATATAAACCATAACACATGCATATACATGATAAGGATATATATAAATAATAGTAAGAATATAAATATATTTTTATTTACATTTAGCTTTTTAATTCGAGCTTTTAAATGAGCTCAGTCGAGTTGATATGAGCTTTGTTCGTGAGCTTACATCGAGTCAAACCGAGTTTAATTAAATTTAGCTCGTTTAATATTCGAATTAAAAATAGTGTTCGAACTCAACTCGTTTATTAAACAAACCGAACTCGAATCAAGCTTATACTATAGAGTTCGAATTGTTTATAAATGACTCGGTTCATTTACATTCTAGCCACGTTCAATCAACAAGAAAAGAACTTTTTCTCCACCTATAGGGGTCTTCCACGCTAAGTCCAATCAACGATACAAGACCCAGGAGAAGGGAGGCGGCCTCCTCCCAAGCACACCCAATCACTCAAAATCTTGGTACGAGACTTTTCTTCAGACAAACGCAAGAAGACCGAAGAAGTTTGAGGGTGGAAATTTTGGGTATTGAAGTTTAAAAATATTATAAAATAAAGATATGTTATCGAAGTTGGTAAAAAGTAAAGAAATAGAAAGATTTTTAATAGATACTATAATCATAAAAAATTATGTGATGAATTTTTTATTATTAAACTTAAATTTTTGGGTTTAAATTATTGGGGCTTAAACAAGACCATAATAGTATACACGAGTCATCTAAAACGTCCTCTCATATAAAAACCTACTGTTGCGTATTCTAAGGACAAGAACACAATACATTACTCTTCCTACTTATATTTTCTAATCTCAGACTTAAAGAATCGGAGGCTCACCTCACGGGGAAAGCTCCGATCGCATTGTCTTGTAACGGAAGTCTAGCAAACAGGAGAAAGATTTGGTAGCGGTCCATTACAATTTACTCATCGGTTGGGCCAAATCATTTTTTACACCATCATATTACAAGGTATAAAGCAGAAAGTTACATTTTGCTCGCTTAATATATGAAGCCAGCGCAAATTTACCACATAAATCGTCATCTCAGACCATAAATCGTGGATGCAGAGCAATTTATCAAACTAAAAGATAAGCCATCCACCGAAAGAAGGGTATCCAAGATAACTTAAGAACTCAGCAAATCAAAAAGCCATCCAGACAGGCCGAAAAGAAGAAATATCGCCTGGTCAGGAGTCCAAGAAGGAAAATGGTGGAAGTGAACTTCCATCAGTTACAATCCCATCCCCAAATGCCAAAATGCAAACCTCAAAAGTTCTTTTGTTTGAACCCAATCATCCCCCCCCCCCCCTTCCTCGAAGTTGCCATTATTTTCAGGGTCCCACCAGAGATATCAAAACTTGGAAAATAATCTGTAAAAAGCTAATGAACAAGGCCGATTGCACATGCACACAAAAACCAAGAGCCAAGAGAACCCATTGCAGTGCACAACATTGATAGGACACTTCCATGGACTTGGTGTGAACTTCCTTTCTGTCACTGGACCAAATTGATAGGACCCAAATTCCATGAACTTTCGTTTGTCTTTGCTTCTGTTTTCTTGCTCAAGTCTTTTTTTTTTTTTTTTGCTATAACGTACACCTAATGGTTTGTGTTAGTGCGCAAACTCTGGGGACCCTAGACCTGCAGCAAAAGAACAGTGCTCCCACTGGACCCTTGTGGTTTCTGGCATTGTCACTTCAGCGCCCAAATCCAAAAAACAAAGCTCTAAAAGGACATTTCGAAGCAGCCAAAATGGAAAGCAAATTTAAGAACATAAATGAAGAGGAATCATAGAAAGGGAAATCCGAAGGATAAATAGTATAACAGTTTCTCGGATGTGTTTACGTAGAACAAATGAAATCTCCCGCAGGATTTTGAATGCCATGAAGGCCCACATCTTCCAAAAGAAAACAAAAATACTAATACAGAGAAGTAAAGACTAAAGACTGACAGGAAATCTGGAATCGATAATGAAACAGTGTTTGAATACATCGAAGGCTCTGCAGATTTTAGGGACCCCAAAATAAATGCTTAACTTACCAACTCCTTAAACAATAAACTGCCCCCTATTTACCGCATAAAATCTGTCTGCTTCATTTCCTTTTTGTACTTTCTGGAGGAATGGGGTTTTCTTCAAGAAGCAGCAAGGCACAAATGCAAAACCATAATAGCACGTTAGTATCATTACAAAGAAGAAGTTTTGCACAAACTTTCTGTATGAACAACATCATCGTGAAGAGAGTCAGACTCTCTTCAAAAACTAGAAAAAACTGTGTCATTAAATTAGGAGATTGAGCCGTCTCGCCAATATCACCACCACAAACACCATCATCAATAGGCAAAGCAGAAATGAAGGAAGAGCAGAGCTAGTCCCGAAGATTGGACACGGGAAATGGGACTCCGATATCCAGCGCAACCCACAAGTGAGCCAAAGAAACCCTGTCGCTTGACAAACTGTCTGATGGCAAAGAGAAACCGTGATTCACTAGTCCAAGTAGTGACAGCTACAGCCTTACCCATACTTCACCGCTCTGCCGTCACTCCCACCGCAAACCTAGCATTACGAAAAGGCAACGAAACAATAAGATAAAAAGTGGGAAAAAAAAACATGGGTTGGTGGATGATTGGTCAAAAAGAAAGAAAAAAAAGAGCATTAGATTAAATTCTAAGAAGAGTGAAACATGGTAATGGTGTTTGTACTTTTTTCCTTTCCCTTTCTTTCTTCCTTCCTTTGAGAAGCAACCCGTCGATGGAGTCCTATCACAAGCAAGCAGAATTTGTACCTGTTAAATACAGTGTGTTGTAAGAAGCTGAGAACATGACAACATGAGGCGGTTGCCTTGTGAGCTTGTCTTCCGTCTGTCCCACTCTGTACCTGTGGGACTGTCGAAACATAAAGATGGCAATTGAATGAGGGAGAGAACTGAGGGTATGGGTGTAGGTGTGGTACGGTTTGAATGGCGTTGATTGGTTTGCCTTAATACCCCCCACTCTCTACTCCCCCTTCCACCTCACGTTGCTTGCTCCCAGAAGCCCAAATTAGCTAGATTTGCGCAAGCAATCACTGTCACTTCTTGTTTTGTTTCCATGCCTACCCTTCATCAACCTTTAAAACTCCCTCCGCAAGTCGGGATCCAACCAATCCCTGCATCATATAATAAGGTATTTGTACAGTATTTGTGCACTAATCTCCACAACCAATTATGAAAATGAACCAGGGGTATGATTACTGAGACATCTTTTTCTATTTAGGCACGTTCACATTCATTCAGTATTCAATATTTAATACCCAATTCACAAATAAAAGAACCATTACTTTAATAGCAGTCTTAAATTCTGAGGCCAGCCTCTCTACCTGACCAAACAGGCACAAGGGCCGAGGTTAAATTCATCGAGACTGCCAC
Organism: Myrica gale; assembly: GCA_963930655.1. Lineage (NCBI taxonomy): Eukaryota > Viridiplantae > Streptophyta > Magnoliopsida > Fagales > Myricaceae > Myrica > Myrica gale. The sequence goes on from OZ005616.1 coordinate 22,080,270, forward strand.
CAAACCCTACACAACAGTGTTTCTTGGCCTAACATTCGTTTGTGGATTCTAGGGGCCCAGGGGGCGAGGACCAAGCAACCCAAGAGAGCTAATCTATTTCTTCTTTTTTCAATGCTTTTCTATGCGACAGCTAACCTATGCACAGAGCAGCCTCTTTGCTTAAGAGATGGGGTTTAGACACTTTTAGTCAAATATCACTTCGGTACACTTTGTGGGTCACATTTGTGAGAGGTGGGTCACATCTATAGACTTTGAAGCCAAATGGGCTTTTTGGTCCCTTACTTCTGATGGGTAAAAAAAAACCCCGGATTTCACGTATCCATGTTCACAATTAAGGAAAGTGTTTTGCTCCAAAACAACCCAAAAGAAACAAAACGAAATCAAAATAATAGAAAAGTCCTTTTCTACCTTACAAGACGAGATGTAAATTTCCTTTCATGGGTCTGTGCAGCTTACTTGAATGGGTGGAGGAGTGTGGGCTCACCCTTCTTTAGTGAAAGAACAGTTCGAGTATTTTCTCTTCGCCAGAAGAAGAAAGAGTTCACATAAACTGACGCTAGCAAAGAAAAAGCTCGAGTTGGCAGCAGGGCCCTTCAAAAGGTATGCTGATTGATTGAAGGTGAGCAAGGGCATTGTGGGCATTGTGAAAATTGAAAAGCAAAAATTGCCTCGTGAACACTGTAATCCTTGTGACAATTCCAGTACCATATAGGAATTTGGGTTTTAAAGATCAATTGTGACTGATTTGTCACGTGTACGGCAGAGGTAGTAAGGTGCTGCATGATCAATGATGCACCTTCATGGTGCGTGATTGATTCTTTTTTTTTTTTTTTCTTAAAATCCAGGTTTGGGACTATCATCACACAACAGCAAGAGACAGAATGTCTGAGGAAAAGTCAGATCTATCACAGAAAGAGCAATGGATTTTTCCAAGAAAAAGAGAAGGAAAAATCAAGAGAGAGGTAGGGGAACAGGGGTACCTGAAGAGAAAGATGCGCAGCTCTCAATCCAAGATGAAGATGCGAATCTTTTTACCAGACGGTCCTGATTGAAGCTCTTTCTGCAAAATAACGAAGCAGACACAAAAGAGAAAAACTGTTGCACAAACTTAAAGAGAGGAAACAATAAAGAAGGCAACAAAAAAGGTTCTGAAAGTTAAGAGACACGAGATCTCTCGCCCAAGAATAATGGTGTGGGGGTCTCCAGCAAAGGAGGTTTTGAAAGCTCCATTTTTTACCAAAAGGAAGCTCTGGAGAAGGAAAGTCTAAGAGAACACAAATGTCTCACTACCGGTCCGATGGAGGAAAAAGGGTGCAAAGATATCATATCGTTTTCGACCCAGATCTTCATAAATATATTGAAGTACTGCTTTTGTGGGCATGACTGAAACACTGACACTCTCGAAGTAACATGTGCAATATTCATCAGAGCGAGAGAAGTTCGTAAACCAAACTTAACTTCTTAACAGGGACTTAAAGAAAGAGAGATGCTTGGTAGAGAAAGATATAGAGAATAAGATCTTACCTACTTACACGAATAACACGACCCGTACCTATCTGCGCTCCCCAGATGAAACGCAAGAAGCTTGTATTTGAACAGCCAGATATTCTGATGTTTATAAGTTTCGTAAGTGAACATGAAGCACAGTAGCACTAAGGAGAAAGAGAGAGAGAGAGAGAGGGGGGGTCATCAACGACCATATCAATCCACGCCTTTAGATGTTATAGTGGGAAAACAGTCAATCGGACTTCGACAAGGAAGGAACCGATTTCTATGGAAGTATATAGTACTCCACTTCCATATTTAAAAAAAAACCTTCTATTTAGTAATCTAGTTGATATGTAGCAAAAGTAAGAGCTTCTTGTCTTTGTAGTGGCAGATTCATTCTTTTTTATTTAGTCCACCGAAGCATCCATTTTCTCTTTCTGAAAACCACAACAAATGCTTTTAAATATGTTGTGGGGATGATAATAAAATCCTAAAGAGGGTAAGAGTGAGCCATATATGTATTTCACAACAAATGTTTTTTTAATGAGAATGCAGATGAGATCGACACTTCACCCACCCCTATTTATGTATTTCACAGTCGCGTTTCAGAGACCAATCTTGATTGAGCAAATTCTGATTGCCCACGAAGGAAGAAAAACTAGAAAGAAAAAGAAGAGGATTCTCTAATCTCTAGGGGCTTTGAGGAAGAAAGAATGAAAAAATACTGGCCGAGGGCTCAAGGGCGCTTCTTTCCCCTCTAAGATTTGCTTAGAAAAAGTTAATAAACACTAGGGGTTTCCTAGAACAGCTAGAATAAATATAGTGGGTCTTGAACTGAAAAGAGTTGCATTGAGCATCTGAGAATCCACGAGAGGATGTCCGTCCACACACGACGGGTCCCAGTCACCTGGGAAACCTGGGCCATTGTCTTCAGGTAAGGCTTGGTTGTGAATCAGGTTGTAGAAATACTACATTTATGGTTGAAAAACTTGGGATGAACTGAAGAAAGAAACATTCACATTAGCAACGGAACATTCACATTAGCAACAGAACCACGAAACTGCTGTGCCAAATAGTCTGTGATGGGGGTTGGCAGCAGGTCAAAAAAATAGGAAGGAGGAAGGTCATGGACAGCAGCTAAGAATTAAGAAACATGTATGTCTAAACTCTAATGTCTCGGCAAACTGAGTTAAGGGCACTATAGTGTTCCGCTTTCATTCTATATTTTTCTAGGTAATTATTTTACTCTTTATAAACCTTGACCGAGAAGCGTCCCTTTCCATTTGTTCCAATGAGTAATACTAAAAGGTATCTGACTTTTGGGTTTGGTTGGGGGGCTTGCATAATCCATATGATTTCAAAAAATAAAATAAAAAAAAACTGTGTAAGCACAAAGATTATCTCTGCATGAAGTATAAACCGCTGGATTTTCAAGAACTTAATATTTCTGTCATGGTTGACTTCATACTGCAGAAGGGTGGGCAGAAAAACCCAAGTTCTATGGACTTGGTTTCGCCCAAACCGATTGTTTACTCCCTCATTTGGGTCAGTTGAATGGATCAGCATATAAAAAGGGAGTTCCTAGCTAGTAACTTTTATGAAGTCCTAGGGGGTCTTTTCCTCTCAGATCTGTGGACCGTCTTCCCCGCATTGTCCTATCAAGAGCAATGTGTTACAGAGCTCTTAGTTATATATTTATGGACTCTCAGGTTTGCTCTGCTATTATGACCTCTTTAACTTCCAAGTATTGCAAAATCTTCCCACCCTATATTGGCTTAAACTTATTCTTAAATAAGATAAAAAAATGTTACATGTCTTAAGAGAACTTACACCAAAAACTAGCTCAAAGTGGAAGAGAGCCAAGGCAGATAAACCCCACATTCAGGGACCGATAGAGGAGGCCGGCCCCTCCTACCCTATATTTTTTAAAAAATACCTATATTAAGGGATTTTGGAACAAATTCCCCCGCATGGTCATCCCCCAATCTTTTTGGAAAATTCGTTTATATCTACACAATTTAGTTAATATTAAAGAAATTTCTATGATTAAGGAATTTTGAAAAAATTTACCAGGTAGTTATCAATGCTAGAAAAATATTGAAATTTGAAATTTCAATTGAACTGCTGAATAAATACAAAAGCTCAGACTTCTTTTGAAATGACAGTTTTTGAAATTGAAATTTCATTTTCAAAGCAAATATTGCCTCTAAGATTTTTGAAGTTGAAAATTTATTTTCAAAACAAATATTGCAACTTTGTTTGCCAAAGTATTCTAGAATATAATGTATTCAACAAAATTTGCAAAACCAACATTTAAAATCTCAAAAAATCTTACACAAACACAAATATCTTTTACAAAAACTTCAAAATTTTTTTACATAAATTTCAATATCTTTTAAAAAAAATTATAATAAATCTTCTATCTCCATACTTTATTACCTAACTCAAATATTTTTTTTATTAATTAATTACATCAAATCATCTCTCTCTATACTTTTTTAGAAATTTTAATAAAAATTAAATATCTTTAAAACTTTTCAACAACAGTTACACAAAAACTTATAAAACTTCAATGTACATAAAATATTAACAATTCTATCAAAAAGCCAAAAAATCTTACAATTTATAATAAAACTAACATCCCCATGTATCCAAATTTAAAACATAAATTACTGCAACTATTAGCATATTTAAAACATCTTCGAACTCATAAGAGATTTATATAACCATAAGTTTCGTGTGTTAGATTTTTTTATGTATCCAAATGAAAGTTGCTATAAAACATTATGCATACTTTTCTTTTCTTTACTTTTATTATAAGTTACAATTCATATATGAAATTATAATTTTATTTTATTGAAATAATAATAATATATTAATTCGCCCCTAAAGAAATATCCTGAATCTGCCACTGTCTACATTGACATCTCATATTATCAATGTGGTACGAATCTCATACTCCTCAAATGATCCATAATATTCTACCACACTTCGCAGTCACGACGCCCATGCGAGCTGACTGTGCACTAAGTTTTAGCTTAGGTCCCGAGCTAACATTACAATACCGATATCACTTCACGCCACATAATTGTAACTTGAAGACATGAGGTAAGCTATACCATTTGTTAGATATAACCTGGGCGATGGGTCCAATTAGTTCGATGCTAACAATTTTCTGGTTTTATTAGTTAATAGTAATGGAACAACCATGGAGTATGGCGTGGAAAGGTATGCGCAAATGAGTAAACTGGGGTTCAAAACCCCCCACCCCCACCACCAGGCACAAGCCTGATTTACCTAGGAAAAAAAAAAAAGAAAAGTAGATGTGCACGTAATGCCTCGTCAAATATGCAAGTCATACAAGGAGCTAGCTAGCATTCCCTAGCTTAGGTCTACCGTTCTACAGCAAGGCAGTGCACTTCGTATGTGGAGCCCTCAACCCGTTGGCGTTAAGAAAGTGACAATTCAATACATTATACATGCATTCAGTTGCTGTCGCGGCTTTTCAAACAGTAAGGCGCGACTGACAGGCTCTCCAGCATGCGTTGTCAAGGTTGTTTTTGTGTTGTAATAGTTTTGGTATGAGAATAATTGTTGGTATTGGGTTTAGTGGAAAGGTGAAGAGAGAGGTAATTTTTTTATAAAAAAGAAAAAGATTATATTAGAGTATTTTATTAGGAAAGAAATAAAATTTTGAAAAAAATTATAGTTACAAACGCAGCCAAGTGTGCATCTTGAGCGGGCCGGCACGGGGGTTGGAAGCTAAAGCTGCCTCTGTGGCTATCTCAGAAGCTATCTTGAGCCGGCATGACGTTAGATGGGCATTTATTCGGAATATGCTTACTATCTTACGGTGACTCCATGACTGCCTTCTTTTGGATTAGGAGGACAATTCCGTACTGAAACTACGTTTAGACCCTAGAATATACCTAGAGGGGGGTGAATAGGTATTTAAAAAAATAATCAACACTTTCTTTCTATTCACAGAAAAATAGTTCAACTAATTTTTCAGTCAATCAATGAATTAAAGAACTGTAAACTAAACACATATAACAGATTTTATAGCACCTATTCTATATTGCAATATGAATTGTACAACAAGCCTAAGCACCCTGTTATAAGAGTTTTACAGCAACTCTAAAATCTATGGTTTATCAATTTTACGGCAACAATAAAACCAAGAACATAGCAGATTTTTCAGCAACACAAAATCCAATATTCTATGATTTTTCCAGCAACCATAAATCAAATCAATTGCGAATTTACAGCAGCAAGATATTCTCAATAATTCGACTACTTTAAACTAGAGACAATGAGATATATGTAGCAGCTATACAATCAAAACAAAGTATGATTTACAGCAACTATCTTATCAAGCGACCTGCAGATTTTCAGCACATTAAAACTAGGACTATGTGAACGTTTACAACAACTGAAAGATCAAGACCAAGTGATATTCCAGCACTTGTAAAATCAAGACTCAAGTAATAAAGCAACAACACTATGTCCAGAAAATCCAGCTATATGATATGACAATATCAGAACCAAGATCAAGCAAATTAGATCTAATAACAAGATCAAACAACAGTAACTGATATGCTTATAATGGATCACGTTTTCAACGCTTTAAACACCCAATTCTATGAAGATGTAATCAATGATATGGTCAAACAATGTGCAGATTTATTCAACCTAATACAAGCAAAGATTCTGAGATTTTTACAGCAACTTCAACAACCAACACAAGAGTTAATAATCTCAGCCCTTCAAGAACTAAACACAAGGAAACACTGCACAATTTACAGCAAGTCAGAAAGTAGATAAACTGATTTTTCTGCACCTTGTTATCCTCAAGATTTACTCTAGTAAACAACAAGCTACCTTCTAAATTTCCAGCAACAATAACATCATCAAATGATCTATTTATACAGCCCTAATCAACTAAAAATCCAGCAAGATACTATGTCTATATCACAACCAAGATCAGTTAATATCAAACCAAATAACAGAACCAATGCAGCAACTATTTAGCCCTTTAACATAACACGTTTTCAGCTAGTAAGATCTGCAAAACGGTAAACACAAGATTGGTTAGATAAAACAAGATCAAGATCAAGAGAAAACAACAATAAAGACAACACCGGAATTTTTTGTTGACGAAGTGAAAAATTTCTCCAGAAGAACGTCTTCTGAGAAATTAAAAAACACTCCGGGTGTTTCCACCAAGTTTTTCCACTAGAACGTCGGGATTTTACAATGGTGATCTAACCAAAAACCTTTTGGCCTCAAGACCCCTTTTCCTATGTAAAATCACCCAATCCTCCGAATTGGGTTGGTGCCCAGCACCCACTCGAAGACCAGCAACTCTGGTGCTCGTTCTACAGCAGATCCCACGAACTCGTGGGCTTGAAGCTCCTCTGAAAACTTTCAGCAACAACTTTTCTTGAGAACCCACTCAAGAACCTCAACTCTTGGTGATGTGAATCTTCAATAGCAACGAACTAAGAACTTCCAGCCTTCAGTCGACGACAAGGCTCACTGATCTTCCACCAGAGGGAAGATTTACTCACTCTCACAATCAGATCTGGTTAGGACAGATTTTTGCACAAGAGAGAAATGGGGAAATCGAGTACAGAGAGAGTTCTTGAAGTTTCGAGAGAATAGACGATGAGTAAGTACGCCCAAAGCATTTTGGAAAGTGGTATATGACTTTAGTGAGGGTAAATAAGTCAAAACGAAAAAGTTATGATGACTGGACAATTTTCTAGAAGGTTATTACGTTATCTGCAATTTTCTCGCTAAGCTGACCCAAGGCTAACCCAGCCGACTGAAAATCTGTCTAACAGCTCCGTAACCAACTTCCAACCATTCTAGATGACCCAGCACCTTCCAGAAACTTTTTCCTTAGCTCCACATCATTCCAGACTTAATCAAGTTGCTCTTACAATTCTAAAAATAGAAAAATACATTTATACAAAGAATTGTTTTGACCATGGAAATTATGCCAATATTACAAACACTTTCAATCTCCCCCTTTGGCAATTTCCATGACAAAACCTTAAGCTAAGCCTAAACCTACCCCAAGATCTGTCATCACCAAAACAGAACTTGATTTACAGTTTAGTAAGCAGCCTAGATAAATTCTAACAATATCCCTAAGCAACTTGATTAATGGTTTGAGTACCTGAAAAGAAAAACACTCAAACTCAACCGTGATCAATATACTCAATATAGTCAATTCTGAACATATAAGATCACTTACAAAATATATTGCAACTTCCAACAAGAATATACAACCACTAGAAACCGAAGGAAGAGCAATATCATATATCAATCAAAAGCATTTATTATAATGACTCCCCCAATCATTATAAAAATTAGATTAAACAATCAGATGGAGAGCTAGCTAAAATCATAAATTTTAGCAATCTAATCTCATCAACAGCAAGTAAATACTCATCAGCAACAAGTAAATAGATGCATCAATATATCCATTACATAGCACAAGCTCATGTCATCAAATAGAACATAAAGAATAATCAACACACATATAGTTCATAAGTAAATAACATCAAAGACAACAACAGAACTATTGTTCACAAAATAAGACTAATAGCAAAGAGATGAGATCAAAATAATCACTTCAATCTTCAAACTCCCCCTTACACCAAAATCAGCAAACTCAACAAAATATTTCTCCAGATAAGCTATAAGCTCCAGCTCCCCCAACTATAAGCTCCAGCTCCCCCTTACTCTAATTTCTCCCCCTTTTTGTCATGGAAAAGACAAAGGAGTTAATCCTCCATATCACTCATATTACCATGATCTAACTCATCAGAGGTAAGATGCTCAATATTAAATGAAGGAGAAGGGGACTTAAAAGGTGAAGCATTTCTTCATGTACATACTCCAATTATATATACCAATTGAAACTTAAACCAAAGTCTAGCTCAATACAACATCTCAAAATAAATTTCCAAATATGTTGAAGTCAAAACAAACCACAATATGTGAAATTAGTAAACTCAGTCAACATACAACATATACTTGCACATTGCCAACACATGAAAGTTCTTAATCAATTTCAAGAACATTTTCAAATTGAATATAACTTTCAGCTCATAGAAATATACCAATAATCCAATACAAAGTCATATCATCTACATTTAAGACAATAAAACCTGTTCAAGAAATCCACATCAAAATATAGTTCCAGCTCATCATATAGAATTTCTAGCTCAACATACAAACTGAAAATAAGGTTCAGCTTAACTTGTTATCTAGAAATAAAGTTCCAGCTCAACACTATATATTTTCAGCTCACATAGACAATACAATATGCTCAATGTAATCTCAATATATTGAATATGTGCAATATTCATCACTCCTCATCAATTATTCAACAACCATTATTTTGCAAACAATATAGATGAAGAATAAATGAACACATAACCAAAAGAGAGCATTTAAGCACAAAAATGTGTAACCCCCTGTACGAACAATGACTCCACAAATAGAAGTGGACTTCATTTTATATTCAACAAATGCAAACTACTCATTCTTATAACATATTCAGTCACTATAAGGAAAGAAGAAACAATACCCATTCATTTAAGCAAGACAAATCTTCCATTTCCAAAAAAAAATGTCAAACCCGAAATTCTCAAAAAACATTGAAATTTGAAGCACTAAACTTGTAGATCTGAGATATAAATGATGAAATCTTCTTCCAAATGACTCCACATACAAAGCCCATATGATTTCTTAAGCATTTAGCTAAGAAAACAAAGTAGATCTAAGAAATTTTCACAAAACTCATAAGGGTTTTCAAGAACTTCGAATTTAGCATATATCATCCATTAAATCTCACAAAAATCAAGTATAATACCTTAGAGATCGTAGAGGATTGAATCTTGAACAAATCCCAACGAAAATCACGCAAAATGATCAAGATTTGAGTAAGTTATGATCAAAATAGAGATAGACTAGAGAGAAGGTACGTGAGAGGTAGTGGGCATTTTAGAGACAAATGGTAAAAGACAAAAACATATGTACTAAAATAACTAAGGGTAAAAACCACTAAGTACTACCACATACACTATCTTCTCCTGACAACATAACCACTCTACCTAAGATTGAAGAACATCCGGCTGACCTCTGACAGATTCACCACTGACAATTGTCAATGACATCAAACCTTAGACTACATAAAATTCGAATTACCATGAAAAATTACAAATTTTCAACAAATCAAAATTTCTTGAAAACTCAAATTTTTCAGAACTTAAACAACAACATATTATCCATCAATTATAAAGCAAGAAATACTTCCAACATTGAACAAATACCAATTGATTTCTTAAAAATTCAAACATTGTTCCATCAAGGAGTTTGGTAAATAAATCAACCAATTGGTTTTTGTTTTGCAATAATATGTTCAAGTGTCATCCTTTTTTCTTACCCAAATTTTTTTCGTAAAATTTAAATTGCTCAACTCAATTTTCTTACATATAAGATCAACTTGTTTAGACAAAGTAGAGACTTGAGAAACTAACTTATCAAAAGCTGAAATTGAAAGTGAATTTGAAAACTTACAATTGCTAGAATTCAATTTAAAACATTTTGATCTTACATGACCTCTTTTTCCACAATAGAAACAAGTGGGGACAGATCTTGAATTTACATAAGAGGTTTGTGAAATATTCTTACCATGAGCAGCAGTGGGTAAACTTACATCCAGTTGATTATTGACCTCTGAAAATTTCTTTTTACTAGTAGCTGGCACAAACACAAGCTTGTTAGTAATAAAAGAATTAGAATCAGATTTCTTAAAACCTAATCCATGTTTATCACTAGAGGAGGTTCCTAGACTTAACATCATGTCAAGCTTCTTTGCACCACTTGAAAAATATTTCAGTTGAGAATTGGACTTCTCTAGTTCTATTTCCAAGTTCTTTACTTTCAGATCTAGAGAGGCATTACTATTTTTCAGATTATCAATTAAGATAGATTGTTCACAATTCTTTGCCAATAACTCTTCTTTTTCAATTTCTAAATTCTTAAGCCTTTTTGAATACACAAGGTTCTCTCTTTTCACCTTAAGGCTTTCTTCGAACAAACTATTGTAGGCAATTTGAAGAGGTTCATCAATGTCAACATTATCCTCTAATTCATCATCACTTGAACTAACATTACCAATGTTATTTATCGACGAAGTAAAAGCAATGTAGTTTGATTTATCATGACTAGAGGATGAATCAGAATATGTATCAGACAATGTAGCATTCATAGCTTTACCCTTCAATTTAAGAAAGGTCGGGCACTCCGCTTTAAAATGTCCATATCCTTTGCAGCCATGGCATTGAAATTCTTGAGAGTTTTTCTTCTTTTTGAACTCTCTAAATTTACCTTTTTCACCACTTTCATATGGTTTCCAATAGGCATAATTACTCCCATTAGAATAGGGAGAAACAAAGAATAATTGATTGTTTTCCATAACAACAACTAAGGGTCAAGGATCGAATATGAGGCTCTGATACCAATTGAAACTACGTTTAGACCCTAGAATATACCTAGAGGGGGGTGAATAGGTATTTAAAAAAATAATCAACACTTTCTTTCTATTCACAGAAAAATAGTTCAACTAATTTTTCAGTCAATCAATGAATTAAAGAACTGTAAACTAAACACATATAACAGATTTTATAGCACCTATTCTATATTGCAATATGAATTGTACAACAAGCCTAAGCACCCTGTTATAAGAGTTTTACAGCAACTCTAAAATCTATGGTTTATCAATTTTACGGCAACAATAAAACCAAGAACATAGCAGATTTTTCAGCAACACAAAATCCAATATTCTATGATTTTTCCAGCAACCATAAATCAAATCAATTGCGAATTTACAGCAGCAAGATATTCTCAATAATTCGACTACTTTAAACTAGAGACAATGAGATATATGTAGCAGCTATACAATCAAAACAAAGTATGATTTACAACAACTATCTTATCAAGCGACCTGCAGATTTTCAGCACATTAAAACTAGGACTATGTGAACGTTTACAACAACTGAAAGATCAAGACCAAGTGATATTCCAGCACTTGTAAAATCAAGACTCAAGTAATAAAGCAACAACACTATGTCCAGAAAATCCAGCTATATGATATGACAATATCAGAACCAAGATCAAGCAAATTAGATCTAATAACAAGATCAAACAACAGTAACTGATATGCTTATAATGGATCACGTTTTCAACGCTTTAAACACCCAATTCTATGAAGATGTAATCAATGATATGGTCAAACAATGTGCAGATTTATTCAACCTAATACAAGCAAAGATTCTGAGATTTTTACAGCAACTTCAACAACCAACACAAGAGTTAATAATCTCAGCCCTTCAAGAACTAAACACAAGGAAACACTGCACAATTTACAGCAAGTCAGAAAGTAGATAAACTGATTTTTCTGCACCTTGTTATCCTCAAGATTTACTCTAGTAAACAACAAGCTACCTTCTAAATTTCCAGCAACAATAACATCATCAAATGATCTATTTATACAGCCCTAATCAACTAAAAATCCAGCAAGATACTATGTCTATATCACAACCAAGATCAGTTAATATCAAACCAAATAACAGAACCAATGCAGCAACTATTTAGCCCTTTAACATAACACGTTTTCAGCTAGTAAGATCTGCAAAACGGTAAACACAAGATTGGTTAGATAAAACAAGATCAAGATCAAGAGAAAACAACAATAAAGACAACACCGGAATTTTTTGTTGACGAAGTGAAAAATTTCTCCAGAAGAACGTCTTCTGAGAAATTAAAAAACACTCCGGGTGTTTCCACCAAGTTTTTCCACTAGAACGTCGGGATTTTACAATGGTGATCTAACCAAAAACCTTTTGGCCTCAAGACCCCTTTTCCTATGTAAAATCACCCAATCCTCCGAATTGGGTTGGTGCCCAGCACCCACTCGAAGACCAGCAACTCTGGTGCTCGTTCTACAGCAGATCCCACGAACTCGTGGGCTTGAAGCTCCTCTGAAAACTTTCAGCAACAACTTTTCTTGAGAACCCACTCAAGAACCTCAACTCTTGGTGATGTGAATCTTCAATAGCAACGAACTAAGAACTTCCAGCCTTCAGTCGACGACAAGGCTCACTGATCTTCCACCAGAGGGAAGATTTACTCACTCTCACAATCAGATCTGGTTAGGACAGATTTTTGCACAAGAGAGAAATGGGGAAATCGAGTACAGAGAGAGTTCTTGAAGTTTCGAGAGAATAGACGATGAGTAAGTACGCCCAAAGCATTTTGGAAAGTGGTATATGACTTTAGTGAGGGTAAATAAGTCAAAACGAAAAAGTTATGATGACTGGACAATTTTCTAGAAGGTTATTACGTTATCTGCAATTTTCTCGCTAAGCTGACCCAAGGCTAACCCAGCCGACTGAAAATCTGTCTAACAGCTCCGTAACCAACTTCCAACCATTCTAGATGACCCAGCACCTTCCAGAAACTTTTTCCTTAGCTCCACATCATTCCAGACTTAATCAAGTTGCTCTTACAATTCTAAAAATAGAAAAATACATTTATACAAAGAATTGTTTTGACCATGGAAATTATGCCAATATTACAAACACTTTCACGTACCATTATTAGTCAATTATAATATAGTGTAAATCTAGCGTATAGATAAACCTGAAAGAGCTACACACTTTTCACGTAAGTTACTAATTTGATTATGGAGAGAATCGAATCTAAGACCGTATGTCTAAATCATAGAATAAGTATCATCACTACCCAGAGCTCGAGAATGAGTAATTCCCTCGACTATTTGTGTGAGATAATTAAGCCATGTTTGTAAATAAAATTTTTATAAAAAATTTGGAACTATTGTAAAAATTGGGATAGATTAGAATTCTATCGAATTTTGAGAAAAAATAATGAAAAGTATAATTTTATATTAGTCAGTCAAAAAAGGAAGAAAAATATATTGATTCAGAGTAAATTTTTTATGTTATTGTAATGAAAAGGGTGGCCTTAAGGATTGGGTCCGGCTTATGTTTGGACTAGGAAGTTCGACATGAATCAAGACACAGGCCCACCTACCTTGGGCTCCAAAAGTTGAATACTAGCTTATCAAAAAGTGGCTTGGACTCGGATTGAATTCGTTTGGACCATTTCTTCCTTAAGGGCGGATTCGTTTGGACCAACTAGGTCAAGTTGAAGCCCTCTTTCCGAAGGCTGTTCTTCAACTTGATCTAAGGAGGTCTGGTTTTGGGGACCAGAAGGAAAACTAATCTGAAAAAGAGCATGGAATATATGCTCGATTGTTGTGAATTTGGTCGATTTCCGAGGTAAGTTCATAGGCTATGATCACAAGTATCAAATCGAAAGTACAAAAGTTAAAGAGAAGAAGGAAAAATCATTTACCTTATGATGATCAGTGGAGCATATTGCTTTGAGAACAAGCATATTCTTTTTTTTTTTCTAAGTAGAGAACAAGCATATTCAATAGGCCACCAATGAAAAATGTACATGCACTTTTACCAAACAAGTTGGAATCCAGAACCTAATACTTGCGAAGATTTTAGAAGAAAGTATTTTTTTTTCCTATCCAAGAGGAAATGGGAAACCTCGATCCTGTTTCTTGCTCCACAAACAGTGTTTTGGAATTTTAGTTGCATATTCTATGAGGGAAATATTCGAATATTGATTACCCAACTTGTAGAATCATCATCAACTGCAGAGAGGAGTATAGCCTGAAATTCCAAATATCAAAGCATTTCGGGGAGCATGTTGCATTTGGTAATATTTATAAAAAGAAAAAAAAAAAGAAAATTGGGGTAATGTCATTGTTCGTCCTCTTAACTATGAGTCAATTGCAATTGCGTCCTCCTAACTATCAGAATTGCGATGTATGTCCTCTAAGTTTTAGACATTCTCAATGTTCACCCTCAGTCCAAATCAATCATTAAGTCTAACGGAAACGCCTGTAAAATTACCAAAATGACTCTTGAAGACAAAATTACTAAAAATATTAAAAATTGATTAAAATAAAAAGGTAATATTTGTTAAATAAAACTATTGAAATTCTATATTTCATTAATCTATATATAATTTTAATTTATTTCTCAAATATTTATTTTTAAAAAATTGTCTTTGAGAGCATTTTAGTCATTTTACAGGCGTTTCTGTCAGATTTGACAGCTGATTTGGACAAGGGGTGGACATTGAGAATGTTTGAAACTTAAATGACGTAAATCGCATTTTTGATTGTTAGAAGGACGCAAATGTAATAGACTCATAATTAACAGGTTAACAATAACATTACTCCAAGAAAATTGTCTGCTGACCAACAACGAGAGCGATGCTCAAAGGCATGAATCACGCAATCCATTTTAAGAGATATTTTGGGGAATATTCCTAAAATTTTGGAAATCTTTTGAATATTGAAATTTATTGTGGTTTGTGAAAAATTTGAAATGTATGTATAAAAGTTGAAAATTTTGAAGTATATTTATTTTATTGGAAATTTTGGACCCCAAAATTTTCGGCAAACAAACATGTCATTTATGTGTGGAGAACTATCTTTTGGATTTTTATCTAAACAAAAACACGTTCCCCACGTGACACATGGACCTCAATCTGATCTAATCATTTAGCTCGCAAAATAATTCTCATGATAATAATTGATATTTCCCTTTGTTCTGAACTCAATTCCCATCAGGTAAACAAAGCGGTCTAAACATGAATAAGAGGGTAAATTACAATTTTTTCTCACAGTACTGTCACATGAATCTTAAATACTTCCACAAAATTTAACTTGTTATAACTCACTTCCCAAATTATACTTCTTCTTGCAATTCCATCTCCAACCTATTAGAGCCGTTATATGAGAATAGATCATGTGCTTGTGATTTAAAGATATAAATCCATCATTTCAAAATTGGTCACGTCATTTAATGAAGTGAGGAGATAAAATGATGAGGCTCAATTTTAGTTTGGCTCATTAAATGATGTGTTCAACTTTAAAATGTTAGATTTGTATTTTTAAATAACAACAATTGCTTTATATAGTTTGTCTTTAAAGAGAGTCCTTTCTCCAATTATATCAAATAGTTTTCATCCTAGGTAACTTGCTCCTTATGTGAAGTTGGAGATGAGTTGTAACAAGTTAAAGTCTGTGGAGTATAAGGGAATCAGTTTGTAGTTTGAGGGTGAAAATTGTAAGGAACAAATACACTTTGTGCCCTCTGACTTTGGAGGTCTTTCCACTTTGCACCCATATATATATATATATATTATTTTTGTTATATTGCATCCATCAACTATTGATTTCAGACACATTGCACCCTCCGTTAAGTTTTTCGTTAGGGAAAATTTTAAGAGATAATACAAAGTGTCTGAAATTAATAGTTGATGGGTGCAATGTAATAACAATAATAGATTGGAGTACAAAGTGTCAAGACTCCCATAACTAGAGGATACAAAATGTATTGAACCCAAATTGTAATACCCTAAAACAAATTTGCATGTCTCCTAGATTTAATATTTTTAAGATTGAGAACTTCAATTTACAGTTTACTCACAGAATTGGATGGTCCAATTTAGAAAAAAAAAAAGAAGATACAACATGTGTGCATGTCTTATAACATTCAATATCGCTTATATTAACTATGGAGTAGCGTCGGCTCTACCAAATTTGATGGATACTCTGTTTTTCTCATTTCGTACTCCCGCGTTTCTAACATTAAAAATTCGTTAGTGAAAGTGACTAAACCAAAATCTTAAAATAATTATGCAATTAACGTTTTTTTTATAAATAAATTATCTGCAGAAATCCTTTTCAAGCTTGTTTGTTCTTCACACTATCCCCCTTGTGAATAAATTATATATAAGTAATAAACAAAGAGGAAAAAAGCAAACACACAGCTGTTTGATTAGGTAGTCTCTCCCACTCCACTCTCCCATTACCACAAGCTTTTTGTACACATGGAGATACAATGCCAATCACGTGAAACACAGTTCAATAAAAATGTCATTTGGTAATATATACACACACATATAAACTACTGTAAATTATTTGGAGTACCAAAAGAACCCTCACTGCTTGTTGTAGTACTCTCTTCTTTTGTTATTTTCAGTAGGAGTGCAGCTTATTTGAACAGAGGATAAGAAAAGCGCATTCTGTCATTTTCACCAATCCCAATAATTTTTTCATCAATTTTAATACATTTTCACCAATCTCAATAACTTTTTACAAATTTCAACAACTTTTAAATAATTTTTCACCAATCTCAAGAGAATCTACATCACTTCTAAAAAAATACAAAAACAAAAACAATTTTGAGAACTAAACCAAACATAGCCTTGCTGAGTTTTTTTTTTCAACTAGAGAACACATAAAAAGAAAATGGAGGAATTGGGGTATGTACGTATTTTACTTTTTGTTAAATTTGGGGCGCTTTTCCATCTCTTGCCATAGAGTTGGTGGACCCCACCCCATTGGCGATTATAAAAAAGCTACAACGCGTTGCCTCGAAAAATCAGATATCTTTTTGGAAATATGAAAATAAAATAAAAAGACCAAAAAGGTCAGCACGCTTATGAAATCCCTGTTTTGCATTAATCCGCGTTTCGTTTTTGCGGAAACGTGGAACTCGAGTGAAAAATGGTCCTGTCCCGCTGCCTTGTCTCATTGAACAAAATAGCGTGTACAAGAACGCGGCAGAGAATGCTTGACTTGCAAGTGGTACCTATTCAGGCTATTCTTGTTACCCGGCGTAATTACATTATTTCAATAGTTTAGACTCTAATTACCTTCCAAGTTCCATGTAATTATGCTGCTAGGGCTACATTGAGAGCTCTTTGGAAATAAAAATAAATAACATATCTCGACTTTTCTTCTTGTGTATTATATAAATGATTCGATCTTCGAGGAATATAATTGAGACATATTTAATGGTCCGGTTAATTTTTGTACCTATTTAATTATAGAGGATTTTACACATTATACAATAAAATATCAATTTTGACCCAATATATCCTCCAACTATTAATATTATACACTTTTTTTTGCATCCAACCCAATTCAACCATTTTGGTTTATTTTGGGTACACTCCAATAGTTTACTGGATTTCAAATAGAAATAATCCCATAATTAAAGGAACACTCGCTCATGAAGCTCTCTGTCTCCCGTTGATTTTCATAATTTAGGGTCTTGCGTAAAAAAGCCTTTCCAAAGACGTACACCAAAAGCCAGGGTTACCAAGTAAAATAAGCCATGTAGTATAGTTTTGACTATTAAATTTTATTTTAGGATGCAAATTGATTGATTTTTAAAGTTTAAGGAATGTGTCAAAAGAAACTCCCATTTGAAATTATTTTGATAGTTTAGGGACGTAACGTGTCTCACCAGCTGCTTCTTCTTTTATTTGATCTTCCCTTGGACATTGCTGTAAGCAGGAAGAACAAAGAGCGAATGGCAAAAACCGTGTGATCTCAACTCCCACGCTTTAAGACTGGAAGTCAAATCAATACGCTACTCAGCTTCTTCTTTTTTTTTTTTTAGGCATAAGTAGCATATATATTGATAATAAGATCAAGGAGGTTTTAACACCTCTGGAGGCTCTAAAAGGCGAACCAGACACTCCGAAGAGTCGGCGGGCCAACGAGCAAACGGACCGTAAGGCCCTACAAAATACCCGAAGGGACGGATACGCCACGAAGGGCAGAAAGGCCTCAGAAGGCAGGAAATACAAACTAATATGTCTAAAAACATAAAATATACAACACTAAAAGCACCACAAGCCGTAAACACATCGGCAAACAGAAAACACATAATTAGAACACAACAAGCCCTAAACAATTGGGCAGGCCCAAATGGGATTATTATGGTTCGGACCGGCGGCGGCGGCGGCGGTGCGTGGTGGACGGAGGTTGAGAGCCGGACGGGAAAATGAAGCTCATGGGCCGCACAGTCCAGGCCGGAGGAGGAGGACGCGATTCGGGGGTGGAGGGACAGCCACGCACGGCTGAGGTAAATGGCGCGTCAGATCCACGCGCCGCGCGTGGAGCACGTGGATCAAGAGGCGCAGTCGGTTGACGACCGGAGAACATGGCCCACGAAGCTCTCATCGTGCGGAACCCATCCATCCGGCGCGTGTATGCCCAACGGCGAGGGAAACCACCGAAAACCTTGGGCGAGCCACATGCATACAAAAACCAAAAACCAACCCAAACAACCGCCCGGTCCAGAGAGCCGGAGAGGGGAGAGGGGAGAGGGAGAAGGAAAAAGAGAAAGGAAAAAGGAGGAGGGGAAGGAAGGAGCCGGAGCTCCCCCCTCCTCCGTAAGGGTCGGTGGTTTCTGTTGAGAGCGTTTGGAGTAGAGAGCGTTTCTTTCTGAAATAATCTTTTTTAATACGCTACTCAGCTTACCCAAAGGAAAATGGGCGCGTTATATAAAAATATTCATCTGTCTCCGTCAACCACATAGATGGCTTCGTTCATCAAGCTCCTATAAAACCGGCGGTTGCCTCCACAAATTTTCACAACCCAAAATTCTGAATTTTGTTCTGGTACTTCTTTCCCTTTCTCAGACATTCACACTTCTTAATTACTACCTTTAGCCACTACCAGATCAAGATATTCAATTCCTTTTCCCTTTCTAGAAGATGGAGGTTGGAAGATCAGAGAAAAGATATGCTCTTCTTCTTGCTGCAAAGGACTCTGAGTATGTCAAGAAAGTTTATGGCGGGTACTTCAACGTGTTTCTTGCAGCTTTTGGGGAAGAAGGAGAGAGGTGGGACTTGTACAGGGTTATAGATGGGGCGTTCCCTGACATGAATGACCTCCAAAACTATGACGGTTTTGTGGTTAGCGGCAGCCCAAGTGATGCTTACGGCGATGATTACTGGGTTCTCAAGCTCTGCTTCCTCTTGCAAACTTTGGATGCCATGGAGAAAAAAGTCCTTGGGATTTGCTTCGGTCACCAGGTAACCTTTTTGGGCCACGCACACATCGCAATAATTTGATTTCTCAAAAGTTTGTGATTTGGACTATCTACGTGTGCAAAGTAAAAATATCTCATGCACGATTGGCATGCAGTGACATTAAAAATTAAAGAATGTAAACACCAATTAATGCTGATATTCGCCCTTTAGTTTCTAGCTAAGAGCCACACAAATCTGACTTGTGTGGCTGGCCTACATCTGCTGTCGGCACACATTTGAGTTCTTGATCAAAATCATTTCAAAATCTATGGCTTCGTATGAACAGGTATTGTGCAGGGCATTGGGGGGAAAGGTTGGAAAATCTTACACCGGGTGGGATGTCGGGATAAGGAAGTTGAGCATAATGAAGGACGCGGCGCCATGCTTCTTCCTCGATGACTTGGGCGAAACCCCAGCTTCCCTTTCCATTATTGAGATCCACCAAGATGAGGTCTATGAGGTTCCTCCGGGAGCTGAAATGATCGCATTCTCAGACAAAACAGGCGTGGAGATGTTTACGATTGGAGACCATATTTTAGGTATTCAAGGCCATCCGGAGTACTCCAAGGACATTCTTCAGAATCTCATTGATCGCCTTGTCAATATGGATGCCTTTGAGGTAGTAAATCAAGCTCTTTTTTTAAGCATGCGAAATAAGAAAAAAGCGAAGCATTTCCATGACCTCAGTTTTCCCACTTATCTTTTGCTAAATTTGAAATTTGAATAATTGCAGAGAGGTTTCGCCGACAAGGTCAAATTTGGATTACACGCAGCTGAACCGGATAGGAAGTGCTTGCAAAGAAATTTTGATTTCCTTTTATTTATAGGGTCACTCGATTCGACGAAATGACCATTTCAGAATAAGAAGAATTCCACTTGAACCAGTGTATATAGGACAAAACTTACCTAAGGACCAGTTTAGGATTAGTCAATTCCTCAAGGACTATTGGACTAATTAAACCTATAAATTATACTACTCATATACTCAACTTTATATTTACACATTGTCCCCCGAATAGCACAGCAGAGTCAATTCTGCACGCAGCCTCGAGCATCTCGGTAGGCAGGTTCCATCTCTCCAGCAGCTCCACATGGAGCGAATTGCTGAAAGAATTACTCGCACATTTATTCTGGAACAAAATTCTAAGATATACACTATTACCCATACAAGCTGTAGGAACCGAAATTTAACAAGGAATCAGAATCTAATACTTTAGAAGGAATCGCTCTCTCGTACCCGACAGCAAAAGTAGGCGAACTTTGGTTCATGTTAGAAATAAAAAAAAATTACTTTAGATAAATGAGACACCAAAACCCAATTGGATTTATTTACATCTCATTTATGAAAATGAAGTTACAAAGGGAGGCTTATATTTATAAGCCTAAACACACACACACCCCACATTGCTAAGCAATGTGGGACAACTCATATTTCAACACTCTCCCGCAAACTCAAGGTGGACAAACCGACAAACCTTGAGTTTGAAGTTATAAAAATAATTACAAGAAAGAAATTAAAAAAAAATAATTACAAAGATTGCCGGTACTAAACCAGGAAGTCGCCGGTACTGCGCCGAGAGGATGCCGGTACTGAGCCAGGAGAAAGTCGGTACTGAGCCAGAAAATTGCCGGTACTAAGCCGGATGGTCGCCGGTACTAAGCCGGGAGAAAGCCGGTACTGAGCCAGAAAAGTTGCCGGTACTAAGCTGGGAGAAAGCAGATACTGAGCCGGGACTAAGCCGGATGGTCGCCAGGGGGTAACCGGAATAAAGCCGAAAACCTCGCTCTGATACCATGTTAGAAATAAAAAAAAAATTACTTTAGATAAATGAGACACCCAATGGGAAAATCCAATTGGATTTATTTACATTTCATTTATGAAAATAAAGATATAAAGGGAGCCTTATATTTATAAGCCTAAACACACACACCCCACATTGCTAAGCAATGTGAGACTACTCATATTTAAACAGTTCATATTCTATTTACGAAGCAGCAAAAGGCGAGATGAACGTACAATTGGTTTCCGATAAGGGCTGAGAGATTCGGATTTGCTTATAAACGCCGACATGTAGAATCTTTAATCACCGACATGTAGAATCATGATCACAGTATATTTTTAGTTCCGGTTTGAAATACTATACGACGATTCGAAGTATAAATGCGGTCACTAAACTCTGTTCCAAAATTGAAGTTCCTTTCGAGAATTTATAAACGCAGTCACCAAACACTCTTTCTTGCTCTATGTTTCTACACACAACACACATAAGATCTCGTGATCTCTTAGGGCTTTCTCCAACTCTCTGCAGCTTCAAGTTTATATATAATGCAGTTGAATTCAGAACAACGCAGCTTCTTGCTATGGAAATTCAAATTTTTCGTAATTGCAAATCTGCGTGCTGATCCTTGGCTGAGCTTCTCGAATTGTAAATCCAACATTAGGATAGCAAAATAGATCATCAACATCTTCCTTTAGTATTCAAGAACTCCAACATTAATTGGATTTTTGTTGCTAACGAGTGCATTACACTTTATTCCCTCAACATCGAAATGGAATCCCCCTTCCCAAAAAAAAAAAAAAAGAAAGACTTCACAAACATTTGTCAGGACACGATTATACTAAACATGTATTGTTGTATTAAGAAAGAAACAAAATGGAGGACACCCCGTCAGCACGGAAGGAGGTGAACTAATATCGTCCCTTGAGAAAGTTCCTGCATATTCTTTGCAGACACTTCCTATCCGGTTCAGCTGTCTGCAATCTGAACTTTACTTTGTCGCCAAAATCTCTCTGCAATTATTGAAAAAATAGAGCTTTTACAACAGAGAAAATATGGTGAAAAATATAATAGCTACTAGACGAACAAAGTGCGTTTTTTTTTTGTTTTTTTCCTGCAAGTTAAAGTACTGTATTTGCTACCTCTATCGCATCCATATTGACAAGGCGATAATGTCCTTGGTGTACTCTGGATGCCCTTGAATGCCTAAAATATGGTCTCCGATCGTGAACATCTCCACCCCTGTTTTGTCGGAGCAGGTTATCACTTCAGCTCCAAAAGGGACTTCATAAACGTCATCTTGGTGTATCTCGATAATGGAAACGGAAGTTGGGATTTCACCCAAGTCATCAACGAAGCAGCATGGGGCCGAGTCCTTCAATATGTTCCCCCCAATGCTCTGCACAAAACCTGTACAGCAAGTCGGAAGGCTTAAAAATGATTGTCAATAATTTAAATGCGAATGATGTAACCTGTATTTGCACCAACTGTAAATGCTGGCCCCAGTTCAGATTAGAAAATACAGGTCCAAATATCAGTGTTCAGTTCAAGATTTGAGTTAATGTTGTTAATTATCAATCAGACTGCACGTAGATCCAGTATGAGATTTCATAACGTGAGTCGAAAGTGAATGGTCCGAATCACTGGCAGTTCAGAAATTATGGTGTCGCAGTTTTGAAGTGCTCCACAAAATTTCCTGGTGACCGAAGCATACCCCAAGGACTCTTTTCTTCATGGAATGCAAAGTTCGCAAGAGGAAGCAGAGCTTGAGAACCCAGTAATCATTGCCATAGGCATCGCTGGGGCTCCGACCAATCACAAACCCATCATACTTGTGAAGCTCATTCATGTCAGGGAACTCCCCGTCGATAACCCTGTACAAATTAATCCCACCTCTCTCCTTCTTCCCCAAAAGCGGCAAGAAGAAGTTGCTAAGGAATGTAGTAAATAGGTGTGTGTAAGAAAGGGAAAGAATCCGAATGATATTTAGAAGTTTGGTTGTGGAAGTTTGCAGAGGAAACGACCCCTTTTATAGACGCTCAATGATGGGACGCCTTCATGTGGAAGACAGCGACAAGTGAACGCTTTCATGTACGTGTGGGAGTTTCTACTTTCCACTCCAAGGCATTTGGGTCTATATTCAAACCAATAACTAGCTAGACCGTTACTCCAACGTATTCTAGTCTCAACTCTCAAGCGTGAGACACGCTTTTACTTTACTTTCATTCTTTGGTCTGCTATATGTTTGAACGTATGTATGTGTAATCTATGAAACGAGAAAGAAGCTGATAGCCAACGTCCGAAGAAGAAATGGAACGTAGACAAGGTTATTGCCAAAATAGGAAATTGTCTTCGGTGAAGCTCTGTCGGGATAAAATCAACAGCGGATATTTTGGTCATAGATTGCAAATTTGCAAGTGTATTATAAATGAGATAATTAGATTTTACTTGGTATTGTGTGTAAGAAGCTGACAACTGATAACATTAATTAATGAGGAATCATCCCATGCATGTACGTGGCTTTTTCAAAGTCTTAAGGGTCATTCAATTAAGATTCTACTCACGGAATGTCAATCATTCGTTTCACTCCATATTTTGGTCTGTTTTGCATTAATTATGTAGTCGATATTTTGGTCTCTAAATAATGTTCCATTATAATTAATTCGCTTCTTTTTCTCTAAATATTTTGGTGATTTCTAATTGTTGAATTAATTAATTAATTTCATTTTCTTCCATATTGTGGTCTCTAATTATTCACACTGTAATTTAATTTTATGTTTTATCTCGTTGTTTTTTTAAGAATAAGAACATGTATTTTCTCACCTCCAATCTACATCATTGGTTATTAGTTTATACTTCTAAAATAATTAAGGGATAATACAACGTAGTGTTAAATATATGGATAATGGAAGCTGTCTTAATTTCAAAGCCTGGTATCACTCTGTCACTGAATTGAAACAATGAAATCTCATGAGCTTCTTTTCCAATGTCTGGCTCAAGCGATAATTGTAAGTCCACTGTTTACTGTGGCCAAAGATGAAATGACCATCTTCGACTCATCGTTCTCTCTGTGAAGTTATTATCATAAGAGACGGAGACTCGAGCCAGTGGAACAAGGACCATTTTCCACGTGGAAATTAATTTATCCAGTCTTTTTTTTCCAGAGCCGAAATTTCACGCTTGAACAAAATACAAGGTCGAAGAATAAAGTGGATCAGTTCGGTCTTCCAACATGGCAGGTGATTGCAAAACGGTGAACACAAAATACGGACCCGCCCTGTCGTACCAATTCTTCCGTTCCGAGCGTTGCGGATCGAAAACAAATAAAATAACACAGGATAATGTATATATTAGAAGTAAACCCTGAGTATTTCAAAGTCTTTTCCATGCAACGTTATACAACTAAACATCATTTTTAACACCACATAAAAATAACTACAACACACATACCGATAAAAGTTAACATCACATAAAAATTCTCAAAACACAAAAAATCCTCGCAAAATTCCTTAACCGAACATTTTTGGTCAAATTTGACAATCTGTACCTATATATTAAAGAAAGCGAATTGACTTTTTCATTAGTGAGAACAACCTTGGCATTCGAGGCTGTTTTCGAAATTGATGCCAAATGTGGAAAATAAGAAAAAAAAATCTTATGTCAGAAATATTTTCAAGAAAACAATTTATTTTTCAATATCTAGGTATAAGACCAGCATTAAGCTGAAAGATTTTCAAATCGATCAATATGAAAAACCAAAACGAAAGGGAATTTGTACAATCTCTGATTAACAGAGACTATTATATATTTTGGTTTCGGGGAGGAATCGGAGGATCTAGGCATAATATTGCTCTTGGAAGTTGGACGATTTCAAAAGTCTAAGCCATTTTCTATTTCACTTCCCTCTGCATGGGTTCAACCTCGAATGCTTTCCATTGACGGATACTTTTCGCCTGTACCAAACCTTAAAATGCAGAAAAATAAAACCTTTCAAAAAATAGTTTCCATCCATTATAAAGTCGACGTCGTAATCACAATATTGCCTCTTTAATTTGAAGTTTTGGACTGTCCATTCTCCACAGTACTACACTTGTCTTTGATATCAATTGAGATACCCTATAATATAGATTGAGGTTCTATTAGCTTTACTGATCATGATAGATCAAGGATAGAAAGATGGGATCATTTAATTCATGATTAAGCATTAATCAAACATTCATTTTACCTTGATGCTATATGATAAAATTGGAAATTAACCCCAACATTTTTTAAATCTCTCATTTATTTAACGAGTTGGCACTACAAGAAATATGGTTTGTAGCAACAAATTCATTAGCAACAGACACAATTTTGGTAGCTAATAATCTCTTTTTGCGACAAAAAATTATTTTGTCCTAAAAAACCTCTTTTTTTGCAACGAAATAAAATGTGGTCGCTAAAAATATATCTTATGTGACAAAATATTATTTTGACGCTAAATATACAAGACATGCTTTTAGCGACCACGACAATATTATTTTGTCGCTGCAAACTGAGATCAGCGAACATAGTTTTTGTTCCCTATACTAGGCGAAATTTTCCCTCCATGTAGTTTTACAAACAAAAACTTTTCCCACCCTCGCCATTCTTGCTTTCAAACAAGGAGTAGCTCATCTGCCTATTACCTCTCACTCTGCTACAGGTCGTTCGTGGACCTCCCACAACCCTTGCCTGCATCCGGCCTTCCGTCCGCCCTCGATGCATTCTCCGAAGTACTTATTTGGCTTCTATTGGTTGCTCTGTATTCTCGTCCTTTCAATTTTCCTCTATATTGTTTCACTTTCGTGTTAATCAAGCAGGGAATCGTGCATAAAAATATTTAATTTGCCTTTGATATTTTTTTGTAAGCGGAGGTTTTAGGACTGTCAGTGTTTTAGAACAATAGCGTAGAAGATAAGGCTCCACCAAAGATGTGGATACTCAAGGGAGGCTTGGTGGCTGGAGGAATCGCAAGGAGAAGAAATACTTACCTATCGGTATATAGAGGAATTGTAAAGAACATGTTGTCAGGAGCATTCCATAGTCTAAGAAATTGTAAAGAATCTTTTGGAAAAAGTAGGATGATAAATACAAAAAGAATGACTTTTATGATGCATAAAAAGACAGTCAGCCGGGCTCATACAAATCTCTTTGTTACAGATGATGGTGGAATTACGAGCTGTGGAAGTGGTTCTGACAATTTAATCAAGGTTATAGGCATTACAGTTTGTATTGTTATTTTGCTATTAGGCCTGACTATCTACTTTGTGTGGAAGAGAAATGAATTGCAAAGGACATGGAAAGAAAAAACAAAGCAGAAAGGTACATAAATGTCACCCATTGCAAAAATGAGTCTGAAATGAAGTCACTACCTTGTCTGAATGTTCTTATTGTCTCTAAAGTCTTTGTGAAAGAAGCCAGGATTTATTTTTAAATGAAGTGGTCATTTCAAGTAAGAAAGAGTACTCGGGTGTGCGTAATATGGATGATATGGAACTGTCATCGCTTGATTTTGATTATATAGTAACAACGACAGAGAATTTTTTTGATGAAAATAATCTGGTACAAGGTGGTTTTGGTTGTGTTTACAAGGTAGCTTCTTCGTTAATATATGCTTACACTATAGCCTATAGGTTCAAATCACAAAGGTATTCAATATGTAATGTTGACAGTTGTATGCTTGGCATTGACAGGGTAAGTTGGTAGAAGGTCAAGAAATAGCAGTAAAGAGGTTCTCAAAGAACTCAGGGCAAGGAATTGAAGAATTGAAGAATAAGGTTAGATTGATTGCAAGGCTTCAGCACATAAATCTTGTTGGTTTGCTTGGTTGCTACGTTGAGATGGACGAAAGGTGCTCATTTATGAGTACTCGGGGAACAAAAGCCTGGATTCTGTCTTATTCAGTAAGTCAATTTTTATGAGTTTGCTAAGTTGGGCTCTTTCCGTCTGCATATTTATAGTGTTGAAACTCGGGCACCTCACCATTTCCTTCATATCAACAAAGTTTGACAACTTTGGTAACCTTATTGGTAAAGGTGGTCCTCCTGGATAAACTGTTGAGTTCCCTGTCCAGTTGTCTACTATTTGGTGAGAGATTACAAGAAAAGTGGACGAAGAATTTGTATCCTGTTTTTCATTGAAGAAATGTGTTTGTATATCTTTTTATACACAATTGTGGTCCTATTACCTACTTACACTTGGTTCATTATAATTGTAAAATATAACAAACACTTCATGCGCACAACTATTCTCTCCCAATGTCAATACCATCTGAAAATGCATCACTCTTGAAACAACCAAATTCACAACTGGGTAATTTCTGAAGAATCAATGTCATGAAAGTCTGTTGTTGTGCGCTTGAGATGTGCAGAATTTGTTGTCCTTGACATGGGTTGTGTTCTTTGTGGGCTAGTCTGCAGCATTGTGGTGCGAGCATGCGCTCAATGAACAAGCTGCAACCACCCTGTTCGCGAGAAGGACCAGTGTAGTGTCTTGCTACTTCTCTCTGAGAGTGACATTTTGTTCTGATTCCAATATTGGTATTTATTTGTTAATCTTTTTGCTTGATTTCTCTACTGTAAGTGCACAATGAATGAAAAATCGAAATTGCACAGAAAATTGATATATTCTTATGACAGAAAGAACACGAAATAAAAATTGGTATATTTGCTGATATACTCTGCACATCTGTATATACTCTTGCTCGATTTCTCTTTTGCAAGTGCACAATGAATAAAAAAATTAAAATTTGACAAAAAATTGATATATTCCTATGACAGAAAGAACTCGACATAAAAATTGATGAATCGCAAGAAAATAATGTCCATCATAGAACCCAGATTTTACCGAAATGCACCGCATCCACGACAACATGTTGAACGTCGACAGAAGCCACCTTCTCCATGGCTTCAACCACGATTTTTGCGACCCCTGATTTTTGTCGTTGAATGAGCTTTTTTGCGGAAAAAGATTGCCTCCAAAGCAATCTCAGTCCAAAGGCCGAAAGGCCCGGTCGGGATTGCCTTTGGAGGCAATCCAATGGTTTGGATTCACCGACCAATCATTGTTTGGTCAGGTGTGGGTCCCGTCCGGGACCCACACCCTGAATCCAAACCATTGGATTGCCTCCAAAGGCAATCCCGACCGGGCCTTTCGGCCTTTGGACTGGATTGCTTTGGAGGCAATCCTTTCCCCTTTTTTGCGACCCATGATTTTTGTTGCTGAATGAGCTTTTTTGCGACAGTAATGACAATGGGGATAACCACAACAGCGACCCTTGAGGACGCCTACTTGCAACACCATCTTAAGTCGCAATTTGGTCTGAGTAGCAACAGAGAAAAAAAAATGTCGCCGGACGTCTATAGTGACGCGGTAAAAGCGACGGAGGTGCGACAATTGTTTTTTTGTCGAATTTTTTCTGCAACGACGTTTTTGGGGGGGTTTTAGCGACGTGTTGTCTTGCTGCTATAACACGATTTTCTTGTAGTGTGGGAGTTGGGTGGCAGGAGATGTGGACTTTCTAACAAGTTTTGTTAATGAAAATGATATTATTCATATGCATGCTCTCCACCTGCTCCAAGGTTTGTCCTAAACGGGACACGAGATTGATTGTTATCTTCAGAAATTCTTTTGCGCACACTACTAATCCCAAAAGACAGTGTTGCATGTTAATTTTCCACGAGAAACACGCGATTGCAAAATTACAATACCTGCGCAAATGGATTGCGTGACTCGTGCTTAGCTTTAAGCCTTGATCTAATTGTTGGTCAATTAATTAAGATTTTCCCTTTTAAGTAGTGTTGTAATCTGCATCACAGAAGAAGAAAGGGTACTAAACCTGAAATGTATGTATGGAATTGCTAGCCCTGCTTGAAGGGGATGATCGTCAATTTCTTTCCCCCACAAATCTGATCAAGAGAGATCAACTTGTATTAATACTTAAATATTTTAAAAAGAGTAACAAAATTTCCCTCTACCTTTTTCTCATCTTTACCCCTTTAAAAGATAGGTTGGAGAAGTGAAAGATGCAAACCGAATATTATATTGGGATGCGCATATATATATATAACATGATACTCTCCGGGGGATTCTCTAAACCCAATGAAAAAAAATCTGCAGCAATGAGAATATGGAAGATAAGAAGGTACAATATCTTGGATATACAAGGCGATAGATGAGGACAACCAATTGCTGATGTACAAGTCACGCATAATCCATCTAATTAGAGAATCATATACCATTCTCTACATTTTGTTTCCTGTTTCAAGGTAACCATGTATGGTCTGTGTGTGACTGGCTCTTTGGTTTTTTGTGTTTGTGTGCACGTCAGTGGATACGAGATACTGAGTTGCCCCAGGCAGATCAGAGATGTAATATTTTGACAGATTTTAATACTTTTACCACGTAGCAACAACAAAAAATGGTTGCTGGCAGAATATTGACCCAAAACAAGGAATGCAATGCGGATGCCGTCGCCAAATGTAAAACCTGCACCGAAAGCTTTCATCTTGAAGTTTCAGGGTTATGTTCCTCTTAGAACTGATTATGCTCGTACTATGTCTTAGGATTATGTATGTTAATGGATGGATTAAGCTATTTTCTGAAAAGATATTTTTCTGCATTTTAGGGTGTTTGGTGCAAGCGACAATTATCAATCAATGGAAAATACATATATTTAATTTGTAAAATCACCGATCGGTACTATTCCAAAAGTTTAAGTTGTTATATAGAAGAAGGGGTAGATTTATTTTCTTAAATTATATTCTCCAAAATTCTCTTTCATGTGCGAGACTAGGAAAGCACGTGGATCTGCCTATTAGAAAAGGAATTTCATAGTTAAAATGAGAAGTAAAGTAGATGCGAGGTTTGAATTTCATAGTTAGCTATCCCAAAAGCTTATATAGGAAGGGGTAGATTTATTTTTTTACGAGTAAATTATAATTTCAATCAAATTATCACTTAATTCTTAAATACTCTAACAAACTTTAAAATGTTACAACTCACCCCTAATAATCTTCTCATTGCGATGTCATCTAGCCTCAACCTGCTAAAGTCGTTATGTTGAACAATTTTCCGTCCCATATGAATGACATGTTACCTAGATTTTCCTTACATGAAACACAAATTTAATGATTATTAGATAGCATTTTTTTTTAAAATAAAAAATATCTAATTATATATTATTTTTTAGATCTACGAATCATTGGAACACTGCAAAAGGTTAAAGAGGACTTAAATAAGAGAAAATTTAGCTGTATGGTGAAATTACATTTTGCACTCTACACGTGGACAAATGCCAGCTGGGGGCCGGTAATGCAATTTCTCTATTAAAATGGTTGGATAAGTTTTAACTGCATAACAAATGGGGTAGGTGTCTTGGCCACCAATCGCAGTAGCAAAGGCTATCGAGTGTTCAATGCAACCAATAGGGGTTCATGGATTTATTGTAAATTTTATAAATCGTTGACGTTGACCCTTTGGAGCCAAAGGAAAATATCTTTAGAACTAGGGTGGTCACATGCTCTATCCATATGGCCAACCCCAAATTGTTGAAATGAGGCTTGTTAGTTTTTTATTTTGATGTCATGATTCAACATTACCTCGTTCATTGGTTTTTGCTTTTATAATTGGCATTACAGCCTCTCGCAGCTATTCCATCGCGAATTAACAGCGAATATATATATATATACACACCCATATAAGCTACTGTAAATTATTTATTTGCAAAAAATACAAAAAAAAAAAGAATTACTTCATTTCTGTTGTTGTAATTGTTTTTTTTTTCAATTTCTAGAGTACACAAAAAGAAAATGGAGGAATTGGCAGAAAGGGTATGTACGTAGTTTTTATTAAATTCGGGGGTGCTTTTCCATCTCTTGCCCTAGAATTGATTGACCCCATCCCATCGGCGAATTTAAAAAGCTACAACGCGATGCCTCAAAAAATCAGAGATCTTTTGGAAATATGAAAATAAAATGAAAAAGACCAAAAAGGTCAGCACCCTTATGATAAATCACCGTTTTGCGTTAGGGACTGCTTTTAATCCGCGCTTCGTTAGTTCTCCACGTCCTTCTTTTGCTGAAACGTGGAACTCGAGTGAAAAATGGTCCTGTCCCTAGCTTGGGTTCCCAGATCACAGAATTGTTTGGCTCACTCTTTTGCCAAATATGCGGCTAAAGATCACTGCAACAAATGTTGCTTTTAGCAACAGGGAGCATTTGTCGGTAAAGCATATATTTTGTCGGTAAAGTACTGTAGCTACAAAATCTATTCTGTACTGTGACACCCAAGACTCACAATGGATGAGTTCTTTTCCTGGCCAAAAAAAATAAAATAAAATAATGGTTCGCTGCCTTGTCTGAGTTGTCTCTTTTTTCATTAAATAATTACTTTTTATTATAATAAATATAAACTTTTCATTTTATTTGGATTGGTTAAAAATCTGCTGCAATATTTATTCACCATAATCTTGCGGAGAAAAGCCTTTCCAAAAACGTACACCAAAAGGGTTACCAAGTAAAATAATACAGCAGTGCAATGCTAATGAATTAATGATCAAAATAACAAAAAAAAAAAAGTCATTTTGTGCCCTCATATTAAAGTAATCTCAAACAAATACTTCAACTATCACTTTTGACACAATAATCTTTAAAATTATCAATTTATGCCATGTAATATGATTTTAAGTGGTCGAATTTTTAAGTTTATAGACTCCGTGCAGCGCGTTAATTTCTCAGCAGCGGCTGCTTCTTTTCTTTTATCTCTAACATTAATTTTTTTTATGACGAGAAAATCTCTCGAGCCGAACTTTTTGGCTCAACCCTGAAGTACAAATTTCGGTCTTCTATACCTACCCTACAACTTAGGGAGCGGGTACATCAAGGGCGATAATTAGAGTGTTAGAACTCGAACTTGATATATGTTAAAACTCATACCGAAGTCTTACCACCACACCACATCCTCCGGTACACCTTACTTTTTCTTGGTAACGAGACAAATATAGCACAAAAAATATGTAAGCACGGATAACAAAAAAAGAACGGCAAAACCGTGTGATCTCAACTCCCACTCTTAAAGACTGGAATCTGTCCAATCAAATACGCTACGTGGGCTTATCCAAAGGAAAATGGGCCCGTTACATAAAAATATGCATCCGTCTCCGTCAACCACGTAGATGGCATCGTTCATCGAGCTCCTATAAAACCGGCGGTTGCCTCCACAAATTTTCACAACCCAAAGTTCTGAATTTTGTTCTAGTACTTCTTTCCCTTTCTCAGACATTCACACTTCTTAATTACTACCTTTAGCCACTACCAGATCAAGATATTCAATTCATTTTCCCTTTGAAGATGGAGGTTGGAAGATCAGAGAAAAGATATGCTCTTCTTCTTGCTGCAAAGGACTCTGAGTATGTCAAGAAAGTTTATGGCGGGTACTTCAACGTGTTTCTTGCAGCTTTTGGGGAAGAAGGAGAGAGGTGGGACTTGTACAGGGTTATAGATGGGGCGTTCCCTGACATGAATGACCTCCAAAACAATGACGGTTTTGTGGTTAGCGGCAGCCCAAGTGATGCTTACGGCGATGATTACTGGGTTCTCAAGCTCTGCTTCCTCTTGCAAACTTTGGATGCCATGGAGAAAAAAGTCCTTGGGATTTGCTTCGGTCACCAGGTAACCTTTTTGGGCCACGCGCACATCGCAATAATTTGATTTCTCAAAAGTTTGTGATTTGGACTATCTACGACTACGTGTGCAAGTAAAAATATCTCATGCACGATTGGCATGCGGTGACATTAAAAATTAAAGAATGTAAACACCAATTAATGCTGATATTCGCCCTTTAGTTTCTAGCTAAGAGCCACACAAATCTGACTTGTGTGGCTGGCCTACATCTGCTGTCGGCACACATTTGAGTTCTTGATCAAAATCATTTCTAAATCTATGGCTTCGTATGAACAGGTATTGTGCAGGGCATTGGGCGGAAAGGTTGGAAAATCTTACACCGGGTGGGATGTAGGGATAAGGAAGTTGAGCATAATGAAGGACGCGGCGCCATGCTTCTTCCTCGATGACTTGGGCGAAACCCCAGCTTCCCTTTCCATTATTGAGATCCACCAAGATGATGTCTATGAGGTTCCTCTGGGAGCTGAAGTGATCGCATTCTCAGACAAAACAGGCGTGGAGATGTTTACGATTGGAGACCATATTTTAGGTATTCAAGGCCATCCCGAGTACTCCAAGGACATTCTTCAGAATCTCATTGATCGCCTTGTCAATATGGATGCCTTTGAGGTAGTAAATCAAGCTCTTTTTTTAAGCATGCGAAATAAGAAAAAGAGAAGCATTTCCATGACCTCAATTATCCCACTTATCTTTTGCTAAATTTGAAATTTGAATAATTGCAGAGAGGTTTCGCCGACAAGGTCAAATTTGGATTACACGCAGCTGAACCGGATAGGAAGTGCTTGCAAAGAATATGCAGAAACTTTCTCAAGGGACGATAGTTTCACTTCACCTCTGGCCTCTCAGACTATCTATTTGGGGTTCACCATTTTCTGTCATAATACCCCTCTTTTTGTATTTCTTCTTCTCTCCGATTCCTATGGAAAAACTTGCTCACGGTTCACCCTTTTGCATATAAAGTTATTGCAAGTGTCGACATTTAAGCTGTACTGTCTTTAGTGGATGATTCTTTTCAGTTTAATATGAAAATATAATGGAGCTTTTGGGAAGCATAGAAAAAAGAACGTACCTGTTTAATTTAACTCTTGTATGAACATGGTGTGGGGGAACTTGGACATACAAAAATATAAACTACCCAACTACCACCGACAACTTTTGCTGGGGATAAATGATATGTTACTGAAGTGCACAACATGCTCATGCACCCAGATGAACCAGGACTGCAATGCACCCAAGCTTAAAACTTACCTAAAAAAGTTCACTTCGTAAGGTGCAGATGAGATCTAAAACTTGATAAGGAAGACAAGAATAAACCTGAAAGTGCATGGCTTGGATATTTTGCAAGGACGGTTGACGTTTTGCTATTTTTTCCATGCCTCATAATTTTGCAAGGACGAACAAATTCCATTGACGCTTCTCCATGAATCAATCTCAACTTTATACGTACGTACACAATGTTAACTTTTTTTTCCCTCTGTTTTTGGCATCGTGACATATGCCTACTTTCCATGATACGACTCATGATACAGTCTACGACAAAATTTGGAAGTATCGAACCGAAGGAATCGATCCTTGTGGAAGCTAGCATATAAATTAGGCTTACTTAGTCTATTAGTCTATAAGGCATTACTCAATCTCAAAATGGTCTCTAGGGTAAGTTTCTTCCTAAATTGGTCCCTAGAGAATTCTTTCTATCCAAAGATGGTCATTTTGCCAACACGACTGATCGTTTACGAAAAATTCTACCTAGCTAATGAAATACATCTTAACCAATTGCCAAAAGCTACCTTTCCTCCTTTAATTTCTAAATCACCCAACATAACATGTACTACTAGTCCCCATTAATGTTAATTCCACCATTCTCTGTCTGACAAGGAAAAAATTCCCCCTGTCAACTCTCCCGTAAACACTGAGTTGGTCCAACCTGGCGCAAAGAATTTAAAATAAAATATTTAAAATTAATAAGGACTAGTCATAACTAGCATGCATAGTGATTTGGCAATAAATGGGGATACATATAATTATTGACAAATGGTTAACACGTGTCATGTTAGCCCTGTTTGATTTACTTTCATTTACAGGGTCAATTGATTTGGCGATCGAAATGAATGCTTCAAGACAAGAAGAATTGCACAAGGAGTATAACGTGAAACTTACCCTAAGGACCAATTTAGGATTAGAATACCTCAAGGACTAGTAAACTAATTAAGCCGCCTATAAATTATACTACTCATATACTCTATTTTTTTTACACAATGTCCCCCAAATAGCACAGCAGCACATGTTTAACGCTGGCACACAATAGCACAGCAGCACCTGTTTAACGCTGGCACACAATAGCACAGCAGAGTAAATTCTGCACGCAGCCTCAAGCAGCTCGGTAGACTGCAGGTTCCATCTCTCCGGCAGCTCCACGTAGAGCGAATTGCTTAAAGAATTACTCGCACATAGATTCTGGAACAAAATTCTAAGATGTACTATTAACCCCTTCAAGCTGTAGGAATCGAAACTTAACAAGGAATCAGAATCTAATACTTTTGGAGGAATCACTCTGTCGCAACCGACAGCAAATGTAGGCGAACTTTGGTTCATATTCTGTTTACAAAGCAGCAAAGGCGAGATGAAGAATTGGTTTCCGATAAGGGCTGAGAGATTCGGATTTGCTTATAAGACGTCATTAATCACCGACATGTAGAATCATGAGCATAATCAGTTCTAAGAGGAACATAACCCTAAAACTTCAAGTATGAAAGCTTTCAGTGCAGGTTTTACATTTGGCGACGGCATCCGCATTACATTCCTTGTTTTGGGTCAAGATTCTGCCAGCAACCATTTTTTTGTTGTTGTTAAGTGGTAAAAGTATTAAAATCTGTCAAAATATTACATCTGTGATCTGCCAGCTGGGGCAACTCAGTATCTCGTGTCCACAGACGTGCACACCGAAAGTTTTGGCTTTTGATGACCAAAACGTTTTGTCATTTCTCTGTATGTAACGTCACAAACAAATCTGTTTACAAGGGAAAGAATTAAATTACAAGGAAAGGAATTAAATACTAACGGAAAGATTACAAATTTAAAAAGCTTTACAAAAATGGCCATGCACCAGTAAGGGAAGTATTGGTACACGATGCTTGACTTGCTGCAGCTTGGACAGCTGGTTGTACAGCTGGCTGAGTTTGGTTAACATCCCCCGCAAGGTGATGGGAGCATGCACACCATCAACTTGTCGCGTAAGGTGACAAACCGTGGAGAGGTAAGACCTTTAGTAACCCTTTCGTTTTGGGTTTTCATGTTGATTTATGCTGGTCTTAGCTAAATATTGAAAAATAAACTGTTTTAACGAAAATAATTTTTGATATAAGATTTTTTTTAGTTATATTTTCTTATTTTTCACATTTGGCATCAATTTCGAAAACAACCTCAAATGCCAAGGTTGTTCTCATTAATGAAAAAGTCAATTCGTTTTCTTTAATATTTACAGATTGTCAATTTTGACCCAAAAGAAAACACAAATTACGTTGCATGGAAAGGACTCAGTCAAAGTCAATCAAAAAAATGAAATACTCGGGGTTTAATTTACTTATAGGCTTAATATCTCTGCAGGTCATGTGGAATGACACATTTCTAAACTAGTCCCTAAAGAATTTCTTGTCTTAAATTAGTTCATGAGCAATTAAGCAATTCTTATTAAGGTATTTTCGTCCACTCTATAAGTCATTTGGATGAAAAATTCGCAGTGCCAAACGGAGCTCCACGTCAGAGGCCCCACCTGGCACAATCAATTTAAAATTTCTCCATGTCATTTAAAACGTCATATTTTATTTCTAATAACCTCCAACATCCTGGGATTTGCAAAATCGCTGGCTTGAAATCTAACAGTTTCTAATTTTGGGAAAAAAAATCTGAACGGTAGTTTCAGTGCTTCTGATATTCTGAAATCAAAACTCTCCAAATTCACGGTCGTCCAGGCTTGAAGTAAGTGGTGGAACCAGGGCCAAATTTGAAAGGGACAAACTCCTAAGGCGAAATGATAATTTTTTCCATACATAATGCAAAAAAATGTCTTTAAGAGTTAAAATATCAAATATTAAAAGCTAAAAGTATTAAAAATATTGGAGTAATAACATGATGTCAATCAATGGTAATAGTATGAGTATAGTTTGGAGTAATAATTACGTCTCAAAGTTATGTATCTCTCATCATTCATATAATGATAGCATGTGAAGGATTTTTTGACCCACAACATGCTATTAATTAAAACAAAAATTATTTTTAGGTGAACGACAATGTCTCAAAGGTACCGAGTGATTTTGAAGTTGACAGACTATCTAAAGGTGTCAATTGAAAATAACTTTAGATAGTTATCCATGCATCTGGTGAAACTGGATTCAAGGTGAATAGCTGAAGATGGTTTATCCATTCATCGGTATCAAAGGTGTAGTAGTGATAAATTGGAAACAAGTTTTATATGATTAGGAAAAAAAGGAAAAAGAAAACAAGTTTTATATAGTTTTAATTATTAGGAAACAACGAATTACAAATTTGATTCACTAAGATTAATGAGTAAATCACTAAGAGTAGCTAGTTGGCTTGGGCCTAATAATTATCGTGCCCAGGCCAACTTATGAAAAAAAAACACAAGTAATTTTTTTTTGGGCAAAGCAATGGGTGATACTTCTCCATAATTAATATAAAATATTAAAAAATAATATTTTATATAAAATATTAAATATAAATCTAGTGGTAGTGATCTAGACATAGATGACATCCCATCCTCTAATTCTAGTTACAATCCCAGTACCGACACAGAATCCGAAACCCCTAACCAAAAGTTAGGATGTCAAGATAGTTGTTGTCACCCAAGTAAAACCTTGAACGTTTTAAGTCAACAAGAAGAACTTTTGTTCGATTTAATCGACAAAGTTGAGGATCCTGAGCTCAAGGCTCAATATCTCTCCAAATTTAAAAACGTATTAAGTAAAAAAGAAAGTAAATTAAAAATCCCTGAAACTCAGGTCAGTCTTAATAAGATCTTAGACAAGTTTAAGAAAACATCTAAACCTGTCACATTACAAGATTTACAGACTGAAGTCCAACAAGTAAAACAAGAGATTCGTTAGCTAAAAGCCCAGAATAAAACTCTTGAACAAGAAGTCCTCCTCTTAAAATCAACCAAAGTTTTAAGAAACAAAGTCAACAAGAGTCTGAACAGTCAGAACAGATACCCGAACCTGAACCCTTTCTCAATTGATCCTGACTATCTAGGAAAACTGGATCCAAGTAGTTGGGCTTTGATTGACCTGCAGCAGACGAGTGAGATGAGGCTGGGCTGTGCTCATCTGGGTCTTGTCCACTGATCTTGCTTACTTCGAGCTGCAACTGGTGGTAGAGCTCCTGTAGATCTTCTTTACTTTGTACTTGGTTCATAGCAGAGACTAGGGCAGTCTGGAGACTGGTCTTCTCTACTAAGAACTGAGAGACTGCAGAAAATTCCTCTGCCTGAGGAAATTCCTTCTTACTTGTTCAATGATCCTGTCGATATTGAACTTGTCCCACCATTTGACTTGGAAACGGCGGGCCATGATGTTCTGATTGACTTGATAATCTCATTTAAGAATCTATGGGATCTTGTATTTACTTGTGAACAGGCAGAGGGTTGGGAACTGACTGTTCTGGACTGTGACTTGAGCCAGATTGCCAAATCGGGCAATTGCTTCCTTGAGCTTGGTGGGAATGATATCGGTAATGGGTCCGAACAATTGCCACCAACGTATTAATATTTTATATAAAATATTATTTTTATATGATTAATGAAAAAAATAATTAATATAAAATATTAAAAAATAATTCAAATATCGAACGAAAAGCACAATCATAATATCTAGTACATGCCGGAAATAATCCTTCAAACGATAAATCAATAATAGTGATAAAGTATATACAAAAGACTAGTTCAAATTACGAGTTGCCTCTGGCTCGTCCAAATCTTGTCTGGGGGCATCACGAACATGCGTCAAATGCTCCTCCATATTACCCACTCGTCTGACAAGTGTCTGTCGTTGTACTGGAACGGTATGGGCATACTGGGACAACTGTGACAATTGTTTTCTCACAGAGAACAACCATATCTGTTAGAGCAAGTTTGGTCTCCAGATCGGTCAAGCGACATTGGAGCTCCATTCACAACGAATGTGTCAGCTGCACAATCGCTCGAATACTCTCGTTTAACTCCGCTAAAAAGGCGTCTGCCCAAGCTGGTCGCTCTGTTTGTCCCCCAACATTGGTGATACTTCTCCTGGAGCGTTCTATGGTCAACCTAGCAAAAATCGCCCGAACGTTATCATAAATCGTTCGCAAGCCCGTCCGGACGGTGTAAAAAGACGTCCGAACGTGGTTCGACGAACACCAGCAAAACAACGAAATTTGATAGACATAAACAACACAACAAACTAAACAATCGATGTTATTCAATCGAAATGCATGAAAGCATGAGATTGAAAAGCAAGTTCATGAAGGAAGTTTTACCTAAAGTTCCTTGAGAAATCTCAAACAGATAGTGAAAACGTTTGAGATAAAATTTTGAGAGAAATGAGTGAGTTTGTGATTTTGACAAAGTCTGACGGGTTTAATGTGCCTAGTAACCGTCCGAACTCGTTTGATTAGCGTTCACTCTTCTCAGCGGTTATATTCACAAATGGTCCTATCGAATTTATCGTCATTAAATATGTCCGATTCGAAAAAATTCTAGAACTTATACGGTTTGGATGCTATTTATTAGTCCGGATGGTATCGATGTCACGTGTACGATATTTTGCAACGTGGAACCACTAGGGCTGTGCATTGGCGGTGGCGGTGGCGGTTATGCCTCCAACCGCCACCGCCACCGCTATGGGCGGTGTGAGTTTTGGTACCACCGGTACCGCCACCGGGGGTAACATACAACCGGGCCCAGCGGTAGCAGTTATACCGGTGGCGGTGGCGGTTAACCGCTACACCACTGGGCCCGAATTTTGGGCCCTTTTTTAGCGTTTTGGCCCATTTAGCCCCTCCTGGGCCCTTTTGGGCCCATTTGGGCCCTTTTTTTGGTGTTTTTGGGACACGAAAATTGGACAAATTGCACATTGATCTAAAAATAAAAAATAGAATAATATAATGATCCATATTCGATAATCTAAACAAATATCTAAAACAAATAATGAAATAAAAAAATAGTGAAAATTATATCTAAACATGTAGGCCATATTATTGATCACTATGACAATAATTAAACTTATCATGGAGATTGTTATCATATGGCTTTTTTTCTATATGCCCCATTTTTTGAGAATGACCAAATCCAATATTTGATCATTCTCAATTAAAACACTAAAACGTAATTTTAATTTTCACTTACAACTTACAAGTTACAAAATTACAACAAAATTGACAAATTGTCAAATACAAGTTAGAAAACTTACAAGTTAACCAAACTACAATCAATACATAATTCAAGACAACACTATACATCACTATACATACATGATACATCAAATAAACATTGTTCAAATAAAATAGCATAAAAAGGATTAAAAAGTGGGGCAAGTGCAACATGCGTCCTACTCCATCTCAATCTCCGTTGTCAAAGTCGATATCTCTACATAATTAAGAAATAAAAGCATAAAATTATAATGATTACATTATATTGAGTATTGAATTTCAAAATGTAACCAAAGAATAATTTTACCTGAATCAAGCCTGTAAGTCTCTTCATCTTCAGTTATGTTATGGGATCCATAAAGTTCAGCTTCAACCACTCCCACAATAGGGTCACCTCTCAACCAATTCTGAGCACATATTAATCCTTCAGCAGTCTTTGGAGCCAACGAACTCCTGAAAGGATCCAAGATCCGTCCTCCAGTACTAAACACCGACTCAGAGGGCACAGTGGTGATGGGGATTGCCAATACATCACGGGCTATCTGAGAAATAACTGGAAACCTCGAAGAGTTCACCTTCCACCAATTCAGAATATCAAATTCCGGACTCTTCTCGATAACTCCCTCAGATAAATATCTCTCAATCTCAGATTTGGACTCCAACGCCCGCTGTGAAATTCTCCATTCAGTAAAGTAATAACTATCATCATCAATATCAACATCAACCATAGAGACAGTGCTATCGACAACAGCACAGGGAGGAGTGGTAGTACTAGTACCACTACCACTACTAGTACTAGTAGATGAGGCACTACTATACTCGGAAAACATCCTCTCAAATACACCTTTTATTTTGTTTGTCATCTCCTTCCCCTTTGCCTCCCCTAATTGGTTCTTGAACCAATACTCCAATGCCCCCAATTTGTATCGAGGATCAATCAATGCTGCAATGAATAAAAATCCATTCACATTCTCTAAATCACCCCAATACTTGTCATATTTCGACTGCATTTTCAATGTCATAGCCACAAGATCCTTTTGCCCACTGGATTTATACCTCGTGATATGCCTAGTAATCTTAGTCAATTCTTCAAAGAAGGAATTAGATGTGGCCAAGTTCGATCCCGATACCCGCAGAGTGACCTCATAGAATAACTTCAAAAATTTTATTACACCACGAATGGCCTCCCAATCCTCAAATGTAGGTGGACCCAAACCTTGCCTCCCATGCCCATCCTCTTGCAAATAAAGAACAAAATGCCCATCCAAAATCATCATCTGATGAAATGCTTTCTGGTATTTCTCAGCTACATTCAACATAAAATAGGTGGAGTTCCAACGGGTTGAAACATCAAGACTCAAGAATTGACCACATTCAATGTTTTTTTCTGCAACAGCTTTCTTGAAAGTTTCTAACCTTTGAGGTGAAGACTTTACATATTTGATCATATTGCGGACTTTAGCTATCGAATTATGCACATCTTTCAATCCGTCAGAGACAATCAAATTAAGAACATGTGCACAACACCTACAATGTAAATACTCATGTCCACACACAATCTTCAAAGCTGAACAACCAATACTTTCAAACAATTGTCTTCTTCTGAATTGGTCAATTGCCGCATCGTTAGAAGATGCATTATCAACCGTAATGGTTAGCACCCTATCAATATGTCATTCAAGTAGACAATCTTCTAATTCATGTACAATACTTGATGCTTTATGGTCTTGGATCCTCTTAAATGACAAGATCCTCTTATGCAACGTCCAATTACAATCAACAAAGTGTCCAGTCACACACATATAGTTATAATTTTGGATTGATGTCCAAGTATCTGTGGTGAGGCACACTCTATACTTATTCACCCGAAACCCCTCCTTCAACATAATCT
The DNA here is from genome assembly GCA_963930655.1 of Myrica gale. Taxonomy (NCBI): domain Eukaryota; kingdom Viridiplantae; phylum Streptophyta; class Magnoliopsida; order Fagales; family Myricaceae; genus Myrica; species Myrica gale. Next base: position 22,122,560 of record OZ005616.1, read on the forward strand.
TCTCCCTTAAAAATAATGTCATGCAATCTCTCATCAACGTATACCTCGAAGGCATCTTAAACTTAGGTTCTAAGTAATGCATCAACGCCCTAAACCCAACCTTCTGAACCGTGATAAATGGCAATTCGTCTATAATTACCATTCTTGCTATCAACTCCCTAATACCCTTCTCATCAAACTTACGAGTGACCCCCATCACCCCAACATCACCACTATTCGCCCTCGATGCATCATGATTCAACAACATCTGACCAAAATCCACATGACCCGCTAAAGTCCTTTTGTAATAAACACAAGACTCTAAATGTTGCCTCAACCCCGATGTCCCATTCTTCTTGTGATGGGCAGGAAAATATTTTTTACAATAGTGACAAGTGGCTCTAACATTCATAGAATCATTTTCATCAACAACCTTAGTGTAGTGCTGCCAAACCGGAGACTCACGTGAGTTCTTCCTCTTTTTAAGTGGAGGAAGTGGTGGTAACCCACGTGGATCAACCCCAGTTGTTTCCATACTCTCCGTAGGAGTGGCTGGACAAGATTGAGAAGGTGTAGTAGCCACACTACTACCTATCACGTTAGAAGTGTGACTAGTTTCACTTCCCAATCGAGTCTCACTATTAGAAGTACGTGATTGTGTCAAATCCATCTGAAAATAAAGAAAACAAAAAACAATTCAAGTGTAAAATAATTTGAGAAGCTACATTGATCAAACGGAACCGGAAATTTCGGTTCCATATCTGGGCCTGAAGGCTCATTTTCGACATAGGTCCAACTTTTTTTAAAAGCCCAAAGCCAAAATTTGGCTGTTTTTTTCAGTCTAAGTGTCGATAGTGTCGACACATAATACCATGGTGTCGACACATTGGTCACACACCAGAAGACATGTCCTAGGAAAAGATGATGGTGTCGACACATTGGACAAAGGTGTCGACACATTGTACACTCACCAGAAAGCAAGCTTCCAAGCCAAATTAATGGTGTCGACACATAGACCAAAGGTCTCGACACATTGCACTATCAACAGAAAGCAGGTTTCCAGGCCAAGCTGATGGTGTCGACACCTTTGGTCTATGTGTCGACACCATTAATTTGGCTTGGAAGCTTGCTTTCTGGTGAGTGTACAATGTGTCGACACCTTTGTCCAATGTGTCGACACCATCATCTTTTCCTGGGACATGCCTTCTGGTGTGTGACCAATGTGTCGACACCATGGTATTATGTGTCGACACTATCGACACTTAGACTGGAAAAAAAGCCAAATTTTGGTTGAACCCTGAACACAATATGCAGAGAAAATGCCATTCCCATTCTAAATGAAATTGATTTACTCTTGAAAGACAATTTGTGAATCATTAGATCAGCACAAAATCAAGAAGTCAGACAACTATAATAAATGGTCAACAGATTTTCTGGTTTACTTTCATCTTCATTGGTCATATCAGTTAATTAGAGCCAATCGGTGTGAAAAAAAATAAAGGCAGAGATGGATTTAGGGATTTACTGTGAGGGAGCTGGGAGACAGAGTCACAGCGTCGAGGGAGAGTGAGACGTCGGCCGGCGGCAGCTGCATGTATGAGGCGGAGACACATTAGAATCGAAAGAGAGAGAGAGAGGCAGATAGCGAGGGAGACAGAGACTTACCGTGAGGGAGAGTGACGTTCACCGTGAGAGAGAGAGTGTCGAGCCGTCGAGGGGGAGGCCGGAGGGCAGTGGGCACCGAAAAATCGTCGACTGTCGAGGGAGGAGCCGTCGAGGGGGAGAAATGTCAAATTAGATTGAGAATTTGAGGGGGGATCGGGATTATGAGATTTGGGAACCCTAACTCGCTAAGGGCTTTTAGCAGGCGTAGATGAGGAACCAAAACGACGCCGTTTTCAATTTTTTAAAAAAAAATCGGTTTGTGGCGGTGAACCGCCACCGCCAATTTCACCGCCTTTCGGTGAAATTGGCAACCGGTACCGCCCCCGCTACTAAGCGGGGGACGGTTACCGGTGCCGGTACCGGTGGCGGTGCCGGTTAACCGGCACACCGCCGGTACCGGTGAACAGCCCTAGGAACCACACGATTCGCAGAAGAAGTATTCATAATTGTGCGGACCTTTTTCGTACCGTCCGGACTATGTTATTTTTTCCATTGGAACGTTGTTGACAACGTCCGGACTGAATAGAGTGTTCATTACGATTTTTAATTTGTCACTATATCCTGATGATTATTATTCGTTAGGTAGTCGTCGTTCGGATGTTTTATAAAAAGAGTTCAGACAATATTGTAAAAATTGTGACAATTTTAATTGTCACTAAGTTACGACGATTTGGAATTTGTCATCCTGCAGAGAGTCCGAACGGTTTGCTTGTTCGTCCGGACGAGATTTTGTTTTTACGACGATTTTTATCGCCACTCATTCGCGACGCGTGTATGTTGTCACACCAGAAATACGTCCGAACGTGGTTTTGACCTGTCCGAACGATTTTCGCATTTCTAGATGTTTTTGGGTGACAAAATTAATATTTGTCATGAAAAATTCACTTTAAATGATAAAATTTAATTTGACACCCAAAATTTAATTACCTAAAACTATATTTCTCGTATTGCAGCCTAAAATGCCAAGGTTGGAAATGTTCTCATTAATGAAAAAGTCAATTCGTTTTCTTTAATATTTACGTCAGAATGTCAATTTTGACCAAAAAGAGACACAAAGAACGTTGCATGGAAAGGACTCAGTAAAAAACAAACAATAAATATGAAATACTTGGGGTTTACTTCTAATATATATATCCTGTTTTATTTTATTTGTTTTCGATCCGCGGCTACGCTCGGAACGGACGAATTGGCACGGCAGGGCGTGTCCTTATTTTGTGTTGACCTTGTTAGAAGCCTTGAAAATTTGCAATCGGCTGCCATGTTGGATTTCCTGGTCCCTCAATCAATAGTATATATAACGGGCCCCACCGGCTTGAGTTGAAAGACCTAACTCCTGTGATATTACTATCTTGCCACTGCATGCGCTATAGTGCAACACTGCTACCCTCCCACGTTATTCTTCATCCTTGTATTTTGTTCAACCGTGAAATTTCGGCTCTGGAAAAAAAAGTGGAGAAATTTTGACGTGGAAATGGTCCTTCTTCCACTGGCTCGAGTCTCCGTCTCTTACGATAATAACTTCACTTTATTAGAGTGAAGATGGTCCTTAATTTCTTGTTAATTGACGAATGGCCACTGGGTTAAGTTAGATTAGATTCTCGCCGGCCCGTACGTAAGAAAATAACTAATTCATAGAAAATACTAGGAAGCTAGACTTGAACTTTATCAAATTAAACAGTGGATTTACATTTATCCCTTGAGCAAGACATATAGGAAAAGTATCTAAGATTTCAATAATTATTAGGAGATAGAGTGCGATACCAGGCTTCGACGTTGAAAGATATATATTTTTAACACTGAAAAAAATACGTGTTCTTATTCTTGAAGAAAACAAAAAATTTAAATATGGATCGAGCCAAATAATTAATAGAATAATTAGAGACTAAAATATAGAGTAACATTAAGTGAATTGATTAATGGAACATTAATTAGAGACAAAAATATTGAGCAAAATAATTAAGAGAATAAAATATAGAGTAAAAGGAATCCAATTGATTAATAAAATAATCAATTAACATTCAGTTGGTAGAATATTAATTGAATGGCCCTCTAGACTTTGAAAAGCCACATAAATGGGATGATTCCCCGTTGTTAATATTACTTGTCAGGCTCAATGGGATCGACAGGACCAAGTAAAATATAATTATCTATATACACTTGCAATCTATGACCTAAATTTCCTTTGTTTATTTTATCCCGGCCGAGCTTCACCGACGACAATTTCCTTGTCTACGTTCCATTTCTTCGTCGGTCGACGTTGGCTCTCAGCTTCTTTCTCGTTGGATATATTACATATACATACGTTCAAACATATAACAGACCAAAAAATGAAAGTAAAGTAAAAGCGTGTCTCACGCTTGAGAGTGGAATCTGTCAAATCAATAAGGGTACACAGACTCGACCTTAAAAATACATTTGAGTAACGGTCTAGATAGGTATTGGTTTGAATATGGACCCAAACTCCCCCACAAGAAAGGATTCACTTGTCGCTGTCTTCCACATGAAGGCGTCCCATTATATATTGAGCTTCTATAAAAGGGGTCGTTCCCTCTGCAAACTTCCACAACGAAACTTCTAAATTTCATTCCGATTCTTTTCCTTTCTTACACACACCTATTTACTACATTCCTTAGCCTTTTCTTCCTCGTACGTGATATATTTTCATCTTGTATTCCTTCATTCTGTTGAAGATGGAGATTGGAGGTGAGAAAAGATATGCTCTTCTTCTGGCAGCGAAGGACTCTGACTATGCCAAGAAAGTGTATGGCGGGTACTACAATGTGTTTCTTGCAGCTTTTGGGGAAGAAGGAGAGAGGTGGGATTTGTACAGGGTTATCGACGGGGAGTTCCCTGACGTGAATGAGCTTCACAAGTATGATGGGTTTGTGATTAGTGGGAGCCCCAGCGATGCCTATGGCAATGATTACTGGGTTCTCAAGCTCTGCTTCCTCTTGCAAACTTTGCATTCCATGAAGAAAAAAGTCCTTGGGATATGCTTCGGTCACCAGGTAATTTTGTGGAGCATATCAATACAGCGACACCATAATTTCTGAACTGCCAGTGATTCGGACCACTCACTTGCAACTCGCGCGTTATGAAATCGCATACTGGAATTACGTGCAGTCTGATTGATTATTAACAACATTAACTCAAATCTTGAACTGAACACTGATATTTGGACCTGTATTTTCTAATCTGAACTGGGGACAACCTTTACAGTTGGTGCAAATACAGGTTACATAATTCGCAGTTAAATTAGTGACAATCATTTTTTAAGCCTTCTGCTTTGCTGTACAGGTTTTGTGCAGAGCATTGGGGGGAAAGGTTGGCAAAGCTTATACTGGGTGGGATGTGGGGCTGAGGAAGGTGAACATATTGAAGGACTCGGCCCCATGCTGCTTCGTTGATGACTTGGGTGAAATCCCAACTTCCGTTTCCATTATCGAGATACACCAAGATGAGGTTTATGAGGTCCCTTTTGGAGCTGAAGTGATTGCCTGCTCCGACAAAACAGGGGTGGAGATGTTCACGATCGGAAACCATATTTTAGGAATTCAAGGGCATCCAGAGTACACCAAGGACATTCTATGCAATCTAATTGATCGCCTTGTCTTTTTTTTTTTTTTTCTAAGCAAAGATAATACATTAAAAACCGAGAAGCATACAGCCAATACAGAACCAAAAACCGACCAAAAGGCCAGCAGAAAACCTAAACGGACACAAAGGTCCTACAATAACCGGACGCAGCCGGGACAACCAACAGCCACAAGGGCTGTAATCCAGAATACAAACCGAGCAACAAACAACCACAGCAAACACAACCGAACAACCAGCCACAAGGGCCACAAAAACAACAAAACACAAACACAACAAAACCGGAACACAACCGGCCAACCTGGTCACAAGAACCAGAACACCAATACAATAAAACCAACACTCAAGGTGATGGCGGCATCCACTGGAGGAGGGGCAAACCGAGCAACGATCCGACTCCTTTGTGGCGAGCTTCAGGTACCGAGTAGCTGCATGTAGGGGAGGAAGAGAAAGCCTCACAGACCCACTAGGGGCGGCAGGAACCAAAACCGCCGAGCTCCCAGGCGGCACACGCGCGCAAGGCCGCGCGTGACGGCTGGGCGCCGGCAACGGGAGGCTGGACGGGGACCGCCAGAAACGGCCAAGCACGGCGGGGTGGGGCCAGATCTCCAAGAAAAGAACAAAATCGCAAGAGGGGAGCCGAAATGGGTCGGGCGCGTGAGATTCACGCGCGCGCGTGGGCGCGCGTGAGAACTCACGCGCCGGCCGGGGGCCGCCACTCTTGGCCAGAAACGAACGCCCGAAGGAGAGGAAGCCATTCCCAGGGGTCGTGCATGCCAAAGAACACCGGAGAAGCCGGGATCTAGCATCCAAAACAACGAAGCAAAAACACTGAGAAAAACAAAAAAACCGAAGAAAACAGGGGGCCTCCGGCCACCTGGAACGGTGCCGGAGGGGAGGAGAGGAGAGGGAGGGGAGGAGCTCGGAGCCGAGCTCCTCCCCCACCATTAGCAGCTGCGGAAAGGACCGGGTCAGGCAAAGAGGAGGGGTTCTAGAGAGAGGGAGGAGTCTCTCTCTCTAGAACGAATGAGTTTCTGAAGCTATGTTAGTGAAAGCGTGTATTGTTAATGCTAAAGAAAAGTATTAATTGATCGCCTTGTCAATATGGAAGCGATAGAGGTAGCAAAAAAATAACTTTAATTTATGGAACAAATAAAAAAAAGCATTTTATTCATCCGGTAGTTCTATTTTCATCATATTTGCTCTGTTTTAAAAGCACTAATTTCTCAATAATTGCAGAGAGATTTTGGCGACAAAGTAAAGGTCGGATTGCAGACAGCTGAACCGGATAGGAAGTGTCTGCAAAGAATATGCAGGAAATTTCTCAAGGGACGATATTAGTTCACCTCCTTTCGTGCTGACGGGGTGTGGCCTCCATTTTGTTTTCTTTCTTAATACAACAAAACATGTTTAGCATAATCGTGTCCTGTCAAATGTTTGTGAAGTCTTTTCTTTTCTTTTTTTTTGTTTGGGAGGGGAGATTCCATTTCGATGTTGAGGGAATAAAGTGTAATGCACTCATTACCAACGAAAATCCAATTAATGTTGGAGTTCTTGAATACTAAAGGAAGATGTTAATGATCTATTTTGCTATCCTGATTAATGACGTTGGATTTACAATTCTACAAGCTCAGCCAACGATCAGCACACTGATTTGCAATTACGAAAATTGAATTTTCATAGCAAGACGCTGCGTTGTTCTTAATTCGACTGGACTTTTAACTTATACTCTAAATGAATTCATAATACAAAACATGATAAGAAGGATATTCTTACACTTAAATCTTATATGATTAGGGCTGATGAAAATGATTACTACTTGATTTTCAAGCTCTGCTTCCTCTTGCAAACTTTGGATGTCATGGAGAAAAAAGTCCTTGGATTTGCTTCGGTCACCAGGTGCCCTTTGTGGACGACGCCCACCTGGCAATAATTTGATTTCTGAGTACTGTTGTGATTTGGACCATCTACATGTGCAAGTCAAATATATCCCATGCACGATTGGCATGCAGTGCCATTAGAAATTAAAGAACGTAAACACCAAACTTAATACTGATATTTCTAAGAGTCACATGCATAAATCTGACTTGTGTGGAAAATCCATCTATATATATATCAGTTGATATGAAAGACACGTCCTGTTGTACTGTGGAAAATGGACCAGAAAGATGAAATGTGCGGGATCACGACTTGAAACATTAATTATTAAAATGAAAAATTCAAAAAGTTTATGCAAGTGACAATTATCAGTCAATGGAAAGTATATATATATTTTGTGAAATCACCGAGTACTATCCCAAAAGTTCAAGTTGTTATGAGAAGAGGTAGATTTATTTTCTTAAATTACATTCTCCAACATTCTCTTTCAGGTGCGAGACTAGGAAAATGTTTGGATCTGACACGTAAAGTAGAGGTGAAGTTTGAATTCACGACCATATGATACTATGCTAGTTATCCCAAGAGCTAAAGCGGTTAGGACTTAGGAAGAGGTATAGATTTTTTTTTCTTATGGGAAAATTACAATGTCACATTTAGAGGCTATTCGGTTAAGTGTTTTGTGAGGATTTTTTGTATTTTGAGAATTTTTAGGTGATGTTAAATTTATTGGTATGCGTGTTGTAGTTATTTTTATGTGGTGTTAAAAATGATGTTTGGTTGTAGAATATTTTGTATTGTGAGAATTCAAGAAAATCCTGAGGATTTTTTTTAAACGAACAGCTTCTTAAACTACCATTTTACTCATTACAATTCACCCTCAAGCTTCTCATTGCGATGGTATCTCTTAACTTGTTGGAGTCGTTATGTTAAACAATTTCCGTCTCACATGAACGACATGTGACCTTCTTCATACCTGAAAAGATAAATTTAATCACATCGATTTTTAGCAAGTCATTTTTTTATAAAAAAAAATCAGCTATCTATATATTGTTTCTTAGGTCTATTTCATCGCTAAAAGCACCGCAAAAAGCTAGAGATAGCTTAAACGAGAGGGAATTTATCTTTTCAATTTTAGGTAAGAAGAAAGTCATGTGTTCATCATATGGGACATAAATCATTCGACATTTTGACCCCAGTTGATTGGAAGATAAAACCGCAACAAGAATATAGTTTAGAAGATGAGTTGTTGGTATATTTAACAATCTAATGTTAGTTTGAACAGAAAAATTATAATTTATCCTTCCTTAAATTATATTCTTCAACGTATTCATGGCTCGACCCATGAAACGAGAAGTGTGAAACAGGAAATTGCTTGACTTTTGACATGGTCCAAGAACAATATTAGGACAACTTGCATTCTGATCATCGCTATATTGTACTTTCCTTTCGTTTTGGGTTTTCATATTGATTTCAACATTTTTCTAAATGCTGGGATTACTAGATATTGCAAAATTAATACATTGTTTTCTTGAAGATACGTTTTGATCGAAAGGTTTTATTCTTCTTATTTTTAGTTATATTTTCTTATTTTCCACGTTTGGCATCAATTTCAAAAACAGCCTCTAATCCAAAGCTTGTTCTCACTAATGATAAAGTCAATTTGTTTTCAATAATTACATAATATTGTCAATTTTGACCAGAAGATCAAAAACACAAAGTAATAAGTTGCGTCTAGGAAAGGACTCTGTCAAACTCAACAGAACAGAACAGAGGAACCTTGGGATTTGTAGTAGGGATATTGCTTTCCTAGCTTCCTCTGATATTGCTTAGTTTACAGGATTACGAAAGGAAATAATCACATAAAGAAACAATATAGCAAAAAAAATAAAAGAGCATAGAGCGAATGGAAAATTAACCTTGTCTCGACTCGCACCCTTTAAGACTAGAATCGGTCAAATGAAATAGGCTACACGCACTTACCAAAAAGAAAATGAACCTGTAACATAAAATTATTCATCCGTCTCTGTCAATCACGTATGTGGCTTTCACCAGTGAGCTCCTACAAAAGGGGCTGTTCACTCTACAAACATCCACGACCCAGAGTTCCGAACTCCATCGTGTAGACACTGCCACATCGAGATACTCGATTTATTTTCCCTTTCAAGAAGATGGAGTTTGGAAGATCAAGGAAAAGATATGCTCTTCTTCTTGCAGCAAAGGACTCTGAGTATGTCAAGAAAGTTTATGACGGGTACTTCAACGTGTTTCTTGCAGCTTTTGGGGAAGAAGGAGAGAGGTGGGACTTGTACAGGGTTATAGATGGGGAGTTCCCTGACATGAATGACCTCCAAAACTATGACGGTTTTGTGGTTAGCGGCAGCCCTAGTGATGCTTACGGCAATGATTACTGGATTCTCAAGCTCTGCTTCCTCTTGCAAACTTTGGATGCCATGGAGAAAAAAATCCTTGGGATTTGCTTCGGTCACCAGATAGCCTTTGTGGACCACGCACACATTGCAAGTCAAATATATCTCATGCACGATTGGTAAATTTGGAGACCGTGCATATATATACACGCTGCAAATAAGGAAGTTGAGCATAATGAAGGAAGTGGCGCCATGCTTCTTCCTCGATGACTTGGGCGAAACCCCAGCCTCCCTTTCCTTATTGAGATCCACGAAGATGAGGTTTACGAGGTCCCTCTGGGAGCTGAAGTGATTGCATCCTCAGACAAAACAGGCGTGGAGATGTTTACGATTGGAGACCATATTCTAGGCATTCAAGGCCATCCGGAATACTCCAAGGACATTCTTCAGAATCTCATTGATCGCCTTGTCAATTTTCCCACTTTAACTTTTGCTAAATTTGAAATTTGAATAATGCAGAGAGGTTTCTCCGATAAGGTCAAATTTGGATTATACACAGCTGAACCGGATAGGAAGTGCTTGGAAAGGATATGCCGGAACTTTCTCAGGGGACGATAGTTTCACCTCCTGTCTGACTAATCCGGGGGTTCTCCATACCAGTTTCTGTCATATGCCCTCTGTTTATCTTCTTTTCTCTCTGATTCCTATGGGCAAACTAGCTCACAGTTCACCCTTTTGCATAAAGTTATTGATAGTGTCATTTTAAGCTCTACTGTCTTTACTCTATAGTGGATGATTATTTTCAGTTTAATATGAAAATGGAGCTTTTGGGAACCAACCAGAAATGAACGTCGCTGTTTAAATTAAATATTGTATATTGTGTCAACATGGTGCGAGCGAACTCGGACATACACAACATAAACTACCACCAACTCTTGCTGGGGCTAAATGATCTGTTACGTACAGTCTTACAGAAGTACTGCACGAGATGCAGCAATAGACCCAGATGAACGAGGACTACAATGCACCCAACCAAAAAACTTACCCAAAAGAGACTCATTGTCTTTTTTTTTCAACTCTTTTCTTTCCTTTAACCGTCAAGCACCACATGGTGCATATCTCATTGAGGCTTCTCCATGAATCAATCTCAACTTTATATGAACGTACGTACATAATGTTAACTTGGCATCGTGAATTAGGCCTACTTCCAATATTATACGATTCATAGTCTTCGTCAAAATTTTGAAGAATCGAATAGAAGGGATCCATGAGGGAGCTGCTAGCATGAAATAAAAATTAAAAAGAAAGAGCAAGATGCATGCATTATAAATATCACCACGTGGAGCAAATTGCTTAAGAAGTAGCAAATTCTGGAACAAAATTCTGAGGCATATATACTATTACGTACCCCAACAAGTAGGAAGCAAAATTTAACAAGGAATGATCAGAATCTAATACTCTTTGGACATTTTCGATGGAATCTCTCTCTCGTACCTGACAGAAAATGGTTAAAATACTTAAGATGACAGTTTCTTTCTCCACAAACAATGTATGGAAACTTCGGTTCATATTCTGTTTACAAATCAGGAAAGCCGAGCGATCGAGATGAAGAATATTTGTTTCCGATTGGGGCTTAAAGATTCGAACTTGTTCTAGGATGTACTTTGCTTATAATTAAGACGTCATTGATTACCAATATTTAACATGCAGAATCATGATCATATTCTCTTCTAAGATAAGGACCATAACCTGAAAATTCAAGTATGAAATCCCTCCATTGCTAAAGCAATGTGAACTATTGTATTCAATAACTTATAAATAAAGTCTTCATGTAATCTCATCAAATATAAGTGAGAAAACCAATAAGCTCAATTGAGCATTCTTATAGTGGATGTCTCACTTATTAGTATAAATAATTTTTCTTTAGTTAAAATTTTTATTTTTTAACATGGTATCAGAGCAAGGTTTTCGGCATTATTTCAGTGACCTTCTGACACTTCCCGGCATTCGTCCGGTGACCATCCAGCATAAGTCCGGCAACCTTCCCACATTTCAGGTTTACCTCTACTTCTCTGAGGAATATATATTCTATTTTTTTTATATCAGACTTTTTTTTTCTAAGTTATATCAAACTTTACTATTAATAATAAAATTCACTTTTTACTACAATTTCATTACCAAAACTTGTTAAAACGTTTAAAACTGCTAGCAAAAAATTATAAATAAAAGGAGAGATTTTAAAATGTTCCTCGCAGTTAAAAATTATTGGACACCCAAAACAGTGTCGGGCTTTCCAAATTTATCACATTGCATTCACGGTTGTCCGAAGCTTTATCAAATCACACAATCCTTCTATCCTTCTGCCATGATAACTAAATTTAAATGGAACTGCCTCCGTCTATCACATAAATTAATGTGTATCGTTTAGCTCGTTGGATGTTTCCTCTTTCTTTTGAGGGATGTGTTCCTCCCACTCTGTGAGCTTCTTAATAATTATCCTTTGACCACATAGATGTAACTGGTTCCTTTAGTTTTTATATCAGTAGTATTGTTAAAAAAATGATATAAATAGTAATCATGAGTCTTAAGAATTTGATCCCAGTAGGTCCAACCTTTACCTTTATAACTAATCCGAATTCTCTCTACTGCGGATTTTGGAAGTGCATTCAACATGTGCACAAAGTTAAGTAGGAAGCGTTCGACCATTGCCCCTATATATGCACTTTTTGTTGGAATATTTAGCAATGTGGGCATTTGTAATTAGTGACTTATAAATAGCCCCCGGCCTTGTAAACATTTTAAATCATACGTGAGAAATGATAAATCCAATTGAGTATTCTCATAATTGGATGTCTCACTTATCAAAGTTTAAATTTTTATTTCTAACATGGTATCAGAGCAAGGTTTTCGGCTTTAGTCTGGTTACCTTCTAGCGACCATTCGGCTTAGTACCGGCAACCATCCGGCTTTAGTACCGGCAACCATCCGGCATCAGTACCGGCGACCATCCGGCTTTAGTCCGACAATTTTATTTTTTTTCTTATTTTTGTAACTTTAAACTCAAAGTTTATCCACCTTGAGTTTGCGGGGGAGTGTTGAAATATGTAGTCCCACATTGCTAATGCAATGTGGGCATTTACAATTAGTGGCTTATAAATAGCCTCATGTAAATATTTTAAATCATAAGTGAGAAATAATAAATCCAATTGGGTATTCCCATAATTGTATGTCTTACTTATCAAAGTTTAAATTTTTATTTCTACAATTTTTCTCATCACTTAAAACGAGGAGAAACATCATATGCTCCATATATATTTATGGATATAAAATTGTAATTGCAATTGCACCTTAATTATAAGTCCCAATTTATCTAATTGCAACCCTAAGTTACATAAAAATTGAATTATTGCCAGTCGTTAAATGGAAAGTGATGTAGATTAACATAAATGGCGCCCCTCCAAATAGAAATTTAAAAAGAAACAGAAAAATAAAATAAAATATTTTTTATTTTTATTTAAAAAATATTACTTTTAATTTATATATTATTTTGATTTTAATTTTTTTTTAATATTTTTAATAATTTTGTATTGGAACATCATCCTTTCACGTGGTTTAGCTGTCAATTCAATCTGACGGTAAGATTGATTTGTTTAGAACAAACATGATTAATGTGAAAACGAGCAGGTGGTCAACGGCAACTTGCAGCTTGGTTTTGACCCCATAATGGAGCGTTCATGCGATGATCACGAGATCTTAAACAACGACGTATGCTTAATAATTACGACTTCAAACATTAATTAAATTCATTACAAACTAATGTTTTTAATAATTTTGTGTTGCAGGAACATTTTCATTGCTGCAGATTCTTTTTCGTTAACTTTAATAGAATTCCCCGGAGAGCATCATTAACATGCATGCATGCATGCATTCCATGATCCCAATATTATTCGGGTCGCATATTATAATACTTCTCCATTAATGGGAGGTGAGCCGCTCCCTTTACAATTTGGATGCCATTTGAGGTGACTTTTAGGGGAGTAGGAATACTGAGAGCACATCTCGTAAAGCTGTAGCAAAAAGCATCCACAGGAACATGCAACTTAAATATTATCGCACGTGAGACTCGACAAGACAAGACAAGCCTATGTTGCTTCCTCGGCCCAAATGAAGACGACATACACGCCTTGTCTTTCCGGGAAGGGATTAAAGTAAAGATCAGAAAAGAGAGAAAAATCTCTCATTCTTGATTAAAACTAAGTATTAACATAAGTTGATCTGATATCTTGGACTTTCAAAGAAATTCCATACATCAGGTTTACCTCTACTTCTTTGAGGAATATATATATATATATATATGTTCTATTTTTTTATATCAATCTTTACTATTAATAAAAGAATTTACTTTTTACTACAATTTCATTACCAAAACTTGTTAAAACGATCACAACTGCTGGCCCAACTCTTTAAATAAAAGGAGAGATTTTGAAAATGTTCCTCTCAGTAAAATATTGCTCACCCAAAACAGTGTCGGGCTTAGTTTCCAAATGTATCATAATGCATTCCCGGTTGTCTGAAGCTTTATCAAATCACAATCCGTCCATCCTTCTATCATGATCACTAAAGTTAAATAGAACTGCCTCCGTCTATCACATAAATTGCGCATCATTTAACTCGTTTGGATACTTCTTCTTTTGAGAGACGTGTTTCCCACTCTCATGAGCTTCTCTATAATTATCCTTGAGTTTATGGTGGATTTGACCCCATAGATGTCACTGGTTCCTTTAGTTTTTATATCATGGTATTGTTAAAAAAAATGATATAAACAATAATCATGAGTCTTAAGAATTTGATCCCAGTAGGTCTAATCTTTACCTTTAGAACTAAATAAGTGTGAATACCGGAACGGATAGAATAGGAATAGGTCAATTCAAACGGAGAGTCACCATTGATTTTTTTAAAAACTCATGGATGTGTAATTAAATAAATGGTTAATTACAATTTCTCCCCTTAAATTAACATCTGATTCTCAAATACCCTGCAAATTTTAACTCGTTGCAACTCACCCTCATAAACTATACTTCTTATTGCGATTTCATCTCTCAACCGACTGGAGTCATTATGTCGAACAGTTTCTATCCCACATAACAGACTCGTGATATTCTCCTTACGTTAAAAGATAATTTTACCCTCGTTTGAGTCATCTCTAGCCTTCTATAATGCTTTCAATTCGTAGAGCCAAAAAAAGTATGTAGTTAGCTGATTTTTTTTATTAAAAAAAAAAGATCACTCATTTAGAATCAAACTGGCTAAATTTGTCTTTTCAAGTAAGGGAGAATGTCACGTGTCGTTTATGTAGGATGAAAACTGTTTGATATAACAACTTCGGCAGATTGAGGGATGAAATCACAACGAAAAGTATAGTTTGTAGGAGTGGGTTGAAACGAGTTAAAGTTTTGTGGAGTATTTGATAATCGAGTGATAATTTTTAGAAAAATTTGTAATTAATTCTTAAACAAAATATAAATTATGGGATGCAATTTAATTTTGCTCATAAATTTAGGACGGTCCTAATTAAGTCTTCGTTTTGACCCCATAATGGAGCGTTCGTGCCTGCATCATCATGAGATCTAAAACAACTATCTGCTTTGTGATTACGACTTCAAAACATTAATTAATTAAATTCATGAAAATCCTAAATTTATAGAAAATAACTAATTGAACGTTGACGCAGAATTTAGTGACCGCATTTCTACTTCAAATAATTGTCACCTCTTTTCAAACTGGGATCTTGACTCTGTCTAATTAATTAGGCGATCTATTTCTTGGATGGAAACTGCTTTTCTAAAAGTTATATTTTTTTCTGCAATTATTAGGGCGTTCGGTGCTGGCGAAAAGTATCGGTGAATGGAAAGTAGTCATGTCTCAACCCATGAATTAATGGCAAGTGTGAAATACTTTGACATGGTCCTCGCCTCCTATCCAAAACCCATCGGTCGTTGTTTTTTTTTCCTAACTAAGGGGAGAAAACAGTCGCGCTGCGTATATCGAGATTCAAATTTGGGATCAAAATCTCTTCGAAAACAAAATGTGCCAATTGAACTAGAAGTTCGCTGGCCCATTAGACGTTGTTCGTGATAAGTAGATTCTACTCTAACGTGGAATTGAACTTATTTACACAGGTATATATAAGTATATCCTTTTTTCTTTATTTTTAGTTATATATTTTTTTATTTTCCGCATTCCCCATCAAACTCAAATAACGGAGCCTCTATTCTCAAATTGAGGAATTGTTTATATAATTAATTACAGAAAGTCAAATTACTCAGTCCTTTCTTAGCTTAAGGCACTCTCTGTTTTTTTTTTTTTCACAAAGTAAGGAACGAGTCAAAATCAACCTAAGAAGTAAAATCACGGGGCTTACTTCATCTTCTTATAATTTGTTCTCTCCGCCACCTACGGTCGGAAGTCTGAACGGAAGAATTGGAACTAACGAGAGGGCTGGACCGCAGTTTTAGTTAAGTTTAAGGGCATATTTGAGCCCAATATTTTTGTAGGATTCACATCCTATTTTATTTTTACAATTTAAACATCACAAAATACACGCATTTCAATACAATATTTTATTACTTTTTTACAATCAACAATTATTTTTAACAATTTTTACACTCATTTCAATACAACTTTAACATCACCTAAAAATTCTCAAAACACTCAACATCCTACAAATATTCTGAAAACGAACGTGACGTTAAGTGGTCCCCCCTCCTCCACCAGTATGACAAGACCTAACGACTTCAGTTCATAGACCAGACTCTTATAGTATTTTACTAGTTTGCCACTACGTCCGTATTGGTCCACGCCAATCTTATACGTTCTATTTTGTCCAAATTTTTTTTTTTTTATGACGAGGAAATTCCCCAAAGTCGGACCCTTTTGGCCCAACCCTGAAGTACAAACCCCGGCCCCCTGGACCGACCCCACAACCCAGGGAGCAGGTAAGTCAAGGGCGATAATGGGGGTGTTGGGGCTCGAACTTGGGACATGTTAGAACCCAAGCCGAAGCCTTACCACCACACCAAACCCTTGGGGGTATTTTGTCCAAATTTCACCACATGGAAAATCGATGGTCCTTTCTTCTTCCACTGGCTCCAAGTTGGTCGTTTCTCCTTTGGCCACTGGTTTAAGTCTCTGAAAAATAACTTCATGGAGGAATACTGTAAAGACTTGCTATATCAAAACAGTGAGTGGATTCAACTTCAGCCCTTTGGGTTAGATAATAGGAAATTATAGATTAAGTTGAGATTTTAATGTGGAGGAGTTAAGAGTGATAGATATATACCGGATTTTGAACTTAATTCAGACTTGTATTTTCTAACACTGCACTTTCACAAACTGTACGTCTCGGAAGTTTAACCTATAAACTAACGGGAAATGGGATCGAGATTGAAGCTGAGAAAAGATGTTTTTAGAACTAATTGACAGGAGTTTTTTACGACGTGGTGTGGTTCGACAATATGCTTATGTTCATAGGAGAGAGCTAACTGCCCGTGAGCTTTAGCTTAACTGGCACCTCCTCCCTTTAGAGAGGGTTAGTATCGGGGGTCGAATCCCCCATCCTGCAGGCTAAGTCTTACTCCACCAGTTGCCTATAAAAAAAAATATAGGAGAGAGCTAGCTGTGATAAAAGTTTTAACAGTATTAAAATGGAGTTACATTATAAAATTGTTATATGAAAACTATAAATAGAGGGAAACCTAGAAATTACTAATTTGATACGGCGCTGCGGACGATTCCTTCCGAAGATTGGCCACTTATTCTAGCACATCAGTATTAGTTCTAGTTATGAGCCGCTTGTTTCAACATTTTTTTTGGAATGAAAGCAAGGAAATGAAACAAAAGATCTAGCTGCAAAGTTTGTTAATTATCCAGAATGAATATATGTGAAAGGAGTTAGTCCTTAGTCCATTCTCGCCCCCTGGGTGTGCTAGCTCTTCGTAATTCGACCTTGATTCACTCCTCGTAGCTTCTTTTCAGACGTCCACGCTTGAAATACTTGGTATTTGTTCCCCTGTTTGACGAGGTTGTGGGCTGGGTGCGTCAAAGAAAACCCTTCCCCTATCTACATTAATTTCCTTTGGTCCATACCATTAATGCTTATAATGTGTTACAGAGAGGACCAAGCAAAATGAAATTATATCTTTATACACTTACAATCTAGGACATAAATTTCCGCTGTTTATTTTATAGATTCCCAAGCTTCCACGGCGATGATTTCCACTTTATGGAACCAAACTTTGTCTGCGTTTCAACTTTCATTATTCCTTCCTCGATTCATATAGATTACATGTACCAGTACATACGTTCATATATATATATATAAATAGTAGACCACAAAAATAATATAAACGTGAAAGAAGAAAAAGTAACCGTGTCTCACGCTACTAGAATCTGTCAAATCAAATAGGGTTCACGAACTCGGCGCCCTTTAAAAAAAAATTACATTAGAGTGACGGTCAAGCGCGAGGTTTTGATTTGAATAAGGACCCAAATGCATTCCTTGTGGGCATGCAGGGGAAAATAAGTATTTCTATGATTATTAACGTAAACTCCCACACATGGAAACTTCCACTTTGTCGCTGCACGTCTTCCCCATGAACGCGTCCCATCATTGAGCTTCTATAAAAGGGGTCGTTCCCTCTGCAAACTTTCACAACCAAAGTTCTGAATTTCATTCCGATTCTTTCCCTTTCTTAGACACACATTCCTCCTTAGCCACTTCTTCATCGTACGTCATATATATATTAATCTTGTATTCCTTAATTCTGTCGAAGATGGAGATTGGAGGTGAGAAAAGATATGCTCTTCTTCTGGCAGCGAAGGACTCTGACTATGCCAAGAGAGTGTATGGCGGATACTACAATGTTTTTCTTGCAGCTTTTGGGGAAGAAGGAGAGAGGTGGGATTTGTACAGGGTTATCGACGGGGAGTTCCCTGACATGAATGAGCTTCACAAGTATGATGGGTTTGTGGTTAGCGGGAGCCCCAGCGATGCTTATGGCGATGATTACTGGGTTCTCAACCTCTGCTTGCTCTTGCAAAAATTACATGCCATGAAGAAAAAAGTCCTTGGGATTTGCTTCGGTCACCAGGTACGTAGCATTTCTATATTGCGATACCATGATTTCTAAACTACGTACAGTGGTTTCTGAACATTCACTTTCAACTCGCATTATAAAATCTCATGCTGGATTTGCTACTTATTAACATAAACTTCAATCTTGAATACTTTGCAAATGCATGCTAAATCTTGCACGTGCATTTAAATTATTGAGAATCGATTTGAAGCCTTCTGCTTTTCTGTTCAGGTACTGTGTAGAGCGTTAGGGGGAAAGGTTGGCAAAGCTTATACTGGGTGGGATGTGGGGCTAAGGAAGGTCAGCATATTGAAGGACTCGGCACCATGCTGCTTGGTTGACGACTTGGGTGAAATCCCAACTTCCGTTTACATTATCAAGATACACCAAGATGAGGTTTATGAGGTCCCTCTGGGAGCTGAAGTGATTGCCTGCTCCGAAAAAACAGGAGTGGAGATGTTCACGATCGGAGACCATATTTTAGGCATTCAAGGGCATCCCGAGTACACCAAGGACATTCTTTGTAATCTCATCGATCGCCTTGTCAATATGGATGCCATAGAGGTAATAAATGAAGTACTTTCATTTAGGGTCCAGGGAGAGAGAAAAAAAAAACAAGCCACTTAGTTGATCCAGTCGTTATATATTTCACGATATTCACCATATTTACATGGTAGTAAAAGCTCTACACTTTCAATCATTGCAGAGAGATTTTGCCGACCAAGTAAGGTTCGGATTGCAGACAGCTGAACCGGATAGGAAGTGTCTCCAAAGGATATGCAGGAACTTTCTCAAGGGACGATATTAATTCGCCTCCTTTCGTGCTGACGGGGTGTTCTCCATTTTGTTTTTTTTTTCCTTAACACAACACAACATGCTTAGCATAGTCGATCGTATCCTGTACTGTGTGAGTGAAGGTTTTCTTTTTGGGGGTTCCCTTTCCATGTCGAGGGAATAAGTGTAATGTACTCATTACAAACAAAGATCCAATTATTGTTGGAGTTCTTGAATCCTAAAGCCTGATGTTGATTACATTTCTCTGTCCTAAAGTTGAATTTCGCAATTCGAGAAGCTCAGCCAATGATCGGCATGCAGATTTGCAGCTGGAACAAAATTGAATTTCCTTGGCAAAAAGCTGTGTCGTTCTTAATCCATCTCATGCATTTTACTTGAAGCAGAGAGTTGGACAAACGCCCATCCGTCCATGCCAGAATAATATGGATGAAAAAGATATGATACATGTAGGGGTGATTAAGGGTGGAAACGACACCGCCACCGCTAAGGTCGGTGTCAAAATATAGGCACCAACAAACAACAATAATCGACTTCGTCCGTACCAGTTAAAACGGTAACGATTACACGATAATCACGTAATTGTTTGGAGAGACGCCGGAGAGAGTATATATAGTAGGGAGAGAGAGACAATCGAGATTTCAAATGAACTCTCGATTGTCACATAGTGAATACATGTCTGTGTTTGTCAGCCATACAACTATAAAAAGCTTGTAAAACAGTGTAAACTAGTTAAGATTTCTATTAGGATTCAGATGACATATATGCGGTAAATACAGAGACATGTGCAGCACTCTACTACAATTTTGGATGATCATAGTACGTATAAAACAATTATGTAAATCTGATTTCCTATTGAGTCTAAGAGATTGCAGTAATTTTGGTGAAATATCATTATAATCCTCATTTTTATAGATAAAAATCAAATTACACCCCCATAACTTATAATTTGTCTAATTACACCCCATAAATTTTAAAGACATCAATCATTTCCTTTCGTTCCACGTGGCCGTTATACTACATGAAAAATAATTGAAATACCCAGCTTTTAAAAAAATAATTTTAAAAATAAAAATAATATATCAATAAAAATTCTTTTTCTAAATAAAATATTTGAAATTCTATTTCCTTTTTATATTTTTATTTATTTTTTCTATTTTTTTGGAGGAGTATTTCGATTAATCTGTCATTTTTCATCTGATTGCGAGAATTAATTTTTTTAAAAAAATTATGAGGCGTTAATAAAATAAATTAAAAATTACTAGATGCATTTTATTTTTTGCAGAAAGTACGATTTTCAATGTATATCAATTGTCATGTGTTTGGACTTTGGAAGTATGTTACGTATATACATATATTTTCTCCGTGAGCACACGCATACACACCTGTAGGCCATTAAAAACCCAGCACAAGGCGAACTTCAACGCGGCCCTTCTAGAACTTGGAAATAGAGAAGGCTACTCGAAAGTTCAAATGTATTGGCCAACTTTTGCTGCTTATTAAGGTGTGGATCACAAGAATTGCAGTAGGGATATTTGATTTTGGTTCCTATTCCTGCAGATATGAAACCAAACCAACATAACAGAGGAACCTTGGAATTTAGGAAACCTGCAGCGGATATCCTTTGCGAACAGACACTACAGATTCTTCTTTTCCGGCCTGCTTGTAGTCTTACGTTACCATTTTAGACTTCTTACGTTACCATTTTATTGTCCTACTCGAGCAAAATATTTGAAATTTGGGAACCACTGTTTTGCTGTTTTAATTGGAAGAAAGCTTGTCTTCTGGAACCGAGCATCTGAAATTCTACATAATGCACTCATGTTTGTTTAGTCAATAATTTGGGGTCTCAACAATTCGGGCAAGCCAAACACACTCCAAAATTTTTAACTTTTACACCTACACATTATACTTTTCACAAACTCCAATAAATCTCAATAAAGTAAAGATTTCCAAAATTTCGGTAATATTCCCCAAAATTTTGGCAAACAAACAACACTGTCTTACATAGTTGTTCAAAAAAAGGAAAAAAACAAAACAAAACAAATTGACAATATGGTCACTAGGTTTATACGACGCTGACGATTTAGTCACTAGGTTTCATTTTTTTACTACATGGTCACTCAGTCCATTCCCTCGTGACGATTTGGACTTGCCGTCAAACCTCCGTCAATCCATTTAACGGAATATCCTGTCACGTCAGTTTTTTAACACGTCGATGTCACACGTCAGCAAGATTAACTACGCGTCAGATCATCATTAAATAAAACGTTGTGTTTTGTCATTTAAGAGAAATTGACAATTTGGTCACTAGGTTTATACCCCGCTGACAAAATAGTCACTAGGTTTATTGTAATAAAAAAAAATGATGAGTGGATTTTTATATTTATTGTAATAAACAATAATTTAATAGAAAATTAAAGATTATTACCAAAATTTTGAAACGAAAACACAAGTGACTCCAGCTTCCATTTATGCTCATACTATAAATTTATTGGCATTAACTCATGCGGTAGTTGTTGCAAGTGGATCAGTAAAGGTAGCATGACTGATGATAAAGTTGAGTTTATTTTGTAGATCATAACCTACTAAAGCAAAAAAATTAATTAGTCTTCTAAGTATGGAAAAAGATGATAAGAGATGAGACAACTGACCATCTTTAGAATCTACTAATGCCCATAAATACTAATTCTTCGGATATCTCCTCTCATTCATGTATTGCGTGGAAGTAAATCATGATATATATTATTAATATTTTCTTTCTTTTTTACTCATGTCATATCCACGCTGGGCTCCGCCAATATCGTAGTGGGTTATAATGAATTTTTTTTTTGGACAGTGACTATAATATAAAAAAAAAAAATGAAAACTTAGTAATTAAATCGTCAGCGTGGTATAAACTTAGTGATCATATTGTCACTTTCCCTTTAATTTGCATGACTAAACACAGTGTTTTGCTCAAAGATTCTGGCTGACGTGGCAGGACATTCTGTTAAATGAATTGACTGAAGTTTAACGACAGGACCAAATCGTCGCAAGGGTATAAACTGAGTGACCATATAGTAAAAAAATGAAACTTAGTGACTAAATCGTCAGTGTGGTATAAACCTAGTGACCATATTGCAAATTTCTCAAAAAAATATATTTAATAATTAATTATCATAGAATCCTTGTTGCAAGTTGAGGCATTTTATCTTTATTTTGTTTCCTCAAGACTTTATGTCCAAAATCGTCGGTCATCAACATAAAATTAGTCTCCAATGTGAATCTACGAAAGTGAGAGACCCAACATATGCAATATTTAAAGGATGTTCGTTTTATAAAACAAATTGTGAGATTTTTAATAAAATTGTGAATATTTATGTATATTGAAATTTTATAGGTTTTAATGTAAAAGTTGGTGTAAAATTTTAAATATATTTAATTTATATTGAAGTTTGTAAAAAGTTACCTAGGAGATTATTTGATATAATTTTTTAATAAAAAAATATTAAAATTTAGTTAAAAAATTAGAGAGAAGATGTGTTAGAACTTTTTTAAAAAATATATATTAAAAGTTATGTAAAAAGTTATTAGACATTGTGTTAAAAATATTAGTATTTGTTAAAAATATTCTTTTATAAATTTTGTTACATTCACATCCATCAACACCATAAAGTCGACCAATCTCTGACAAATGCGTTCAGATCTTTTGTTTCTCGCTTTCTGAATTGTTCGTCAAAGACTTGCACAGGGAGATCAATTTTACATGTATATACTCACGATGTTACAGAGCCTCCGAACAAAACTTTCTGGGGAACTAGTTACTAGAATGTTGGTGTTACATCTTCTTCGCATCTGGACAGGATGTCATAGCTCCATGGTCTCGAAAGAATGCCTAAGAGATTGTACACTGTTCTTTGGTACTTTCTCCGCCCTGTATTTTTTATTTATTTTTTTCGGTCATTTTCTGTCTTTCAACACTTTCTCGCAGTGATTTATTGATACAAATCATACAGTTAAGATAGCTATGCAAGCAGTTGATGTTCTCTTCCGTTTTGACCCCCAGCAAAGGTCCAATGTACAGATCTTTTTTTTGGTCCCTAGAAAACCTTGACAATTTGAAGCTCCACACTGGCACTTCTCCTCAGGTCCAAATTGCACAAATCTACAATGCCAAAAACCAGATAACTTTTTACCCTGTTACAACATACAGGCCGAGCAAACTAGGAGATTATATACAAAAACTCTTTACTTAGCAAACAAAACAAGAAAAAATACCATGGGATGCCTGCACGGGTGGTATAAACCTGCATATACTATTCTCATGTCTTCGGGAGAAGTAAACTTCGGAAAAAAAGTATGACATGAAATGAGCTAGTTCACAATTATACAACCAAGCCTCAGAACTACAACGAGAAACTTGGGACAAAACTAAAGACGGGTGTTCAAAGGCTTGGAGTCTCTATTTAGAATCAATTTTGAACAGAATAACCAATTAATGGAGCCATACACTAATAAAACCCTTTCTGTTTTCCAGAATCTCCCGCCCTGTTAGGCACTGGGAGAAGGTTCACACATACAACTCTGTAACACAATTTGTGCAGCAATGAAGTGACACTGATTCATAAGAAAGGCCATCATTAGCAAACCCAACAGCAAACAATTCTTTTAATTTAATGATACGCAACATAAATGGCTGAACTTTTGCTGAGGATATGCCAAAGATTGAGATACTCTCAGTTAGAATGAACTTAGAAAGTCCTACAGCAACGACAGCCAAAAGCCTAAACATACCTAGATTTGACTAAAGAGAAACTGATATACCGCTCATTTAAGCCTACCAAAAGTACTGTGCAGGAACACACAAGTTTTGTTACAACAAGATTAAATCATGATCGATTGGTAATCCATCAAGTAAAACCCTTTATTCGAGACTGAAAACATCCACAAAATCACAGCCACATATCTGTATTCACTGATTTAGTTTTGGCTTAAGGTGTATAATAGATATTATAACTCGTTATCTTTTTAAAAGAATTTGATGCACAGAAATCTAATGTCACTGTTAATACGGCATTGAATTCATGACCACTATAGAAACGAAATATGGAACTTCAAGCGCAAGAACATATACGGCCTAGGTGTAAATGCTCAGCTGAACAAAATTGCAAGACCTATTGTACTATTTTTCATCCACACAGGCTAAGTTACCCCACCCCTCCGCCATTCCAGAAAATGGAAAAACGTCTTTAGAATGGTGCAAAAGTATATAGTCACATGGATTGGACAAAGAAGACTCAAGGAAAGTCTTGCGTATATTTGGCATCGGCCTCTGATTGGGTTTACACAACTACTGGAATAAATAACAAAACTAACATAAAAATGTGCACAATACTCAAGTATGAGCATGAACTTATGTTTGGGGGACTTCTATTAGAGGATTGATGCAAACGGCAGGGTCATACAGATGGAAACTAAAGCATTAAGTATAAGGTACAACCGGATATACCTGTAATCATATGTTAACGGCTCTCCAACCTCAATTGACTGTGCAGCAAACACACCAACACGTATTTCCCTCTCAACTTGCCTGGAAGAGAAAAGATAAGTTATAATTTTGTTTTTTGAGGAAACTCTGATATCAGATTAGAAACCCTTTCCACTGCATTTATACTTCTAGGCCGATGGTTGCCAGACCTGCTCAGTTGGCGCCATTTGAAAAGCCAGGCAGAAATGAGAAAATCTCTCTGGCTTTTGTTCATGTTTGGAAAGCCAAAGCTTCATTGTAATTGCTCTTCAGTTGCACTTTTATGAATTGCAAAGTTGTGACTACTAATTGGTCCACCAGCATGTTTAGGTTGAAGGCAAGAGAGAACTAAATGCTCAATAATCTACAGATCAGAGCAGTCAGGCTACCCAACAAATTTGAGCGCCACAGAATTTTGACATAATCACCCACTCATCTTGAGTATCATTTTGTATAGCGCAACTTAATCCCCTGACATGTAGGATGGTGCACGGAAAAGACTCATGAGTTAGGCACAATGTGTCACTGCAATAAATTCTGAACAATGACAATGGCATGGGTCCATCCTAAATAGACATATTTTATTTGAGTATGCATACGCACACAACTTGGCAAACAGAGCAGAAAGAGCCACAGTAATACTCATACTAACCACTTCTCCAGATTGCAGTTTGGATCACAACTATGGTTCAAGAACCGCGATGCATTCCCCTTGAAAGTAGCATCAATTGTGAAGTCTTTTCGAATTTCACACATGTAAAAGTTCTGAGCGCCGTTATATTTCATGTCCCAAAGTCTTTGCTCACACAGTGCATCATCAATCACTGAAACCGAAAGTCAACAACTTAATTAGAGTCGGAAATGAACTTAAAAAAATACTTAGAAATCAATTGTAAACCCCCTTGGAGCTAAAATCTTAGGAAGTTTCAGTATGATACCCCTTGGATTAGTATAAGACAGGCATTCAGTTGTAAAAAGAAAATAACAGGAATAGATCCTTTGTAAATCAATGCTACTGAAGAGTTTAAAAAATATCTTCTATCAGTTATCATTACAGGTCATGACTTAAGTTTTGTACAAGAGCCACGTACGTTGATAAGGTGGGTTATGGTTATGTAATTTACTCAGGAAATTGCTCCATGTTATGCACATATCTCTATATCATTGTTCTGTGAGATCTGTGCAATGACCATATCAAAACCAAAAGTAAATATCATAGAAGATAGAATGCTTCAGATAATTATTTTGGGCCAAAATCGGAGAACTTAAAAAACAAAAAGAAATGTGCGTTTAAGTTGGTCTATTCGCTACCATCCAAAATAAAGAACTGAAAATCGTTGATAGCAGCAAAGCAACAATTATGATTTGTACGCTCACACAGCAACAAAAACTTGCTTCAAAGACGAATTTTTTTTATACCTGCAACTTAAATAAACTACTGAAGCTACCAAGAGTATTATACATAAAAACAAAATTCTCATACAAGTGGGCAGGATATACTATTATCATATATACACAGGGACGAAGCTAGGATTACATACTGGGGGCTAGGATTACATGCTGGGGGCCCAGTTTCACAAAGATATAATTTGGGGGGCCAAAACGTTAAAAAAAATACATTAGAAAACACTATTTTTGCCTAAGAGAAAAAAAAATTATTTTTGCTGGTTTTTGGGCCCTCTAGCTCTGGCCCTAAATATACACCAAACGCACAAAAGGAAAAGAACCTAAGGTTTTCACCCATCAAATATTAGGGTCCTGACACTTTATACCACAAACTATTAATTTCATTACATTTCACCCCTCAATTACCAATCTTGTACACTTTGCACCCTCTACCGTTAATTTGGGCAGAAATTAATAATTTTGGTATGCTAAATAATTTTTGGACAGTGATATTTTTGTATTGGTAAAGTAGTTATTTCATTGGCAAAACACATTAATTTTCATAAAAAATAATGGCGAGGCTGCAAAGTGTACAAAATTAGTAGTTGAATAATGAAAGTGATAGTTCAGGTGTAAAATGACAGGAGCCTAATAGTTGATGAGTGAAAAGTGTATTTTTTTCCAAAAAATTAAGATCTCTAATTAAGGCAAAAGACATTGGGGACAGAGGCAATGTGCTGCAAATATAAGCTCAAGCCAAATGCAACAAAGTACCTTCTCCAATGTACTCAACTATGAAATCTCCTTTACGGATTTTTTCTGCGGCCACTACTCCCCAACCACAAAGTTCTGTCTGATAAGGAAGATAATAATCATTTAGTGGTAACAGACCGTACAAAAGAAGAACTGATGCTAGTTAGGGGTAAAAAACTTGATGCACTACTCAAATAAATTTCACCTTGACAACATTGATCTTTTTGTCCTTGCGAAACGGACGGTTTGTGCAATTTTCTGAGCAACTACAAGCTTTAGAGCAGCTTATGCATTGAACCCTAGTGCAAGATACAACCAAAATGCTGAATCAGCCTGAGTATCTATAACAATGTGAAGAGTAATTGACCCACTCTGAGAATTTAACTGCAGAAGGTAAGTGAAAGATTAACACTGCCATTTAACTGGAGAATCTACAGGTAAGGGAGAAAAGGTACATAAGCGATGTGGCAAAGAGAAAATGCTTAGGGAACAAAAAACTTCAAAAATTAACATCTTAAGATGTACGTTAGTTAGTGTAATATGTGCAAAGAAATAGGAAACATAATTTCTATGTATAAACATGAATGTTTGGTGCTGCAATCATATTCCTTGTGACATGTACAATCTGTCTTTCTCTGCATTGCTTGAAGGGGGAGGCAGGAATCAATTTGAAAACCGATTCTCCTCAAGGTATGCTAATAATTGTCGTGAGTGCTGATTATAGGAAAGGATTTACAATATAAACCATATACAAAACAAAATAAAAACTAAGAAAAGAAGAAGTTTGATAGAAAAAGTCAAGAAATTCATGGTAGACTTTGAATTACTCATGTATATAGAAACAAAGGCAAAGTAGAAAAGACTAAGTCAATGAGTTTTGAAAAATCTTGTTTAGACCCTATTAACACCTAAACAAGTTTAAATTTTGTAAGGAAATTGCAAACGACCTGCAGACACAATCCTCGGAGCAAACAGAAGTGCAGTTTGCACATCCAATATCATCATCAGCATCATTACGCTTCTTCTTGACTAGGTAAATATCTACTTGCAGTTAAGGTCAATAATAACCGGAAAAATGGGGTAAGCATACACTCGACAACTAAATAATATACATGCAAGGATCTGCTTAAACAATTGAGGCTATTGACCGGCATAGCAGAAATAGGATACTGCGTCTGATGTGGACATAGGGAGGTGGCTCCATCTTGTTCTCCATGTCCTTCCATGTTAAGTTAATCTTGAACTCCTCTTCAACATAAGGCAAAGGTAAGTGACAGAAGACTGCCTGAATTTGAGGAGAATTTGTTTTAGGTGTTGTGGGGGAGGGGGGCAGAGAAGAGAGCAAACAAGAGAGAGAGAGACAGAGTTAGACACTGGTGTATGGTTATGATGAAACAAATGTAAGATATCTAGGAGCAAATGAAATTAAACATGAGAAAATGAAGTTCTCTTCCTTACTCAGACGCAACTATAAAGACATACAGGAATATCTGACATTAGGCATGTCCAGGATATTCGATGTCCATAGCCATGCATTCTCATGTCTAACATGATTGCTTGATTTAGAAGTGTTCCTGTAACCCAGGACTATAGTGAATGACATCAAGCCTTTAAATTAATAGATTATTCATGAAATTTACCTGCATGTCACTTGCCCAAGCTGCATGCTGCTCATTCAACAAATAGATAGTCGTGTCAGCCAGCCTAATCAATAGAAAATACGAATGAAGAAATAAAACTTCAACCAAAAGTGAGAGAGTTGAAGGAAACTCAATCTATAGAACTCAACCCTAAATGATATATCTGAAAACTAATTATTGCACTAGATAGTAAATCAAACAGCCACACAAGGGCTCAATTTATTACTTGCTTTATCAAACAGGTTTTAAAACAGATGCCAATTCCACAAATCACGATTTGGCATTCTCTTTTCAAAATTTAAGAACTTGGAAGAATAAAATGGAAGCACTTGTTGGCCAAAAGGCAAAAGGGATACCATTAAGATGCCCTCCTCCATCCCCCTCCACCAAAAAAAAAAAGACTGAGCCCACATTTAGTCAAACTAATCAATCACTTGAGGATTTCTTCAAAATGCATAATTTCCAGCCAATTTTTTCCATTACAGAGAATTTGTATGCATCTTACAATGTTAGGAAATGCGCACTAGTGTGTTGTTTTCTAGCAATACCTTGTCAATTTGTATCGCCTAAAACATATAGCACTTGGCCGTACCAATTGAAGTGACATCCTACAGGCCTACCAGTGGCTTATATGAATTTCTCGCTGAATTCCAATTACACAAATTTATCCCGTAGAATTCTTCCTAGTAAATAATTTGTTCCCTAGCATCTTACCACATCATCATTACCAATAGAAACAATTGATGCCAACGGCATGGCTTCATAACCTAAGGAATACATATTTTCTGAAAGTTTAACAACAGTTATGAAACCAAAACGTTGAAGCAAGAAAAAATTGACCTTCCCATCCATTCGCCAATCTGTAGGATGCCTCCAGCAAACAGCTCTCCCTGGTTGGCCTGCTAAATGCATCACTGCGTCTGGCCATGGTGCACACTTGTCGTGTGATGCCATTGAGCATCGTACACACCGCCAATGTAACTTCAGTTTGCAAACGTAGCATGCCTGCTCATTGAAAGATATCAAGTATGTCAACTCATCTGCAATTAGAAGTAATCATATTGACAAAGAAAATTAATAGTACACTGGTATTCCAAAGGAAACAATTTACAGATACAAAAACCATATGAATTGAAAGGAGCCAAAAAAGCTGATACGTATCCTATAAAAATTATATGTTTTGTATGATTGTTGTTACACTGAAGCAAAATCAAGGAATAGAAACTGATATTGAATTGGATGAAATTTACATGTTGTGGGCACTTGAACTTTTTTATGTTTGAGACCTGAAGCTTTTCTTTTGCACATTGTGAATGGTAGGCTCCTTGACAACCACGAACAGAGCATAACACCTCCTCCCCAGGGAAGATCAGATCATGGCAAACTAGACAGTCGGCCTGAGAATAGTAGCAAAAACAGAGGTCTAAAAAGGGGATGCAAATGTGAAAATGACAAGAATACAACATGAGCATCACTTTGAATTGCAGTAAGCACTAAAACGTTTACTAACATGTGAATGAACAAAAATACAGGAGAAGTCTTTCTGACAACTTTTTCCACTTCCAAAGAGACTAATGCAAAACCCAAGGTCCTAGTTTAAAGGTAACTGTGCTTATATTTTATGCCTCACTCAATAAGGCCTGGAACTTATGTAGAACTAAATTCTTGACTGCATTTACAAACTTCCCTGAAAATTAACTGTGGGAAAACATCCATCGAGTAAAATACCCTGCATCAGGTGTGAAACGTACAGGATGACTTAACATGCTTTCTAAATAACATGTGTGTCCATCTATGTACGTAACTTAACAATTAAAATGGTTACACCACATAAGTAAAGACTTGGAAAAGGCAAGATGATATAGCTTCAAGGAAGTATGCTCCTGATGTTGATATTAGTTTTTGGAAGTCTTTCTTAATTGATTTTTATACTCATTATGGACTGAATAATCTCCTGATCTCGAAACAGAGCTTCTGAAATGTTCTCTAAACCTCCTAGCTTTTCATCACATCGTAGGAACCAGAAGGAGTTATTGTGGACAATCACCATTCATGATAGTTGCCAGCTCTTGGCAGGGCCGGCTCGAGCCTAAGGCCCCACTTTGAGCAAGGCCCATAATGTAAGAGAAATAAAATAAAATAAAAATAAAAATAGAAAGGCCTCAAAATACACTGTTAACAAGCAACCACGATTGGAGAAGAAGAAACGAGAAGGCCTATAAAAGACAGTTGAATAAAAAAAATGAAAGTCACGTGAAATAAAACAACTGACATAGCACACGTCGCAGGTGTGAAAATAACGCAACTAAGTGAAATACAGAAGACCTACGTCTTGAAGTGATATAAAAAATGAAGAAAGAAAGAGGCTTGGAGTGATGTAAAGGCAGAGTAACGCAGGCGTTAAAAACAAACTAACAAAGCCTAACTAAAAGTTAAATAAAATAAGAGAAGAAAAAACGAATTGAAGTTCTTTAAAGTAGGACTCACAATATTAACAAATTCAAATATTTAGAGAATGATGATTTAAAAAAATATTATCTTAATCTTGAAAGTTTTTTAAAAGATGATGAATATTCTGACATAGATGATTTGGATTTATTTTCAGAATTAATTAAAAGAAGTTTTGCAATCTAAAATTAATACTCCAATTGAAACATTAAATTATATAGAATACTCTTAACAATACCAGTGATAGTTGCTTCTGGAGATAAAGAAATTTTTCAAAACTTAAATTAATAAAATTTTATTTACGATCGACAATGTCATAAGAAAGACTAAATAGATTAGTCATTCTATCAATTGAAAGTGACATATTAACAAAGATTGAATATAAAAATTTGATTAGTAATTTTGCATCTAAAAAATCTAGAAAAAATATTTTTAAGTAATTTTTATTAAAAAATATATAAAAGGCCTAATTTTTAATATCGCCTTAGGCCTCAATTTTTTATTGAGCCGGCCCTGGCTCTCGGTTTCAGGGCATATCATAACTACCAAAATGTCACTGGCTTTTTCTTCTTCTATGCGAAATCTAGCTTACATTCATTCTTTTTCTAAAAATCTTTGAAGTTAGACACGTAAAAAATAGAAAAAGAATTGCCCAAAATAGTGTGAAAAGGTCATTCATGGATTCTAAATTCTAACACTCCCACGTTTTCAAGGCACCAAAAAAGAAATGGCAAAAAGAACACCAAAGAAGCAAGAAATTACCATTGTTGGTGCGCCGACTAGGAAAGGAAGAGAGCACCGCGATTCTGGAATCCCCATTTCCAACTTCTTCTGAACCCAAGCACTCACGTGATCTTCCAAGCCCTTCCCATTCGAGGCCTTCTTCAACCCGTCCAGCGAGCCCCGGCTCCGCCTCAAACCCCTAATTCCATTCCCACTGTTGACCTGCCCTTCGTGCAGTGCCGGGAACTGCAGCGTTTGCTCCCAGTCGCATTCTTCGCCTGGGGTTTTGACGGAGCTGGGGCACGGGGAATTACTCAGATCAGGCGTATCAGTCACTTGCTTGACGCTCGGACAAAGAGTAAGCGTGAGAGACGCCGAAAGAGACAGATTGCCGAGGTCCGGCATGCTTTGACTGAAACAACAAAACCCTAGAAAAATCGCGTGTATAGGTGCATCTAGGAGAAGAGAGGAGAGAGAGGCTGTCGGGCGGGAAAGTTGAAATTTGTAGTTGCAGAGAGGAGGAGGAAATGAAGTTACGGAAAAGTTTCTTCAGTTTTACGTATTTACGAGAGTGCCTGCCAGGTCTGCTAGATCAGTGACTGCGTGGTCCGGTCACCGGTGGATGAGTCCGCACTGTGAACCGTACGCGCGCGGCTGGAAGCTAATGACTAGCAAAAATGAGCCAGAGCGTCGTGGGGGGTGGGGGTGTATTCGATACTACTCTGTTCATTTAAAAATACAAAAATTGGAAATTAGCCGTTGGAGCGCAGTGGTCTGGTCAAAAGTAAAACTTTGGCAGTGGTGTGAAGCTTCTCTACAGTAATCGTCATAAAAGTCATCTGCAAATTTCCCACTTGCGACGTTGGAGGGGAGTGGTCCACCGTCCACGAGTGAACAGGCATGTCCGCAATCATGCATTTTCACAAACGTTCTTGCATCTATTATGGAAAGCTTTGTACGGATTGTACCTTTGCATAGTAAGACTTTGTTCATGAATGTTGATATGATATCACTTTGTAGAGAAAGAAAGGAAAAAAAAACTCATTCGTTTGAAAGGTAAACAGTGATATTGTGTTGCATATAGTGGAGGAAGAATTGGTAAAAGGGAGGAGATGGGATGTGGAAAGGAGGTTGCTAGCGGTGGCTTTGTATGGATAAATGGAATTTGTCATTCCTGTTAGATCCATAGCAAGTCAAGATTCGCAGCTGCAAATCCTAACTCATTAAATGCAGCTTTGCAGGTGGCTACAAATTTGGACACAATGAGAACCCATCCATGTAGGATTTATGGGGATGTGCAAACTAGTAGAGAGAAAGAGGGGGAGACTGGAGAGGTGGTGCACACGGAGCTATATAGCACGGCTTATATGCGTCCTATCGCCCACGGCACACACCGTGAAACTAAAGTATATAAGGGTGAAAGTTCTCCACTAATAAAATGTATTCCCACTTACTGAAATTTCTCGTGTACTTTTGACTTTCTCCACTAATAAAATGTCTTCCCACTTATTGAGATTTTCACTTATCACAATGAAGGGGGTTATTGCCTGAACATAACGGGTCTTTTCAGAGTTACAAATGAAGCTATTATAAAATGGCTATTCGGTTTTAAATTGTCACTATGCAGATTCTATTTAAACAGTGGAATTTCATGCCAACCAAACAGTATCACCAAGAACAGGGAGATTCTAAAGCAGAGACAAACAGAAATAGGGACCGGATTACAATCATAATATTAAATAAAGTTCACATGGCTCTGACCCACATTTGAAAGAAGCTACTCTCAGCCCAACATGGGAGAGGGACATGAATATGTTGGAAACAATCTTCTCAAAATAATTTTGCTGTCTTTGAAAGATTTACACAAGTATTTAGTCACTGGAGTAGAACTTGTCTGTCTTGTGGGATAGGAGAAGCCAGACATGAGTGATTAACCCCCCACCTCCCCTAAGTTGTTCTGCATGGTAATCTCTCGGGCAGTTACTTGCAGCATAACACAACATTTCCACCCACACGCTGCTTATGATTTGCTATCTCTTCTCCCAACCCATCAAATTCCTAGAAAGTATTTGTGCATCCTGAAGCACATGCCATTTAGATGTGACCATGGTTTCCATGTTTCTATCCGAGTCTGATTCCTTCAGAACTTCTTCACTCATCAGCATCTTGCAGGCCTCTAGTTCATCTCTTACAATTGATGATGGGTCAGTCCTCAAAAGCTTCACGAGTTTAGTGTAGGCATTTTGGAATATGATACCCGCTGTGTTGGTGCATAACATGTGAGGTCTCATGGCTAGAAGATACATCATGTAGTTCGACAACAGTTTGCTGCTCATTTCTACTTCGGAGTTTGCATTATAATATTCATGTTGAACTTCTGAATGATAGCAGATGTGTTGCAATATGCCATATGGTAATGCTTTTATCGAAATCCCTCTTGACACTCCATTTGAATTGGTCGATGCATCCGTACCTTTCAAGTGCCCATTGACCTCTTTGGGTGATGGACTTTGAGTCTCTCGTTTGATCCACTTCTTTCATCTCTTGCACTATCAGTTCCTTCATTTCTGCAGGCAATCCCACCCTTGTCCTGCTTCGAATCTTTCTAAACTCCGTGTCCATGCCACGAAATTTGATGATTCTGCTAAACTTCAACTCCTTGTCGTGTACGCAAAAGCTTAACAAATTGAACTGACCTAATGAATCGGACCACCTTCTCCACTTTTTCGACTTTGGGCCGAGCAGTCGCAAGCATCGCATCATACCTGGCATATTGTGGTGGTTGATCATTTTAATTATTGCCCAATCTGAGAAAGGTAGTAGTATGATCTGATAAACCTCAAGAATGATAGCTGCATCTGGGAACACAAAGGTGTAACAGGCATCCATATGATGGAAACGTTGAATAAGATTATGAACCCACATAAAGTAGATGCTAAGCTGAAAAAGCCGATGCTACGGAGAATACAGCCTTTCCAAGTATATAAAATCGGTGCCTTTGTGTAGAGCACATCATACATGAAGCCAAGTTCAGCGTCTGTGATTTTGAAGATCTCCTCCGGTGAATATGCATCAGTGGACATCCACGTAAGAGATTCATAGAAGGACTTGTAGAGCCAGTTCTCAAGGTTAGGCTTGAAGCAATTGAAGCGGTAAGAGGCCTTTAAGATCAGTTCTAGACCAGGAATGTCTCCAGGTAGCTTTCGGAACAGAGCAGGAACATCTGCTTCCTGGTCCATTTCCTCATTAATTCCTTAGTGCAGATTTGAGAGCCCATACTAACTCTGCATACTTAATAAATCCAGCCAAAAGCATTGGCAAGTATAGAAATGAGATTGGAGTACTAATCCAGAACCTAACAATGATATAAACTGTAACCCCAATTTGGAAGACTAGATTAAGTAATTGCCTCAATCCCAGCTTATTATCTTCTATTGAGTAGGCAGTAATGGCATCTGGGTTTCCAATCTGCACTAAAAGCAAAGGTGCATACAGTGCTCTGAGTTCCCAAGTGACATTTTCCTTGGCGTCTCTGACTTCGATTGCACCGAGCTCGCCTATGATAACCTTTGCGACAAAACCTGACAGCATGTAGGCAGACCAAATTGCAAATCTTATCTTAACACCTGGGATGTACCTTCTGCGGCTGCCAAAGAAGGTCAGGACAGTTTGCAACACAAAGCCCATGAAGATCAGCAGATCAATTCCCCATGCATCCCATATGTCCTTCAGTTGTCCTGGAACCAAATCCAGGTGCATGATTCTCTCCTTTTGTGGAATGCAGCAGAAAGATCAGAAGATTTCTTTCTATTATCCATCAGAATATAGTTTTCCTAAATTTATTTATATTTTTCCATGTAAGTGTCACACATTATCTTCTATCGAACAACATGTGAAAACAGAGTATGGCAAAACTATGTACCATAAAAAGAAACATTTTTTTTAATAATGCCATAAGATTTGCATTTCAAAAGATAGAACGAGAAAATATATATGACCTAACTTTAGTTAGGCTGTAAAAGAAAATTAGTGTGATCTCATGAAGACATGGGAAAAACTACTAAATACTTCATGCTAGGCTGAGGAGAGCGGTGGCTGATAATGGTAAACATAACTACCGAGACCGACGAACTAATAATAAAAGTACTAACAACCTGGCCAGCAAAGCCCATCAAAGACTGGAAAATATCCATAATGAACAAAAGAGGCTCACAGGTACCTTATACCAGTACCATACAGGAACAGAAAGAAGTTCAAGAACTAACATGTAAAGATAAATTTTGCACAAATACATCCCAAACAGAAAAGCATAAAGCCCTAACCGCGGTGTCCCTGAGCCCAGACAGAACGTTATTATGTGGCTCAAGTGGTCACACTGCTTCAAGCAGAAAACAGAGCTGGCAGAAATGAGGTTGGAGAAAACGACAACTCGACAAGAACATCTTTCAGCTCATGGGTTTATGACGTTAACTCTGTAACGCCAGAATACTGAAAAATATTAGCTCGAGGCTCAAAACTACAAGGAAGACAGGGAAAAGCCAAAAGAAAAATCTAAAAAGTATGACAACGTACGTACGTAGGTTGAGACATACTAAAACACCGATACTAGTTAAGCATCGGAATTAATAAAAAAGAAAAAAGAGTTAACATACAAAATAAGAAAAGGATGATCATTAAAGTTAAGCATCGGAATTAATAAAATAGAAAAAGCGTTAAAACATACAAATAGGCAAAGGATCATCAAGCTGGTTCACCTTCTTAATACGTATCTCTGCTATATATGCAAATCAAAGAAAAGGATACATCTTCCCAATTAAGCAGAGGCCTGGAGGAAAGGTGTATGTATATATATATACATTATTTATTTACCCCTTTCTTATTCTTAGCTATAGTTTTTTATATTTTCAGGTATATATATTTCTAGCAGGCAAATAACTAGGAAACTAATTTCGTGCCAGAAAAGATTTAACAGAGCTAGCTTTATTACTATAGTTGTTTAAATCCAGTAGCGGTGGCAATATCCACTACCGCTACCGGATTGGTCGGTTTCTAAATATTAGTAACTGCTACTACTACTGTTAAGTGCGGTAATTGGTCTTTGGCAGTATCGATTTTAGTTGTTGTAGCGGCTCCCACCATCGGCATTTATATTTGACTAATTTTGGACCTTTTCACGCACCTGGTCCAATTGTTTTTTTTTTCTTTTTTAGTCCATTTAATCTATATCAATAAAATCTAAAATTCTAACCTATACAAAACTTTCAAAACGTTGCCAACTGTTTTCAGAATTTAGGGTTTGCCATATGTAGTCCCGGTTGGGGGGCGGGCCATTTAGGCAACATATATCCTTGACGGCCAGGCCTGCTAAAGGTAGACCCGTGTGGGGCTACATGAATTTTGGTCCAATGTTAAGTACAGCGAGAGACCCAACTTGGACATTACATTGGCCCATTTTCAAACTTGGACCAAACTGCTAAAAGTGTACAATTGCTGCTTGAGGAAAAGAAAGGATGTTAAAGTGAGGACTAATCAATAAATTCAGAAGTAACATCCTCTTTCGTTAAAAAAAAAATGGACAGTCTTGGGCACTAGTACAAGGACTATGTTATTGTTAACTAAGAGCGAAAAGGGGGAAGAAATTAAACATCAATTACTTGATAAAACATACGTTCCTTTTATTAAGCTTTTTGTTGCATGAGCTGGAGATTAATCTCTTAAGAGTACAATCTACAAAAGGGACAGTCTTCCTATATAATTCAGACAACCCTCGTAGGCATCTATCGTACATTTGGTGTCGTTTTCCTAGCCTTTCTAAGGGACAACTCTAACCTGTCCTGCAGGCCCCATTGACAAAAAACCAAAGGGCTCAACCACCCCCACCATACCATTCCGGAATGGGCACATTTTGGCAATGGCCATTGGGCCCTTTAACTTGGTCGCTTTTAACTTGGTCGCTTGGTAAATGCACCTAACCGACCAACAAAACGTATATATATAATGTAAGGGACAGTCTTCCTATATAATTCAGACAACCCTCGTAGGCATCTATCGTACATTTGGTGTCGTTTTCCTAGCCTTTCTAAGGGACAACTCTAACCTGTCCTGCAGGCCCCATTGACAAAAAACCAAAGGGCTCAACCACCCCCACCATACCATTCCGGAATGGGCACATTTTGGCAATGGCCATTGGGCCCTTTAACTTGGTCGCTTGGTAAATGCACCTAACCGACCAACAAAACGTATATATATAATGTACCCTTTTAGATTTAGGTGAACCCCCAGTTCCCACAACATGACTTTCATAATGTACTCCAAGAACAAACATGGCAATCCATTTGGATCTCCTGCCCAAGATTGAGCCACGCTTGGTCGGTTCCAAAAACTTTAAATTTGAATCTCGGACGGAATCAGGGGCCCGGGGTTTTTCTTAGCTTTTTTTAGGTTGCGTTTGTTATGTAAAATATTACACTTACTAAAATTTTAACACAATAAAAAATTACAATATATTATCTCTCTCCTCATCCAATCATTACTTTTCACTATAATAAATATAAAAAAATATATCTTTCTCTTCACTTTTTCACCAACTTCAATACTCTAAAATTTTAGGTGGTGTTTGTTTGTGGAAATGTTGAGGTAGTGAAAATTTTGGGGTATTAGGTTTGGTGAAAAAGTAAAGATATTTTATAAGAGCTGGTGAAAAAAAAAATTGAGTGAATATTATAATAATAAAAAATTATTTGATGAAAAAATAATTAATTTATAATTTTTTAACATAGTCCCGAAATTTTGGATGCCGGGCAATAGATGCCACCTCCACCTCTCTAAAATTTTAACACTCGATCGCAAACTTAGTGGGTTTAGATATTTACTTTATAGTTGTCTTTCCCCTTGACATTTATTTGGTGGGACGAACCTTTTCCTACTTTACAATCCATGAGGGGAGAGTTTTACTTTAAACTAGCTAGAGGACCGTCAAGCCAAAAGATATTAATTAACTACTAAGCTGAAGGAATATTACACAAGACCGACTTCATGTATGTATATGGAATGACATCATTTTCTAATTTATTGTCGGACAAAACTGATACTTAGAGTGAGATAAACATAACCGATATTGAATATTGTAAGATCCACTAATATAGTTGTAGTTTTAAAACTTTACTTCTTGATTAAATATTTTCTTAACTTATTGAGAGGCCCTTATTAGTTACTTATATAATTTGTCACGCTAACTATAAAAATGGGAAAAGTGACTTTGCGCCTCTAATTACCACTTTTTACACATAGAGCATTAAAACAATAAAATTTTATTAATTTGTGCCATTTAAAAATATCAAACCGTCAAAATCGTGTCACATGTATTATAAATTAGGGTGCGTTTGCACTCAAAATATTACCAATATTTTTTTTTCTCTCCTAATAAAATACTACAATATAATCTCTCTCTCCCATAAAAAAATATAAAAAATTACCTCTATCTTCATTTTTTCACTAAACCCAATAACAACACAAAACCCAATATAAAAAATATTTCAACACAAACACAACCTTAGTTACGTAACTAATTTAAACTGATAGATTTTATTCCGGCCGTAAATTAATTAAATTTTAAAAATTTGAAGGTTCAATGGGTCGAAAATGATAGTTTGACATCTCTGTATGAGATTAATCTTATAATTTGGACGTGACTCTTCCCATTGTACACAAGTTGGAATAGGAAATGGGCTTCTTGATAGTATATTTTATCATTATCTGAAAGCCTCATTCCAATATAATCTTCCTTGTTTTTATAGCATTACACTTAGGAAAAAGCTTCACATTATTAATATTGACCTAAAAACACACTCAATTGCCAAATGATTGTGGAATCTTCAAAGATAGCCTTCATTGATTCTCTCTATCTCCCAACTCCTCCAAAGGTAGACGCAATGGATTTCCTTCTTATAGCAGCTTAAAGTGTAATTTACATTTCGCCCCCTCCGCCGAGTTTGAAGTTGTCAACTACCGAAATTTCTTCAAAACCGTACGATGTAACAAATACGTGGCGAAATCAAACTGGCCGTAAGGAGAAAATTATCAAAACTACTTCCCTGCCCGTTTTGACTTGTACCCTATTTCAACGAATTGCTAGGAGACACGTGCCCACGCTAACTGAGAACTCATTTTCGAAAATAACTTCATACTATTTACTCAATGTTTACCCTCCGTCCAAATCAGCCGTTAAGCTTGACGGAAATGCCGGTAAAATGACCAAAATAATCCCTAAGATAAAATTACTAAAATTATTAAAAAAATAATATTTTTTTAAATAAAACTATTAAAACTCTATTCCAGTAATCTATATGTATATATATTTTTAATTTATTTCTCAAATATTTATTTATTTTTGAAATTGCCTTTGAGGGTATTTCAGTCATTCTAACACTGAAGTCCGTTAAGTTTAACGGAAAATTTGACTGGGGGTAGACATTGCAAATGTTTCATACTTAGAGGATGTAAATCGCAGAAAGTTATGGTGGACAAATACAATTGACGCATATTTATAAGACGAACAATGACATTTTCCAAAGAAAAAATATTCATTAAAAATATTTTAAATTTATCTTTTTCTATATAAAAAATTTACTCAAATATTTTTTCTCAACAGATCTTATACAATTCTTCTATTTTTTTCAAAATTTAATAAAAAAAAGAGAGAAATTTGTTTTTTAGTCCTAGGTTTTACCTCCTTTTAATTTTTAGTCATGAATCTTAGTCCTTGATTTTTCATCTTTGTAAAATTTAGTCATTCTGTCATATGCTGTCAAAATTTGTACCGGTCGACCGCTTCATGTAACGGTGACCGCTCACTTTCAAAACATATATCTGATCGACCGCTTCAAATTTGCTGACGTGTCAAAGAAGTTCGTTAATGGGGCGACAGGGTAATAGAAAGACTACATTTTACAAAGATGAAAGATCAAGGACTAAAATTTATGACTAAAAAAAAATGAGAATGAGGTAAAATTCAAGGAATACAAATTAAATTTCCCTAAAAAAAAATTATTTCAAGTTTCAAAAAAAAAATATGCAAACACTGCCTTTTATCTTTTTACACGGTATTCGTTGTGTATATATAGAAAGATGATCTTGAGGGAGACGATCGATTTCCTGAATCAGTCGGAGAGCTCAGATCCGGCGTATTTCTCGCCGGAGAACGATTACCGAGGAAATTCCTTAAGAGGCTTTCCGAACCAGACTGCCGGAGAACATTGGCAGCCAGCGCCGGAAAGGCGCCAAGAGTTCCAACCGAATGACTATGGACGACAAAAAGGATAAGGAAACGGAGAAGGAGAATACGACGACGCGGAGATTTGAGCGGCGATTGGTGAAATACCAGGAGTTGCCGGAGTATCTGAAGGACAACGCGTATATATTGGACCATTACCGATACGAGTGGCCGCCGAAGCAAGCGCTGCTCAGCGTCTTCGCCTGGCACAACGAGACACTGAACATCTGGACGTGAGAGCCATTCTGCTCCTCATACGCTCCTACATATATGTTTTATATGCATACGTTTATGTTTCTATATGTGTGCGTGTGCGTTTGATGTTTTGTGCAGGCATTTAGGAGGGTTTCTGATATTTGCGGGTTTGACGGTGGTGAGCTGGATGGAGAAGGCGGAGCTTAGAGGCCTGCTAGGGAGTTGGTCCAGGTGAGAGAGATAGGGAATGCTTGTAAATTGTCATTCCAAAAGTTTGTTTGGGTTATTTTCGACATTTCAGACTAGCTTCTTGTTCATCGCATTGCGTGTGCCACCACCAGGACTCCAACGCAAGGACTGTTGATGAACATCTCGGACGATATCTTTCCGGTGAGCTCGAATTCTGAATTTTCTTCTTTTGTTTCGTCGTTAATATCTGTCATACTGTATCGGATATTTCTCGACTTTTCCGTTTGGGTTCAGGACTCGTTTATTTGACACCACTGAACCGGAGAGTCCTACCGTCACGCGAGTGTAGTGGGATTCTATGACGGAAAGGTCGGGGCCACCCCCACGTGACATTCACTTTTTATAGGCCTTTTTCTTGTTTTTTTTTTCTCTTTGGTTGGCGGGCGTGGGATTGACGACGTTCTGTTACGCACTTTTGTTTGTTTCGTAGTTGAACGAAAAGTAGAGACCGCGACAGCCGTACGATGTTGGCTGTTTCTCTGATTAAATAAACATCAGCACACTTTCCCCTTCAGCTCGAAAAAGGTTTAAAAATGAACGTCTGGGCAGGACTGGTTACTCGGGCGATGTGGTAGAAGATATTTTTTAATTTCTTGATTTTAGTTGGTTTGTGTACAGTTGGCTAATCGCGAGTCTGGTTATTGTGTTAAGTATCATTATGCGTAGTATACTGAGTAATAACGGTTGAGACTAAAAGTTTAAAAATTTAAGGCTGAGATCACGTCATATCAATTAAAATATTTTAAATAA
Source organism: Myrica gale (assembly GCA_963930655.1). Lineage (NCBI taxonomy): Eukaryota > Viridiplantae > Streptophyta > Magnoliopsida > Fagales > Myricaceae > Myrica > Myrica gale. Next base: position 22,164,892 of record OZ005616.1, read on the forward strand.
TATATTTAACCACAGCCGTTGGAGCCGTTGGATCTTTAACTTTTAATCTCAGCCGTCGCTTAACATGTTCAGGACAATAGTGCTTAACACAGTAACCGATGACTGCATCCTATTGATTTTTAACAAATCAGTATCTTACCATTTTGAACTGCTGTCAAAATTCGTAGATACCTGCTAGTTTTTGTCCACTAAAAATTAATCAATTAACGGAAAATGAACTGACTCTGATAAGTGTTCCTCAAATTGCGGTTCGAACAAGTCCTGGTATCGGACAAACCAGAAGCTTGGATTAATGTGAAATTTTAGATTTTGATTGCTGTAATCGACGTAGTAAGTCAGAGCGGAAGGATGTTTTATGCAAACTTATATTGATGTTTGCTTTCCAGGACTCGCATTTGAGACACTTATCAGAGTCGTCGGTTTTGCATGCACACAAAGAAGGATCTTCGGAGTCTATCATCCCTAGATGGCCTTGGTTTGTTTTCTTGGCCGGGGCAATGGGCTGCTTGGTTTGCAGCTCTGTCTCCCATCTCCTGGCCTGCCATTCAAAGCGCTTTAACCTTTTCTTCTGGCGTCTAGATTATGCCGGCATTTCCCTCATGATAGTCTGTTCCTTCTTTGCTCCTATCTACTACGCCTTCTTGTGCAACCCCAATGCGCGTTTGTTCTATCTTACCTCCATCACTGTATTGGGCATCCTTGCGATCATCACCCTTCTAGCGCCTTCCCTCTCCTCTCCTCGTTTCCGTTCCTTCAGGGCCTCCCTATTCCTTTGCATGGGCTTCTCGGGTGTAATTCCCGCAGTTCATGCTTGTATTCTCCACTGGGGTCATCCGCATATATTTGTTGCCCTCGGGTATGAGCTTGCGATGGCCGTTTTATATGCTGCAGGAACTGGGTTCTATGTTAGCAGGATACCGGAGCGATGGAAGCCTGGTGCATTCGACATTGCAGGGCACAGCCACCAGATCTTCCACGTCTTTGTTGTTCTAGGGGCACTTGCACACAGCGCTGCAACTCTGGTTGTGTTGGATTTTCGCCGGGGATCACCAACCTGCTTGTATTAGCCACCCAAGCTATTAGCTAGACATATGATACCTGGTTTTCGACTAGCATGTTAAAACTAAGAAGAAATGTATCCTAAACTTGTTTACAGTGTGCTAAAAGTCGGGGGCTTATTCGCTTGGGGCTTATTCGCTTCCCAGATTATATCAAGCAAAGTAATATTATCATGGATTTCAATGAACTTCTTATATGCATATTGCTGAGAATGAGATTTAAGACAGGCATCTGAAACATATATCACATTCAAGAATGTAAATTCCACCAAAATTTTGAGGCAGCCAGCAAATCACTTGCTAGCAACAAAAGTTGTAACTAAATTGGTGGCTCGTCAATTGCTCCTAAATCAGTAGTTCAATAGGATGACTACCTGGCCGGGCTTGCATACAATGTAAACTGAAAGATTCAAAAGATAAAAACTGTGATATTGCAGGATGCAGGCAAATTGAACTTTATTGTTGCAGATTTTCCGTGCAGGCATTCAGTCTTACAGGTGTGACTGTAAAGCATAAACTGTCCATTTTTTATTCTCTTTTTTTCATCTGGCAATAACCAAAACTATTGCAGGAAAATGGAATAGAAGATCAAATGGATAAAGTATTAGGGGGACTCGAGTCACTGACAAACTACTCAATAGATCCTTCCGCAGTCATCAGAGTGTTTCCCTGGTGTGCCTGCAGCCCAAATTAACTCAACACTAAATCAATGATTCTCCTCTCTCACCAGGGAAAATCCAAACTTTACCAGTGTATTCACAATGCCTGGGCTTGCATTTAATTCTGCTTCAGACTTAGCAAAAAATAAATTTCATCAGTAAATAATTCCGCCTTTCGTAATGAACTGTAGCTTATTGCCTCTCTTGTCTCGCGGCAATACAACCCCAGGGCATGAACCAAAAAGTTGCATCTCTACAAAAATTTATGATCCTTCTTCAAGTTGCGACCTCAACGATCTCAGATTCGCTGTCACTGTAATCTGCCCAACATTTGGTTGGTTTTTCCTCAACCACTGCAACATTGCAAGTTTCCCTTGCCACAACAGTGTCCCCAGCCATTGAGACTACTTCTGTAGTCTTTTCTTCCATTTCAGGATGATTGCTCTCATTGTCTACAGCCTGGTCCTCTTGAAGCGTCTGCTCAATTGGTGGCCTTTCATGTGCAACCTCTCCAGGGGACTTCTCAGCATTCACTTCTACTGCAGCTTCATTGTCGTTATCAACACTAGTGTCAACATTTACAGCTGGTGGTGATTCTATTGAACTGACTGGAGATACTAAAAACCCATTCTGAGCCACCGGAATCCCGTTCATTGATGCTGGATATCCATTTGGTGACACTGGGACACCATTTGGGGACATGGGAAAGCCATTTGCGGAAGCCAGATAACCATTTGGAGATACTGGATAGCCATTGGGAACCCATGGTTGGCCAGGTACAAACTCAGCTGCATGTGGGTTCATAATTCTAGGAGGGCTGAAGTGATTCCCATCTCCGGTGTGTTCCCCATTGTGGAAGCCAGCTTTATTTCGTGGAACGCGATTTCCCGATCTGTTATATCCACCAGACAGCCGTGGACCATATGGAACCCTTGCTGTTGCTGACTGGTGAGGCAATTTACGGACAGGATTAACAGTAAGCATAGGGGGAATATTAACTGGTGGGGGCAGAATTCCTCCATGATCTTTGAATCCTGGAACGGAAACTGAGCCAAAGACTGGAATTGTAGATGGATTAAAAGGAGGTGCAGTAGCAGAAAGTTTCTTGGCTGTCTCCTTTCCAGGTTCTGCTTCATCTTGCTTTTCTCCTTCAGGCTGCTTTGTCTTAACACCCAAGTCAACATTGTGTGAATCATGTTGATTTTCATCTAAATCTGCGGCATTTTCTTCTTGAGTGGAGGCATCTTTGTCAGACACAAGAGTTATGTTATCACTTAAAGCAGATCCTGCATCAGGGGGAGTTGCAGGGCAACCATCTAGCACCACTGTTTCTGACTCTTCACTTTTCAAAGCACTGGTGTTCTTATCCTTCGAGATATCAGAATTATTAACACCAAAAACTGCAGCATTTCCAGCTTGTACTTCAGGGTCTTTAAGATTGTCGATCTTTATTTCTACTTCACCTTTCAGTGTGGTGTCCTGAGCAGCACTCTTTACAACCTCTAGCAGTTTTGATGCCACAGAGTCCTCATATTTTGTTTCTTCTTTGTCCTCTTCACTGGCACTCCCCTTCCTTTCATCCTTAGGAAATTGTTTTTCTTCTTTGGGGTTATCAACTTTTTCTTCCTCCGCATCCTTAACTGTCATCACATCACAATGAGTGACCTCCATTACAGCTGCCTCCTGGCTTACTTGACGGTTATGTTCATTGGGAAGATTTCCCGTAGGCAACTGTTCTGCCACTGCCTTCACAATAGTTCCAGGTGGCGCCAATGCAACTTCTTTGTAGGAGAAAAGTTTTCCAGCTGCCTGAACACTGATTGGACTTGCCACAGGAGCAGTCTTAGCAACTTGATCATTGGAAGCTGGGCTAGCAGGTGCAGATTTTGGATTAGCTAATTTTTCTGTCCCACCTGCTGATGTGCTAGAGTTATTCAACTTAGGACTGAAGCTTGCACTCTTGTTGAACTTCTTCATAATAGGAGGAGCAGGTCCAGTCGAAGTCACGGGCTCATTTTGGGTTGTTCTTGGTGACGCAAAATTAGTGGACTTCCCACGGTATCTTGATGACTGGGTCACATTCATAAAGTTAGTATTTATTTTTGCTAGGCTTGGCCTCCTTGAACTAGAAGACTTGCGAGCTGTAGGAGAGCGGCCTTTCGGAACAGCTTCTTGCCAACCTTCATCAGACGTATCATCTTGTGTCAAATCATCATTTTTATTCAATAGGACTTGATCAGACAGGATTGAATCAGGTTTCTCATCTCCAGGTTCTGCAAACTGAGCTTCAGATGTGTTTTCTTTATCACTTGAATTTTCAGCAATTTCATGACTAGGCGACACAATTTCATCCTTCTGAAATTCATCTGAGACTGTCTCCCAGTTTTGGCCTGGTTTTCCTTTAACCTGCACGATTGATGGAAATTTGATTATTAGCAATGAGAAAAAGAAAAAAAGCAAGATGAGAAGATATTTAAAGAACAAGAGAAAAAAAGGGTTAAAGTAGGAGCTTTTTTACCTTGGCACGAGCTTTCTTTTGGGCATCTCTGGCTTTCAAATCAGCATCCGGGGTTATGTAGTCCAAAAGGTCCGATACACTAATCCACAAAAAGGAAGATATTCAAAATATGTGTTTGAGTCCACAATAAAATAATATACTAAAAAGTTTTTCAGATAAACCATCACATAATTCAGTTGCAAAATTAAGATTTGCTTAATTCTGAAAAGGTTGTAGCAGCAACTTTAATGCAACCCTACAATATGACAGCAACAATGATGACAGCAACAATTTTTCATTGGAACATCTTGATGTCCAGAAAAGAGCAGCATGACCAAAAGCGTACATTAACAAACTAAGCCTGTAAACCTCTACTATCAAAATAGTTTGAGCAACCAACCGGGCATCCTGTGACCAGGAGTGAAGCCAGTAAGAGCTTCAAGGGGCAGACCTCCGCCCCCCCCCCCCCCCCCAAAAAAAACAAGAAAAAGAGAAACAATTAGCCTACGCTTATCAGTTAAGTAATGAATACTGTCTAAAAGCAAAACCATAGAACATAACATATACTGAGACGGCTGAATGCATATATATTAAGAGTGAATGGTTTATAATCCTCTGGGCTTTTCACCATTAGATGGAAGACAATCAGTTGAACTAAATGTCTGACAACAGGCACAATTATTCTGCTTGCAACTCTTACCTTAAATGACCTTTGCTGGAGATTGAGGCATCTGGTTTTGGCGTTCCATGACGTGCAGCTTCTTGCTGCTCCAAAGCCTTGGACTCAAAGTACTCAAGCCATGCAGCCGCATCCTACAGAATTCCATGGCATATGAGTACAATGACCAAGGATCATTACACGAATTGAGAGTCAACATTAAATCCTAAATGTTAAACTACCTGTGTTCGTAGATCCTCAGATCCAAGTTTGGCCTGCAGTATCTGTAGGGTTGTTTGTTCATGCTGAACACTTAAGGAGTATGCCTCCATCAAAGAGAGAGCAATTGCTATTGCATGATAACTGGCAGCAGTCTGAACAAGCGAGAATTATTGTTAAACAAGAATTGAACAAGCTATCAATTAGTGCACCAAGACAATTATACACAAGTATTAGTAGTCCATAGTTTAAGGAATTGCACTTAATATTAGTTCAAACATTTTCTTGGCATATTGATCGTACTACAACGAAGACACAAGAAACTGTAACCATAAGCTGACATGGCATACCAATGCACAAATTGAACTGCTTCAGTCCAATACAGGGATTTCAAGAAACATTTCTTTCTTATTATTTTTCCTTTTATCTAGGATTAATTTACTACATGAGGTATACTCCAATAGAAACGAGTGTTTGCCTTCTGAGCAGTTTTTTTTCCTCTCGAACTTTTTCTTTCTTGTTAAATATTTTCCTTCATAGCCCCACTGCGTGGATTTCAATGCTTTTGTTTATTCCAAAGGTACATAATTTAAATTCAACATCAGATAATTGGTCATATTCAATTGCATCTTGTATCTCTGAATAAGAATCATAGTGGCAGAGTAGTACCCCTACAGGTTGTAAACATTACACATACCTACTTCCAAAATTTAGTGTTTGTGTGTACATGCATGTGTGTGCCCGTGTGCGTGTGCGTGAGAGAGAGAGATAGAGATACACAAACAGTGTGAGAGAGAGTTAACCTGTATATGATCAGCTCCGAGCAGCCGTTGGTTACATTTCAAGGCCTCATGGAGATACCTAAGAGCAACATGGACGTTCCCCAAGCCTTCTTCCATCATTGCTACATTGATATAAGTCGCGGCAGTATTTGGATGAGAAGGCCCACATGTTAAGTGCAAGAGGTACAGAGCACGATTGACATACCTAGAATTTGGGAATACGAATGATAAGCTATTATCTCTTTCCATAAAGCCATCACTTGATGCAGTTCAAAATAGGATTCTACTGAGTTGCAGTTCTATTGCATAAAATTAAAGATATTCTGCACCTATGTACCCATTGGCTTGTACGCCTTGATAAAATGATATGTGAGTTTTCTACCATGATTTATTTTGATTCTCCTTGCTGATACACCCTTAGGGACGTAGAATCCTATATTTTACTCTTTACCGCTATTTATGCAATTATGAAATCATTAACTTGTTTAGTTTGTAGAGCATTTCAACATTTAAGCCTCTTCCCAGACGCATTTCAGTAAACTAAAACCACCATGTTCACTTTTAACTACTAAACAAGTTCTGGAAGCCCCTAATTAAATGATTGAGAACTCTTCACAATATGGTTTATATTTATGCTCTTTTTTGAATAACCGATATGGACAAGACTCTTCTACAACACTTCCAAGTTCTATCAAATTTTGTTACGAATTTTATCATTTTTATACAATCTCCTTGCAGGTGTATGAGACTGAAACTGGTAGAGGTAAACTGCACGTATTTAGAATACGTACCACCCTATGGTAAGCTCACTGGAAAATCAGTGGAGAATCATTTGACTGAACAGAGCACTACCCTCATGACAATCTTATTTAACAGATGTGACAATACATCACGCACTAATTTTCCAACCTAAAAAAAGGGTAGTTGAATTCCAACAGAGAGCATCTACTGGTAACAAATTATAATACAATGGAATAGTTTATGGTAGTTCCCTTTTTAATGATGCAACTGCATCACACCCTATAGTCAAAGAACATAGTGTAAAATGATGTTGCTGAAATTAGAAATCAATGGAAAAAGAAGGAAAACCACCATATAATAAGTCATCTAGAAAAGCTACTTTCATTAATGAAAATGGAAGCGTACTTCAAGGCCAACTCTGTATGCTGAAGTCGATAGTAGAAAACAGCTAGATCTCCATAACTTTTTATTGTATCTGGGTGATCAAGTCCAAGCTCTCTCTCATTTATATCCAGTGCTTTTTGCTGATAAATGGTTGCCTAAATGAGGAAATAAAGATCAGTACATCAAATTAGTCTGAAGCAGACTTGCCATTTTAAACAGGAATTGACTGGGAACATCAATTCAGACATGTCCAAATGATGAAGGTTATAACTGCGATTAAGATGGAAAAAAAAAATTTAACAATAAACTATTAGGTTTAATTCACATATATGATATTTCTTTGTAAGTTTTACTTCAAAAAGTACACATAAACATGTAAAGCTCGAGCTTTAGTCAACTTGATGCATGCATATGGATCTATATTTTATCATGTGCCTCCACACACAACTGCCTATAAACAAATGGTCGTAGAGCTCCATTTCTCCAGAAAACCTTTCCATCCCTTACACATTATCATGCACATGAAACTGGCTACGTTTTGTTCTATGAGAAGGAAATCTGGCCTACGATCTGAGAAATGAAGCTGAGGGGGTTTTCCAATTTCCTATCACCATTCAAAATAGGGAAAATCTCTGGCCTATTATCATGATCAATTCCACAAGAACGTTGGAAAATGTTCCATTTAAGGACATGGGTAATAGTATCCCTTTTTCAATTTCTTTGGCATAGAGCATCTGTTTTTGTGCTTATTAGACCATATTTATATAACAAAGACTCGTGGTATTGAAAAATCAATGACCCAAAACTGCTACTTGTAAACATTTCTCATAGTCTGACGGTGATTTGGACTAAAACATTTTCTACCTTAGTGAGAACTAACTAAATATAAATCAACGTTAGTCCTGTTGTAATTCATTTCCAAATTAAAAACAAAATAATACCAAACTTTTGTAGGTTAGTGAGTGTTTCTATATCCATCGTACATTTTCATGTTACATAGACCCAAATACTATGTAATAGGATAAATCAAAATGTTTCAATAATCCAAACAACACACAACCAGTGCCAGCATATATCACTAGTCATGCGTACTTCTAAGCATATACCTGATTAAAATCCCCTGTATGGTAGAGCACTACAGCCAGAAGACTATATGCTCCCGCAGTCATTCGGTGATAAGGACCACAGACAGACACAAGTTTCGCGAGTGCCTTCAAAATTCAATACAAAATATAGCTCAATGAATTGCAAATCTTATGCAGGAAAAGAAAATAAAAAGCAAAAGACAAACAGGACCAAAGAGAGAAGTTTCATATACCTTAGTCCCATAATTAACAGCATCCTCCAATTTACCTTTGTCCAGGGAGGTCTTGGATGATTCCAATAGTGTACGTCCATCGGCAGATGAACATGCAACATGCTGTGGGAAGGACTCAACATTGTCAAAGTATTCAGAAAAAGGGGAAAGAGAATTACAATGGCCAGCTTTTAAAGTCGCTATTCATGGATGTTACCTTATATATGGGGACCATGCTAATGATATCTGACTTCCTAAAAGGTAATGAGCTATCCATATCATAGTCCCTAGGAACAAGCTCGAGTCCAACCTGACCAAAGATGACTCCATTTAAAGCTGGAGACCAAACATATTCAGATTGAGGGGCAAGACAAATAAATCAGAAATTCTAATTTGAACCTTGTGACACAGCCCACGAAGAATGGCAAACTTTCTTAGTTCCAGGGAGCTTTCATATTTCCAATGCCAACCAAACCTCTTTGACAGGAATTTTTCCACCCACTTCGATTTTAGCTTATCATCATTCGTAATATCTGCATCAGGGTTGTCAAGTGATGGAGTTCCTAATAATAAATTTAAACAGGATGCTATTGATGCAGCCAAGTCAGCAACATTATCAACTGCAGCTACAACAGCTTGCAGTATGTGCTTGTAGGCTCGAACAACCATCTCATGTATACAGAGTGATTGAACATGAGGAAGCTTATCGGCAAGTTCAACCTACAACAAAAAGCTTTGAAAGTCTCAGTCCCGCAACATATACTAATTTTTCAAACTTGTTACCATGGGAGTAAGCAGAACTACTTGTGTCATAAACAAAGATGACTAATCTGAGCAGAATTTATACTATGTCATATGAGTAAACACATGAAGGTAAGAGGCAAATTCATATAGATAAACAGATTCATAATTTAGAATTCAAAAGAACAAAGGGAACTAAATTTCCAGTAACTCCACTTTATTCAAGTCCATAAAAATCAATCTCACAATAAGATAAGCTCATCTGGATTGAGAACTTGAGACTTCAAGACCCCCTATCCAAAATGATGTTATTCATAAAAACATATTAAGTTGGAATTCGAGTGCAGCGAAATATAAAACATCTACCCTCCCCCAGCCTGGGGGGCCAAAAAAAATAAAGGAAAAAGAATCCCATCAACACAATCATCATGAAATGGTAAATTTATGAAGAAATAGAAAGCACAGTATTTCTAATAGGATACAGCAATTACCACGCGCCCTAAGGAACACATTTGCAAACCCCTGGTATGCATAAAATCCGTCAATGTCCTTCCATCAACTGGTGAAAGTTCAAGGGACCCAAAATCCGCCACCTATAAATTAGAGTCACGCTCATCAAACACATCAAAGTTAAATACCTAAGGGGCAAAGAACATCTTAATAACTCAGGAACTAACCAGCTTTGGAAGTGCAGTATCAGCATAGTATTTATGAGCCATTTCATTCAACTCCTTGGGCGACTGAAAATATGAAGGCACCAGACCATATATGAATTAGAGTGCTACATGAGGCGAAGCAGTGAAAAAAATCATCAAGAAGACTACTCAATACCAATCACCTTTTGGGGCAATATGTTTGAAAATAAAAATGGAATTGGCTTAACTAGTTATTCTCAGGTTAATGCAGCTGGCAAACCTTATGGTGAAGACCAGTTTCTGATTCTTTGAGGCGCAAATAGGCTGGTTCAGGAAGCAACTTTTTCCACATCATTTCCTTCTCCTTATCTTGTTTCTCCAATTCCTTCTGACTAATTTCATCTGATTTCTTGTTTATCTCAACGTTATTACTCATAGAAACTTCCTTTCCTGGGTCAGTTTTGGTGCTTTTGATATCTGTTTTCTTCTTTATCTCCTTTAGCAGTGCACCTTGCTTTCCAAGGCCCTTCACCGCTGGCTCAGGCTTAGCTTCTTCAGCTTTTTTAGACTCGTTTTTCCCTGAAGCTTGATTTTGCAAATGTTGCACCCAACATGCTCCAAGCTCCCATCTGATAGACCTAGTCTGTTTCGTGGATTCTTCCTGCAACTTCAACAAACTTTCTTCTACTACTTTCCTAACCAAAGACCTAGCAGGACCTAAACTTTCAATAGCTGAACTCTGTATACGTTGACCCATGCTACATGATTGAGGCATTGATGGCTTGTGTAATAGTATTCTCAAGCTGAAGCTCAAAAAAAGATAAAATAGATCAGTTACTTTTGAAGCCATCGTGATGTCAATGTATTAGATGCCACCACAGCTGCTAAGTTCTTTTAGCAAGCATTAAATACACAGTTTATTTGTGCACAAGTAAGATGTTTCGTAGAAATAAGTAGATGACTTTGTATTTTCTAAGGAAATCAAGCAGAGGATTGATATGGCATTTTGGTCCCATAGTTACACAAGTGAATGCTGGCACAAGACAGATTGACTGACCTGTTGACATTCAAAGCATTGGCACCTCCTTCAGGCTGGTCCTCAATGTCAATGTCTTGTGGAATAGGATTCCCCTCCAAATCCCCCTCAGCTGAAACTTTCACAACAGCTGTGTAGCCACAATGTCTAACTACGACAACACTTAGAGTATAAGTATCCTACAAGACCAAAAGACGATATCAGCAACTACTAGGCGAAGTTTTGAAAGCCTCATTTATTTAATTTAAAAAGAATTACGCTTGATCTCCTCAAACAAGCAGAACCCATAATTTGTGATATAGTCATCAAACTACAACTTTTGGCAATCAGAACCCTAAGGTACCACGTTTTTGCAATGTGCCCTCTCCGTCAATATCTGGCCGCTATGTTTTTCTACATGTCTCATTTCTTTTTCATCTTGAAAGCCAAACTTAACAGAGGGGCAACTTCATAAGTTGATATATTGGTGACCAAATTACAAAGTGGCATTAGTTTGAGGGATTTAAGTGTGTTTTTCCTTGAATATTCACTCACATGAACGGTAGCACTCTCATCAGCTGTTATGCCTTTCAGTAAATTTCTCTGGGCAAGATCTTCTTGTGACATTCCAAGAACCTGACTCTCATCATTTTTGCAATCCAACTTCGTACTCGCATCAGGCACATCTCTTGTCACCTTGATGATTAAATCTCCAAGCTTTTCCTCATGCAAGATTGAACTGGTGGAATCTTTCAAAGAGCATTCACTACTGTCAATTAGATGCCTAATTGCTGCAACCGCTTTAAAGACTGACACGTCGACAAATAAACTGTGAAGCAGAAAGGCTTTCCGGTCTCGAATTTGCCTCTCTTCTGATGTTTTACAAGGCATTGCTGCCAGAATGGAAAATTCCTTTGCCCACTGCCTGCAATCATGTTTTCCATCTCTCCCTTGCCCACCACCATTTCCTCCCCAGTTTTCATCTTCCACAGGAAGTGGTGGAAAAACAGATGGGTTATCAGCAACAACTGGAGGGATAATCCACGTATTTGCTCGAAAACCATAAGGAAGATTGCCAAACTGAAAGAAAACACATGAGCATGTAACATCATTTTCTCTGGTTATCATCAAGGGGAGCAAGTATATAGAAAGATAAGCATACTTTATTGTGCTCTGTGAAAGCTTTCATAAGGCCTTTGTATGCCTGCAAGCAGAAGAATAGTTTAATCAATACTCAGGCGTTCAAAAAATAACAGATATATGAATAACACGAACATGCATTATGAGAAGAACTATAGAAAAAGACAACAATACGTAGGCGAGTATTGCTAGAAAAATAGATCCAAACGATGCAACAACCAGCACTAAAAAAATGATATCATTATAAACTCACAGCATCAAAAGCCCTGCTTATCTGCTGCAGCAGACCAACCAAAGAGTGACTGAGAAGCAGGTGTTTGCCAGTAGGGTAGAACCCTTTTCTGGAAGCGACAATTGTTGTGGGCTTCCCGCTGCAAACTCGAACCTTCACAGTTGAAGTTACACACCCGTACCAACCAAATTCATTCATTAGTTAACCACAGCCAACAATTTCAGCAGATCCAAGTATAACCGACCTCACAGAAATAAAATTAAAAGATTAAACTGGCTTTTGGGGGAGGGGGGCCTCACATCAATTTGAAATAAATCATCCTCTGTTTTATCTTCAAGGAAGGGACGACTAGATCTTCGAATGTCTACAAAGAGAACCCGAAACATGATCAAGAAACAAGCCCCACGATTAACTTTGAAAAGACAACTGTGCCTAGCACAGTTGGGCTGTTAAATTAAACTGCAAAGTTACCATCCACATTTTCAAGTTAAGAACAAAATCACCGGAAAACAACCTCATTACTATTTCTCGAGAGATGCTGGGATTACTGCAACTTTAAAAACAAAACAGTTACATGGCTACTGAGTTGAGTAGTTAAACCGCACGTATTAAACAAGACCCCAATCTTCCTCGAATTTGGCCAATGCCTATTTGACACCACCATTAATAGCCAAGTGAATTAGTGATACGATTTGTGAGATATCCGACCACTCCTCAGTCCTCTTAGTTCTCCACCATATATGAGTGAAGCTTAGGCATATCTTTGCTCATTAACCACACGTGCATACAAAGAGAAACATGATCCCGACAACAAAAAACTATACACACACTGGCCTCCAAGCGATTTCCAAAAACAGTTGGGATGATAAGAGACAGAATAAACTCACAGTGGACCGGCGGCGTGAGATGCGAGAACGAAAAGAAGTCGTAGAACTGCCCTAGCCTCGGTGGCGGGTACATTGACACGGCCGCCAAGTCGGCTTTATCGATCCCCTCGGGGACGTTCTTAGTGTCCACGTGGCCGCCAACCCGCGGTGCCCCACCCGATTTCTTGTCCACCGGCTTCGGAATCGGGTCCCCCTCATGGTCCGGACTCTGGGTCTGAGAAGGTTCAGCCTCGGCTGCGCCGGGCTCTTTTCGGCCCGCTGGCTTGGGCGAAGAGGACGATGACCCGAAGGAGTTGGTGCAGGCCACAATGTCGAGGAGTCGCCGGACATGAGCGATTGCGAGGTCCTCCGTGTAATCCTCTGCAAAATTCGAGCCAATTTTTTTAATTTAAGAAAAATAAAAATCGCCGCTGTTTTGTTGTAGCGATCAGCTACCGTCGGTGATAAGTTAAGCTCAATGGAATAGTTGATTAGGGACTGTTGTATTGGAGGAAAAAGAGGGGATACCTTCGACGATGGAGAGGTTGCAGGGTTTGAGAGAAAGGATGTCGACCGAATCTTTCAGCCGCGGTCCTTTCACCTGTTACAGGTCATACCGGAGTTCTAGTTAACCGTTTTGGTCGTTTCTTCCGTTAGAAGTTCGTACGTGGATCATCCACGTCAGCACTGGGTTCCACGTGGTTCAAAGATAGGGAGCTAATTTTACTAATAATATAATTTGCAGTGCCAAAATGCTAAAAGTACGACAAATTCCTAAAAAAAATGACAGCCCATTGGTATGTCCTAAATTTTCTTTCATTACACTGCTCCTATTCACTTATCTAAAAAAGAAAAAGAGAATGCTCCTATTTTTCTAAGAATTATTCGATTATATATTTTTCTTCATGGGAGAGATATTATTCAAAATATTATTTTATATATTTTTGTTCAAACTATTAGTTTAGATTTATAATAAAGTTTTGAACTGCAAATTACAAAAATACACAAAGTTCAAAAGATTAAAAAATTCTCAAATAAAGATATTAATTATTATTATTATTATTATTATTATTATTTTTCTCTATTTTTATTAATAAAGAAAACTCAGACACTCATTTACGTGCATCGAACTCGGAGAGAGTTGATTCAATATTTACATCAATTGAGTTCAACACCACAGTAAATCCTGGATCATGCAATCCCAAACCACACGTCATTTTTTCTCTTTATAGTTGTAAATAAAAACTCTATTTGTATAATTTGAGGTAAAACAAATATATAAAGATAGAAGTATATACATAATTATCTAATTATGACGTCAACATTGAAAACCAAAAAAAAGAGAGAGGGGGGACGTGGACGTTAGAAGAAGAAGATAACTGGGGCCCACTAGGCTTAGAACCGGAAGTACAATTCAAGGGAAAGGAGGGTACCTCGTGTGTTAAAGAGAAGTTGGTCAAATGACATGTCTCGACGTGGACGCTTAAAAGCTTTCTCACATCTAGGATCCTGTCCGTAGATATCCCCTGCACCTCAAGAAACCCATAATTGAAGGCTGAACACTTACAAAACAGAGGCAAAAAAAAAAAACACATATAGAACCAGGCTGGTGATAAGGGCCAGACATCAGCATGGAAATAGATGGATATTCAGACCTTGAGCGTCACTTGGGAATCATCTGGTGTGTCAACGGTAATCTCTATTACATTGGGCAAAACTGCAGAAAGGATGAAAATGGTGTCAGAAACAATGGAGTTGAAGAAAAACCAGATTGCAGGAGACCATATGGTTTGCTGGGAAACATCAGACTTCATTCAGAGAAATCTGTCACAGAAATCTGGCTTAATTGGTGCTGAATTCTACTTGTAGAAGACAAACTTTCCATTAAACACTAGGTTCCAAAGAAGAAGAAACAAGCTGTTGTAAAAAAAAAAAAACTTAAAGAAAAAGATAAGACCTTTCTCTTCCTTTTTCTTCTTCTCTCCCTTGGCTTTATGCGGTTTCGCCTTCCCTGCTTTGGGAGCCATTGCACGTAAAAAGCTGTAGGATTAGTTTTACAGCTATTTGCTTCAATCGGTTCTTGGAAGGAAATGGCTAGAATGACTTTGGACAAAATAAAAGAACAGAAAAACTCCTCAGAATGCAAGCTTTACAGACTCCTTCCAGGATTCAAAAAGCTTTCTTCTTAAAATAAGAAACCAGACAATGACTGTGGAGTGCTCAATCTCAGCAAGAACTCGATTCAGCCATAAGAAGCATATCCAGAATAAATATAGGAAAGAGGGTTATTGTTAGAATTCGAGATTGTTGGTAAGTACAATGGAATATCGGGGGGATTGGACAGAGTGGGATTTGGGTGGCTAAGATGGAGTTTTTTTTACATGGCAGAGATTTAGAAAGGGACAGAGTATCTGCAAAAGGGAGGGAATTGAATCGAAGAGGGAAAAACTGGAGTTGTTGAGGTATTAAAGAGCAAAGTGAAAGAGTTGCTGGGACAGAGAGCGAGGGGAAGACTGTGAGAGGAGGATATAAGAGAGAGATAGAGATAGGATAAGGTAAGCCAAGCCCTCTCCTTGTGCAAACGCACAAAGCTTACGGGAATGTAAACCAGCGATTTCGGGCCGCTCATTTTTTCTTCTTTCTCACCTTAACACCTCATCGCCTCGCTCTTTCTCTCTCTGTATATTTGTACTTGTAGGTTTGTAATTGGAAAGTTGGAGTAGCTGATAGGGGTTATCACATCTCCTAGCTGAGAGGTGTCTGCCACATGTTTTAAAGTTTCCCTTTCCTTTCCTTTTTCTGTTTTTCCCCAAACACTATTTAATGTTCTAGCCAGCTCAAGATTTTCTTGGGGATTTTAGGTATTCTTCATTGGGTTTAAAGAATCACAACCATTATAGATCTTCAGCAGTTCTCCTTTCTGGTGAGAACTAATTTCAATCATTTGGAACTAGCTCTTAGACTCATATTACACTCCTACGCTACGGATGATCAATACTTGCTATTCTTCACCGAAATTCCTTTCCATACGAATAGAAGAGTTCCACCGTGACTAATACATTTCTTAGGGGTTCAAACCATCCTGCTTCGAATTCCTTTAACAAAAAAGCCCGGACGAACCCTTGGTTGGGACCTATGTCGCCCATCGATGGATCCATAGACTGCAGTTGAGTAGGCCGGAGGGTGGCCAAGAGGGCCCACTTGGAGAATTCAGGCAAGCTTGAAATTTATTTAAGAAATATTCTCCCTAGTCAAATATCAACATAAACAGTGTATTTATTCCATACATAAATGTCAGACTTTAGAGTTTGTATATAGTACATAAATACGAATCTTCTTGTGGATCTTTTTTGTCTACTTGGCTAAGGTACTGACCACATGTTTTTTTATTATTAATTTAAGTGATTTTTTTTTATATTTATTGTTATAAAAATAGATGATTGGATGAAAAATAGAGATTACTTTATTAAATAAAAATTTTGATATTAACAAATATTTAGCATGCAAATACACTTGAAGAATTAAGGAGGTTCTGTAAAGCCTTCTGTGAGCTCATCACATGGGGCTCCCTATTGCGACTTCAATTTGTTTTTTCTGTCCTTTTGCTGATCTCCGGTTTGCATGAAGTTACATGTCTAGCGTTGTCGCTTCACAACGGTGTCGGCTGGAGTTTTATGAAATAAAAGATTAAAAAATAAATAAAATCCAAAAGCATTATCCATTGGTACTTGTTCTCAGAATTTGACTGGTGCAATCCAAAACTATTATCCACTGGTGTACTTGTTCTCAGCTATTGCAGCTATGATATCTTTTAAGGAGACCACTAGACAAATGGCTTTGAATTTTGCTCCAATGCCTCGGCATTTCAAACAGTAGGGCTGTACAATCAAAACTTCGGTATGGAAATTCGATGGTTATGCTTATATGGAGGAATCCGGTTTCTTTTTCTTTTCTTTTTTTTTAAAAAAATTAAATTAATTTTGAAAGGGAAAGGGCATATGAAAATGTAGAGTTTTAGTTTAGGTTAAAACTAAACTTTTTAAGTTTGTAACTCGTATTAAAAAATATAAAAATATATTTTTTTATTTATATTAATAAATTCGGTCCGGATCGGATTGTCAAAAGGTATAGACCGAATTTAAATAAACAGGACTGGACCGAACCGCAAATCCTGTCTGATTTTGTGGTTCGTTCCGTTTTTGTTCAGCCCTATCGATCAGCTCGCAAGGGTAGCAAACTCAAGTAACAATCATATAATAGACTGCATGAAAAAAGTACCGCACTTTTTAAGCTTCAGAATCTTCCAGCATTGCAAAAGTTCATCTACTGAATTGAAAGTATTGAGATGTTTGGGGGTCAAAAGTTTTGGGCAAGTTCATCTACTGAACTGAAAGTACTTAAACGTTTCAGAGCCAAAATTTTGGCCACAATAAAATAACTACATAAAATTCTCTCTTTTTATAGAATCATCATTTTTCATTCCAAATAAATATAAAAAATTTATTCAAATCATTTATCTCTTCATTTTTTCACCAACTCTAACACCCTAAATTTTTATCACTCTAAAAAATTTTAACAATTAGAGAATGTATTTAGGCGGAACAATGTATTGTTCTCAGTTACTTTCCTTTTTGGCTGTAGTGTTTGCATGTCAACATTTTTTGGAGTTTAAAAATTTTAAATTCTGAAAATTGGTAAAAAAGTGAAGGAAGATTATTTGAATAAATTTTTAGGTTTATTGCGATAAAAAGAGATTTATCAAGAAAAAATAATTATTTTATAAAGCTAAAATTTTAATATGACAAAATATTTGGCATGCAAACTAACAGCCTCATCACGCGGGGCTCCCTGTTGCGACTTCAATTTTTTCTCTTTTTGCTGATTTCCGGTTTGCATGAAGTTACATGTTTAATTTTTAATCACTGAATTTTAAGCTTATTCCATTTTTAGTTCCGCAATTTTATGGTTAAAAATTTTAGTACCTTAATTTATGATTTTTCAAAAAGTAGTCCTTCCATTATTTTTCAGTCAATCTCGTCGAACCCTCTTACACGTCATCATCACATCTCAGGACAGACTCCATTAGCGACGTCAGCGCACCTATACGTGCCTCTACCCTAAACGACACAGATTTGTTTAGAAGTGTTAAGTGACACCGAAAAATTATGGTGAGACCGGCATCCGGTTGTTGGTACCCAATTTTACCGGTGTCGATTTAATTTTTTTGCAAGAAATTTGATGGTATTTCCGGTTTCCGGATTCCAGGGAATTGGGAATCGAGATTTTTTTTTTTAATTAGGACTCCTAATTTGTTATAGTGTTTTGGAGGCTGAAAGATGTCAATCTAGCAGTAAATTATTTCCGGTAGTCTGAGAGGCAAAATGACCATGCACACTGTCCTGAAGCATATAATTCACTTATCTTGGCTATGGCTAGGAGTAGAAAGTTTGATTGCTTGGGAGAGATTCCGGAAGAAATGAGTATTGTCGGTCAGCATTTTGTCTTTGTCTTTTCTTTTTCTTGTATTGTTTTTCTTTGAATGTCAATTATATTACAAAATTTGTATTTTGATTGTTAATAACTTATTACTTTGATTCAAAAATTGTTAGTACTTTGAATGCGTAATATACTAAAAATATGGACTGATATGAATGGAGGTTAACTGGAAACCGCCACCGCTAAGGGTCGGTTTTTACCCTTAACGGTGTAGGTGTATGTGACAATTTTTAAAAAATCGGCCTATTAAACAACCCTACACCGGAGTTAAACAACCCTACACTGGAGTTAAACAACCCTAGATTTGATTCCCTTAAATGAAACGGTGCGTTCAACACTTATTCTCATTTTCCTTACTCCCCCACCCCTCACGCAGACAAACTCTGAACTCTCAAACGTGTCCTCTCCCTCTGCCTCTCGTTTTCTCTTCAAATCGTCTTTACGATGTTTTTTTTTCCTTATGCACTTTCTTCTCCACCGATCTTCTTAGTACCTTAAGTGCGTTCAGTACTTAGATGTTTTTGCGCCAGCATCACCTCATAATTTGTCGTTCTCATGAACCCTAGCCTTCACCGTCGTCTCCTCCTTCTGCTTCTGGTTACTCCTCCGCCACCTCAACAACAAGAGAAGTTTGATCTTTTAGACAATAACAGATGAAGCATCATCTCATGGTCCAGGAAAATGGCAGAAACTGGCTCTGTTTTTACAATAGAGGTTTGTGCTTTGTTTTCTCTTTCGTAGAAGAGCTCCCTTGTGCTTTAATGCCGCTCGATTGAAGGTAGGATGAGGTTGCTTAACAAGTAGCGAGAAGTATAAGTCTACGTAACTGAGGCGTTATGAAGATGGTATCAATGACAAGAAGAAACTTGCTGAAGTATAAGTCCACGTCCCTCGAGCACCGCCATTTCTTGTCGTCGGTCCTCCGGCAACGTCCCGGCTCTGGATCCATGGCAGCATGTCCCCAGTACCCGGACTGCAACACTGACACTGTGACACAGCACGTTCAAACTCATGTCACGTTACGGAACGACAGTACTGTATATGCACACAAACTTACATGGCCCCTGAGCCATTGAGCGCTAAGGCAAGAAAATAATGTGGGATCTGAGGCATACCCAATTCAGTAACAAAATCCAGCATTACTTCACATGACTTAAACGTAGCCAGAAGGCAGAAAGTACATGAAGAATATATGGTTCCTTTCTCAGACATACTTCATTAACATTTAGCCTAGGCTAAATGGTTTAGACAAATCGTTAGGGAGAAAAGAAATGAATCCTACTTTCGCTGACGATATGTCAGAGGACTTATTCAAAAATTAAGAGACGGAAACATAATGAACGCCATGAGCAAGATTTGCAGAGTCCAGAAACGTGTAGTACTAGTTCTAAATGCATTTAAGGATCATATCATAATAAAAAGCATATCAGTCCTCTTTGGCATAGAAATAACTATCTGGGAAGAACCAAGAAAATGTTATTCATTACAAAGGAGAGAGGAAAAAAATTTCAGAACTTACAAGTTACAAGCAGGCCGATAGTGTGGGTAATGTTGAAGAGGATGATGAAGGAAATACGAAGGAGTGTGAAGAAGACTTTTCTTTATTGGCTGAAGATGCCAACGTGTACCTGAATATGACAGCCTTCAGCTCAAGCTCCTGCCACCGGAGTCTGGACCAAGCTGAAATAGCTACGTACCCAGAGAAGGGATTGCCTCCGAAGGCAATCTCATTCATTCGGTCAGCAACGGTCGAGAGTCTGGGCAGGTGTGGGTCCCGGGTGAGACTCACACTCCTCCCGAGCTCCCAACCGTTGGATGACCGAATGGACGGGGTTATCCGGAACGGATTGCTTTCGGAGGCAATTCGTTCTCTAGCTACCCATGCCTAGCAGGCAGAGAAAGAGGGAACATATTCCCTCCAAAGGCTACCTAAGAGACGGCTAACATTAAAAAAAATCTCATCAACGGTTAATACACCTCCACCTCATTAAATGAATAGTAAATGTTATATGGCTTATTCGGTTTGATTGCTTGGTGGCTCCAAAATTTCCTAATTCTTTTCCACGCAATTAATTTCTTCTTTTCCCTCTTCCCCATCTCTCTCACCAAATCCCCTTTTCTTTGCGATCCCTCTCTCCTCAGTCCCCCAAATCTCACCGGAGTCAAAAGAGAAGGTAACTCTCTCCAATTTTTTTCTCCAATCCTTTAACTGCGATTATATTTTTCAGAGATCTAGGAGGTGGCATCCCTGCAAGTTAGGCGTTCGTTTTTCCTTCCCATAAACAATAATTTGTTTGGCTTTATAACTTGCAGGGACTTAGTTTGCTTCTTTCGGATATGTTTTGGTTTCATTACCTTTGTTTTTTTTATGTTTCTTTTATGTTGTTTCTGTTAGAGATAATATCATAATCAAATCTTAAAGATTTGATATGATATTATGATTATCACAATATCAAATTTTTGATATTGTTATGAAGATTCAAATTCAAATTCAAACGTAGAGATTTAAATTTAAATATAGGATATTCTCCTATTATGCTTTGTATTATCTCTATAAATAGAGATCTTCAATTGTAATCTGTATGGACTCATAATACAAAATACAGCCATAGAGGGCTTCTCTTGTCTCTTGTTACTATTTCTCTCCCTTCTTCATTTTCACCTTTTTCTTCTTGGTATCAGAGCAACAAAATTATGCATCCTTAAAAGTTGGTGAATTTCACCTCCGCTGTACTTACAGCAAATCTTCATTTTGAGAGAAAAAAAAAATAGGTGAGTGAAAGAGAGAGAGAAAAAAGACAGAGCAGAGATATGTTTGGCAAGGGTCGTGTGCCTATGATTTCAAGGTCCGATCACTTTTAGCATGTATTCAAGATTGTGTGCCTATGATATAATTTCAAGGTCCGATCAAATTCAAAAAAAAAAAATATCTGATCTGCAAAGGAGCAAAGATCAGCAAGGGAGCAAAAATCAAGGGAGCAATGATCTATGATTTCAAGGTCCAATCACCTTCAGATCTCGTTTTTCAAACACAAGATTTCAGATTTCTTCATCTTGTGTTTGAGGGAGAATGTTAGAGATAATATCATAATCAAATCTTAAAGATTTATTATGATATTATGATTATCACAATATCAAATTTTTGATATTGTTATGAAGATTCAAATTCAAATTCAAATGTAGAGATTTAAATTTAAATATAGGATATTCTCCTATTATGCTTTGTATTATCTCTATAAATAGAGATCTTTAATTGTAATCTGTATGAACTTATAATACAAAATACAGTCATAGAGGGCTTCTCTTGTCTCTTGTTACTATTTCTCTCCCCTCTTCATTTTCACATTTTTCTTCTGTTTCTTCTGGATTTGCTTTCGTTTCATTACGTTTGTTTATTAATATTTTTTTTCTTTTATGTTGTTTCTTTCGGATTTGCTTTGGTTTCATTAAGTTTAATTTCTGTCAGGCACTGTCTATAGATCGTCGAAAATGAAAGCACACTAGCAAACATTGACTCTGTCTGGGAAGCCTTAGTCCTCGATGCTAATAATCATCAATGTTTCTTTAATGTTGATGAAGACAAGGATTTGCACAAAGAATTGGGAAATTTTGGAGCCACCAAGCCATCAAGTCGAATAAGTCATATAGCATTTACTATTCATTTAACGAGGTGGAGGTGTATTAACTGTTGAGGAGATTTTTGTTAATGTTAGTCATCCCTTAGGTAGCCTTCGAAACTCCCTCCTTCAGAGGGAATCCGTTCCCAAAGAAAAACAGACCGAGAAAAGATAAGGGTCCAACTAAAAGGAGAAAGTGTTAAAGATAATATTATATCAAGATTTGATATAATATTATCATTATAATGATATCAAAAATTTGATATCGTTATCAAGATTTAAATTTTAAATATATGAATATTTTTCTATCATGCTTTGTATTGTCTCTATAAATATAAACTTCACATTTGTAATCCTATGAATTTATAATATAAAACACAGTTATAGATGATTTTCACAGTGATGTATGTCTTCTAAACCGAACCACTTAAATCTCTATCTTGTTTTTTTTTTCTTTTTCCATTATGTCTTTATTAGGTTTTAATTATGCACAATTTTATCTTTTCTATAGAAAGTTGATTTAGAAGCAAGCTTGAAAAGAAAAGGATGGAAAAGAAATCTTACGGGAAAATCTGGTAGCAGCTGATACTGAATCGGTAAATGCTGACAAAGTGCTGAGTTTGCTATTGGGTTCAGGTACAAAGAAAGGGAGAGGAGAGCCAGGTGGTTGTGGCCGCTGTTGATGGGGTTCAAGAAGAAATTTTGGTATCTTTGCATGATGTTGTGGCTCTGAGACTCTGACTCATGCTGGTTTCTTCATTTGCTCGTATGGAAGTCCATGGAGAAAGAGTACAACGATAAAAGAGAGACGGAGAGATGGGTTTAAAACGAGAGGGAGAGGACACGTGTGAGAGTTCATCTACGTGAGGGGTGGGGGAGTATAGGGCATAGGCAGATATAGGTGCGCTGACGTGGTTAATTGAGTCTGACCTGGAATGTGATTACAACGTGTAAGAGGTTTCTGTTAACGAGACCGACGGAGAGTAATGGAATGACTATTTTTTTGAAAAGATGAAATTGAGGTAGTAAAATATTTAATTATAAAATTGCAGGGCTAAAAATAAAAATAATGTAAAATTCAGCGGCTAAAAATCAGAAAATTCAAATTCAAAACTACTATCCATTGGTAATTGTTGTCATAATTTGACTGGTGCAATCAAATGTTTGGTGCTTTTGGACATTTTCAAATCCAAAAAGTTAGTTCAAAAGGTAAGATTTTTTCTTGCACTCTTTCACAACCGATGTGAGACTAATTCTAACAATTTTCTACTTATACATCAACCTTGAGTTGGGAGGAGACAATTGGTTTATCTCATAGATTGTTAGGGCCGATACTTATAGGTAAACTTGGGTTCTAATGGACCTTCTCAACTCCAAAAGTTAGTTAAAGAGGTGAGACTTTTTCTTGCACTTATAAACTGAACATCATTTCCTTCCACAACCGACTTCAGACTAACTCAAAATCAAATCCATTGCTGCTACGATATCTTCTAAAGAGGCCCATTAGACAAATGGCTTTGGATTTTGCTCCAAATGCCTCGACATTTCAATAAGCTCGCCATGGTAGCAAACTCGAGTAACAATCTTATAACTACTGCAGGAAAAGTACATCACTTTGCTTCAGAATCTTCCAGCATTACACAAGTTCATCTATTGTATTTAGGCCGAACAATGTATGGTTATATATATAATTTCTTATCCAAATCCGAAATTGTACAGAGCCCAAAAAAGAGAAAAGAAAAACGAAAAATTCAATCATCCTGTTTCTTGGAGAAAGAAGATATCAGAAAGATACAGACAGGAAAAACTACGAAGGCTGCTAGCTTTAGCAAGTCCTCAGTCTCCTTTGATATGACTCCGATCCTTGACCAGTCACCACTGTACCTGAACATTGAAGACTTTTCTACATGAGAAAGAGAGAGTACAAGTTTGTGATCGAATATAGAAGAAAGAGGGTGAAAGAAAGCATAGATACCCAACATCGATGAATCCCAGCCCAAGCACGGCCACAACAGAACGAGCGAGGATTGGGTTGGACACTCTCAATGGGAAGATGTTTTTTTGCTGGGTCCCTGGATTCTCAGACAAATCTTTCCTTTTAGCCATGGTGGTTCGAAATCTTTTGCCATTTATCTTCGCCATCGGATAAGGAGGCATGCTGTTGAAGATGAAGCTTTTTTCTGTGACCACCATTTCGTCTTCTCTTTCCTCTATCTCGACTCGGCCACCTTGCATTCGATATGGTCGACCTTACAAGTGCAAAAGAGTAATTTCAAGAAATTTGGAAAATTTTACATTTTATATTTTTTAATTGCCTCTCATTTTACCATTTACAGTAGAATTCTCGCAGATATGGGTGGTTAACGGTAGTGTAGGTGACTGTTTGGTAAAAACTATCACCGTCACCGCAATTGACGGAATCACATAATTAACACCGTCACCGCACCGTCAAAGCACAATAAACGCTCTTGCCCGTGACGGTATTAACGGTAACGGTTATACGGTAACCGCTTAAACGGTATAACTGTTGTGCAAAAAAAAGTTTTCTCCTTGACATTTTCATTTTTTTCACTGCTTTGAAGTGTTTAAATTTCCAACATAATATTATAATTAATAATCATATCAAATGGACAAATATCATAACATATTCAAACATAATATCATAATCATAACAAATATAATAAGTTGTCCAAAAGTCCAACATAATATCATATTTAAACATAAATACTAAAGTCTAATAAAAGTGTTCAACAATGTGACATAAACCAACTAACATATTTCAACAAAATTCCAAAAAAAGTATGTCACATAATCAATAATCATCTTAAGTCTCAACTAGGGGTGGTTAACGGTAGTGTAGGTGGCGGTTTGGCGAAAACCGTCACCGCAGAGGCGGATGCAGGGGGTGCGGCCCTGGGCGGCCGCCACCCCTTGCACCCCCAAAAATAAAATTTTGTTTTAGTTTTTTTTTATTCATAGGTTGACCTGGGCCTATGGGGCCCGATCCCTATTGGCCCAGGCCAACCCACATTTATTCATAGGTTGGCCTGGGCCTATGGGGGCCCGATCCCGTTTCACCCCTGCATTAAAAAAATAATAATAACGAAAAAAAAAATCAAAATCACGGGCCATTTTCTCGACCCCCCTTCTCTCTCTCTCGTTAACCCCCTCTCTCTCTCTCTCTTCGAATTTTCAGTTCACCGTGCCCAGCCCCGGTCACCGTTGTGCCCAGCCTAGCCCCGCCGCACCTTCTGCCACCGTGCCCAACCCCTCTCTCTCTCTTTCTCCTGTTCTCCATTTCCCCCTACCCGCCGGCTACGGGCTACCAGGCTCACCGTTGTGCCCAGCCCAGCCCCGTTGCACCTCCCGCCACCGTGCCCAGCCCCTATCTCTCTCTTTCTCCTGTTCTCTATTTCCCCCTACCCGCCGGCTACGGGCTACCAGCCTACCACCGTCAGCTGCATCCGCCGGGCGCCACCTCTCCATCGCCGTAGAAGTCCAGGCCCATTGGCCCAGCCGACAGCCGATCTGTTGAGTTGCGCCTCTCCATTGCTGATTGTCGTAGCAGTCCCGATACCCACTGCCAGTAGCCCAGCCGATCTGTTGAGCTGTGACAGGTATCTCCAGACTCCAATCTCTCAATTTTCATACTCTTGTTGTCTTGCATTCATTTAATTTATCTAAATTTACGAATTTACGAATGTTTGTGTAGATTTTGTGTGTTGTTGGAAGCTGTTGTCTTGCTGCCGCTGGGTATAATCTTTCTTAACCCTCAGGTCAGTGTATAATTCCGATATTTTGTGAATTATTAGCATATTTTAATGAATTTATATGGAGATTGGAGGTCAGGGCTTGTTGCTTTGGATTATTGGGTTGTGTTGTGTTGGAGATTGGAAGTTGCTGATTCGGTTTATTGGGTTGAGTTGGAGATTGGAAGTGTTGATTTGGTTCTGTGTTGCTGATTTGTTTATCTGAATTGTGTTGTGTTACTGATTTGGTTGCTGACTAATGCATCACTGACATAATTTCTGGTGGTTTTTCCCCTTGCTCTGTAAGACTGTAATCTTATTAAAGCTGCTTTTGGGACACAGAGACAAGGTCTTATATAATTGAGACTTCGTTGCACCTTGCTTTGTTTTCAAGAATATTTGAACTGTTCTCAGTGATTATATGTCTTATCAATCTCTTGTTTCTACTTCTGCTTATCCTTTGTGAAAGTCCTGATTGCCCTATAATTATCATAGAATGGTACCACTCCCCAGCTGGTTTGGAAAATTATAGGCACTATGCTCATGCTCTCACAATTATTCTAACTTAACCCGAGAATGAGCAAACCTGATGATATATGGATTTTTAATTCCTAGTTTCAGGGTAAAGCCGTTTGAAGCATGCATATAGATACTAATTTGGCATTTGTATCACACATAACAAATACATAGATTCATCAGCAAATTTGATTTGCTGAGTTGGGGTGAAAGATACGTGGTAGGCCGATTTCAGAACTGCCCAATGATTCAAAAGCAACAAAAAAATATTGTTATCAAACAAAGAACTATCCAAATTCACGCTTTTGAAATAATCCTATGTTTTTTTCTTTTGGTTATAATCAATTATATCTAATCCAGTTGTAGTGCTAAATAACTGATTAGAACTCAGTTTTACTTAAACTTTTCCTGTCCAAAGCTATGCTTTGAGTTTACCACACCCTTAAGCTCTCAACTTATTGTGAACTTCCAGTCTCCAAATGGACATTATATTCTGTTCAAATACATAAAGTAGATCCCTAAATCTTCGGTTGCCATCTCTTAGTCATACTACATAGTACGTTACGTGTATTTTATTATTTTTAATGCTTTTAGTCTTTTAATTTTCGATATTGTAACTTTAAGAAAAATTTTGCATGACGAAAAAAAAATTTCTTGTCATTTTGCATTTAAAGTTCGATACCCATGAATTTTAATCCTGGATCTGCCACTGCGTCACCGTCACTGCAAATTGACGGAATCACATATTTGACACCATCACCGCACTGTTAAGGCATAATAACCGCCCTTACCGGTTACGGTACGAATAACTGTGACGATTTTAACAGTTAAAACGGTCACCGCGGGTGTAAATTAACAACCATACTAGCAGGTTTGAGGTTTTCACTTCCCACCAAGCACGGCTCCTTCGAAGACACTCCCACCCTTCCATTCCAATCTGACAGCGACAGCCAGCTCAAAACCCCGATAAACCCCAACCATGGCGATCCCTGGCACGGCCCTCCGTGAGCCTCCCCAAATCCACAGACTCCCACAATCCAAATACATTGACTCCGTCCGTTGGCTCCCCCAGCAATCCGCATTCGACCGCTACGCCGTTCTCGCCCTCTCCGACCCATCCTCCGACTCCTCCCCATCTCTCGAAATACTCTCCCTCAGCTCCCAAACGTTATCCCTAGCCACGCAATCCATCTGGAACCCACCCTCCCGAGTTTCCTCCCTCCGAACCTCCCAAACCCCGACGCTCAAGGCTGTCATCGCCGCCGCCACCTTCTCCGGTTCGCTTCACCTCCTTTTCACGAACTCCATTGACGCCTCGCTTGAATCGGAGCTTTCAGTCCCGGAGGAGGGACTCCACGTGGGACCAGTGTCTTGTGTGGATGTGTTGGGCGGTGGGGCAGAGTGTGTGAGCGTAGGGGAGGACGGGAGGGTTAATCTGGTGAGCGTTTCGGGTTCCAGGTTGAATTTACGGCGGATCTTCGATAGCCACGGGCTGGTCTCGTACACTGCGGTGAAATGGGCGTCGCCGGTCGAGTTTGTGACCGGTGGGTATGGGTTTAGCCTTCAATGGTGGGATCAGAGGAAGCCCGGCGGGGCGGTTTCTCAGTTCAAGGGCAACTGGTAAGTGATTTTTCGCTTATTTTTTATATTCACGGTTGTTCTATACACCTACAAAATGTGGTGGATTTTTCAGATTATGTTTCTATTATGGACAATTTCCTGGGAAATGAAATTGGGTAATAGGTGTATTGGGGTAGAACTTTGTCAAATTTGGCCGTGTTAATAACTCAAAACTTGAAAGGAAATTTTTTAATAGAATTTTGCCAATCAACAATCAACCTGCTACTACTAACCTAGAGAACCTCCATAGGTATGGGCTTACTTCTTTGTGACTCCATATATGTAGTTATGTAGCTGGGGGGTAAATGTACCTGCAAATAATATGATGAAAAAAGCGAATAATATGCCAATTTTTTTCCTAAACAGCGAGTCTTGTTGCCATTTTGCATTTGTTTTGCCTGTCTTAAAAAAATAGATGTTTATTTATGTGTGTATTTTGCACTGAAAATGTCAATGTGTATTCTAAGCGACATGTATGAAATGTTTGGAGCATTTCTTCTATCATTTCCTCCTTTTGATTCTTTTCATGGGTCCATTTCTTTCTAAGGTTATCTAGGAAGACATTTGATTCTATCCTTGTATATGTGTATTCTAAGCGACATGTGTGAAATGTTTAGAGCATTTATTCTATCATTTCCTTCTCCTTATTCTTTTCATTGGTCCATTTCTTTCTAAGGTTTCCTAGGAAGAAATTTGATTTTATCCTCTATAAAATCGATCTGCATTGAGCTCATGACTAGAAAATACGATTAAGGACCGGTAATTCACTAAAATTGTGGTTGGTAATTTGTCTTTATGTTGAATGAGGCTTCAGTACTTTAAGGTATAATGCATATTCTGTCTTTTGTGGTGGTAATGTTGCAGGGCTGAGGGAACAACTTCTGGAATTGTTCACTCCATTGGTATCCATCCATCAAGAAAACACACTTGTCTTGTAAGATTGCTTGTCCACAATTCTTCACTTAGTATAGAGCTTACTTCTGTTTACGTGATGGATTGCATGGCACCTCCCTCCCTCTGTCTTATGCTTTTGTTATTTCAAAGGTGGAATGTTGGTAGTGAGATGCATGATCTGTTCTGTTCCTAGCTGTCTATTTCTACCATCCTCCCATAGTTCCATTAACCCCCCCAACTCCTCCCCAAAAAATGGCATCCCTTTCTTTCTTCTGTTCTTAAATTCTTAAAAGTTTTTTGAACTTACCTCATTATGCTCCCTGCGATTGAAAATAGATCTTATATACTCCAATGTGATGCCCTTATCTGCCAACTTGCCAGGTAATCCTCAGCTTGAAGTTGAAGATTACCTAGGGAATGTGGAAGAGGGCACAAATATTGGGAACCAAATACTATGCTAAATGTTGAAGGAATCTGGATGCTAGTAAAACTGGTTTAGTATTTTTTTTTCTAAATGTTTAGTATTCTTCTTAGTATCAGGTCTTGACAGTTTATTGCTTGCATGGCTGTTGGAAAAGCATGTCATTGCCTATTGTTTTGCAGACAGTTAGCTCTTGTATTAGGTTATATCTGATGATGTTTGGTGCAACTGTTAGATACATATACAAGCAGTATAATTGACATGTTTTTGCACTGTGGTGGAGGAATTTGCTTGTTAATGTACAAACTCTAAAAGGCCTATCGATGGTTTTCTTGCATAGAATTTGGGACCGTGAAACATGCCATGATCCAATAACGTAGCTTATGTAGGTGGCATTTCAAATTCATCATATTATATTTTTCGTGCTGGCAAGGGTTAGTGGTTGCAACGCTTACAATCCAAAGGTCATCGACCAGTATATGGTGTTCTCCTTGTTATCATTGTTCATAACTATAATACATTCAAATGGTTTTCTACCTTTAAAATCACTCTGTTTAAGGTTCAAATTTGTTCTGTTTAACACAACCATGAAAATCGGTGTGTTAAATTATGAAACCATGTGCTATGCCTCTATTCCATAGTGGACCCAATTTCTGATGGGAGTAGTTGATACTGTACGTATTTTTCTGATTCTTATGTGAGCATATGTACTATTAGCTAGCTTTCTGGGTG
The DNA here is from genome assembly GCA_963930655.1 of Myrica gale. Lineage (NCBI taxonomy): Eukaryota > Viridiplantae > Streptophyta > Magnoliopsida > Fagales > Myricaceae > Myrica > Myrica gale. Next base: position 22,194,861 of record OZ005616.1, read on the forward strand.
AAAAATTAGTTTGCTATTATCTTGTGCAATTATATTCGTTTTGTATGCATAGGCTGGAGGCTCCTTAGGCACTGTATTTGCCTGGGATCTTAGGTGGCAACAAAAGCCGATTATTCTTTCTGGTGTTGGGAGAGGTGAGACTGCAGCCCATTCAGCATGTGAAAGTGAGGTCTGGGAAGTTCAGTATGACTGCCACACGAAGTCTACAAACACTAGCAATGTCTCATCCTCACGGATCTTACCTGCTATGATCTGCTCAGAAGATGGGATCCTTGCTGTTGTTGAACAAGGTATGGGTTCTTGTTGCAACTATTGTTGATTGACCTACTATAATGGATAAAATATTCCCCGTCAATTTCACTTGTTTATAGGTGGAATGTTTGCTTTTGATTATGGAGAAACATAAAATTGCTTCGAAAGCCTAAACTGTGACTGATCGCTGTTTATATCGCACAGATGAAGAACCGATTGAGCTGTTGGCAGAACCTTGTGCAATCAACAGCTTTGATATTGACCGGGAAAACCCCTCGGTAAGCAATAATTGTACTGATATCTGTTTGCACTTGGGTCGGTCCAGGGAGCCGGGGTTTGTACTTCAAGGTTGGGCCAAAAGGGTCCGACTTTGGGGAATTTCCTCGTCATAAAAAAAAAAAGATATCTGTTTGCACTTGGTTTTCACAGTGAAATAATATCATTTCTTTATTTATTACCACCAACTGCCGAGATTTTATTTTCTCCGATGCTTCCATGTTTTCCTGAGGCAGGATGTCATATGCAGTATGGAGTGGGAATCCATTGCCATCTTAACAAGGCCCTAATCACCAGAAGCGCATTTAAAGTTGAAGGTTGAATTAAGGTTTGGTGTGGTGGTAAGGTTTCGGCTTGGGTTCTAACATGTCCCAAGTTCGAGCCCCAACACCCCCATTATCGTCCTTGACTTACCCGCTCCCTGAGTTGTGGGGTCGGTCCAGAGGGCCGGGGTTTGTACTTCAGGGTTAGGCCAAAAGGTCCGGCTTTGGGGGATTTCCTCGTCATCAAAAAAAAAAAGTTGAAGGTTGAATTGTACTCCATTCCTCTTTCGAAGAGTCTGCATGCAAGAAATGAGGTCTGACCAGATACTAACCGCTGGAATGGTGGATCTTCCCCATCAAGGATGTAGTTTGCGAGTGTCTTGTATGACTGAATCAAAAAAACTAACACACTAGTTTTGTACTTGCCTTCCCGGCATATAGAGCTTAGAATTGTTGTTAGGCATTTGGGAGCAGCATCGTTCCAGGAAAGCAGCTTGATAATTCACATCCACCTATTGGGGTGAGCTTTTTCACGCATGCCAAAACTCAGAGAACTCATGATCAAATTATAATTTCCAGAGAACAAAGTTTGCGTTGTTACTTTCAATGTAAATATATGTGACAATTGATAGTCTTTTGCTCACTCCCTTCCTCCAAACCCGTGTTGAGTGGTAAGTGAACGAGCTGTCACAGCGCATTGGCAACCGGCCCGGAACAGACAAGGCGAGTAATTAAGGTTATGTTTGTGTTGTAAAATTTTTGGTCTTGGGTTTAGTGAAAAAGTGAAGAGAAATAATTTTTTATATTTTTTGTAATTTTTTATATTTTTTGATGGGAGAGATTATATTGTAGTATTTTATTGGGAGTTGGTGAAATATTTTTTGAAATATTTGGTGCAAATGCAGCTTAAGATTTTTTTTTGAAAATTTTAAGAGTGTTGGGAAAATTGAAGTGAATTAGAATTTTATTGGATTTTAAAAAAATAGTGAAAAGTAAAATTATTTTATGAGGGGAAAAAATGAAGAGAAATTATTTGAGGGAATATTTTTATATTTATGATAATAGAAAAGATGATTCGATTAGGATAGAGATTATTTTGATTATTTTAATCAAAACTTTGAGTTAATTATATTTATATTCAAAAAATTTAGATAGATAATTTTTTTTCAATATTTTAGATTTACAAATATTACAAATACAAGACTCATTAAAAAAACAGAGAGAGAATACTATTTAACATTTCTTCCTTTTTATTTTGTGTTAATTACACAAGAGGTCTATGTGGTATCAACTTTTTATAAATTAGTCTCTGTGATAATCCTTCTAGTTAAAAGTTAGTTCTTCCGTCTATCAGACGTTAAATAACTAACGGAATGAGCCGGTCGACCGCTACAAAGGTAATTTTCAGCGGTCGACCGGTTCATGTAGAAGTCGACCTGTTAATATAGCGGTCGACCGACTCATTTCGTTAGTGTTAACGCCTGATGGACAGAGGAACTAACTTTTACCTAGAAGATTACTACATAGATATATTTGTAGAAAGTGATACCACAATGACTAATTTGTAAAACGTTGATATCACAGGAACTCTTGTGCAATTAACCCTTTTATGGCTGCGTTTGTGTTATAAAATTTTATACCCTCTAAAATTTTAACACAATAAAATATTACAATATAATCTCTCTCCCGCATCAAATCATTACTTTTCACTACAAAAAATATAAAAATTATCTCTCTCTTCACTTTTTTACTAAACTCAATACCTAAAATTTTAACACTAAAATTTTACGGAAAAAAAAACCCTATTTTTGGTGACTTTTTGGCCGGTACTTTCCTCTATAAGGGATCCTCGCGAGTGCATTCCACACCAAGAACACGCACAGTGGCTCGCCCGTAAAATCCAGGAAAGATTGACAGATTGAGGGCCCAATCTTTATCCGCTCCACAGTCCACCACAAAACACCTTCTTCTGCTGCTTCTGCTGCACAACCTTGAAACGGCAGAAGAAGCTCGAAAAAATGGCTTGTGCAACCTTATCGGTGTCGTTCGGATTCATAATTTCTTCCCCATTATGCCCTGTTCCTTCGGTTCGGGCGTGTCAGGGTCTCTCTGTCCAACTCGCTCCGTCCTACAAGTTGAACACGCTGAGACTTGGTTCCTCGCATAGCGTTTCTGTGTTCGGCTCAGTTCTACCTCAGAAGCTCTGCACAATCTCTCCCTTCCCTAATAGGCTTCGTTCTCTCACAATTGTCTCAGCCAAAGGCTACAAAAGGAAGACCCACAAGGTCCCACCTCCCCCTAGGTTATCTTTCCTTCCTAAATGAAAATTCTTGAGCTGTTATGTTAAATGAAACGGTAATACAAAATCCCATAATTGTTATGTTATGTTTTCAAATGCCACGGAATTTGCATTTCCAAATGACACTTAGTTCTGGGTGATTAAATCAACTGCAAGGTTCAATTTTGTTGGCTGCTTTCTCTTTCCTACATATTCTCAGTGTCGAATAAACTCTGTTTATCTATTTATCTCCACATAGGTTTTTTTTCTTTTCAAATTTTAATTATTTGCTGAAGTGTTTGTTGATAGGCTTCAGCGAAGCGATTCAGGGTCACTGGTAGAGGAAAAATAGTTCGGAGGAGAGCTGGAAAGCAACACTTGCTGTATAAGAAGAACAACAAGAGAAAATTACGACTCTCCAAAATGGTCCGGTTTTTTCCGACGTTATCTCTAGATTTATGATAAGAGACATAAGACTTAAATTCTTCTGCAAGATTCTATACGAACCTAAAGTCTACCCATTGATTCATATGAATTGTCTTGCTCCTCTTTTGCTAATATTTTTTTTTCCGGAACTTGATATGGAATTTGGTCTTTTATATGATTCTCACGCGTAAGGTCTCTCCATTTGATCAACGTTGTGACATGAAATTTATTTTGGGGAATGGATTTGATAATTCTTCCGGTATGCTTTGATTTCACCATTTGGAGATACTCCGTTTACTAGAACACTAAATAAGTTCCACTTAGAGGGGGATACAGAAGGAACATGTAATTAGGTTTATTGGATCATGTGTGTGTAAATAGGGAACTGAAGCCATGTGTTAGAAAATAAAGATTCAAAAGCATTATCACTTTATTACATATCTCCAGATACTATGCGAGTAACTTACATGAAGGTGTCATGGAAAGTGATGCAAGAATGTCATTTTTTCTTTCGACCATCATTCGATTGTTAATACAATATGTAAGGATCGCTACAACAAATAGTAGTACCCTCTTGATCGTGAAATATCAACTACGTTTATCTGAAGAATGCAACTTTGAGAGGATACTCTCATTGAGATATTCCCTTCTTTGTATTAATGCTGGTTGTGAGGATAAAGATGCCCTGGGAGATCATTAAAAATACCAATAATTTGTTTCTCACAAAAAGGGCCTGTTATCTGTCCTTTTTCTTGTATCTTCATCAATCTGTCAGTCTGTTAGTCTGTTCATATGTTGTATTCTGTAGATAGTTCTGTCAAAAATTGTGCTCTTGTATGGAACTTTTATGTTCTGTAAATTATCAGTTGCTCAGCAGAACAAGTTCCGTGCAGCAGTATCATGTGATTTTCATTGTAATGTGATGATGAATTCCCTCCCATATTATTCCCTTCTTGTGTTTGATATCTGGTCTTTTCTGCCCCTTGTGTAAAGTTTTGAGGTGTTATGGGCTTTGATGGGTGAGCTCTTCAGTCTTCAGAGTCAGCATCCAGTCCTGAAACCAAAAATCCATTTTTTTTTTGTAAAAGAACAGCCTGAAGACTTTTGTGTTGTAGAGGAAATGCCAAGTGATGGTTATATTGAGTTGGTTCCCTACCACCCTGGTTCTATTAGAAAGATTAAGAAGAGATGCTCTCTAGACTTGGTGAAATGACTTATAATTAGCTACACTTTTGGAGATTTAGCAGAACAGGATCAGCTTTTGTTTAGGTTTTCTCTGTACTACTGCAAAATGAGGAATTGCCTTATCATCTATCAGTAGTTTATGTTTGGAATTCGTTCTCAATTTGCACTGTTTTGGAATGGAAAATATATTGTCAGGCAGGTCACATAATTTTTTTTTGTCCTTCTTTGTTTTTGTCTGGTGTAATCGTAAAATCTCGACTGTCAAGTGGTAGTGCATGAGTTTGAGTCTTGAGAGTGGTCGCTTTTGAGACTAAACAAAAAGAACAAAAAGGGGAAAATAAACTGTTAAGCCGACTCCCCTCCCATGATCTCACTCTAGTGGGACCAGAACTGAGTAATGTTCCTAGAGGACTAGGAAATAGTGAAATACTTGAGGTTTTACAGGAAAATCTCACAGGAATTGGGCTCAATGTACACCTAGGTGTATATTCTTTTAACATACGTTTTCACCTTCAAGAATTGTTTGCTGAAATGGATGCTCATTGCCAAGATTAATTAGAACTTAGGACAGAAAAACTCGTTTGGAAGATATAACTTCCTTAAATGCTTTCATTTAGCAACAATGGATCTTGATGTCTTGTTTGGTTTGGAATCAAAAGACTCTGATTTGAATGAATTCAAGAACGGTTTAGGGTGCGTTTGTGTACCAAAATTTTACCCCCTCTAAAATTTTAACACAATTAAATATTACAATATAATCTCTCTCTCCCCATCAAATCATTACTATTTACTACAAAAAATATAAAAAAATTATCTCTCTCTTCACTTTTTCACTAAATCCAATACCTAAAATTTTAACAACACTAAAATTTTACAAAACAAACACAACCTTAGTTAACTTTACTTGCTTGGTTTCTCCTCATGGAGTACTAATTTTCTCTCTCACATTACTTTGGTTTGTTGTCATGTGCAGCACGCAGTCAGCCGGAGTGACTATGACAACGTGATCGGGGCCTTGCCATATCTGAAAGTGGATAGAAATGCCAAGTAGACAGGATATTTTTATGTTGTGAGAGGCACCTATCTGATTTGCAACATGTTGATTCTTCACATTTATGTAAAAGGCTAGTGTTTTGATTGTATCTTCCCGGGGAAGTTTCAGGTACTTGGTCTTCCAGACCCTGGAATTTCTCCCAAGTTATTGTAGCTTCTCCACCTTTCATAACCCTCACAGCTTGGTGTACTCGATTTCGCTACAGAATGATGGTTCTTCAATCTTTAATGAAACTCTTAAGGCGAATTTCAGCTCTAACTCAATAGGTGAAGTTTCTATTTTGGACATACGAGGACCTAGAATTAAAATCTTTGAACATTAATTCGATGCTGAACTAAGGGCCTACAAAGAAATCTAGAAGATTTGGATGGGAAATTGGAGTCGCATGAACACAGCATCTTCCTCTGTGTAATCCTCCGACCAAAAGGAATAAGCACTTTAAAAAGAGAAGAAACTGGGGAAAAAAGAAGAGGGAGTTGGTAGGATTGGCACCAGGTACCAGAAGGCAAAACACTGATTCATAACATGTTAAACCCGTTAGGCACGTCTTTAACATTCTATGAATATAAAAAAGTTTTTTAAGTCATCAGGGAATTATCTTGCTGGCCTAAACCTGCTTCGCAAAGTAATTCTCTATGGTGGTGCGCATAGAACCGGTTTTATAGTGTGCGGAAAGTCCGAGACTTGCATAATAGTAAGCATTAATCCTACGTCCATGTAACTTGAACTTGGTACGTTGATTTCATAGAAGGTGACCTCTCAACAATTAGACTAATGTCTTAAGATTATTCAACCTCCCAACACTTAGGCCAGTGTCCGAAGGCCATTCTATGAATATCTCCCTGTTCTAATTTTTGTCTTCTTGGAGGACACACTCTAGAGAGTCATAGTTATTCATTTAAACAGTAAAAAAATGTGCGGGAACGGAGGCCAAAGAAACATTTACTTTATTGTGTCCGCATCAGAGGTCCATAGACTTCTGAATTTGCCACTTGAAACAGAGACTCAGTTGGGAAAGCGAAGTTCATGCAGTGGGATTAGGATCCTCTGATCTCTCTCCGAAGGGTAGAGGATCAAGCTGGTCAATGCAAATGATTTCTTTGTTTAAGATAGAAAAAGAGAGGTCGTTGTTTACTCCTGATTGATTACGGCCTTCACTTTGGGGGAAAGGTTCCGTGTAGCAGTTGCCAGTTGAGGTATCAGCTTTCAAAGTCTTCTTTGGCGGCATACTTGCATGAAACTCGCCCCTTTTATAATCCTATTGCCTATGCAACACGAGTGTGCACCAAAGATTTTTACTCTGTTTCGGCGTTTGTCTGCTTCTGAGAATAAAGATAGCATGCGGACATGTTCGGGGGGGGGGGGGGGGGGGGGGTGTTCGATTTTCTTTGACATTTTTTGGGAAACGTCAACTCACCAGCAAGAATCTATGGGGGTGGAAAGACAAAAAATATACAATATCCAACCAAGTATTTGTGGCCGAAATAAAGGAACTCCCTAAGATTCCTCTCAAATGAGCCCTGCGCGGTTGCATAAAGGGTAGGATCTTCTTGGGGACTGATTGGTTTGTCCAAAAGGCACTGGGATTCCATTTCTTCCACTTCATTTTGTTGGGCAGATTTTGGTTCACCCTTTCTGGGAAAGTTTCTGCTCGATTCTACGTACAATCTAGGTTGATACATGACCAATTTGGAGAAGAAAAAGGTTAAAATGAAGAGGAGATACAAATAGTAACAAGAGACGAGATTTTAGGCTGCGTTTGCCAATATAATTTTCCCCAAAATGTTATCTCACTCCTAATAAAATAATCCAATATAATCTCTCTCTCTCCTATCAAAAAATATAAAAAATTACAAAAAATATAAAAAATTACCTCTCTCTTCACCTTTTCACTAAACCCAATACCAACACATATTCTCGTACTAAAAATATTACAATACAAACACAACCTAAGTGGTTCTACAAGGCCTACCTCCGGTGCATGCATGAAATATGCAGGACATTATCTAACTGCTGTTAACGAAGAGTCAGGAGGATACCTCGTAGAGCAAAAAATGAAGCGCACGAGTTAAGTAAGCGGAGCAGCTTATATATATATAATTTTATGAAAAAGCATTAACTTTTTCGATTGTTCTAAATTAGAACTTGTGAAATTATTTAAAACTTGTATTGTTATTTGAGTCGAGTTGAGAGATGGCATAGGAGTCGGCAATTTGTTATATCATGTCTCCATTAGGCTTGTAATTTCGGTCTGGCTGTCGGCGGAGCTCCGACTTCGTTTCCGTCTCCGGTTCCTGGAAAAGGAGATCCGTATTTTCCAGAAACCAGAGCTGGAGGTGATTTTCGGCCACTACCGGAAGCGGAAGTTTCCGCAGGCCCAGGCGGAAATCCGGTTCCAGACATTTTTTTCCCCCAATTCAAAACGATGTTGTTTAACTTCTTTTTTTTAAAAAAAACATATGCGTGGATCAAAACTCGTCGTTTTGATCCACGCAAAACTGCCCTAAGAGGCTAAGCCCCTAAGTCTTCCCCTCCCCCCGACCCCGAGCCCTGTCCCAGCCGCCCCCAAGTCACCCCTAGCCCTCCCACCCTCTCGGCCTGCCCTACAAGGTCAGTGACCTCTCTCTCTCTCCAGCAGTCCGGCCTCCACTGCTGCTCTCTCTCTATCTTCCTCTCTCTCACTGCTACTGCTGTAGAAAATCAGTTTGTAGCCTCCACTGGTGCCGCCACTTGCTGGTTATGTACTTTGCTCTATCCATAGTTCTAACAGTCGGCTCTTAAATGCAGTGGCTTGACTAATTCTAACTACACAAGAAATACAAAGATCAAGGTTTGCTTTCATTTCCCTTAGGTTTTGGTTTTTAATCTTGTCTCTCTTTTGTGTTTGATTGGTTCCATTTATTTATGTAATTGTTGGGTTGAAATTTTCTTTTTGTGCCATCGTATGATCCTAGTTCAGTGCATTATGGTCTTGATGTGTAAAACTTATTCCTGCCGCACCATAATTAGCAGTCCTGGTATTGTCACAGTTATGGGTTGTAGTCTCTTTCTTTTTCTTCTTTGGTGGTTCTATATGAGGCTCTCTTAGGGAACAAGTTCAAAGATTGAAAAACTGAGAAGCTAGGTGATGGCATGAATTAATATCAATGCATACCTGATTAGAGAAAAACATCTAATTAATTAGACCAGTGATCATCACTCAATTCATTCTGGAGTCCACATAATGTAAGAGCTTTGAAGCACCAAAATTTTCTTGCACTTCTTCCAGCTTCATAGGGGAAGGCAGAGAGAATCTTTGTGCTTCTCTTCAAACCTGATGGTTTCTTTGTTCGTTTTGCTCCCTCGAATTGGCCAAGAGTGTTTATGTGGTTGTTCCTTTAGTTATTTCTTTACATGGATTGCAACCAAGTTGAGATGCTTAGCATGAGCAATGCCCGTATGAGGGAGTCCCCTTTCATAGCCCAATCATTGTAAGTTCAAGGCTAAAGATAGTTCATATATGCACTCGTGTCGGATATAAACCCACAAGTTTTCCTTCAGTCCTGTACTTAAAACATTAGGAGACCCCTTGCTCTTATTATTCAAGTTACAAGTTGTTATTGGCAGTTCAACCAATTATCATACTCTGCCAATATAATATGGGATTTGTGAATCGCATGTTTTTAGATTTATTTTTACACTTGTTATGAATTACATGTTTTAGGACTTTATTTGTGAATTGTGATGAATGAGTAAGATTTTCATTTATTGAAAAAAATGCTTAAATGAGCTGAAAAATATGGACCAAAAAGTTGTTGGAATTCCGATATCCGCTTCCACTAAGTCCGCTAAGAGTCGGAAGCGGAAGCATACTCTATTTTGACCATCCGCTAGTTAGCGGACCGGATGTTGGAATGTCAAATTCCGCATCCGACTAGTCCGTTATTCACCCCTAGTCTCCATTAACCATGGATGATTGTTTACGTCCAGAAGCATACTAGTCTATGAAAGGATCAACATATGTTCACAAGAACCAGACCTAATTTAGGGGTTCATTTATTGAAAATTAGGAGGAAAAAGAAATATTTTTTTGCAAACTAAATTTTTTACCAAAATTCTCTCCATTCTCATTTACAATCAAAATTTTGGTCCAAATAATAATAATACTACTTCAAATCATTTTATTCTCCACATCAAATTATTCTTTTGTTTCTATAAACATAAAAAAATTATTCAAATCATCTATCATAAAATCTGATAAAAATTATTGAATTCTAATCTATCTCAATTTTCATAGCATTCTCAAAATTTTCAAAAATTATTGATTTACAAACATGGCCTAATATTATTCTAAAACAAGATGCCCCATTGAATGTTTAAAAAATATAATATACTTCTTCTTCTTCTTTTATGCTGAGAATTAGAAAATCTCGTCACTTTTTTAAGTTTGCAACAGAAAGTATAGAGAGAGAAGATTTATTTATTTTTTAAAAAAATATTTAAATTTATATAAAAAATTATGTAAAATATACTGATGTTTGTGTATAAATTTTAAAAAAATTTATTAAATACATCTATATTCTAAAATACTTATACCAAAAAACTAACCTCCCTTGGTCTTATTTGAGCCCCAATAATTTGGGCCCAAAAATTTAGGTTTAATAATAAAAAATTCATCACATAATTTTTAATATTATAATATTTAGTAAAAATCTTCTCTCTCTTCACTTTTTCACCAACTCTCATAACATATCTTTACTTTATAATATTTTCCAAACCCCAAAACCCAAAATTTCCACCCGCAAACATCCATTAAATTGTGCTATTAAGTCAAGCCAGCACAGGAATTACCAACACTGACATTCACTTTGGATATTTCCCGTATCCCACTTGAACTGTTGAACAAACCCAAGCGCCGCCAAAAGAAACTATCGGTTACAATCTACGACCGGATCTAACGCCACGTGTACGACCAAACCAAACATAGCCGTCATTTAAAGACAAGGGTTAATTGCATCTCATACCCTTGTGGTATTTGCGAATTGCAAATATACCCCTGAGTTAAACAAAGTCATTTTCGTACCCCTGAAGTAAACATGAAGGTCATAATATGCCCCTCCGTTAATGTGCCGTTTGAAACACTAACGGTAAATGCTGACGTGGCAAAAATAGACACATCAGCACCAATAAGAAGATGACTCGTCATCATATTTAATTTTAAAAAGAAATTATTATTTAAAAAATAAGACTTAGCCCTATTTTTCTTCAACATATCCCATGTGTTCATTTCTGTCTCTTTTTTTATACATAATTTTTTTAAAAAAACTTGCGTAGTTCAACTTAGCCACTGTATTCGTTTATGTGTGTGTTTTTTGAACTATGCATGTTTGATATAGTACAATAACCAAGGAATATTCTCTTTGATATAAGTGAATGCGCGTCTTTTATTTTTGTATATTTTTTACTTTTTTATATACAATTAAAATTCTGAAAAATATTTTCAATTTTTTTTTACTAAACAATATATAAGGCGCATTTATAGTTGTTAAAAATTGAGTATGCAAACACTAGACATTGTAGAGATAATACAAAGTATATATAGACAAGAAAGAATTTGAAAATACTAAACTAAAAAAGACATGTTATTATTCAATATTCAAGGCCAAAATTTATATTTCAAAATTTGAACAAAATTTTTTGATGGAATGACCATTTAGTCAAAAAATGTAAACTGAAGGATTAAAATTTTTAAAAATTAAACATAAGGACTAAAAAATAAAACGACGTAAAACTTAAGGACTAAAATGTCAATTTCTATTACCACATTAGCTGCTAAGTTCTCAGCTGATGCGACCCTTCCGTTAGGGAACAAACAGATCCCTGACGGAAGGACCATTTTGTAAAAAAATGTAAACCCAAGGGCTTTAGATTTGAAATTTGAAACTCAATGATTAAAACATAAAAGGGTGAAAAACCTAAGGACTAAAATGACAATTTTCCTAAAATTAAATATGATGATGTGTCATCATATTATTGGTGATGACGTATCTATTTTTAAAAAATTAATTTTAATTTTTTTTAAAAAAAGCTTAAATGCATCGCATTCCCTTGTGGTATTCGCAAATTGCAAATATGCCCCTGGTATTCGCAATGACGTGTCATCATCTGATTGGTGCTGACGTGTCTATTTTTGCCTCGTCATCATTTACCGTTAGTTTTCAAACGACACATTAACGGAGGGGCATATTGTGACCTTGATGTTTACCTCAGAGGTATGAAAATGACTTTGTTTACCTCAGGGGTATATTTGCAATTCGCGAATAACACAGGGATATGTGATGCATTTAACCCTAAATACAACTATTGGGTCCCGCATATATATCCATTAAATTCTTACGTGTCCGCCAGCGCATGCTCACACAACTGCAACATAAATGACTCTAATAACCTTTCGTCAAGCCCATATAAATTTATAATGGTGGAATTCCTCTAACAACTAGGCCATTTCGGCAATTGATACACGGCCGTTCAAAACCGCATGTGCTCGCCCTCTCTCTTAAACTCCGTTAAAAGATCGCCAGCCTTTTTCTTCTAGGGTTTTCAGAATTTCCAAGTTCTTCGATCGACATCTTGCTCTCTTTTTTTGGTTTGCGTTGAAAGTTTTTGGTTTTCCTCGGAATTTTTTTATTTCTTTGGACTCTGCGTTCATTCAGTAGGGGAAAGTTGGATGGTACAGTTGATGAAATCGGCGAATCTCATGCCTGCGCCTGAAAAGAAGACGACGACAACGTCGTATCGTGACGAGCTGCCGGTAAAGTTGGAGATCGAGGACTCGCTTGAAGAAGAGCACGGACCGCTCAATAAGCGGTCAAAGCCTTCGCAGGGTTTTCCAGAGGTACGGAATCAAATTCGGTTTATCTGGACCCGGACAAAGTATGTCAAACAGTCCGAAAATGTGGTGTTACAATCATCTCAGACCTGAGAAATATGTAGTATTCCATCCAGACAGCTCTAATTTAAACTTATTGTGATTATTTGTGTGAATTTTAATCTTAATTGAGAACTTGATGATATATTAAGAAGTCAAAAACAAAATTTTCGTTTTGGTTGATTCTCAGTTTCCTGGGCTTGGAATGTATCCTGGTTTTCTTGATTTGTTTCTTTTATTTTGCTATAAGACAATTACCCGACGACTATATGTATTTCCCTTAGTCGATAATCGAAAAGGACTTGTCGTTTCCTATGTTTTCTGTGCAAAGATAATTCATTGAGACTACATGTAAAGGTCGATTCTAAGGGCATATTGTATTCAGGTTGATTCCTGGGCGATTGCGGAAATCCAGTAATACTGTGTGGTCTTATGAGATAAGCCGTTCTCAGTGAGAATTAATTACCTTTGGTTCTTCACAACGAAACGGAGTATTTGTGTATGAGGAGATATTGGGTATAATTTCGATCGATGTATGTTCCTTTCCAGCTTGATGGGACGTCCATACATAGCGTCGTCTCACAGCTGAATATATTGCGGTTTTGTATTTTAGTGAGGACAAAAGGATTTTATTTCACAGTAGTTGGATGTAATTAAGGTTTCTTACTTGATATGTTTTTAAGATCTTTTCTGGGATTGGTTGCACTAAATACTAAAAGCTTCTTCTGTTTCTTTCGGTTGTAATTTGGACCTTTTCTTCCCAAGATGTGGTTTTGCTGACAAAATTAGTGTAGAATTGATTGGAGTTCTTGTTTGGTGATCTGTTTGAAGATATTTTCTGGGATTGGTTCTAATAAAGAGTTGAAGTTTCTTCCATTACTTTCGGCTGTAATTCAGATTATTTTTATTTTCTGTTTTCCTTGGATGGTTCTGTTGATAAAATCTGCACATTTTTCTTTAAAGTTGTGACTTGTCATTATTACATGTTAATTTGTGATATCATGACAACTAAGTTGCAGATTCCTAATATATCTTGATCTTACTGAGGATATTAGTATCTTCTTTTTATGGATGTTTTGTTGTTACGTGGTCATTTTTTTTTACTATTAATGTCTGCATTGAGATTTGGGTTACCTGGAAAAACTTGAGGGCTTCTGTTTCCTTTAAAAGTAACTGGGAATCTTTATATTTGCTTGTTTCATGTGGTCGGTTGACTACCAGCAATGGAATTCTGGAACTAGTGCATTCCCTATCCCTCCTTCGCACTACAACCCACTTGATGAGCCTAGCCCTTTGGGTTTGCGGCTGAGGAAAAGCCCGTCGCTGTTAGATTTAATTCAGATGAAGCTTTCTCAAGGGAGTGGTTCTAGTGCAGGAGCTGCAGAAAGCGAAGGTTCAGATGCAGTGGATAAAAAGGATAGTAAGGGCATTGCTGCATCAAGTACTACTGACAAGCTAAAGGCTTCAAATTTTCCAGCTTTGCTTCTGAGGATCGGGACTTGGGAGGTATCTTCAGTTACTATTTTGTTACTTAAGCCAAAAAAAGAAAGGACAAAAACAAAAGGGAAAAGGAAAAGTAGACTCTTTAAGTTATTTAAAATTCTGAGATTTTAAAAAAGTTGAGGGATGTGGCATGTAACTCTTAACTTCTGCAGTACAAATCAAGATATGAAGGTGATTTAGTGGCAAAGTGTTACTTTGCCAAACATAAGCTTGTTTGGGAAGTTCTTGAAGGCGGTCTGAAGAGTAAAATAGAAATCCAATGGTCGGATATTATGGCGCTGAAGGCGAATTGTCCAGATAATGATCCCGGTGTATTAAATATTGTGGTATGTGTAGCATTCTTATGCTTTCTTTCTGTGTGCTTGTCTGCACTGGTATGTAAGTGGGATTAATGTTCATTGATCTCTTGTGCAGCTGGCTAGACGGCCCCTTTTCTTCCGGGAGACCAACCCTCAACCTAGAAAGCACACCTTGTGGCAGGCCACAGCAGATTTTACGGATGGTCAGGCTAGCATAAACAGGTAATATTAGCTCGGGTCTCTTATCTTCTCCCTCCTTTAAATTTGATTGAATGATGCCCAAAGGTGTGTTTTTGCTGCCTATTGACTATTAGTCCTTTGATAGTAGGTTTTATGAGGACTTGCATTGTTCTTGGTAGCTTATAGTCTGTTGGATGAAGTGCCAGTCTCTTTCTCACACTTGAGAAAATTAATCATCTCATCTAGTAAAATAGTCTTATTTGGTCACGCTATTAGTTTTTGTCTTCGGGTGGGGTTAGAATGTGCTTGTGTTCGAAACATCTATTGCAGCCCTCAGCTGGCTGCAACTAAATTATTGAGAATTTTTTTATATTTTTCTTCTCCGCATGGAATAGGAAATGTTGCTCTTTTATTGGGTTTCTTAAATTTGCTGTATGTCAATCATAAGAGAGAATTTTTAGTGAACGTCGTTGCAGGCGCACATTTGTAGTTTCATTCCTTTGGAACATACTTGTTCATTATGATACATGTAGAACTTCTTATGTTTACCTGCTCATTGAAATACCCATAACTCATCGCATGCTGAATGTCATTATTTGCGCCATTTTACCAAGATGCATTACATCTTCCAATATTTCTTTAAAGTGATGTGACTAGGGTATTCTTTTGTGAGGCTTTATTGATTGAAAAATTTCGGTGTTATGGTGTTAGGCAACATTTTCTGCAATGCCCACAAGGTTTGTTAAACAAGCATTTTGAAAAGCTTATCCAGTGCGACATGCGCCTTAACTTCTTAAGCCAACAGCCAGAGATAGTTTTGGATTCACCATACTTTGAATCGCGGCCCTCTGTATTTGAAGACCCAGAAGAGTCTAAAGACCATAGTATTGATCAAGTGGATAGTGGTAGAGGATCTATGTCTGGTTTCCAGGATGTAGCATCACCGCCTGGGATACAATCATCTCCCTTGAAAATCGAACAAATGCAGGATTCTGCTGGTTCAGGATTTGAATATCGGTTGCGGGAAGCTCCGTCCCCCAGCTCAGGTAAAATGACAAACTTCTGGTCTTTCTGAGCCTGATGATTGACACTGTTCATGTTGAATTTTTTGCTTTTTTGATTTAATTATGGGCGTTATCACATACCGACATGATTTAAAAGATCAATAGGCTTTTTCTGTTGCTTTTGATGCACCTGATTGTAAAGCATTTTTTTAACCTTGAATCTTGTGATTGATAATGCTTTGCATGATGCAGCTGATATTTCAAAAAAGTCGGTGTTACAACTTTATGAAATCATGGTTATCTAAATTTCATAAGTGCATAGGTGAAAGATTGTCCACAGTTCAATTACCGTTCTACTTAAGAGCATTTATGCACTGAGATAGCTTAATATCTAATGTATTTAAAGTTTGATGTAACATATCGTTCTTCGCTCCTATCTATACAGTGCTTGTAAATTATTTGTTTCTCGCTTGCCGATCTATCTTCTTTAGAATACTTATGAAGATGGCGCTGAGCTTTTAAGGAGTTTAGCAAAATGATGGTCAATAAAGTTGAACCACCAAGTATAGTTGTTATATTTTAATCCGGATCATTTTACAATGTTTCAAATTTGAGAAACTGATCGCGTTGCATAGGCCTTCGGTTCTTCATTTAAGTTCTGTGTTTCTGGATAATGGACTTTTGCATTGCCCTTGGGTTTGCACCCAAAAATTGCATATTCTGCTGGTGCATAAATTGGTTAATTGATTGCCTTTCTCATGTTAGTGATGGACACTCGTGCAATTGAAGGTAATGGAAGTTCTGAAGCTGTTGATTCCACGGGTGCAAGAAACTGGGACCAGATAAAACTGACTGGGCTCCATCCCTCCATGTCAATGAGTGATCTGATGAGCCATCTTGAACATTGTATCTCAGAGCAGATGACGGCTGGAAACATGCCCACCGCGGATGAAACTCCACAATACCAGGATATACTGGAGGACATTGCTCAGTACCTGCTTAATGACAATCAGTTCACTACCTCTTCTGATGAGAAATGCCTCATGTCAAGAGTCAATTCCCTCTGTTGCCTTCTTCAGAAGGACTCTGCTACGGTTCAGAGTTCTCAGGGTAATGGGGAAAGCTGCACCCCTGACGGTGGGAGGGGCGTTCATGGGAAGCACAATCCTGAACAAATGCATGACAATAAATATAGAGCTGATTTGAAGGTTTCTGAACAGGACACAAGGGATGTATCTGGCAGCAAGCAGGTACCAGCTATGTCGAGGAAAGACTCATTTGGGGACCTGATGCTCCATCTCCCTAGAATTGCCTCCCTTCCAAAGTTCTTGTTTAATATTTCAGAAGAAGATGGGGATAGCCAATCTAGATAGATCTCTTGTTTTAACTTTCCATAAATTTCAAGAATCAACTAGATTGCAAATTCTGTCTCTCTAAATCAAATTGCAGATTTACAGGATGATTAATATAAAAATCTGAGGTCTCCAATGCGGCGATTGGGGGGGTTTGGGGATTCGGAAAATTGTTTTGATGAAGAATCCTGCTGAAGACCCATGTAGAAATCTTTGTTTTAGGTGTTATAGATTCATTGTTGTATGCTTTTTTCATGTTCTATGGACAAAGTGCTATATCTGTTTGTACAATTCATTCAAAAGTCGATGAAACTTGTGGTTATCCAGAAAAGAAAAAAAAGAACTGTCTATATTATGGTTCTTTGGTGGTTAGACATGTTGCCTGACGTTATTGTGTAGTCTGACCAATTAGTAACTAATATGATCTGTCATGCCCAAATATTTCACTGCAGTGACTTTACAGAGGTGCAATTGCCAACTTTCTGCTTTCCGCGTCCATACCAGTCACGAACTATTTTCTCAATTGTGAAGATAAAAGGTTTCAACAAATCGGACATTCTACAGTGGTGTTTTTATGGTCATGTTCAGGGAGGGTTATAATGGTGCAACCTTATCAGATTAAGGTCAGTTAGAGATTGCATAGATTTAGGGTCCTTTTTTAAAATATAGTGTTGATTATCAATGAAGAGATAATTCATTGTTATTCAAAATTATATATCCTATACATTGGCTAGCTCCCTTCAAGAACAAAAAAAAAAAACCCTTTCTTTTTCTCTTTCCCGTGAATTTCAAGAGCCTAGAAAATCAATTATCTAGACTTGTAACTGAAGATGGAGTAAGACATTTATATCCTCTTGGACCAACGCAACAAGATGGTTTAAGTAATTAATGCACGGCCCATTTCGTCAGCCATGCAAGATCTATAAGAAAAGCGTAACAATGAAATCTGTCAAAACACAATACAAGCTGCGTTACAAATTAAGGAAACACTTGAGGCTCAACCAATCAAATTCCCAAAACCGATTTTTTTTTGTTTGATAAATTCTGCTTTCTTAATTTGTCTGGATCCATGGAAGCGGCGTCCAAACTACCAGTAACTCGATACTTTCCATCACTCATTGTCTTAGGGTGTAAAATGTTAACTTATTAATAGTTTAAGATGCAATATGCCAAGTTGAGCAGTCTTAAAGGTACAAATTGTAAAAAAATATGATAATTAGGAGTAAGGTGTAATTTCTCAGTACAAAATAGATATAATTACGTACTGACAAACTTCATTTGAATAATATGAGAAGCAGAATACTATTCGTAGAAGCAATATAAATTAAGTCGAATAGAGGTTGAGTAGTCAGTAGATATAAATCAAGAATCAAGGTATAGCTTAGACCACAGTAATCTTCAGGGTGACTTTGCATGGATAAACCAATTCCGTTTGTTTAAGAAAATCTACACTAAGTTAACCTTTTACTAAGTTAGCTCTATATCTGAGAAACTAGACGTTACTCAAGACAACCATTAACGCATATGAAGCATGGAGGGTCTTTGGACTTGTCGGATGTGATATGCTCCAGGCACAGGCAATGGAAGGCATGGCCGCATGACAAAATAGCAACTTCCGAAATAATAAGACCAAATCCATTCCCTTCTTCTGGTGAAAATGCAAGATCACCCCCACATTGAAGACAGTTTTGGCCAAATGGTTTACAGATAGGATCATTAAAACCTGCAAATAGAATCCTTGTGATCAATGATGGCACCAAAAGCTAATTAGCATCAAAAACTTTGGTTAAAGAACATGAACACTATATAGACAGGGTAATTAGCAGTATTCAAGAGGGTGTTTATGCATCGGTCTTCATTCCCATCGTACATAGTTATGTCCAGTTCACAGGAAATCATGATTTAAATTACAGACTCTATCAATACAGGGTCTATGAAAGCAAGTTGTGAACATATCGGGGGCTAAGCTTAAGGAAAATGACTTGCTGGACAATGAAACCCGTTCCTCTTCAAGATATATCTATGTCATGACAGCAACAAATTGCATGCATGGTCATAAATTCAATGCATAAAACCTCTACCAAGATACAATCAGACTGCGTGACTATAGGCAAAGGTGGAATTTCCAGTAAAATCTCAAACGAGATGGGAAGTATAAGGTTCCCTTAATTCGGACATACCGTCCCACGTGATATGATCATAGTTTGAGAGATCTTCCTCACTCGGGAGATCATCCTCACTTGAGAGATCATCCTCATCACTTGAGAGCTGTTGATCGGATTGAATTTTGTAAGGTGGCATCTCGATCTCAGTTGGCGTTGGGGAAGGTTGGTTCCCAACTTCCTCTTCCAAAACTTGGTGGGAAGATCGTCTGCTGTGGTTTTGACTCTCCTGAACAGGTGAAGTTAAATCTTCGGTCTTCTCCGTATACAGATACTCTGGAGTGGGGCCAGCTGGTTTACCAAGAGGAAACAGCAAGAAGAATGAATATTATTGTTAGCCAGTACTAAACTTTATAGTTTTCCATCTCTTGGTAAGGGAAAATGCTCTATAAGTTTCTCAGGAATCTGACATGTTATACAATACCTGCAGTCAGATTATTCTCGTTAATGGTGCAGCCTTCTTCACCGTGCGAATGTCCTTGCTCAGGCACTTGATCTTGGTTAGCTTCTTGGTCAATCTTCACATGGTAAAGGTTACCGTTCTCCATTGACAAAATGAGTTCTGGATGAACATTAACAAACAGGATCAATTGCGATCATATATAAACCCTCCTTCTAAAGGTCCAACATATATCAAAATATATGAAATAAATCTCTAAATTGTGAAACTCCATTTACTTTAGGAAAAAAAAACATAAGGTTTGCAACACCATCTAATTAATAATGAGGGTTCACCATCACTAATGGTATTACAGAGAAAATTCATGATGATCAACTTTCCAACAATTAAAAACATAAGCGATAAATAATAGTTTTGACAAAATCTATTGCTTAACTCCTAATACTTTTTTTGTATGCTGGGAAATATGTTCCATGTTAAGAATATATAGGTAAACGAATCCGAATCCCACAATAATTTCCAGAGACATATAAAGAAATAACCAACAGTACTGTGCAATGAAGTGAATCAAAAACACTGAAAGCTGAAAAAAACACTGCACTTTTATTTCTCCTCAACCATGGTTATGTCCTCTATCCATGAATCTCATGATCTACGAACATAATATCAAGTAGTTTGCATGGATGAAGTACTTTCGAGTAGGCTTAAGTCTGCGGCGAAGAAGCTTGGCAGGCAGGCAGGCAAGCCAAGGGATCTGTGTCAAGAAAAGTTCTTAACGAGGGCTCCAGACTATAGTCGAGTAGCAGCACCAGAAGTCGCCGGTGCGGAGTCAGATATAGGAGTTTGGACTGGGACTGAACTCTTTTCTCTCTAGGATTTCTCTTCGACACAGTACATACAATTCCTGAGGGACGTGGATATATATATATATATATATGTGTGTGTGTGTGTGTGTGTGTGTGTGTGTATGTTGTAAGATGTATCCCTATATACATATATATACATATATATGTTGTAAGATGTATCCCTAAGGTTTTATATGATGTAAGTAGGCCTGACTAAGCCGATCGAATCCTTAAATCTCCTAAGGTTTTATCCCAACTACTTAAGATTCATTCAAAAATTTATGAATTCGAATTCGAATTTAATTTAATGCTATCGGATCACTTGGCTATCCCAGAAGGTGCTTTTACACTAGTACTAGGGCTCTTTGAAAATATTTAATTATGTTTAAACTTATTCAAATCATTAATGGTTCTAAATTTCCTCCTAAATTAGTAAGCTTCCATATATAAATTCCTAACGTGAACCGTGACTAAAAATCTTAGCTCGCCTTTGCATGCATGTAGACAATCGAGTTGCAGGCATAGATGCACAATATTGCTGGTCGATTGGAAAGGATTTTGGTAGAGTACTTCGAGAGGGATCTAGATCTCGATCGTGTTGTATATAGCGTGATTCAAGGTGCCTTAGACCTCTTAATTAATAAGTCTAATATTAATCGAATATTTCATTAATAATTATTTATTGCTTCTATGGCTTTATAAAGGCGACACATGTAATTGCTTAGTTACAAATTATAAACTAAAGCTTCTTTAGAGATAACAAAGGCTAACTAATTAAAGAAGATAAAAAAATAATAGGAAAAAAATCACTTTGAAACCTCTAACTATCCATGCAATTTCAAAAATATAGGTCTAAACTATTGACACATTTCAAAAATTAATCACATTGCGCCTTGAAATAAAATATGAGAGTAAAAATCGTATCATGTGGTTTATTCACAACACACGTGGCACGAGTTTGATCGTTGTATCCTTTTTAGGAGTGCAAATTGATGAAATTTGGTAGTTCGTAAGCTCAGTGTATCAAATTTAGTAGTTTAACCTTCTATTTGAAATTGCATTGATAGGTAAAGGGCTCAAAGCGATAATTTTTCTAAAATAATAACTAATAAAGAGATTGAACTAATTTCATCTTATTATTTGCTCATGGTAATCCGGTGAAGTAGTATTCCATTCTTGAGCAGACTCCTTCCTTGACAATAAGTGGATCTCTCACATCACAATATTTATTGCAAGCTTCCAACTTCTATCACACTTTCATGTAACTCCTTTAATTTTTTTTTCCTTTGTCCATATCTTGCTCCAACAAGATTCATAATGACTACGTTTGTTTATGTTTTTGAAAATATTTTAAATTTTGAGGTACTTCTTTGATGTGTTTTTAAAAACGGTGAGACCTATAAAAAAATGTTTGGAAAGAGAATTTTTGACAGAATTCGTCTAAATTGACGGAAAATTTGGATACGAAGTCTAAATTAAAAGGTTTAATATCGTAAAAATAATATATCTGGATGTAAAGTATAAATGACACAAAAATAAAGATTCAAAGAATATTTAACTCTTTATCTCTTGATGCAGCAGAGACGAGGAGCAAGGGGTGAGATAACTGGAGTTGGTCTCCGCAATATGGGCTTTGATGGCCTGTTCCCTATGGCACGCGGATTCCGATTTAAGGGGTAAAATTCCATTAAGGGCCTTCCTTTTTTTTGTTTGTGGCTGACAACAGAATTTTCTCTTTATTCTGTTGGGAAATTATCACAAATTTTTTAGTAATTTAAGGCAAAATTCAAATATTTTTCCTATTATCTCTTCTTCTTCCTTTTTTCCTAAGCTTCTTATTTTCTCTTTTAATTTCAATGGAGGATCTTCCCTGTAAGTATGTGCTCTTTTTGCATAAAACACAAATTTCGTCATGAAAAATTAGCGGGATGGGAATAGGGTTGTTCTATTTTTCAAATCTAAAACCAAAGTATTGCAAACTTGGAAGGTTGATTTCTTAAGCTTACCAGGAAGAAATCGAAACAGAAGAGAATTTGTTTTGCTCTTACATTAGACAACTGTAATTCTGAATAACAATAGATTTTTCTTTATTGATACTCAACCTTACATTTATAAGAGTAAAATAAGACTCCAAATCTATGAGATCTCTAAAGTAATACTTGTGATCTAATAGAATTTTAATTTGTCTGAATTGAATTAACTATCTAATGCTAACAATAAAGATAACTAGTAATAACTAAGAGATAGTTATAGCTTCTTTTTTCTAAGTAATAAGGAGATAATGTTTAAGCATTTTTGAATTATCCTTTTTTCTAAGTTTTTCATAATGGTGATACCAGTGAAGTGGTCTAATATATTGTGAGTTTCACATTTCATGATCATATTGCTGCATATGGCTGATCAAATGCTCAACATGACTCACATGCTACAACAAAAGTTGCAATTTGAAGAGAGATAGACATAATGGATAAACTCCACACAATTTAATGCATCCCCATCCGCTGCAGATGGCATCAGTAGCCCATGAATGATCAAATGGTCAACATGACTCACATGCTACAGCAAAGGGTTTATAATCCAACAACGTTTTACACAAAATTTTGATAGATGAGAATCAATTAAAGATCAAAAGCTGGGTAATATTCACAGTTGTTTTATAGAACGAAGTAGCTATATGTACAAGGGGGAGATTAAACTTAATTGGATCGTTAGCTGTACAGAGGAAAATTAAGTTCAAACTCCCATAACTTTTGACTGTTATATGACTATCTACACTTCGACTCTTCCATCACATCTATCTGCCTCTAGCAGGGAATCAGGAAGGTGGTGAATGAATGGTGGTATCAGGTAACATGGCTACTGTCACTACAAAGTATTCACAGCCAATGGGGACACCGTACGGGTTCAAAGTTGATCCTGAATTCAAGGTCAACCGATCAGTGCCAATGTCAGGGGTCAGGTAATCCATTTGATCAGCTCTACCATGCTCCATCCGAGTCAGAGGCATCGGCTTCACAGTCTGGCGTTCAATATGCACAATCTGACCAACAATATAGTTAGGTCGGCTTGGGAGATGGTCAGTAAACAATGCCACCGATTCAGCAGACAAGTAGTAGTTTGAGCAGTTCCGACTGATCGCCTGATAGTGCCCAGCTGGGTTAAGAACAAATGCAGCAATCTCAGGAACTTCCAGACGGCCAAAAGATATTTTTTCCTTGTTTGCCTGTAGCAAAATCAGAAGCGAAACAAAGGAGCCCATTAGTTGTTGGCGCAATCAGAACAGCAGCCAGCCCCCAGGTTTTACCAAAGTCAATAAGAAAAAAGGAGTGCCTTTCAAACCGCAGATTGCTTATTTCACCCTAAGACTTCTGCCAAAGTGGTTAAGAGCATTCAGTCACACTGCTGGCTTTCAAAAGGTGAACCACCAATTTGAGTCACTTAGTTCTGTTAGCAGACCACTATCTAAACAATAGAAACACCATGAACACACTATTTAATATGTTACCTGCTTCTCAAGTTGATGCTTTGTGTATAAGGTTTTAACCACCTCTTTTTTCTCTTCCAATTCCTTCCTCAGCTGTTCATTTGCAGCTTCAATCTTCGGATATTTGGCAAGTAGCTCTTCGCGTTGCCTGGACAAGAGACTAACTTTATCTGCAAGGACCCGGATGCATTTTCGGAAATCGGCAGTATCATCATCTTCATTGTCATTAAGGGAACTGAAACAATTCAAATAAAAGAAAAGAAAAAGCAGAATAAGAAAAACCTCAATCATGAAGCATGTCAGTGCATCAACAATGGATAAACCCACACATGGTTATTTATAAATAAATAATTTTTTTTTTAAAAAAAACATCTACTATCTTGTTAGATTTTGATAGAACTTGAACAGAGCTTACGACAACAAAGTGAACTCCTCTCCCTTCATCAGAGTAAAAACATCAAAAAATGATGCATCTAAGTATTTTGGAAGAGGCATTTACAACCCTGACAATAATCCTCTCCCTCAGTTTTGACACCAACTTGATTAACTGATCTTGTGTCAGAATGGAAAATAAAGTATTTGCATTTGATAAGGTCAAGTGAGTCATCCACAGCGTTTTCTGGACAATTTCTGAATCCGTCACATGCAGTGCGGATTGAGATAAAGGGGACATGGGGAGGAGGGCCAATGTCAGATTGACTACACAAATTAAGATGAGTATTCTTGCGACTTACTTGGCCAAAGATTGTGCTGAAGTTTGCAAGGAATCTGCGAAAGCAGCCACTCCACCTGGTGCATGAACACAGCTCCGAAGTCTTTCAAAAAGGCCACGCATTTTCAAAGCAGATGCACGCAGAGCACTATATTCTGAGGCCCTCCTGTCAGCTGCACAAAGATGTGTCTGGGCTTCCTCTCTTGCTTCATGCAAACAGTTCTCCAAGTGTGCACAATTCATCTGTCATGCAGTGTGAATTAAAGTTATTAGATGCATGGTTCTTTAAAAGGCAAGCAGATTAAAGTTGTGCAGACACTTATTGAAAGCGTTAATGCAACTTTAGTCCTTAAGTTTTGGTCTCTTTTTAAATTTCGTCCCTGGGTTTTTACTCTGATCATACACATTCCTGGATTTTGTTGTAAACTATCAAACTAGTCCTAAAATGTCACTGACATTTTTTTAAAAACAAATAGAAAAACCATTCGAGTGCTAAAAATATTAAAAGACATTATTTAAAATTTTACTTCTAAAATAAAGATATAATTGCAAAAAACTACATTAGAAAATAAGGTTTGTTCAAAAAATTAGAAATAACTATAAAAAAAATTAAATACATAAAGCAAAGCCAATGTACCCCTGACGCAGCCACCCCGCCAAGGGAGGAGGGGCGAGGTCTGGGCACCACCCCATACGCAGGGAGGTGGGGGTGGTTTCACCCTGTGGAAGGGGTGGGGCCCGGATCTCGGCTGTCCCCTGCAAGTTGTGGGAAGGCTCAGTGGCTCACAGCCACCATGTGACTCCCTCTCACGGGGTGGCCGCGACTCCCTTTGAGGCTGGGCTCCCTCTTGACCAAGACCACCCCAGTGGGTGGCTGCCGGGGAGCCCCATTACCACAGAGCTCAACCAGCTTAGCATATAAAGGAAAAAAGAATAAGGCGTGCTAAGCTTAATTTCACTTGCTATTGCAACGAAGCTAACCATGTCATAGAAAGTGCACAAGTATTTAACAAGTAAGGCTACGATTATCTCCACATGCCACAACATAAATGTTCAACGTATCACCAAACTTGAGCATCTATAAAAAACAGTTCCAGATTAGTATATTAACCCAGCATCTCAAGTGCTAAGTCACTCAAACAGTGACATCTAACAATCACTTTTGAGGCTAGACTCATGCTCACATTTGCCGGTTTTTACCTTTGCATGTGAACACATTATTCCAGTATACGACAACATAGATCAACTTGTCATATACATCTCAAGCATTTAGAACATGTCAAGAGGTATACTAAATCTAGTCTGTAAATCTCACTGATAACTGTGTTGGATCAAAACTCAAAACTAAAAGAGTAAATAAGTGGGACAGAAAGAAGTGGACTCAGCATCATCTGAAACCTAATTAACATGGGGAAGGGCTTTTTCGTTTGCGTCGGAGAGGGGGGGGGGAGAGAGATATTATACTTGTTGAAGAAATAAATGAACAATTTTTAGAAGCATTAATCAATTAGTTCTAAAAAGTTCTCCTAAAAAGAACATGAAATGACAATTTATCAGCTCGCTAGTACCTGTGACTCATCAAGGAGCTTCCGACTTGCCTCCATCTCCCTTCTAAGCAAGGCAACGTCCTCCACCGTATCTTTAAGCTTGATTTCAGTTTCAGTCAACTGGTCCAATTTATCTGCAAGTGCACTTTGTAATTCCAACAAAAGATCACTGCTGACTTTCGAATCCAACCCCTGCTCAGCTGGTGTGTCAGGTGGTAAAACATTCAGAGGCTCGGGCATGCTCTCAGCAGTGGAACTGTTCGTAAAGGACATGCCCGATTGACCCACCATCTTATCTTTCCCATCTTTATCACCTAGCAGTTCTTCACGATGTGGTTCTCGCATTGAGGAATCAAGCTGCGGATTTTGTACCCCAGAGGAATCCATCATATTCTCATCCACCCCTTCTAGAGATTTGCCTGTTTGTCCAGTGAAAAGCCCCAGTTTTGCATCCAAAGAATTTGAGATACAAGAGACCTCATCCATGGACTCACTAGTAGATATGCAAGTTATGTGGGGTTCACCGCCTAAGATTTCTTGCTTGCAATCATCCACCTTACCACCCAAAACCTTCTGCCGTTGCAAATATTCGTCCGACAATCTCTGCTCCAATTCTTGAATGCGTTTCTCATAAGACACACACTGCATATGCTTCGTCCTGAGCATAGCTTTAAGATGTTTCACATATTCATCTTTCAGATGCAAGGCTTCAGCTGTCTTCTCTGCAGCATTCTTCAATATACCGTCCAGTTTGTTGTCATCCAGTGAGTCATAGTCAACGTCAGTGCCGAGGGAACAAATCAAAGCAATTGCTGTAGCAAGTTCAGCTTTCAGTTTCGCATTCTCAACTTCCATTTTGTTAGTTCCAGCAATCTCAACCAACTCAGAGCCTTCAAGAAGCTCCTCCGAGTCATATTTCTCAAGAGTGTCCACGGCATACTCTTCAACCTCAGATGAATGTGAACTATCATTAGACAAAGGAAACGAACCCTTTAAGCTCCCACGCTTGTCACCCTTCAAAGGCAGTCCAGCCAAATACTCGGGAGCATAACGATCCAGGTCTGAAATGTCAATATCAAGCAAGCCAGTGTCAAAAGGAGCTATATTCACATCACACTGATTGGGGGTATCATACAATCCCATGGATGCTACCACATCCCTGGGCATGTAAGAACCATAAGCCTTCAAAAACTCTTCCCGCCTCCTCACCTCCACCTCCCTCTTCATGGCAAGCTTTTCAGCCAGTTGTCCAGCCATGCCCATGTAAAGCTTCATAGAAGCCTTCCTTCTCACAACTTCTGCAAGGCAAGCTCTATATGCTGGGCCAATTCCACGAACTAACTTCAAGTCCATAAACAGATCATCCTGACGCACCATTGCCTCTCTAAAAACAGGAAACTGTAACTTAACATCTTTGATGAAGTAAGTAAGGCAAGTTATCTTCTGCATGTAGCTATGAACAAAGATATTCATTTCATTCTTCTTATCCCTGCAAAAGTCCTGCAGCTTAGAAATAGCACGATCACATGCCTGCATCCTAGGGAGGTGATTCTTGTCATGGACATCATACATAGGACCCAAGGCTGAAACAGCATCATGAGGACGGAGTGATGAAGATAATTGGCAGGACAGACACTCATCCACAAGTTTCTTCACCGTATTGACATCTTTGCTGCATGAATATGTACACACATATTTATTGGCCAAATTGATAAGTCTTTTCAGAAAAGAACTGATTTCGGCAGAACAAGGGATGATAGACACCAAAACTGCATAATACGACCTATAAACACAAGCTGCAAATGACTCTAAGTTTCTTACTCATGCATTAATAGAGTTTTGTCTCAAGTATTTTATAGAGAAAATCAACACGCTGTATTCTTAGAGCCTTTCCTCGTACTAATTCTTAAAGTACTCGTTAGATCCCTTGTCCCCCAGTTGTCATGTTTTGCTTCAAATTTCAATTCCCTTCTCATTCCTCATATACAGACAGTGAAGGAAAGCAAATGAGGTCCACAAGCCCAAAAAGGCAGCTCCTTTATCTAAACTGCCAAACCCTGCCTTGCTGACCAGTTGTAAGGAAAATATATTTTAGGGAATGCTGCCCAATAAGTTCAAGATCATAAGATGGATCGAACACATATGGGGCAAAAGGACAAAAGCCACATACTGGTGCATTACCAGCCAGATGATGAAAAGGTACCAGATCACTCCAGTATGTACAATGAAGGCCAAATCACATAAGGATCGTGCATTTTGATAGTCTCTACACCTGACAAAAAGCTAAATAGAAGACATTTGGGAATCATGCACTTTTCAATAAATTTGAACCTCGAAATCCTCAACCGTCCATCAGATGTACACCATCTGAGATGGGATAAGCATATAATACTTCAAAGACCTGAACTACAATGGACAATGTTGCAAAAAGAAATGAGGCAAATATTCATGGGACTAATGAGGTACAAATGTGAGTCTCTTGGAGAATTCATACTTAGGCAGGAGATAAAAAAACATAGGCTTGGTAACCATGAACATTTAATTGGTCTGCGCATCAAAAGCGTACAAAAACATTTCTCCAAGTCATAAGGTGAATCATGAGAAAGTAATTGTTAGCAATTATGTAACTTAGCCACAACAAACTTTGAAATGATCAAAGGACCCCATCCAGCAAGAACTTGAATCGAGCCTGGAGTGAGGATCAAGAGTATACATTTTGGCACCAAATAAATAAGCAACAACATGTAAGTACATGAAAGAATGACAAAAAAAACAAACAAACAAACAAACCAACCTCAAAGATTGCAGTATACTCTTTTGTTCGTTGATGTATTGCTGATGCTCCTTTATCATAACCTCTAAATTCCTAGTAGGAAAAGAAGTCCTGCTAGCAAACAATTCCTCGACCTTGCGTTTCACTTCACCAAACATTTGCTTAAATTGTGAAACCTTATTCTCAAATTGCTTGTGGGAATTGCTACAATTCTCAGCTGACTTCCGCAAGTTCTCTTCCTTCACAAAATCCAGTAAGCACTGGCGGGTGGCAGTCTGCAAAGCAGGGGGAAGTTTGATTGATCTCAATTTCTCAATATCCCTCCCAAAATTGACCTGGAGATCAGAATGTATACGGTTCTGTAGGGAATAACGCTTCATGAAGTCCGTGTAATTCTGACTAAGCATCTTGTAGTATTGATCCAAATTACCCTTAGCAACCTCCAATGCCCTCTCTTGAACCTTTTGTTCCCTCAAAAGCCTCTCAGAGTTATCGTATTTCACCTGGCTACGACTATAAATCACATGGCCCCGGTTGTAATGGTACCTGAATTGGCGCTCATAAGAAGGTAAAGCCTTCAGAGCAGGGTCAGAAGCATCATCCAAAGAATGAGGATTATGTGAAGAGGACGGTGATGGGGGGTCCGCAATATCAAGGACATCAACTTGCTCCGGCGGAGGAGGAGGTGAATTGGGTTGCAATCTTCCCTTATTGAATATGAAGACTTCCCGGTCATCCGAAGGAAGTTTATATGCTGAAAGTGGCCGCTGCGGCTCAAGTTTCATACCCAAACAGAGAACAACCTGATCACTGAAACTAACCCTCGACTCAGACTCGATGAATCGCATGACCGCCTCGACGAGCGTTGTTTCATCGCAGTCGAGCTCGAATGTGTGCCCATTCTCAGCAATATGAACCAGAAGCTTGCCTCCATGTATC
Source organism: Myrica gale (assembly GCA_963930655.1). Taxonomy (NCBI): domain Eukaryota; kingdom Viridiplantae; phylum Streptophyta; class Magnoliopsida; order Fagales; family Myricaceae; genus Myrica; species Myrica gale. Next base: position 22,224,702 of record OZ005616.1, read on the forward strand.
AACCTATCCGTGGTAGATAAACTCATCTTATCCTTAGAATAAGAAATCACCACCACAAATTCTCAATAACCACAACCAGACCCCCAAAACCACTTTGTTCATACAATGGAACTCTCAACCCCAAATTGCCAAAATGGTCCAAGCAAACTCTTATCTAGAGCTGAAACACCCGGCAGCAATTCAAATAGAGTCCTTGAATAGATAATCCTCACGCAGACGAAGAAATTCAAATTTGAAGCGCTTAATCCCCGACAGCACCCAGGATGATCTCAAAGCAGCCCAATTCCACAGCAAACCCACCAAGGACTTTATCGGAAACAAACTAACTATCAACGACGCAGCATTGAAACCAGTAAAGAGAAGCTATCCAACAGATATTTTCCGACCCGAACAAGAAAAAACCACTTTTTTTCGCGAAACCTCAATCTAATATCAATCCACGATAAAAATCGACTAAAAACGAAAAAGACAACAAACGCAAGAACGCTTACTTCCAAAACGCCAAATCATCACCAAACCACCATTAAATTCCATAAAATCACCCCCAATCGCTCCAGACCCACCAAATTTCTAGGTAAAATCCCTTATTCCCCTTCCACCAAGCCCCAATTCTTCCTCAGGATTCAGGAATGCTAGTCCCACGACAAAACCCCAGAAGAGCACGAAATCAAATTAAGTAAGAATTTCAAGCAAGGAGTTAAAGAGAAAAACTTGAACCGACGCACGAAGATAATCAAAGAAGTGATTACGTGAAGAAAAGGATCTTCTAGAAAAAAAAAAATTCCTTGGCTCAGCACAAGGTTTTCACGACACCCTTTTCTATTTTGTGCTCCTTATTAGTGCAATCTACGTAATCCTATTCCTCTTCCTCTTCCTCTTCCACTTCCTCTTCTTCAATTTGTTCTGCTATTTTTCTTTTTTATCTTTTCCCCAACAAACAAACCCAGGGAACCTTCTGTGGGAAGTAACCACCGCTGCGTAGCAGAAGAGCTCTCTCTCTCTCTCTCCCTCTCTCCGCAATGACTTTGGAAGAACAGAAAAATGATCAGCTTTAATAATCGCTTACTTATGATTCTCCTCAAAAAAAATTTGTTTCTCTATTTTATTTCTTCCAGTTTTACATTCATATTTTAAAATATCACAAACTACGTTCCCCCAAACTCTCTTAGAGCATTCCTAGTAGCTTATTCAAATTTGGCTCTCTATTTTAACCAAAAAGTACATTTTTCTATTTTAACTATCAACTTTTTAAAAACACCCACAGCAGCTTCTCTATTTTAACCATCTACTTTTACTATTCTATTTAAATATTATTATTCAAATATTTCTTTATTATTTCTCTAACATTTATATTTTGTAATATTCGTTTATTGTAACGGTTATATTTTTGAATATTTGTCTTATCCTAAAAATTGTGGATTTTTTAATTTTTGTCTTTTCCGAACGCTCAGCATTTTTTAAGTTTATCTTATCTCAACGATTAGATTTTTTAAAAAAAAAAATTATCCTAACGGTCATATTTATAAATTGTCATCTTATTTTAACGATCATATTTTTAAAAATATATTAAGTTAGTCTTTATTTAGTTTAAAATGTATTAAGTTAGTCTTTATTTAGTCTAAAATGTATTAAGAAAAGAGAAAGAAAAAAGAAAAAAATAAGAAAAATATTAATATTTTATTATAGAGAAGTGAACAGTGGTTATCTAAATATAGAGAACCACTGTTCACATGTTAAAATTTTTAGCTAAAAACTGTTAAAATAGATAAGCTGTTAAAGAGTATTTTTTGGCTTTTTTGTTAAATTGGTTCTCTATTCTAACCAAAATGTTAGAATAGAGAACCTACTAGGAATGCTCTTACACAATCATTTTTGCCCCTGTGGTTTTCAAATCTCAAAGGCGTCCATTGTTAGTTTTTTTTTTTAGTATTTATGGGTTAAAATTTGGGAAATATGATATTTGGTCACTAGATTTATAGCACTTTTACAATTTAGGTTTCATTTTTTTACAAAATGGTCACTGAGAATATATAATTGTGACAATCTGGTCTTTCCGTCCAACCTCCATTAAATTTTTAACTGGAATAACGGTCGACCGGTTTGTTGCGGCAACGGTAAATTGTAGCGGTCGACCGCATTCTCTTTCTTTAAAAATTAATGTTCGACGGAAAGACCAAATCGTCACAACTATATACTCTCAGTGGTAAAAAAATGAAACTTAGTGACAAAATCGTAAAAATATTGTAAACCTAGTAACCCAATATCATATTTTCCTTCAAATTTTGTAAAGGTGAAAAACTTTAAAATACTATAATTGTGAATAGAATTGATTTGAATGAGATTTTATATTTATTATAATAAACATAAATGATTTAATGGAAATAGATTTTTTTTTTACCAAATAAAGACGTGATCGGTTTAAGAATTATGGTTTGATTTAAATTAACTAGTCGTTGTTCAAACTAAGTCAAATTAAACTAGGTGGTTGGTATCTAAACAAGTACTATAATTGTTATCGCTTTACTCTTGATTTGCAGGTTAATTTTACCAAAGAAATAGGTGGGTAGTTAAGAATTAGGGTTAAATTCAACTACCTAGACTTGAGAAGTACAATTAAACTATGTGTTTAAAATAATATTATATATATATTATAGCAAAATTAAGCTTATCATATGGCTTCATAGTCCATAAGAAATAAATATTTCATATATAATATCAGAGAGGTATTAGGTATTTTTTATTTCTTTATAATTACAGACGTACTACATCATTAACACGTTTCTTTGATGTAGATAACGATGCACTCAATCATTTTTTCCCTGGTAGTAGTTATCTCGATCTGTCGACATTAATTTTGCTCATGATAAATATCCTATATTTAAATACTGGAACTACTAAACGTGTGTGAAACACGTGTTGTACAGGTCCAAAACATTCTAGGACACCACTCTTTCATGTTTCAAATATAATATATATGTGCTTACAAAAAAATAGAATATATATTTTCTCAGTTAAAAAAAAGTCGGATCCCATACAGGTCCAAAACATTCTAGGACACCACTCTTTCATGTTTCAAATATAATATATATGTGCTTACAAAAAAATAGAATATATATTTTCTCAGTTAAAAAAAAAGTCGGATCCCATATATCATTCGTTCTCTTGTGCAGCTACAACACATCTGGGAACGGGGGAAACAGTTGGAAATGAAGGAAAATGTAAATTAATTAATGGTAAAAAAAAAAGCAAATAAAAATAATGATGAAAGGGATATTAAGGTAGAGGACAATAGTGTAAGGTCGTAAAGCCAACAATTATAGACGTCGGGAAATATCTCTTGTTTGAGAATACATTTTGCCGCACTGTTTGGAGCCAAAAAGTGTAAAAGTGGTTGAAGAAAATTCACGGCAGACTTCTGTACTGGACACAGTAGACCCAGCAGTCCTCGTGCATGCACTTTTATGTACTGGAGAGGAATTATCCAGGGGTCCATTTGGGTGGGCTAAGACAGAGACTGCTTTCTCCACATTTGTCTTAATCCCGTTAAAGAGATCAACCTGATCATGATCAGGGCCGGCCACTCCCAGCTACCTACTTTCGGTTTTGAGTAAAAATACAGAATTTTGAAGAAATTTAAATATTTATGTTTGAATAGTATTTTATTGGTGTTTGTACGAGAGAAATAATTTGATGTAATTGTTCAACAAAAAAATATTGAAATTATATGAAAAAATATAGAGAGGGAAAATTTATATTGAATAAAAAAGTAAAAAGTTATTAGAGATTGTGTAAAATGTATTGGTGTTTGTGTTTGAATTCTGAATATGTTTATTCGATGATAGTTTTGTAAATGTATTTGAATCCTAAAAAAATATACATCTACCATGATTCCTTGTTCAAAGACATCTACCATGATTACTTGTTCAAAAGACAGGCCAGAAGATAATATTTTTTTTTCTGGGGTTCTTTTTTGTAGTTTAAGAAACTTGTATGGTAAATCAATATACTTGAGAGTGGAGTCCAAGAGATTATACCAATATACACTTGGAGCCGAAAAGAGTAAATTTGTTTTGAATTCATTTATAGTAAATTTGATTTTTAGGAAAAAAAATAGCTTAAGATGTATTTGCTTTGAATAATTTTTTTTTTTTGCCATATGCCATGTGAGAAATTGAGGTTAATCAAACAGTTGAAGATTGTAGCCCAAGTGAGAGTGGGGTTTCTGACGCATATATGGGGATCAAAACTACTACTTATATAAAAAAAAAAAAACAGAAAAAAAACTCAGAATTCATATGTATAATTGTTTGTACCCTGCTCAATTATTTGAGGTTAATATTAAAAAGTTATTAAATAATTTATTATTATTATAATATTTATTAAAAATCTTCTCTCTTCACTTTTCATCCATTCTCATAAAATATTTTTATTTTTTTACCAATAATAATATTTCATAAATTTCAATAGCCAATATTTTCACGCTCTACCAACACCTAAACAGGTACTCGAATTTTCTTCATTATTTTTCTTTAAAAAAAAATTTGAAGTGTTCAACGAGAAAACAAGACCATGACAACATTGACAAGATGTAGACCCGACCAAGAGCAATGTCAAATCCCACGTACGAGGGCACGAGGCAAAGGACATGTTGGCATTACCTCTTACAAATATATTGACAAAAACTTGTAACTTGACAACAAATGTTACACACTTTCGTGTAAATTTCTTCCCCTGATAAAACCTTCATCGGTGGCCCCGTCAGTTGGCCCACCTTGCAGAATTTTGGGTTGAAAATTTTGTCGACGTGACAGGGAATATTATATCTTACAAAATCTTGGAACGTGGCTACAAAAATTTGGGCAAATAGAAATCTCAGAGGATTAAATATTTTGGGTATTGAAATTTGAGAAATATTATAAATTAAAGATATAGGGAAAAAATAAAGAGATAATATTTTTAATAAATATTATAATAATAAAAAATTATGTGATAAATTTTTTATTATTAAAATTAAATTTTTTGACCTAAATTATTGGAGCTCAAACATGATCATAGGGCATAGGCTGTGACCTGTCCAGCAAAAAGCACTTATAATTATGGCACGCATTTTCCCTCACATTAATCGCGTACGTTTTGGTAATTTGTTTTCCTTGACATAATCATTGAGATTTAACTTTTACCCCTTAATATTTATTCCATATCATGACTATTATGACATATTTATAGCTAATTATATTTATGAGCTAAAAAATATATAACAATTTTATCATACAGGTCTACATTTGTCAGAGTGGAAGGCATTATTGGAAGTACTTGAAGCAATTAATTGAAGCTGGTCCCAACATGAAACATCATGCGTATGCATCAGCTGCAGGTTCTTCTGCTACCAAGTTATTTCCGTGGAAGATTGTCTCTCTCTTTTCTTTTCTTTTCTCTATCCTTTCTTTTATCCTTCTAAAATTTCTGAGTGGACAACTTGATCGCTCACTCGTTAGCAGTCTAAGCGGCTACCCACTCCTTCATCCGAGATGTTTTAAGTTCCTTTTCTCAACCGTAACCTTTAGAAGTTTAATGGTGTCAAACTGCCTTAATTTTTTTTCTCCTTTGTTTTCCTTTGCTTTTGTGTTGTCACTTTCTTGTATTTTGGTGTGATTTTCTATCCGTCTTTTCAATATATAATATCTCGAATTTTAACAAAAAAAAACTATGTACAATTAACATCCTTTGTAATTTTATGTTTTGAATGTAGCGTACAATCTGGACAGAGATAATTACAATACGCTAACTTTATTGTAGATTTGTATTGTTTGAAATTTTACTCTAATACAACATTAAATTACGTCATTTCTCATGAATTAGTACTATGGTTGAGAGTGTCTCAATATAATCTCTTTTGTTTTTCTTTAGGCTAAATTACTCCGTAAGTCTCTGAGGTTTGATCCTTTCTCAGATTGGTCCTCAGGGTTGGGTTAGTCTTAAAAGGGTGATGGTATGTAACAATCCCACATTGGTTAGAAAAGCATCTAGATGACTTTATATAAGTTTGGAGGCACCTCCACTTGGTAAGCCGATTTTTCAAGTTGTGAATCTCCACGCTTATGTGGGTTTGTTCAATACACATAATAAAGAATCTCTCTAATTTTGTGTTTGAATCAATACCAATAATATAGACTATGCTTTTTTTCTTATTTTTTTTATTGAGATTATTTTAAACAAAACATAAGTGAAGAATTTTGGAGATTATGATCTTCTTTTATTTTATTTTTCTATTGAGCAAGATTCTGATATTAACAAATATGCTGCTTAAAAAAAAGGTTGTCTTTGCTGAAAGAATGTTGAATTGTGTAAAAATCGTTATGAACTATATCAACAAAATGAACAGTTTTTGTTAGTTATACGAATTGATTAGTTTATATATTGTCGCATGCAAGCATGTCGGCAACAAGTGTTTCTATGTCATCTATTAATCATACGACGTTGTTTGATGTAGCTATTGAAAACCTGGTTTGACTTTTATTTTCACAATAATTTGCCATATTTTTTGCACCTCTCTTGTTTATCTACCAGACTACCGCTAAGACAAAAACGTCAATTCAAGTATTTGACATTGCATGTGGAGTTGATAATTTGCCGGCCATCGAGAAGAAAGATGGATGGAATACCTTAAAATTAGATCATAATGTTTTTTTGAATTATACTATGCAATTTAAAAAGACACAAATATAATAGGTGAACTATATTGTCATGATGTAAGTGTTGAAATTTTGTAGTACCACATTACTAAGGTAATGTGGGCAAGTGAGATTATTGGCTTATAAATAGCCCCCCATGTAAACCTTTTAATTTCATAAGTGAGAATATTAATAAATCCATTTCAATATTATGGATGTCTCACTTATTAGTGTAAATAATTTTTTTCAGTATAAATAAATTTTTATTTCTTACAGTAAGAAATTTTATATAAACAATATTAAATATTGTAAGTTATTAATTTATCTCTTTACTAATTGCATGGATAATAAATTACGCAAGATTTTAATTCCTTAAAATTTTTATCAAGAAAATTAAAAAAAAAAATCAAAATTATCTCTTATTCCATCGAATCATCTATTTTCATTATAAAAATATAAAAATTCACTCAAATAATTCATCTTCACTTTAAAAAAAAAAACTTCACTTTTCACTATTTTTATCACAAAATTCAATATAATTTTCACAATATTTTTAAAATTCTCATATCTTAATTTACAAATATGGCCTAGAATATGTTCGAGTTTCTAAAGGAATCATCGAACATTTCCTCAAGGAACGTACTCTAAACGAGGAGAGCACGTAAAATACGTTAGAGTTTCTAAAGCAATCATCGAACATTTCCTCCAGGGACGTACTCTCATGAACGAGGAGATCGAGCACGTAAACCACTAACATATGAAATTTCTTGCACAACAGTCAACAGCCTTATGCCTTATGGTCAGGATATTCCTTTTTTTTTTTTAAAGCAACGTCTGGTTAATTGTTACGAAATATTTGGGATAGTTTATGCCTTATGGTCTGGATATTCCAGAAGGTAGATGTGATGTCTGGTCCTAATCCCGTTAGCGTATAAACCAATTTTGGTACCGTTCTGTCGAGGGAATTTTCCCTCAAGAAACCATTAAACAAAAGCAATGACTGGCGGTGCATAATTCTGAGAGGAAAAGGTCGATCATCGATGCCACCTTTTGTTCAGAGAGTTGACATTAGTGAATGATTTGGGAAAAGAGGAACTCACAACGCAGGTTCTGGGAATTAACTTTTCTTTTCTCTCATTTTTTTTTATATATTTTGTTACTATTTGTTAACTTTAGAACAACATACTCACCCGGGTTAACTCTTAAGTGATGTTAAAAGACGCTTTTGAAAGAGAACGTATATTCAGGGATTCACTTGGGTAAAATATTTGCTATTTAAACAGGATACTGATCAGTTTTTTTGAAATTTATTGCGACGTTGAACCTAATTTGATTATATACTGAATCAGATTCGTCTGAATCGGATGCACGTGAATGAATGTTTGAAATTTTTTTAGTAATAAAAAAAACTTTATAACAAACATACTGTTAATGGTTGATTATTTGAAAACATGCATCATTGTCCACGAAGATGATGGGTAATAAAAAAAATCAAGTGAAGTATTTCTTTTAGGATTTAGGAACTTCGAGTCATGGGATCACTTTGAAAATTCTCAACATATAACAGATGGTTGGCGAGATTCTTGAGAGCATGTTTTCTTGAAGCAACAGATTCATGTAAGTTGAATATTATTATGTAATATTGGGTACCTTGAATGACTTTTGTTGCGGACCATTAAGTTGGCTGTTGACAAATTATATATGCTATATTAATGGTAGGCAGACCAAATGTTTTTCACACAATTTGGTCGTCAGTGCATGCAATTTTCCCCATTTCATATGAAAGTACTCAATTCAAAAGAACCCATTTTCTTGACGAGGTCTTCAAGCTTGCATAAAGGAAGCCAAATACGTTTTGTCAAACACATATAAAGCAACTTTCATATAAAAAACATATATCGTGATTAAAGAGGGATCCACAAATAGCCATTAACTTTTATTATGCAATGCTACACACGTTTGTTAAGGCATTTATAATTAATTAAGTTTGAACGGCTTATTAAAATTATTACGTTGGTCCATTGGACAAAATTCCAATCCTAATTAATGTCTCGTCATAGTTTAATTAATTATTTAGATTATAGAACTAACTTAAGTATCTGAAGTTTATCTTTGCGTTCCCTACGTTTCAAGTCAACATTGATGCATAAAGATTGAAAATAATTTATTTTCCTAGTTACTGAAAGAAAAATTATTTAATTTTAATAATTAATATAATTAAAGTACAATAGCAATGGAAAATATCTACACCAGGCCCATCAACTCATAATAGGTGCTAGATGAAAGAGGGTCATGTATGTCATACTTTAGCATCACATTGAGATGATTATTATACCATGCACCCTTATCGATCTTACCCATAATCTTACATGAGCAAGAAAAGAAAAGGGAGCTTAATTAACCATAATTTGAACGAGCAGGAAAGGATTAAGAGCTTTTAGGGGTTGGTGAAGCACCTTAACGACTTAGGGTGCGTTTGTGTACCAAAATTTTACCCCCTCTAAAATTTTAACACAATTAAATATTACAATATAATCTCTCTCCCCATCAAATCATTACTATTTACTACAAAAAATATAAAAAATTACCTCTCTCTTCACTTTTTCACTAAACCCAATACCTAAAATTTTAACAACACTAAAATTTTACAACACAAACACAACCTTAATTAACTCCCTTGTCTCCATCGGAGGGGGAGGTAAAGGTAAGACCTCAAGCGCGCGGTAGTGATATTTTTTCCCACCAAAATAATTAAAAAGTGATAATATATATTAAAGTTATTGGAGTCCTATATTGCTAAAGTAATATGAGCTATTGTATCCAAATACTTATAAATAAAGCTTATGTAAACTCAACAAATACACCAGTGAATACACCAATAAGTTTAGTTGGGCCTTCCCACCATGGATATAGGTTTATGGACCGAACCACTTAAATTTTGTATCTCACTTATCTCTTCTCTCTTTTAATATAAATAAAGTCTAAATTTTTATTTGTAACCATATATAGTTCAAGCAACTCTTATTATTTTGCAATTTGTATTGATATTACTGCCGTCATTGGATACGTATCTTACGGTAATTGTAAAAAACATAAACATGCCACAAAATCTCCTTATCAAATTGAGGTCTAGCAATGTTAAACGACCAACGATGATATTTTAATATATTCTTATTTGGTATATCTAGTACTTGATTTAATATATTCTTTTTTTTCTCTTCTTAATTAGAAATACATTCTCTGTTGCTTATAAATTTAATAATTGCGTTGAAATTCCAAAAAATATTATTTTAGGGTTCATGAAGAATGATTTGGTGGAGACACGTGACATAATATGGCGACAATGTTACACATTTTAGTGTTGAGAACCTAATTATGTTATTTTTAAATAACATAAAATAAATTAAATGCTAAATTATTGTACGTGTGCTGATTCACTTCGATCGATAGCAGCAGTTGGTTGGAGGAAACATCTTTCTAGCATACGATGTCCAGTTTTCAATTGCTTACCCAACTGGAAAGAAAGATTCAAAACAAGATCAGTACTCATACATATCGTCGCAAGCAACGCTTGAAGATGAAGCAGCTTTGGAAAGCCAATATTGCTACGTCGTCGTTTAAGGCATTGGAATGTGGACGAAAGCCGAAAGGAACATTATGGAGGCTAATCAGGTACTCATTGATATCGCCGCCGGCAACGCTTGAAGATGAAGCAGCTTTGGAAACCCAATGCTACGTCGTCGTGTAAGGCATTGGAATGTGGACGAAAGCCGAAATTAAAGGAGCATCAAATGGAGGCTAATTATCAGGTTGTAGTTTATTGGTGGGGCTCAAAGCCTGGACCGTCACATGGGGGACGTGACAAACGTGACGTTGATGTTTTTAGCCGATACATACAATACAGATAGGCCCGAAACATCTCCCATGCAAATGTTATGCTCCAGCCTGCAGAGGACTACCCTTTTCACTGAGTCGCCGAAAGGCCCGAAACATCTCCCATGCAAATGTTATGCTCCAGCCTGCAGGCTGCAACTTGCATGGTCCACTTTTTTTCTGGTCATTTTCTTGCAGCTCCACGTGCTTCTGGCCAAGGAATCTCGTCGGACATAGGACAATCACAGCTTGGTCTGGATTCCGTGAGAATCATCCAGAGAGAGAGCACGAATACCAACTTCATCAGTTCCAAAACAAAAAAGTGGTATCATGTACAAAAATAAACCCAAAAAAGTACAGTTGCTTGTAGTTTTTGTAAGAGAATTTAAGCAGAAAAGCTTTTAAGTTTTACAATATTTTACATTTAAGTTCTTAGATTTAATTATTTTTTAAGTTTATATTTTTGTACAAAATGATCATTTTATTAGTCTATCGTCTATATATTTAACGGAGCTCTATGACACGTCAGCAATTTGAAGCGGTCGACCGGTACATGAAACATGTACCGATTGACCGCTCATGTTCAAAACATATACCCGGTCGACCGCTACATGGTCCGTTAAACATATGGACGACAGACTGACGGAAGAACTATTTTGTAAAAAAATTTAAACTCAAGAATTAATATTTGCAAAAATTAAACTCAAGGGCTAAAATGTAAAAGTGTGTAAAACTTAAAGACGAAACTGCTAAATTCTCTTTCTCTAATAAGTAAGCAGGGAAGATGATTGATAGTTTGGAGTAGGGTGAAAATTTCAGGTTTTTTTTTGTTTATTAGATTCGGACGAATCTAAGCCAATTTGAAATTACTGTCAGGTTAACAATGTGGAGAGCTTGGCAAGTTCATTGTCCATATAACTTCAATCTTAAGGACACATTTGTTTGTTATAAATTTTGGGGTCCAAAATTTATAACAAAACAAACATACTTCAAAATTTTCAATTTTTTCATATATTTCAAACTTTTCACAAACCCCAATAACCTTTAACATTCAAAAGATTTCTAAAATTTTAAGAATATTCTCTAAAATTTCGGTAAACAAACATACCCTAAGTAGACTCTAGAATACATTATTATCATAAATAATGGAATTTGGGATGGACTATCCACACAATCTCATAGCCACTGAGACAATTCAATTAGAGATTTTTTAGATGATTTCGATGTAGAAAATGCTAGCTCAAAATTAAATATATCACTGCTGGGATCGATATCTTTTAACCGTCTTTCAAGGAAAATGGATATCTATAATGAACAGTCGTTTAAGGATTTTAAATTCAGTAATGTATTCTTTAAAATATTGAACCTCGTATTTTCCGATGACAAATTTAATGTAATCTGGCCAACAAACATTCGATTTGGAAATCGAAGATATAACAGATCAAAATTGCAACATCTATTTTAAAAAAAAATTAAATTCAAATTTATAAAATCAAAACAACTTATGTATCGTAGGGATCAGTTCTTTCTGGTTCTTCCTCTTGCTCCGATCACTTCACAAGTCCAAAAAATATCTTCCGCCAATCATTAGTTGGAATAAGAATCTTGCATGCGATATCAAATAAACCTAACCAAGCATATCCCACCAGAGAGGGACGAATGGGCATTTTATGCTTTTGTGTTTTTAGATGCCTGCTCAACCTCAAACCCATTCAAACCCGAGCAAATCACTTACTTATAAGGTTGACGAGGCACCTTGTCACATCCTTAACTACAAAATCTATCCCACTTAGTAAGATATTGGCATGTTGACATATTGTTGAGGACCATATGAATATATATATATAAGTGATCAGTTGCAACATTTGTGGGTCCACGGACATGAGGCAGAATTATTTAGGTTCAGACCATACGTAACAACCACATTACTGCTGGACCCATTAGGGTAGAATTTGTTAATGGCCTAAACCAGGACATCAATGATTGAGTTCTTTTTATGGTTTTTATCTACAACAAGGCATCATTGCTTAAAAAAAAACAAAAAAACTTATAGAAAATGACAAAAAAAATCTGTTGTTTGGTAGTACTATAAATTGATAACTAACTGGTTTCTATTCTACTAGGGATCATACCAATGACTTAAGTGAGAGGATGTGGGTAAGTCTCTTCAAGATTTATCCGTGAGTTATATGAACTCACTCTAATGGGTTTACAGTAAAAGGTTTTTCTTAGTAACAACAAAATAATAATAATAATAAGAAAAAAAATTCGAGGAAAGGTCTTAGAATTATTCCTTTATTTTATGCCCAAAATATAATATTTGTTTTGAGATCTAGTGATTAGTGCAAACCAAACCATAGTATGAAGCCGTTGTTTTACATCATGTTGTTGTCAATTAGTAGATTAGCTCTTTTGTTGTTTTTTTATTTTTTATTTTTTTTATAAACGAGGGATAGAAATCAAGGACAGGCCCAGTAGAAGTTATGATATGAGTAGAGTTTTTATTTATTTAGATTTGTCTTTGCCAAGTTATTTTCTCTGGGCTGATTTGGTGGGCCTAGCACTGAACTCAAATGACACTGAGCTGGGCAATGAACGAGACAGGCTATTTGGGCCTTCAATAACTGGTCTTTCCGCCTGGATTGAAACGATGCCGTTCTTTTTCCGATAGGAGCCCAAATCCAATTCCAACAAACTGTCAAAACTGCCTCCGAAAGTTCAACAACAAACTGTCAAAACATTTATGCGACGTGTATGGTTTTGGAACATACTTAGAGAAAAAAAAGTATGGTTTTGGAACACAAAAAAAGCCTTAAAAATGGCAATGCCTGGCCAGATAAGGGCATCGTTTGAGCCCCAAATAATTGGGGCCAAATATTTGGGTTTAATACTAAAAAATTCTTCACATGATTTTTTATTATTATAATATTTATTAAAAATCTTCTCTCTCTTCACTTTTTCACCAACCCCATAACAATTCTGTACTTTATAATTGGTATGTTTGAGGGTGAAAATTTTGGGTATTGGAGTTTGAGAAATATTATAAAGTAAATATATGTTATAATAATAAAAAATTATGTGGTGAATTTTTTATGATTAAAACTAAATTTTTGGGCTCAAATATTTGAGCCCCAAACATACCCAATATTTCCCAAACCCCAATACCCAAAATTTTCACCCTCAAACATCCGATCTCCTTTTGTTACATGGGTGGGTTTTTGAATTCTCAATTATAGTTTTTTGTTGTTTATTAGAGTTGAAAATTTATGTCTTGTTAAATTATAAAATAAGACCATTAAGATTTTTATTTTTATTTTTTTGAAAATCTGAAGAACTTTGATGGAAAAACCTGTTTGGATATAAATAGCCGATTACTTTACAAAAGTGCAGGAACACGACTCCGGAAATAGAAAGCGGTTTCATTACGAAAGCAAGCCAGACGTCGTTAAGTAGTACCCAACATTCTGGGGGAAAGAGGCACTGATTTTTGCCGCTGGAGTCAGCAAAACCAGCTTGTCTTTGCTTGCTTTTGTGAGCAAAACCGGGACCAATAATTTATATTTGATGTTTGAAACTCCAGCTTTATTCCTCTGTGTCCTGAGAAATCCTAGCACCCAATAGCCGATTCCTTGACCAACTGAAGAGAAATGTCCAATCCCGGATGGCGCCTTGTTCACAAAATCTTGAACATCTTCGTCTATGTGTATCTGAGAATCAGTATTGCAACCTGTTCCACAGACCCACTCGTCCAGCAACAATTAGACAGGGTTCTTAAGCTCCCAGGGCAGACTTTTAATGTGAGCTTTGCGCACTATGCTGGGTACATCACGGTCAACGAAGATTCTGGGAGGGCTCTCTTCTACTGGTTCATTGAGGCTGCTGAGGATCCTGCTTCAAAGCCTCTTGTTCTTTGGCTTAATGGAGGTCGACCTTCACAATTTTTGTCGTACTGTTTGAAGAGTTAACTCTTCTTGATATCCAATTCAGCAAAAAAAAAAAAACTCTTCTTGATATCCATGATTGTTTTGGCGTTTAGTTTTTGAATTGATAAATGGCTGTTTTTGTGAGTTGCTTTAATATTTTCGGGCACGAATTAGTACCTGTTTCATTCGGTGTATGGAATGCTGTTGTCAGTTTTGATTTCTTTACTGTTTGATTGACAACTTAAAAGAACCTCTTGCAGGGAAAAAAAATTGTATTCATTTTGTCAAAGTCACTTGGAAAAAAAATTGTCATAAAATTTTCCATTATTTTCGAACTCCGTGTTCCTTGCTTTGCAACCCACGTAGCTGTTGAACCATGATAGCTTGTCTGTTTTTCTAATTGCTGTTTTCATCGTTCAAGCTACTGGAGTACGTTTCTGATCGAAGACTTGTTTTAAAGGGCCTGGATGTTCATCCATTGCTTATGGGGAGGCAGAGGAAATTGGTCCTTTTCATATCAAGGCAGATGGGAAGACCCTTTATCCGAATCCGTACTCTTGGAATCAAGGTCAGAAATATAGAATGCATTTGAAGAAACTTTCTTTGTACAAGTGTTTTTCTTCAAAAAAATTCTGATCCAAAGGAGTACCAAGAAGTTTGTGTGTGAAACATTGATTGCAGAGGGAGTGAAGAGAAGTTTTTGGTGATTTTTCTACCATGTTTTATCCTATTCCTAGTTGTTAAAAGAAGCTAAATATTTCATGAACAATGTCTGATTAGTTCAGAGCGAGTCTGAACGGGTGATATTGGTGTGTAGTGACGCGTCATTACTGAACTCAGCTAAAATTAAGCCACTTCCTATGAATTATTCTCTTGGCCTGCGTAATCAAATATTATTTCATCATTCCGTTCAGACTTCAAATAAAACTAACACTTTAGGAATAACATATCTGAACTTTATTTACAGTAGATGAAATTAATTCATGGTGTTTAATTCAATTAGCTGTATATGCTTCATTCTTCTAAGATGCTTTTTCTCGTTCTTCTTCTACTTTTGGTAAGCTAATTGGTTGCATTAAATTTGCTTGTACGATTATTGTTAACATTTTGCTGTGTGTGAGGGGCTTTCCTTTAAAATCTTGTGCTCTACATTTTCTAGGATGAGAAATGCATCACGGAATTCCTCATGGTTTTGCACAAAGCATTTATGTCTAACTACTTTATCTTTTGCAGTTGCCAACATTTTATTTGTTGATTCCCCTGTGGGAGTTGGTTTTTCATATTCGAACACTTCCTCTGATTTGTTGAACAATGGAGATAAAAGAACAGGTGCTGCTTTGATCAATTTTTATGTTTTGATTGTGCTTTGAAAAGTTTATTATATTCTCTAGGTTATACTTCAAATTATCATCTTCTGACTTGCAGCGGAGGACTCTCTAGCATTTTTATTGAAATGGTTTGAGCGCTTTCCTGGGTACCTAGGAAGGGACTTTTACATTACAGGAGAAAGCTATGCAGGTAAAATCCTTTACTTATACGGGTCAGTATGCCTTTACAGTTCTGTTATTCCAACTATGTGATATATGGTTCTTTTCAAAAGATCACTTATTTTTAGGTCAAAACTAGACATCATGAATTAATGGTCCAGTCTTGAAATTTTGTGCTGCTCAATGTCAATATTGCAAAACAAAGTGTCTTGTTTTGGTGATACTTTACAACAAGCGTGAAGCAGATGCCATGTGTATGTATCTCATCTTTAAATACAGAAGAGAAAAGCTTCTCACAATTAACAAAACATGAAGATTTTGCATTTTCTCATGGTTGATGGGAAAAATAGAGAGAGTGATATTTACTACAGCCAACATGCTCTAGGGAGTCGGGAGGTCCAGGCTTAAGAAGATGTGAAAGAGTTAATAAAGAGCAAAAAAAAAAAAGGTATTCGAGAGTTGTCATGTTAATCACAAGTGGACCTCATCCGTTCCCTTTCACAAAGCAATTATTTGGTTACAAACAGATGCTTTCCACATGGGACTCACCAAATGACTATTAAGGATAACTAAACGCTATCTGAACACTGCGTACTATTTAAAATGTGTTAAGCTGATAGCGTTTTCATTATCAAGATGATCTTTCTACCTCCACATCCATCCCTTTATAGAATACTGACAAACATCCACTAAGTGTGATTACAAGACATGTATAAGAATGGAACTAGCTCATAGATCATTGTTCTGATTACTGCATGAAGAGGTTTGATCGTTTTCTATTTTCTGCATTTACATATATAAATTGGATTAACGGCTTAACAGGTTGTGTATTCTAGTTTTAATCCCTGAAATTTTTGTTCCAGGACATTATGTTCCTCAGCTAAGCCAAGCCATTGTGAGGTACAACTCAGCGGTAGAGGAAAAATCAATTAATCTGAAGGGTTACATGGTATACATGCTCTGTTCTTGGCTGAAGCTGAGGTTACTGATTATCTTGTACTGTGTTGACAATTTAAACATCAAACATCTGTATTTTGCAGGTCGGCAATGCTCTAACTGACGATTACCATGACCACTTGGGGGTTTTCCAGTTCATGTGGTCAGCTGGATTGATTTCTGATCAAACATACAGGCTGCTGAACCTTCTATGTGATTTTCAGTCATTTATACACACCTCAGCCTCGTGTGAAAACATTTTGGATGTTGCAAGTGAAGAACTTGGAAACATTGACCCATATAGCATCTTCTCTCCCATTTGCCCTGCTAACGTAAGACAGTCCAATCGGCTGTTGAGAAGAATGAATGTGAGTCATCTCCAGCTATTGATTTAGGACAGTGTTACTTCTGTTTCTTGTTGAAAAATTTTTGTCGGGCATATGAAAAGCTGACAAGTCTGGCCCCTGGTTCCTAATGAATTTCAAATGGTTCCTAATGAATTTCAAATTCACAGTCCTTGAACTGGAGGAACTTACGGTATAGTATATAACAACTGATCATGATGCCTCTTGAATAGTTGAAAGATCTTGTCAGATCCTCAAGGATTTCTAATATCATTTAACCCACTTCATCTGATAGGTGATTGGTCACGTCAGTGAGAAATATGATCCCTGCACCGAGAAGCACTCTGTTGTATACTTCAACCTGCCCGAGGTTCAAAAGGCACTTCACGTTAATCCAGCTCATGCACCATCTAAATGGTCAACCTGCAGGTATTGCTCTGTGACAATATAATTGCAAGCTTAATATTGCATTTCCTTCTTTGGAAGCTGAATGATTTTAGCTCTAATTAGATCAGAGCACAAATATTCCTTTTGGCGGATTGGGAATTATTCCTGTTCAAGGATACGTACAAATATTCTGTAGGAATTATTGTATCCTTTAATATGGACTTAATTTTGATAGATTAAGATGATTCAAAGATGTATAATGCAACAAAGGTTACAGAGCACAGGGAAGCGGGAACGGTAAGGGAGAAGGGAAAGTATCCAGCAATTAGGGTGAGATTTGGTATAACATTGCCGAAAGGATGCACTCAGGTCTTTAAGCCTGCCACAGGAATAAAGTAACCTAGTTTATTTTTTAGAACTGTGCAAAGAACTCATTCATCTTTTGTCTTAAGAGTTACTGCACCTGGGTGTGGATAATATTAAATCTGTAAAGTAAACACTTCCTCTGTGACACGATGTCTACAAGACTACACCCCTTGTATGATATCATCAGGCCCAATTAACATAAAATCAATCCAATTATACATACATGAGCATAGGTATTTTGGTTTTTAATTTCTTAGCAGTAAGAGGAAAATTTGATCTTTTGATCTTTAACTTTTGTTTCCTTTTTCCATAAAGAAGTTGACATATATCTTCTATTGATCATCTATATGTCTTCATATTTTGGATTGTTTATTAATCTTGACTGAAGTGGCATGGAGATGGAAGTCCTCATAATTTTCTGTGTTGTTTTGTAGTGACTTGGTAAATAGTAACTGGAAAGACTCTCCTATAACAGTTCTGGACGTTTATGATGAGCTGATACATTCAGGACTGCGAATATGGATGTTCAGGTTCATCTCGACATTGACAATTTTTCATTCATCTACTGCCTCCAGAGCTTTAGTAATGCTTTCATGTGCAATGAACATTTGCCTTAACGTCTACCTGTAAAAAGGCAAAATGCATGTTCATTCTTGTAATTATTGATATTAAATCTAGGAAACACCCTAAAGACCACTTCGAATTAGCACCATAATTATTTTACCTAGGGCCATCATTGCATTAGGTAGGATCCGGATCCAATCTGAACTCAATGCAATTTGAACCCAATGATCATACTAGATCATTTTTACTGTTAAAATCTGAATCCAATGTTTCAAATTCTGCATCATTGTTATAGAAATCATTTACATAGCCTGGTCTATGGATGCTAATTGAGCTGGCAAATGATATTTTTCTCTCTTTTCAAGTGACATCAGATACTTTCTGGTGATGATCCAAATTTCGTTTTTTTTCCAATTTCACAGTGGAGACACATATGCCGTAATCCCAGTTACATCCACCCGGTACAGTATAGATGCTCTTAAGCTTCCAACTTTAAGACCTTGGAGTGCCTGGTACGATGATGGTGAGGTAATTGATATTCAAATGACTGTCTTCTGCCCTGATCATTGGCTTATCGATCTAGTTATTATCTACTTCTCTCTTCAGCTAAAAACAATATTATGTTGATTATAGAACAGCTCCTTTATTGGTACATACAATCAAGTGGGTTTACAACTTATTGCAGTGACCACTAGGAATTGACACAATTTTTTGAACAGGTGGGTGGATGGACTCAAGAATATTCAGGGCTTACCTTCGTATCAGTCAGGGGAGCAGGACATGAAGTTCCTTTGCATAAACCGAAACTAGCTTTGGCACTTATTAAAGCCTTCCTATCAGGAACCTCAATGCCGACCCTGAAACTAGTCAGTGCATCTTGAAGTTCTCTTTTGTCCTATTGCTTATTGTTCCTGGAATCCGAAGGCAAAATAACTTTGTGATGTCTCCACAATACATTGATTGTTCCACAACCAACCAGCTTTGGTTAAGAATCTTTTAAATGACATTTGCAGGCAGTGTATTTGAAATTTGAGAAGAATATGAAATGAAAGGAATCCGAATCTTATTTGTGATCTGTTCAGCATTTCTCAACCCTAAAATATAATTTCTCTATCAAATCTTTCTCATGTGTCATAAAATATTGCTGAATCTTGTGATTTAGGCTTAATGTGTAAGTTGGAGGCATAAATTAAAGAGTGAAGAACAAGAAATTTATGTGGACTAGACAAGAAAGATGGATTTTTTAATAACAACTCTTTCAAAGTAAGACAGTATTCACAGGGTTTAATTTTGGCTAAATTATTCTATTAGTCCATGTGATTTTCACTTTTTTTTTTTTAATTTAGTTCTTAGGATAAATTTTGTCCTATAGGGATCCGTGGGATAGGGACACTTTTCCAAGTCACTAATGGAATTGCTGAGGTAGCTAAAGGTGACAATAAAAAACTAAAATGAATTATTAAAATTAAAATTAAAATAAATTTAAGAATTAATTAAATGAGAAAAATATGTAAAAAATACTTAAAATGAACAAAAATACAAAAAAAAGGTATGACCCTCCACTCCTTGAAAAAATATAATAAATTAAAGAAATACCTCGAAAAATATGAAAGAAAGATATAAAAATTTGTAATAAATCTGAAATAAATTGTAAAAATAAAATTCAAATGAGAAAAATACACAAAAATACAGAGGAAAAACTAATGGTAAAAGGTATGACCCTCAAATAATTAATTCTGAGTTTTCATATTTTTTTTCAAGAATTTGAGGTTTAGATTTTTTTTTTTTCATTTTTCTGTATTTTTCTCATTGACTTGCACTTCTACAATGAGTTTTATTTTTTTTATTTCTTTTGTATTTATTTTATTATATTTTTCTAAGGAATGGAGGGTCATATCCTTTGTTGCATTTATATATATATATATTTAATATTTTTCTCATTTAAATAATATATTTATATTTAAATAATTTTTTATTATCACTGTTAGCCAGGTCGAACGGTTAGTAAGGTGGACAGAAGGACTAATTGGAAAAAGAGTCCCTACCCTAAGGATTTCTATAGTACAAAATTTACTCTTATGGACTAAATTGGAAAAATTATAAACAACCTTTACTAACGAAATAATTTAGCCTTAAATTTTTAATATCAAACGCAGCCGAACGCGTTTCCAAGACACTGAGTTCGGGTGATTTGAAATTGGTCCGAACGCGGACCCCCAGCCCATCCTTCCTCCTCTTCTTCGTCTGAAATTGTAAACCGGTACTGTTGCCTCTCTCTCTCTCTGGGTCTACCATCCTGATCAGGACATACTGGGTACGTGTTTGATAAAATCTCTGACCAACTCCCTCATTTATCCGATAAATCCAACAACTTTACCTTTGTCCTTAGGAAAATTAGCGTGCTTTGAGGTACCAAATTTAAGAGTCGGCTGCAAAAGGTGTTGCTGAAGAGGTAATGAGTCAAGGGCTTTGTTCTGTATTTGTAATTCCTCTTTCCCGTTGCTCTAGGGAAATGCACTGATGGACTTCTTGAATGCTTGAAATATGTAGGGGCAGAAGGAAAGTAAGTAGACAAAGGCTGAGGGTCGATAGACATGGTGGTCACCAGTACTAATCCCCACAACAAGGAGATTTCCATCAGAAAGAGGATCACCAGCATGTAATAGCTCTTTCACCGTGCGTGTGTGCTTTCTGCTGGTGTTTCCTTTTCTGATGTGCTAAAATCGAAAGGACAAATGTCACGTGATTTCATTCGAGTCCTGCCAATGTCGAATGTTGGTGCTTATGCATTTAACCAAAGTGTTTGACATGCTTTTCTGGAATCTGAAAGAATCAAATCACTGAAGCTTATTAGTGGGTTCTCAACTTGCATTTTAAATTGATCCTATGTCTAAGGATAGGATTCATATGTTGATACTCATCAGTAGATATCTTGGTCTTATGGGTTTTAGGCACTCGATGTCACGGATATTGGGATAGTTTGGTTCTAAAAGTGTTCTTAAAAGAGTGGTTTGCTTCTTCTGCAGAAGGTCCACTTTTTGGGTTGTTTACTTCAGACTACCAGCTTATGTTTTAACTGGATGCTTGTCTAGAACCGGTGGGCATCGATTCTGTTAGGAAAGGGTCCGTGGCAAATCCATAGAATCCACTTTCAAAAATGGAAAAGTGCCAATCTTGCAGTTGATTCAATTTAAGGGTACAGAGCTTACTATCTATAGGATGGATGAGGAAATTTTGTTTAATCACCTTCTAGTGATAATTACAAAGATTTATACAGGAGAATTATGCAAGAAATCTTAATTCTCATTCTTTTACATCAGATTCCAATTTTAATAACCCATTCCATTGTGTTCTTTGCCTATATAAGTATGTGCGTGTGTTTTTTAATAGATAATTCTATCTATTGTCTCTGACCATATTTCACCATCTGGCAATTTTCTAGATTCAATAAACGAGAAGATGATTTTCCATCCCTCAGAGAATACAATAATTATTTGGAGGAAGTGGAAGATATGAGTAAGTTTGTTAGTTTCCTTTCTGCAAGTCCATGTGCAGAAGTGTTTATTTTGACTGATAGAAAAAGTTCTGTTTCAGCATTTAATTTGATTGAAGGAATTGATGTCCCTGCTATTGAAGCAAAAATCGCACAGTACCAGGAAGAAAATGCTGAGCAAATAATGATAAATAGAGCTCGCAAGGTACTAGTAAAATTATTGATCTTTCTGCTTCTCATATCCCTCACTGGTGTCCTCACAAGTGGATGGGATTTGCATTTGTTTTTTTCAGTTAATGCCGTATATAAGAACAATTTATGTGATAAGATTTCTTCATGCTAGCATTGGTGGATGTTGAGATATTTCCCTTAGTAGTTACAGGAAGGTTAATAATTCACTTTCAATTAATTGAACAGGCTGAAGAATTGGCTGCAGCACTGGCTGCAAGCAAGGGACATCCTTCACAGAATGAGACTGAGGGGGTGAGAATGATATTCATTTGTATATAAGACTTGTCTTGAATAATGACTGGTGGAATTTTTCATTCCCATCTAGAAAGACTTGAAATTCTTGGTCCTATGAGTGTTTTTTTTTCCACTTCTTGTTTCTATTTATCCAATTCTGGATTTGAAGTTGTTGGGAATAGATTGATTAATGTCCGTCATGTTGCGTACGTACTGCCAGTAGTATAAAATTTACATCCACACTTGATACATCCAAGCACTTGATTGATGCTAAATTGATGGTATGATTGATTCCGTCATGTATGATTGATTCCAATACTTTGTAAGTTGGATGTGCAGAAAGCGTATGATCATGTTAATTGGAAGTTCCTTATGTATCTTCTCCGCAGATGTGGATTCAATGAAAAATGGTGTAGGTGGATCTATTTTTGCATATCGACAGTGAGGTTTTCTGTGATGGTTAATGGTTGTCCGGAGGGCTTTTTCGGTAGCTCCCGTGGTTTACGGCAAGGGGACCCCCTCTCTCCCCTTTTGTTTGTTATTGTCATGGAAGCTTTTAGCCGTATGTTGGGGAGAGTGGTCGACCATGGAAGTTTAGAGGGGTTTATGGTTGGAGGGGGTTCAGGGGGAAGCGTGTGCATATCTCATTTGCTTTTCGCAGATGATACTTTGGTTCTATGTGGTGCGGATGCCGGCCAGTTCAGGAGTATTAGATGCCTTCTTCTGTGTTTTGAGGCTGTTTCTGGCCTTCGAATCAATTTGTCGAAGTCCGAAGTTATTCCTATTGGTAGTGTTGATAATGTTCAGGAATTGGCGGGAATTTTGCAATGTGGGGTGTCCTCGCTTCCCTTCAAATACTTGGGTCTTCCGTTGGGGGCAAGCTTCAAGTGTGTTCAAATTTGGGACGAGATCATTGAACGGATGGAACGAAGACTTGCGGGGTGGAAGAGGATGTATCTCTCTAAGGGGGGTAGGCTTACCCTCATTAAATCTACTCTTTCAAGCCTCCCGACTTATTTCCTTTCTTTATTCCCTATACCGGTTGCAGTGGCTAATCGATTGGAAAAGATTCAGAGAGATTTCCTATGGGGCAGCGATGAGACTGTGCATAAGTTTCATCTTGTGAGGTGGAAGCTGGTGTGCTCTCCTCATCATGATGGGGGTTTGGGGATCCGTAGTTTATCCATGTTTAATAAGGCTTTGTTGAGTAAGTGGCTGTGGCGTTTTGCTCATGAGAGAGAGAGGCTTTGGCGGCTTGTTATTGCTGCGAAATATGGGAGCTGTGTGGGTGATTGGAGATCTCGTTCTCTCCGGGGACCGTATGGTGTTAGCCTTTGGAGATTCATTTCCAAAGGGTGGGCGACCTTCAGTAAGTCTCTCAAGTATGTGGTGGGGAGTGGTGTTAGGGTTAGTTTTTGGCAAGACGTTTGGTGTGGAGATATTCCTTTGTCTTTGGCTTTTCCGGTGGTCTTTTCTTTGGCTCTTAATAAGGAGGCTACGGTGGCGGACTATGTGGCGGTGAATGATGGTATAGTTGCATGGAATGTTTCCTTTGTTAGATCAGCTAATGATTGGGAGTTGGAGGATTTCTCCGCGTTTTTCTCCAAGTTGTATGGGTCAGCGATTCGGAGAGGGGAGGAGGATAAGATGGCATGGACTGGCTCCAAAAATGGTTCTTTTACGGTTAAGTCTATGTACTCTTCCGTTGTCAGTAGGAGCAGAGTTAATTTCCCTTGGAAAGGAGTTTGGAAGACGAAGTGCCCTTTGAAGGTGTCTTTCTTTGTGTGGGAGGCTACGCATGGGAAGATTCTTACGTCGGATAATCTTCGGAGGAAAGGTATCTATATTGCAGATTGGTGTTATCTTTGTCTTGATAATGGGGAGTCGGTTGACCACGTGCTCCTCCATTGTCCGTTTTCGAGGGGAATTTGGAATCATGTGCTGGGCATTACAAATTTTCAGTGGGTAATGCCGGAGAAGGTTTCGGGAGTGTTGTGGAGTTGGAGTAGGAGGTTGTCCAATCCGATTGCCAAGACTATTTGGAGAATGATTCCTTCATGCATTTGGTGGTGTCTTTGGAGGGAACGGAATAGTAGATGTTTTGAGAATTGTTCATTGTCTTTGGTGAAGATGCAAGAACTTGTGTTACTTTCCCTATTTAGTTGGGCTAATGTGGTGCTTGGCTGTCCTTTTGTTGATTTTAATGATTTTCTTAGTTTTTTGGTTTGTTTAGATTAAGTGATTTCGGTATAGCACTTTGTACTGTTCTCACTTTTTTCTAATGAGATTGGTTACTTATCAAAAAAAAATAGTTTGACTAGGTCATTTTTTTCTTGGTATTTGACTAGGTCATTGACTAACAGTATCAAACCATTTAGTTCACTTGTGAATGGTCAGGGGAGATGATAAAGGAAAATAAAAAAGCAAAAAAGAGGGAAAATCAATTTTGAGATGTCCTCTGACTTCCATCTTTCTCTGAACTTCTGCCCTTCTATAGCAATAGAAATTTGGTCAATATATATTCTTTGAATCTTGTTATTCCACTGATAAGTAATCATAGGACGTTTAGAAATTCAAATATATAATATTTGAGACCTAACCAGATTATAGATGCATAATTTTTAGTAGCAGCTTTTAATTTGATTTTCTTGTTTTCCCTATTCTGATGGATTGAATCCATGAGCCATTTTCTTTTGGATGTTTCATTATGAATTGAGATTATTCTGTTGAATCACATTATTATTCACAACCTAAAGGAGAAGAATAAATATTGATAACTAAATTTCCTCTTTTTGTTGAGACAGGCTCCAAACCAAAGCTCTCAAACAAGATATGGTGTGGTTGCGCAGGGACAGTATGCACCTACAGTTGCTGGAGGTCAGCCACGACCAACAGGAATGGCTCCACAACCTGTTCCTCTTGGAGGGGGAGTCGACATGCACGGTTATGCCGCTGATGATGAGGAAATGATGAAGCTCCGTGCAGAGAGAGGTGGAAGGGCAGGAGGGTGGAGTGCAGAGCTAAGCAAGAGGAGGGCCCTTGAAGAAGCATTTGGAAGCATCTGGATTAGTTAGGAGCATTTATGTCACACAGGGTCGGACAACACAGTTTTATGTCAGATGATGATGCAGTAATCTTAAACTCTTTTTTGTCTGGAAACATGAGTGTAAATGGCGCATGCTATAGTGGGGTTTATTGAAATGATACCCGGGACTTGTTCCTTGAGATGTGCTCTTTAGTTCCCATGGACCAACCTTTCCTCCTAAATGCTCAAACTTAGACTAGGATAATTTTCCATACTCCCATCTCTTCTGGGTAGACGATAATCATTGAATAAATTAGGTAAAGAGTACATAAACCGGCCGTCCGGCTCCTCATTGAAAACTACACCGTAGGTGCTCATAACCAAGGGAGCTATACTGCTCAACCTTTACAACAATTTTGAGGACAAGATATTGTGAAGGAACCAAAAGTTGTCAAGACAAATTATATACTTGTTAACTTGCTTAAAATTAACGGTTGGATCGTGGGCCTCTGTAAGCTTGTTTGGTCGTACCCTCTTGATGTGTGGTTATTTTCTCCTTCCTTACTTGCTTAGAAAAAGAAAGTAGCCCAAGTGACATCCCACACCAGTCAAGAGGTTGAGGGACTTGCAGCTTATAAGCCTGCTCCATCAAAAGATAAAACATTTTTTGGTGGAATTTGTAAAAATATTAGAGTTGGTGAAAAAATAGTCGTAAAATTTTATTTTTTAAAAAATTATGACATCCAAACATAGGCTAGACTCTAAATAATTGTTCATGCAAGAAGGATGTCAAAGCAAAATCATTTGTTTGAGAGAATTAGCAACCTCGATCACTTTCTTTCTATCACCTCCAATGAGGTTAACCTCTTTGATAGCCATATCACAAGAAAACAGAGAAGAAAAGTAGCCAAGAAAATACAAGAACTAACAGAAACGGCGGGGGACCCAAAAGATACAAAGACCAATAAAATAGCACCATTTCGTATCAGAATAGATATTTGTGCGCCTCTCGGACAACTGCCACATTTGCTTTGCGCTCTTCCACTCAGCGCAGAGTGTTTGAGAGGATGAAAATCCTACGGTGATTACTTTCCTCCACTGCTTCAGCGTCCACAATCTCTAGCCCGAAGGTATGCCTAAGCATCACAGAGATACTACCTCTTCCTCTCTCTCCCTGGGTCTCCGTTCTCTCTTTGAAGAGCATTCTCAAACAGTAGCCTACACTTTTATCTGCCCTCATTGAATTTTAAAATCCCAGAACCAACTGATTGATGCCCGGAACTTGCTTGTGGGAAAGTCACTGTGAATCATGGCTTCACTTAAGCTTTCCATTTCCTTGGATACATTTGATCCGAAGAAGTTTAACGTGCACCCGGCTCAACCGCCAAATCGGTGCTCAGTGTCTTCTATCTGTAGTTGTATTCATGCAACTAGATCTTCTGCAATCAACTCGTGGAATAGGGTGCAGCACATTAACGTCTCCCGGTTTGACACTGAATTGACTGAAATTACCGAATCTATCCAAGCTGAGAACGGCATTGTCTTGCCTCCAACTAGAGGTTTGGTAGATGAGAACTTGGTTGAGCAAGAGGTGGGTTTTAAATGCCAAGCTGGAAAAACGTTTCCGGGTTTCAAGAAGGACATTAATAGGAAGGTGAGTATGAAGTCCAAGTTCAGAAGGAATGGTACAGACCGCGAACTAGAAGAGTTATTTGTGCGTGATGGTGAAGTGGATGTTAATTACTCTGCTATTGGATCGGAGTTGAGCTTGGAGCGCTGTAATGGCATTTTGAAATGGCTCGAGAAGTGTAGTGACAGCAAAACTCTGGCTTTCTTTGAGTGGATGAGAAGCAACGGAAAGTTAGAGCAAAATATGAGTGCTCATAATGTAGTTCTTCGGGTGCTAGCTAGAAGAGAAGATTGGAATGCAGCAGAATCCATGGTTCGGGACTTAAGTACTAAATTGGGTGGTGAATTGGATTGTCGGGTTTTTAACACTGTTATTTATAGGTGTTGTAAGCTGGGGAAAGTAGAGTTAGGGGCAAAGTGGCTTCGAATGATGTTGGAAAAGGGGGTTCAGCCTAATGTTGCTACTTTTGGGATGCTCATGGGACTTTACCAGAGGTGTTGGAGTGTTGAAGAGGCAGAGTTTACTTTTAGCCGAATGAGGACTTGTGGAGTTGTATGTGAGTCAGCATACTCATCAATGATCACCATTTTTACCCGTTTGAGTTTGTATGACAAGGCGGAAGAGGTTATTTGCTTGATGAGAGAAGATAAGGTTGTCTTAAGTTTGGAGAATTGGTTGGTGGTGCTAAATACCTATAGTCAGCAAGGCAAATTAGAGGAAGCTGAACTGACATTGTCGTTGATGCGTGAAGCAGGGTTTCCCCCAAATATTGTAGCATTCAATACTTTGATAACTGGCTATGGGAGGATATCCAATATGGATGCTGCTCAACGTGTCTATCTGAGCATCCAGGATGTTGGACTAGAGCCTGATGAAACTACCTACCGTTCTATGATTGAAGGTTGGGGTCGCGCAGACTACTATAAGGAGGCAGACTGGCACTATAAGGAGCTCAAGCGGTTGGGATACAGGCCTAACTCATCTAACTTGTTCACGCTAATAAACTTGCAAGCGAGACACGAGGATGAAGAGGGTGCTGTCAGAACTCTTGATGATATGATGATGATGGGATGCCAATGTTCATCCATCCTCGTAACTCTTTTGCAGGCATATGAAAGGGTGGGAAGGATTCACAAAGTGCCTCTGATTTTGAGAGGTTCTTTATATCACCACGTTCTTGTTAACCAGACCTCTTGCTCCATTTTGGTCATGGCATATGTAAAAAACTGTTTGGTGGATGATGCTATAGAAGTCTTGGGGAACAAAGTCTGG
This sequence comes from Myrica gale, assembly GCA_963930655.1. NCBI lineage: Eukaryota > Viridiplantae > Streptophyta > Magnoliopsida > Fagales > Myricaceae > Myrica > Myrica gale. The sequence goes on from OZ005616.1 coordinate 22,253,138, forward strand.
AAGGATCTAGCTTTTGAGAACAACCTGTACCATTTGTTGATTTGTTCATTCAAAGAGTCGGGCCATCTCGAGAGTGCTGTTAAGATATACAATCAAATGCCGATACATGATGACAAGCCAAACTTGCACATCTCATGCACAATGATTGACATTTACAGCGTCATGGGTCTGTTTCCAGAAGCTGAGAAACTCTATCTGAGGTTGAGATCTTCAGAAATTGCTCTGGACATGATTGCTTTTAGCATTGTTGTAAGGATGTATATCAAAGCTGGAGCTCTGAGCAATGCTTGCTCTGTTTTGGATATCATGGACAAGCAGAGGGATATTGTTCCAGACGTATATCTATACCGTGATATGCTCCGCGTATATCAGCGATGTGGCATGCTGGATAAACTAGCAGCACTATACTATAAAATCATGAAGACAGGAGTAACTTTGGATCAGGAAATGTACAATTGTGTGATCAACTGCTGTGCTCATGCTCTCCCAGTGGACGAGCTTTCCAGGCTTTTTGATGAGATGCTTCAGCGTGGGTTCTCTCCTAATACTATTACTGTCAATGTTATGCTCGACGTTTATGGAAAATCCAAGATTTTCATGAAAGCTAAAAGGTTGTTAGGGATGGCCCAAAAACAAGGCCTGGTTGATGTGATCTCTTACAATACTATTATAGCTGCCTATGGCCAGAATAAAAAATTCAAAAACATGACATCAATGGTGCGAAGTATGGAATTTAATGGATTTTCAGTTTCGCTTGAAGCCTACAATTGTATGCTGGATGCTTATGGGAAAGACGAGCAAATGGAGATCTTTAGAAGCATCTTACAGAGAATGAAGGAATCAGATTGTGTTTCTGATCACTACACATATAACATAATGATCAATATCTATGGAGAGAGAGGATGGATTGATGAAGTTGCTGGCGTTCTCACAGAATTGGAAGAGCGGGGACTTGGACCTGATTTATGCAGCTATAACACATTGATCAAGGCATATGGGATTGCAGGAATGGTTGAAGATGCCGTACATTTGGTCAAGGAAATGAGAGGAAAGGGGATAGAACCTGATAAAATAACCTACCTAAATCTGATCACTGCACTGAAGAAGAACGATCAGTTTTTAGAGGCTGTTAAGTGGTCCTTGTGGATGAAGCAGATGGGTTGGTGACACAGTTGTAGCTATAATATTTCTGGGTCTTTTGCTTTTATTTTAGTCATATGTTTGTAACAAAACCCCTAGTTTTTTTTGTAAGAAAGCATTAATACCAAAGCAATGGCAAGCTTCTTCTGTACATGCAATATCTGTTTGCCAGAGACAATATGTATGCTCGGTACTATAGTCCTCTAGGCTCTATGGGTTATCAGGACCTAGAAATGGGCAGTATGGAGTTGGTGATAGTACTATTCTAGTAGTTTTTCTTTTTCCCTTTCTTCGTTATTCTTCTTCTCTTCACTTGGTTACTTGAACTATTTCTCATCTGCAAATTCTTGTACTTTTGAGTCATTTATCAAGGAGCTATGCATGGCAGGGTTGTGCAGGTTCCTGGAGTGATGTACAGCTCGTAACTAGAATTGGAAGAAACAGTTTGATTGCTTTGTGATTTTTTTCCCTTAATATATAATTGACCGGAAGTTCAGGACAAATAAAATTTCTCTGCTTAGACTTGCTGCAATTGCTGCTTCGATCATCCTGGTGACTTTTATTTTCTTCGGTTTCCTTCCCTCGTGCCCCGCAGTTAATTGTCTTTCTATGCATGACCTCTCAATTAATACATTGTCTTCCAGTTCATTTTGTCGGAGAATTGCAAGTGCTTTCCTTTATGCCTTTCCAATGGCCCGCGCCGCCAAATTGCATCTATATAAACAGTCCACTTGATAAGAACGGAAATCACCCAGTTAAAAGCTGCATACAATGCTGAAATATGCACAAAGCAAAGGCATGTTTTCCGTTTCTGCTATTTCGCACAGACGGAAAATTCTATGTTAAAATGGAAAATACATTCAATAGGAACATAGAACTCCTTTAGATTTTATTACCCAAAAAAATCCTCTACATAATTGTGTTTGCCCTATAGGCATCTACTATACAGCAAATCGCTTCCGGCCCTTACAATGGCCTTATGTCATAATATTTTGATACATCATGTGCATACAAATTAATATATGTGAACAAAAGACATTATTAATTGTTCTTGCACCATAAAAATGACCTCTTCCAAATAAAATAAAAAATGGCCTCACCTAATTAACTCGTATAAATGCCTGCTGCAAGTATTTACATCTGCCTCTATCTCTTCCCCTTAAAAAGGCCAACGGATGGGACAAAATTTCCAATCAGGAGAACTTCATTGAGGCGGAGCATCTGCTTCCCTCTATTCATGATCGAGCTGGGTAATGCAGCCTCCCGAGCTGGGTAATGCAGCCTCCGAACTGGAACCAGTCTGTTGTGCAATGATCTTTATCACCGTATAAGGGTAAGAGTGCTTGTAGGACTCGAAATAAACACCATCGAAATACATCTTTTGTCCTCAGCTTTCAGAGGCACCCACAGGGAACGATGCCCTGCTACAGCTTCCATTCCAATTCAAGATGTACTTTCTCAAAAAACTTGATGATGCTTTTTGCATCAGAAGAGATAATGTCTTTGCGTGTGGTTATGATGGTTGCTCTTGCATGGAGAATCAGTTGAAAAAATATGGAGATTCAAGAACCTTTCGCAAGTCAAAGTCACCCCTCTTTGGGAGTGGGGGAAACATCAGGTCCGGATATGATGTCTGGAAGCTCTCAAGCAACTGAGAACAGCAGGAGTTAGAAATTTAAAAAATGTCAAAAGGAAAAAAATTACGATATTCTATTATTTTCTTTTTCTTGAGGAAAAAAATAGTCTGTGGAACTGAATTACAATCCATGATCCTGATATTATAAATTGAAAGCTGGAAACTGGACGCAATATGTTTGTTTGTGTATGCGTATTTGTATTTCTGTATGGATATTGGTATTTACATACAAATAGACTTTAGACAACAGCTTTATGATAGAAATTCTTGGAATATATGAAGCAGTGTCATAACATATTGAGCGTAACATAAGAAACCAAGCTTGTAATGCCTATCTCAAGGAAATGCCCAGGGGCTCTATTTCATATGCCAGAGGCAAGTTCCCATGAAGTTGCGTAAGTGCCACAACTTTTAAAGACAGTTCTACCTTTTGTCCACGCAGAAAGCATTTATGTAGTCTTTTATTAGTAATTTTTTACGCTTGAGATGATGATGAGGATGATACCTTTGAATACCAAGATTCTTCCCCTTGGAAATACTGAAACATGTCCATGGCCGCGTTCAATACACCTCTATTGGTAATGCATATAAACTAGGACTTGATACACCTAATTTTCAAGTGTAAAATGTTCTTTACAGAACAGTTTTCTGCGTATTGCCAGATTGAAGGGAATATTGGAAGTTACTGTTCTCTATGAAAGAAAGTGTCCTAATTAAGTCACAGACTCACAAGGGAAACTGTGGCAAGATTTAAATCCATTTAATTTTTCATCCCGGCAAAGGACTCCTTTTTCGGGGTCAGGGTGGGGGGAGGGGGAAGGGAGCACACCTGGAATTTATTTGAACGGAGAAAGAGAGTAATCCTTTCCTGTGGTTAATGTAGGACGTGATATACTTACATTTTCAAGTATTGGCTCGCTATAAAGCTCCACAAATTTTGCTCGAAGTGTCTGATTCATTTTTTCCACGTCACAGGCATGTGTCCAGAAGGACTCATGCACCCCTGAAAACAAGTTCATTTGACAATAATCTCAAAATTAATTTTGAATAGTAAAAGTAAAATTTGAATTGTGTGTGTTGATAGAGGAAGGAATTATTAATGTCACTATGAAAAATGGTGAAGTAGATTGTCAATGCGGCTTATTTTTTTAAAACAAAAAATGTACCATTGCTTTGAGACAAGAAAACTGGGAAAATAAGGTACTCACCTCAGTAATTTTAACTCTATGTCTAGGAAAATGTAATTATTTAAATTCGGACTCTTAATTTTGGAGCAAAACTACCCAATTGTTGCCAACATTATGAGAAATGTTGACAATCCCTTGTAAAAAAATTTTATTTTCTTTCATTATGTCATCTGAAGTTATCTAGTAAGTAATATGCCTGTCAACAACTCAAGAAATACAATACAAAACCACTTGCCCGTAAGAAAAGGACCAAATAAATCATAAAATCATTTCATTTTAGTAGTGAACCTCAGCTAAGCTATATCTTCATGCTAAACCAAATTCCCGATCTTCCCACAGTTAAAGGTAGTTCAAATCATTTGGAAACACATTTTTATATTAAGTTCAAATTCATAAAAAACATTAGATGCTGCTAATGATACGCTTATTTTACACAGCAATGTTGTTTTTTCTCAATACCAAGCCCTAAGTGTATAGTTCAAGCTTTATTGAATTCATAAAGTGTGACAAACCTGCAAAACGCAAGCCAGCATCCCTGCAGGCAATAGCAGTCATCATCATGTGTGTACCATCAAGCGAGTGGACATAATTTGGTGGAAATGCAGTTCTCTGTTTTCTCACATCTATCTGAAATTGACATAACAACGAAATTCTCAAAAGAATGATTAAATAGAGAACGTAAAAGTGAAAACAAGACAATTTTGTAAGCTTACTGAGGAACTCTCTCGCTGCAAAGCCAAAACTTGAAGAGAAGTTCTTATCTGCAGCCTCGTTACCAGATTAGTGAGTACAGAGTTTAGATTCTCGATGGAGCAGATCAGATACAAGCAGAACATAATTGTGAATCAAATAGTGTTTTCTTATTGCAACAGGTTTCCTCATTGAGCAAAGAGAGAAAAAAAAAAACATGAACTAGCACCAAAAATGAGTAGCCCCTTCTCACTCTCTCTCTCTCTCTCCTTCCTTTTCCAACTCTGGAGCCTGTGTTCTAAAGCAGAAGATACTCAAAAGAACACTTCAAGATTTTTTTTTGATAAGTAAGCCAATCTTATTAAAATGAAAAAACAAAGAACACACAAGATGACTGACACATGTAGGGAAATGTTAGGTTTTGATGCCACTCGAGTTATTCCAACTGCAACAGAAAAGTGAGGTCACCACCTTTGTTCCTCATGTCGGTGACCATGAGTCATCTAGCTAAATGGGGTGCATTAAGCAACATGAGAAGTGATACTCTTATTTTAGCACTAACTATGTTCTTCAATGCAGAGGATTAGATGCCCACTGATTGCTTATTGATTATTTCTTACAAACAACCCTAATAATTTTCTCATCAACTGTTTCTCATTTCCTTGTGCTAGCCATAAGATATCTATTCACATCATTACTATTCTGTTCTACCACAAGATGCCGTTCATGTGTAAATACTAAGCTTTCACATCATTACTAAGCTTTCACACTCACAAGATGCCGTTCACTTCTACTGTAGGGTTGTACAACTGGAAGACCAAGAGGCGTGGTCCAACGTACAGGTTGATTCTCTGAAGCAATTACCTGCAGAAGTTTCATTATCCACCAGTTCAACTAAAAAAAAAAACAAGTATCATATCCAACAAAAGGCTTTCGGTGTAATTTAATATCCAGAAAGTAACAGATATGCAGATACCTTAGCACAATCACCAAGCCAACCCATTATGCCACGTGCAGCTTCGAATATCTCACCAAGGGCAGCCAATGTTACCTATACAAAAGATAATGAAAAATTCCATGTAGGTTATTAATCTTTGAGACTAAAAAGAATGGAAATATGAGATTCAAACATCCGAGGGAACAGAATTTCCACACTGGTTTTATATGCTTCTGGACCACTATATGAGACCTGATGGGGCCAAAATGGGTCCCACTATCACTCACACGATGGTGTGGAAGAATCCAAGATGATTCAGAAATAGTGTCATCTGAGAATTGCATCTATATAACAGTAGATATTGCACGATATTACGGTTGTTATGCAACTTTAGTCAAAACCTAGTAGCAGAATTATAACATCAGATTGGCTGACTTAGCATTAAATTCAACTTCCATTTCTTGACAGAAAAATCCAAGAAAGTTTCACAAGTAGCTCATATGCCCCTAACACCATAGGAGAATTTGCAATTCAACCTATATGTCTCTAAACACAAGAATCTAATCCAAGATATTTGACTGTCAGCTTCCTTACTTTAGCAGCATAGCAAGCTGCAGTAAACAGCAGTCTGTCATCAGTGATGAGACCCTTCTCTTCTAATCTTCTTTTTATCTGCTCCCGTGCCCCAACATAAGTAACACCGTATACTGAAGTCATCACTGTCTGTTTCACCAATTTCCTATCAACCTGAAAGCTCCAACAAACTTAAACAATCAGTTGGAAAGGAAGGAAAGATGAAAAGCCAAAACAATAATTGATCCAACCTGATCAATTAGGACCTTCGCTAGTAAAGCTTGTGGACTTGTATCTGGGTTCTTGTTGCTGTCCGTTCTCATAATCTTGTGAACCCTGTCCAAGTTTATGTATAGAAGATAAGACATGTGGCCATTGTACATAAGTGTTCAGTGCCAAGAAGACCATAAACTATTAGGATTTATGCGAACCCCTCCGAAGGTGTCCTTGAGAGCTGTGGGAGGTCATGATCAAGTCAATATTCTAAAGCTGAGTCCTAATATACCTCGCAGCAATTTCTGAGTAAACGTCAACAGGTTTGTCTCCTGCGGTTAAGTTGACTGCAGCTGCTTCCAACTGAGAGCAAATTTACCAGAGACAGGTTAGAACATAAATGCATTACAAATCAATCTGCAAACCAAAAGAACTCTCACCAGAGTTCACCATAATAGTTAAGGAATCAGAAACGTTATTTTAATCAAAGAAAGGAATAAAAAGATATATCAGTCAAAGGTTATACAATTGTTCGCACTAGGAAAGCCCTAGCCAAGGATTCAAAACCAACAGTGCAGCGAAGTACATGCCATTTAATAGATCTAGAAATCATAGCTAAATTATCACAATAGACACTTAATTCTCTTCATGTTAAGCAACTCAGCAGACCAGAAAACAACTTCATGAATGTAAGAACCCCACCTAGTTTGCCAAGAGAAAGGATTCAGAGCCACATGCATGCCTAGTATGTCAGACTAGGAATAAATATATCATTCAGGACCTCTACATTTGGCGCAAACAACAAATAGAAAAAACAAAATGCTTATGGTAAACAAGCATGCTCATCATTTCACATTGTATGCTTCTGAAGCTACATTACTGAAGTAGTTGCATAATATGGAAGAATGGTGATGGTAACTGGATCTCATAATAATTGAAAAGCAAAAGATGATAAAAGGAACAATCTCTACATTTTCCAGAAGTGCATTTAACAAAGAAGATAACAAATAATACACTTTCATTGATGGGAAAGAATGGAATTTAAGGTGACCACTGGCACTGATGTCCAAATCTATGTCTTCAAACACCCAACAGAAAATAAGACACATTTGCATCATCGCCTGATGAGTTGCTGGTCTATTTCCTTCCAAAATGAGACACAAGTAGAGTGACCTCCACAGACCATAAATTATATTGATAGAACGAACAAATACATGTGGACAGAGCAACTTACGCTGTCTCTTCCCAATGCTGCATAGTGCTGTAAACCATTGCATGAACCATCCTAAATTAATGGAGCTATGGATTAATATTGTATCCCAGAAAACATCAAATACATATTTGGTGAGAAAGTGACAAATCATAAACGTAATGGTGCCTGTTAGTAAACTGGAAAAGGCACAAGGATCCTTTGATATGGCTTCATGCCACAAGACAAAAAAACTCCCTTTGAATCAATAATTTTCGAAAGTTCCATATATCAGGGGACACAGAGAGGATACCAACGCTAAGGATAAGGTTAATGATATCTAAATATTCAAGGGAAAAGTACATCACTAAATTAATAAAAATAAAAAGGTCGAGAAAATTAACAGGCATAAAGATGATAATTAAACAAATTTTTAGAAATATCCAGTCTGAAAAAATCTGAATAAGCAAGTCAGCTTTTGTTTTTACTTTTTCACTGCTATAAGGCTTCCGATGAAGCATTTACCTGATGAATTGGCAGGTGGGAAATGACAGTATGTGGTGATGAGCTTCTCAAGGCTTCTGAAAGATTAATACAAGCAGCTAAGAACTGAAAAGGATCTTCAGCTGTTAACCACCATCGGTTTCCGTTGACAGGGTTGTCTGCTGACTCAAATATGTCACCAAGATGATTCTCAACAAATGCTAGACGTCCATCATGTGAAAGCTTCTCAAGACCACCTGAATACAGGTTTGCTAAATGTATCTTCAGCCAGTGTAAGCCAGACTTCCCTAATGGACGCCCTTCAGCAAATTCAAGTATTCCTCGACACAGATCTGAACTCAAATGATTCAAATGTGGATGCATTGGGTATGCCCGCCCACGGAAATCAAGATTGTGGGGATAATAAAAGCCTTCCTCGTCTCTCATTTTTCGAGCCACCTATATCAATATGAATTTGGTCAACCATTTGTCATATCGTACGGAAAAAGCATATGAGTGGACACAATCTGTCCAGACAAAGTATTAGATGGTCAAGGGCATCTGTGTAACTTATTCAAAATAGTATACACACGATGCCTTTGCTTCCTCTGTTTTTTCCCCCTCTTGGGGGTAACACATGCAAGATTATTAGTTCACAATAGGGTATCGATGGACGTCTCCATGTGACAACAATTCCGCAGGTTACTTTATCAATCCCAGATGTATCAACTGGAGATCTTACAGAAAGCTTAAGTTCAGTGTCACATCGTTGAGAATTCCTCTCTAGATTAATCTTCTTTGCCTTTCTCAAACTCCATCTCCATTCCTGAATTTCTGTTGGATCATCTGACGGTGGCTTCTCTGGTATAGGCACCTGCAAGCAAACGGGGAATAATTACAGGCCAGATTAATCACCTGCAGTAACAGCAGAGCACATACATACTACAATCCTTTAAAACTTACTCACCACTTAAACTCTTCGTTTCAAGCCAGGGAAGTTGCAATAGCATTTCTCATGGGTTGCCTCAACACAACTTATATTTTTAATAGCAAAAGCAAAGATGAGGTAGCTTACCCGAAGGTAAGGCAAAAGTCTCAAGGCACTGAGAAGGCTTTTGAATTCATATTGATATTATTTCTGAGTTAAAATTTTACATTTATTGGTCAATAGAGAATGAAACTTCAAAAGTGAAAGACTTCGCTCCCTAAATTCAATAGAGTTCATTTGAACTCATTCTTAAGAATAAGCAGTTCAAACGGCAATAATAAGACAGCAGACAAAGATATGCACACTGAAAAGCAACTAACATCATCTACACATGCTTAGCAAGCAAACTGAAGAAAAGGAAAATTTAAGTCCTCAAATATTGCCCAGCCAACAGCCGGAAACCAGAAACTGAAAGCGAAAAGCTTTGATGGAATCAGTTTGGCAGAGAAAACTTTCAACTATGCTATAGGAAACTTAAATCATTGCATAAAGGCATAACAAAGCCATCATTCCTATTCAGAGAGGGGAGAAAAAAAAATGGCCGAGACAAATTGGCACAAAAATGAAACTTGCTGCAAGTAGGAATTTATTGTTGAAGTCACTGTACTGTTTTCTCCCTCAATTCAATTAGTGAAGCTCTGCTTGGCTCTTAATTCAGTTGACAGGAAAAAGAATAAAAGGGGTGGCTCAAAATGAACTGTGGTGGACTTCAAACCACATATTCAGAGTAGCACTAAATGAAAGGGTTGCCTAGTAGTGCTACATGTGAAAAACAGATGAGTTATGTTATTGTGTGCTTATGCCTTTCAAGAGTATGGAGGGAAATTCACCCATAGGAACAACAAAACAATGCATTGACGCAAATTGGTTGTCCTTTCAAGGCATGCCTTTGAAAATACTTTTTTTAACCACAGGATATTAATGAAAAAGAGGAATACAGACAATATGTTTGAAAAGAGGGTAAAAAAACGAAGGAAACAAAAAGAGGAGGTTGTTTATCGATGCTAAACTTCATTAGGTACTCACATCTTCACGAGGAACCAAGCCAGCAACATTGCCTCCTGCAGCCCAGATGCATTCCACTACGCTAAGTATTTTTCTATTAACTCTCCATTTGGTGCTGCCAAGCATATCCAGGGCCTGTACATTGACAATAAATTTAGAAAACAACAGCTTCCTAATGCATAAAAATGATATTTATGTTGAAGAAGTATGAGAATTGGATCCAATGTGTGATCAAGCATAAGGAGAGAGAGTACTGCATTTAGAAACTAATACAAGGTGTTGGAGACAGCACCCAGAAAAAACATAGGGAGTAAAACACGAAGAGCAACTAGTAACAATACTGTCAAATGAAAACGGAAAAATGATATTAAAATGTGTTTCTCACAAATAAAGTTGCTACACTGTTTACTTCTCACATCCAATAAACACAAGCTTCGTATTGTCAAGGCTGGGTTCAGTATGAAGTTTTAACTATCAAAGAAAGGGAAGAAACAAATCTAGATTTAATAGAAAAATGGAAGGAGGAGATCTCACCCAATAAAAGCTATCCCCCAAATTTGGCCTCGACCTATTGCCACGAGAAAAATATGCAAATAAGCAACTACGAGGACTTCAAATAATCTGTACCTCAAAAACTTTTTGCATCTGTTTGGCAGGAACATCCTTAACTGCATCCTGCTGCTTCCTAGATCCGTGAGTCCGCATCATATAAGAAGGCAGGAACAAGTGCCCACCTTTGTCATACCTAGAGGGAGTTTCCGAAGATTTTTGGAATAAGAATTGCAAAATATTCCAGATAGCAGGCTGCAGCCAATATTTCCCTTCTCTTTCAAGTCAATTATTATTTTCCAATTACAAAAATGCAATTTTCCTGTTTAAATATTTTTGGAAGGGATGGGAAACTTAGCAAAGCATGTCAGCTTTCGAGCCCCTCAAGATATACACAATCCTCTCTTAAGAGAAAATTCCAACATCAATATCATTTTATTCTTTCCATACATACCCTTTCCATTTTTTTGGAGGTATCAACATGGGCACATAAGGAATCAACATATGCTTGGCCTACATAGAAACAAGGACGTCAAGCAATAATTAAGAAGTAGAAGTCAAATGTCAAGACTGTCGACAATCGTAAAGCGTACTTTGAAAACCTACAGGCTTATCAGCACATCACCCAACAGCTGAAAACACGCAATTATAGAACAAGCTTGAGACTTGAGTGAAAAGACAAATAACTCGACTCACAAGCTTCGTGTAAGGTTTTAGTAGAACCACTAGAATGTGCATAAACTGCTTTCAAACGAAGAAGAAGATAAGAATTATCCCAGAAAGGAGAAAGAAGAAGAAGAAGAAGAAAAAAAAACATTAGACTAATGCATTTATATATAACTAGGTCTTGTCTGTTTAATTTTTTCAAGTGGACCAAATGGGTAAGAACGGAAGAAATTGCAGCACTATTTTTTACTTCGAATCAAATAGCTCACAAAGCATGTAATTGAGTTTCAACTCATTTCAAGGGCACCAAACAGTAATATCAAAACGAAAGGTGACGTCACATACAGTTTTATCAAGCCCCCTAAGGACTAGAGGATCACATTCTATAACTCCATAATTCTTCACAATTTTCTGCCTGCAAGGAGAAAGAAATGAATCAGCGTTATGGTTGTTGTGTTTGTGCATACATAAATTTATACCAAGGAAATACAACATCAGATACTGATACAGGGTCATCAATCCTGGCAAACCCCTACCTGAGCAATGGCCAAATGATTTACTGTATAAAGGTGATCGTAATTTCGAATCATTGGTCCAATTCTAAAGATAAGTCGGCTGATTGAAAAGGGCAAGAAAGAATGTTAAATTCTCACCCTGGATTCTTTGTCACAGGTTTAAATGTATGCCTGAATGCAGGTCGAATGTCAGGTGGATCAGCTGCTGATTGGTTAAGTGGAGGTTGTACATAAGCCGTTTCAGTTAATAATTCTATCAAGCGACTTCCCAGCTGCAAAATTGCGTTCAGTGAAGAAAAATTTTGAAGTGTGGGAAATAATGAAAGTCCCAAAATAAACACTTGATATATCAGTCAGGTGGAAAAGAAAATAAAAATAGGCACAAACCTTAGCCTGGGTATCATGGCCCCAAGGCGTAAATTCTTCTTTCTTCAATAGCTTTTGCGCCTCCTTCAGTCTTCTCTTTCTAATTAAACTATTTACACGTTTCCTAAGGATCTCCTTCTCCTTGCAGAGACTCTCTTCAGTATCGGTTAGAATCTTCTTGCTTTGATAATTCTTAGTTTTCTGCAAGAAGCTATGAATTCTAACCTGAAAAACATAAAACCTATCCACATCAAAAGACTATACACCATCTTAACTTAGCAATATCCTTCCGTAAAAGTAATAGCATTAGATAAAAAAGGCGCAAGAAAGTTCAAAACCCCTAGTACATGAGTGCTATTCAAGAAAAGACACCTGAACACATAAAATAAAACAAAGAAGACATAAAGCTAGCTCCCAGGATTTAAGAAGTCCAAAAAATCAGGCAAAATGGGTAAAGAAATTAGCATGAGTAGACAGTGAATCATTAGATGCTGGAGTGATATATATAATAGCAGTTTGGTATCCCACACTTTTCTTAAAGCTTGAACCTATCCAAACTTAAATATGAGACCTTCTGGTAATAGTTCCTTCACCATGAACACTAGCATATCCCTACAGTAACCCCTCAAATATACACAGCTTTTTAATATTTGCTAGATAACAGCGAGACTGATGGCATTGCTTACAAACTGTACAAACAATCAATTAGAAAACGATTTAGAAGAACTTAACTGAAAAACCGAAAGCTAGAAAAAATCAGAACTTTCGCCCACCTCTTGCTCTATGGCCACACCAATCTGCACTGCAGCCTGCACAACCTGAACATACCCCTCTTGATTTCCCGCCATAAACAAGCCCATCATCTTATGCATAACAATAAGCGCCATCTTATCCGCCCGCAACAAATCGATGTGAGGCGCAAACGCTGCCTTCTGCTTCTTCGTCCGCTGCACCTTCTGCTCCTTCTCTATGGCCTCCCTCAACGGCTCAAACCACCCCAAAAACAATGCTTTCACATACGGCAAATTGGGAGCCAACTTCTTCTCACACATCTCCCTCTCCAAGTCCCTGTACTCCTCCACCATTCTCTCCCAAGCCTCAGTCTCCGCCTTAATCTGCCTCCTCCTCAACAAATTATACTTCCTCTTCTCCATTTCTTTGAACTCCAATTTCACTTCTCGGGTGGTCCTTTTGTACAAACCCTTCACGAACAGTGAGGCAATCCAAGGTGGTTCTTGGATGAAGATTCTTGGGCACGAGTCCAAGGGCGTAATCTGGCCTATTTCATTAATGGGTATGCGAGAATGCAGGGAATTCTCGAGGTTTTCGACGAGATCGTCTTCGATAGAGTCTGGTAAAGGGTGGAGCTGAATTGAGTTTGAAGGGCATTTCAAGTTGAGTGGGAAAGAAGTGGAACGGAGGAAAGGTTTGAAGAGAGTGTTGGAGTTTGAGCTGAAGAGGAAGTTCAGGTTTTTGTGAAACTTGGTGTTGATATTGGGGGGTCTTCTCCAAGTATTGCTGTGTATTTGAGCTTGTGGGCTTTGAGAAAAGGAGGCTGCGAACGTCATTTTGGAGGACCTAAACAGTTCATAGAGGATGTGACGGGAGAGAGTGAAGCGAGACTTTGTATTTGCCTCTCAAACTGAAACTGCCCGTGAGGAAGAAGAAGAGAGAGACAGTGAAACCTCCCTACAACCTCCTTTTTTCTCCCTAAAATCTCTCACTTGGCCATTTCTGAAGATATTTGTTCCGCGTAATTCGTCACTTCAAAACTAAAAAAAGGAGAAAAAAAAAGCAATGATTTTCCCCTCGACATAGTCACATAAGTCACGTAACAGAACCACGGCAACAGCACCTCCCGGTATTGTCGTCGGATTGGTTTGGCCCGTCAAACTGGTATGTTTATAGAGTGAACGTATCGGATCAGTCATTCTAGTAGAATCGGTCTTTTCTGATCTCCAGTTTCACCAATCTAGATTGGACGGTTCGACCGATTTGGGATATTACATTTTAGACCTTTTTTTGTTTTGGGCCTCTTAGGATTTTTATTTTTTAGGCCTTTTTTGAGATTTTTTTATCTGTAAGGACCGGTTTGAAGTGATATACTCCGGTCCAGTTCCGGTTTTCCATATAGATAACTCGGAACCGGATAGGAGTACACCGATTTCGGTCTGGATTGATCAAAACCCGAATTAACCAAAATCGATCTGGTTTCGATCCGAGTGGGCCGATTCGACCGATTTTTTGGAGAATCATACCTCCTGGAATGTTGTATTTTTTTAAGTGGGATGGACTTGGGAGAATTGGAGAATATTTTTAAAAGATATTAAAATAATCAATGACATTGACTGAGTAATTGCGTTTTAAAAAAAGTGTATAGTTTTAATTCTTTAAATATTTTTAATTCGTATATCAGAAAACAAAAATTGCATTAATCATTTCATTTTGAGCTGGAAGACTATTGGATCCTAATTGGGCCGATGTATAGCCTCTTATCAGGACTACCAGCTTATGAGGTGACACTTGCGACTGAAAAATCTGGCCCAAATAATTGGGCCCCCATAAACCATGTCCTCCCGCCCAGTTCGTAGATTGCGTGTCCAGGTGAAAGATTTCAATTATCGTGGTCCACGGCCCGTGCATGTTTGCAAATGAGAGCTCTCTCAATAAGCAAGATGAGCTCCTCATTCCTCTATCTGGACTCCAAGAACAAATTGCAAATGTTCGTTACAATTAAATCATTATTTTTTACTATAATAAATATAAAAAAATTAATTCAAATTAATTTTCTCTTCACTTTTTCACCAATTCTAATACCATAAAATTTTAAGCTCCTCAAAATTTTAATACTCAAAACACAACCTACGTTTCATCTACGACCGGAAAGGCAGGCCTAAACATGCCCCACTCGTTGTCATGAGGCTACTCTTTTAAAACTGTAGGAGACTTACTCGAGGCCTAGCAGTCAGAGTTCTTCGGGCCCTAGTCAGGACTCACTCATTTGCCTGTATTTGTTTTGGCTGAGACAAAAAAAAAATCCCAAGACATCGTGTCCACCTCCCTCTATCACCTTACCCATGTCTTGCTCCACCATTGTTACTCTTAGTGTTGGGTTTTTTTTTTTTTAAAAAAAGGATGGTGGTACGTCTGAAATTTATTAAAAAGTCCTCACATGTAACGGAAGAATACCGTGGTAACAATTAAACTTGACTGACTTCAATCAAACACCAAAAACCAAGCTAAAATCCGCAAAGAACTAACCAATAACTCAATAACAATAACTGGAAGAAAAAAAACAACTACCAAAGGAGAGAACCAAAACAAGTAAAGGAAAAAACACAAAAAATGAAGGAATTAGGAAATTCTCGAATAAGACAAATTGAGTTTATCAGTTAGAAGTAAAACGAGTAATCTCATTGGGACATGCGCCATGTGATTCTAAGATCTTGAAATTCTCTGGGCGCCAAGTTTGACTAAATAGTTAGTAGGAACATTCCCTTCTCTAAAAAAGTGATTCACATCATAATTAAAGTTCATAAAAATAGAGGTAAGTTCATCTCAATAATCCTCCAAGTACCAGGCTCCTCATCTCTTTAGACTAAGCCAATTAACAACCCTACGAGAGTCAGTTTCTACCACATCAATACCAAACAATTCGTCTTGAAAAATATTTTAGACCGTCACAACATTCAACATGCGAACAATGTGCTAAATGCATCTTCTCAAAAAGTATGTCTAATTGCCTCATCTATTGAGGTGAAAAGTACAAGGAAATAACCCAATGGCGCTAGAGTTCGATAATTAGGATTGAGATCTCTTGTTCAGATTATTGCAAAAGCAAAAGAATATAAGGAAGTGTATAACTCCTAGGAACCCGTTTTCTCTAGGCTTTTTTTATTTCCCTTTTCTCCCTATTTTTCTTATCCTCCATGAGCTTCCTAAAGTTCAGTTGCATGGTGTCCGCTACATGTATATTTCCCAATGCGATGCCTATCCAATCAGGTGTTTATCTATCCATGAAGAGCCTAGTCAACATCACCATAGTGCTATGACGCATCACTTTCAGCCGACAATTGTACCAAAGCCAATACGCCCGTCGCCACATCACCCCGCCCCACAGCCTCCCTAAGCGTGCCTATAACCTAAATTATCTTTCTTAACAGCACATATTCCACTAAATTGGCACAAACCCACAAGCAAACAACACGTTGATCGACCACAAAATAGAATAAATTAAACAATTTGTACGAAAACAAACGTTTAGGCCAGCTAGTGCTGACATGTCCACCACTACAGTTATCTGGATCCTAACGTTGCTTACGTGTCATGTCATAGTACCACACGTGTTCCACAACCAGTGGCTACTTTCAAAGTCAAATATCACAGGCGCCAAACGTTCGTCCCCCTCCTTCAACGGCAGTTAGGCACAAGGGTGGTGTTCGAGTTTCTCTAGCATTATACTTACACACTTCCTTCTTCGCATCGGACATCTCTTGAGCTTTCCATCTTCTTAAGCCCACAATCACATGTTGTTGCATTTCTTGTGTGTCATCCTCTCTCTCCGGCCTCCCACTTTGTTACCATTGCTTTCTTTGAGTTTTAGCTCGAAGAAACCAAAATCCACAATGAGCTTCTGCAAGTTTTCCATGTGTAGTTTCCTATGTTTGGTCATTGTTCTGTTTGGAGTCTATGGAGAGGAAAATGCTCTGCTTATGAATGACAGAGCATCGTTGCTTTCTTTCATGTCCGGGGTCCTTTTGGACCAGGGACACGTCCTTGAGAATTGGAACTCTTCCGATGTTCATATCTGCAACTGGCTAGGCGTGAGGTGCAACAATGCAAGTGACAGGGTCACAGAGCTTATCCTCAATGCAACTTGGCTTAGAGGCACCATCTCTCCAGCTCTAGCCAATCTTTCCTCCCTGAAGGTTCTTGACTTGTCAAGGAACTTCTTTCGAGGTCCTATTCCGAAAGAGTTGGGCTCTCTCTCACAGCTCAGGCTTCTTAGCTTATCTTGGAACCTTCTTGAAGGGAAAATTCCCTACGAGTTGGGATTTCTTTCCAAAATGGTTTATCTAGATTTGGGAAGTAACCAGCTTGAAGGTGAAATGCCGGAATCACTTTTCTGCAATGGGTCTTTATCCTTGCAGTATATAGACGTTTCTAACAACTCTTTAAGTGGTGAAATCCCCTTGAAGAATGAATGTGTGCTTAATGACCTGAGGTTTCTTTTACTTTGGTCGAACCGGCTTGAGGGACGTCTGCCTCGAGCCCTTGCAAACTCCACTCGACTTCAATGGCTGGACGTGGAGTCTAACATATTAAGCGGGGAGTTGCCCGCAAAGATTGTACGTGAAATGCCATACTTACAGATACTCTATTTGTCCTATAATAACTTTGTTAGCCATGATGGTAACACCAACCTTGGACCTTTCCTTTCTTCCCTAGTCAATTCATCTAATCTTTTAGAACTTGAATTGGCGGGAAACAATTTTGGTGGAGAGATACCTCATATTATTGGTGATCTTTCCTCCAGTCTTGTACAGCTTCACTTAGGTGCGAATCGTATCTACGGCTCTATTCCTCCTCACATTTCAAATCTTGTCAATCTTACCCTCTTGAACTTGTCTAGTAACTTATTGAATGGGTCAATCCCACAGCAACTATGCCGGATGGGGAAGCTAGAAAGAGTTTATTTGTCGAACAATTCACTCTCCGGTGAGATTCCCTCAGCTCTTGCCGACATTTCCCATCTAGGCCTACTAGATTTATCGAAAAACAAGCTTTCGGGTTCGATCCCAGATAGTTTTGCAAACCTTCCCCAGTTAAGAAGGCTTTTTCTTTATGAGAACCAGCTCTCAGGGACAATACCACCAAGTTTAGGCAAATGCATCAACTTGGAAATTCTAGACCTCTCTCACAATAAGATCTCAGGGATGATTCCTAGTGAAGTTGCAGGGTTGAGAAGCTTGAAGTTATACTTGAATTTGTCTAGCAATTACTTGTATGGACCTCTCCCATTGGAACTAAGTAAAATGGACATGGTGCTAGCAATCGATATATCCTCTAACAACCTCTCTGGCACAATTCCACCACAACTCAAAAGCTGCATTGCATTGGAAAATCTCAATCTTTCACGTAATGTCTTAGAAGGCCCTCTTCCATTTTCAATAGGACAGTTGCCTTACCTGCGAGAACTTGATGTGTCTTCAAACCAATTGATTGGAGAGATACCGCAAACTCTGCAGGTGTCTTCCACTCTTGAGCACATAAACTTCTCTTTCAACAAGTTCGATGGAAATGTATCCAACAAAGGAGCTTTTTCATCGCTTACCATGGACTCTTTCCTGGGAGATAGTGGCCTCTGTGGCTCGATAGAAGGCATGCCAAAATGCAGGAAAAGACGTTCTCGTCTTATGGCTATCCTGTCCATTCTCCTGCCATTATTAGCATTTACCACTTTGTGCTTCGTTGGGTACCAGAGGGTACTCAGGTCGAAATTCCGAAGGCAATTGGCTGTTTTCAACGGAGGGGACATGGAGGATGAAGAACAAGAAAAGGAGGAGCACAAGTACCCAAGAATATCATATGAACAACTTATTGAAGCCACCGGCGGTTTCAGTGCTTCAAGCCTCATTGGTTCAGGTCGATTTGGGCATGTTTACAAGGGAGTTCTCCGAGATAATACAAGAATTGCTGTGAAGGTATTGGACATGAAGACAGATGAAGAAATTTTTGGGAGCTTCAAGAGAGAATGCCAAGTCCTAAAGAGGACAAGGCACCGGAATTTAATAAGGATCATCACAATTTGCAGTAGGCCAGAGTTTAAGGCTCTTGTTCTGCCCCTGATGTCGAACGGCAGCCTGGAGAGGCATCTGTACCCAAGCCACGGATCGAATCAGGGGTTGGATTTGGTTCAGCTAGTGAGCATTTGCAATGACGTCGCCGAAGGTTTGGCCTATCTGCACCATCATTCTCCAGTTAAAGTTGTGCACTGCGATCTTAAACCAAGCAATATTCTTCTTGATGAAGACCTGACGGCTTTGGTAACTGATTTTGGGATTTCAAGGCTGGTGAAAGGTGACGATGAGAATGTTCCTGCAAAGGATACCGTGTCCTTCAGCACAACAGATGGCTTATTATGCGGGTCTGTTGGGTACATAGCTCCTGGTAAGTATTTTGCTGCCGAATTCTACTACTATTTCCATAAGCTTAGAACTGCGATTTCCTTTTTTCCAAATATTATTTTGTGCGTCGGATCTATAATTTCTAGCAAGAAAGTTTGCATATTGCTCTCTGTATCAATGTCTATAGACACATGTTAGTATTTGTTCAGTCTGCTTCTCGGCTTGGTTATACAAATAGAAAATGCTCAAGCCTGAACACCCAATAATTGGTTAAGAATTAAAGATTGACTAGTCAGTAGGTCGCATAGAAAAAACTTAAAAGACTATTCAGTAGGTCAGTCTTCTTCGGAAATGAGACACCCAGTACTTCTCAGGAAATCCATCTACCAAGTTCTCACTAGAATCTAGTACTATCATAAAGCCAGTAGTTTTTGTGGTTTAGATAATGATTACCACACACTGCATCGTCTTGGGGCCAAGTTATAAATGGTTTATAAAAGTTTAATAGGCTACTTGTGAAGTACATTCCTTTCCATGTCATGAATTCATCGAAGTTTTTACTGTATTTCTGACGGTTTATTCTCATTGCTCGATCAAATGCAGAGTATGGCTTGGGTAAACGAGCTTCAACTGAAGGAGATGTGTACAGTTTCGGGGTACTTCTGCTAGAAATTGTCACAGGACGGCGCCCTACGGATTTCCTTATTGAGGAAGGTTCAAGCTTGCATGAATGGGTTAAGAGACACTACCCATATAAGCTCGGGCCAATAGTTGAACAAGCAATGGATAGGTACCCCCCCATCGGCCATGCCAAAGCAGTATAACAACACGTTGCAAGACGTCATTCTGGAAATGATTGAGCTTGGTCTTATTTGCACACAGAACGCTCCTTCAACTAGACCCAGCATGCAGGATGTAGCCCACGAAATGGGACGGCTGAAGGTGCATCTCCCAAATCCTTCCTCACTGCTGGTTGAAGAAGCTCCTCATAAAATTAATGCCTTCTGATTATGGGAACTGTTATAAGAGAGCTTTCACTGAATTTCAGATTGTTTTTGACCGTTGGTAATTAACTTTATTCGTTCAGTTGATTTTTGGAAAAGCAGTACCAGGAGATCATTTTACGTCGTGGAGTTCTTCACTATTTGGTACCTCTGTACTAAAATGTAATTGTTTAAAAATGACTACCTTGTGTTTTGCTTTTCTGGGAAACTTTTCCTACTGAGATATAGTGGCCATTCTGCGTTTACATTAGCAAACAGGAAAATTTTACTTTTCCTCTTGTCAACGGGCTCTGTCAACTGGATGAATGTTCCTGTCTTGCATTCTTTAGTGCAGCAACCAACCAAAGACAGCCTTTCTGCCTCTGTTACTATTTTAATTGACCAATGGAATCAGTAGCCAAGTTTGTGAATTATGAATCATAAATCTCTCTGGCCCGATTAGTCTTTCTACCTGTTAAAAAATTTCAAGATATGTTTGTGGGAACTGGCAACCCAGATTGATTCTAACAAGCGAAATAGCACTGAGCTCTCTTTTCGCCTACCATTGATTGATATGGAATTGCCTTAAGAAAGTAGGCTAGTGGAAGGTGATAATAACCAGATCCTAACTCTTATAATCTGCTGCGGTCCACATAAATCTTGAAAAGAGGACTAGTCTTGGACAACTAACCTGCACTTACAGAGGTCACCCCTAGGCACTTGTGTTCACACTAGGTATATAAATATTATCAGATATCAAGTTGTCAATGCTAGCTTGCCTGAAGCAACACTTTCCACCAATCTCCTGAAATGCATATGTATGGCTGTCCTCTTCGCATCACCAAATTGGGAGCTCAGAAACCTTTCCGTCTTAAGAACAAATCATGTCCTCTGCTAAAACCACTATCTAATTCTTCCCCATTAGCCTCCTATATTCATAACCTATCACCACTTCTACCCCCTCTCCTTCTTCCCTTCCCCCCCACCAACACCTCTCTCTCTGTGTTTTCTCTTTGACATGTTCATTATTTATTCACAGTGGACTTTAATAAATCATGCAGATCATAGATGTATCAACAAATGAAAGAAGTTGATTAGGTAGTAACAAACTCTCCACCATGGTCTAAACCCTGCTTCTCCTTCTTTTTATTGGGCTGCTGATACTACATTAAGAGACATTCTGTAGTTGCAACAACCTTTGACCACCCAAAAATCCTAGCAGACTGAAAAAATCCACTGTTCTGAACAGCACCCTTAAAAATGAAAATTGCAAGGCAAAGTAACAATATGAGTGACAAACTTGAAAAGAGGACACTAAACATGCACATACAAACTGGCACCTATTGAACTTCGCTGATGGGATGTAAGCAGTCCTATGGATGCCCTCATGTAGTGCAGCTAAGTTTCAATCGTAAAATCTCAAAAAATTTGATGCTGTAGACTGTAGTCACTTTGTCTAGATATGAGTTCTCTTTTCCTTTTCTTGTCAAGTTTAGACACTTCAAGCCTTGCACCTTGCAGGGCATTGCAGAATCGTCTTCTCTCTCTTACTTCTAAGCGGCTTTCCTAAAACATAAAAGGAAGAAATCATGATTCGCGAGATTAAAATTAGGCCGTTTAGATATTCAGTCTCTCTTTTCGTTTCAAGAACTTCCCGGATTCTCCAAGATTAACTGCAATGGAGTTTGGTAGTCTTTCAAATAGCATCACTGTCAGAATCCATAATTGAACCCAACAAACTCTAACTTAGCTGCTATTTGTCCTATTCGGTGACAGTACTCCAAGAACCTCACTAATCTCGTCATCTAAATTTTTAATTAGCAACTTTGATTAATGGATACCCATTAGTTCTTCTCTTTTCCAGTACGCATCTTCCCTTGGTAATCCACATCATCTGAGTCGATACCTGACATATTGTCACGTTGATACTTCCTAGGAAAGGGATGTTTCTTCCATCACGTAATCGCAATTGACACTACCATTGCTGCATCCATGGATGATATTCATAGACCAAAAGTTTCACAACGAAAGATGATCTGTCAGTACACTAAATTATATTAAGCAAAACAAAATCTCAAAGATTTACTGATGGATTGGAAAGCTAAAGGTCTTTTGTTGAGAGTGGACTAGGCAGGACACCATTATAGTGTAACTTCGTTGGGGTTTCGATTAATTTATAGCGCACTAACTGAAGGAAAAAGCAGAATCTCCAATACAGTTCTTCTGGGTGCTACTGGAAAGATGTGAGTCGTTAATATTGGTCGAATTACACAAATGTGGATACGGTTATATGGGTTAGGGGACCAAGTTGAAACTTGAAAGTCCCATTTCCACAAATTTGCAGAAAAATTATTGGATCACAAGGATGGTTCATCAACAAACCTTTTTGTTCATTTTGAAAGCATCCGTGGGATAGGGATTTAGGGAATTCGGGAAGCTTTCTTTATCTTTATCCAAAGATTAGTGTGACATTGAATTACCTACAATCTGAGCATTAGATAGTGGTGACATGACCATAGGATCCGACATCTTTACCCATACACCATAAGCCTAAAGCTATGCACCATGATCTCTGTCGTTTTCATGTCATGATAGCTTTGTCTTCTGATTTTGGAATTGCCAAGTCGGCGGCCAGTGCTTGACCAAGGAATTCCTTGGGTAAAACAAGGACCTCAGATCTTAGCAGGGACAAGAAAAGAGAAAAGCTCTTTTTTTAATTCTCTGCTCTTCGTGTTTGTGATTTCATTAAAAGTCTAAGGTGCAGAAGATCATCTATGGACTGGTTGTGGAATTTCATAAAGATGAATTTTAAATTTCAATTAATTACCACTTCCTATGGAAGATTTCTTCACAGCTTGAAGATCATAGTGCTTAAAATGGTCAACAGAAAGAAATCTTAGCGGAAATAATTTTGTTGGCTGGCTCAACCTCCGAAACCGGGGAAAGATCCATTACATGATATGGAACGAAGAGAAGAATCCCCTGCAATGAAGAAAGTAAAAGAGCTGCCTTCAGTTTCTACCACGAAGCTTAAAATAGCATTTAATGTTCTCATTACATTGACCCTCAAATCACTATTCTCATTCTCTTCTCTACGTTCTAACTTTTCCAAAATTCTATTTTGTGGGTCATTAGCCAGGTTTAGAAGAAAATCGTATTTAATGGTTCTTTCAAAGGTTAGGTTAGAAGAAGAATTTATGGTTAGAACTTGCTATTTTGAAACATCAAAATCAAACAAGCTAAACCATACAAGCTAAAGAAGTAAGGAAATTTGGATAATCCAAAAAAGGACACCCTAAAACCGAATTAGCCCAAAGAAACAAAGTTTGCAACGTAAAGCCCTTCAAACGCTCCAAAGACGAAGCTATGTCCTCAAAGCATCTACCGTTCCATTTCAACCTCAAACTCCACGGACTACAAGAAATAATCATCTTCCAAATGGCCAATGCAATTGGATCCTCAAACTTCCTCCTCCAACACTTTAACACTTCAAGACTTCAACCACCCTCCTGGGTAGGGGTGTCCAACATCCGGTCCGGGCCGGTTCGGTCCAGTTTGGCCGGTCAAACCGGAACTTTTTTAAAGTATATAGACCGGACCGGACCTCCGGTCCGATTTCCGGTTTATCCGGTCCGGTCTAGGTCGGTTTGGGCCATGTCATTTTTGGCCGGTTTTAGGTTGGGTCATGCCATTTTGGGCCGGTTTTAGGGTTGGGCCTTGCCATTTTGGGCAAATTTCCAGTTTGGAGAGGTATACTCCGGTCCAGTCCCGGGTTTTCATGAGGGTAACCCGGAACCGGACCGGAATACACCGGTTTACCGGTCCGGTCAATCCTGTTTCAAAAAAGTCAACCGGTTTGGGTCAAAATCGGTCCGGGCCGGTCCGGGCGGTTTTTTGGACAGGCCTACTCCTGGGCATTACCGAATCAAAGTTCAGAATGCTAAGCACCCTTCTGTAATAAAGTTTAACTTACTTATTGGGGTGTTGAGAAGAAGCGTATTAACATGCACAGAAGAGGAACAAACATTTTGTTTTTCTGGCTTGTATGTGGAAATTAGGGGTGAACAGAACCGGACCGCAGACCGGACCGGACCGGAAAACCGGACCGGATTTCCGGTCCGGTCCTTTTTCTTAAAATGCGGTACGGTCCGGTCCGGTCCTCTTTAATAATAAATGCGGTCCGGACCGGACCGGACCGCATTTATTAAAAAAATAAAAAATATATATTTTTTTATTTTTTTAATACAAATTATAAACATAAAACGTTTAATTTTTATCTAAACTAAAACTTAACATTTTTATATACACTTCCCATTTGAAATTAACCTAAAAAAAATTTTGAAAAAATTTTAAAAAAAATTAAAACCAGTCCGGACCATTTAAGTGGTCCGGACCGGACCGCATTTACTGAAACCGGACTGGACCGGACCACATATAAGTGGTCCGGTCCGGTCCTATATTATTTAAGGACCGCATTCCGGTTGTGCAGCCCTAGTGGAAATAATTGTGACAAATTTGATCTGAATACCTCTTTCCCGTGGGAGCTTCTCTATTTATAGAAAAATGTGTGCAAGGATTGCTGGAAAGGAAATAACTATACGCGGACATACACTACCCTATTCCATTCGTACCGCTAACCTATAAGTAATGAAATAATCAAGAATAAATCTCCTAAAATAAATCTCCTAAAATTTTTCAAAATATCTCCGTTAACAAACTGGTGGGTGACAGAGGAATCTATACAAATACACTGTCTAGTAGCTATGAAAGTTTGGCCTTCGGTTTTTCACTTTTTTTTTAAGTGTGGTGTTTCATGTTGCAAGTTTTTGCTTGGATACTTGAAAGTGGCTCTTTCTTTGTTTTTAATGGTGACTGGCAGCTCTTTTTTCTAGACTTATTTCATGCTCTAAATTCTTGATGTTATACAGTGGAGGTTTCCCTGCCTTTTCTTATCTCTTCATATTTGCATTGGTTTCTGATGTTCTCTTTCATTAACATAATTAGGAAATAAGAGCCCGGATAAAGATAAAATTCAAACCATTCTTTGAGGTTGTTACAAAGTTTGTTACATCATATAAAATCCTAGTACTTGTTAACAAAAAAAGGTTTTAAATTCATATGATGCCTGTTTAATTGGGCCTAGACATATTCCACTGAGACCACTTTTATTTGGACACTTGTTAATTCATTCATGACTGTTCTCCTTTTACCAAGCCTTCTCAGCTTTGTTTTTATTTGACTGAATTTGAGTCGTGTGATGCACCAGGTAAGTAATTATATTTGCAACTTTTTTATGAGACTTTCAGTCGAAGTTTTGAAATCCTCATTTTTTCAGTCTGATACTGCTTTGCGTTTTTTCTCGCTTATTTCCCTTCATGCTTAATATGTTCATTGCTCGATGTGCTTTTGTTTGTTACAGTTGCAAGCCTGTGTTCAGATGTCTTCGTTATGTATGATGTCAGGCTTTGGGTTTTAAGAGTTGTGTTGCATTTAAGAAATGTCTAACTGCTTGGCCTTTATACTGTTATCATTGAGGAGCATTTTTATCTTTCAGATACATACGAGGACTCGGAGTATTTCTAGCGTAAATTGTGATACCCTCAACTTGGTAGCCTTTTTGAAGTCGCAATGTTTTTCCCATTGATGTCACCCCATGACTCCAAAACACTGCCGCCTGCTGGGGTATGAAAGAGTAGCTGTAATGTCTGTTCTATAAAACCTCCATCGTGTCTTTAGATGAGTTGTGAAGAAAGTGAAACCAGATGATCAATTGTCACTTATTATTGTCTGCCTAAACGCATTAGTATGAATCGACATTATATTCTTGCGGCCCAAGAACATCTATAATTATGTGGGAAATCTCAGTACTCTCATCTTTGACAAAGACGATATGTTTGTACTTTTCATAAAGTGCTTATTGCTGTTGCTGTTAATTTTTGTTTTTTTATGCTTTTTTTTTGCGTGCGACATATTCATCTGTCCTTTTCGTTCTCGGAGTTCGATGAAATGATACTTAAAGCTTTCTTGTTTTTAGTGTTTGCATTGATTGGCAGGTAGCTGATGGCCCACAAAAACGTGAGAAAGGCGGTGATAAGGAGGTAGATCAGAACTCATCTTAATTCCTTGTTTTGTGGCAGCAAAAAAAGAACTATATTAAAGTCTGATTCCTAGCATAGACCATTTTCATCGTACGGAGTTTGTCTATTTGATGTTGTGTTTCTGGTTACGCTTGAGAGTGCTCGAAAGGGATTAAGGGTGTTTAGTCAACATTGTAGTAAGTACCAAAGGAGTATATTGTTTCTTCCATATACTGGGTCATGTTTGCATTTAGATAATTTCAGAAAATTTCGGTGGTGCTTTGAAAATTGAGGTAAATTAGAGCTTTTTTAGATTTTGTGAAAAAGTAGTGAAAATTTTGATGTAAGGTAGATGCTGACAAAATTTAGATTTTTACGTGAGTTGGTGAAAAAGTGAAGATCAGAAAGATGATTTGATTGAAATTTTTATTGGAGAAATGATTTATAGTTTTTTATTATTTTTTCAAATTTCGGAATTCGAAAAGAAATAGAAAGAAAATTACTGTGGTCCATAATTTGTTGTGAAAACCGAAAAACTTCAAAAAAATTTCTTGACTGATAATTTTCAGTTGGTTATGTTTGGCATGGAGGAAATTTTCTCTTTCGCAAAGACGACCTTACTTTCATATGACAGTCTTTATCTGCGTACTTTTTTTTATTTTAATTACTATAACTTTTTTATTTTAATTGTTTGACGTTGTTAGAAGTTTGCTAAATTTTTTTTTTTCCAGTTATATATTAATTTCTATCAATTAAAAAAGCGTTACATGAACAACCAGGGTAGAAATGTAAATCCTGTTAATTGCTTCAAGTGCCATTGTGTGTAGAGTCGTAACGACCTTGCATAGTTGCATATATATATATGTAACTATCATTGACTATTAATGCTGGTACGCATTCTCTAAGAGAGCCCGCGGGACGTTGCATGGAGGGTTAGCCAGCTTCTAAAGGGAAACCTGAGAGCCAGCTTCTACGTAAGCTATCAATGCACTGATACAGAAAAGTTTCTATACCTCCTCTATAACCAATCTGCCACGATGAATATATATGATTTATAATATTTTGGTTCCTTTTTCTTTTAGTTTCTTTCATTTCTTTTTTCCTACTGCCATTGATTCTCGCGATTCCTATTTACATTTCTTGATCATCTTGCAGATTCGTAATTACATTTCTTCTTGATTATCTTGCATTTCTTGGACATATTTTTCTCCTTCTTTAATTTAATTTTGTCTATTCTTTTTAGTTTCAGGTGTTTA
Source organism: Myrica gale (assembly GCA_963930655.1). NCBI lineage: Eukaryota > Viridiplantae > Streptophyta > Magnoliopsida > Fagales > Myricaceae > Myrica > Myrica gale. Next base: position 22,280,718 of record OZ005616.1, read on the forward strand.
GCGACCATACATCTTTAATTAGATGTCTAAGTTCCTAATTAAAGATGGAGCAATCCTCCAAGAAATATTACTTGAGGCTAGTTCGAGGTTCTTGCCTACTGATCAAGAGTTAGTGGGCTATTGGCGCGATGGAGTTTTATGTTCGCGGGCACCAAAATTTTCGAGATATTGGCGCGATGGAGTTTTATTCCAAACCCCCTAAAGGCTTAGGTACTGCTGTACTGCTTTCATGTTTCTTTTTATGTGCGTTCTTCTCCTTCCTAGATCTCCACAAGCCTTCTTCATTCCCTGTAACCTTTCCAATATATATTTGAAGTTTCTTTTTACCATGTTGCCCTCCTCTATAATTTGCAATGTCAATTTTTAATCTTTTAATAAATAAAATGTTCTTTACTTTTGTAGTTTTTGTATTCTTGTTTTCTTCAATATAGAATATGTCTGGTTTAACAAAAGAAGAAAAAAATATTCTCGGGAGATTAAAGAGATTCTTGGCAATATATTATTATCTGAGGAATTTTGAGCTAACTTTTCATTTAATTCATGTAGTTAGTAATTAATTTTAATCAAATTGAATAATGTATTCTATTAAGAAAAAATGAGTTCTAATGCGTAGGTATTTTCTCTCTCTCAATACAAGTCGTAATTAAATATATAACCCATTTGAAGTTACCTTCTTTAAACAGAGTGTAAAGATAAGAATTTTATCCAGCTCATATAGGAAATTCTGTATCGGATTTCGATACTGGGATTTCGGCACCGGTTCTGGCCTATTTCGATATCGGAACCGGATCTCATATTTGGGAATTTTCCGGAACCGGATGCGGAAATGCGGAAATTTCAAGTTCCAACATTTTTTTCTTGTGATTTTCGGTGAGGTTACTTGAATTATCTAATTATATGCATGCTCACAAACAGGTTTAGTCACCGACATAATGAAATTTGGCAATCAAAGCCTGTAAGTCCTCAACCAACTCATAAAGCTCCCCTAGATCCCTGAACAAGATCCAAGCTCAGCAAGTAGTTTGCTCTACCTAAAGAGGATAATTCTGAGTTTGAGACATGAGCCCTCATGCTATAATGTCATGAGCCCTCATGCTATAGTTTGCTCTACCTAAAGAGGATAATTCTATAATGTCATGCTATAATGTCATGTCATCGAGCACAGTACATTAACTGTGTTTAAGTGTTATTCCTAAACACCTTGGACGTATGTATTCCTCCAACGGATTTAGTTAATGGAATGGTTTTATGTTATTGGATTAATGTTTCGTTCATTAAATGCATGAAGAATCTCTCTTACAGTAAATTATAGTTTTATTTTGTAACTTTTTGTGTTATTCATAAATTTTCTGGTATGATTTTATTTAAAAAACTTATTGTTAAACTTTTCAATTGAGAAGAATGATCATTTCATCCAATCAAGTATAATCGATCAAAGTTACTTAATTATTTTCATCTTGCAATCTCACCGTCAAATATATTAAAAAAAAACTTATATATTGACAAACTTATAGGGAGTGAAGAAGCGCTAGCTGTGGAGATCAACAAAGGAAGAAGAACGCATTCACGATGCCAATAAAAAGAAACATGGAAACAGAACGGTACCCAAGCTTTTTGGCTGTTTGCAATAAAACTCCATCGCGTCGATGTCTCTGAAATTTTGGAAAGAGTCAGTTTCCCAGCACGAGCAACCGCCACTGCTTTACTAAGGAGGGAGACCATAAGCTAAACTTGCTCCATATACACGTTACATAATGTTGTTTTACCTATTTCATTTGTTGTTTTTTTGTGCGTATTTGGTAGTTTATGCCTTCAACTATTTACCCATATCTTAAAACATTTGTTTGTGTGTTTTTGTTTCATGTGTGAAGAGTATGATTACTCCAAAAGAAATGGCAGAAATCTGCTCTACCATTTGGTTGCCTTGCTAGTGAACTGCACATCTTCTCGTCTATACTTAGGCTATGTTTGTTTCATATCTTACAAAATTTTTAAAAATTTCTCACTCATTTTTTCATCAATTTCAATACTTTTTCACCAATCTCAATAATTTTTTCATCAATTTCAATACCTTTTCAACAATCCCAATAACTTTTTACAAATTTCAACAACTTTTAATACACTTTTCACCAATCCCAAGAGAATCTATACTACTTCCAAAAAGAGCAAAAAACAAAAACTGTTTTGAGATCTAAACCAAACATAGCCTTAAATTGACTATAAAATTTTAATCTTTCAATTTCCCTATTGAAACACTTTGTTAGTGGACTAAAATATTTGCATGCAAACCTATTTCTACGCATGTTGTTATTATTATTATAAATAGGTATAAATTAGGGCGTTTTTTTAAAATGATATTCACTTATATAACTGTCGCTGATTTTCTAACTACAATTTCTTCAAGTGTGGCGATGGTGTTAAAATATATGCTAAGCAAGAAAAGAGAAAAACCGAAAGGACTAACCAATTTTGTGAGTGAGTCGTGTAGCGTAATAAATATTTTAATATTTACGAAATTGCTAAAATATATGGTGTTAAAATATATGCCAAGCAAGGAAATGCTCGTTCCTGCCTTCTACTCCGATGGATAGTAGGGGTGAACAGAACCGGACCGCAGACCGGACTGGACCGGATTTCCGGTCCGGACCGGACCGGATAAATCCGGTTATCCAGTCCGGTCCGGTCCTCTTTAATAATAAATGCGGTCCGGACCGGACCGGACCGCATTTATTAAAAAAATAAAAAAATATATATATTTTTATATTTTTAATACAAATTATAAACATAAAACGTTTAATTTTTATCTAAACTAAAACTTAACATTTTTATATACACTTCCCACTTGAAATTAACTTAAAAAAAATTTTGAAATTTTTTTTAAAAATTAAAAAATTGAAAAAAAATTAAAAAAAAATTAAAACCGGTCCGGACCACTTAAGTGGTCCGGACCGGACCGCATTTAGTGAAACCGGACCGGACCGGACCACTTATAAATGGTTCGGTCCGGTCCTATATTATTTAAGGACCGCAATGCGGTCCGGACCGCATTCCTGTTGTGCAGCCCTAATTGGATAGTCAGAGTTTCCTCACAGACATTCTAATATACTGCTTCCCACCAATTACAAGCTTTCACCGAAAATCACTGTAGCGGTAAGCAATTCCCCCAGATCCCTACTCTCACTACTCTCTCTCTCTCTCTCTCTTGTTCTTTTAATCTTTTAATTTTTCATTTTTTGTTTGAGGAACGCCATGCTTTCGAGTTTCATTTGCGCGTTGCGAGTATGTGGTGGGTGACAGGACTCGACCGGAAGACGCTGATGGATCTGATTATCAATAAATGCGAGATGGCATTCCATCATTTACCCTTTTAGGCAAGGGACATCCTAAATACCAATTACTTTTCCTTTCTGCTCTGGGTTAGAGATTTATGTATTTATCTACACACTAATAGGATGAAAGCAATTTTTTGTGTGTGGATTTTTATTTGAACTTGGCCTATTAAGGAATCATGTACAACCTTGCAAGTGTGTGATACTTACTGTCCGAGCTGTTCATTTTCACACTTGTAGTTAAATATATTTCTTGCTAAGTAGAAACGTCAAGCACATAGGATGATTGGATGCGGCAGTCTTTATTTTGAACTGGTATCATTGTTCATTTTCTTGTTCCAAATCTGAAAGTGTTTTCCTGACTTCTGTAACTGTTTGTTAAGCAGTTGATTTGTGTAACTGGTTGTTTTTAATTAATTGGTCTCCTTTTGTAATGTCCTTTTCTACGGAGTAACTGTTTTTTTTTTTTTTTTTAAACTTGAAATTTGGATTCCTATTTAGAGTGCTTATAGATAGTTATTTGACTTTATTCATCCATCTTTTTTTAAGTTCATGGGCGGAGATTGCAAGCTTTAAAGGCTCTTACATATGCTACTTCCAGCAACTCTGATATTTTTTCCAGATTTTATGAAATTGTATTTGGCATACTCGACAAGGTTAGTCCTAATCTGGTTTGCTCCGTAGATATTTACATAAATAATGCTACTTCTTTCTCATTTGTTGTTGTTACCATGGACTTATATGTTGTATCATCTAAAATATCTTTGTTTTATGAAATTCTCTTTTTCTTGGTGTGGAATGAATGCATTTAGGTAATTAGCAAGGTTGGCCTCCAGTGCTTGCTGGATAACCAGTAACACCAAAGATTGTGGTAAAAAAAAACATTTAATTAGCAAAAATGGAACTTAATTTATGAAAGCTGTAATTAGGTAGTTGGAAACCTGTCCTATAAATAATGATGTAGTGTGCTACTGTATCAGCTGCAGCCACATCTATTACCTGAACTCTGAGTTTAAATATTTGGTTTTTGGGACCCATTGAAAGGTTCTGATTGTATATTGCATGATGTCAGGCTTTGGGTTTTGAGAGTTGTGTTGCATTTAAGAAATGTTTAACTGCTTGGCCTTTATACTGTTGTCATTGAGGAGCATTTTGATCTTTCAGATACATGTGCGGACACAGAGTATTTCTAGTGTAAATTGTGATACCCTGAACTTGGTAGCCATTTTCAAGTCACAATGATTTTCCTATTGACATCACCCCATGACTCCAAAACACTGCCGCCTGCTGGGGTAAGAAAGAGTAGGTGTAATGTTAGTTCTATAAAGCCTCCATCGTGTCTTTAGATGAGTTGCGCAGAATGTGAAACCAGATGACCAATTGTCACTTATTTATGGCCTGCCTAAACATTATACATTCGAATGTATTGACATTATATTCTTCCAGCCCAAGAACATCTATAATATGTTGGAAATCTCAGTACTCTCATCTCTGACAAAGACGGTATGTTTGTACTTCTTTTCATCAAGTGCTTATTGCTGTTGCTGTCAATTTCTTTCTTTCTTTTTGCTTTTTTTTCCGTGCGACATATTCATTTGTCCGTTTCGTTCTCGGAGTTCGATGAAGGTTTCTTGTTTTTAATGTGTGTATTGATTGGCAGGTAGCTGATGGCCCTCAAAAACGCAAGAAAGGCATGTCTGGGACTATAGGTGGTGATAAGGAGGTAAATTAGAATTCATCTTAATTCCTTGTTTTGCTTTGTACCTTATCATATCATTGCATTGCATGTTTCTTGTGCCACAGGGACTTTCATGGTCTCTTGGCAGCAAGAAAAGAACTACATTAACGTCAGATTCCTAGCATAGACCATTTTCATCGTAGGGAGTTTGTCTATTCGATGTCGTGTTTCTGGTTACGCTTGAGAGTGCATGAAAGGGATTAAGGGTGGTTAGTAGTAAGTATCGAAGAAGTCAACTTACGCGAATGAAACTCTACCGTGGGGGCAGACCTTTGGTTCGGTGTTCTGTCTTTCATTTTTGCTGTGTTATTGCATATATGTATGTGAAACCTCACTCTCACGTGGAATGGGAGAAGGGAAAGGAAAGGATAGCTAAGTATCATGTTGCGACCTTTGTAGGTGAAATTGGGCTTTATAATGATTCCAAGGAACTCCAAAAGTAGCTTTTGATTGGTCATTTGGAAGTAAAAGCGTAGATGTGGCTAACGCTTTCTTGGGTTGTCACAAATAGTATCAGAGCGGGCTTAGTAAGTACCAATGTGGGCTTGGTGAGTCTTGACGAGGATGTCAAAGATTGAAGGGGGAAGATTGTGATATCTCAATCCCATCTGGACTAGGAGAAGGAAAAGGAATGAAAGGCCAAGTCTCACAATTGGACCTTATTAGATGTAATTAGGTTTTATAACGATTTCAAAGAGCTTCGAAAGTTACTTTGGCTAGTCTTTTTCAAGTCAAAGTGAAGATGGGCTGTCGCTTCCTTGAGAGTCGTTACTATGTATCCTTGATTGTCTTGCCAAGTGGATAGGCAAACACGTTCACGGAAACTTTTGCTTACTGTTTCTTCCATATACTTGGGTCATGTTTGCATTTGGAAAATTTCAGAAAATTTTGGTGGTGCTGTGAAAATTGTGGGAAAATTGGAGTTTTTTTCTTTGGATTTTGTGAAAAAGTAGTGAAAACTTTGATGCGTGGTAGATGTTGAAATTTTTTTGATTTTTATGTGAGTTGGTGACAAAGTGAAGATGAGAGAGATGATTTGATTGAAATTTTATTGGAGAGATGATTTTAAGTTTTTTATTGTTTTTTTTTCAAATTTCGGAATTCAAAGAAATAGAAAGAAAATTATTGTGGGTCCATAGTTTGTTGTGAAATCCGAAAAACTTAAAAATTTCCTGACAGCTAATTGCCAGTTGGTTATGTTTGGCATGGAGGAAATTTTCTCTTTCGGAAACACGACCTTACTTTCATATGACCGTCTTTATCTGCGTGCTTTTTTATTTTAATTACTGGTTGTCTTAAATTTCTTAGCATTTTTTACTTACTGATTCTTAGTCTGTCATTCGGAGTAATTTGCAATATGCTGCACTAAGTGCTTTGAGAAGTCTTCCTATGATCCAGGAAGTCCGGCATTTCTGCATCGTGCTGTCCAGGGGTGAGTTCTTCATTCTGGGCTTATAGATAGCATCGAATTGTTGCCTGAAAACATCATATGATTGGTGTCATTATGCTGTCTGCGTGTATCAACAAGTTCTTAATTTTGTTTTTGAAAAAAAAAATGATCAAGTTATTTTCATAATTTTCTGTTTAATTTTTATTTTCATAGCCCATTTGTTGTTGTTGTTGTTGATTTTTTGTATTGTTATTTATTAAAATTTTTATGTTTTGAATATGTTTGTGATTGTTTTCAATCATCAAAGTGTCTTAAGTGTGGAGACATGTCTTTACTGCCTCCTTGGTTTCTAAATTCGGTTGTACTATAGTAGCACAAACTGGTGATGCCTAATTTTTCTTCGAAAGTTGTCTCATTGTGCAAGTTACTGAAAATTGTCAAAGCACATATGTCATAAGCAACTATGTGTTGCTCTGAACTAGGTATTGATGCTGATTTTTAAAAGCGTTTTCAAAGCTTCGTTTTTGCACTTAACATGTTGCAATATTTCTATCATCATAGTATCTGCTTCTTCGTGAGTTCCATAACTAAAATCTGATCCATCCCCTCACTGGCAGTTGGCAAGCTGATCTGTAGAGCCGAGGCACATTGCTATTTATGAATAGATGTTGTGATGTTTGATAGTTGTGGAGATGCTTCTGGGAACTTTTATGTTATTAATGTTTCAAAGGGTGCAACAGATATGTCGTGGGAAACTTTTATGGTTTGTAGACCAAAGCTTGGTGGCTAGAGAGTCTCGGAATTATGGGACTTGGGGTTACCCTTTTTCTGGGCGGCAGCAAATTAGAGAGTTTTAGTAATAAATACATGATGTAGTCATGTAGGATGCACTCGAATCCTACTGAGAGATATTACAAGAGCTTTATGGTTTGTGCAAATGATAACAAAACACAGTGCTCATCCCACTTGCGGTGGAAGCAGTACATCATTTTTCTTGTTTGTGCATGCAAAGGAGGGAAGTGCGACATGATGCTTCATGATGATGACCTCCATAAGCAATATTTACCTGAATTTTCCATCTCTTTTGTGCGACACAGAAAATTGAGTGGTGTAAACAAACATAACTAAGGCCCTCCAGAACTACCTGAGGAGAACAGAGTGGCGAATTTTTTACAAGGTGGAGGAATTCTTAACTGGAAAATCTCATCTTGTGAATAGAGGTGCGAATTTGTTGGCGTACCACCTAGCTCGTTGGGCCACCTCCAAGATCAGTTATGGAGGTCACCCCACTTTAGTTGAGCATGTGACAATACTTCCCTGGATTTATGAAAGGTCTGACCCCCCATAGCTGCAGTAGTTTGTCTGTTTTTTGGTTGCCAGCACTTGACTGGTTGTCGTGTTTAAACTTTCTGATTTTCCTTGAAATTAAGCTTTCCGTCTTGATAAAAATAAATAAATAAATAAATGCAAAAGACAGTCATTTCCTCTACGTCTAGCTCCTGTCATTTATAACAGGTACAACCAAAAATATATATGACCATGGAACCAATCACTGAGTGATATTTTGGAATAAAAATTAGCAAAGTCCTCAAAGTTATGCAAAAGAGTAGTACATTAAGGGAAAAAAAAAAGGATAAATGGCCAATGCAACAGAGTGGGTCAAGGTCGTAACTTACGCACTAATGTATGCTCAGAGAGTTGCAATCTTCAACAGACAAGATTGTATCAGACTATTAATATTACATAACATCTGTGACTATTTCCTAAACAAGCAGCAGTAATGGAAGGTCAAGAATGCATGCTTCCTCACTCTTATCAATTGATTTAACCTTAACACTCAATTGTATCATGAGTTTAAAGTGTAAATATACTAGTAGTTTGAGGTACAGTTTGCCGAGTTTAGTAGTTCAGGGTGCAAAATGAGGCTGCTTATTTCGGTTCAATCTTGTATATCTGGACATGATTTCTGTCTCGGCTGCCTACTGGCGTCTGTGTTTACTTTGAAAAGTCAGTCCATCGTGGTCCCCTTTCAAGAGTGGGTACAACGGACCTTAAAGTCTGCCCTATGTATTGATACTAAATATTCTGTATCAAATAGACAAATGAAGTGCCGTGACTTTTAAGCATGAAGTAGGTCTGGTGCATTTGAAAGATTTTTGAAAGGTTGCATAACGGCAATTCTCAATAACAATATTTACACGAAACACTGTATCCTGCTTGAAAAACAAAGCACTCTCCAAGTACAGAAAGCTATGTCTGTGTAACCTATATCTCAAGTTCGGAAGATTCCATGGAAGAATACTGTATACAATCAATGAAAGCCATTTTTTTCTAAATGTACGTCAAAAATCTTGTCAGCTATATCTTGTATGACAGAAAATCAAATCAAATCAAATCGAAAACCCTAAAACCGTTTGTTCAATCCAGTCATTGGGAAGATAAAAGATACTCCTACTCAATCCTTCATGCCAATTGCCAAGCATATCTGCAATGATGAATGAACGCCATGGTTTTCATCTGCGATGGTAGAAAATGATATCTTATAGCCAAAAGTGTAGCAGTGCCTGCCCAGAAAAATTGTTCATGTCATCAAGCTTTGAGTTTAAGAGTGAACAAAAGCATGAAGAAATGAGGAATTCATCACACACTTGAAATTATTTTGTATTTGTAATTCAATCATAATCCAAAGCAAGAAAGAGAGACATACCTCAGTAAGTAAATGGAGAGATTGCTCATCTTTTGGAGGGGATTTCTTCGATCTCCAACTTCTCAACTCAGTTTGTACCATATTAAGTTGCTCATGAATCTCCTTTAACAATTTCAGCTCCTCTTCGCTCTCCTCACTAATTTCTTGCCGGAAATTATTTCTGTTTCCCTCAAGTCGCTCAATTCTCTGGTGCAACTGTTGAAACTCGGGTAGAGATTCAGTAACACCTGTTCTTGGGTGAAACAGAACCATGCAGTCCACACTTACTCCATCTCCTTCTTTGGGTAATTCCTTATCATGCTTTGCACAAAGCAACAGCTTCTGAATCCGTTCTGTTTCGTCTTTCAATTTCAATCGAAACATATCCTCAGAGACTACATCTGGCTTTCCTAACCTGTTCTCACCTTTTGAAATCAACTTGCTCTCTTCAGTCTTCTGATGTTCATATGCTCTATGATTCTCGTTAATTTGTGGGACCTCAAAAATATCCTGGACAGTTGAGGAGCAAGAAGGACTAACAATTGCCTCCCATTCCTGTACATTTTTATGAAGTTTAACATCCTCAAAATTGGTATCAATTTCTCGATCTTTCTGGTCACATATTTTGTCAGTGCTTACTTGTGGAAGTAATGAAGAAGGCATGGACTCTCCCTTCAACTTCGCAGAATCATTTTCACCAGGAACCTTACAGGCGGATATCTCTTTCACTTTATCATCTAACTTTCTGATCTGCTCCCAGTATGAATCAAAGGCTCCGCAAGCGAAGTTTCCTAGTTTCCTCTCTAAATCCAAGTTTTGATCATTAAGCTCCCCGTCTGCGTTTTGCTTCACTATCGTTGGACTCAAATCCGACATGGGGCTCACAGATCTCTCTCTTTTCAAGTCACTTTTGTTCTGATACGAATCTTTGAGTTGCATTGGAGGCAGAGAGGTCAATCTTCTTATAATGCTGTTAGCACCCTTTTCCATCTTGCATGAATCACTTCTATAACAAAATAAATTCTCTGGAAATCTACTTTCATAGGCACCCAAATCACTGCATCCCACGCTAAGAAGTTTGCACCTGTAAGCCTGAACTTGAAATTCAAGAGATGCAATTTCCATTTCTTTCTGATGAATAACATCCTCAAAAATGGAAAGAGAGTTCTCAGCATAAGACATTTTTTCCTCTGCCAGTCTCTTATAGTGACTTGCTTCCATCTGTACAGCAGCCTTTTCTCCTTGCAAACGCAGTATCATTGACAGAGCTTCACTAGCTGCAGTAGCTGAGGCTTCTCTTTCCTTATCCAACTCAATGTACAGTTTTTGCATAAGTTGTTGTTGGGATTGAAGAGTTTCTTTTATAGATGAAATATCAGTTTCAGACATCACAGAGCGCAATCCAGCTTCGGCCATGGCACACTTGATTGGCTGTAGAAGCGAGCAAAGTCAGTGCTGAGCCCAGGAGTTTATTAGTCTTTCTATCAGCATCGGTAACATGTTAAGAATTACATTCTAACAAAAGAAAAAAGGGGACCTATGTTCAAAATTAGAGTAAGTAAGGGGGTAAACAATAAGACTTACAGACAGCAAACACAGAGGATTGAAGTTCAATTCTCTTCTCCTCCGCTCCCTCCAAACTCCCAAACAATATAAGGTTCTCAGACTTCTTGTTTTCAGTGCGGTCACACAGATCGTTAGTGAGAGAGCGAAAGTGACTATTTGAAAGGGAGATACTCCTGTAGAAGTTCAGGATTACCTTGATTGAAGGCAAAATCCACAGAAAAGTTTTCCTAACGGGTAAAAAACGCCAACACAGTATGAACCTAATTTAAAAGATTGTTCTTGAACGCAGCCTGTCCTTTAATAACATGAAAACGGATCTTTTTCACAACTATATGTTTCTGTTTCGTCAAAAAGGGACGATTTTAGTACAAAATGGACTTTAAATGGAGAGGATGCATTAGTTTTTAAGGGTCCTGGAGAAGAAGATCCATTATGCAAATATCATAGACATTTTAAATGAACACGAATCATCAAAAACGAAAAACAGAAAAAAGAGAAAGGAAGGTGACTTTACCTGGTTCTGTGCAAACTTGATCAGATGGATATCCCTCAGAGCAAGACCCAATTGGTACAAAAAGACGAATCTTTATTAAGAACAAAAACGAATCAAGAGTCCAGGGACAGCGTTCAGTGACAACTCAAAAAGCCAGCCACTAAAGGTATCCGCTTCACAACCCAGAAGAGCACCAACTCGGATAAGAACAATGCTGTCTCGTATCTAAAAAGCCTCATGACACTTACTTCACGCAAATTATAGTAAGGAAATTTGAGCCAAAAACCGAACTTCCAAATCACACACAACTGCCAACTTGATCAAAAATGGCAGGCAGCCAGGCACTTCAATGCATATTCTCTCTCCCTCCCAAGATTCAAGACTCTTGCCCAAACGGGTCCTTGGGACGCCACAAAAGGCTACAGTTTGTCGAGAAATTACAAAAAATGCTGCTAAGAAACAGTCTTGCTTCTCTCAGACAGTGGCTTTGATTAGGCTTTTCTTGCGGAAACAGATTTTTGTTTATGAGATACCTGCAACAAGAAAGATCTAATTACAAGGCATAAAACCGCACCTTGCTTGCCAACTAAAGAAGTGTATAACGATTTTAGCCAAGACAAACGTCCCTTGGCCCAACCGGTTGTTGGTCAAATGAGTCAAAACGAAGTCGTTTGGAGAGTTTAATGGCAAAAAAGAGCTCAAACCTCGTCGTTTTCTGCTAATCCTTCTGGGGTAATCCACGCCTGATCTTAAGCCTTAATTGTTTTTTAATATTTTCACTAATCATTACCTTGTGGCCCCCAACTTCTCTTCTTTCCCCGGAAACGGTAAATGAGGTGTTTTAAAAGGTCGGTAGTGGCGAATACAACGGCTAGAACGAGGCCAAGCGGCTTATCACGTGGGGCCCAATTTTGCCGACCTTTGGATCCAAAATGAATCTTTATGAGACTCCGACGCCGGTGTCGAGCTGAAAAAGATAATAGTAAATAATAATAAAAGAGGCACCTTCTCTGAAAAATATTTTCGAGAATAAATTAAAAGTGGTTAAATGATTTTGTCTCAGCATATATATTATTTCTTTTGTCTAATTGTAGGTGAGTAGGGTTGTTTGAAGGAAAGAAGGGCCAAAACGTTAAGAAATCTTTATTTTTTTATTAAGGAATATCCAAATTTAATATTATATATAGTATCCAATGCTAACTGTCTTAAATTAATTAGTTGATTTAGGTTAATTAAATTTTGGGACATTGTATTCTTCTCTTAGGCTTTTATTATTCAACAAAACATGAAGGGGTGCTATCCTTTTGTTAGCTTAATGATTAAGGCTTTATTATTTAAATTAAACTAACTTTTTTATATATAACATTATTAAATAAACTATATGGTTTGTGGGTTCCTAATTTGCATTAATTGGAATAAATTGTTGGGACATCACTTCCTATAAAAAGGTGTTACATGATAAAAGCACTATACTTTTTTTAGTGTAATCGAGCAAAGGTGATGTGAGCCAAATAAAAGCTAATTATTGATGCCTAACTTTATTCAATCAGTATAAATTGGAATATAAGAAGGGATCAGATGTGATTTTTCAGTGCTTAAATTATTAATTTTTATCCAAGTTATTTAACTATTAAAACTAATTAATATTCAACGTTTTATAAGATCTAACTGTTAATATTGTACCACGTAATCTACATTTCAATATAATATCTTATTAATATGTGCTTTAAATATGTTGCTACATTTGTCAATGTATTCACCTTGTCTTTTTCAGCTACGCTGATCAACTAGTTGTGGCACCGACCTTGGAAAGCTTATATGCGTTTTTCCTAAATCCCAGTCAAAATCAACACCAAATCATGTAGAAGATTTCGAAACTTGGAACTAGTCTTAGTTATATTATACATGCTTAAGAAATAAAATGGTGGGGTATTACGATTTTACCTCCACCTATTTTTTTTTTACTGTGACATTTTTGGTGGGGATAAAATCGTCAATTTAAAGATAAAAATAAAAATAAAAAATCAATTTTTGTCCATGATAATATGGTGATTGAAATGTGATAAAAGTGATAGTTTGAATGTGCAAAGAATATTTATCCCATTTTAGCATAATTTTTTTATTTTTTTGATGGATGAAGAAAAATCCAGTTCGATATGCCCACATGAGTGGAACCCACTTTACGAGTTGGTGCAGCCCTAAGCCACACATATTAGGTAAATTCAATTTTGTTATTGAAATGTGATAAAAGTGATACTTGGGAGGTGCATGGAGTATTTATTTTGTTATAGCATAAATTTTCGTATTTTTCTTTTTGGGTGATGAAGAGAAATCTAACTCGATATTCTCACTTAATGAGCCGGTACAGCCCCTAAGCCACACATTTTAGGTAAATTTAATTTTGTCATGAGAGTGGCTGAAAAAGTATTTGCAACTAAAGAGATTCAAGCTTAAAATTTAAGGAGAGCACACTCTTAAGCATCAACCACCTAGGCCAACCCTTCCAAGGTTGAATATCTTTTTTTTTATACAAGTAAACTTTCCTTAAATTTAATACAGTGTATCTTAGGGATAATCCATGGCGAAGTGAAGGATTTCTTCCTCAGGACCAAACTTACAAGATAATAAATTAATAATTTGATTTTTAAATAAAATATATATTCTATAATGGGAGTTTATACAAGTCAATGCCTTAAAGAAAAATGGAGTCTTTACTTATTTCATTTTCATAAGACCATTGACCTCCTAGAAGATGCGTGTTTTATTATCTTTTATTTCACAAGAAGAATTTTTCTCAGACGTTATATATTCAATTGGCTTACGTGGCATGTGGGCATCTAGCAGAATTTGTTAGAACTGACAAGGTAGAAGAGTATTTATGGGCTTGTTTGGGAAATGGGTTGAGGTTTTGGTTTTGGTTCAACTTTAAAATTTAAAATTTTTTGATTTAAATATTATTTTGTTGTAAAGGTTTGTTTGGTTGTTTAAGATTTGAAATGATTTATATTTTAATTTAATTAAATAATACTAATTTATACTTATTATGAAATTCAAAAAGTAAAAAATAAAAAATGATTTTAAAAAATTCAAAAAATATATAATTCAAAAAATATGTAGAAAATAGTTTCATAAATATCAAAAATTATAAAAATAGATAAAATATGAAACTAATAAAAATTAAAAGACAAGATAAAAATTGAGCAAAATTTATGAAACAAATAAAATTTTCAAAAATTAAAAATTAAAAATAATTAGCCAATATAATCATTATCAAATTTATTACAACAAATAATAGAGAAAATAATAATAAAAAGTATTAAAATAGTTACAAAAGTGTATAAATCTCTATAAATGTTTTAAAAATAGAAAAATTACTTTTGGAAATTTAGTAATAGTTAAACCAATAAATAAACAAAACAATAAAAACAAAAAGACAAACAAAAAAAATCGAAAACCAAAAACCAAAAATTAATTTTCCATTGATTATGAAGAAAAATTTCTATGTTTTTTTTTCTCTCTAGGATTTCTACCCAGCAGCCATGTTCAGCATTGATTCAGAAGTATATGTTGTACCACTTAACTCTCACTTCAATAGGCATATTATAATTTATTTGACCGACTATATATGGTTACACTAAGATAAGCATAAATGAATTGAAAATTTTAGCATTACAATAAATTGATTTTTTTTTCTCGAAAAAAGAACTTCATACTGAATGAAAGAAAGAGAGTTCGGTACAATAAACTAACTAAGCAAAAAATACCATAAGGGGGGATTTATTATAGTAAGTTGATTCATGATTGATTAGTAAAAATGAACTATTTGCATATTTTCTTTTCTGAGCAAATTATTTGCATTTATTGTTACTACCTGGCTCGTTAGGGTTGAATAAATGCTTAACGCGGGAATTAGAGAGTTTGTACTTTGCTAAATTTTTTGTGGGTAAAACTTTTATAGACATTTATACACTTTTGTAACTATTTTAATAATTTTTTTAATATTCTCTATTTTTTTATTTATTATTTTTTGTAATAATTTTGATAATGATTATATTTGCTAATTATTTTTAAGTTTGTATTTTTGAAGTTTTTAATCAATTTTTTTTTGTAAAGTTTTATTTTTTATATATATAAATTTTGCACGTTTTTATCTTTGTCTTTTAATTTTTATGAATATTTTTTATTAGTTTCATATTTTATCTATTTTTATAATTTTTGATATTTATGAAACTATTTTCTACATATTTTTTGAATTATATATTTTTCGAATTTTATAATAATCATTTTTTATATTTTTTATTTTTTGAATATCATAATAACTATAAATTAGTGTTATTTAATTTAATTAAAATATAAATCATATCAAATCTTAAACAACCAAACAAACCTTTACAACAAAACAATATTTAAATAAAAAAATTTGAAATTTGAAAGTTGAACCAAAACCAAAACCTCAACCCCTTTCCCAAACAAGCCCTATGTAAACTACAAAAAGCTGAAGAAACCAAAGAAATCATAAACAATGCCAAGGTCCATATTTGATATTTCTGCTCGACCATAGGCAAAATACTAAAAGAAAAAGAAGAAAAGCCCAAAGTCCCCCGTTGGGTTGGGCCTTGACAATTCCTTCAAATTCTGAGTCTGAAATACGAGAGAATAACTCCAAGGGGTTGACCTAAGTGGTGAAGGCTTGGCGCCTAGGGTTTGCTCCTCCTAGGTCCCAAATTCGAATCTTTTCAGGTGCAAACAATTTCTTGAGGTCACTCCCTCAGCGATGCTGGACTTAACTAACATGTGTGGTTTAGGAGGGCTGCACGGCCCGAGGTTTGCCGTGGCATTAAGCCCACTTCGTGCGTATACTGGGCCAAATTCGCCCGAACTCGGTGCACGTGGTTAGGTGCTCGAATTTTTCTCGTCACCAAAAAAAACCAGAGAGAACCAAAATTTTTGGTAAAAAAGTAGCAAGAGGTTGAGGAGTCTATAAGAAATTGTAAAGAATGGAAGCACTTCTAAGGAAATTTTGTAAAATAATTAGCATCAATATTTGGCTGTGTAGAAATTTGAGATAGATACACCTTAGTCTTTACATGTATACTATAGGCATTTGATTCTTGACTCTTGAGAAACCCCAGAGTTCAGTGCTACTGAATCTGTGTAGTTATTATTCTTGTGTAAGTAGATTCTTTCCCATAAATCCGTTAAACTATTATGCAAAAGGGGAAGGTTTAGTTGGTCTCTCCGGAGACCCGGCGGGGAGGAGATTCACCCCGCCGGTCGCCGGGAGGGGGGTCTTCTCCCCCTACCATAGCGGAGATGGAGCGCCACCCGGCGAGGCTCGTTTGCGAGCCGTACGGAGCTTCCTTCCCCCCCCCCCCACTCAATTTCTATGCGTATCATTTTAATTAATTATGTTTTTAACAAAAACAAATGTTATCTTTTGAGTTGTTCTGACTTGGACGACATTATTCTGCAGGTGTTCCTCAATATCAGTAAGAAGCTTTAGAAGCGGGTTCGGAGCTGCATTCGGTGCACTGTCAATATGGTATGTGCATCCCTAATCTGTGTCACTTGCAGTAATTCTGGTCTTGGCCCGTAAAAAACGCCACATGATAGACATTGGGCCTTGTTTAGAATTAGCCACTGGTAGTTATGAGAAACGAGAGCTAACTATTGCTACATATATTATCAATGGTTGGTAATTGGAATTTGAGAAGGAATCGACTGCTTGATTTGTTGTGATCCTAGGAGAACCAACTATTGGCAATTCTGTTTGTTTTATTATAAATGCTTATAAATTCATGCTGCGATTGGACGGGCGATTTTGCTTGCATAGTCAATATACTTTTAACTTAATGTTTGTACATATAAGTTTGATAGAAGCACTCAGAAATCATATGAGCAGTTAGAAAGGGATCTTAGGCTAACCAAGAAGTGGAATAGGAGCATTTTAAAGTCATTTGAAGGAAACATCGCTTAGGGGAGCATGCTTAAAATTACTACTTCCATGACACACAGTATAAATACCATACTAGAGGTGCAATGAGGAAGTGGTTTTCATGAGTAAATGATTAGTATGAGGACCGAAGTTCTTCTAAAATGGAATCCTGGAGTTCAGCCAGCTTAGGTTCCTTCTATGTGGTAAACAGAGCATTTAGGGAGAGATTGTTAGGGGCTTAATGATGGTAAACAAAGATTGGATTTTGGCTTCCAGTTCGAGTGATTAGAAGCTACAGAGTGGACAGAACCCTTCCGTTGGAGAATGGATTTCATTGAAAATAACAGTACAAGGTCTTTTTGTTCTATTTGAAATATTTCACTTGCTGTTTGTTTAGAAGCTATGTAATGGACCAGAACTCTCCCATCAGAGGATGAACATCATGAAATATTAGTGTAAGTCTTCTAGTATTTCACTTTCTGTGTCCGATGATGTTGTCAGATCTTTCTTCGATGAAGTACTTTTCGAGCTTGTGTTTCATGTTTTAGGTCGTGTCATTTTTGGATGGAATAGCACGGATAGGAAACAGAGAAGACTAAAGGAGAGGGAATAGAAAAAAAGGGGGGGGGGGCAGAAAAGAAAACCGAAGATAGACAGTTATAATTTGTCTGGTTGCCGCTGGCTAGTTAATTTTGGCTCACATTAGAAGTAGGTGGTGTGGCTTCTGTGGTTATGAGTTTTTTGCATCCTGACTTGTGTACTAAGCTCGGAGAAAATATATTTGCTTATATTGGTGGAACAGATCTACTAATTCTTTGACCTTCAGTTTTGTTTTAAGCAACTGATGAATGACATGGATCCCTAAAAATTCCCAATTACATTCATTAGGGAGATTCGTTGGTGCCTATACGTATGATTTTTTCTTTGGTCACAGTGCATTCTGCCCCTAAAAAAAAGAGTATCATATGTATTTTGCATTGTTACATATTACCATTTACGCCAGATTAGCTTTTTGAATAAAGATTGGTTTGTTAGCTGCTTTTTCCTGGTCATAACTGTTGGAGATCTGAAAGAATGAAGAATCCTATTCTTATGCATGCCTGCAATTCCGTGATCAATTTGTGCTGCCATTACAGGCTATGTATATCCGTGTTAAGCGTAGTAAGACAACTTACTTCATACGGTGCGATCCAACTGAAACAATTTTAGAGATAAAGGATAAATTACATGTCCTCATAGATCAACCAGTTAACAATCAGCGTTTAATCCTAGTTGGTACTCATGAAGTATTGGAGGATTCAAAGACATTGGCAGATCAGAAGGTACCACCTACTACAACTATTTGCTTGGTTTATTTTTCCCTCCTTTGTATTTGAGGAATTGGTGCTAATTAGCAACTAAGTTTTTTTATGTTGAGAACCTAAGGCCTTCAGTTGTTAATCATGCAATCTTTTGAGTACGCTGTGACACTGGTGACACATTTGTCATGTTTCCTTCAGGTCGAAAATGATGCGGTTGTGGCACTGACCCTGCGAAAAGGTTGCTTTCCAAAATCCTCCCACTTATTGCTCTATCTCTGATTTTTACTCATCTCTTGTGTGCCAACCAGCCTCTCTCTCTCTCTCTCTCTTTTTGGATTATATAATTTGTGTTTGTAAGTCTACTGATTAGACTCAAGAGCTAAGTCGTGAGTGTTTGACTGGTATAATGTGCACTTAGTTTTGTCTTAAGCTATTCTTTGTGTCAGCTACTTAGGAGGTTGGATTATTTGAAACTGAATGGAAATATACTCTTCTCCAGATTATATTTGGTATTTTCAGAAGTAGATCAAGTGGATTGATAACTTGCATCTCTATCAATGAGGTTGCAATGCCATGCAACCTCATTTTGCAATGCCATGCAATGCCAGTCTCCTTGATCTCTCTTTTTTGTTTTTTTCTGTCTTTTTGGGGGATAGGGGATGAGAGGGAGGGAAGGAATGCTTGATATGGGATGAAACAAAAATCCATTTTTTAAGCCCTTTCCTCCCACTACCGCACACTTCACTGACTGGATGCTCATATATGGTGAATATTGGATTGTGAAAAATCATTTCTTTAATGGATTATTTGTAGAATATGATTTAGACTACTTCTATTTGAATTATTTATTATTTTCATCGTCATTCTTCTCACCACCGTCAATTGTCATTATAGCTGTTTTTGTTCTTGTTGTTGATATTATCACGTTGCTATGGATTTTATTATCCAATATCAGTTACTCACACTTTCTAACTTGGGATGCAGTAATGCACCCTAATGTATGAGCTTATTTCTGAAAAACTGAAGATGTCTTGCTAACACAGAATTGATGGTCTGTTTTTTACTAATTGATGTTTGGGTGAGTGGCAACCTTTTGTGTCACTTTGGGGTCATACTGTAGCAAGTAGAATTTGTTCCTGGTGGGTTTTAGGATTATTGTTTGAGAAATTATCTCGACTGTGTCTAACTATGTGCTTGTTTAAAACAGACTTTTGACAATCTTTCCTTTTTTGCTTCCAGATGATAATGAGTTTGAGGAAGTGGACATTGCGCGGCCAAATGACTTCTACCAAACTCGCGATGCAGATGGTGGTAATTGGTAACAAGACTTTGAGAGGGTTATAACCTGTCAAGGAATCAATTGATGGTTTGTCAAGTGTCATTTGCTTCATGTCCAATGAACAAAATTCTTGCACTTTCTGAATTCTCAAATGTTCTCTTCAGGAAATTCACCCATTTTAGGAGAAGTATGGTGGTTGCAGACTGAAACTTGAACTTTGAAGTCATTGAAGTGGAATCAATTATATAGGATTCATGATTTCCATAGTCTATTTGAAAATGTGGTCACTCTGAGCTGCACTGCACAGTGCTTGATTTCTTAGTACCTGCAAATAAAGCGAAGATCTGAATATGGAAGATCCGAATATGTCGTGTTAGTATAGGGTGCAGAAGGATTTGTGATGGGTATTGCTCTAGGTGGTTTCTAATTCCAAAAGACAATATCTTATAGTCACCTGCTGGAGGAAAAGGAAAAATGGAACTGAAATTCCAGTCTGCACTGGGTATTTCAGTCCACAAAGTCTGCACTGGCTATAATTTCGTTGCAAGAGGCGAGGTCATGAAGCGTCTTAACAGAAAGCGCGCACAGACATTTTTTTTGCCTTGGGAAACATCACCCAATATATTGGACAAAAATTTGGCCCTATAATGAAGAATCAAATTAGACCCATAATTTTTAATTTATTTAATTAAAAGAATGAATAATTACCTTACATTTAATTTAGAAATATTACTAAATGTTCACAGAAATGTTCTTTTAAAAAAAATTAGAAAAAAGTAACAATTAAAACAAAGATAAATTGAAATATATTTTTATATTTATATTTAAAAATATATTACTTTTATTTTTAATATTTTAATAATTTTATTGGATCATTTTTATTTATACACCATTTTAGTAATTTTAATAACGGTCAAATTTAACCATGTTTATTTATAGAAAATATTCTACGTGCAACAAAATTTATTAAAATAAAATTCAAAATCTTAAAAAATTCAACACAAATATTAATACTTTTTACATAAATTTTAACAATTTTCACACAAACTCTAATACATTTTTTTAAAAAAAAAATTATAACAAATCTTCTCTCTTCATTCTTTTCATCAATCTCTAATATTTTTTATTAAAAAATTCCATCAAATCTATAAAACTTCAATTAATATAAATATTTACAATTCTATTATATTCTTCAAAACCTTGCTATATTCTTTTTTAATATTTATAAACTCAACATCAGCGATGAGGGATGTCTTTTAATAATTAGAGTCCGGCTGCCCCCATTTTGTTTTTTCTACATCGTGTTTGTCTAAACTACAGTTTTAACAAAATTTTACCAAAATTTTAACATCCTTACTTTTTCATTCTCTCTCTTACTTTTTCTCTAACTTTTTTTTTACTTTTTCACTTACTTTTTCATTCTCTCTCTTACTTTTTCTCTAACTTTTTCACTTTTTCAATTCTCTCTCTTCAACCTTTTTACCAACTCCTAAAATTTTAACCTAACAAACACCATGCTATTTATTAAGTGGCGGCTGAAAGCTCCCCAAAACAGAGGAAGAGACGTGATGAGAGTGAGAGTTGTGCCCAAACATAAACCTGCACGCGCTTTTACAGCACGCTTCAACTAAAGGCGACCTGACCGAGGTCGTTGCAGACTAGCAGAGATATGCTCATTTGTTTGTGTCTCCAGTTCCGCCGTAATTAGGCTTCAGACAGCTCCCATAGACCCCCACCCTCGACTCCCCACTTGGTGTCCGGAATCGGGAAAGGTTACCACCATGGGCAACACATCGTCAATGCTAACGCAGTACGACATCGAAGAAGTCCAGGAACACTGCAAACACACGTGTAAGTTTGCCAAAGTCACATTCTCTTCGATCGTCTCGAATTTCATGTGTTACCGATGGTGCAGTCTACAACTTCTGAACTGTTGATCTGGTTTTTGTGCATAGATTCTCAGCAGGAGATAGTGTCACTGTACAAGAGGTTCTGTCAGCTCGATCGCAAAGGCGGTGGTTTCATCTCTGCCGATGAGTTCTTGTCCATCCCTGAATTTGCCGTCAACCCTCTCTCTCAGGTCCTACTTTTGCTCTGTGTGCATTTCTCTCTCTCTAAGTGGTCTGTGTGGATTTACCTCTTCGTCTATACGCACTTATATAATGTATGTGTTATGTGAATGTACTCGTTATGTAAAGATTGATTTTTTTAAAAAAATTGCATGTATGTGTCTTTTCTGTACGTATTTGTGTTGGTTGTGGTTTTGTGTGTTTATTGTCTACAACTTGATTGCGGTGATCCTGGTGCTGCATTTCTTTTTATCGTGCAGAGATTGTTAAGGATAGTGGATGGATTGAACTTTAAAGAATTCGTGTCATTCTTGTCCACATTCAGTCCGCGCGCG
The DNA here is from genome assembly GCA_963930655.1 of Myrica gale. Classification (NCBI taxonomy): domain Eukaryota; kingdom Viridiplantae; phylum Streptophyta; class Magnoliopsida; order Fagales; family Myricaceae; genus Myrica; species Myrica gale. The sequence goes on from OZ005616.1 coordinate 22,302,839, forward strand.
ACCTTACAGCAGAAAGTTGAATGTAATGTCTTTTTTTGTCATGTTTTTTAGTGAGTCATGTTTCTGCTCTGAATTTCCTTTTTATTGTTGGTGATGGCTTCTCGTTATTTCCTAGTTATTTTTAAGCTTTATGATTCGGATGGCAACGGCAGAGTCACATTCAATAACATGCTGGAAGTTCTGTGGGATTTGACAGGACACTATATATCTGCACAACAGAGAGAGGTTAGGTCTCATTACAAAAATTCTTAAAGAATGCATCTTCTGATAGTAGCTTTTTTTGAAAGGTTTGGGGCGATGATGAATGGCTCATCTATAGAGGTGATACGCTTTAAAGGTTTTTCATTGAGTAAATCTGGGGTAAAAGTTTCTCATTTATGAAGTGAACTGTGGCGGATTACCTGTCTGTTCAGGTTATCAATGAACTAACTGAGTATTGCGGGTTATCTTCCACGGCCTTTTGAAATTTTGGGTCTTTGAACTTGAAAATCCATGGATATCTGAAGTTCTAGTGTCTTAGCGTTATCTCCACTTGCCTGATCTGCGCATCTAGGTTTCAGGTTTGCTTTAAAAGTGATAGGACTATTGAAAATTGTCAATAATATGGACAGAAATAGAAAAGTAGATCGGAAAAAGGACTAAGAACAGATGCAACAATTTTTCCTTGAGAGGTGAGTCACTTTCATAAATAGTAGTGTTCATGGAAGACTTAGCATTCCTCTAGTTGTACACTTTTTCAAAATACTAATGCACTTTGGCAGAAGACATTATTATAGGTGGTGTTTGTTTTAGGAAATTTTGGGGTTGTGGAAATGTTGGGTATTGGGGTTTGTGAAAAAGTATAGTTATTTTATGGAAAAGTGAAGAGAAAGAAGATTGAATTGAATATTATAATATTATTTTATAATTTAATAAAGAGAGAGATTATTTTATAATTGTTTGGAAATTTTGAGGGGTGGAAACCACGTATATTCTTTGAGCCATTTACAAGGTGATTGATGATGCCAAGAAATATAGTATGTCTTCTTTTCTTAGGTAATGACATGCACCGAACGATCCATGATGTTATTCTGTACTCAGTTCGTACGGACAGAAGAAATGCCATTTTGAGCTAGAGCTCATTGGACTAATTAACTATTACCTGATCTGTAAACAAAGACGAGGATAAATGCAGGTTTAAAATTTCTCATGGAACTTTTGAGTTCAATCAGTAGTATTTATATATTGCTGATCTGCACATCGTGTCTTATTTTGAAACCGTAAACAGATTGGAAGAAATCATGTTCATAACTGCTTTTATATACATCTTAATTTTGAAAATCAAATAAGTATAGCACTTAAATATGCTGCCGAATATCCTGCTTTGCATGTGTGATCTCATTGGTGTTTGGTACAGCAAGTTCTGACCCAAGTCCTTGAGGAAGCAGGCTACACAAAGGATTCTTTGCTAGTTTTGTCTGACTTCATGAAGGTATTGGGTAGTTTATATTTAATGAACTCCTGTCTATGCAAATTTCCACCCTAAGTTTTTCCAAATACGTTGCACTAATTGGTTTAAAGACATCCTTGTGCTTAAATTCTGAAGAAACTTTTAATTATTGCTGTCCGTCCTGTTTATTCAATATAACCCACGGACAGCTGTGGCATGCATTGGCATTCATATGGTCTTTGAGAAAAGCTGTTGAAGAGTTTTTTGTGAATTTCAAATGGGAGCTTCATAATACTAGTTCCACAGGGATACATGTTCGCAGATTTCTAGCGCGTTGCATTTTCACTTGAAGTATGTCAAACTCAGCTTTGATTTTTCATTGTAAGCATGACATTGATTCTGGAAGAGGGAGAAGGGGGGGGGAGGAATTTGTTCATCTTTTAAGAAATATATTTTGCTCGCAACACATTTTTACTCTGAAGAGTCGGCCTTCCTAAACTTGAGTCTCCTATTAATTTATTCCCTTTTTGTACCAAATCAATTTCTTGTTCCCCACTTTCTTCTTCAAAGTGGTTTCATGAAATAATTTGAGTTTGTCAAGTAGAACTTTATTTTGTTGTCCCTATGTGCTTGATGTCTCGTGAGTTCTTTGGTTTTTTTTTTTCTGGGTGGGGGGGGGGGGGATAAGTATGTCATGCAAGTTTTTAAACTGTAACGACCCATACTTTTCTTAGCAAGATATTGTCTGCTTTGGGTCAAACTCTGTACGGTTTTGTTTTTCTAGGCTCGAAGCATAGAAAATGCCTATTTTTCTTATATTCGCTACCTAATTTAAACATCCAATAAAGGCCGAAATTGGAGAAAGCACGAAATCTGTTACTTCTCAGAAACAAAATGTCCGAAAACACATAAATATCTTTACTCCCAGATCTGGGGTGTTACAAATTTTTCTGCATGCGTATCCTATTAAGCATAAAATACTTTTTCTGCACGTTATCTGATTCCAGTAACCGTTTATTATCCGTGTACTTATAAAAAAAAAATTGTTCTGACATTCTTTTAGTTTAGCATAGCTGCATTCATGGAATTATCTTCAGCTATCTTGTACAAGATTCTTATTAGTTATTCCTTCCAATTCTTGGCTGAGCTCTTTAGCCATATCTAGTCATGTGGACTGGTTCCCTTAAAAGTAGCTGTATATGTCTTTATGTCAAAAGTCTCCGTGTGCTAGATTGGGGAAGGAATATGTACATACATATTCAGCTTTCTTCATCAAATTTTTGTTGGTTCAAACTAATGGCATATCTGTAGTTAATATCTATGCAAGTTATTCCCCATTCTTGTCACTGAAAAATTTATCTTTGTTGCATGAAGATCCTTAGCAATACTGGTCTGAAGATGGAGGTTGAGGTTCCAGTGGACTGAAGTGAAAGCAACAAAAATAAGTGCTTTTTGACAACACCATATGTGCAATTCGCTACTGTTCTTACTTTAGAGCTCATCAATTCCATGTTTTTAGTAGACCCAGTTTCATGTTTATATAGAAAATGAATTTGTGCAAAGTTTCAAACTTCAAACTAAATAAGTATATGCCAAGTTTGCTGTTTTGTGAGCATGCCTCTTTAAGAACAAAAAGTGCATCATTCTGGTTACAGATATAACCATGGGCAAGGTAATCATTGTAATGATCTAATTAATAAACTTGTTTAAATTCGGAGGCCGTGTAGGTTGGCAAATCCAATGGCTAAAATTGTACCAAGCCATAAACTTGATGAGAGGACTGGATCCAGAAGGTGACACTACATTGTTTATTGTTCAGAGATTGTTAAGGATGTTGGATGGATTGAACTTTAAGAAATTTATAGTTCTTGTTCATGTTTAGTCTAGTTGCGACTTTACAACAAAGTTTTTCTTTTTTCTTTATACCTTATAACAAAGTTGAATTCTCAAAGGAACATCAAAGTTTTCTTTTTCTTTTTTATCTTATAACAATGTTGTATTCTCGAAGCAATAGAAAAAAAATAGAACGATACATTTTGCTCAATGGAGCAGAGTACAAGAAAAACTGATATTTCGTCCAAAAATTGAAATTTAAAACTGCTGAAATGTCAAATATCTGTGAAGGAAACCGAGTTGAAACTTGAAGTTGTTGAATAGCAGGAATATTGTTTCTAAATTTAAGAAAAGATACGCCAATTCCCTTTGTTCAAGACAGCCATTAATGCATATAAAGCATGGAGGATCTTTGGACTTGTCGGATGTGATATGCTCCAGGCAATGGAAGGCATGACTGCATGACAAAACAGCAACTTCCGAAATAATAAGACCAAATCCATTCTGAAAATGCAAGATCACCCCCACAGTTTTGGCCAAATGGTTTAGAGATAGGATCATTGAAACCTGCAAATAGAATCCTTGTGATCAATGATAGAATATATATTTAAACCTTAACATTTTAATTTCCTCCAACATCTTATAAAAACAATAGCAATAGATAGCTTGAAAAAAAAAAACTAAAGCACTGGCTATTAAATAGGAGAGTAGGGTTGGAGTGTTTAACTTGTCAGTTGAGATTGTTGCTTTACATGCTTTGATCACGGGAAAGGAGTGATCTAAAGTAAGCTGTATTTGCGTGTAAAAAGCCTAAATCACGTGGACCAAGTGATGCAAAACAGGTTGGGTTTGAGGCCTTTTTTTTGTGAAAAGGAAATTTGGTTTTGGTACATGAATTTGATAACAACCAATGAGATGCCCCCCTCTCCCAGTTATGTGACAACTATAAGACAAATACGAAATAAAAGACTATTACCATACAAATTTTGTTTTTATTTCTCATTGAATTTTAATTCTAAATTCCCTATCTAATTAATAAATTCTAATGGTATTTTACCTTGCTTGAAAAAGTTGGGATATTTGGATGACCATGTTATTAATTAAAAGTTACACCAAATAAAACACCCATGAAATATCTTTACTTATTTTTTGTTTATCTGAAGTTATTTAAAAATGAATCCTTAATTTGAAACACTTCAGCCTAAAAGCAAACTAAGTTAAAACAATGTTAGAGCTGTAACTCACTACCCAGTTGATACTCTCCAATATTTACTAGCTCCCAAGTTAGGAGTTCAAGTAACATAAGTTGAAATTGTTTGCGAAAATAAAGCTAGTGGCTGGTGAAAATATCACCCTATACTCACGCTCAAGAGGATTGCTACACTAGTTGCCCCCTCTCCCTTCTTACTAAAAAAAATAATAATAATTTAAACAACATGCAATTTCTTCTACACATTAAGAAAAGAAGTTTATTGTTTAGTCTAATTTTTCCACTACATGTATCTTAAACTCTCTACCATTCATTTCCACCTACAAGTGTTGAGACTTTTTTTTTGTATCAAATATACCAATTAAATATTTATCTTTTTTGAGTTAAATATTTATCATATTTTAAAATTACAAAAATAACTTAAGAAGTTTGTCTTATAAAGACCTCATGTGGATGTTGAGAGTTGGCTTCTATATAGGACAGAGTTTTTGAAAGATAAGAAGTTTATTAGATAAAATTTTTAGGTCCTCCTTTAAATTATAATTATTTTTAATGGAATTGCCAAGTAACATTATTTATTTTTTGGTATCTTATAAAATCTGAAAAATAAAAATATTTGGAACAAATGGAAAGCCCAGCCCATGTAGACATCTTTATTAAGGCCCATAGCCATGGATCCATAACAAGACAATTTTTCCTTTTGATTCTTTTTGTCTACTCCTTTAACAAGCTACTTCAAAGGAAGTTTTCGTTATCCCAAAATCAAACGAACCGCTGCTCTCGCTCTTCTATTTGCAATGTCCCTACTTCCCTCCAAGCTCTTGCCACTCCATATCCACACTCCGAACCCTAACACTGGACTCCCTTATTCCTCCCCGAGTCTCTGTTATCCTCGTCCCCAAACATTCCGAGTTCTCTGCGGCAAGAGGACAGGCAAGCAGCGGTACCCGTCCGAGAAGAAGAGGCTCAAGTCGAGGATCAAGGATACTCTTGGCCAGGTCAAGAACAAGTTCGAGGGGACCGAGATTTGGGTGACTAGTTGGGACCCCCATTGGTAGATCTTTCTGAAAAATTCTCAAGAATATAATAAAGAATGCATGTTGGAGGAGCAATAAGACATGCAAAGGCCAAAGGTGCATGGCATATGCATGTTCTTTGATCCCCATGATTGTGTTGCTTCTTTTGTCACATGTTAGCTCATCATTTCGTCTTGTGAGTGGTCCAATCCAAAAGAAGATTGCTCTCATGCGCATCCAAAAACAAAATGCATCCCTTTAAAATCTCTATCTACAATTCCGTCTTTGGGATAAAATATATTTTACACCTTCTATTGGTAAGGATCTTGTTACTGTACCGCAATCTATTATTTTTATTACATTTCAACCACAAACTACTAATTTCATATACTAAACACCCTCCATTAAAACTTTTCAACAGTTTTATTAATAGCCATATTTTTAAGAGGGTAAAATCGTAATTTTGAAGGATAAAATAAAAAAAATTAATAAAAGGTACAAAATGTTTGAAATTGAGTAAAAATATGACAAAAAAATAGTGCCAAAATCCCTATTGTATTTATCTTTTTGTCTTTATTATTGTGAGGAAGTACTTCAGGGTTTACTCAGATTAACAAACCATATTTCTATTTTACTCCGATATCTGACAAAGTTACCATGAAATCGGACTAAACTTTCACTTCAAATTCTAGTGGACAAAATATTTCAGTTTGATATTGAAAACTAGAAAGAAGTGAAAGCATGTTTTTTGTCTCAATTTTCTTGCTCTTTCTCTTCGATTTTCGTTTATTGCTCATTATCGGTGTGCAGGGTAATAACAACATGATCAGAACTGTACCAACAATGCATCTATAAGTTCCTTACATAGTTTAGAGCAGGATGATCATAGAAGATGGGGACAAAGGCTCACAGTGTTGTGTTGTGCCGAGAGTTACATTACATACCCTTAATTGGTCTGCATCATTGCATGTGGCGGCAATCAAGACGAATCCGTCAACTAATATTCTTTCTCCAAACTCCGCAATTATTAAGGTCTAATTTTTGGGAACATGTCCTTCGAGATACGTTGCATCAGTGTTGGCCCTTTACTTTTAGCTCTATGCAGAACTTTGATGACTTCACAAGCTTCGCTCCAATGGCGAGCGAAGACAGCACGAGACATGTTCCAGCCTCCAGGCCTGCAAGTGAGAAGTACTTCTTGAGTTACGACAGATCAAAAGTCAGCTGCCTCTAGAAAACGAAAGATCCTCTCGTTTGATGGTTTGCTGGTTGGCGCTGGATTGGCCCCAGTTGGCTTTAACTGGCCTGCTGTATTGCCAATGATAGGTTGAAACCTTTCGGTCTTTTCTAATCATATTTTGTGGACCCGAAACTTCACTTTCCTCTCCCATGCAGCTGTAAATTGGAACTTCCCACCTTTCGGCTAAAAGCGGTGGGTCGGAACATTCTTTGCAATTTCAAATCTCCACGGCTAGTCTCTTCTCCTTACACTTTTTGTTATAAAATTTTGTCTTTATAAGAAGAATTAGATTCGTCAAATTGCCTGTTTTTTATACCATAATAATGATATACCTTAACTCAAAAGTTTGAAACTGATAACGAATGACAAGTTATTGTGTGAGTGTGTGAGTGGACGAGTGAGATTAGAAGTTGAGAAATCTAATGGCTGAAAAAATGTCACGTCATTTAACGAACCCGACCCACGAAACCGACCCAGTTACATTAAATGACGTGACATTTTTTCAGACATTCGATTTCTCAACTTCTAATCTTACTCGTTCACCCACAAACTCACACAATAACCGGTGTCGATAACGAATATATACTCACTTTAGTTTGGAGTGTTAGCGTGAACTCAACCACTTTAGCGATGACTATTTTTGGAGTGTTAGCATTGAAATTTTATTTGATTTAAAAAAAATATATTGAAAAAGTACCTTATTTAAATAGTTAAAACAGAACTCATTGCTTACCGAGTGTGGATGAGTTTGTTAAGATATCATCTATTAGTTAGCCGATCCTAATTCGACTCTCTACAACAATAAAATTTGTAACTTAAATTATGTTTTTGGTGAGAGATTGTTGTATGTATCCCGAGTTTTGTCGCGGCGTTTAACTCTCCAGTGCAACCAAACTAGATCAAATCAGTACGAGTTCAGTATATAGTCTTTTTTTTTTATAAGCAAGTTATGAATATTACACAACATCACCCTCGAAAGAGGAAAACAAACACCCACTAAGAATATCTCTACTAACTTTGACGGCGATGGGAGAGGAAGCCAATCGGGCTACGTTATGAGCTACATATGCCTAGAGACATGTAATGCCTTTCATTTCTTGAAAGACCGCAAAACTAGCTGGATATCAGAAATATATAAGAGCTTCAATAGACCAGTCCAATTGTGCAAGAGGAACAGAAATAACAGAAAACGAATCACCCTGAGAAGCATGTTGGTTTTCTTAAAATTTTAAGAATTTGTATCAAACTTTCTAACATTACAATCCCAACATTACTTCTACACGAATATCAATACAACTAAATATTATTTTATACAAACATTAATACAAGTCAACATTTTCTACACGAAAATCAATACAATTCAAACATCACCTAAAAATTCTTAAAACACGTATGCGTACTAATTACATAATTACAAAACACTCTTAACTTATTCATCAATTCTCATATATTTTCACTTTTTCACCGCCTCCCATGAACTTTTTTTACTTTTTCACCAACTTTTTTACTCTCTCCTCATTTTTTTCATCAACTTTAATACCTAAAATTTTAACCACCCTCAAAATTTTATTTCTCAAATACAACTAGAATCCTACAAATTTCACTAAAACGAACATGATTACTACCAGTGACACCAATCTTGAGCGGCCCCAACAAAGCCAAAAAAAGCACCATTAGCTTCACCAAAAAAGAAGAAGAAGATAAAAGTAGACTGATATAAAAAGTAAAGGAATGTGGAATATCGGTAAATTGGTCAATGTTTTATTTGAAAATTAACCGATATATATATATATTTTCGAGATAGCCGATGTATATATTTGAAAAGTGGGAAAGAGAAAGCTAAAGGGCATTTAAAAGTTACTTGCATGCACGTCTGCTCACAAAAGCTATATAAGCCTGCCCCAAACCTCAATCATATCCAGCTGCCAGTTGACAATATGGATAGAACAGGGGATAAAACCTCGCAGCCTAATAGTAATAGAAATATTATACTGTTCTTCTTCTCAGCTGTTTAATAATTTGATCCACACAGGAACATTGCGTACGAAAAGGACTTGGGAAATTCCGAAGTCCAATCAGAACAAATTCAGTCTAACCTCTACTGTCTCTGTCTACGATTTCTCAGAATGTTCCGCTACTACAATCTACACCGCGTACCACACGTCCACACCCCTTGAGCCTGTAATAATTCAATATATTACTGCTAAAATTTCTAAGTATTAAAGTTTCTCTACGATAAATTAATGTTTAATAATCCTACTTTTGACAGTTTACTTGGATGATCTTTCTGGCGGTTTTTTTAATATATATTATCCTTTCCCCCCGAGGATAACTGTATGCATGGAACGACAGATAGCTGTCGATGGTTAAAATGGGGGGCTTTAAAGTTGGAGAGAGTCAAAAGAGACAAGCAGACAAGACAAAACAGAATCGCTTCCGGCCGGCGAGAGGAGAGCCTTTTCGTCCGATGATGGTGACAGGCGGTTAGAGACCAAATGAGCTTTTGTTTCCTCCCGTCGGTCAAGAGTGGCCGTAAGGACGTACATGCAGACTATTTGGTTTTTTCTTTTGAGAATCTCCACGTACAACACGTATCTCAAACAGTTCTATCTCTCATGAACCTCTTTGATCTTCTTCTTCAAACAAAATTTTGTTCGTAGTACGTCGTTGTAACTTATGTGTTTCTGTACGGACCTCAAAATCAATGGCTTGTTTTCTTGACCCTTTTACACGAATACAATTATAATCGTACAGCTACCTCACACAGATTTATGTCTGTCATCAAAGCAACAGTGTGATTGATGCTCTAAAACTCTTGGATGGAGTTTAAACACAATTTAAGTGATGATTTTTGTAGTTTATTATCAGCCAAGTTTTAAAATTAATTCGGGTTTGGTCCATTTCCGGAGAAAATGTCAATTAGGTATAATTATGAAAACATTGATAATGTTTTCCTCGAATTGTTCCTTTCTTATTTGAGCCACTTTTTTAATTAATTATATCGTGTTTGGTCCATTTTTGAAGAAATGTCAATGTATAATTATTGAATAAATTAATCATATTTTTATACATTATTTCTTCTTATATATTTGATTAAGCTTATAAAGAGATTAGAAAGCCATTTGGGTTACACTTCCACCCCAAGAAAAATGGTCTTTTTTCCTATAAAACAAATTTTCAACCTAAAAAGAAAAATCTATGGTTGCAAAAAATTTGTGGGTAGTATCATTAAGAAAACTGTTCAATACCTTTTTGCGCAAATCCCCTTATTAGGGTTAAACTTCCTCTACCTTTTTTAATTCCCCTCCTATATATAGTCTAGGGATGAAATTTTCACTTGTGAGATACAGCTTCCACTTTGTGCATATAACTTTTAACCTAACCTCTTAGCTAGTCTTCATGTGCCAAAGAAACTTTAGAGTTTCTAAAACTATGTTAGCCATCAAATTGTCGTGTTTGTAAAGTTTATTATTTATAAGAATGCTACGACAAATATATATGTTGGTAATAATTACGGGATCATAAAGTAGGACACCTAATCCACCTTTTATATATGTTTTCGAAACTTTACTTCACTTCCACTCAAATTTGCTTGTCTGTTAAACTCTTCCCTTACACCAAATTCACAGCCAAAAATTTCCTACATTTTGATAATAATTAACAAAAATTGTAACATTTTTTTACAATCATACTTGTTATTTTGTGTGTTATAATGCATGGTTTTAAGCATTGACTAAGGGCATGCTCGTTTTGATGAGATTTTTAGGATTTGAAGTGTTTTGAGAATTTTTAGGTGATGTTGGAGTTGTATTGGTGTTTGTGTGGAAATTGATGATGTGTAAAAAAAGTAATGGTGATTTTTAAGGTTGTTGTTTGTAGATTATTTTTATTGGGATGAGTGAAAAAAATATAAAATATTATTTAAATTTATGTTTATTTATAATATTTATTATAATTTTCTAATTTTATTTTTATTTTTTATTAGGGATTTTTGCAATTTGGTCACTGGGTTTTAGTACCGGTGACAAAATGATCACTAAACTTATTTTTTTTTACTTTTTGGTTACTGAGAAAACGTAGTGGTGACTTTTCACTCCATCCATCAGACTTCCGTTAATTTTTAACGGGGATAGCGGTCGACCACTACTGTTCAATTCATCCCTCAAAGACAACTTGAAGCGGTCGACCGCTTCATCCGTCAAGCCCCCGTTATTTTTTAACGGAATAGAAAGTGGTCGACCGCTTTCTATTCCGTTAAAAAATAACGGAGGCTTGACGGATGAAGTGAAAAGTCACCACTACATATTTTCAGTGACCAAAAAGAAAAAAATAAGTTCAGTGATCATTTTGTCACCAGTACTAAAATCCAGTGACTAAATTTTTAATTTCCTTTTTTATTATGACAAAGATATTTAAAAAGTATTGAATACGTTAAAAAAACAAAAGAAGAAGAAGAATTCAGGCATGAAAAAATGTTTTTCAGACGTGGGAATAAAATGTCATCGCTTGGGGAACATAAAAACAGAAGCAATTGTTGATTGGGGGAATAAAAAAGCAGGCATGAAAAGCTGCTGCCAGATGTGGTCGGTAAAATGTCATATGCACCTTCAACACTCCTCAACGCAGAAGAAATCAGACGAGGCTATTCCGTCCATTCAGATTACCTTCAAATTTAATTCACTGACCGTGTGGGGGCCACATGTTTTGGGCAAACCCATTTTACCCTTCTCCCTTTATGTCCTTAACGCAGTACAATAGGATACTTCGGTAATTCTTCATCAGTTTGGCCAGGGCAAATTTGAAAAAAAAAATAGATGCATCCTTTGTTTCAACTTGTTCGGTTTGAGTTGCTAGAAATTTGAATGCAAATTTTCAAAAATTCAGCGAAACGAACACAGCCTAAATCTAAGGGAAAGTACATTTGCATTAACCCACATAATCAAGGACATTAATTAATTTAATTAAGCATTAGTTAAAGAACAATCTATAGGGGATATTGATCTAGGGACATGAATTAATATAAGCATTAGTTAGTTTACAATTGAGGCGATCTTATCTTCCTCTCTTCCTAAGCAATTTAGGGGATGATCTATTACCCCCTAGAAAACAATCTTTACACTTTTGGGGAATTAAAATTTTCTATATTTTTCTATTTGAATTGTATGGTATATTTTATATAGTGATAGCTAGACACAATAGGCCTTAAATGTTGTAGGTCTACACTGCTCGAATCTTCATATGGACAGTATTCATGATTATCGTATGACTCACATATTTTGTCTATTTCTCTTTGAATTACACTATATAATTTATGTAGAAAATTATAAATAATACAAGTTATGCACAATCTTCCCCTAAGATTCAAATTCCTAATACTTTCCCTATGAGAAGGTCTCAAATGTTTCTTCTCTATCTCTCTCTATATATATATATTTGTGTCTAGACGTGATTAGATGATCTTCTACTTAACTATAAAAACTTGTCAGAAGCATTAAATTATGACACTTAGTTCAACTAAGTGAAAGATAGTTACCTAAATTATTTATTTAGCAAATTAAAAGATTAAAAAAAATTGTATAGCTAAGAAGTCGGACTAAAAAAACAGGAAGAAAAGAAAAAGGTGCTTACGTTAAAAGAAGTAGGTGGCGCGAAAACAACGTCGTCGTCCTTTTGACTCCCTTCCCTCCATCCCAAAGTCCCAACTGAATCAAACTGTCTTTTTGTTTTGTTTTAAATTTCGTAATTATTATTTTTGGTTTTCGTATAACTACTGTATCTCCGACCCTCTTTCTCTCTTTCTTTCTCGGATTTAGATGTGAATGTACTATTGCCTCTGCCGGAAGTTTGACTCTCCGACCAAAGCTCCGAAATCTTCCGTCATCTCCTTTTACTCTTCTGATCTCTCTCAGCGCGTCCTTCCGATCCGATTTTCAAAGAGGTGGAAGATTTTATAGCTCTACTTTTGAAGATCCGCGGACTAATCGTTGGTGCTTTTAGAAGTTTTCATCGTTCCTCTGGATGAATGCTTGAGAGCCTTCCGAAATTCGAAGTTGGAGAAAATTGGGAATAAGTTCGTGATTTGTCAAAGGTGAGAAAATTCAACCTTCGGTCATTTCGATAGGTAGAGATAATATTGTTTTGGTATCGTAAATTCAATTTGAAAAATTATGAACCGAACATAATCGATCTGATTTCAAAATTTGGAAAAAAGAATATAATTTCTTCCAGTTTAATTCGGATTGAATCAAAAATCATATAAGAGAAAAGAAGGAGGAAATTATTTTGTCCACAGAATCAGATGTCAGAGTTGATTTTATTGCTATTTTGGGAATATATTGAGAGTTTATCAGAGAGGTTCAATGGACTTCTCTCTCTCAGTGGAACACTCGGCCTGTCTGAGTGTCTTCAAAACCAGAGACAGAACCTGTCGAACTCGTCCACAGTGTCAAAATTCAGAAAAGCCTTTTACTTGGGTTTCATCGATTTCCGTTCCTAAATCTTGCAAATTAATCCGCCATGGTCAAAACGGAAACTATTAAATTTCATTGTTAATCAAATCTTGCATCTAACGAATACGATGTCTCATTAATCATTTCTTACATTATTTTTTGTTGGAGTCGAATTTTAATTGAAGTTCTGTACTTTCTATTTGCATTGTAAATTCATGGGGATGGACAATGATCTCCCTTGCACGTGGGCCTCCATTGTCTCTTTCCATTTCCCTAAGAACGTTGGACTTGCAAGTTCAAAACTTCTATTCTACTAATCAGATACAAACAAAATACATCATTCAAGGATTTTTTTAGTACTTTTCTCATTTATTACGAGAAAAAAATGTCTGTTTTTAAAAGCCCATAAGTTCATAAAGTAACTGTAATTCATCTCTCGGGTGCGAGTTGATTTCAAGAAACTCGAGTGCTCCTTCAGAAAGAAAGAAATTTTAACTCAAGTTTCTTTCCCTGCAAATTTTTGAAATTACTGTCACTGGATTGGTTTGGAATTTTGTTGTGTTTGTTGTGAGCGAAACTCCATTACCAGCCCAGCCGACCACGGCACTCCCGTGAGAGGGACAAAAGGGAAAATAATTATCTAATAAAAGAATCACCCTCCTTATCCTGCGCACCTTTCCTTCTGTTATCATACACCCTCTACTACCCCCAGTCCACTCCCGGTCCGCTCAATTTCACAAGGGACCCCTCTCCCTGCAAATGCAAACCTCTAATGATAACCGTTAGTGCATGTTGTGGCACTCTCCGCAAATTGCTGTGACCCCATTTATACTCGATGCTGTCTTCTCACTTTCTAACCTCTCTGTCATGCCCTGATCTGCTTGGATTTGGGCTTATTTTGATGAAAAAACAAAGACTCATTTGCGTTTATTAGCTGTGATTCTCAAATTCATTCACTTTCAGATCTGGGTCTCTGTAAAGATGTATGTTTTTCGATTTTCTTTTTTCCTTTTGTTCTTTTATGGGTTTGGTATTCTTTGCTTTAGTGTCTTTATTACTTTTGGTTGTGCATTTGTGGCAGATTTATTGCAGAGAAAAGGATCTTTCTTTTTGAGCATCTGGTGTTATTCCTTCGATTTTGGGGTAAATGCCAAGGTTGTCAAACGTGGTTCAGTTGTGTGAAAAATTGTGTCAATGTGGTATGATTTCTTGAGTGTGGATGGAAGTATATGAGTCAGAGCAAGCATTGCGGAAGCATACGGCGGTGGAGACACCAAGACCACCGTTGGTTCCGGCTGAGAAGAATAATGCAGTCACCTCCCGCCGCTCTCGGACGAGGGAAGTTAGTTCTAGGTACAAGTCACCTTCTCCTGCAAGTCCTGCCACTTCCCGGCGCTGCCCTTCTCCAAACCTCGCGAGAACGTTGCCTACATCCTCCCCTGTGGTACCTAAAAGATCCCAATCTGCTGAGAGGAAGCGCCCTTCTACACCCCCTTCCCCACCTAAGCCCTCCACACCAGTCCATGATTCGGCTGTTGATATAGAATTGTCATCCAGAAGGATAGGGAATGGTCGGACACCGGAGAGTTTATGGCCTTCCACAATGCGTAGTTTGAGTGTTTCATTTCAATCAGATACAATATCAATTCCAGTTAGTAAGAAGGAGAAACCGGTAAATGCTTCTTCAGACCGCACTCTACGGCCATCCTCAAATGTGGCACATAAGCAGGTGGAAGCACCTACTGTCCCACGAAAACCTACTCCGGAGAGGAAGAGGAGTCCTCTTAGGGGAAAGAATGTGCCTGATCAGTCAGAGAATTCTAGGCCAGTTGATGGTTTACATGCCCGACTGATAGATCAGCATCGATGGCCAAGTAGAATAGGCGGCACAGTAGCTTCCAATACGTTGACTAGAAGTATGGATCTTGGTGACAGGACAATCAGGGCTTTAAATATCCCAGTTCCCGGAATGGGGTTATCTCCACTGAGAACACCTGCATCTGAGGGTATAGGTAAACCATTACAGAAGTCTGCTAGCGATGCAGCAAGGCTATTACCACCTGATTCGAGTTCTAGAGTCCGATTTGAGGCAAACTCAATTGATCACAATCCAGTGCAGGCGTTTGGGCCTCAGAAGTTTGCTTCTATAAGTGTATCAGATAGAACAGCAGGGGTTATTAGATCTCAGTCTTTGCCTATTCCTGGATCACGGTCGCCATCGCCTAGTAAGACCTCAGTGGCATCATTCTCTGTTAGTAGAGGTGTCAGCCCATCTCGGACAAGACCATCAACTCCTCCTTCTCTAGGGATTAGTCTGTCTCGGAATCGGTCATCCAATTCTTCTAGTCACTCCAGCAGCACCACTTCTGTGCTTAGTTTCATTGCGGATGTCAAAAAAGTTAAAAAGGGTACAAGCTACATAGAAGATGTTCATCACCTTCGGCTGCTACACAATAGATATTTGCAATGGCGATTTGCTAATGCCCGGGCTGAGGCTGTACTTTATATCCAGAAGGTAACAGCAGAGGTAGGTTTGGATCTCTATGGAATTAGTGAGCGTTTTGATAATTGGGCCTTCTGATTTTGCCACATGTTTGTTGCCTATAATAAGTTGTTATATGTACTATAGTATCATATCTAGTTTCTCTGGAGATGACCTCTGTTCAGACAATAGCACTCGTGTATATATATGTAGACAGATTTTTGTTCACACACATTTGCTTTGAAATCTCTTGGTTGTTAATTTGAAGCCTATAACCATTGGTATTGACTTTATGATGCAATGTATTATCGTTGGATGTTAAATTTGATATCTGGTATCTGCTTGTTGTAACTTTCCATAGGAGATATCTACATCAATGCTTTTCACACTTGTTAAGCATTGATGTCAGTGTTTACAAATAGAATTCTCTTTCACATATAGGACAATATTTATCTAAACCTCTGTTTGATGATGCAGAGAACTTTATGTAACGTTTGGAACACTACACTAGATCTGTGGGATTCTGTGATCCGGAAAAGGATCAATCTCGAACAGCTGAAGCTAGAGCTTAAGCTGAACTCAATTTTGAGCGATCAAGTAAGCATTGCGTTCTCTTCGATTTTATCATGTTATTGAAAACTTCCATTTCATCAAATAAACCACCGGTTTTATGTTTTTATGCCAAGAACATATTGTAGTATTCAGTTCTTTATGATGTCCAAGGTTAAAACTGATGTTCTTTCCAAAAATGTTACCCTGTGAGGCATGTACATGTAGACTATTATTTATTGGTGTTTGTAATAATATAAGGAAAAGTGTGTTTTCATTATTCATAGAAGAAAAGTAAAGTTCCAACCTTCTCCCTGAGGAGATCGATCATCAAAGTTATCTTTGCTGCATGGGAGATCAGAGTACATAAAAGCATGGGATATAGTTGTGCACAGTCCAGTCGTTACTTGCATTTTACTAGCACAATCAAAGCGACACAGCTAGAAACTCTCCTCATTTTACAAGATAGCAAGAGATTGTAAAGAAATTAGATGCATTCAGGGAAATTTTTATTTAAGTTGTTATCCAATTCCTCGGTGCAAGAAAGTATCTTTGTCGTACAAAGACGCATACTGCTCGCCTCAGTGTCTCTGTTGTACAAGATGCATACAGGTAGGATATATTTAATTTCCATTTTCTATATAGCCTGCCATAAGGCAAGATATATATAATTTTGGAAGCAAGATTAAACAAGAACAAACAATTCATCAAATAACAATGATTTGTGAGAATATATCAACTCTCTTTCCAGGTAGTGTCGTTCTGTGTCGCTTGTATTTTTCATAAAGCTATGGACACACCAGGTCTGTGTCAGAGACATTTCGAGAAGTGTCAGAATAATGTCATTCCCAATATGGTGTGCCTCCTTGTGAAGTATCTGAGTTATCTAGCGCTGCAAACTAGATTATACAACCATGTGATGTAGATGAGAGAGTAAAGAAGCATCAAGGAGTTGAGACCCTCTCTTATCAAGAATGTGGAAGTAATATTTCTTCAATTCAACGATCATTGGCTTAATATGTCTATGAGAGTCCTTGAATAAAGAAATGAGCTTAGTTAAGTTTTGGAGAATGAGTAAACCACCCTGCCCCACTTGTGAGAAAAGAATCTAAGAGCTGGTATTGGGATATTAATGAAAATTTTGAAACACACCCAAGTACCCATATATCTATAAATATTTCTGACGAATATAGGATATATTTTATCTCATAACGAGTTCGTGTATGTTGTAATAGATGCTATTGGAGTTTGGGGTGAGGAAAAAAGATAATTAATGGCATTCATTTTGCTGGGAGGTACTGTGGATATCTATATTCGATCTCCTCATAAGCCTTTCTAATCTTCTCTGCCTTCGAATTCATCTGCTTCAAAATAGAGGTTTGAATATGACGCACTTGAAAAGCTCTGTGCACTATTTTGGAGGAAATAGTTTTATGCTGTTGACTAAAAATCTGTGCCCAAGCATTTTTCTTAAATCATCATGTATTTGGTGCGCAATGCAAATTGGATGTTTTTGTTTGATGAAATCAGGTTGTCGAGTTTCTTCTCTGCCTATGACGTATGTGAGACTTCCTTTGGGTGCTAGCTATAAAAGTCTTCATGTTTGAGATGGTATTTTGGAGAGGATGGCTCGAAGGTTGGCAGGGTGGAAGATAATGTATTTATCCAAGGGTGGTAGGATCACTTTGATTAAATCTACTCTTTCTTGCCTCCCGACGTATTTTCTTTCTCTTTTTCCTCTTCCAGTTGTAGTTGCTAAACGTTTGGAGAAATTGCAACGTGATTTCTTGTGGGGCAGTGATGAGAATGCTCACAAGTTTCATCTTCTCAAGTGAGACACGGTGTGTTCTCCAGTTGAACATGGGGGTTTGGGTTTGAGGAGGTTATTGCTTTTTAATCAAGCATTGCTGGGCAAATGGTTATGAAGGTTTGCTAATGAGAGGGATAGTTTTTGGAGGAGGATTATTGTGGCTAAATATGGTGTTCAGGATGGTGGTTGGTGTACGAGGTACGTGCGTGGTTCTTATGGTGTCAGCTTGTGGAAACATATTTCTAAGGGGTGGAAAGCTTTTTCTAAGCATATTTGTTATGTGGTGAGTTCCGGGCATAATATTAGTTTTTGGAATGATCGTTGGTGTGGGGATACACCCCTTTCTATTTCTTTCCCATTGTTTTTTCTTTATCTCAGTACCCTCTTGCTCGGGTGGTTGATTGTATGGAAGTTGGATCTAACAGTTTGGGGTGGAATGTTCATTTTACTAGATGTGCTAATGATTGGGAGTTGGAGGAGTTCATGTCTTTTTTCAGCACTCTTTATGCAAATGTGGTTAGGAGAGGGGGTTCTGATAAGATGGTTTGGTTGGGATCTAAAGAGGGTGGTTTCACTGTTAAATCTTTTTATGCTTTTTCTTCGTGGTGTTAGCTCGGTTTTGTTCCCTTGGCGTGTGGTGTGGAGGTCCAAAGTCCCCACGAAGGTAGCTTTTTTGTGTGGGAAGCGGTGCATGGCAGAATTCTGACAATTGATAATTTACGTCGAAGGGGTCTTTGTATGATTGATTGGTGCTACTTATGCAGAGGAGCTGCAGAATCTGTTGAACATTTGCTTCTTCATTGCTCGGTTGCGAAAGGATTGTGGGATTTTGTTCTCTGTATCTTTCAGCTCTCGTGGGTTATGCCTCGCAGGGTGGGGGATGTTTTGCAATGTTGGAGTCGGAATTTTGAGGATCCATTGGCTAAAGTGATTTGGAAGATGATTCCTTTCTGTATTTGGTGGTGTTTGTGGCGAGAGCGCAATTGCTGTTGCTTTGAGGATTCTGCTACTTCTTTGACTCAGTTGAAGGACATGTTTCTACTTTCCCTTTACTTTTGGGCTTATGCTGTCAGGGGGGGCCTTTTTTAGATTTTGTCGATTTTGTTAGCTACTTTATTTGTATGATTTGAGTGAGTTACGTACAGCCTTTGTACTGTTCTCACTCTCTTTCTTCTCTTCTTCTTTTTCTCTAATAAAATTAGAAGTTATTCATAAAAAAAAAAAAGAAATCAGGTTTTGCCCTATGAACTCATAAAATCTAGTAGTCCTGAGCCAGTCCTTTTTTTCAGCAGAACAGAACTATTTTGACAGCAATCCAGCTGTTCAAAAAGTGAAGGAAGTTGGTGATGATGTCAAACGATTATCTTGTTACAATGTCTTAGTCATGTTCTGTTCAACAACAGATAGAAATAGCTCACAAGTGTGCGGAGAAAGTTGTTCATGTAAATTGTACACGTCGTACCTTGCTTTTTTTAGAAGCTTTCAAGTTCTTGTTTGACCCTGTGGTTCTATTTTCATTACCTATTTATGCGTGAATATAGTTTTTTTCTTCTCCATTATGTCTGTTTTTTTTTTCTTGGTAAAAGATTCTTCTCCATTATGTCAGTCATGAAGTGATGTCTTTCTAAGCACTTTCTTGTACATTGATTGATTCAGGTGGCCTATCTCGATACTTGGGCTTTACTTGAAAAAGATCATATTGATTCTTTATCTGGGGCTGTCGAAGATTTAGAAGCTAGCACTCTTCGTCTTCCAGTAACTGCCGGGGCACGGGTACGTTAGGTTGTAAAAAGTTATTGTATGATGGAATGGTAACTCTTTCCCTCCTAAGATTTATACTTTACAGGCAGATAATGAATCTTTGAAGGCTGCTATTTGCTCGGCTGTCGATGTGATGCAGGCAATGGGATCCTCTATATGCTCTTTGCTCTCGAGGGTAAGATTTTTACTTGATGTGATGTTATTTCTCTTATATTGTAATGCATGTGCAATGCATCATAGAAATCAGATTTCCCGTTGTTGTCTTTGTTACATGATTAGTCTCGTTTTCACTTAAATAGTTTATCCTTTGTGTGTGGGACATGCAGTGCCTGGCTGTAAGACCGTACTTCCAAGCGTTTTCATAGTGGATTACGACTATAAATGTTGGATAGTTCAGAGGATGTATCTGACTCTGACTGTACATGTTGTATTTAGGGGCAACCCTGGTCATTAGAAATTACGACGTAGGATTATATAGTTGTAACCATATTGTAGGTGTGGCCCGAGGATGGGGTACATAAACTTGAGTACGTGGTTTGTCCCTTTCCAGTTATAAGCAAATCCTTTATGCTTAAGGGTAGGGTGATATATGTATCAAAATCAACCTCCTTATCATTGGGATTATATAGTTGCAACCATATGGGTAGGTGTGGCCTGAGGATAGGGAACATAAAATTGGGCACGTGGTTTTCGCTTTCCAGTTTTAAGCAAATCCTTTATGCTTAAGGGTGACATATGTATCAAAATCAACCATCTTATCATTGACTTTCTCTGCCATATTCAAGGACTGTAATACAATTCATTTGTATTGCATTTTGAATTTAAGAAGTATTAATTTGTTTGCAACAGCGTGAACTACTGAACTTAAAGCACTCTCTGTTCCCTTCCACACAAGCCAATCACAAGCAGAGGTGATGGCATAATTTTTGTTTTAGGGTATGTTAGTAAAACACAGTACACAATTAAGTGAGAGAAATGTCTCCCAAAAATTTGACATCTTCCCCACAGCATTCGACCTGTTCACCACTTTATTCAACAGCTCAAAGACAATTCCTGTGCCACTCCAGTGTTTATATGATGTCCTGACTATTATCTTTTGCTGTGTTTTTTTAATTCCTGATAGTAGTTACTAATTTGCACATCCAGTGCTTAATTCATTATGCTGAATGCAACCTAGTATATTCATATGTTTTAGGTGGAAGGCATGAACAGCCTGGTCTCCGAACTCACTGTCATGGCAGCTCAGGAGAAGGCCACTATCGATGAATGTGAAGCACTGTTAGCCTCAATGGCAGCTATGCAGGTGAGATAATGATACATGGTTGCTGGCACAAAAATGCTAATCTTCATGCTTGAGGCCATAGTGTATTGTCATTTTCTTGTTATTCAACAAAACAAAAGCCAATTGTTGCCACTGTTTTACACTTCCATAACTACAGGCAGCAGTGTTTTGAAAATGGAACCTTATGTTTAAAGGGTGTCAATAATCACCACCTCATGTTTTAAGATCTTATTTCCCGCAATTGAAGTCTTTTACATTTGAGCAATTTGGAGTTTCCTTTAGAAAAAAAGAAAAAAGGGAAATCAAACTTGCTCTCGTAGATTGTCTCTCACTACTATGGCTTAGGAGTTTCATCCCCCTAAAAGTTGCTGAGGGTTTCTCTAAATACATGTTGCACTTGTTCCTCAACAATACATGCATTGCAGAATTTCTGAGTATTTTTGGTTTGAAGCAGGCAGAGGAATACAGCCTTAAAACTCATATCATCCAAATGCAACAAGATTTGGGGAAAGGTTAAACAACCAATCTTGGCAATCAAGACAATTCCATGACCCTGACCAGCTGCTAAGCTAACAACTTACTGCTTTGTCACTTCAGCAGATACCAATACCCCACCGTCTGCTCGGTTCATTGTGAATGTAAATGATTTATTTTATTTTTTTTCGTGAGAAGTTCATCATATCTTATCTCAAATTTTTTTTTGGTTCTTTCTTCGTAGAAAGAGCTGTTGGCTCAATCCTTTCACTTGTAATTTTTGTATCAAGCAAATGAAAAGAAAATCCAAAGGAGGTAAAAGAGAGAAAAAAAAAGGCCTTTGAAATTCACTGTATAAGTGAAGTTAAGAGGGGTGGAGAATAGAACTGAAAGTGTTGTTAGTAGCTATTGTCGTGTATCAATTGATGCAATTTATAGATGGTTCAAATTTTGAGAAGACTTATAAGATGCATCACCATGCACACCGCGTATGCGTATCTCAGCGCTCATGAACCGCGAAATGGGTATCTTGGTTTTTTTTTGTCTGGGCATATCATCAAACACCTGTAGATGTTACAGTTGCTCATGTTCTCTAGGTTTTCCACAAGCCTTCTTCCAAGGGGACTCTAAATCCGTGTAGATGACGACCTTAGCAGCGATTCATAGATTGACTCAAAAATCAGTGCCGTCATTAGAGATGATTCATCACAGTTTTTCCAACTTTAACAAATTGAAGAACCATGAAATGTGACTCGTAATCTTGCCAAATGGGTAGGAAGGTAGTAGAAAAATGATAAACCCGTGGATTCTGTTTCCCAAGATTTTACAAAGAAGACGACTTTTTGCCATTTCCCTTTCCTGAGCAAAGAATTGTTTCCAATTGCAGTGGCTTCATTGCTCCAGATTAATAAAAATGGAACGAGGATGAGGGGAAATGAGACCCTAATTTCCTCTTTTAGAACGTGAAAAGATGGATTCTTCGAGCTCCAAGCTGAGCAGCATTCCTGATATCGCTTGTTTGGATTTGTCTGCAACTTTTGTTACATTACTATAATACTCTGGGTTACCTGCGAAGAGTATCACTAGCTATGGAAACAGAGACTTTCGCGCCCAATTCTTTATATATGAAAACTCCCTAACGGTTGTATAACAGTCGCCCAAATTGGAAATTTTATCAAACACTTAGCGAGGCTTGTACACGGATAATGATTTGCAGAAACATAGCCACGGCTTCTTGTGCACCGCGCGACCGCAACTTCTTCCTGGACGTCCTCAACAAGGCCACCTCTCTCACCCAGCTCTCTCAAGCCCACGCCCAGATCATCCTCCACGGCCTCCAATACGACCTCCCCACCCTCACCAAACTCACCCACAAGCTCTCTGACTTCAAGGCCATCCACCATGCGCATCAACTCTTCCTCTCCACCCCAAAACCCGACCTTTTCCTCTTCAACGTCCTCATCAAAGGCTTGGCCAACAACGACTCGCCTCAGTCTGCGGTTTCGCTCTACACTCATTTGAGAACGAGGACTCATCTTAAGCCCGATAAATATACCTACGCCTTTGTGGTATCGGCCGCCTCGGATTTCGATTCCGAAAGGCTTGGAATTTCGGTGCACGCAAATGCTATTGTTGATGGGTTGGGATTCAATCTGTTTGTTGGATCTGCCGTGGTTGACTTTTACTTCAAGTTTGCGCGGGTTGAAATGGCGAGGAGAGTATTTGATTTAATGCTTGTTAGGGACACGGTACTGTGGAATACAATGGTATCCGGGTTCGTCAGGAACGGTTGTTTTGGTGATTCGATAGGAGTTTTTCGGGATATGGTTAGAGAAGGTGTGGAATTGGACTCAACAACTGCGGCAACTGTTCTTCCAGCAGCAGCAGAGCTGCAGGAGTTGGGAGTGGGTATGGGGATTCAGTGCTTAGTTTTGAAAATCGGTTTTGATTGTGATGCGTTTGTGATTACGGGATTGATTTCGTTATATTCCAAATGTGGGGAGATTGACATAGCGAGGTGGTTGTTTGAGCAGATTGATCAACCGGATTTGATAGCTCATAATGCAGTTATTTCTGGGTATACATGCAATGGTGAGACTGAATCTTCGGTGAGGCTATTTACGGAAATGCTTTCTTCTGGGTGGAAGCCCAATTCGAGCACATTGGTGGGGTTGATCCCTGTGTTTTCACCCTTCGGGCATCTGCAGCTTGCTTTCTGTATTCATGGTTTCTGTGCTAAATCTGGTGTTGTATCTCATGGTTCTGTTTCAACTGCATTAACTACTGTTTACAGTAGACTAAATGAGATTGAATCAGCAAGGCAGCTTTTTGATGAAACCCCAGAGAAAAGTTTGGCATCTTGGAACGCTATGATATCTGGCTATACCCAGAATGGGTTGACGGAGATGGCAATTCCTCTTTTCCGGGAAATGATGTTTGAAGTCAAACCAAATCCTGTAACAGTTACAAGTATTCTTTCGGCTTGTGCTCAGCTTGGAGCTTTAAGTCTCGGAAGATGGGTTCATGACCTGATTAAATGTGAGAATCTCGAGTCTAACATATATGTCTCAACTGCTCTAATAGACATGTACGCAAAATGTGGGAGCATAGTGGAGGCTCGGCGATTATTTGATTTGATGAATGAGAAAAATGTAGTCACTTGGAATGCAATGATTTCTGGTTATGGCCTCCACGGACACGGGAATGAAGCGTTAAAGCTTTATAATGAGATGATGCATTCTGGGGTTCCCTCAAATGGGGTTACTTTTCTTTCTCTTTTGTATGCTTGTAGTCATGCTGGCTTGGTGAAGGAAGGAACTGAAATTTTCCATTCTATGGTCCATGATTATGAGTTTCAGCCATTACCTGAGCATTATGCCTGCATGGTTGACATACTTGGCCGAGCCGGACAATTAAATAAGGCTTTGAAATTTATAGAGAAAATGCCAGTTGAGCCAGGTCCTGCTGTCTGGGGTGCATTACTTGGTGCTTGCATGATTCACAAAGACACATGCCTAGCCCGTGTCGCTTCTGAAAGGCTATTTGAAGTAGACCCTGAAAATGTTGGATACCATGTCTTACTCTCTAATATTTACTCAGCTGACAGGAACTTTCTAAAGGCTGCTTCTGTACGACAATTAGTCAAGAAAAGGAAGTTAACAAAGACTCCAGGGTGCACTCTAATTGAAGTTGGTGAGACACCACATGTCTTTTCATCTGGTGATCGGTCCCATCCTCAAGCAACAGCAATCTACAAAATGCTAGACAAGCTAACTGAGAAGATGAGGGAGGCTGGATTTCAATCCCAAACTGTCACTGCTTTGCATGATGTGGAGGAGGAAGAGAAGGAGCTAATGGTCAAGGTTCACAGTGAGAAGTTGGCCATTGCTTTTGGCCTTATTGCTACTGAACCTGGAACTGAAATCAGAATCATTAAGAATCTCCGGGTTTGTTTAGATTGCCATAATGCAACTAAATTCATATCCAAGATTACAGAGAGAGTTATTGTGGTTAGAGATGCCAATAGATTTCATCACTTCAAGGACGGCATCTGCTCATGTGGAGACTTTTGGTGAAAATATTGGTTTCTACACTGGTCAAGGTATATGGGTGGAACAAGCATGTAACTTTCTAGTTTCAGAATCTTTATATTGGAACAAAAAGATAGCTTATCCTAAAATGCATCGCTATGGCCTTTAACGCTGAACTGACTAATAGCATAGATGGATTTTTGGGTTCTATTAATGTCCTACATGTACATGGAGAGTGACGTCAGCATATAAGCTAGACATTTGCAAAGTAGACTAGTAGCATAACGTAATGGAGAGAGATGTTACTCTAAGACAACTCCTACCTTGACTTATACTTGGCAAGCTCCTTCAGTTTTATGTTTCTTCGTCCTTATTTTGGATTCACGCTTTTTAAATATGAATCTTCAGATACTTTTTTCTTCTTTGTTAAAATTGAGAACGACACAAGGATATTGCCATATTTATCAGCTTTTCTTCATGTTATGATTTTTGTTCCATTTTTTTGGTTGATGAATGGTGGGCATCTAAGGGCATGTGGGGACAGTAATCCTTCAAAAGAGGTTTTTTCGATTGCGCTTGAAACTTAATGCTTCTAGACAATGATGATAGGAAATTTCTCCCTAACTAATTTGTGCTGCGGGTTTTTATTTGAAATCAGAAGTGTTCAGAAAAGAACACCGACTGAATTTATGCTTCTTAGATACTCTTCTATGTCCTTAAAAAATGTGTATACCCAAGTTCATTTTGATTCTATTCTGCCAGCCCACAGTTGGAGATTGTGTTTCTCAAATAGTCAATCTGTAATATATTCGATTAAGCAGTTTAGGTTGCATACAAGCATTGTCCAACCTGGTGTACTTTTGGGCACTGTTTTGTTTCTGCATATTCCAAAACCTTGTGATGATCTGTTGATTCTGTTGTGTAAAATAACTGTTTTTTTTCCAAATTGATATAGTTTTCCTCTGAATATCTTGAAGGAAACATAGGTCACGACAGAGGTTTTATGCATGTCAAACTGCTCTGTGATCTTTTCTTTAGTATGTGGTATATGTTTTAGGAGATGAGAACGATGGCTATAGGTCTTGCTCTTCTTCCTTTTTTTCTCTGCTTGTCATTACTTTTCTTTTCATGTCTTATTCAGTTTAGTATACTATTCTTCAATATATTAGAGCAATAGTCTTCGGGAAGTGTTTATGATGACATCGTTTCTGATTATGTTTTGTTCCATACCATCAAAGCAAAAAATGAAAACAAACCATGAACCAAATAGCTGTTGCAAAGTTACACTGTTAGGTACAATACACATTGCTTAGAACTTTCCCTGAATCTGCATGGTGGAGTTTTAAACACTTTGGTGACTTTTCCTTTGAACCAAATAACTGTTGCGAAGTTACACTGCTAGGTTTCATAAGCTAAATGCCGGTGGTGCAAATTTACCAAATAACACAGACTCAAGTGCATGAATTGTGAATAAATGTCTCTGCAGCTGCATCATAAACAACATTCCTTTATACTTCACTTACAAAACTGACTACATCGCTGTGCTGCACAAAAAGATTCACTCTTTCTTTATTCCTTGTTGTGCATTTCCCCTTAATTGGTTCATACACTATACTCTCATAAAAAGAAGATTGCACATGTCCTTTAGCAGTTAAGTCCACATTGCTTGGTGTCAGGTCCCTTGGTTTTTAACACAAATGGATCAATTCGGACCCAAAGCAGGGAGAAGATGGAAGCCAAAAGGATCGACCATATGACAACAATTGTTGGTGTCCGGTTCTGACGCCCCATCAGTCCTTTAAGGAAGGGGTAGAGATGGACAATCACCCAGAAGGAAAAGAAGAGCTTCCCAAATAGAGGTCCCCATGATTGGTATCCGTTATTTATGGCATCTGAAATCCCAGCAACGACCCCAACAAGGTTGATGATTAAGATTGTGGTTGGAGGAATTAGAAGGGTTGTCCATTTAAACGCGTATAATTCTCCAAAGTCCTCATCATCTGATGCCTTGGATGTGACTGTAAAGTTAGTATCAATTCCAGCCAAAACCTTCAGGAGACCTTGCACAACAGCGAAGAGATGTGCTGACACCCCACCAATGACCCAAAATTGCTCATTTCTCCACCATTCCTCAATGGTAACTCCGCTCCATCTCATCTCTAGAATGCCCGTAGCAAAGATTGACATGAAGAGGGCAATGAAGAGGAGACTCGCTAAAGTGCTTATCTGGATTACGAGTGCATTGAAAATAATCTCATCAGCAGAAGTAAAGACACTTGTAAGTCAGTCTGGAAACTATATGTTCTTTATCTATTCTAATCTTCCAAAAAATTTGTAAGATTTAAGGAATGTATCAACTTCTTTGCATAGATCATGTTTTGAACTAATTAAATTATTATTATTATTATTTTATCTTAAGAGATGGCTATAATTGATGTAATGTGATTAAGCAGTTCATTATCATCTTTGGTCCCAGTCTATCCAAATTGTCGTCTTTCTTTGTTTCAATATATCAAATAGACCTATAGAAAAAATTATTTTACCGGAGGCATGATGAACTTGTCAGTGAGCAAGCAGATGGCGGGCAGGGTACAGTAGGCAAGAAGAGGTATCGAGGTGAAAGGATACACAGTTGTGTTGGCATAGGAGAATCTCTCGAGCCACTTGAGCTTCGCATCCTTGTAGCCATACCAAACAGGACAGTGGTGACTGAAAAAGATCTCAATAGAACCAAGTGCCCATCGAAGCACCTGGTTTAGCCGATCTGACAAGTTGATTGGAGCGGTACCCTTAAATGCAGGCCTCTTTGGCATACAGTAAATAGACCTCCAACCACGGCAATGCATCTTGAAACCTGTGAGGATATCCTCTGTGATAGAACCATAGATCCAACCAAGCTGCATGTAGAAAAGCAACAAAAAGAACTACAGATTTAAGAAATTTGTTACAGGAAATCTAGAGGCACATAGAATATAATTATCAACATTACCTCAAGACCCCATTCGGTTTTGTCTTCATAGCCACAACTGATTACGTGAATGGCTTCTTTAAGCAGGGCTGCCGGACTCGAGGAAGGAGGCACACCACCCTGTTCCATTAAGGTCGAAGTCACAAAAATTGCCGATTGTCCAAATTTCTTCTCAAAATTCATCTGGGACATCAGTAGCTCCTTGTCATCGTCCATTCCTGCTAAAGAATGATTACAAGTTAGTAAAGAGAAGGAATATGGTTGGGAATGAATTCACATTGAAGAAGATCTCTAATAACCTTGTAAGCTTGCATCATCTCCACTAGCCCCATGCTTAGCATCTTTTTGCTTCTTGCGGCGTCCAAAACATGGGCAGCAGTCGCAGCTTACCATCTTTGGCCGCTTTGGACCCTTTGGAGGGTTATAACCATATAAAGCCTGCCTTCTGAAAACACATCCTGTGCCCACATATACAGGACCTTGAAGTCCATCCAGACCTTTCATGTTGATCTGCATAAGCGAAGAGAGTTATGGAACATTCTCTCAACTCCCACATAAAGATCTCTGTGTAACGGTGAGATTCTAGCAGTGACTTACATCAAAGAAGACTGTGTTTCTGTTGGCATATCGATCGTGCCTATCAATGCCATCGAATCTTTGGGGGAATTGGACATAACACACCTTCTTTCCAATCTGAGGGTCCATCAAGAAACACATGGCCTCCCGCGCAGCTTTGCTGTTGTTGATGTAGTGATCACAGTCCAGGTTCAACATGAAAGGAGCATTGGTAAGCACAGCAGAGACACGAATCTGAAAATTCACAAAGCATTAGAAGTAGCTTATAAATCCAAATATTTATAAAAGTTGAGGGAATTTTGATTAAATAGAAGGAAAACAGGGCTTGAAATTTTCACCAGAGCATTCATGGCACCCGCTTTCTTGTGATGTTGAAAACCAGGCCTTTTCTCACGAGATACGTAGACAAGACGAGGAAGCTCATTTCCTTCAACATCAAGGCCTCCATTTTGACCAAGAAAGACCTGAATCATACCAGGGTGATCCTTAGTGTTGTTTCCTGGCCATGGTGTCCCATCTTGCATAATCCACCCTTCTGGAGGAACCTTCATGGCTTTGGCCACGAGTGCATTTATCCTAACCTTGAATTCTTCATATTCCCTCTGCCAAACACCACAAAAACAGTCAAAATAATATATAAGCAGCTTTATAGGCACTTTAGAATGGCTTGGCCTTAAATGGGGGGAAGAAGTACAAACCTTCATTGCTCTACGTTCCTTAACAAAAGTAGGCTGGACTTTGTCCTTGAGATAATCAATCTTCTCGCTGAAGTACGTCTCAGGGGCTCGAGGCTCTATAGTGAATTTCTTGCAGAAAGGTACCCACTTCCGTGCAAATTCTGCAGTTTCAGACAAGGCTTCAAAGGTGAGCATGGAAGCTCCATCATCAGAAAGATAGCATGAGATCTTATCAACCGGGTAGTCCATGGCCAAGATTGAAAGTATGGTGTTGGCTGTTACAAGAGGAGGTTCCTTCATGGGATCCACAGTACTGACAAACAGGTCCACTGCAGCCAGCTGATTTGGTTCGCCTTCCCTCTCATACCTGCAGCATCAGTTCACGAAATAATTTGCCACCAGATAGAATTCTAATCTTCAAGTTCTTGGAAAATATAACTTCGAATTTTATCAGACTTATAGGGGAGAAAGGAATGTCATGGATTCAATTCAATTACATCAACTTTTAATAAGCAATTAGAGTTTGATTAGTTCCTGATTTGGATTAGTGCTCAACAAAAAATGGTGTACCTGAGAGAAAGACGATCAAGGTAGGTCTCACGATCAATTGGGAACCATTTTGGGAATTGATCAAGGATCCATGAAAATGCAAACCAAATTTCACATATAACAGACGTTAACCAGAGCCCCATGGCATCAGGCACTGGATTCATGATTCTATATCGGAGGAAGAAGGCCAAAATAACAAGCCGGAACACAATAATCATACGATAAGGATTGATTTTGCTTGAAGCAATTGGTACTTTTCGTGAGAGTGGCTGCCTAGCTTCATCTATCCTGCATATCAGAGTTGACAAATTAAGCTTTAAATGTTAGGATTTAGCTAACCAGGGTGAAAATTTTTCATCTTTTAAGTTTGGCAAGGAATTATATGGGCAAGCATTAAATGAAGTTTTCTTCGAAGATATTTAACACATACATGGCCATGTCAGGATCATAGTCCTCCGGTTCAGGCCCCAGGTTGCCTTGCTGCATTTTCCAGTCATCCATCCTCTCTTTCCAACCTTCCTCTTTCTTTTCATCCCACCTTGCACTCCCTGCATCGTGCAAGCACCCTACAATTGTAAGGAAATACCTTCCATCTGATGTGTTTTACGTGAAGATCTTAACAAAAAAATATTTCAGCATCCAGATTCTTAGTTAACAGAGCTCATAAACGTGGCTCTGATTCTCTGAAGCCTAGACCTCAGAAAATGGAATACAAATCTTTGGTGCAACTACGACACCCAACCAATTATTTCTGGGATCAGATGGTAAAGATACGTCGATGCTCCCCTCTACTATTTGTGTAGAGAGCGAGTGGCATGAGTATCAAAACAGTTGTGCAGATATTTCCAATTACCAACGCAAGGTGGATCGTAAGTTCTTCATATTGGGATTGAGAGTCAGTGAAAGGAACAAAGATCCTACCAGTACTCGAAAGACTTGATACCTACCAGGTTCAGAAACTGGATACGGATGTACCCGTTTATGCAACGAAGAAGATAGCATCTGATCTCCATTAGCATGAGATGATATTGGAAATTCCCCGCTCACCTGCATGCGTGCGTGCAAATTAAGAGTTTTATTTGTATGGTAAGAAGGAATTGTTTGATCGAAATCTAATGAAGAAAGCGACAATTTTAAACTCAAATCGAGTACTTCAGTGATTAACCCGAGCGCGCTTTCTTCCTTACCGGTCGAGATCTAGCACCGGCGATAACTGGCGGGAAATGAGCATTTTCCTCGTCTTCTGGACCTCTTCCGTAGCTCATCTTGCCATGCAGCATGGCTTCCGCAATCTGGTTATGCTTGTTGCGCTCATCCTCGATTTTGAATTCATGCTCGATATCATCGACATCCTCTTCATCGTCATCTCCCTCAACTCTTGGACTTCCTTCACGGGTTTTCCGAAATACAAACAGAAATTTAGTTATCCAGTCAACTTCATGCTAATTGCTACTTCCCCAAATCCAGCTCAGAATATGCAGGTTATGTTTTACTACCTTTGAGACGCTTGTATCTGGTCCTGCACTGAGGGCAAAGTTGGCTGCCTTCTCTCCTCTCATACTCGTAGCATGGCCGGCACACCGGAAACCCACACTCATTGCAGGCCACAAACAAATCTCCATCCACTGTTATCCCCACCTCATCGCCGCATATCTCACAGACCTGACCATCCAAGTTCCTCAAAGCCTTGGGCTGCACCAAAACCACAAAACCCAAGGTGCAAAAATATTAGCCTAGCTAACACGAGACATGTACAAACTATAATCTAGGCCTATGGTTACCTCTTCATGCCCATGAATGACAACGAGCTCATTGCGGTTGTGAGACCCAGCGACTAGTCCAGCGCTAGCTTCCATGGTAGCTAGTCTCTGAGAATGAAAGTGATCAGGGTGGGGTGCTAATATGGAGCTGGCTGGCTTTCTTTCTTATGAATGAAGGTAGAGAATAAAAGCTTATAAGTTCCTTTCACCTAATGTGTCCACATAAGGGGTGGTGTGTGTAGTTGGTTGCAGGGTCCCCATTGCCTTGAAGCGAAGCTTCCTCTATTTTCAACTACCATATATCCACTCCCCCTCCAGGCTTTTTCCAACGACTGCACCAACGCGTCCAAATTGGTCTAGATAAAAATGCTGTAAAATAAAACAGTCATATGTTCATTAAGAAGGAAAGCATAGCTAGCTATTCTAAAGCTATCTAGATTAGTGACCTTAATGGTTTGGAACAAGAGAGATTAATTTGAACTTCGAAGCAAAAGTGTTATCTTAATGAAAAATTAACCAGAAATTAGAAGGATAAATTTGAGAAGTTCAAAATTATACTGTTCACATTATGAGTGAAAGTTTGTGGAAGGAGCTGTCAGCTGTGTTAGTTAGCTAGTTTAATTGAGGTTTTCTATCTGTTAGCTTTGTTTTTGTTTTGCAGGTTAGTCTTGTATTTTTGAATTCTTCAATTTGTGTTTGTGAGTTTTGTCTAATCTAGGATATAACCTTCCTCTATAAGTGAGGTTATTTAATAAAATTCAAAGGTACCGTCCTTCTTTTATTAAAAAAAATTGATGTTTCTAGTTGCCTATCCCGTGATCGATTGATCGATATACTAGATCAAGAGAAGACCTTCTTTCTACTACGTTTCTTTTCATGTCCCACATTTTATGAATAATTGAAAACAAATACCAATTTGAGCTGCTTCGTTTCATATAATCTGATGTAATATCTTCATAATGACCACCAGTACTAATTAATACGCAGTATTAGCTCAAAGATTGCATCCCGGAATCTAGTTCATGACAAGGGAAGCTTAGTTAATGCTGCAGAAAGTCCCAACAATTGAAACCAGAACCTGCTTTTAACCCACATTGCTCATGATCTTGAACATGAAGGCCACGGATCGATCGAGGATTTTTCTTCCAAAACTTTTCCTCGTGCTAATTGTGAGTTAAGAGGGATTTTTTCTTTTTACCTTTCACATCGAATGAAAACAATCGGCTATCCCAATTACAGACAGTCAAGAGCAATAATTCATATCTGGACTGTGGTCAAATATGTTGAGTTGACATATTCCCACATCCATTATTTCTTTTCCCGCAATTATGTAAAAAATATTGCATTTCTGTAATTTGTGCAATTTCCTTCTTCTTTTTCTGGTCGTAATTTTGTGAAGTTTTCATCTAGGGAATGAAATATTGCCATAAGATGGTGGAAAATAGAAGAATCATATTGTCTTTTGAATTCCAGCCTCGGTCATTTGTCACCTAAACCGTGTGTATCCTACTAGGGGTATGTCCCATCGGAGGAGTTGAAAGAAGTTGCAGAATTAGACACCCAAATGCACAGCTGACAGTCTACCATCTGCCAACCAAAACACTTGGACTAGTTTCAAAAATCGCAGCTGTTTACTTTGTTGCATGAGAGGGATGCGAGGCACCAGGCATGCTTGTAATGTAAGAACTTAGAAACGAAGCAAAACCAAATCGTTAGGTAGGCAAGTTAAAATCTCTCTATCTAGAAAGAGCAGCTGCTCCTACTTGTACATACGTGACTTCGAATTGCTATATAAACTGAAAACTTGTGCAGATGCAAAGCCAAAAAGAGTTGGCAGAATAGAGCTGGCCTTTAATTGGAGTGGAATGGAAGAATCCCAATAGAATATTACCCTGTTGAAAATATGCCCTTCCTGGTGGAGGAAGCCAACTCGTTCCAGCCAAATGAGGATGCAAATATCATAACAATGAATTAGGGGTTGCTGTTGCATTTAACCAGAAGACTAATCATCCATTGTCATACATATGGTCTGCCATTTGTCCATCAGATCTGTGTCACCCCGGCAATGAGCCAAGGAGGTGAAAACAATTTGATCACAAGAGGCACACGGCATAATATTTCTGAAGAAGCATGATGCACCGATATATCGGAAATGGCTCCACATATCTTTTAGTCCTCCCCTCCCCATTTCCTTTCATCTTACTTGGCAGGGGAAGAGACAGAGGAAGAAAAAGGGTAAGACAAACCAATGCTCAAGCTTTTACTGTGAGCAATAACATAAATTTAGGGCAACTGATTGGGATTGAAAACCTCTTAGATTTCAGAGAAGCTCCAGGAGGCTCAACCAGAGATAGACTTGCAAAGAGTGGAAGAACAGAACACTAACATACAGTACCTCACATACATAATCAGCAAACTCTTGGCCTTAACATTCTCATTCCCCATCGTTCCTATACAGAAGTTGGGATATAACCACTTATGTTCTTGACGAACTTCATCACAACACGCTAGATTGGCATACGTGTGAATCGACAATGTACTGGTATAGACATGCATATAATAACCCAGTTTTTAAAGTAGTTCACTTCCAGACGTCCACAGGTATCGAAACTGAAAAGGATGCCTCTATTATTAAAAATCTAATAAACACATTCGCGTACATGTGTAACACAAACACTATACACAATCCCCAATCTAGCTGAAGGATAAAAAGGAAGATCACCCAGTAACTGCTCTCTCTAAAACCCCACAGATCCACATGAAACTTTCAAGTGTAATCAGACGTTAGCTGACACTTCATTTGCAGCTGACTTATCTCGTTTCTTTGGCGGTTCTTGAGCTTTTTGTACGATAGCCTTATTTGGAACCAAAATTATGAATATGTTCCGGTCACGGAAGTTTTTAGCCTCCTCAGATGCAAGCTGCATATCAACCCGACGGGGGGTTGAAGACGGAGAATTAAAGAAATTACAACAACTTCACAAAAGAAAAAATCAACAATTTAGCCTTAATCTGTGAAAAAGATTATTTAAATGGCAGAAAGATGTCTGAACCTAGAAGATAAATACACCTGAAAAGTAAACCACAAATGCCCAGCAAGGGTTCTTTATTACACATTCGCTTTTGCCAAATTTACTGGACTATATGTTTAATAGTCCACGGGCAAGAACAGCCTATATAGCAGGGATAGACCTACTGCACCCAATGATTTCCCCGAACCCTAATGGCCGTATCAGTACCTGTATCTGGTACTCTCTCAGGAAGTTCACCAAGAGGCTAGCTGAAAGCTTATTGTCAAAAGGCACGACTGGTCCCGAAAGTAGGAAGGTGGAGGGTTTCAGTGAAGACTGAACCAGTCAATACTAAGCATAATCTAGTTGACACATCTCGTCACCATTTGAACGTTCCTTAAGACTGAACAAACCCATCTCATTTCACAGAGCATCAAGAATGGCGGCATCATGGAATTCCTAAATACATTACCTGGCAGTACTTCCAAATAAAGTTTGTTTAATACGTGGTGATCAAGCATTTATTTGAAAAGAAATCACATTTTTGGATTTGATTGAAGAGAATTACTAAAAAGTATTCCAGCGTTTTTGTGTAGACCGCACCACATTCAGCCTCTGCAATGGTTCCTTCTAAATATAGCAGCCAACTTTTTGACTGGGTCTCTAGCTAAAAAAAGAAAAACCGACATACTCTGTATGCTTGCTCATGACAGAATACAGCCGTAATTGCCAAAGCAAAAGGAAAACGGAAAGAAAGAAAGAATATAAGCCTATATAAACAGTACCTCTCCAACATCATTCTGAAAACGTTTAATAAGCTCGATTGCTATATTCCTGAACTCGTTTTCACGACCTTTCAGGTTCACTATAACCTTAACCTGCATGGTTTGATACTCAACATGTTCAAATGATGTAGACAATTCTAATAACATAAATAAATGCTGACATAAATAACTCTCAGCAACCTTGTCACCATCTTGCAAAAATTTCCTCGCAGCTCTCAAACGCACAGAATAGTCATGTTGATCAATGCTGTAACTGCAAGGAAAACCAAGGGCCAGTTAGTGAAAACCATTTACAAATTGACACTGAACAGTGTAGAATACGTGGATGCTTCAACTTTTGTCTTGAGACCTCCAATTAAATAAAAAAATTGAAACATACAGGTAAGAAAGTGCACATACTTATCGTGTCAAAACCTGAAACACTGAATTCAACACAACTATTGACAGCCCTATGAAATTTGGCCAAAACCCAACCATCCACAAGCTTAGTTCCAAGCCAAGTGATTAGTGACCCATTACTTATGAGATATTAAAGGCTAGAAAACTATAAAGTAGATAACCAGATAATCATGGTGAAAAGTGCTTTTGAAATTAATTGATTATATTACTGATGAAATTCAGACAGTAGAGAGCAACCACCAAAAAATAGTCGAACAAAACTATAGCTAAAAGAATCATAAATGAGATTGATAACATATACCCCATTTTGAGCTCCTTCAAATCCATGCGATTGGCTAACATTTAAGAGCACACTTTTAGTCAATAACTTTTCTGATATCTGAGAAACATAAATCAGAGAAATCAGCAAACTCTAATCAGGGAAGACATTCACCGGCACTTCTCTTTTGCTGTTCTCTTTTCTTCTTTTGCTGTTCATATTTGTATTTACTGAAAAGAGAGAGACAATAAATATTAAGAGACTTTACGGTTCAACTACCCTCAAGGAGAACATGCAAGTGAAAAAAAGAAAGAAAGAAACCACAAGAAAAGAGAAATTGAGTTGGACTATGTGTAGAACTTTGATTTGAACAGTTGTTATCAAATGGGATTTTCTCCACCCATAACAATTGGGGGGGGGGGGGGCGTAAGCTCATCAGAGAAGACAAACTGTCCTC
Organism: Myrica gale; assembly: GCA_963930655.1. NCBI lineage: Eukaryota > Viridiplantae > Streptophyta > Magnoliopsida > Fagales > Myricaceae > Myrica > Myrica gale. The sequence goes on from OZ005616.1 coordinate 22,339,345, forward strand.
TGACCTAGATAAACATGTACCCTATTTTTGCAAAAGCATTGGCATTCTGAAGTCAAAAACCAAATGAGGTTATGATATGGCGAACACCATAAGCAAAAGTGTATACATGTCGCCTGGCTGTCACATTTCATGTTAACAGAGAAAAGAACAATCGAGGGAAAATTTTCTAATTTCTCCACATAGAGGCTACCTTGGGTTTAAAAGGGACACAAATCACCTATCATATGGCCACAGCGCTACCAATTTTCATTTACTGCTTTTGACAATTGATATAACGGCCAATGTCTTTCTAAGCGATAGATGTGATAACTACACATGAATCCCATCAACTCATTGTCATTTTTCAAAAGGTTGGCATACAAATACAACTTCAAAATTGTTTAGATCCAGGAAAGCAAGAATGGAGTCTTTTCAAAAATAGAGAAGTATATCATACTTGTAATCCATTATTTTGACAACTGGGGGATCTGCATCTGGGGATAATATAACCTGCAAAAAAGGTGAGTACAAATAAGTTCCTGCCTAATGAATAGCACAAATCATACATCACTCTAAAAGCTCAAAAAGAAACCTTCATTATCTCCCAGAGAAAGTGACTTATTGAAATAACACGAGAACCCTCACCAAAAATCTGTTACATTCAGTGCATTTGCAGCATACAAGCATGGGTTGATGGACAAAATCGGTTATTTGAGGAGGACATTGGACTTCAAGTGTTAGTAAGTAAACTAAAACAACTTGTTCATGTTTCCTATTATAACTTCAAACTTTCGATTCTACAGAGTTACTGAAGACAAGTGAACCAAAGCTTAATATTTCCTAAATATCAATGTCTATATGAAATTAGAATTGATGTTCATTTTACTTTCTTCCTTTTTTCCTTATTGCTAAGCTACTCATAACCCAGAAACTTTTAAACCCAGGACCTAAGCCTCTACTCTGTACCAATGAGAGGAGGAAATTTATTTGAGAAGCTAAAACCAAACTCTCGGTAGAAAGAATATGGGCATCTGATAAAAGCAAATAATACCAACCGATGATCCACATCGCCAAGATGCACGAGACTAAACAAGAACCAGCTGTTCAATTAAAGGAAATCGAAACTGATAAAATAAAATCCGTAAGCCTCTTGCGCATTGACAATAATACTGCCAAATATTTGACTACAAAATACAAAAACTCTAATGCATCAGGAAATGACCAAATGGTGGAAGAAACCAGAAATAGAGCTCGTTAAACATATAAAACCATGCATTATATTTACGTAACAACAATCGAGCTAAAACATCAAACGTTGATGTGTGAAAGACTAGCATCCACCATTCTGTGTCGATTCGTGTATGGGCACAGTTTTCAGCCAATACAATTACTCGTTAAGAAACAAGGAAATAAAGCTCACTAAGAAAAGATTATACCAGATCAAGCTCAGCATCCTCAGCCATTTGAACAGCCTCACTTTTAGACAACACACCGACCTACAAAACACAAGTAATTCCCAACTATCCTATGAGCCCATTAATCAAGAACGCAGCTCAATCAAGAGCTACCATTCCACTAAAAGCTTCGATTTTTTTTTAAATTTCCCCCCTTTCCAGTATTTTCAAAGCAACCAAACGGGCATCGGAAAAATAAAACAAAAAAGCCACTCACCATGTTTTGCTTGTCATCAATTAGTCTCACAGTAGCTGACCTATTTCAAAACCAAACACTTTCAATCCCAATTGAATCCAACTTCACACACATACATACATACATATATATATATATATAGCCATAACTACCTAATGGTGGAGATGTCAAGGGCTTTGTCCTCTTCAGAGTCTCTCTGCCGGGAGCCCCTCGAATTTCCAGGGCCCGTGAAGCGGGACCCGCCCCCACCACCATAGCGGTCGGTGATGGAACCCCTGAGACTTGAGGAGAGAGAGACAGACTTCGACTTGATGGAATAAGCGTTGAAGAGCCGAACTCCGAAGAGCTTTGATTCGAGAAGGAACGGCCCCGTTTTGGTGGTCCGATCAACAAGGGGCTTGCAGGGAAAGCTGCTGCCAGTGATCCCAGCCATGATGGCTTGTTGAGCGTGAGGGGAACTTCGGTCAGAGTTGGCGCATAATTTAGGAAGTTCTTATCCACAATTTTTTGGACTCCAGTTCAGTTAAGGGAATGTGAGTGGTGGGCATTTGCACAACTGGACTGGCCCGTACCCGAACATTTTCAACATTTTCAGAATCATTGGACACCTCTCTCTCCAATTTGGCCCAAACGATCTCTCTCTCTCCAAATGGGACCAACTTGGTCCATTGAATTAAACTTGGAGAAAATTTCAGACCACTGCCAAACTGAAATTGGCTTACAGACTAGCATATTACAGAAGAAAATCAAGCAAAGAAGAGAAAAGTTCATCACAAACTGAAAGATATAAAAAATAGGGTCTAAAGACCTGAAAACCTTACTGTACATATACACAGCGTAGTAGGAAACCTACCCAGATTCACCGACAAAAGAGGACCAAAAGAAAGCAGAAGCAAAACATAACAGGCCATGGGCTCGACCAACTCCGAAAACCTATACCCAGATTCACTGACAAAAGAGGACCCAAAAAACCCACCCCCACATTCCAACTACCAAAAGCTCAATCTTCAACCTCAATCGACCTCCTCAATCTTAGGCCCAGGTCCAGAACCTGACCCAGTAGAGCCACCATCAGGCATGCCACCGCCCGGATGCGCTTCTCCACCACTCTGATACTGCTTAGCAATGATAGGACCGCAGATACCCTCCAACTCCTTCAGCTTGTCCTCGATCTCGTCAACCTCTGCCAACTGGTTCCTGTCCAGCCACTCTATCACATCGTTCACTGCCTTCTCGATCTTTTCCTTGTCCGCCGGGTCCAGCTTCCCGCCAATCTTCTCGTCTCGCAACGTGTTCCTCATGTTATACGCGTAATTCTCCAGCGAGTTCTTCGCGTCCACCTTCTTCTTCATTTCATCATCCTCTGCCTTGTACTTCTCAGCGTCTTGCACCAGCTTCTCTATCTCGTTCTTGCTCAACCTGCCCTTCTCGTTGGTGATAGTGATCTTGTTCTTCACCCCAGCTGTCTTATCCTCTGCCGCGACATTCAAAATACCATTGGCGTCTATATCGAAGGTGACATTGATCTGAGGGACCCCTCTAGGTGCCGGAGGAATGCCCGTGAGCTCGAATTTGCCGAGAAGATTGTTGTCCCTGGTCCGGGCTCGTTCTCCTTCATAGACTTGGATCAAAACCCCCGGTTGGTTATCCGAGTACGTGGAGAAAATCTGCTCTTTCTTTGTCGGAATCGTCGTGTTCCTCGGTATCAACGTTGTCATTACACCACCAGCAGTTTCAAGCCCGAGACTCAGCGGCGTGACATCAAGCAACAACAAATCCTTCACCTTCTCGCTCCCTTCACCGGTTAGAATCGCGGCCTGGACAGTCGCACCATAAGCCACAGCTTCATCCGGGTTGATGCTCTTGCAAAGCTCTTCACCTTGGAAAAAATCCTGCAACATTTGCTGAATTTTGGGAATCCTCGTCGAACCACCTACAAGAACCACCTCATCGACTTGAGTTTTGTCAATCTTAGCGTCACGCAGGCACTTCTCCACTGTTTCTATACATTTCAAGAACAAATATATGTTCAATTCCTCGAATCTCGCCCTCGTTATCGTCGTGTAGAAATCGATTCCCTCGTACAGAGAATCGACCTCGATCGTCGTCTGCGTCGTCGAAGACAACGCCCTCTTCGCTCTCTCGCATGCATTCTTCAGCCGCCTCAACGCCCTCGCGTTGCCACTGATATCCTTCTTGTGTTTCCTCTTAAACTCGGCCGCGCAGTGATTCGCCAGCCTGTTGTCGAAATCTTCACCCCCAAGATGAGTATCACCCGCCGTGGCCTTCACCTCGAAGATACCCTCCTCGATCGACAACATAGATACGTCGAATGTGCCCCCACCGAGGTCGAAAATGAGCACGTTATGCTCACCCCTCATCGTAGCCTTCTTGTCCAGCCCGTAAGCGATAGCAGCTGCAGTTGGCTCGTTGATGATCCTCAACACATTGAGCCCCGAAATGACCCCAGCGTCCTTCGTGGCCTGCCTCTGCGAGTCGTTGAAATATGCCGGAACAGTGACCACCGCGTTCTTAATAGGCTGACCAAGAAAAGCCTCCGCGATCTCCTTCATCTTCGCCAGTATCATGGACGATATTTCCTCTGGGGTGAACTTTTTCTCTTCACCCTTGTACCTGACCACGATCAAGGGCTTGTCGTCGGGACCAGGGACCACCTTGAATGGCCACATCTTCATGTCGGCCTGGACCGCAGGGTCGGAGAACCGCCTCCCTATGAGGCGCTTGACGTCATGCACGGTGTTCTCTGGGTTCAACAGTGCCTGATTCTTCGCCGCGTCGCCTACCAGTCTCTCGGTGTCGGTGAAGGCTACAAATGATGGGGTGGTACGGTTGCCTTGGTCGTTGGGGATTATTTCGACACGGTCGTATACCCACGCACCCACGCAGCTGTAGGTGGTTCCCAGGTCGATGCCTATAGCCTTATCGGGCTTGGTCGCCATGCTAGAATCTCAGAACACGGACAGAAAAGAAAAAGCTGAGCGTTTTTGTTACTGAACGAGGGAATCTGAGTCTTTTACAATTTCCAGTTGTTTAAGGTACGAGAATCTAAGGCCATTAGGAATAGTAAGGTAGAATTTATATTGGTTTTGAGAGAGAGATTGGAGAAGTTCAGGAAAATCCGAGTGAACTATGGAAGTCGGGCTAGAGGGTTCCGGAGAATTTGATTTTCGGCTCAAGCGCGGGGACGAAAGGTTAGGTTACCAAATGTGGGGCTGGATTCGATAAAATTTACTCACGTACCATTATCACATGGTTTGTATTACGGAAGCGTGGTGGAGGGTATTTTCGGGATGTAGGCTTACAATTTTTGGCGGTCAGACGGTGGCTTTGAAGGATTTTGGAAGGAACTGAGTTTGGACTTTGGAACTTGACGTGGGTGGAAGAGCAAAAAATAGGTGAAGACGTGGCAAAAGAGAAGAGAAATGTGAAGACGTGGCAGCTTTTAGAGGGTTTTAATATCACGTGGCTGTCGCAGGGTCTACCCAACGCAATCCTTTAGGCTTAAAGGAAAAAGAGAAATTCGCATTTTTATTACCTTAGTTTTGTGTATTTTTTTAATTTACTCGTTCACTTAAAAGTTTAGTTCTTGAATATTTATTTTTTTACAAAACCACCCTTCTATTATTCCTTCTACAAATTTTTCTTTGTCACGTAGACAACGATGACACATACCTATGTGATTTATCCAAATACTCTTTACACTCAAAATGCACTGCACCCATCTCAATGAAATGCAGCAAAAAAGTGAAACGTCAAACGCACCCATCTCGTTGTCGTCGTCTTTGAGTCAAGTATGTATAAACATTAAAAATATCTAATCAATATTAGCTTAAAAAAATGTATGTAATTCAAAATTGTTCATACCATTGAGAAAACCAAGTATGCTCAAGCATAATATAAACATAAATTTAGCTGAACTTTAAGACTACTAGCTTGATTCTCTGCCCTTTATGTTTCTCTTTCGGTCCACTTGCTTATTATAGGAGGAACACAAGGTTAATTACACTTTGCGTCCCTTATCTTTGGGGTCATTTACAATTTACACCCCGATATTTTATTTTTGAGACATTGGACCCCTTATCTTTAATATTTTTGCAATTTGCACCTTATACCCGATTTGACCGTCTAAATTGACGGATTCCGTCAAAATATTTACACATTGTGCCACTTATCTTTGGAGTTATGTACACATTACATCCTTATTTTTTTATGATATTTACACATTGCACCCCACATTTGACGGAATCCGTCAATTTGGACGGCCAAATCAGATATGGGGTGCAAATTGAAAAAAATGTTGAAGATAAGTGGCCAATGTCTCGAAAATAAAATATTGGGGTGTAAATTGTAAATGACCCCAAAGATAAACGATGCAAGATGTAATTATCCCTTAAACCTGATTTTAAATATGACGTCAATAATAAATGAATCACACCAATTGATAACGCCATAAGTATTACTTTTCTCATTGAAAATAAAATGAATACCATTTTTAGTCATCCTTATTAATTTATGAGGACAAAGTTTTGGAATTTAATACTTAAAAATAAAAACTCGTAGCTAAATACGAGATAATACCACGTGTTAATCATCGTTATCGGAATTCTATTTTTGTCAACATAAACAGATTTAACGGTCAACATTCTTCGATAGAATCTTTTTCCATTTCAAAAATAGATTTAACGATAACGAAAAAAGAAAAAATGTTGATAGTTAGCTTGTTCGGTTATTTTGTATTCTCATGATTTTTTGAATCTTCAGAATACATAAATCGAACATGTTTTTTAACATCACCTAAAAATAACTACAGCACGCATACTAATAAAGTTAACATCACCTAAAAATTCTCAAAACACAAAAAATTTTCAAAATACACATTAACCGAACATCTCTTAAAATGTTAATTATAATGTCATATTAATAAATGAATCACACCAATTAATAACGCCAAAAGGATTACTTTTGAAAAATAAAATAAAATGAAACCTTGAGCTAAATAACGCGTGTTGATCATTGTTATTGGAACATTGTTTTTGTTATTATAAATCGAGTTAACGGTCAACATTTTTTATATAATTTTTTTCGGTTTTTAAAATAAGGCCTAAATTTATTGGTTCATCTGGTATACGACTTTTACATTTTAGTCATTTGGGGTATCGATTTCAATTAGATAGTTCATGAGGTGTGTTTTTTAAACAAATTAGTCTCTCGATCCGATTTCCGTTAGGCACTTGATGGAATAGCGCGCAAGTAGATTTTAAACTCCAGGTCAGCCCCAATCTTAACATGTCACGTGCCATTTAAAATTTGTCAAATACCACATGTTTTAAACTTGCCACCTGGATGCCAGATCAGTTGTTTTATCACCCAAAAAAACCACATATTCCAAAAAAAAACTTACTCATTCAATCCACCCGCGCGAATTCTCTTCTGCATCTCCATCCCCAAATTTTGCTACTTCCCCAAAAGTTACCAAGAACCCTAGCTCACAGTAAGCCCCACCACCAAAAGAAAAGGAAAATTCAGAAAAAAAAAAAAAGAACAAAGAAAAACGGTACTTGAAATGTAAATCGCTTAATTTTACATTAAGATGTAGTACTTGTTCCTAGTAAGATAGAACAACTGGTTGAAAGACATGAAAATGATTTACAGAGAGACCCTTTGCCTGATGTACTGCTTTTCTAATCTCATTCATTTATCTTATGTTTTTAATTAGGAAACAAAGGGTATGATATGACGCCATTGAATTGGGAAACCAGGCCAGGTATTGCTCTTGGAGCTGCCCGTGCAATTGCATTTATACATTCCCATGGCCCCACATTTTCCCACGGCAATATCAAGTCTTCAAATATCCTCCTCACCCGTTCGTTCGAAGGTCGTGTCTCTGACTTTGGTCTAGCATGTATTGCGCTCTCTACCTTTGCTCCAAACCGCATTGGTTGTTATCGTGCACAAGAGGTCACAGATTCTCGAATAGTCTCCCAAAAATGAGATGTCTACAATTTTAGTGTACTGATTTTGGAGTTACAGGAGATCGCAGTAGGAGATGGAGAATAATGGATAAGCTGATAGCAAGAGTTGGGAAGGGTGGGGGCTTGCGGGTGAGTTAGGGTTCTTGGTAAATTTAGGGGACTTGATAAAATTTGGGGGATGAAGATGAAGAAGGGAGATGTGGATTAAGTGAGTATGATTTTTCTTATGGGGCTAATGTGACTTTTTTGAGTTGCAATTGCTTTGGTATCCAATTGGCAAGTTTAAAACATGTGTCATTTAACAAATTTTAAATTACACATGACAAGTTATAATGGGTGCTGAGCTGGTATCTAGAAGCCACGTAAGCAACATTCCGTCAAATGTCTAATAAAAATTAGACAGAAGGACCTATTTGTTTTAAAAATATGCCGCAATGACAATTCAATTGAAATATATAGAACTAAATTTCAAAAGTGGAATAACTGTACGGTATTTAGGCCTAAAAATAAATTTAACAATAAGGACAATTATTAATAAATGAAAGAAAATAAATCGTTGATAATCTAAAAGGAACAAAAATTGGAAAGCCAAAAAGAATCAATCTTGCATATCATTAGATGATCTTGTGTATGGCAGAGCACACGAGCTTTCCTAGGATCAGGGTAGAAAGGCATAGAATCCTTCCTTATCATTGAAGAAGCCCACGTGAGTGGAACGAACCCCCAAGTCTACACGAAAAAACCCACCACAACCACCACAAACAGAGCCCAAAAATAAAAATATTCGACGTGACGTCAGCTTGTACGTGGCACAACCATCTAGTCCAGCCCGTAACGGACCCCAGTTCGTAACGCTCGCAGAAAGTGAACGGAGATTCAGAGAGCTGAAGGCGACCGACACGTGCGTGTTTTGAAGGACTTGTTGTGGCGTTATCTTTTGGAGAAATACCAATCTTGTCCTCGAATGAATATTATTAATCATCCCCTCTCTCTCTATAGGTTGTGTTTGTGTTGTAAAATTTTAGTGTTGTTAAAATTTTAGGTATTGTGTTTAGTGAAAAAGTGAAGAGAGAGATAATTTTTTATATTTTTTGTAATGAATAGTAGTGATTTGATAGGAGAGAGAGAGATTATATTGTAATTTTTATTGTGTTAAAATTTTAGAGTGTGTAAAATTTTAGGACGCAAACGCATATATCACATTAATTTAGATTGAATCTAAAATAGATTATAAGATAATTTGATTGAATCTCGACATCTATTTCAAAATTTTAACTGAACAATGAATAGAATACAAATCTCTAATATAAAAAATAGGCTTAAATGTACTATAGGTTTATGTTGTATCACCTTTTTACAAATTGGTATCTGTGGTATGAGTTTGTACTGGCTAATCCCTGAGGTAATCATCTTGTAACAAATTGGTCCTCCCGTTAGATTTCCGTCGACCCACTTAACAACCGAAGCTGACGTAGATTATTTCTCGTGTATGTACCAATGAAAGAGCACCAACAGAGGACAGACCGAGCATCCCGAGCAAAGACCGAGCCCCGGCATCCCGAGCATTCTGAGCAGCACCAGCTCGAGCATCACGAGCACAAGCAGCCTGGCCTGCTCGGGATACGGGTACATGCAGCATCATATGCACCAATGAAAAAGCATCAACAAAGGACAGACCGAGCATCCCGAGCACAGACCGAGCCCTGGCAGCCTGAGCATCTTGAGCACAACCAACTCAGCTTGCTCGCCTCTCGACATGCGGCATCACCCCATCGTTGATGACGTTAGATTTTTTATATGTCAGCTTCGGCCGTTAAGTGGGTCGACAAAAATCTAACAGGAGGACCAATTTGTTACAAGATGCTTACCTCAGGGACTAGCTAGTACAAACTCATACTAAAGGGACCAATTTGTAAAAAGGTGATACCACATAGACCTACAATGCATTTAAGCCTAAAAAATAAAATAAAATAAATTGCTACTAAAAAAATTAGAGTTAAATGCATGCCATGCCCCTGGGGTATGCGGAAATAACAAATATGCCCCTGAGGTAAACAAAGTCCTTTTCATACCCCTGAGGTCAACATTCCGGAACAAATATGTCATTCCGTTATGTGTCGTTTGAAACATTAACGGTAATGCTGACGTGTCAAAATTCGACACGTCAGCACCAATCACAACTCGACAACTGACATTTTCGCAAAAAAAAAAAACAGGGGGAGAACCGCCGAGCGTCGAAGGGAGCCCAAATCTGGGCTCCCCCGCCGCGAGCCACCCCCGCGGCTCCCCTGCTCAGGGGCGGCGAGCGGCCGCCTCGCACGACGCGGGGTGGCACCCTGCCGGCCACCCCCGCGCGGCGCGAGCCGCGGGGGTGGCTGGCGCGAAGGGAGCCCAGCACCGATCGGGGATTCTCCCTTCTTCTTTTTTGCGAAAATGCCAGGTGTCGAGTTGTGATTGGTGCTGACGTGTCAAATTTTGACACGTCAGCATTTACCGTTAGTGTTTCAAACGACACATAACGGAAGAACATATTTGCTCCGGAATGTTTACCTCAGGGATATGAAATGAACTTTGTTTACCTCAGGGGCATATTTGCTATTTCCGCATACCCTGAGGCATGACATGTTTTAACCCAAAAAATTAGATCTTTTTTAAACTTATTATATTTTTATTATTTATGAGCCTTTATTATTTAAGATAGATGAATCGAATTCGGTCCATGTTATTGGGCTCCATAAAATATAAATAAGGGAAAAGTACTAAAATAGTCTCTGTGGTTTCACGTTTTGACAAAATAGTCTCTGTGGTTTCAAGTTGAACGCGTTAGTCCCTGTAGTCAGCAAGTTGTTGCAATGCAGTCCCTCCGTCAATCCACTTAACGTCAAAACTAACGGGAGGACCTTTTTGTTACATGATGCTTACCCCAAGGACTAATGTGTTCAAGTTGAAACCACAAGGATCAATTTATCCGAACGTGAAACCACAGGGATTGTGTATGTACTTTACCCTATAAATAATATGCATAAATTCCAATAGAGCAGAGCTTATAGTTTCTCCTTTTTTAGGTTATATTAATTTTATGGCGAATATAATAACTAATTAATTATTTATTCCTAAATGATACTAATATAAAATTTGAATTATTAGTTGAAATATAGGAAATTTACTTTTTAGTTCTTAAGTTTTGGACATTATTTTCATTTTAGTCCTTCACTTTTAACTTTCAAATTTGTAATTATTGAGTTTTCTTTGTCTGACGAAATGATCCTTCCGTCAGTCTGCCGTCCATATGCTTAACGAAGCTCTTTGACACGTCAGCAAATTTATACCGGTCGATCGCTATATGAAAATGTCGACAACTTAATGTAGCGGTCGTCCGCTTTATGTAGGGGTCGACTGCTTCATTTAGCAGGCGACCACTCACTTTCAACACATATACCTGGTGGACTGCTTCATGTGCCGTTAAGCATATGAATGACAGAATGACGGAAGGACCTTTTCGTCAAAAAAAGAAAACTCAAGAACTAACAATTTGAAAGTTGAAAGTGAAAGACTAAAATGAAAAAGTGCCCAAAATCTAAAGACTAAAATACCAATTTCTGTTGAAATAAATATAAATTTTATTGAAATATAAGATGATTATTATGATTTAATAAAAAAGAAAAGAAAAGGCAAAGGATTAAGAGGGATTCCAACGTAGATGAATAATGAATTGGAAAGAGAAGGGTACATTCGTCAACTCGACAGTATAAATCCCATCAAATAAGGACACCGACGTAATTCCACGTCCCGCCCAGCTATACGTAACCCAAGAACAAAAAAATAGAAAATCGTTAAGAAAAAGAAAAAAGAAAATCGTAATCCAACTCAACACACTCCTTCACCTCAAGAAGGGTTTGTTTTTCCTCACCACCGGCCTCCTCTCTTCTTTGCTCTTCCGCAGAAGAGAGAGAAACCCCAGAGCCGCCCTTAAAAAATCTCTACCCATCTCTCTCAATATACAAGAACAGCCTCTCGCTTTCTTTATCTCTATCTCTATCTCTATCTATCGCTTCTGATTCAGCGTATATCGCAGCTGAATCTGCTTGCTTCTGTTCTCAATCGAACGGCTGAGATTGTTTTCTTGTTTCATCTGAGCGAAAGATCCGAGGTATGCAGCAGGGTGATCAGACGGTGCTGAGCTTGAGACCTGGTGGCGGTCGCGGCAGCAGACTCCTTGGTCCTTCCCCTTCCTCTTCCTCTGCCAATTCTGGCCCCGCCTTTGGTTCTTTTTCCGCCGATCTCCCCCTCCTCCGTCCTCATGGCGGCGCTCCTCCTACTTTCTCTCTGAAGGTCCACATCCAATCACAACACTTCGTCTTGGATCTACTTTTTCATGGTTATGGGTTTTTAATGTTGTTTAGGGTGCTGCTGGTTGTCATTGGGTTTGGGTTGTTTTGAATGCATTTTTTTTTTGCGTGGTGAAATTGTTCTCGGGAAAGATGCTGGTTTTGCCGTTTAAAATTGAGTTGTATGCTTTTGATCTGGATCTTATCTAAATTTTAAGGAGTCACATGGATGACATGGGTTCTAAAAATTACTGGGTTGGTGTTGCTAGCCTTCCCCCCCGCGGCTAGATTCAAAGTCTATTTTCGCTTCTCTGATTATGGGAATAAATGCGGCTCCTTTTGGTCCTGTTTGGGTAGCATCTGGAACTCCCCTTTTGCTTTTACGAGTAGGGAACGCTTGAAGTTATATTTTCAAAACTTAGAAAGGCACTTTGAGAACGCAAACCCAAGTCGGCTTTTACTATGTTGTACTCTTGTTTGTCTCGTTACTGCCTTCGTTAGACGGGGCTAATGTAATGTAGTACTTGAGGTTAATGTCCTAATTCTTGGTGGGCCACTCAGTATGTGTACCTGCTGTAAATATGGACAGAAAGAAATATTTAGGCTTTAGCTGGGCAAGCAGTGAGTTTCGTCTTGCCCATAAAGGACCTACAAACACCGACTCCAACATGGGGGATTTTGATGGTAGAGGCAAGTCACAGTTTAGGATTAGAGAATGAACTAACTTTTGTGTGCACTCTACTTGGTTGCATTAAGTTTGGGTAGGATTTAGCTATCTGTTGAGTTTTTTATTGGCATATACTTTTTCAATGTACAAAACTAGTGAAACGCTTATGGCAGTGACATCTATCAATAGTTAGTGTTCCAAAGTATTCTATACAAATTTGTATCATTTAGTTAGGGATTACAATTAACTATATATTAATGTGTGTTTTCCTCTTAAATTGCACTAAGTTTCGAGCGCTTCTTTATGTTTATTTTAAAAGCTTATTTACAGTGTATGCTGACTCATGAATTATAACGTGTCTGAAGGCTCATGACTCTTCGTGTGTTTTCTTTGTTGTAGACTGGAGACCGGTTCGAGGGTCATGAGCGTGTGCAGTACACCCGTGATCAGCTGTTACAGCTTAGAGAGGTGATAGATTAATTCCCTCCTATTGATGCTCAAATGTCTTATCTTGTTGCGGACATTAATTTATCTGAGGAGACCTATTATTGCCCCCTATCCCCCAAGGAAAATTTGACTACTTAGGGGACATAATGAATGTGTGGACTTTTGCATTGGAGGTACAACTTCTCAGGACGGCTTTCTTGAATATAGTCTCAAACAAAGCACGCCTAAAAGTGGTTTTGATTTACGAAATATTTGCTGAAATTATGTCCATTGACTTTTAGTGTGGTCAATATTTTAAACACCAACAATATGGAAGGAGGGCGAATTTTTTGCCTTCTCAATTGCCTTTTCTTTGGTGCTTGGATGAATGGGTCAAGTTTCTTCTTTCCCCACCTTCCAAAGCTGCTTATGTTGCCATGTTATTCTTGATTTTAATGTGTAGCCTGATGTTTTACACAGAAAATTGGGTTCTTGTATTTCCCACACTTCCCGTTTCTGTCATTATTCTTTCACATTTACCTCTGGACTCGTGGGTTGAGTGATAAAAATGTTTGTTTTCACATTTTATCATGGTTTTTTGTTATATACTGCTACAAAGAAGGTTAGTTAGTCAACATTTTTCATTTGCAGGTTGTCGAAGTCCCTGATGATATTCTGAAAATCAAACGAGAAATTGAAGCTGAGTTTTTTGGTGAAGATCAAAATTGGGGCCATGGAGAAACCAATGTGAGTTTTGGTCCAACTTCAAACTCCCATTCTTCCCCTATCTTTTTCAACGGCGATGATTGCTTTTGTTAAAAACATCTGACGCACTTGAATCCATCATAGTGCCTTGCCTGCGCTCAAAGTTCAAGCTTGCACTTCATTGAAATTAAGTGCACATTTTTCTTTAAAATATGTGCCAAATCATTTTTGTTCTTCAGGTTTTCTAGATGGGCATCCTACCCTGCATGATCATTTTTTCAAATCCTCATTGGCCACAATGCTCTATCACTATACTTTTACAACATCCTGAATAGAACAGCCACGTATTTACCATAGCTAATCTGTTATGATTTACAATTTTTGGAAAAAAAGAACTTGTGCACCATTTTGGGGTGAAACAAGGAACAAACGTACTTGAGTTGGGAAAGTCATACGATCCTATGGAATTTTAAGGCGTCCTTTGTCTATTCTTTATGTTAGGCAAAATTTTCTTGTGTAGTGTAGTGGACTCGTGGAAGTAAGCAGTTATAGCGAATCAGCAGCAAATTTTAATGAGTTTAAAATGTAATGGTTTTTTTTTTCTAGGAGTATTATCTAAAAATATAAACAAAAAGCCTGCATTCTAGGTGTTTTGCGCTTTGTAAAAGGAAGAATAAAGAGATAAAATCACCATAGGTATGCTAGTTACATGCTTTACACTAAAGGCTAAGAAGCATTTTTCATTTAGGCGTGCTGGGTGTTCATAACTTGTGATTGTAAAGATGATTTCACGCATCTTGTTTTTAGGTACAAAGTTTTCTTATGTTCATCCTTTTGTGAAGTTTTATTTTGTGTAACCTTTTGAACTCTTTTTCCAGCCCCCACCTCAACTTCAGAATCGTTATTCTGAGCCAGATAATCGTGACTGGCGTGGCCGGTCTGCACAGTTTCCTACCTCTGGAGAGATCAGGGACGTTGGTGGCCGATTTGACTCCAGACAGCAGGATGACAATCAACTTAACCGGCCAGACCAACTCAATTCCCAATTTGCAAGGGCCCAGATCTCTTCCAACCAAGGGGTGTGTATGTTGCAAAGATACATAATTACTATGTTTATGTGATATTTGTTCAGTTAATGCGATGGAGTGAAGTAATGGTGCTTTATTGCATGCTGCCATAAGCTTCATATACCAAGGAAATGCTGCTTTACTACATTTAATAGCAGCAAGATGGTGCGGTGCTGGTCATGTTTTTTTTTTGAGATTAGAAATGTGTCCGTAGTTCGTTGCACGTGTCCCCAAGATTTGTGGAGTGTTGATTTCTCGCAAATGTTTGCACCAGCTCCTCTCTGAAATGCAGTGCTTCCTGGGCAAGAAAATAATAAATTGATGATTCTTAAAAATCTTAAAAAGTTAATATCTTGGAGGCGTATATAATTTTGAACTCTATGTTAGGTGTGTGGGATCGTTCATATCTCCTGCTTGAGCTTGTGTGGGTAGATGTCTCCTAGAAGGGCCAATAATAGTACAGTGTGGGGAATGGTGTAAGGGTGCTTCATGTTTTTTGTTTTGATGCCTTGACTTATGCATTGAACAAAGTTGATCATGTATGGTCTACCCTTAGTAATCTAATCTTTCCACTTTTGTTGGTGCTTATTCGAAGTCCTCCTTTCTTGTATGTGAGTTCTCTTATTGCCTTTTGATTTTCAGGGAGGACCTGCTCCTGCTCTAGTCAAGGCCGAAGTCCCTTGGTCAGCTAGAAGGGGAACTCTGTCTGATAAGGATCGTGTCTCGAAGACTGTGAAAGGGTAATACTGCAAAGATCTTTAGTTCTCTAGTTCAATATGTGCAAGGTTCTATATTATTTGGTTACTAGCTGTATGGCATCATTTCGTCTTCATTGAATTCTGGTGGTTGGATTGTTAACAAATTGATGTAAATGGGATCAAAGATTATCGCAATTATGATGTTGGTAATACTTGCTGACTAGCCTTTTGCTATTTCTTCCATGTCGAAATTACAGGATGTATAAACGTTCTAGTTCTTGAGACTGAAAAAGACTCTTTCTTGAACAGGTTATATACAATGGCTACGTGCTAGTTTTGTGTGGACACTTTAACTTTGAGCATTAGGACTGTGTGAATTAGATTGCTGCACAGTTATCTAAGATTTCCAAAGGGGATGGGTACCATGAGTGATCCTTTTTCTGTGAGCAAAATTGGATTGCTCAATGGTTTTACCTGTGCTTATATGGTTCATATATATTTTCGGTTAGCTGCAGCTTATGCCAAAGATAGACCTAACTAGACTGTAATAATTTGTCACTGGGAGATCCTAATAGCATCAGAAATCAGCAAATATATATGTGAATCATCAACTCTGGCCCAACAAGAAGAATGTTCATCTTGTGGAGATGAGAATATATGGTGGGACCTTCTTCATTCTCCTTTATTGGGGTCTTTTTAGTTGTCATACCCTTCTCACTTGTTTATGCCATCTAGCTGTTTTTCAGAAGGGGAAACTCTGTCCTCTTTTTCTCCTTTGCATTCACAGGCTTGGTTTAAAAAAAAACTTTTAATGGTGATGAGGGGATATTTTATTTCTTACGCAGGATTCTGAACAAGCTTACTCCTGAGAAGTTTGATCTGCTCAAGGGTCAGCTTATTGATTCAGGCATTACATCAGCTGATATCTTGAAGGTTACTCTTTCGGATTCAGCATCAACATTATTTATATGCCTTCAGTTAAGTATTATTGTTGTGAAGTTTTATGTCATTTTTAACCTAAAGGCACATTTGATTTGCTGCACAGGGGGTTATTTCATTAATATTTGACAAGGCTGTGCTGGAACCCACATTTTGTCCTATGTATGCTCTTCTGTGTTCTGAACTTAACGAGAAACTCCCATCATTCCCATCTGATGAGCCTGATGGTAAAGAAATCACCTTCAAGCGAGTCCTCTTGAATATCTGCCAGGAGGCTTTTGAAGGTGCTGAAAAGTTAAGGGAAGAATTGAGGCAGATGACTGCACCTGAGCAAGAAATGGAGGGTCGGGATAAAGATAGAATGTTGAAGATTCGCACACTCGGAAACATCCGTTTAATTGGAGAGCTTCTGAAGCAGAAGATGGTACCTGAAAAGATTGTCCATCACATTGTTCAGGTTCTCATTTGAACTTCCCCTCTTTGGGTTTTGAGCAAACTGTTGACATATACTTTTGACTTCCTGACTGTTGGATGCTTTTAATATGTTGATGTTTGTAAACATTGCTTTTGTTTATTTTCCAGTTATTAATATTGTTTGGTTGCTTGTGCATATGCAACAGGAGCTTCTAGGACCACCTGATAGCAAATCTTGTCCAGCTGAGGAAAATGTTGAAGCCATATGTCAATTCTTCAACACTATTGGTAAGCAGCTTGATGAGGGCCCAAAATCACGGCGCATAAATGATATGTACTTCAGCCGGTTGAAGGAACTGAGCACAAACCCACAGCTAGTCCCACGACTGAGGTTCATGGTTCGTGATATTCTTGATTTGAGGACAAGCAATTGGGTTCCAAGGCGTGAAGAGGTAGCCATCCCAAAATTATCTGTTTGTAGATAGACCTTCTGATTATATAGGTCGAAATGTAAATTTTGGTCTTGGCTTGTCATTTTGAGTTTATTACCTTGATTTTTTTCAGGTAAAAGCTAAAACCATCAATGAAATACATTCTGAAGCAGAGAAAAATCTGGGATTACGTCCAGGTGCTACTGCAAGCATTAGGAATAGCCGTGGTATTATTTCTGGTGCTCAAGGTAATACCAGCCCAGGGGGTTTTCCAATGGCCAGACCTGGCTCCGGTGGTCTGATGCCTGGAATGCCAGGAACGAGGAAGATGCCTGGGATGCCTGGGTTTGATAATGACAATTGGGAAGTACCTCGAAACAGGTCGATGCCGAGGGGTGATGTGTCAGGCATGCAGCCTGCTGGACGTGGCCCGTCACCTTTAATTGGAAAGTCAGCATCACTGAACACAAGGCTTTTACCTCAAGGTAGTGGTGGCTTTATAAGTGGGAAGACCAGTGCCCTGTTGCAGGGAAGTGGGGCCCCTCCTGCTCGCCTTCCCAACATTGGTTTGGTTGCAGAGCCTGCATCTCAAGTTCCTGTACCTACTAAACCCATTCCAGCTGCAGCTGCACCTCCTCTTGCTGAAAAGCCACAAGCTCCAGCTACAAAGTTGAATCTGGAAGATCTCCGGAGGAAAACGGTCTCTCTTCTTGAGGAATATTTCAGCGTCCGGCTTTTGGATGAAGCATTACAGTGTGTTGAAGAACTGAAGTCTCCAACTTACAACCCCGAGTTTGTGAAGGAAGCCATCTCCCTTGGACTGGAGAAAAGTCCTCCATGTGTGGAACCAGTTGCAAAGCTTCTTGAATATTTGCTTTCTAGGAAGGTTCTCACAGCTAGAGACGTAGGGACAGGATGTTTGCACTATGGTTTAATGTTGGATGATATTGGAATTGACTTACCCAAAGCACCAAATAATTTTGGTGAAATCCTTGGGAAACTAGTTTTGGCTGGGGGATTGGATTTCAACGTGGTGAATGAGGTCCTTAAGAAGGTTGAAGATGACCGCTTTCAGAAAGCAATGTTTGAAGCAGCATTCCGGGTTGTAAGCTCTGATCCGTCAGGACTGGGTGTGTTGGATTCACAAGCATCAGATGTTGAGGCCTGCCAGAGTCTGCTCCAGTAAGCTACCATTTCGCTTCAAAAGTACTTACAAATTCCGTAACCATGCATACCTCCCGTGCTTTCACTTCACGATGCCCCTTCCTATTACACCCTTTTGAGAAGCGCAGATTGCAGTACATGATAAGTAGTTGCAAGAGCAGGTGGTTTTTATCAGAGTTGTATATTTTGCCGATGCCATAGCAGTGTGTTATTGAGGAAAGAAATCAAACCATAAATGCCCTGGATTTTGTTCTCGAGTTTGGCTCTAATCATGTGCCACATTGCTCGAGAAGAGTAACCCTTTAAGGGATCCGGTTGTTTTTTTGTATTCAATTAGTTTTTCAATCGTTTTTTTACTTAGTAATTTAGTTTATTGTTAAACTGGCTTAGTTCATAAATGTCTTGTTTTTTACTTCCATTGCAGAGGGAACAAATATTTTCTTGACTTTATTTGCTCAAATTTTGACTGCCTTCTTACTTATGTTGGGCTCTGTTCTTGCTAGTATTGGCAATTAGCCTGTGGTTTTAGGGGTCTCACCAGTAACTATTGACAATGGTCCAAAGCAGCGCCTACTGACAAACGTGATCATAGATTTTGATGGGAAAATGCCATAAGTTGCCTGGAACCAACAGAAATCATAGGCTATTCTCCATCCGCATGCCAAATGCATCTAAGCGGTCTGCATTGAATCCAAATCAAGAAAACAGTAGAGCCAAGTCCAGAAGTCCTTTTCAAGTGAACTACAATGAATATGGCCGTCCGTGAGGACACATGATCTTTCCAGCAAAAGATGCTGTTTGTGCAACGAGAAGTTGCTTCTCTCTCTCCGGGCAGTGGGCAACATATGGGTTGTAGCCCATGTGTAATCATCTCAAATTTACTAGTTTCAAGGTCTGGAGACATAAATTGAAATCGTTTGTGAAAGTAATGTCTGAGCTAGGATCTAGTGGATGAGATTAGCTCGTCCAGGACATTATGCAGCGAGAGTGCTCTTATACTCACACAAAGAGGTTAAGTTTGACAGAGATCATTTCCCTCTATTATATTTTTAAATGTCTTTACAAAGAGTAATATAGACTTGTTTTTCTAAATATTATAAATATATTCTCTTTGGAAAATTTTATTTTATCAATCTTTTTGAAATTTTTTCCCTACAAACATTTTCGGTTTCTCTTCATTTTACGCGGAAACAAACACAACCGTAAATTGAAATTTCCCGCAATCTCTATACAGGTTTGATAGGAATTAATCTACCGTGACGCAAAGAATATCTACGTATTTCTGGAGTTCGGACCATACGAGCTCGAACTCTCCCGCGCTTTTTCCTTCAGAGAAATGTCAGTAAGCGAACAAGTAACGACATCAAAGACGCACACTAATTCCGACGATCAGACGCTGAAGCTTGCCGTGGCCATTTCCCTTCTCCGATCAAAGTTCCTTCAAAACCAGCCTCCTCAGGCCGATCGGTCCGAGTCTGATGCTCTACGATGGAAGCGAAAGGTCCCTCTCACAAATTTCTCTTATCTCTGTTTCGTTTGCTGGAAGTTGAGTTTCAATCGTTTAGGTTTCTGTTTGTTTTCCCTCAGCCTGATGGGAGTGTTGTGTATTGAGCTTTAGGCCAAGGAGCGCAAGCAAGAGCTGCTTCGACTCAAAGAAGATCTCAAGGAAGCTGAAGGTTCTCATGTCCTCACTCTCTCGGGGAATGTGATTGTCAGTTTTTTTTAATGTTATTTTTCCTTTTAGATGGGTCGCAATATGATCAGTTTCCGCGGAGTGCTGCTTGCAAGTGCTATTTCTATGATAATTTGGGGAAATTAAGTCCTAAGAGACTTGACGACGGCTCTGATCGTAGATTCAACGACGTTCTTCGCCGGAGATTTCTTAGACAAGGTTTTATGATTGCCGGCATCCTCGTTGTCATCATCAGTGAATATTCTTTCTTTTTTTGTTTCCAATTAATGCCCAAATATTCTGTGCAGTGCGCTTCAAAGAAAGGAGGAGAAAAGCAGATGGGTCACACCACCGACGGCTTCTTTCAGGTTCATTTCAATTGTCACTAATTTGATTCAAGATGCTATATGGTTTACTCAAATCAAGTTGTTTGTCGGCATGTTTGTTGTTCCCATTCTCTCAAAAGTGCTTTGATTTGTTATTTTTCATTCAATGTTATCCACCACAATTCCGATGCTAGTGTGAGTTTGAGCTTTGTGGCATTCACTAGGAGATCCAGAAGATTTTTGCATGCTTGGTCACGTTTGATGAAGTGTTGTTCTTTTTGAACATAGAAGTAATCTGGAAGGAAACTTATTCCTTTCTATGTTGCAGACCTGAATGCCGTAGATGAAACTAAGCAACTCAGGGCCTCAGTTGATTTTCTCGTGGAGCTTTGTGACACAGTTTCTCCTGTCAGGCTGCTTCACTTGCCGTTGTTTGCGCATTCTTTCTATCAGTTACATGCAACTCGTGCATATTGGTTATATACTTTTATGTTAATACCAACGTTTTCTTTGTTGTAAATTGTATTTTGCAGGTGGGAGAGGCTAATTTTGCTAACTGGGCACACCAAGCTATAGACTTTATTTTAGGTACCAGTTGCCATTCTATTAATCATGCATTTCACTTAAGCTGTGCCAGTTTGGAATAAATGAAGTATGTGGTCTCTGGTCTGCTTCATTAGTATTCTGTAATGGATTATCAGAGAAAATATGAACTTTCAGTTTCAGCATATATAGGTACCCCTGCTTTAATTTTAACATACCTGAATTTGGCGGTATGATTAAGGTGTACCTGGTTGGGACCTCTTATTATTATTTGCGCCTGTGTTGTACCTGCTTTACACTTCTTCGTCAATGCAGATGTCTTTACTATGGTCCACATGATGAAAAGACTAAGATTTTTCTGAAGTCTCATATTTCCATGGTTGGATTGAAAGAGGTGACTGGAAAAAGTATTGGGGGGCTGAAAAAAGCAATGGTCGAAACTGTGGGAAGGGATGTGATGTTTGAATATAAACTTTAGCCTCACCTTATGAATAGCATACGTGCCTTTTCCTGCTGACATGTTCTGTTCTATTGTTTGTTTAATGTCACTCAACTTTATAATCTGTAAATATGGTCCTGGTTCTACTCTCCGTACTCAGGTAATTATTCCGCTGTTTTGAAGCTTCATTGAAGAATCTATTTGCAACCGGGAAGGACATGGAACTCATTGAAGGAATTGTCAACTGCTTAATTATGCGTTTGGTCAGAAGGATGTGTTCCCCATTGAAAGTAGATGGTAAATATTGGTTTGCAGTTGGTGTTTAGCTTAATTATTTTCTAACTTTAGTCTTAAAACATTTAGGAAACTCTTTTGCCTTCAAATTCAGTCACCGTGTACAATGTTGCATTGAAATTAGACATCATTGCATGTATTCTTTTCCATTGCCGTTAGGCTTTCCTTCGTTGTTTCTTTTTTTGGGTTAACTTTTTGTTCGAATATCACAGGGTCACTTCACACTGGCTCTGATGCCCAGTTCTATGTTCAGCACTTGATCCGTAAGCTTGGAACTGAAGCATACATTGGACAACGTGCAATACTTTCAGTTTCTCAAAGAATCTGTGAGCTAGCCGAAAGTTTGCTCTTCTTAGATCCATTTGATGATTCTTTCCCCTGCATGCATGAATGCATGTTCACACTGTAAGTATTCTACGATAGCACATTTTATTGTTACAATGATCTCCCTGGTCTTTTGGTTTGTACGCATGCAATCAAGTGCCCGCAAGTTATTTGTCAGACCAATCTTGTGCCGACCAAAATTTTGTTTGTTACACTTCCACCCTATCTCTTTAGGTTAGAGTGTTTGATACAACCACACAAATTGAAAACTTTTACGATGGCTTTATCTAATTTGCTTATGCCGATGACAGGATTCAGCTTACTGAGTTTCTGATATCAGACTACTTATTAACGTGGTCAAGAGAGGAAGGCTTCGACAATAGTATGTGGAGTTGCTACTTAAGTTCATTTACTTGGTGCATCTATTCTGCTTCTGTTGCTTTCTTTTTGAGAATTCCCTAGCTTTTTCCAAGCTTGACTATGAGCCCAAGTGACATAGGATCCTGTTTTTTTTTTTTTTAGTGATGGAGGACGACACCTCCAAATTTTATTCAATACCCTCATTTATGGCGGAAGAATGCCGTGGTTACATTCCAAACCGAGGACTGAAAAAACAAAGGACCCAAAATAACAAAAACAAAATCACATCCCTAAAATCTAATATTAGCAAAGCCCAACTTATCAAGACATAAAATGCCACATAGGATCCTGTTTACCATAGTATTCTACAAGGACATCTTGCACCTTAAGAAATCGGGTCTTCCATTTTATTATTTAAAATATAAATAAAGCAACCTTGCGAGCATACACACAGCTTCAAATTGATGTAGTTTGATGATATTGCAGTGCTATTTGAAGAGTGGGTGGCATCAATTCTCCATGCGCGTAAAGCATTAGAGCCTTTGGAAAGCAGGAACGGACTTTATGTGCTTTACATGGATCGAGTCACAGGTGAATTGGCTAAGCAAGTAGGCCAGTCTTCATCACTCCAGAAGCTCAAACCAGACATTCTTGAAAACCTGTTCCACTGACTACATCTTTTCGCAGATTTGTCCTGAGAAGTGTAAGACCAAGACAAGGTTCAGGTAGTTAAGGCTAGGAAAGAATAACTAAATTGGTTCTTCCTCATGTGCTGACTCTGCTGCTGTTTATTACTAGGAAAGAGTGCCTGATTTAACTGGATTGCAAGTTTTGGATTGGATAGCCTGATTTAAAGATATGGCAAGATTTAAAGCCAGGGACTGTTTCAATCTCTCTATCACACTGTTTTTCCTTGGATCGATTCTCAGAGAACATGGAAGGGAACTCTTTCTTCACTTGTTTGCTAATACTCACATTATCTTACTGCTAATATAATTTGGCATCAGGCTAAAAAATCCTCCTCTGTTCTTGACAAGTTCAGTTTCATTCAAGCTAGTTGTGTTTGGTTCGCTTTATTGAAGATAATTTTGATCCCAACAAACCCTAGATTGAGTTGAACTGATGGAGGGCTAGATCTGTAGAAGTTATAATGAAGTCTCGTTAATCTCGTAAGCCAATTAAAAACATGGACACAAGTCAAGAATACACGCTACCTATAACAAAGAAAATATGAGTAATTAACGTCTTTATACTTCATAAATGAGCCAGAATATCACGCATAAACATGATGGCCTGAATCATATAGAAGGAAGCAAGAGACTCTCATCTTGTTTGTGGAAAGAAGCAAACCAATAGGACTAAAACACAGACAAAGAACAGAGCATGTTTTTCACTGAGATTCAAAAAAGATATTTCTCATTTTCTTTTCTTATATGGAGAAAGTGTTAAAGTCTTTTATTGACCTCGAAGGGAGACAAAGAGACTGATTGTATTTTTCATGTCAAGTCACTTCAAAAAAATCAGACTAGAGGAATTTTGCATTATTTTCACTGTTTGAGTGACAATTTTTAAGAGGGCTAGAATTTTGGGTACAGAAAGTTTGATGAAAAAGTATAGAGTGAAAAATGGTGAAAAAGTGAAAGTTTATGTGGTGAAAAAGTAAAAAAGTTTATTGAAGTTGATAAAAAAAATAAGAAGATAAATTTTTGTAACGATGATAAAATTTTAGTTGTTGAACACAGCCCGAGTATTTGACACTCCAGATCTAACTCATTACTATTATTTTTGTTAGTTTTATCCTTAAACTATCAATCTTATATAAGCAAATTAATAGTAAAGGATGTAAATCGTAAAAGATTAGTAATTATGGTATGAAATGTAACCATCAGGAAAAATTGGAAGTTTCCATACATTTGTCCGTTGGAAGGTTCGAAGTCCGAGGACAACACCTGCTTAGAAAAACTAATCATACTTCTTCTTCTTTACTCTCGTTTTAAGTTATTAATTTAATTTTGTTTCTTGCGTAAATAAAATTGATCTGGAGGACTAATTGCCCCGAAATTCATGAATGGTTTGTTACCGGCCCCCACCTTACGTAAAAACGCACTCCTCAAAGGCTTTTTCGCAATCAACCAAGCTGTAATTCGAGAGAGAACGGAGAGGAAAAAGGCAGGAAAGAACTTTGTACGAAGAAAAAGTCTTGACGATGGGAGGAAGCCGGAAGGTGCGCCACGGCGCGTTTAATGTTTATGAGTCTTTCTCACTTGACAGCTTGACTCCTTGGTCATAAGCCTAAAGGCCAGTACGCGTTCCAAAATCGTTCCCATTAATTTACATATTTCCTTCTCTTTCCGTCTTTGCTGAAATGGGCAATTTCTCAAGGGACAGAAATGTCGTCTTGTACAAATTAACTATTATTTTACTTGCAGGCAAAGCTGACGTAAAAACCTGGCAATCTTTCTCTATATATATACTTGTCAGGTTATTCTTTGCTTTAGGCCGCCTTAACAACCCAAACAGGCACATCATTATCATCGCAAGTAAATATCAAACGTCAACTTTTTCTATCCAGCCTTCTGTCCCTGCGTCTCTCTTAATTTCTGTCGGAATTAAGCTTTAACTTTGGCTGAGCAGACATGACTGAGATAAGATGGATGTTCTCTTTCTCGATCATCGTCCTCCTCTTCTTGTCTCAATCTCTTCAGAGTTCCGCTCATGGCGATCGAAGCGTTTTGAATCCCGTCAGTAGAGTAGTTGGCCAACGTCCGCCACAGGAGAGACCACAGATAATGGGAGATGGTTCGTTTTACAACAACCGGAAGCTTGCAGTTCACATCAAAAGGAAGGGGGGATTAGGGACACGTGCTGGTCTCAGGAAATCTTCGGCAGTTGGAAACCGGATATCCTCCTTCCATGTTGGCTCTCTTCTCTGCATGTCCCTTCTCCTTGGAGTCCTCATGTTATAGGAACTGAGAGCTTTTCAATTTTTCTTTCTCAAA
The DNA here is from genome assembly GCA_963930655.1 of Myrica gale. Taxonomy (NCBI): domain Eukaryota; kingdom Viridiplantae; phylum Streptophyta; class Magnoliopsida; order Fagales; family Myricaceae; genus Myrica; species Myrica gale. The sequence continues at coordinate 22,364,763 of OZ005616.1, forward strand.
TGCCTTTAAGCTAGCTTTATCCTCACGCCCAATAAGTTGCTGCTTAATTAACTTGAATTTTGCAGCAAAGTGTTCCTTGTCTGAGATTTTTATATATGTTGTGAGACTTCTTATTATTCGGTGAATTTTACAGTAAAAATTTGAAGGAATATTGTATACAGACACTTTATGGGTGTGACATCAGATTGTATTTGCCAATTGCCATTATATACAAACAAACATTTCAGTGTGTTTGCATTTATGGAAGTTAAAGAAAAAGTAAAGAGATTATTTGAAGTATATTTATTGTAATATTGGAAAGTTTGATTGGATGAGATAGAGATCAAATTTTGGATGTATGGCCAAAAAATTAGAGTTATCTTATTGTTATTTTTCTGAAATTTACTAATGCTACACTATATATAAATATAGATCTCAACTCAAATCCTTGAGGGAGAGTAGCAAGATGAAATGCTACACTATATTGCATCATATTATGTCACTCTCAGAAGAGATTTGGTCAGTAGGAGGAATATCCCCATGAGGGGCATCCAAAAGTACAAGGGCCACATGGGACAACCAATCTATAGCTACAATCGGGGGATTTTTTGAGGTTTTCTAATGTCAAGACTCGAAACGAATACTATAACATCTGCATATCTGCCGTAACAGTGCGACTTGCTAATCCCCAGAAAGAAAAGCATGATGAAGGATGGGAATTGTTGACTAAGTCTGCAGAATCCAGATAACAGGAGGCCGGAGTGCTATAACAACAGAACAAATTGGTAAGGCTCAGCAGCTTCAGTAGATAGCAATCGGATAAGTTTAGCTTCTACAGTGATCTAATTTTGAATTAAAATCTAAACAAGCTGCATTTACATATTTAATATATACTAAATCACCCTCTAAAATAATATATGAGATAAGCCGAAAGATGCCGCTGCAACTATATTGAGTACAGATGGAATAGCCGCATCAAACCTCACGAGTCACATGCAGCCTAACCAATAGCTGGGGCCAGAGGGTTACTGTTAGCTCACGAGAGGGTTTTCGAGATCACCTCGACGATCATGTCTATCCCTCGGCCCATGAAATCTTACTCTTGAGGAACGTTCATAGTAGTTGTTCTTTTTTTTTTCTCGGAACGAACAAATAAGATACAAAAGGCTGTGGATCATGGCCTTCTAAGGTTCCTTTCAATCTAGCTAGTATTGGGAGGAGAAGGAAAATCGGAATGATTTCAATGGTAAAGCTGGAAGTGACTACTCAAAACAAGATCATAAGGAGGGGGAGGGAAATCTTTTTCTCCCCTTTATTTGGGGAGAAGGAATATGAGATAAATATATATATTAAAGTAAAAGATCACTCCATTGAAACGTGCCTCACATGGGGGTAGGAGCCCCGAGCATGCATGCAATTGCTTTGAGAGTTCTTTACGAATAAAACACAGTGATCACACAGCATCGCATTCGCTAAATCTTCTTTCGAAGCAAAGAATAAAGTTGGGTTGTCATTCCAAATAGTAATTAAAATCTTCTTTCAAGGAAAAAGAAGATTTTAATTACTATTTGGAATGACAACCCAACTTTATTCTTTGCTTCTTTCCCACAAGCATTTCCCAAAAAGAATCCCCCCCCCCCTCACCACCCAGAAACGAGAAGAATGGAGAAAAGAGGAAATGAAAAGAATCTGCATTCCTTTTGCTTGGTCGGAAATGGATTCCCATTCTAACTAGTGACGCAAAACCAGACACTTGGGGCACATTTTCATATTGTGGTTGGACCAGCTTTGCCCCCAATGAACAACAATATAAATGGAACCTACTTCTTCCAAGTGCTCATAGCCCTTATTCACCAGCAACCTAAAATTCAATCCTGATCGGTCGCGACCACCCCACCACCCACCTAAAAAGAATAGGTCGAAAACAAAAGGCAAGAGCATCATGAAGAGACAAGTACTTGTATGGCTCTTCTTCATTTGGTCCCTCAAAGTTCTTTCGTACTCAGCATGCGAAGGTACTTTCACCCCAAAAGCTGGAGATAAGTCGTCTGCGAAGGCCGGAAAACAGCTTAACTGTAAGCAATATCGAGAATCTCTTTGCGTTATGTTTGACTCGTCTAATTAATTAACCAATTAAAACCCAAGTAAATAGGTATATATATTTCCAATAACCATAGTTTCTTTGGAACTATTCAGATTTATATGAGACGCCCGTCGAACAGAACAGAGAAGGTGATCGAAGACTATACGAGGCAGATCATGCAGCACATCCTTTAAGGATATACCAAAAAGCAGGAAAAGCAATTAATTCTGGAGGTGCCAATAACCTGAAGCGCCCTCGTACTAACCGTAATGGAGCAAGCTCCATTGTAATTAGGCCCTCATCGGGGATTTTGGTGTTGCTCGGGCAGCTTGTACTGGGATTGCTCCCCCTTGTTCTCTTCTTTTGAATGGCGCGCTAGGTGATTTTTCAACTTCAGTTTTGTGTGTCTCTTTTTGTCTTTACAAGTCTATTTCAAGGAGTAGTCTTCTCACTTCATTAGATGAAAGTGATCCGTATGGCATGATTTGTTAAGGATTTTGTGTTTTCTAGTCTTTTTCTTCTTCAATAATTTCAAAAGGGCTTTCAAGAACTTATATTTGTATTAAAGTTTCAACAGTGCCTAACCGCTGAAGGAGTTGAGTTTCTAGATTGCCATTGGCAGATGATACATCAGATAAAGACGAAATAGTCTACACAGAAATTCAATATGCATATATTTGGTGTGTATCAATTCAACATACACAAGTACATTACAGATGATTCTTGATACGCAAATGACTTATAAAGAAAAAAAAAGCAAACAATATTTAAATCAAATACATGTTGCACTGAACGTGGATTGAATAGACATATGCAGTAACGTGGCTATGAGACTCTTGTCAAGTGCTCCATAGCCCAGCATAAACAATATGCTTTCTGAGAGGGGATCAAATACCAATCTAGCCTTCTCAAATTCGAAAAACATCTGTTTGAAACCTCTCATCATACAATCTCCAATGTCCATACCTCTCTGCATGAAAGACTGACCTTGGAATATAGAAATTTGGCTTTATAATCTCCAAATCCTTCAGACCCGAAGATGCATTGGCAATATCCCGACTAGTCAAGTTCATACAACCAGACAAATCCAAGTACTTGAGGTTTGGACACCCTTCGCATATAGAAGTAAGGCCCCTAGCAGACAACTTGGAGAACTGAATTTCAAGGTGCTCCACACAAGGCATTGATTTTCCAATAGCAGCAGCTTCCGAATCCCCATCTTGTGGACAAGCATTTAGATAATCGTTTGGGACGACTCCTAAATGTTGAGAAGGATCTAACCAATTCATAAAGTTTCGCTTCAGAACCTTAAGGTTTGGGCAATCCCTTCCAATCAATACCAATGATTCATGAGATATCTCATAGCAGTAGCTGATATCTAGCTCCCTAAGTTTGGTGCACCGAAAAGCTATCTTGGCCATTGATCTATCAGTAACATTTGGGCAGCTCTTGATTGAAAGAACCCCAAGGTTCGGGCACCTGAAAATGCAAAATACACGACAAACCCAATTTGCTTATTTATATCCTAATGGAGAAAAAGTTCAAAACCAAGAAAGAGGTATGGCCAAAAGTTTCAACCCTTCATTCAAACGGTAACTTATGATCGGTTAGTGGGTGTCATTTAGCAAAACCTTTTTTTATTATAAGTAAGGTAGTTTTATTAAAAAGAAAAAACGAAACACACAAGGAGAATACAACAATACAAGAGAAAGTACTGAAGAAACCAAAACACAAACAGGAAAACCCACCCACCCACAACCCACTGGCCAACAAGACCCTCCCAAAACCTCCCCCCCACCCGCAGCCCAAACGATACTCCTAACAGTCCAATCCAAAGGTCACAGTCTTCCTAGCGGTCGCAGAAGACCCGTCATAATTAACCGAAGACTTCAAGCCCTTCAACTCCCTGATCATCCTCCCCCCTGATTTTCTAGATGTTTTCGAACGAAACGGCACCCGATCGCGCTCCAACGCTGCAAAGAGCTCCCTCAGCTTTTCCTCTTGACCACCACAAGACACCCCAACCATCTCACCCACAGAGGACACCATGTCCAGGACCCACGCCGGAGATTCTCCCCCCAAATCTTTATGAGGGAAACTAACCGCCAAGGGTGCGGTTGAGGTAAAACTTCCATCCTCCGTCGCTAAAGACCCAGCAACGCTATTGTCAACACAAACAACAGCCCCTTCCCTACTAAAGAATCTGCTAACCTCTCACCATGAAGAATGGACTTAGAGCTCTCACCCACGGGCTCCAGACCAACCTCCAATTCTAGAGATGACCCCCGGGAACACTCCCCCCCCTCCATACCACCTGAGAGAGCCCCAGAAGCAATCTCCAAGACAGGTCTCACCATTATCGGCCCGGTCTGTCTCCAAAAGGCAACAAATCGACGTCCCCATCAAGCCAGAAGAGAAACGGGCAGAAACAGCCCCAACTTCAACCGACTGTTCCGGCGCCGGCGAGTCGTCGGAACCCATCCCTGCCACCACAGACAGCGTCGACGAGGGCAGATCGTCCACCGACAAAGTGTTCCGGTCAGCACCCGAGGGGATCTCCACGGGATCGGAGATGACGTTGATATCGGCTTCAAAATGGGTTCTCGGGTCATCCTGCCCATCCTGCCCATCGCCCGGATCTGCAAGCCCATCCGGCCCAGAACCAAGCCCACCCGAAACCCTTCCCGAAACAGCCTCAGCAACCAACTGGACCTCCTGCCCAGACCCAAAGGTTTCGGGCTTTAGAGAACTTACGCCTCCCACTGGCCCACCCCCAACGCCCGGATCTGCAAGCCCACCCGGCCCAGCACACTCAACACCCGGCCCAACACACTCAGCACAGCCAACACGGTTATCCAACAGACCCCACGAACCCTCACCCAAGACTGACCCGAGGAGCCTATTCAAATCATCAATTAGAGCCTTTAGTCTCAATCGAAAGTGCATTGGGCAGAAAGCCTCTACCATGTCAGGAGTAGCCCCAAAAACAGACAAAGCTGCCCCCTCGACTGCAATGCTCTTCCCTTTCTCCACAAGCGACCTCCCTTTGCCTTCTGCAAAAGGAGCGGCATTTCAAGCATGAGAAACAGTATGCCCATGACCATCCTTTTTCGACCCCATCTGTACAGCTTCCGCGAAAGACACCCCCTCTCTCCACCCTATTGCACCGGCAAAACCATGACGATTCCCTACCGGCCCAAGGTGATCAACCACCCCCTGGAAACACTCTCCCATAGCCAACCAGCCAGCTCCCACTCGACCTTCGGGGACCATGACCACCCCTTTCCGGCGTCCTTCTCCAAACTCCATCACGGCAACGTATCTTCCCGACTTGTTAGCACATCGTTGAGCCAGGAAAGCCCTAGAGCCTTCAGTGAATTTCAAAACGACGTCCTGATCAGGAGCTGCTCTCAACAGCTGGCTGGCTAGATTAACTAACCAGACAGCCCCAAATCTCCCAAGCGAGATGGCACTATGGGACTTTCGACTCCACTCCGACCATCTAACAACTCCTCTATCACTAACTGTCACCTGAAATTTCTTAGCTTCCACTCGAAAACATCTGTCTAAAACCATCCTTAAACTAGTAGCAAAACTACCAGCAATCAGGATCCATGACAACTAAAAGGAGAAAACAAAAGAAGACAACGAAGGAGGATTTTAGAGAGACGAGAGAGCTTCTCTCACTAAAGCAAACTTAGCAAAACTTATTTAAATGATTCTGTTAACCATATGTTTTCCAACCCCTGCATAATTCCATTTAAATCTGAAAGACAAAGAGAACAAACTTTTTAACAGATTTGTAATGCACTTATAATTGTTCACAAAGGAAAGAAACTACAAGCACTAACACTAAAGGCTACACTAAGCAACCAGGTAAATCTAAATTCCCCGCAAAAGATGGATTTCTTTTCAAAAACAAAGTAAAATAGGTGGTTTTTCTCTGCTTTGTAGCTTCTCCATAACCGCCTAGGTGAGCCACCACCTTTGGCGAGAAAATCTGAAGTGTAAACAGAGTCAAACTTCACAATTCCCAGGGAACAACCAACAGAAAAGTCTCAAGTTTGAGAAAGAACAATCGGGGAAAATCTTAGTTCTCTCACTCAAGATATTGTACCATCCAACACACCCCAAGTGGCAACAACTCCAAACCGTATGCCAAAACCCAGTTCTTAAATTCCCAAAAAAAAAATCCAAAACAGAAACCCAACTCAAACGCATAACAAGAAAACCTATATAGTATCTAGAGCGTGTTTGCGTGAGTATCTGATTAATTGTATACCTTTCAGCGGCGAGTAAGAGAGAGTGATCAGAGCAGTGACGGACGCGGATCTCAGAGAGGAATCCGTCGCTCGAAACGACGACCGACTGGAGCATGGAGTCGATCTTCCTCTCGAACTCTGGGGTCCACCAGCGAGCCGAATCGGCGGAGTTGAAATAGGGCTCGAGGTCGAAAGCCGAGTGGAGGGAGGGGTCCTTGCAGGCTTGGAGCCAGGACTTGCACACGAGCATGGCACCGCGCCATCGGTGCTCCAGGGAGAGCCGGGAGAGGATGTTGGTGAGGCACCCTTGGGTCAGGTCGGCCCATTCGGATCCAAGTTCGGGCCTGGGTACCGACTCGGTCTCTCCTCCTCCTCCTCCTTGATCGTCCATCGGGTGACAATTGTTGGTCTGACAGTGATCTCGCTTCGGTCTGTCTTCAGTGTCGCGGACTGGGATCAGGGATGGGTATATGAGACATCTACCCCTACTTCTATGGCATCCACCTGACACCACACGTGTGCGATGAAAAAAATTCCATCTCACACCACACGGGTACGGGTCACTCATCAACCTCTTGGTTTTTACGGGTCACTCATGATCCTCTTGGTTTTTCTTGTTGTCTTGGGTCAAAGACGCTTTCTGACAAGTTATTTAGGTGCATTTTTCGCCCACGGACTTTCATAAATTTTGTGTACCTTCAACTATTAGGTGTGAGATATTGTAACCACGTATTACTTATTTGTAACACGTTATACTATACTTTATTTTTTCATTAAATTAGATAAAAATTGATTTTTTAAAAAAAATTAAATGAAGATTATGCTTTTAGTAACTTTCTATTTGACTTTTTCCAAAAGTATAATCTGGCATTTTATATATATATATATATATATAAGTGTTTTCTCAGTTTATTTATAAACAACTTCAACCAATTTTAAACAATTTAAAGTATATTATTTTATTATATCTTGATCACATACAGTAGACAAAAAGGAATCTGTTAAGAATACTCTTTAGATCGAGACTCGGGACCAATATAACATAACTACCGAGATTACATACACGAGTGCGTACAGGCAAACCATGTCTTGAAAGGTTGGGCACCATAACGTTTAATTTATTTACTGGCATCCCATTGCGTTTGATGTGGTGACTGAGAGCAATCATAGCATGGGATGCAGGAGCTCATGTTTTGGCTTGGTGGATTTTGTCTTCTGTTATGTTTATCTTTACCCATGATCCCAACCTTATGTGATAACCCCCTCTATGTTCTCTAACATTATCCATCACTGTTTCAATTAAATATAGAATGATAAGCAAAGAAGAGTAAAAGGAGCAGGTTAAGGAGGAGGGGGAAGAGAAAATCATGCCTAATTCAACTACTAAAAGATATGGGAAAAATAGACTATGGTTTGAAGCATTACTCTGCATAAATGGCAAAAACATTTTCTGTTGTTGAATGTAGTGAAAATTCTGTTGGGTTGTTGGAGTTTGTAAAAAAGTATTAGAGTTCTTGTAAAACAAATTCTTGACTCTAAACATAGGCTTAAATTTGACTGTACTTCTTCAGCCAATATTTACACTAAGCTTCCAGATGTAATTCACTTCATCTATTTGATCACCCATCCCGGATTAATGAGAGAATAATAATTTCTTTCATCACCATCGGTTTATAGGGATCTTAGTCAGAGGGAATTCACAAAACAAAAAAGAGAGAAAGAATCGAGACAGAGAAATGCTGCGGTAGCCATGTTCGAAGAAAACCACAAAAATCTTCAATTTCTCACGAAGACTTCACTGCAATAGCTATTTCAGCATAAACAAGTGAAGAACATGTTGATTTCCTTCGTAATAACTTTAAAAGTTACTTAAACAAAAGGTTAAAAAAAACTTTAAAAGTTTGTTGAACAGATGAGAATCTAGCTCTCAATATCAGACTGATTCAACTGCAGTTGTCTTGAACCAAAAGAACATCTCTAAGGTCTCTTGATGGAATACACCTAAATTCGGCTAGTCGATGGAAGAAGCCATAGGTGCAGGCATACAATATCAAAAAGTCAGTTACTAGCTTTCTACCAAAATGGCCATCATGTGAATATAGTAGCGAAGAGTCTGACAGCTAAAATCGCAAGAAGTTTCTCTATACTTCGATTGAAGCAACTCAATCTTCTTCCTTGCAATCTAGTCAAATGTTTAGTAATGCAAGATGCAAGATGCAATTGCAAACAATTAATCAATCGGATTTATGGAAAACAAATGTTTCTAATATTTCTAGGATGCATTTGGATGAGCATTTAAAATCAAATGATTTGGAAGATCAATTGCCAGTACAAATTGTTTGATATGAAATTTAATAGCGGATGATTGATTAATTAATTGGAGCAATTTTTCACAAATATCAAATACATTTCCGTTCCCTAATCATTGCATATCTCAACTGCTTGAGCCTTAAGTTGATCCACGAATTTCATCAATGGTTGAAATATAGACCCTTGTTTTCAATGCTTCCATCCAAGTCAGCCGATAGCACACTCATTTCATCATAGTAAATCAAACAGCACGGATCTATTCAATACATAAGGAATGAGTTTGATAAAAACAACATTGAACCGTGATGAGAGGCGAGAAAACTTGTAAAGAGCGAGCGAGCGAGAGTTAATATGCGTAGAGGGGACGCCTGTACTCATCAAAGTACTGATCGCGATCCACAAACACGATGGCATAGAGAGCATAGATTATTCCGGGGACGTAGCCTAGAATAGTCAGGAGCAAGCAGATCCAGAACTCAACCTGGAAAATTACAAACGTAGAGTTTCAGCCTCTGTTTGGCACAATAAAAAATGAGCGAAAACCAACAGATATAAGAAATTTCAGATCACCCAAATCATTCATCAGTGGACCTGAGAACAGATGAAATTCTTTAATCTGCGTATTTATGGAGCTAACATCACCAAAAAATGAAATGCTCAGTACAATTACACGCAAACTCTTGATATGAAAATTTGTATTGTCTTTGTTTCTTAAACACGGCTCCGTTTACTTTCCTGTTCCGTTTTCTCGGTAATCGAAGAGAAATTTATAGCATAGCAAAGAGAAGAGAGAGAGAGAGAGAGAGAGAGAGAGATACGCTGCAGCAACCGTGGCGGAAACAAACTCCCAAAGGAGGGAGCAAGATCGCGATCAGTATCTCGCAGCAGATCTCGCAGCGACTCGGCATTTTCAACGGGTTGCCGTAAAGAGAGAGGTAGAGAGGAAGTCGGATCTTTGTAAGAGATAAACAGTGGCGAGAGGAGTCTTAATGGACAAGGATACAAGGAGGGATCCTGATCTTCAATGAGCAACTTTCCTGTGATCGTGAAGAAAAGGTAGACGGTAGCAGATAACGATTCATTGACCAATAAAATATTGACATCTCACCAACAACCGGGTTTGGGCCCTAACGAGGGGCCCAAGTAGCTGTTTCGCCTCTACAGACTAACTCCTTTCGGTATCTGGGTCTCGGTTGATTTCCCTTGCGTTTAGCTACTCAGATAGTCAGATGTTTCAGTTCGCTTGAAGTGTTATGCGTAACGCAGTGAAACTATCTTAAAGCGTTACAAAATCAATTTTTTACTTCGCATTAAATGTTAAGATAATAGCTTTAATGCATATAAATCTAGAAGAATCTCGACATAAAGCCAAAAGACGAGAATCTCCAACTTTTTAATAGCTTTAACGCTAAAGATCGCAGGATATACGGTCTTTTTATCCAAAATCAGAGCTTTTCGAATATTTGAAATGGGAGTCCTAAACCTTTTACAGCACGTCCGTTTCACATCGCATACAGAATCTTTACCTCCTCCCCAGGACCCCAAACAAACCCTCCAGGCCGGACCTCAAAGCCCTAAACTTTGAAATCCTGTCTCCCCTCTCTCTCCGTCTCTCGCCTGTACTTTCTCTGCGAAACAATGGAGTTCAAGTTTCGAGCCGTTGATGATCGACCGCCAATGTATCACTCCCCTGCTTCCACTGCCGTCTATTTCACCGAGCAAGCATTGAGAGGTCCGTAGAGTCCACGGATCCTATATTCTGTGTACTTCTGTTTGATTGCTGAGGAAAAGGGAGAAACGAAAATTATTTTTCTATTTCGTCGACGTAAAGTTTAAAGCTTTTGTAATTTTGCTAATGCTTTCCGCTGTTTTTCTTTTTAAAATACAACTCGTCATTGAAAAAGCTGTTTTAAAATAAAAAAGATTTGAAAATACTGTTATCTTCTGTTTGGTACTAAGAGAAGAAAAGAAATTTTCTGAAGCTTATGTCACATACTTATAATCTGTGTCAGCTTCGCTAATTCGGATGAGGTCCATTACCGAAAAATATTGGCTTTTTAAGGCCGTACATTTTTTGGTAGCCGAACAGTCCACCATTTTGCTACATTTATTTTGTTACTGATTTTCAGGTAAGGCTAAGGTATCAGCTGGCTTTTCAACCATGGATCCAAGACGAAACCCGGAGCAAATGAGGAACCCGAATGACTACCGAGAGGCAATCCAGTGGGAGCTTGAGAAGGAGCGGATTAGAGAGGAGATACTCGTGGCCGAGATCGCTCGTCGCCGAGTGATCGAAGCGGAGGTGAGGAGGGAGTTGATGATGGAGCGAGAGATGGCCATGCAGAGGCTCACGGCTGCGTCCATGACCGAGGGCTTTTCCGTCGAGGAGCGATTGGCAATGCGGTTGGACTCAAGGATCCCACTTGACAGTTCGGTATTTCCACGTCAAGGCAGCCAATTTGAAAGGTTCCCGATGACTCGGTTACCGGACACTACGGTGTTTGACGTTAAGCCTCCGTCGGAGATTAAGACGGATAAGTTGATCATACGGGTCAGTTATCAATCATACGTTACTGGACTGTTATTTTTTAGTTTCATATACTCTATTTATAATATGGTGTTTTTGATAGATATACGATTTTTCTCTGGAAGCTAAGAGGAAGACCTTTGAACCCTGAACTCTAATCAAAGTCAAATCATTGGATGAAGACGATTTTTTTTTAATAATGTTCACACCAGTTCTAATGCCTTGGCTGATGTATTTTTTAAATGAAAGGAAAACAAAGGCAACTTAAGAATGGGCACTCACTTTTTTGTTCATGTTATTTTTTTTTTTGTTTTTTTTGGGGGGGGGGGGTGTTAAGGGTTCCTTCTGCACTCTTGCTCTCGAACATCTAGGCAAAACAATAAAAATAATTTTTGTCCCAAATAGCCTGACTCATTTCCTCTCATTGCACTCGCCTTTGTTTTCTTCAGTTGAAAAATGTTGTGTTTAAGATCCCTTCTGAGTGAATCACCTGGAAAAACTCATGTCTGAATCCGTTATGATAACTTATCTGTCTTGCATTGGTGGTTCTGCCTGTGTTAGTATTTAGGCTTGCTGTGTATGGAAAGTGGTAGAGCTTCTCCTTTTGGACCAGCAGTTTAAAAGTCAGTCTGGAAGGGTTATCATAATTATCAAGTGGGTAGAATATTTTAGTGGATCACTGCATCTATGAATGTTTGCTATGGCATTTTATTTCAGAGATGCAATTGTGATCTGGATAAAAGTAATCTCATTGATGCTTCTGATGGTCCTTGGGAATTGAGTTTTCATCTGTGGGTTCAATTGGAGAAAGCTACCCTGTGTATACACGGGCTACATCAGTGGCCTTGCATTAAGATGTGCTCAAGAGTGGTATCTGCTTGTCACGCTCTTAGCTCTTTCCCCTACATTTAGAGCTCTTTGAAAGATTTTATTTCATAGATAACTCAACTGTTTGAACTGTAACCTTATAGAAGCTGGAGAAATATTCTTAGTCAACTCTTTCCCCTCCTGCTCCGTGGCACAACTGGAGTTTTGTTATCTTAATTTACAAGCCAAAATAATGTTAATTACGAAGCATTTATATATAGTTTTAATTGAAACGAAAGTTTGATATCTTTCAAGATTCAAAATTGTGCATCATAATTTAAGAAAGAAAAAGGAAGGATTTCTTTTGCGAAGGGTTTAGAACTATTTGTTTTAATTATTTTGGTTAATGTTCAAAAGATTCTTAATGTAGATCATACGATTTTGACAGATGTGATTGTAAAAATCACGACTGCCTAAATTCTGTGATCTATATATTGAATCAAATAAATTGTACGTTAACCAAATTTTTTAGAATCGTAGGTCTAAACCCTTGCTTATAGAATTCCATGATTTTCTCAAATATCTTTTGATCTACATAAAAGCTCACATTCTTGAATCCCACAAAACTGGAGAGTTTTCTGCAGCAGTAGATGAAGAATTGTTAAAATGCATTCCCTAGAAATTAACAAATTATTTAGGCAATATCCTTGATTTCTGAGCCTCCCCTCTCCCTGTTAAGATGTTTTTTTTCTAAGTTACCTGTTAAGTTGTTGAATTTTGGAAAGATTGTATTGGTTATTGAATTGTTGAAAACAAGATAATTTTGTGGTATATTAACTCGTTCTTTTAAAGGCGGAGGGTGGAGTTCACATGGGAAATGATGCTGAGGCTTTCACCAGTCACCAGGTGACTAGTGAATACATTAGTTCCTTTTTTTATACGCTTTTCTCTGGGGGCAAAAGCAATTAATGTCAGCATAATTGATAATTCTTACCTAATTTCGAAGTTATATTTAGTTGTGTATCAATTGATTTTCTATGCATGAGTTATTGGTGTATACATGAGCCACTTGCAGGCTAAGCCCAACCCAAATCTTTCTGGAGCAAAGCGGAAAGCTGTGACACTACCAGCAGGGAGCTTTAGTGAGCTCCCACCATTTGGTTTGAAGAAGAGACCCAAGGAGGAGTGGAGTTGTGCCCTCTGTCAGGTTTGTGCCACAAGTGAGAAACTTCTGAATGAACACCTTCGAGGCAAGAAGCACAAGGCCAAAGAAAGAGGACTTAGAGCTCAGAGAATGGGCAAGATTGCCAGCTCAACATCAGCGCCACAGGAAACCACAAAGCCTTCTCAGCTTACAGAGACTACTGATATGGGAAGCTCAGGAAAGGCAGGAGTAGCGGGGGAATCACATCGACAAAATAACACTGGAGGTGGTTCAGACCAGAAAATTGACATGACAGGAGATTCGAAGAAAAAAAATGAGCATGTTCCATGTATACAAATTGCAGAAGATTCCAAGAAAACACATGGCACGCCGATTGAGCAGCAAGCTGAGAAAATAACAGAACTTATTAAAAAGGAGAAGAAATTTAAGTTTTGGTGTGAATTGTGTCAAATTGGTGCATACTCTCCAGTGGTGATGGAGGCTCATAAAAGGGGGAGAAAGCATAGTGCTCGGCTTGTTAACCTTGGTAAAAAAGATGGAGTTGTTTTATCTACGAGCAACAAGTCGTCATCTGATGATGCTGAGAAGGCAAGGCAGTAAATACGGAACTGGTGAACAGAGAAAGTAAATAACTTAGATGCTATTCAAAAGAAGATGATTTAATGGCAGAAACTGTTATGCAGCAGCAGAAAATTCAAGTCCATCTACACTTCAAATTAATTAGTGGAGATGGGGGAGGGGAAAGAAACGTATGTGATCCTTTTGAATCGTACAGTTTTCACTCCAGATATATGTTTGTGTTGCGAGCATTATTTCTGGATGGCTTGTAAAAATACGAGTACTCTTATGTGGAACAGGTCTCAAAGAAGTCACTGGTTTTTGAATTCACTAACGTTCTAAGCTTCTCATGATGCGGCTTCTTTCTTCTAAGCTCAAACACGTAGTTTTGCAAGCAAACGGGTCACTGTAGAATTCCCTTTAGAACTTCAATTTAACAGTTTTAAGCCGAAATTGAGAATATCAGAAATTTCAAAATTTTATAGACTGCAGCAGGTACTCCATGGATTCATTATTCTCAATATATAACAAAATTTTGTAAGCCAGCGAACAGCACATAGAAGCATAGAAATGAGAAACAAAAACGCGATGAATCCGGCGAAGGTGATCCAAAGAGATATTGGAGAGGAGGATTTAGTAGATTAGAGAGCAAACAGAGTTTTTCGCGAAAAAAAATTCCCGCAAAGCAGACTGCCTAGGGAAAAAGGAGGAGAGGAAAGAATCGCAGTGAAGGGAGCCAGAAGAGGCAGCGAAAAGAGAGACTGGTTTGCTCTCTCTCTACTATGTGTTTCGTCACCAGATCCATCTTAGTCTGACTCTTTGAGAAATGAGAAAAGGGGAAAACGAGGTTTGATGAAAGAGAATCCAAAGGGAAGTAGCGGCTCTAGAACTAGGAGGTCAACGGCAGTAACGTGGGTATTAAAAGCTCGACCATTCAGTCTTCAGAGAGGAATAATATGTGCCGGTGGTTTCGCCTTCAGATACAGGCGTCCTTCATCTCTGTTAAAAAACAGAGGACACCGGCGCAAATTACCGTGGAAGGGGAGGGGGCAGGGGTGAGCTGGCCTAGACGCCTTATCCCATCAAATGTACGTTACAATTTTTTATAATGGGGCAGATGACGCTTAATGCCAAGGAAGGAACGGGATTTTCAATCCGTGCATACACGGAGAGTTGCAATTTGGGTCTTGAAACTGGTCCTACTGCTCTACAAATACCAGTCCAGACCGCGTGCTAAAGTGGGGCAGGACTCGGCACGCAACAAACACGGCCTTACAACGCGTAATATGCCCATCTTTTAACTCCTACGCACCCCTCTTCCCAAACGCACACCCCAAGCCGGACCTCAAAGCCCTTAACTTTGAAATCCTGTCTTCCCTCTCACTCTGTCACTCGTCTGGACTTTCTCTGCAATCAATTCAATGGAGTTCAAGTTTCGAGCCGTTGATGACCGACAGCCAATGTATCACTCCCCTGCTTTCACCGCCAGCCATTTCACTGAGCAAGCATTGAGAGGTCCGCAGAGTCCATAAATCTCTATTCTGTATACTTTGTGTGGTTGCTGAGGAAAAGGAAAACACGGAAATCTTTTTCTATTCGCCAACGTAAATTTTAAAGCTTTTGCGTTTATGTTTATGCTTTCTGTTTTTTTTTTAAATACAAACTAGTCATTGAAATTTTTCAAAATAGATTTGAAAAGTACTGTTAACTTCTGTTTGGTGCTAAGAGAAGAAAGGAAAATTTCTGAATCTTATGCTTATGTACTTTTGCTGGGCGAGCTTCGCTAATTCGGATGAGGTCCATTAACTAATGTCTGACTCTGTGATTGGTAACTTATCTTTCTTGCATTTGTTTTGCCTGTGTTAGTTTTTAGGCTTGCTATTTATGGATTCTGGTAGTGCGTCTCCTTTTGGACCGGCAGTTTAAAAGTCAGTCGTAAAGGGGTATCACATTCATCAAGTGGATACAATATTCTAGTGGATCACTGCATCTATGAATGCTTGCTATGGCATTTTATTTCAGAGATGCAATTGTGATCTGGATAAAAATAATCTCATTGATGCTTCTGATGGTCCTTGGGAATTGAGTTTTCATCTGTGGGTTCAATTGGAGAAAGCTACCGTGTGAGTGCTGGGGGCCACATCACTGGCCTTTCATTAAGATGTGCTCAAGAGTGATATCTGCTTGTCACGCTCTTAGCTTTTCCCCCTACATTTTGAGCACTTTGAAAGATTATGGTTTGTTAATAACTCAACTGTTTGAATCTTAACCTTATAGAACTAGAAGAAAAATTCTTAGCCAACCCCTTCCCCTCCTGCTGTTCCGTGGTCCATCTTCATTTACAACTCAAAATAGTTTTATTACAGAGTATTATATATACTTGAAACGGAAGTTTGCTAGTATTCAAGATTGAAATTTGTGCGCCATAATTTCAGAAAGAAAATGAAGGGTTTCTTTTCCGAACGATTTAGAACAAGTTGTTTTGATAGTCTTTTGTTAAGAGGTCTATTGTTTTCTTTGTAGAAGTATTCACAAAGGCAAAGATCCAAACTCCAATTGTTATTGTTTTGGGGTTCTGTTTGACCTAAAGAACCGGTCACGATATGATATTTTGGATTTTCATTTTCTTGTATTCCTCCCAAACCCTCAAAATTTCAGATGATAGGATATATATAAGAAATGGACCCCTTGGTCAGAAGTATGCATATAGCAAAAGTCATGGTTAAAGATAAGACTTGTTATCCACTTTGAATCTGTATTCTCTCCTGTAGGGAGGACCTAGTTTGCCCTTGAATATAGGCAATATTCCTCAACCCTTTAATAATGAAACTCTTTATGTGATATCCTTGATTTCTGAGCCTCCCCCTCTCAACCTGTTAAGATGTGGTTGAATTTCTGAATGATTGTATTGTTTATTGAATAGTTGAAAACAAGATAGTTGTGAGGTATATGTACTCAGTTCTTTTAAAGGCGGCGGGTGAAATTCAGATGGGAAATGATGCCTGAGGCTTTTACCATTCACCAGGTGACTAGAGAATGCACGAGTTCCTTTTTTATGTACCGTTTCCGGGGGACAAAGCCAATTAATTTCATCATAATTGATGATTTTGTAAATAATTTCGAAGTTATAACGAGCCATGTGTATCAAATTGATATTCTGTACAAATGAGTTATTGTTGTATACATGATCCCCTTGCAGGCTAAGCCCAACCCAAATCTTTCTGGAGCAAAGTGGAAAGCTCTGACACCATTTGTTTGGAAGAAACCCAAGGAGGAGTGGAGTTGTGCCCTCTGTCAGGGAGCTCTGATTATGGGTAAGATTGCCAGCTCAACACAACTGCCAGAGGAAACCACAAAGGCTACAGAGACCGCTGATATTGGAAGCTCAGGACTGGAGGCAAGAGTTGCAAAGGAATCACTTCAACAAAATAAAACTGGAGGTGGTTCAGACCAGAAAATGGGAATGTCAGGACATTTGAAGAACAAGAATGAGCATGTACCAGGTCAGAAAACACAATTTGCAGAAGATTTCAAGAAGACAAATGGCATGCCGATAAAGCAGCGAGATGAGAAAATAACAGAAATTGAAAAGGAGGGGAAATTCAAGTTTTGGTGTGAAATGTGTCAAATTGGCGCTCATTCTCAAGTGGTTATGGAGACTCATAAAAGGGGGAAGAAGCATATGGCTCGCCTTCACAACCTTGGTCAAAAAAGTTGTATCTTTACTACGAGCACCAAGTTGCCTTCTGGTGATACTGAGAAGGCAATAAATACGGAACTGGTGAACAGAGAAGTAAATAGCTTAGATGCTACTCAAAAGAAGAAGATGAATAAGTAATGGCCAAAGCAGCAAATGAGAAGATGACAGAAACTGTTATGCAGCTGCAGAAAATTCGGGTCCATCTCCAGTTCAAATTACAATAGTGGAGATGGGGGGCATAGTATGCGATCCTTTGAATCTAGTATTTTCACTCCAGATATAGGTTTGAGTTGCGAGCATTATTTCTGGTTAGCTTGTAAACGAGTATTTATTCTATATGGACCTGTTATTATTAATTAAGTTCCAAGTGGATTGGTTTAAGGACAACTCTCACTTGATAACCTGGAAAATCACTTGATATTGAATTAAATTCCATTCCTAGTGTAACGACTCAATGGAAACGCTACTCACATCTGTGCTTTAACTTTAATCGGAATAAAAATGTTGCTTTTGAAATTCTTTGAATCATTATAAAATCTAATTCAATTTAGTAATCTTGATAGGAGACTTCTCTTTTCTCACTTCATATGGATTAGGGGTGTAGCACTAAGCTTGTCATGATGCGGCTCCCTTCTTCCATATCAACTATTGTCCTCCTCATGTCTGAGGTCCGACTTCTAAAAATATTTGTGTATTGCTTTTCTTTTGATTCATTCCTCGTGGACAAATTCTGTTAGATCTTTAGTGGCCAATTGGGCTTGATACAAGTCTTGGGCCATGGACTGTTGGTTAGATTTTTATATATGCCTAGGACTGGCCCGACTGGGCATAGAAGAGAAGCTGCATAGTACACAGAAATGGGCTTATGTACGGCCCACTTAATTTCATAGGTGTCCGCAAGGGTCTCTATGCGAATCCAAGCCCAAAATGTGTAGAAATTTTCATAAGCAGGTAAAAATTGGCCCAACGCCGAAAATATTGTCCAGTACAAGGACTCCTCGGGTCAGGACCCAATTCGCAATTCCTGCCCTATAAAGACTGGTATTGGGTCTGTAGCCCAATACTAACTTGTTATAGTTATGCCCAGTTAACAGCAAGTCAGACTTGCAGGAGAGCCCACGGCTATGGGATTTCCCTTAAACCCTAAAAATTGAGTCTGATCTCTTTGGTAGAATCTGAAATTATTCAGAGACAGTGACGAACCGGAACCGAGAAAAGCATCGCCTCTAGCTCCCTCTCTCTCAAACCTAGCCGCCCTCTTCTCGAGGTATGTTCTCTTCCTCAAAGTACCGTGCAAACTCTACTTTCTGTTCTTTTCCTCTGCTTTCTCGGTATCCTTGCAGTCTAATACAAATCCCGAAAGCCTGTTTGCGTCGGCGAACACATGCTCGTTATTGGGCATATTTATATTTTCGAGTGAATAAGCTGTGGTTTTTGCTTAATATGAAATTGAAGGTAGATATAATATTGGGGTGTCTGGTTTTTGTAGTGAGATGGGGATCAAGGCAAAGAAAGCTTTGAAGAAGAAATTGAAGAAGGCTTCTTCGCAGCTATCAGTTTCTGCGCGTAAAAGCGAAGCTCCTGATTTCTTGGTATACTAGTTGTAAATTGTTCATTCTCCACTCCTATTTATGAATCGTTTTTGCGTTTCATTCACTTTGTTGTTGTTTTTATTGGCATACCAAAGCCACTGGAAGGTGGTCCTGGGCGCAAACTTCCTGAGCAGAAACCCCTAGAGGATAAAGCTACAGTTCTGTACCTTGGTCGTATACCACATGGGTTCTACGAAAAGGAAATGGAAGGTATGATTCCATTGGTATATAATTTCAGACTACGAAAAAATGAAGCATTTCTACGTCGATAATGATGTCCTTAGCATTGTCCCTTATTTGTCTGCTAATAAGGTTGTTTCTTTCAGGTTTCTTTTCCCAATTCGGTAAAATCAAGAGATTAAGAATTGCACGGAATAAAAAGGTTGGGCACCCAGGCCTTGTATGTAATAGAAATTATATATGCATGTTTGTAGTTTTGTCTTGTCAATGTTTGTAGAGTGTAGTGGAGACGACTAGTTGTCTCTCCTGTGTGTTTAAGGGTTGAATGTACTTCCTTGAGCATTCATTCAACATTTGCAGACTAGAATAATGGTCTTGCATACTTTCCTGTGCTCAATTATTGTTGAAGTTTTCATTAGCTTTTGATATTGACTTTGCTGTTTACCATTGGTTTTTTCTTTCAGACTGGAAAATCAAAACATTTTGGCTTCATCGAGTTTGAGTCTACTGAGGTTCTACTAATTTCTTTTTAATGCAATAGTCATCATAGCTATTATTGCAACAGGGGGTCTGTTTATTCTGTCAGTGTTCAGATTCCATTTCGTTATGCAGGTGGCAAAAATTGTAGCTGATTGTATGCACAATCAGCTATTATTTGAGCACCTTTTGCAGGTCCACCTTATTCCTCCAGAGCATGTTCATCCAAAAATGTAAGCAGTTAATTAGAGTATATTAAGTCCTTATTAGACCGCAGGAAAATATAAAAGGATCTTGTTTAAAGTAGTTCAATACATCAATTGTGTTATGATTTCTTTGTAGTCTAGTTCTTTTGCATCTCTATCTTGTAATGTCTACTATAGAGCATTGAGCCTTCGCAAGGAAAGCCACCTGCAATAATGTAAATTTTCCAGTCACTTGAAAAATGAAATCCAGGGAAATATGAGAGAGGTAATGGAAGGGAATAACTTCCCCAATGTCAAAGAGATGGAAAAGAAAGAATATCCTTTGCGTATCAATGTACTTCTTGTACCTATCGCATGGAAACAGAGCTGGAGATGAGCACTTGCCAGTGGTTAATACTTTAGAAAGCAACTTAGCAATTGCCTGTAATTCCCTCTCGACCCCACTTCTAAGATGTTTATACCCTGCGAGAAGTGTTGTTTTTGCCTTACCCTAATAAATATTTTCTTCAAAGCTTATCTATTTTTATTAAAGGATCTCCCATGTTCTTGTCATAGCATTCTGTAGTTGCTGATGTCAGTGTTTACCTTCCTTCACACGCATGTACCAAACTAGTAAAGTTGAGGTAGATTTCATTGCTGCTTTCGCATTCTTATCTTTCTAATCAGGTTTGTTTTAGAAAACAAAAGATAAAACATGAACGAAATGAGATTGTGGTTGATATTAATTGCTTATACCTTTGCAATCATCAGAACGAAGAGAGATACGTTGAATTAATTTTTTTCATTAAGGCCGCCAATCTGGATTTAGGGTGTCCAAAAGCTGACAAAGCAGCGGGGAGGTGGAAAAAAGGTGCAGGAAAGAAATGACTGATGAGTTATGAGCATGTAAACCTTGGACCAATAATAGTTCCGAATCAAATCTCTTTAGAAAGATATTTTGTCTCATGGTAGCCTGCTCCTGTTCCCTTACAAAGATCCCTCTCCCAAACAAAAGATGCATTAATGTTGGTTACTTTGATACATGTGTGTACATTTATATTTCTTCCTTTGTTGGCAACTCTTTTGCTTTTTTAACAAAAAATCTGGTCGTTTGATTTTTTGTTTTGTTTTTTAATTATAATTTAGATGGAGGGGTTTTAATCACCGATACAAGCCAATTGACTGTGTTCAAGTTGAACGGACGCGACAAAACAAGGTGTCTGGCTGTAACAGATAAGCTCTGGAGCTTTTGTTTTTATTCCTTTGGAAAGAAAGAAAAAGAAAATGCCTATTAAACTTTCGGCTGTTCTATGATCTTTTTTCAGGAAAGAACATTGGAAGAGCACCACAAGTTGGTTGAAAAGATCATGAAGCGAGATCTGAAACGGAAAAAGAGAATAGAGGCTGCTGGTATTGAATATGAATGCCCAGGAATTGTAAGAACTGCACCTTGTCTATGTTTATCATGTCTCGTGCAGCCCTAATTTCACATTATAAGTTAAAAGAAATACATATTGTCCTGCCTATGCTAATCAGTGGTTGATTTTGTTTCTGCTTCTCATTCATGTGTGCTATTACTCTGCAGGTGGGTAACGTCCATCCTGCTCCGAAGAAGATAAAATTTGTGGATGAGTAGGGATCATACCATGGTAAAGTGCCTCATTTGTTTCTGGGGAAGCACATGATGAAAGTTGATTATTATTCTTTTTCTTTAACTTGAATTATCTAAAACTTGTGTGTTCTCTTCCTGTCTGTCATTCTAGGTTGATTTTAGTTCTATAGGTGAACCAGCGACAGCATGGGGGTCTTGTGAAGATCAAGATCAGAGCTTATCTGTCATAACGTGCTCTGAGACTGAGCATTTCCTTTATTATGCTTATCATTGTAGTTTTGGTTGTGGTGCTACGGAAATTTTGATTGTGTAAAGTCCAGAATATCGAGGTTTTTAGAACACGACTCAGACTGAGTAGCTAATTTCAATATAATATATTTTTAATCCTTAATTTTTGATATTTCATGCGCTTATGACGTGTTCTTGAGCCTAAGAGACGATGATGAAGATACTAGCAACAACTATACTGACGATCTGTACCGCGCTTTGTTTCGAGAGGGAATCAATGTTTATATCGATGAAGTTTAGACGAGGAGAGGAAATTTCGCCTGTCCGTTACGAAGCCATTGAAAAGTCAAAGATTTCAATCATCTTACTTTCCAAAAATTAAGCATCATCAAGGTGGTGCTTGGACGAGTTGGTGAAGATCCTTGAGTGCAAGGACATTATTCATACAGTAAGTTTTGCCCTATCGATCCAACGCACAATTACAACAGACACAAAGCAACAATTAGTTGTACCTTTGTTTTACAAAGTAGTTCCATCGGAGGTACGGAATCACACAGAGTGTCGGAGAAGCCTTGTCAAAACTTGAATACAGGTTTAAGGATGGCACGAAGTTGCAGAGGTGGAAGGCAGCCTTAACAGAGGTCGCCAATTTATCTGGGTTCCATTCATTCAAAATGCATGTAATTTTGTCACTTGATTCCGATATTAACCCAAACTCCGGTTTCCACCGGAGTTTTTTTCTCACACTTACGGCAAGTACATCTATCACTCTCCTTTTTTAAGAGAGTTTTAAGAGGCTATAAATAGCGCAGTTTGAAAGTTACTTTGAGTCGATGCTTATTTAGATGTCCAAAAAAAAGGGCCGAAGGATAACATAAGTACCCTGTCTAGCTAGTAGGCTACCCTTATGTCAAAGAAGAAGAAGAAAATCCTAACCAGATTGTGCTAGAATATCTTTTAATGTGAAAAGTCTAGAATATCTTTTAATGTCAAAACCCAACGCGAAAGAGTGTGCTGTGAGAACTTTCTCCCCTCTTCGTGACCCCTCTCCACCTTTACTGTGCCCAGCGGCGGGAGGAGAAGGACCCCTTCCTCCCTCTCTCTCTCCCCCTCCCTTCTGGCCGGCCTGCGTTCTCTCCTTCCCTTTTCCCCTCCCCATTTTTGGTCTCTCTCCTGGCCGCTCTTCCTCTTCAGATCCCGGCGCTTCCAGCGTCGGTTGGTGGCCACGCACGGCAGGTTTGGTTTCTGCTGCTCCCGACGACCGGTTCTAGCCCCGCTCGGGCTCCGTCGGCCGGCGCGTGCTCTCCCACGCGCGCTTACGCGCGTGCGCGTGAGGGACACGCGCCGCCACTTTTGTGGACCTGGTTGGGCGCATGTGGGATTTCCCTCGGGATTTCGTCTCTTGGCTCTGTTCCGGACGGCCCGTTGCTTTGTTTCTGTGTGCATTGTTGTGTTTTTCTTGTGGTTGTGAAGTTTGTTTCTGCAGGTTGTAGTGGGAGGGTGCATGTGGTGACTACTGTACCGGTGGTGGTGTCCTGGTGGTGGTTCCCCTGCTCCTTTGCCATTTTTTGTCCTGGACCTTGTTGTCCAGTAGTGCTGGTGTGGCTTGTTCTGCAGGCTCGGTTGTTGTTGGTTTGGAGACCGTCTTTTTCGACGGTGTTATTCTCGGGTCTTCGGACTCGCTTAATCTCTACGGGCCTCTTGGTCCGTCTTGTAGAGGCCTTTACGGCCATTTGGAAAATGGTCTGTATGACCATTCGATGTAATGCCTTTCGGGCTATTGTTGTTGCTGTTATGGGTTTGTTGCCCTTGATCTTTGTATCCGGTCTGGTAAGACTGGCTGTATTCAGCACTGATGTATTTCTTCCTGTGAAATGAATTTCACGTTTGCTTAAAAAAAAAAAAAAAAAAAGTCTAGCTCATTAACTGTTTCTTTTTTTCCTTGTCAGGGATGAATCCGAACTTATCCACGAAATTGTTCAAGTTGTCTCTGGAATTGTAAATCATACATATTTACTGGTAGCCAATTAGCATCCGATTGGAATCCAGCTTCGTGTACAAGCCATTAATTCGCTTTTAGAAGTTGGAATGCTTGACACTCGTGATCGGGATCTTTGGAATTGCTGGAATTGGAAAAACAACCACTGCCAAGGCGATATATAACTTGTTTGCTTATGAGTTTGATGGTAGTTATTTTCTCGCAAACATAAGAGAAATTTCAAAGAGCGAATGTGGCATGTCCCTGCTAGCAGAAACCAGGCTGAAGCACGTGCAAATTTTCTGTTTCGGGAAAACAACACATGCGATTCGCACAAGAGCTGGACGGAAGCCTTATCCCCCCATATGTCTTACACACGATGCGGAAAAGCAGAGACAAACCAGCTTAGAAGCCATTGCTTTCTTACCCAAAGTACCAAAAAGTAGAACAATAATTTCATTCAACAGCATCCCTTCTACAAATCTCCAATCCCTCCAACAGCAAATAAACAGAAAGTGGTAACTTCCACGCAAGTTCAACCCAACACTATCATTTGCCAAGAAAAAAAAAAAGGAAAACAAACTTGGTACTCCACCAGGAACACCAACGTTAACCATCTTGATGGCCGTTGGTTTCCGACCTTCCTACGTAACAAGTACAATGAACTACTACGCAAGTATATACACCCACAAACCTCCAATTCTTGAAGTAACAGCAAACAAATATACCAGTACTGTAGTTTCCGGACAGGCTAAAAACCAATACCCCTTGAGGAGATAAAAGGTTATTTTCTGCCACAACCACCGAGTGGTAAAGAAAGAGCGAGGAAATTAGAAAAACACCACTACTCCGCCATAATCCACTTACATACATGCAGAACTCTGTAATATAAGGCGCTTCAACTTTTTCGCTGCACAGGAGGCACACTACCTATAGAAGGAAGACATCATTTTTTGAAGGAAATTGAAAAACCTAGGGTGTGTTCGGTTAAGATATTTTGTGAGGATTTTTTGTGTTTTGAGAATTTTTATGTGATGTTAGCTGTATTGATATGCGTATTGTAGTTATATTTATGTTGTGTGAAAAATGATGTTTGGTTGTAGAATCCTGAGGATTCAAAAAATCCTGAGGATTCTTTGTAAACGAACAAGCTCCTAGTTTAGACCCTAACTTCACCTAGAGGGGGTGAATAGGTGAAACATAAAAATTAATGATTTAATACTAATTTTAAAACGAGTTCTAAAATTTATCAGTCTAGATATATCAATCAACCAACACAATTATCAAATCAATAAATCAACTTGTAAAGAAATTAAACAAATACACAATGAGACAAAAGATTTGATAACGAAGTGGAAAACCTTTGAAAAACCATTCAAAAGAAAAAATCACTCCGGGCTAGCAGTCACACGAAACCCACTAAGAAGAAATCCTTACAACAGTAATTCAGATACGGGCAACCCCAGTTGCTTGACTCTGACAACCCTGATGTAATAATCTAAGCACCTCTGCTCAGACCCACTCCAAGCGGCATTCACCTCAACACCTTGAGGTTCTTCTTGAGAATCTCCACGAACACTCTTGTTCTTCAGCACGCCTTCAACACCATGAATGAAACAAAGCAATATGATAGAAGAATAGAGAAAAACTCATCAAACTTGAAGCACCAAACTTCTCATCTTTTTCTCTCAATGAAGGAGGCACAAATATTCTCAATGGAAGTCTCAAATCAGTTATGGACGGTCTCCCTCGAAACTTAGTAGGGTTTCTCTTGGTTTCAAATGGAAAGTCCAAAAATTCAGTAATTTTTGAAATTCGCCGAAAATCGCTCGAGCGCGGGTCGAGCACTCGTCGAACGCTATGTTTTTGTATGAAATTATAACGGAGCGCTCGAGCGTTTTTCGAATTTTGGTTGAACATGATTACTTTGTTTGAGATTTTTCCAAGGACGCTCGAACGTGGGTAGAACGTTAGTCGACTTTGGATAGACCAACTCTAAACTCTTGAACAAATGTGGAAACCAAAATTACAACTCGATCACAACATATTTTGACACGGAATGATGCCAACAGAAAAAATACCCTAACAGAGATAATGAAGCAGTGACACTAGCTATATGCCACCCTGGGACCAACATGGATTGGAACATCATACCGGTGATTTCGATTTTCAGTTATGGAGTTTCATTCATGGAAGGTAATATTCCTACATCATGTATCCTTGTACAATGTCTCTCTAGTGACAACCAAAGGTTTCCCCCTTGAGTGTCAATGAATCCAATATTGCGTTGAAAAAAAAAAAAGGAATGCCTTCCTCTCGACACACTGGATTGCCAAGAGAGGTAGTTATTGACAAGGCATAAATCAAAACAGTCACTTTCCTTGAAAAAACAAAACAAAAAACAAAAGCCTAACTCAGGCTGTCTCTCTCTTTTGCTCTTAAACATGGTTAGCAATGACGTTTAATTGGGCTATCCTCCATTTCACAGTATCATGAACAAAAGGCCCTTAATTCGAAATAATATTTGGCAAACTTAGATGCTAATATATATCCTTTGGATAGAGCTAACCAATAGGCAAACAGAGAGTACTCGTGATGGTTAATGCAAATGGCATTGCACTTATTAGCTGTTGCAGCTTCAGATTTCATATTGTACAAGAAGTAAACTAACGAACTATCAAGTCGGAGGATCAGCAAAGCTTGCAGACATGAAGACATCTTTCGATAGAAGATATGCTCTTTGCTTAATTTGAATAATACAGCATTTAAATAAATATATCAAGTCTAGGCAGCTTTCCATTCAACATATAACTATATCAAGCGATAGCACACCTGATGAATGGATTCAGCCATATTGCAAAACAAACAATTCAAAGTGAAGATGTCTTGAACGTATTTTGAAATGCACAGATGAACGACAGATTAGGAAAAAGAAAAAAGGAAAAAATGCTTCACAAAGCGGGTTCAGGTCTTGATTAGCATGAAACAGATAAAAACCCCAGCAGGTAACATCTATGACTCCGACTAGAAGAAACTGAATGCCAGATATCGATTGGCATTTCGGTCACTCTCTTCATTGCTAGCGTATACATGAATCCCCAAAGCAACCTAGAAGAATTCCTCTCCTCTTTTTGCAGGAAGTTGCAGGAAGTTCTCTATCTTCTATACAACAGCATACTGAAAGATCAGTGATGGCAAGTGATGATCCTTTGGAGAGCATTAATACAGCAAGTCCAAGCACTTGATTGCATCCTATTTTATAGCTATCAACGTCAAATATATAGCTCCAGCCTCCAGGATGTCTCCTGAAACTTCCGACATCTGAGGAAGTCAAGAGTGAAGTTACATATTTTATAGAAGCAGCAATTTGGAAAGAACCAAATCTACTTATTTAACAAATATCCACTGACCTTAATTCGGCCCTGCAGCATAAATTAAAATGATTTTTGCATTGTAGAGGCGGCTGGTTCACAGTTACACCAGCAGTGCTAGCTGGCTCTTGTCATGTTACCTGAGAAAGCGAGTTACCTGTTGTCAGAGGAATGGTTTAACTGAGTCAGCTCCAACTTGACATGTTTTCAATTTACTGCATGACGTGATTATGTATTTAAAGTAATAAAGTTCGAGTGGACGAGGAATAACTATGTAAAACAATTATTTGAGTTATTTGGAAACAAGATTATAGATCTTAAGATGCATGAGAGATTTCATATCGCTAATTGTTCATGCAAGATTATAACTTGGTAGTATTCTAACAGTCCCTAAGAAAGTAAGACCACTCCTATGGTCTTGTAGTCAAAGCACTTACCAAATGCCAACTTGAAAGCTTTTAGACATGGGAGCCATCTCAATTCATGAAGCAATCCTTATATCCCTACAAAACAGCTAGTCAGTTTATAATGCATCTTGAAAATATGATCAACCCCAAAGTTTTAAATGAATTGAAGGCCTTCTCGCTAACCTACTCGCCTTCACACTTCACATAGAGCTACGGGAATAAGAACCTTAAACACTATTGAAAATAATTAACTCACACGTGTTATCATTCTTAACAGAACTTACACTTTCTAATGTATTAAGGACAAGAACACTTGGCAATTGGGTTTTACAAAACAATTATAAATAGATAAATAAACAAGAAGTTACTTTTGCATCAAAATTCATGCTTAAGAAGCAGCAGTAAACCCCAGGAATTAGGCACATGACATCAAGAAATCCTTCAAATTAGGTAATACCCCTAGTCTGTAACAGAAAAAGCTATATAGAACTAAAAATGAAAAAAAACAATTGAAAATTACTTCATTTAGTGTAGCAATTTACACTAGATTTTCGAAATTCAAAGGAAATGAAGCTATTGTGCTTGGTGAGATGTAATTAGGTAAGAAATGATATACTTTCACAACTGCTCGGTAATTTCCCATGATGGTAGCACCTGCTTGTTTGACAAAACATTTTCTGACACCATTGTCTATTTTGTTACTCAAACTCCTTGTGGTTTTCGGCAAAGAATCAAAGACTGTAAAACTAATTAACAATACCTAAAATGAAAAGCAACAATTTAAAGAAAGCTGGATTGGTATTTGATTCTATATACATGAAAAAGCATACCTATGAAACTTTAGAAACAAGGGAGTGTCTAGTCCTTGTCAAACTAGTTTGAGTTGTACAATTTCTGCAAGTCCTATGCCAATCTTGGCCAATTTTCCATGGGCATTTTTTCCCCAACCAGGGTATATGTTTCTGTTAAAAAGCACTAATTTCAAGTCAGAATTCAATGTCATTGTCTTTCATGCCTATCTCTTTTTCTATCCAAAAATGCGGAACAACCTCTTGTACAGTTGTATGGAATAACTGAAAAACAGAAAATAGACAATCCTGGGGGAGAAGTGTAAACAGAAAATCTCATAGTTTTATGCATAAAATAGGATTAACTGACAACGATTGAGTAAATTAAGTTTGTATACAAAATCAAACTCATCCAGCAAAGAAGTTGTTGGACTAGATTATTCTGATGAGTAGAGGGAAACACGAATCCTAATATTTATGAATAAAACTAGGACCTAAAACCAACAGAGCATTAACCTCACGTTACAGGAAAATCAGGAGCTTCATCGAATTGCCAGTTAACAAAGGCGAAGTTGTACCACTAGTGAGGCTCGAGAGTTTGAAGTCAGCCACCTTGCAAATTTCCTCCAGGGCTGCCCCTCTCGTTCGTATTCAATTATCAACAAATGCTAACCATGTTATACGAATCCAATATTTTGAGCCAAAAAGAAACTCAAAACTAAGTCTGTCACTCACCAGTGCTCCCAGACAACTAATTGAATTAGAAGTTCAGAAAAATGGAATTTCAATGTCTTCCGACGACAAGACCAAAACTGACAAGGGAGAGAGGAATACCTTTCCATTGTCCGCCGATTTCGGAACCTTGTGCGAATCAACCGTACGCTCCGAAACCAAAACACCGGGATAGAGGCTACACAGAAATCAGATACCAAAAATACTGATAAATTGTACAATGAGGCAATACCATTAAAGAAACAAAGAAAAGAAACCAGAAGAATTTTTTTTTTTGAGTTCAGGGCTTGCTGTACTTGCATCCAATTGCTTCTAAACAATACTGAGCCGTTTCTCAGGTCCTAGATCTTCTTCCTCGAGAACGACGCGGTTAATTTGGCCCTCTCCTTCACCGCCTTCTTCGAAGTTCCTCCTCATTGTCTCTGTTTAATAAGAAAAGAGATAATCACAGCTCAGCTGCTGACTTAAGATAATCGACTAAGTGTAGAACTTTAAAATGCACGCTTCCAGTAGCGGTCGTTAAACTGTTAAAGTAGAAGAGAAACACGGCACGGGGATTCCTCTTTATTCGATAACCACCACTCAACTGCTGACTTAAGATTATCGACTAAAGAGAAATCCCCGTGTTTCTCTTCTCCTTTAACAGTTTAACGACCACTAGTGAAAGTGTGCATTTTAAAGTTCTAAGAATGATAAAAATGAAATGGCAAGCTGAATACCTTTAATGGATGTTTATGTTTGGGATATGAGAAATCTTAGGCCAATCAACACCTGTCTCTCTCTCGCATCTGTTTAATAAGCTGGGGGAACAACCATTAATTTCAAGCTGTTGCAAAGAAGTCAGCCGACGCATCCCTTCGGGTAGTGATGTAAAACTCCAGCATGCCCAAATTTTCAACCGTACAAGTGACGTGCAGTTGCCGATCCACTCTGGTATGGCCATGAAACTCTCGCAAGACAAAATGGAGAAATTTTGTAGAGTGGTAACATGTTGGAGCCCCGACGGTAGAGACACCAATTTCGGAACATTTGAAAACTGAAGAGTGTGGAGGCTCTTCAAACATTTCCATTGCATCTCATCCTCGTTATTGCTTACATCAAGCGCATCACAATCCTGAAGACTTAGGTATTGAAGTGCACTGAGATGTTTTATACCTTGGGAGAGAGAGTTTAGTCGTTTGCAGGAAATTATACGCAAAGACTCGAGAGAAGTGAGGTTCTGCAGCACCTCCTCTCGTAGAGTTTCAAGATCCCCAATTCCATTTAATTTTAGGTGCTTCAACTTTGAGAGAGGAGTGGGTGAGGCGACACCTGTACCAGATGAGGCTTTTGCTGTGGATGTCGACCTCTCCATCATTAATGTCTGTTGCAACAGCTTAAAGTTGACATTCCGCAGTTCCAATTCTCCTTCAACACTTGGAAACGTTGGCATGGAAGTCAACATAGGGCAATGAAGGATGCTTAATTTTGAAAGGCGAGAAAATGAAAGGAGTAAATGAGGGTCAATCACCAATGTTCCCGTATTGATTTCGACAGAAGATTCCCTCCCTCTCCACCATCCCTTGAGATTTTGGCAATAAGAGAGTGTAAGTTCATCAAGGGATGGGAAGAATGGTGCTGACACCGATGAAGAAGAAGAAGATAACTCGTTGCTACCACTGCTATCTGATATGTACTCTAGAGAGCTCAAGTTGTCTAGAAAAACAGATTTAAGAAAAGGCAGTTGACCAAATGGTGGAAGGCATTTAAGTTTCTTGCAGTCTTTCAGAATCAATCGAACAAGATTTGTTATTGACGATAGCCAACTTGGAAATATCCCACCCCGGTACTTTTGGATATGAAGAGATTTAAGATTTGGGTGGGGTTGTAAGCCTTCTAATTCCTTCCTGACCAAAACATCTTCACTGGAGTCGGAAATCCAATGCAATTGCAAAGCACGAAGATTTTGTTTCCCTTTCAAGTTTGCAGCCTCGCATTCTGATGCAACATCATTCCCATGTCTCCCAATTGTGATTACTAGCTCTCCTTTCAAGCTATTCAATTTTTTCAATTCACTTAGATCACCACAATCCATGGAGACCAAACCGGAAGGGAACTCAAATTTTGATAATGTCACGAGATTAGTCAATTCCCCCAATCCACGTGGCATGTATTTCAATTTTTCACATCCATCAATCTCAAGATGCCTGAGATTGACTAGTTTTTTTATATCTATTGGCAATTCTTTAAGCCATTCGCAGGAGGAGAGTCTCAATGTTTGCAAATTTTGCAAACTAGTAGTAGAATAAGGCAGTTTGAGCAATTCGTAATTTCTAGAAAGATCTAGATATCTTAGATGCTTCAGCTTACAGATAGAACCAGGCATGGAGTCAAGCTTTGAATCTTTTAGATCCAATACGCGCAATGATTGAAAACTCGAAAAAACTGCATCGCAAGTTGACTCAGTCACACCCGAACCTTCATGTGGCAAAAGAAGTGTTCGTATGGTTGTAGATGTAGACAATGAGGTTGTAACCAAAGGGAACGAGTCTATTGATACATGACGGGTTTTCTCATCAATAGAGTCTAAGGTGGTGATCAAGGATCCTGCCACCGATGTAGCAAGATCACGCATGAGATCATGCATTTTGCAACTAACGACATCACCTAACTCATCGAGTTTAGCTTCTTGGAAGAAGGATCTCCAAAGCAAATCCATAAAGTAGTCATGGGCAATATCTTCAAGCTCTTGATGTTGATGTGATACCGAGATAAACCCTTGTGCCATCCAAAGGAGAATCAATGTTGACTTTTTGAATACGTAGTCCTTTGGAAATAAACTACAATAGGTAAAACATTGCTTCAAGTGTGATGGAAGCATATCATAACTTAGCTTAAGGGTTGGTATGATGCTATTTTCATTTTGAGATATTTTTGAAAGCTCAATGGTTTTGAAAGACCACCACTCCGTCTCTGGATTCTTAAAGTACAACAATCCTCCTATAGTCCTTATAGCGAGAGGGACACCGACACACTTGCCTACAATCTCCCTCCCAATTGCCTCAATTCTAGAAGTCTCTGGCTCTTTTCCTTCCTCAAATGCGATCTTCTTAAATAAGGACCATGACTCTTGTTCGCTTAACCCCTTTAAGAGATATGGTTCGATAGTTTTGGAGATCTTTGCAACCATTTCACTGCGTGTAGTTAGCAATACTCGACTACCTCTTTCACCACCCAT
This sequence comes from Myrica gale, assembly GCA_963930655.1. Lineage (NCBI taxonomy): Eukaryota > Viridiplantae > Streptophyta > Magnoliopsida > Fagales > Myricaceae > Myrica > Myrica gale. Next base: position 22,396,921 of record OZ005616.1, read on the forward strand.
TAACAATGATTTGAACATAGACCATTTTTCTCTATCCTCGTTCCACACATCATCTAACACAAGTAAGTATTTCTTTGTATCAATTTTGTCCTTGAGAGACTGTATCAATGCATCCATGCCAACATCTTGTTGCTTCTTCCTAGTCGCGGATTTTAAGATATTTTCGACAAGTATTTTAATGTCAAAGATATCAGAGACACACACCCACACTTTTAGATCAAAATGTTGCTGCACTTTCTGATCATTAAATACGAGTTGAGCTAGTGTGGTCTTTCCTAATCCTCCAATGCCAACAATCGGAAGGATTGAGATGTTCTTCCCAGCCTTAGAGTCCAACAGACGTGCTATAACTGCCTTCTTATCCTCCTCTCTACCAATAACATCTTCCTTAAGCACAAAATGATAAGTATCACCCCTCTTCTTATTCTCAATTCCTATTTTTGCTTGGTGTCTCTCTAAGTGAAATTTCCTGTCTGCTGCAATGGCATCTAACCTCTCTCTAATGCCCTTAATCTTATCGCCAATATTAAATGTATGTGGACATACCTGGTTTGACTGGGAGAAGGGGTTCAAATTCTTTTTAACTCCGGTTGTCATTTCTTTCGGCCGAACTTCACTGGAGACATCATCCAACAAATCGTCAGCATCATACATGGGATTTTGTAGCTTCTCCAGCCAAACTCTGACTTCAGGGTTCCCATCCTGCTGCTCCTCCGCACATAGAAGCACGGTCTTGATGGTAGAGACCGTGTCCTTGAGCTTTTCAGCCTCAACTTCGACACCCCAGAGCTGTAGGATCTCTTTGACAGGGGAGCTGCCCAGACTTCCAATGATTCCTTCAGCAATGCTGGAAAGAAAAATACTTTCTTTCATTTCGTACTGCTGGTGGGAGAATGAATGCTAAAGAGAGCTCTTGAAGTAGATAAAAGGGTAGAAGGAAGAAGTGTTTGTTGCGTGGATTGGAAGGACTGGGCGTGGCCTATTTATATTTGTATGCCTCCAGACAGATGCATGTTACACGCAAAACATAAAAGGAGCCCAGTTAAGTATTAAGAACTTCGATCAAAAAGTTAATAGAGCACTGCTATCCAACTAGCACGAGTTTAAATCGTGCGCCAGTAATTCGTTAAAATTATGAAAAATTGAAGGTAGAAGAAATACAGCTGTTGAATCAACCATTTTATAAGTTAATTTGAAGGTAGAAGAAATACAGCTGTTGAATCAACTATTTTATATATATACCATCTTATGATCTTATCTAGCAGCCCTTTTCCCGCCTAATACTAATTTGTTTTTTCCACCACCTAATAGACGTACAGCTATTTGTTATCATTCTATAAGTTAATTTTTTTTAAGTCTTAGAAAATAATGTCCATAAAGTCAAAGTAACACAGCTGTCAGTGTCAGTGTCAGATCTATTATTTTAAGGTATACAATATCTTTATCATATATAATGCAGCACGTCTACTGCACTTGGCCGCACTCCGTCAACGGATCCCTCGATCGTGTGCCGGGGGATGGGTGTTCTGCAGAAATACCGGTGAAAAGTGGAGGTTGAATTTTGAAGTCAAATGCATATATGCAGTTGCTATCTGAATAATTATAATATCTTATCGAAGGGATTTTTTTTTTAACTATTATCCCACATTTTACGGGGCCTTGCTGAAAGGATTTTTTTTAAGTCCTTTTTTATTTAGTAATTTTCTGATTTTTTTGAGATTTTGTTAGTTTTTATTTGCAATTTGATGTTAGTTGAGTTTTATATAAGTTTATTTTTATATAGTTCTGACTTTTGAAATGCAAGTCTCACTGCGTTATTCAGAAAAAAAAAGTACAAGCTGGAAAAAGAGAAAACGAAAACAGAAAAATAAAAGGATTAAGAACACAGAAAAAGGACGACATATAATGCAGCGCACGTTATACATTGCCGGCCGCAATGTTAAAATTATAACATTTTTTATGATTTAATATTTTTTATTTAATTGATGACATTTGTAAATTTTATTTTGTAAATTTAATTATTATAATTATTGTAATTTTTATTTAAGTTTAATAAACGTAATCATATATTGATACGTGACGTTACACGTAATCAATTCCTTTAGAATTCTAGAAGAAAATGTGACAAAGAGTGATATTGCAAACATGACTAAACTTAGGCGGTGATTTGTAATTTTTAAAACTCATTCACGTTTTTTTAAATTGCATAAAAACTTGCACGATAATTTTTCAATTTTTTCATATAATGTGACCCATGAATTATGATTATATTTGAATAGATATAAATACAATAAATGTACCTTACACCATTTTATATTTCTTATGTAACATTTCGAGAAGCAAGAGTAATTGGTAAGGACCACTCTGACCAAAGGAATCCTAAGGTCAAGAGCTCATGGATCGGAAACTATTTCTTTGATCACAAACAATCACGGAAACAGCGTTGCGAGAGTTGGGATCCGAGGAATGTCAAGGACGTTGTTCTCTCCGGAAAATGTTCATTTTCTAAGAAAGGGTAAGATTTTTAGGATTTTTAATAGAATTATGAATATTTAGGTAAGTTTAAGTTTTATAGATTTTTGTGTAAAATTCGGTAATTTTTTAAAATATATTTAATTTTATTAAAATTTATAAAAAATATAAATATAGATAATTTGATATAATTATTTAATAAATAATATTGAAGTTACTGAAAAAATACGAATATTATTAATTTTTTAAAAAAATATAAAAATTACTAATAAATTGTGACGCCTCTGCAATTGTCCTATCCGGTTGATTATATGATTGTTTATTTATTAAAATTTTAAAAAATATTCTTAAAATTTTAATAATCTTTTAAATATTAAAATTTATCAAAATTTATAAAAATTTAAAAATATATGTATAAAAATAAAAAAATTTAAAATATATTTATTCTATTAAAAATATTAAACTCAAAATTTTATACAAACAAACCATCCCAGGTATATATGGCCTGGATCACAGTTTGCCTTTGATTCAAAAGTCAAAGTAACACAGCTGTCACTTTGACTCCGTCAACACGGATCCTTGTTTGATTGGTTTTTTTGTGTGAAATAATTGAGATAATCAAATTGTATTTGATTAAACCTACTTGCTGACGATGAAATCGTGTGCCGGGGTGATGGGTGTTCTGCAGAACTACCGGTGAAAAGCGGAAGTTGAAGATTGAAGTCAATGCATATACTCAGTTACTATCTGAATAATTATAATATCTTATCAAAGGGATTTTTTTAACTATTATCCCACATTTTACGGGGCCTTACTGTAAGGATATTTTTTTTAAAGTCCTTTTTTTTATTTATTGATTTTCTGATTTTTTTGAGATTTTGTTAGTTTTTATTTGCAATCTGATTTTAGTTAGGTTTTAGTTGCTACTGTTGCGAGAGTTCGGATCCGATGAATCTTAAGCAAGAGAATGTTCGTTTTATAGGACAAGAAATATTCGTTTTATAAGAAATTCTAAGATTTTTAGGATTTTTTTTTATAAAATTATGAATATTTATATATGTTTAAGTTTTATAGATTTTTATGTTAAAGTTGGTGAAAAGTTTTAAAGATATTTAATTTTTATTAGAATATATAAAAAAGTGTAGGTAGAGATAATTTGATGTAATTATTTAATAAAAAAATATTGAAATTAGTTGAAAAAATTTGGAAAGATAATATTTATTAATTTTTTTAAAAAAAATATTGGAATTTGCGTATAAAAATGGCTAGAATCTTTGTAAAAAGTACTGGTGAATTGTGACGCCTCTTGTCCCTGCAATTGACGTACCCTGTTGATTATATATATTGGCTTGATCTCAATTTGCCTGTTGAGGCAGTTCTGTGTGGAAGGATGACAAGTAGAAATGAGGCTTTAGAGGATTCAAAAGAACGTGGGGTCGAGGATACGGTCTATGTCGCTTTGGGAAAAGATATGAAAAAATGCATAAAAACCCTGATGTGGTCTTTAGGGAACTCTGGAGGGAAGAGGATTTGCATCCTTCATGTTCATCAGCCTGCACAGCGGATTCTTCCTGCTAGTAAGTCCCTAAGGAATGTCTGTGTGTATATATATATGTAATTTTCTCGGCAGGATGCATGTTCATATATATAAAGCTTTCGAGGGAAATGGGTTTTCACTTTTGCAAATTACAATTGATCTTTTCTGATTGATTATTCAGTGCTTTATGGCTTATTAGAACTGTACTTGGTTGACTTATCTGTTGCTCTTTGATGATCATTGCTCTAAAAAGAAACTAGGATAATTGGGCACAGTTGAGGAGAATTCAATTCGGATGGTTCAGAAATATAGGAGAAATTGATCAATCTAACTCTAAAATTTCGGACTGGACTCTAAACCAAGTTGACTCCGGAGAGTCGCACTTCTCTGTTGAAAAATGTGGCCGTTTTTGGTAGTCTAGCCAAAGGGAAATCTATTGAAGATTTTTTTTCTTGGTTTGCAGTGGGTGCACGTGTTCCAGCAAGCTCGCTGAGGGAAGATGTCTTGAGGGAGTACCGGGAAACTGAAAGACAAAACATGCATGACCTCCTGGATAAATACCTTAAAATTTGTCGCCAAAATGGGGTACCAATCCTTCTTCGCCCTCTTTTATCACATTCTCTTGTTACTTCCTTCCTTTTTCCATTCTTTTCTGCCTATCGTCTTTGCAAAAAAAAATTGTTTTCTTAATCAGAAAAGTTGGCATAGAGAAGTACTGCATAAATCAAAGGTTTGAAAAACAAGATATTTTGCTGTGATAATTTAATTGCTTGTTAGTCTCCACGATTAATAGGTGGTTTCCTTGTTAGCTCTCAAAAATAAAATGTTCATAACTCATGACAGGGTGTGATAAGTATAGTACATTTAAGGTATGTACTACTTAGAAACTTCCAAGTGAATTATCTAAAAAAAAAAAAATCAATTTCAGCATTGCTAGTTTACAAACTGAGATCATCGTTTCTTCTGAGATGCTGAATTGGAAAATTTGAGTTCACTGATATATGTTGGCATTGCAATTTTTGAAATCTAGGTAGAGGCGCTGAAACTTTACATTGAAATGGACTCTATACAGAAGGGAATCGTAGAACTAATCTCTCAGCATGGGATCAGGCAGCTTGTTATGGGAATGGGAGCAACAGCAGAACAGTACCACCCAAAGTAAAAACCCCAAAAGAAGTTTCTCCATATCATCAATTTCACTTATTGTTCTTTATATATCCACTGTGAATATCTAGCGAGAGCATTTATTGAGGCCCATATGCTTGCTTTATCTACTATTAGTTGACCTTCCTTGACAGGCATACCATTAGGGCCTTAGGGGAATGGGGACTGAAAAATAGGATATCTCAGCAGCAAAAAAAAATAGAAAAAACAAATAACTAAAGTACTAAATTGTCAGCAGAGAGACAAACCACATGCATGTTTCCTGATTTGTTGAAACTATGGTTTGTTGCTTTATGATTTGAGCTTACCACATGGAACAACTTCTACATGATTTTGGAGAACTTGGAATAATTTGAAAGTAATTTAGCATCACTTAATGTAAGTAAAACTTGCACGCCTTTGTATTGAGATTGCTTTGCTACCGCCCAACCTTGCAGGAAAATGATGGAGATCAGGAGAAGTAAAGTTAAATATGTGCGTGAACAAGCACCTGTCTACTGTCAAATACAATTTATCTGTAAAGGCCACCTCACCTTCACCAGGTTTGTCCTTCGTGTTTTGTTTAATACACGTTTGCAATGGTGCGTGAAAACATGTATTAGGAAAAAAATTAGATGGTTAGTTTCACAGAGATGTATATTCCCAAATTAGAAGCTTCTCTGCTTTTTAAAACTTTATGGTTGATTTCTTTGGTTTCTTTGGGATAAGTATACTGCTGCAGAATATATGATTTGTTGAAATAAGTTTTGTCTGTCCCTTTAACATTGATGTTCGTGATAAAATACTGCGGGTCAACTCAACTCAACTCAATCTCTTTCTCGATGTCTAAATCCTATACTAATGCAAGGACCATATCAAAACAGGGAAGCAAGTGCAGAAACTGAAACTGGAAAATCAAGCGACCTGAAATCACAATCTTTTCCTTTGCAAGGACCATATCAAAACAGGGAAGCAAGTGCAGAAACTGAAACTGGACAACCAAGCTACCTGAAATCACAATCTTTACCTTTGGAAGGCAATATGGTTAGCACTGCAACTGGACCACCAAACTACTCATCAGCACCATCTGTTACGCTGGGGCACAATGTTACAGCAATGGATCAAGGAGTAAATATACCTCATCCATAAATACATACATACATAATAAAAGATTTTACATTACAAAGGTCAAAGGAGTCAATCGATTATTGTTCATTACTATTTCAAGGAAAGTTGCTGATGTTATGAGTATGTTGCTTTCTTCATTCATAACCAGTTAAAAAATTAATGATAAACTCGGAGGAAAAGAAAAAAAAAAAGACAGTTGTTGTAATTAAATGGGATCACATATTACACTTTGGACATCCCCGTTCTTAACACAAATTAAGTACCGTTTGGAGCCCAATGGATTAATCTTCTTTTTTGCATGCTCAACAAATGTGTGTGCTTGTGTTTTAGTGTGTGTGTCAAAACATAACTTATACTCACAATAAATGCAAATATGTGGTGAACTTTCATCCTCCAATTTTGCTACCACACTTACCCATTATCTTAGCAGGGAACAAACAAAATTGATGCCATAGTAGTTGATTTGCCCAAAGGCGATGACATCTTACAGTTGAGTCCCAAGGCACTTATAAAAGGCAATGCACATTTTTCTGGAGAAGTTTGCTCTCTTCCCAATGAGTTAATAGTGCGTGATTGGCATGGGTATCATTTATCCTTATCTTTGCCTTCCAATTTCTCCTCATTAAAGTTTAAGTGCTACGAAAGCCTTAAGCATCTCCCAGAAAGCATTTTTCAGTTGCAACATCTAGAATCCCTTCAGATTGAAGAATGTCCACGATTTATTGGGTTTGGAAAAAAGCTGATGGATGACAACATACAGTTTATGGCATCTATCGTGCCGAACAGGGAATATGAGATTTCAGGGAGTCCTCCAAGAAATTCAAGCATCTCTGAGCTTCGCTCATTAAAGTTTAAGTGCTGCAAAAGCCTTACGCATCTCCCAGAAAGCATTTTTCAGTTGCAACATCTAGAATCCCTTCAGATGGAAGAATGTCCACGATTTATTGGGTTTGGAGAAAAGCCGATGGAGGACAACAGACAGTTCATGGCATCTATCGTGTCGAAGAGGGAATATGAGATTTCAGGGAGTCCTCCAAGGAATTCAAGCATCTCTGGGCTTCGCTCATTAGAGTTTAATTGTTGTGAAAACCTTATGCATCTCCCAGGTAGCATTTTTCAGTTGCAACATCTAGAGTTCGTTCGGATTGCTAAATGTCCACAATTTATAGGGTTTGGAGAAACGTTGATCGAGGACAACAAACAGTTCATGGAATCTATCATGCCGAATAAGGAATATGAGATTTCAGGGAGTCCTCCAAGGAATTCAAGCATTTCTAATGATGATTGTTACAAAGAGGCAGGAGTTTGGGCAACGGAATTTTTGAGTCCTGATAACTTCATCCTCTCAGAATCAAATTGCTTTAGGAATAGTACTTGGCACCCCACTTTGAGTAAGTTAGATCTATCAGAGACTAGTATTGTCAGCCTTCCTGCAAGCATCAAAAGCTTTGTTCGATTGAGATGCCTGTATTTGGAAGAGTGCAAGCAACTTCAGGAAATCCTAGAACTTCCACAAAAGATAGAGGAGGTACATGCTAGAGGATGCATTTCATTGGAAAGTTTTTCACAAGTATCAAAGAAGTTTCAATTCGACACAAGCGACGACTCGATAGATAAGCTATTTTGGCTTGACTTGTCGAGATGCCATAAAATGCTTAAAAAGCTTAGCAATCCTGTGTTGAGTCCTTCACTTCGTAGGGTATGTGTCTGTCTGTCTCGTTTATACGTATTTGTGTGGCTTTGTGTATTGCCGAAGATTTATAATAACCTTGTTTCAACTGCAACAGGATTTAATTGGCCCTATATATGCTGGACAAGAGATTCCAACAAGCTGGTTCAGCTTGCTTGAGGTATGTCTCGCTCTGTCTGTTCTGTACACGTTTGTGTGTAGGTTTGTTTGCAGGTTATATTGCAGAAAATTTACGAACTTTGTTCAACAGGATTACGTTTTAGATGGCATTGCTGATTCTGGACGGGGCCTCCCAACCTGGTTCAGCCATTGTGAAAATTCTTTAAACGCCAATCGCTGTAGGATCTACGTGGATTGGCAAGAGTGTTCGGAGGAGGCCATAACAATTGCCTTATGTGCTGTTTTTGTTTTTCGTCGACCATCGCTTTGGACCCCGGAGATGGGGAAAGTTAATGCTGCTGTTGTACTTGAAGGACTTTCTCCCAGGCGTGTTGAAGGAACAACTGCTTTAATTGGGAACGAATCAACGTGGGGCCCACAACATTTGTTTTTAGCGTACACTACGGTAACACCTTCTGAGCTAAAGGGCAACCATTTGGAAGTGAAGTTTTCGGCTTCAACAGATGCAGGTGCGATAGAAATTGAAAGTTGCGAAGTCCATCGAGTAGACGAGCATAAACAGAGAGTGAAAGCCCGAAAAAGGAGAAATGAAAATAAAGCGAGAGGAAGAGCAAAAGATGGTCAAGGTGTGCTCGGTGGGGAGACTGATGTCCAAATGGATTTATCCAAGGCAGAACCTGAAAACTTGCACGATTTATTAAGTACGATTCAACTTTACCAGAGTTCCAAGAAGGGCCAATTCGGAAAACAGTACAGACGGCTAAAACCCTGGCAGCATTAAAGTAAGGGCCCCTAACAAATGTGCCATGTCTAATATGTACAAAAAAAAAGAGAAAACATATGACCAACCTTATTCATTGGCGAAAACTCCAGCATTATCCATTGGCGTTTATTTTTCCCAACCTTATTCAGCAGGTATGGAAGCACATTAGATCTGGCGGCGGAGGGGCTCCCGCTCCTCCCGCCCCCACCTCCATCCCGACATTGCCTTATGTGGCTCCATTCCGGTGTAGCGTGACATCTCACGCGTCCCACGCGCCTGCCACATTTTGTCCCTTTTTAGACCGCTTATGGTGATCTTTGGAGGACACCGCCTCCTGGATGGATCCTTGCCGCTCTACCGCTTTGATCTGCTCCAGTCTAGGCCCTCACTGGCCACGCGCCGCCCTCTTTTTTGGTTGCCTTCGGTACTTTCTCTATTCTGAGCCCGGTCTATTAGCTTTAGATTGTTGTTGTGGTTGTTTTGGCCCTTCGAAGGGGTATATGTTGTATTATGTATCGCCCCAGGTGGGCTTCAGCGACCCCTTGTCATAGATTCTACAACACTGAATCTAACACACAACAAATAAGACAGTAGTTAAATTGGATGAAAGAACCACCATAGATAAAGAGAAAACATATGACCGAGGATGCCCGACACATGGTACTATATTTTTAATTAAGTATATATGACTCATTAGAAATCAAACCAGGCATAGTGTCAAATATTGTATCATACTAGTCTTGATTAACCTATAATATTCATACTGTATATCAAATCATATCTTTACCAAAAAAAATACTGCGGACCAATATGGCTGAAAAGGCAAAATTGGGAAGTCATTTCAGCACATCTGATGGAGGAATGGCTAAAATTTAGCCAGCCAAAACACAAAAAGGGGATAATTTGAGGAGCAGATGGATGCCCCAAGGAGATCAATCCCTCTTATGCATTCCACACGCCAGCTGAAGTGTAAATGTACCCCCCCGAAGGAGGACGTCAAAGTAAATTGGAGCCCTAACTACCAGAAGCAGCATAGTTTCATATACTATCAGCAACAAAAATCAATGTAATGCCACCACTCAGAGCTTCCGTTTCTTTTGCATCCCCATTACGCGTAGTCAAAAAACAGTACTTGAAGCATGAAATTGACCTCCAAGAAGGAGGAAACAATATTTCAGGAATTTTTAAGGAAACATTTAAAGATACCAAGAACCAATTAGTTGCACCTTAATTGCTCACGTCGAAAATAAAAGCCCATTTCAATTAACGGCAAAAAAAAACTAAATACAAAAAAAAAAAGGAATGTTATAGTTCGCCCATAACTATAGTGCAATATCAACATCAACCTCTCTATTATCAAAATTGTGATTTACATCCTTTATTTTTTACAAATCTTTATTTTTGATATATTTTTTAATATTTGTAGTAATTTTATTTTGGAAGGACAATTTATTCATTTTGCAATTTTTTTTCACATAATGCCTAATTTGGACGTGAGCTTATATTGATGACTTTAAAAAATTAAAAGACTTAAATGACTATTTTAATAATTGAGAGGTCGAGATTCATATTGGATAGAACTATGACTTTTTCAAAAGAGAGACTTTAAATAGAAGTTTATTGATGAATGCCATATTGTGAGAGACGAGCAAAACCAGGCGCTTAACATAGGAATCGACAGCGGATTTCCAATTTCCTATTTTCCTTAGGTCTGCAGATTCTTCGTCTGAGGACTCAGAGAGGAGATTGTGCGTCTTGATCATCGAAATGCGGAGATGCCCGCGGGGTATCCAATCGGATACGTATCGTCAGGACGTGCTCTTTGAGGAGCATTGTAACAGTCTCACATTGGTTAGAAAACCTATGAAATAATTTTATATAAGTTTGGAGGTACCTCTACTTGACAAACCGGTTTTTCAAGGTGTGAATCTTCATATCTATGTGGATTAATTACAAATGATATCAAAACCAGTTATGAGCACCTGTGCTACCCCTGCCACACCTACAAAGTGGATGACTATATATTTAGTTGTACGTGCACACAGAGGCGGAACGAAAGGGTGGCAAGCCTGGGCGGCTGCCACCCCTTAGTTCTGTAATTTTAATTTTTTTTAATATATATGCATGTTTTCTTCAGGTGGGCCAGGCCCTACCCGTAGCCCACCCCAGTCTGCCCCCCTCCCTCAGTTTCACACTCTGTTTTTTTTTTAAAAATAAAGAAATACATTACAAAAGTAACAAAACGTCGATTACCATTTACCACTTACCAGTACCCAGCAGCCCCCAGTGCTGTGCAGCCGTTTCCTTCCTCCCACGGGCCACGATTCACGAACTCCTCTGTAACTAGACCCATTGTGCGGCAGCCAGCATTTCTCTCTGCCTCTGCCTCCCCTTCTTGGCTTCTCCTCCACTGCTCCGGCCTCCGCCTCCGGGCTCCACCAGCTGCCTCTTGGGATCTCTCTCAGATCTCACCTTTCGGGATCTCTCTCTCTCAAGTCTCAAGTGAGATTCAAATTCTTCATTCTTGTTTAAAAATTAAATTTGTTGACCGAATGTGTTCTTCATTTTTTTTGTTTTTATTTTTGTTTATTTCAATTTGATTGTTCATAGTTTTTATAAATGTATTAGCATTGCCGTCAAATCTCCAAGTATCTGAAGCGGATTTGAAAATGGTTGACTACTTCTTTTTACCATACTTTTGATGTTGGAAAATCATGTATAATATCAGAAGATTTTGCAGCTGTATAGCTGGAATTAAAGGTCAAATTTGTGTCTACAGATTACTCGAATAATTGCGGAGCTATAATTTTGTTTGGTTGCTGGCTCATTCAGGTAATTTATATCCTAAACCCTATTAGAAATTTACAAAATGCTCCACTAGATTGTTGGTTGATATTTGAAGGTAATTTTGTGAATTGGTTAAGATTGGAGGTCAGGGCTTTTGTTGGTTCTGTTGGTTTGTGAATTGTTGGAGATTGTTGGTTGCCAGTTGCGACTGCGACCATTGAGAGAGTGTTTTCTGCGATGAATATTATCAAGACTGATTTGCGTAATAAAATGGGAGATGACTGGATGAATAATAACATGATAGTATACATCGAGAGGGAAATCTTTGAAACTATTGAGAACGAAGCTATTTTGCAACGTTTTCAGAATATGCAGAAGCGTAGGATCCAATTGCCACCTCGTAGTGACAGTACATAGGACAATAAATGTATTTCAATGTTTTTAATGCTTTTTAATTTTCGATATACTATCTGTAAGACATTTTCTACATTACGTATGAAATTTTTTTGACATGTCATTTTGCCTTAAGAATTTGCCCCCCCCTTCACTTAAGTTCTGGTTCCGCCACTGCGTGCACGACCCTAGTCCGAGGAATAGAAGGCACGACGATAAATGCAGTGGAATAGGTATGGGCTCAGTCCAGTGAATAGAAGTCACACGGTGCTAGTAAGCCGATTTTCTAAGATATGAATCCATTACAAGCATTTAAAGGAGGTGGGCTTCGGATCGACATCGTCCATGTTCTTGAAGTGATTGAAGGCTGCCATTGGAATCGAATCTAAATTTGGTGGCCCTTGTGAATTTCCAACTCTCCAGAGTAAATATGGCGTCGTATTCGCAATCATTTAGAGTATTTTCACTGTATAATCTTTTACCATACATCGAAATAATGCTCTTTTTTCTCATTAAAATATTAAGAAAATACATCATTCATTTGATGTATAATAAGGTTCAGAAAAATTCGAAAAATATTTTCACTGTTCTTGTGTATATAATTTACAAATGAAATATCAATATTCAGTATATATAATTGGATAAGTGCGAATGGATATTGCTTAATCGAATGCTATATAAATTTAATAACATAGATAGATTTTATTTTTATAAGGACTTTAGAAAGAAAATAACAGTTACAGATTTGAACAAATGGGCCATTTTGTTTTCCAAGCCTGAATCTGTTATAAAGGCCCAAAATAGCTGAATTTGGATTGGGTTCTTTCTTGATCTCAAGAGCCAAAAAATTGGGGGTCTAGCATTTCTTCCAAACCTACATGTGGTGATCTAGAAACCTCGGCAAATCAACCGATAGAACTGACAGCAGCTTGAGTTGGGCCCTTGGATTCCAAATCAACCCGGTTCTTTTCTCTTCTCCTTTTAGTGGTCACATCGTTAACCGAGGAAAATAATTTTAAGATTAAAAATATTTTTTGTTTTCTAATTATTGAAGTTTAGACATTTAATGTTGAAACGTGTAGTCTCACGTTAAGCAATGTGGGTAAGTGAGTTTAGTAGCTTATAAATAAGCCCTTCATGTAACATTTTAAATCATAAGTGAGAAATAATAAATTCAATTGGATTTTTCCATAATTGAATATCTCACTAATCAGTATAAATATTTTTTTCTAACACTTTACATCTTTAAGTAATTTTATTACATTCTTTCCTTAGTTGACACTATACCCTTTATAGTTACTTTGAATATTTTAGTTTAGTGAAATAACAACTTTACTCTCATAAAATATGAGGATAAATTTAAACTAAAATATTAATTTTCATCCAAAATAACGGTCTTGCATACTTTCCTGTGCTCATTGTTAAAGTTTTCATTAGCTTTTGATATTGACTTCGCTGTTTGCCCTTGATTTTTTTCTTTCAGACTGGAAAATCAAAGCATTTTGGCTTCATCGAGTTTGAGTCTACTGAGGTTCTACTAATTTCTTTTTAAAGCAATAGTCATCATAGTTATTGTTGCAACAGGGGGTCTGTTTATTCTGTCAGTGTTGAGATTCCATTTCGTTATGCAGGTGGCAAAAATTGTAGCTGATTGTATTCACAATCAGCTATTATTTGAGCACCTTTTGCAGGTCCACCTTATTCCTCCAGAGCATGTTCATCCAAAAATGTAAGCAGATAATTAGAGTATATTAAGTCCTTATTAGCCTGCAGGAAAATATCAAATGATCTTGTTTAAAGTAGTTCAATACATCAATTTTGTAATGATTTTTTTGTAGTCTAGTTCTTTTGCATCTCTATCTTGTAATGTATAGTTCTTCTTCTTCACAAGGAAAGCCACCTGCAATAATGTAAGTTGTCCATTCACTTGAAAAATGAAATCCAGGGAAAGATGAGAGAGGTAATGGAAGGGAATAACTTCCCCAATGTCAAAGTGATGGAAAAGAAAGAATATGTTTTGCATATCAATGTACTTCTTATACCTATCTCATGGAAACAGAGCTGGAGATGAGCACTTGCCAGTGGTTAATACTTTAGAAAGCAACTTAGCAATTGCCTGTAATGCCGTCTTGACCTCACTTCTAAGATGTTTATACCCTGCGAAAAGTGTTGTTTTTGCCTTACCCTAAAAAATAGTTTCTTCAAAGCTTATCTATTTTCATAAAAGGATCTGCCATATTCTTATCATAGCGTTCTGTAGTTGCTGATGTCAGTGTTTACCTTCCTTCACAGGCATGTACCAAACTAGTAAAGTTAAGGTAGATTTCATTGCTGCCTTCACATTCTTATCCTTCTAATCAAGTGTGTTTTAGAAAACAAACGATAAAACATGAATGAAATGAGATTGTGGTCGATATTAATTGCTTATACCTTTTCAATTGTCGGAATGGAGAGAGCTATGTGGAAAAATGGTGTAAGAAATAAATTAAATGAACCTGAGTTGTGAGCATGTAAACCTTGGACCGATAATAGTTCCGAATCAAATCTCTTTAGAAAGATCTTTTGTCTCATAGTAGCCTGGTCCTGTTCCCTTACAAAGGTCCCTCTCCCAAACAAAAGATGCATTAATGTTGGTTACTTTGATACATGTGTGTACATTTATATTTCTTCCTTTGCTCGACAACTCTTTCGTTTTTTTAACAAAAAATCTGGTCGTTTGATTTTTTGTTTTATTTTTTAATTATAATTTAGCTGGAGGGGTTTTAATCACCGATACAAGCCAGTGGACTGTGTTCAAGTTGAACGGACGCGGCAAAACAAGGTATCTGGCTGTTACAGATAAGCTCTAGAGCTTTTGTTTTTATTCCTATGGAAAGAAAGAAAAAGAAAATTGCTATTAAACTTTCGGCTGTTCTATGATCTTTTTTCAGGAAAGAACATTGGAAGATCACCACAAGTTGGTTGAGAAGATAATGAAGCGAGATCTGAAACGGAAAAAGAGAATAGAGGCTGCTGGTATTGAATATGAATGCCCAAGAATTGTAAGAACTGCACCTTGTCTATGTTTATCATGTCTCGTGCAGCCCTAATTTCACATTATTATAAGTTAAAAGAAATACATATTGTCCTGCCTATGCTAATCAGTGGTTGATTTTGTTTCTGCTTCTCATTCATGTGTGCTATTACTCTGCAGGTGGGTAACGTCCATCCTGCTCCGAAGAAGATAAAATTTGTCGATGAGTAGGGATCATACCATGGTAAAGTGCCTCATTTGTTTCTGGGGAAGCACATGATGAAAGTTGATTATTATTATTTTCCTTTAACTTGAATTATCTAAAACTTGTCCCCCATAGGCCCATATGGCCATATGTCTTACCCACGCAATGCGGAAAAGCAGAGACAACCAACTTAGTGTGCCAGGGAACGGATTGCCTCTGAAGGCAGCTCCCTCCGAATTTACCGAATGGACGGCTCAAAATTCAAGTTTCAGATCCAACGGTAAAAAATGTTCCACCTCATTTAATGAATTTTTTGAGGCTTTCGGCTCAGCTCCATGGCTTGACTGCTCAATATCTTACTTTTTGTTCAAGCTGACTTTGAGCTCCCTTTTTTTTCGGCCTGGCCAGTTCCTTCCTCTCCAACTCCACTCCCCACTCTTCTCTCTATTTGCCTGTCTTTGACGCAAGTGTTCGTAACTTCTTGGAATCGGACCCTAACCCCCCCGGGATTGGAACTCATGTTGAGCTCCTTTTGCTCTCATCGTCTTACCCACTGGCCCTTCCTTACCCAAATACCCAAGCTTAGGTCTTACCCAGGTCTCCAAATACTCATGGGATAGTCTTTACCCAAATACCTAAGTTTTCCGGGGGCTTCAATCTTATTCGACCTTCTCAAAGAACGTAAGCAACTATGAAATTATCTTTTTGTCGTTTTTTATTCAATGTCATCACATGGGGTGTGTGTGTGTTTATTTTGTCGAATTGAATGTCTGATTAGCTTTTAGCCGTATTTGATTGCTGAGAAAAGACAAGAAAAATGCTCATTTAAAGAGAGACTATCTTCTGATGGCTATGGACATGCCTGCAGATTAATAAATCAATTAATTGTCTTTAGCGTATCATTTTGTCTAGTCATTAATGGGTAATTACGTAGCCTGCAAAAAGAATATTAAGAGGAAGTTTATAAAATTATGGTCTAAAAGGATAGCCATCAAATAAGCACTAGAACTAGAAGAGGGTAAGAATGTTCTGCTGATTAATTTATCAATACAAACTAGGCAAAATTTATTATTTCTCCTGTTGTATAGGTATGTATGTTGTGCAGGCTATATACCCTGTAGTGGTAGGTGTGGAGAAAGTTAGTGCCCTAAATTGTGTCTTTGCACTGAGGTATTGCAGTTATTTGATTTTTTCCATTTGGTCTTTTTATGAGCCTTTCTCTCATTATGAAAATAAAAGAAAAGGGAAATGCTCAGGCTTAAAGTCTCCCTTCTTGATTGTGTAATTAATTAATTTTATGTGGTTTCTTCACTTTGTTCAAGTTTTCTGTTGCTTTGGAAATTTAGTGGCCTCGACACGGTTTATGTTGCAAGATCAGTTCAATTTACAGACAACTGCATTATTGTACCTTCTCTCCCCTTCTCTCTCTATCGAAAGAATAGCTGCTCACTTCCTCTGCTTCATTATCCTTCAAATGTTCCTCACTAGAAATGTCTTGTATGCAGGGATTCATGTTCTGCCTCCAACAACTTGCTTGTATATTTTCCATAATAGCTTGCTTAAGTGGAAATGATGAACTTCAAGAAGCTTCCCAGCGTTTGAACTGTTTTGCTGATCTGACTTATTGCACGTAAGGCCTTATAATGTACCCGTCTGAATTCACTTAGGCAAGAGATATGAAGCGAGGAAATCTTGCACTAATTTCTTTTCCTTGATTTCTTTCATGCAGGGTTTGTGCATATATGCGGGTATGCAATAAAAAAGACAAAATATTGCAAAACCCTTTAGCATATGAACTTCATATAATGGGTTTAACAGATGGATATCACAATTGACTATGTAGTACGAAGAAATCAGGATTGTCCAATCTTGCCTTCCTAATGCAGACTCAGCACAAGATTGAAATGGATAAAAGAGATGGCAAGTTTGGGCCACAGCCCATGATGGGTGTACCACCAGTCCAACACATGTCACGTATTAATCAGGCCTTTTTCAACCTCATAACTGATGTTTTTGAAGGCCTGCTCTGCTCCCTGCAGAAGGATCATACTTCTTGCTATTCTGCTCTGCTCTCTGCAAATATTTCCAGATCCATATATGCATGTTGCTGCGCCAAAGAGAAGTCTATAGGGTGTATGCATGTTGTAATTTTTCTATTTATGAAATTTAGGTTTTGTCAATCACAATGTGACTTGTACATACCACAAAGTACATCAATATTGTGGATTTTTTCATTCTTCTTATATGTACCTATCTAAATTGGATTTTTCTCTTATGGTGGGCATTTTATGCACAAACTTGTGGAACATTCTACATAAGCAAATTTTGATAGTGAGTTGAACATAAATTTAACAGAAACAGAAACTGACAAAAAGTAAAGGAACACAATTCAGAGATCTTGCATTGCTTGCAGTTGTATACTTAGAAATTCGGGGTGTTACAGGAATAGATAAATCAAGATCTTTCCAAAAGCATCATCTATTTGCTTAAAATCTTGTATTACTTCTCTTTGTGATATTATCTGGATAATCATCAAAAGTTAGCAGACCTGCACAACATTCAAAAATTTAAGTCAAATTCTGATAAGATATATATTTGTAATAGCATGCATCAAAAGTTCGAATAGAACCTCAACTACAGTGGTCTCACCTATAACCTGATACAACAAAAATGCTAAAAGTCTTCAAGGCTTTTATACTTCCCAAAAGCGTCAAATTCCTACTCAAAAGAGATATCAGAACTGTCTGGCTATGCGCAAAAGCGTCAAATTCCAACTCATTGCGCCAAATTCCTACTCGAAATACAAAACGAAGAGGGTGGTTGGGGAGAGAGCTATCTTTCGTGTCCAAATAAAGTATGACTTTGGGGCTTTCCAGATTAGCTCATCATGTTCCTTGTAGTGCTAATTACCTTCCTATATCAAAACTATATTAATAATAATTGCTCTTGGTCCATGGGTATATAAGCCTCTTGAAGGAAATTGAGCTTCCTCCATGAAGATGTTTTATTAATGGCCCAAGTGGTGTTATTCTCACACAAGGACAAAGCTTTAAAAAAATAAAACTAACAAAATAAGAGAAACAAAGTGCGTAACATTGAAAGTGACTAAGATATCAAAACATGACTTACTGCCCATGTGAACTTTCCAAGTTCAAATAACATAGGAGTACTGAGCAGAGGAGTGCGAGAGGGTAACTTTCCGGTGAGAGGAGGAGCTGCAGAGCGATGGTGACGAAGAAGAAGCGGCAGAGCAATGATGAAGAAGAAGAAGAAGAAGAAGAAGAAGAAACTTGGAGAGGAAGGAATTAGCCACGCCGAAAAAAACAAGGAGCTCAAAGTCAGCTTGAACAAAAAGTATGAGATTGAGAAGCCAAGCCATGGAGCTAAGCCGGAAACCTCAAAAAATTCATTAAATGAGGTGGAGCATTTTTGACCGTTGGATCTGAAACTTGAATTTTGAGCTGTCCATTCGGTAAATTCGAAGGGAGCTGCCTTCGGAGGCAATCCGTTCCCTAGTGTGCCATTGCTTATGCGGAAAAGCAGAGAGTCAGAGACAACCAACTAAGTGGGCCATTGCCTTCTTAGCCTAAGGGCTTGTTTGTTTCACAGATATTTTTAAAATTCGCATTCAACTTATTACCAACTTAAACCGAACATGTTAAAAGTTAGGATGCAGTTAATTATTTTCTATTTTTACCCTGACCATGCTTATGAAGAATTACCAATATACCCTCAAGCTTTGAGAACATAAAGACTGAAGGGTAAAACCAGAATTTGAAAAAATACGTGGCCCCACACGTTCAGTGCATTAACCACTCGGACATGTGAATTGACAAAATAACCCAACTGTTTTATCAAACGTTAAGGCTTTGGTCGAGGGCGGTATGGTCATTTCATCCGACCATTAAATATACTGCCGTGGTTTTTTTCCCCTTCCCCTGCGATACCCTGTAGCTTGTCAGTAGTAGTCAATCACGTTTTTGTGTTCTTCTTCTCTTCTTTTTTTTTTAACTGCATTAGTTGTTTGTCTTTTTCTTCTTCTCTTTTTTTTAATACCTTTCAAATATTTATATTGTAATAAAAAAATTCAAAAGAAATTCAAAATTATTATAAAATAAACAATATTATTTTACATTTTATCTTCTTCACTCATAGAGTCATCCCAATAAAAATAATCTACAAACAACAACCTTAAAAATCATCATTACTTTTTTTACCCCTCAACAACTTCTACACAAACATCAATACAACTCCAACATTAGCTAAAAATTTTCAAACACTTCAAATCCTAAAAATCTCATCAAAACAAACATGTCTAAGTATCAAAATGTAGAACAATAATTTCATTCAACAGCATCCTTCCACGAATCTCCAATCCCTCCAACAACAAATAAACAGAAAGTGGTAGCTTCCAAGCAAGTTCAACCCAACACTATCTTTTGCCAAGAATAAAAAAAAAAAGAGAAAGGAAAACAAACTCGGTACTCCACCAGGAACACCAACGTTAACCAGCTTGGTGGTCATTGGTTTCCAACCTTCCTATGTAATAAGTACAATGAACTACTACAATTGACTTTAGTTGAAAAAAAGCCACCCCTCGCTAGAGAGAGAAGCTCTCTTGCTCCTTCCACTGGTTTCCCGTTTCAGCCCCCCTCGCCTGCCCCCCCTTAGCAGATCTGTCCGGCGGGAGGAGCTTTTGCTTCTCCAGTTGGTTTCTCGTTTCCTTCGCAGATCTGACCAGCGGGAGGAGCTCTTGCTCCTCCCGTTGGTTTCTCTTCCCTTGGCCAAGCTTTCTATGACCGGTTCTTCTGCTACTTCCTTAGTTTTCGGCCTTGTTTTGGTTTATGTTCCGGCAAGAAGGGTGGCTAGATTTAGGCATTTTGGGCCTCCAACGAAGGACACGCGCACCACAGATGGACAGATCAGGCACCGGGCTCTCCTTCAAGACAGGTTCGGTGACTTCCGGCCGCCGCATGTACCTCCATGTGCCGCCGCCACGGTGGTGCGTGTGACTCACACGCCGGGTCTCCAGCCCCTTGCTTTGCCGGTTTCTACCTTTTGCTTAGAGCCTTGCTTTGCTCCTCTATCCTAGACGTTTTCAAATACTTTTCTCCGGTTGTCGCACCGCCTCTTGCCTTGGCCGCAACTATTTTGTGCTATTCGGAACTTCCATTATCTTTCTCCCTTTTTTCAGCTGGTATATGCCTGAAAAGTTCTTTGTGGGAGTTGAATCGCCGCTTCGATCGTCCCTCCTCCAGTGGAAGCCGTCACCGCGTTGCGCGGTGGTTGTCTTGGTTGTCCGACCTTTGTGGTCTTTGTATGTTGTTCCGGGGATTCTATTCCCCTTATCCGAGGGCTTTTGTCCCTTTGCTAAGCTTGTAGGGCCTTCGGGTATGATTAGGTTTTTCACTGGCCCTTTGAGGCTTTCTCTGTTATCTACCGGTTGTAATGTTCTCGGATTTTAATATATGTTTTATAGTTTACTTAGAAAAAAAAAGGTACAATGAACTACTACGCAAGTATACCCCCACAAACCTCCGATCCTCGAAGTAACAGCAAACAAATATACCAGTACTGTAGTTTCCGGACCGGCTAAAAAAACCAATACCCCTTGCTCCTTGAGGAGATAACAGGTTATTTTTCTATCACAACCACCGAGTGGTAAAGAAAGAGCGAGGAAAAGAGAAAAACACCACTACTCCGCCATTATCCATTTACTCTTTTTTTTTTTTCCCAAGCAAACTTCATAAAACACCAACCCTCCCAAATAGCCTCATGGTTGAAACATGGGTTATCACAGGAGAGAAGCGTTACAGGGAGGGACAGAGTGGGTAAATTCCTCTTCAAGTTCTCAAGAACAGCCCATTTAGCTAGTTCATGTGCAAAAGCATTGGCATTACGCCTTACATGAATAAAAGACCAAGAAGGACTAAAGCAACATAAACTACGAATATCAGCAATAAGAGGACTGATCTGCCAATCAACCGGACCTGTAGCATCATTAATAGCATCAACAACCAGTTTGGAATCCCCTTCAAAGATGATATGATCACTCAGCAAAAAGGAAGCCTCCTGGGCAGCAAACAAAGCTGCCCTTGCCTCTCCCACAAGTGAGCCGTATGGAGGTAGGCACTTTGACCACGCAAAGAGCACAAGACCGTGGGAATTTCGACAGACCGCAGCCACCATAGCAAAGGACGAACCAACAGCCACATCGAAATTAATCTTCAAGCAGTTAACAGGGGGGAGTCCAAACAATCAGAGTAGGCTCAGGACTAAGGATATCCTTCCACGCAGAGGAGTGTTCAAGGAAAATGGCACGAGTACGATTAATCAGCACCATGGGATCAAAAATCAGACCATTATGGATGGTTTGATTTCGATCGAGTATACCAGATGGAATCCATGAGAATGGCAGCGTAAAGGATAAAACGCTGAAGTTCCCTCACAGGGAGATGCAAAGTAGTGGGACATACATGCAGGACTGTGTAATGTAAGGCGCTTCAACTTTTTCGCTGCACAGGAGGAAGACATCCTTTTTTGAACTACCTACAGAAGGAGGACATCCTTTTTTGAAGGAGATAATGAAGCAGTGACACTAGCTATTTGCCACACCGGGACCAACATGGATTGGAACATCATACCGGTGATTTCGGTTATCAGTCAGATTGGGGAGAGGCATCCCAACTGGAGTTTCCATTATGTAAACCGAAGAGCCAATGTTAAAGCACATGATGCAGTCCAATGGGCAGCCCATGAGATGATGGAAGGTAATACATCTTCATCATGTATCCTTGTACAATGTCTCTCTAGCAAGGTTTCACCCTTGAGTGAATCTATCAATGAATCCAATATTGCGTAGAAGAAGAAGAAGAAAAAAAAGGCACGCCTTCCTCTCGACACACTGGATTGCCAAAAGAGGCAGTTATTGACAAGGCATAAACCAAAACAGTCACTTTCTTTGAAAAAAACAAAACAAAAAACAAATGCCTAACTCAGGCTGTCTCTCTCTTTTGCTCTTAAACATGGTTAGCAATGACGTTGGGCTATCCTCCATTTGACAGTATCATGAACAAAATGCCCTTAATTCGAAGTAATTGGCAAACTTAGATGCTATATATATCCTTTTGATAGTGCTAATGAAAAGGCAGAATCTTGTGCTTTCTGAACAGAGAGTACTCATGATGGTCAATGCAAATGGCATAGCACTCATTAGCTGTTTCAGCTTCAGATTTCATATTGTACATGAAGTAAACTAAAGAACTATCCAGTCGGAGGATCAGCAAAGCTTGCAGACATGAAGACATCTTTCGATAGAAGATATGCTCTTTGCATAATTTGAATAATACAGCATTTAAATGAATATATCAAGTCTAGGCAGCTTTCCATTCAACACATGACTCTATCAAGCGATAGCACACCTGATGAATGGATTCAGCCATATTGCAAAACAAACAATTCAAAGTGAAGATGTCTTGAACGTATTTTGAAATGCACAGACGCACGACAAATTAGGAAAAAGAAAAGGACAAAATGCTTCACAAAGTAGGTTCAGGTCTTGAATAGCTTGAAACAGATAAAAACACCAGCAGACAACAACTATGACTCCTACTAGAAGAAACTGAATGCACGCCAGATATCGATTGGCATTTTGGCCACTCTCTTCGTTGCTAGCATATACATGAGTCCCTAATCAACCTAGAAGAGTTCCTCTCCTCTTTTTGCAGGAAGTTCTCGGTCTTCTATACAACAGCATACTGAAAGATCATTGATGGCAAATGATGATCCTTTGGAGACCATTAATACAGCAAGTCCAAGCATTTTGATTGCATCCTCTTTTATAGCTATCAACGTCAAATATATATGATCCAGCCTCCAGGATGTCTCCTGAAACTTCCGACATATGAGGAAGTCTAGAGTTCAATGACTCCTGTACAAGTTGGTTCTCCAGCTATGTGGCAGTTTGTCGAAATGCCCCAGGCAGAATCGTTGATGCAAGGGGCTTTTGGCGTCAAGGAAACAACCCTCTTCAAGGTGAAACTCTTGCAGCCCTCTTGGAGTGCAGATTGGCGAGTGATATGTCCCACTCAGATTTGATCATTGAAGGTGATTCACTGGTCGTTTGGAAACAAGCAACTGATTTGCAATCCACTCCAGATTGGATGATAGCAGGAGAAATTAGCACAATTAGAGATTATCTGGAGGCCAATCAGAAATGGAATTTTAGATGGACCCCAAGAGAAGGAAACTTTATGGCACATTTCGTTGCTAAATGGTGTGTCACCAATAGGCATTGTGGTTCTATTGTTATTTCCTCTCTCCCAAGAGAGATCACTGTATGCGATTTTGGTTGACTGGGTTGCAATAGGATGTCCTTATATTGTTCAGAAAAAAAAAAAAAAAAAAAAAGAGGAAGTCCAGAGTGAAGTTACATATTTTATAGAAGCAGCAATTTGGAAAGAACCAAAGGTACTTATTTAACAAATATCCACTGACCTTAATTTGGCCCTGCAGCATAAATTAAAATGAATTTTGCAATTGTTGAGGTGGCTGGTTCACAGTTATACCAGCAGTGCTAGCTGGCTCTTGTCATGTTGTTTCCTGAGAAAGCGAGTTACCTGCTGTCAGAGGAATGGTTTAACTGCATCAGCTCCAACTTGAAATGTTTTCAATTTACTGCATGAGTGCTTAGGAATTTAAAACAATATCCAAAACAATTTTACTATTTCCAGCCTTAAAGAGAAAGTAATAAAGTTCGAGTGGAAGAGGAATAACTATGTAAAACAATTATTTGAGTTATCTGAAAAAAATATTATAGATCTTAAGATGCATGGGAGATTTCATATCCGTAATTGTTCATGCCAGATTATAACTTGTTAGTATTCTAACAGTCCTTAAGAAAGTAAGATCACTCTTATGGTCTTGTAGTCAAAGCACTTACCAAATGTCAACTTGAAAGTTTTTAGACATAGGACCTGAGATCGCGAGAGGTGGTGAGGTGAAGGACTTCTGCCAAAGCTTCTTCAGTCAAGGAAGAAAAAAGAAGACTAAGAAGACACTGATCTTGAAGCTTCCATTCTATATACTTAGGAATTGGTTGGGAGGTGGAATCAGAGGTTACAGTGGGAGAAGGCATGGCTATGGAGCCATCAACAAATCCTAAGAGGTTTTGACATTGAAGAAGGGGGAGAAGTTGGTTCCACCAGAGTAGATAATTTGTGGAAGAAAGTTTAATGGTGACCGTGTGAATCATGGTATTGAAAGAAAAAGAAGAAGAGTCGGCCATGAATGGATCAGTGCAGGTTAGTCCAAAGAAGCTCTGATACCATGAGAATATTTTGTAAACCACAACACATTTCAGTGGTGGAGAGGTTTTCCATTTATAATAGATGTACAACCAGAGTACAGATGGATACAGAGTATCTACAGTAGAGAAGGAAAACAATCACGGAAAATCAAACTGCATCTCCTACAATCAAGGAGGATACGATTGAGGATTCCATAAATCTATAGATGATTTTCTGGAATCCTCTACAGGACCCATCTCAATTCATGAAGCAATCAATATATCCCTGCAAAACAGCTAGTCAGTCTATAATGGATCTTAAGATGCATAAAGTAATAAAGTTCGAGTGGAAGAGGAATAACTATGTAAAACAATTATTTGAGTTATCTGGAAACAAGATTATAGATCTTAATATGCATGAGAGATTTCATATCCGTAATTGTTCATGCCAGATTATAACTTGGTAGTATTTTAACAATCCTTAAGAAAGTAAGATCACTCTTATGGTCTTGTAGTCAAAGCACTTACCAAATGCCAACTTGGAAGTTTTTAGACATAGGACCCATCTCAATTCATGAAGCAATCAATATATCCCTGCAAAACAGCTAGTTAGTCTATAATGCATCTTGAAACTGATAATCACTTGTTCTCTGTATATATGAACCCCCCACATCTTAAATGAATTGAAGGCCTTCTCACCAACCTATTCTCCTCCATACTTGGACTTCACACTTCACATAGAGCTACGGGAATAAGAACCTCAAATACTGTTGAAAATAATTAACTCACACGTGTTATCATTCTTAACAGTTAAAACTTTACAATTTCTAATGTATCAAGGACAAGAACACTTGACAATTGGGTTTTACAAAAAAATTATAAAGAGATAAATAACAAGAAGTTACTTTTGCATCAAAATTCATGCTTATGAAGCAACAGTAAACCCCAGGAATTAGGCACCCGACATCAAGCAATCCTTCAAATTAGGTAATACCCCTAGCCTGTAAAAGAGAAAGCTATATAGAACTAAAAATGAAAAAAAAAAGGAAACGAAATGAAAATTTAGTCAATTCGTGTTGCAATTTTCACTAGATTTTCGAAATTCAAAGGAAATGAAACTATTTTGCTTGGTGAGATGTAATTAGATAAGAAATTATATACTTTCACAATTGCTAGGGGTAATTGACCGTGATGGTAGCACCTGCTTGATTTGACAAAACATTTTCCGACACCATTGTCTATTTTGTTACTCAAACCCCTTGTGGTTTTCTGCAAAAGAATCAAAGACCGCAAAACTCGTTAACAGTGCCTAAAATGAAAACCAACAATTTAAAGTAGCTGGATTGGTATTTGATTCTATATACATGAAAAAGCATACCTATGAAACTTTCGAAATAAGGGAGTGTCAAGTCCTTGTCAAACTAGTTTGAGTCATACAATTTCTGCAAGTCCTATGCAAATCTTGACCAATTTCCACGGGCATTTTTCCCCATATGAGAAACTAGTACAATAATTTTTTGAATCTAGTAAGTTTCTGTTAAAAAGCACTAATTTCAAGCCAGAATTCAATGTCATTTTGTTTCATGCCTATAGCTATCCAAAATTGCGGAAACAACCTCTTGTATGGAATAACTAACAAAACAGAAAATAGACAATCCTAAGGGAGTAAGTGTAAACAGAAAATCTCATAGTTTGTGCATAAAATATCTAAATTAAAGTTCGTATACATATCAAACTCATCCAACAAAGTTGTTAGACTAGATTATTCTGATGAGTAGAGAGAAACACGAATCCTAATATTTATGAATAAAATTAGGACCCAAAACCACCAGAGCATTAACCTCACGTTACAGGAAAATCAGGAGTTTTATCGAATTGAAAGTTAACAAAGAAGAAGTTGTACCACTAGTGAGGCTCAATAGTTACAAGAAGCCAGCAACCTTGCAACTTTCCTCCAGGGTTACCACTCTCGTTCCTATCTCAAAAGGAAAGAATTATCAACAGACGCCAACCATGTTATAAGAACCCAATATTTTGAGCCAAAAAGAAATTCAAAACTAAGTTTGTCACTCACCAATTCTTCATGACAACTAATTGACTTAGAAGTTTAGAAAAATGGAATTTCAATGTCTTCCGACGACAAGACCAAAACTGACAAAGAAGAGATGAATACCTTTCCATTGTCCACGGATTTCGGAACCTTGTGCGAATCAACCGTACACTCCGACACCAAAACACCGGGATAGAGGCTGCACAGAAATCAGATACCAAAAACACCGATAAATTCCCACAAGTACATTGAGGCAATACCATCAAAGAAGCAAAGAAAATAAACCAGAAGAATACATGTACATATTTTTTTGAGTTTAGGGCTTGTTGTACTTGCATCCAATGGCTTCTAAACAAATACTGAGCCGCTTCTCAGGTCATCGATCTTCTTCCTCGAGAACGTCGCGGTTAATTTGGCCCTCTCCTTCACCGCCTTCTTCGAAGGGCCTCCTCATTCTTCTCTGTAACATTCTTCTGCTCAGCAATCATTGACCCTTTCCCGCCAATCGGAACCTTAGGCTCAGTTCTCCTTGTTTTCAAATTCCATGGCGTCGTAGCCTCTGCCATCGGCGTCAATTCCTCCGTCCTCATCTCAAATTTCCTCTTCCTCTGCCTCTTCTCCCACCTCTGTACTATTTCTGCCATCATAGGAAGGGTTATATAAGAAAATAAGAAAAGAGATAATCACCACTCAGCTGCCGACTTAAGATTATCAAATAAAGAGTAGAACTTTAAAATGCACGCTTTCACTAGTGGCCGTTAAACTATTAAAGTAGAAGAGAAACACGGCACAGTGATTCCTCTTTATTCGATAATCACTTTAACGACCACTAGTGAAAGTTTGCATTTTAAAGTTCTGGGAATGATTAAAATGAAATGGCAATCTGTTAATACCTCAACTAGTCGATGTTTGAGCAATATTGAAGTTCTTCTAACAGACTTTTAACTGTGGAATGTGAGAAATCTTGTGCCAATCAACACCTGTCACTTTCTCGCATCTCTTTAATAAGATGGAGGAACAACAAATAATCTCAAGCTGTTGCAAAGATAGCCCACGCATCCCTTCGGGTAGTGTTTTGAAATTCCAGCATACCAAAATTTTCAACTCTACAAGTGACGTGCAGCTGCCGATCCAATCTGGTATGGCCATGAAGTTATCGCAAGAACAAATGGAAAGCTTTTGTAGAGTGGTAACATATTGGAGCCCCAACGGGAGATTCACCAATTTCGGAAGGTTGGAGAACTCGAGAGAGAGGAGGCTCTTCAAGCCTTGCCATTGCATCCCATCCCCGTCATTGCATACATCAAGGGCATCACAATCTTGAAGATGTAGGTATTGAAGTGCACTGAGATATTGTACACCTTGGGAGAGAGAATTTAGTCTATTGCAGCCAATTATACGCAAAGACTCGAGAGGAGTGAGGTTTTGCAGCCCCTCCTCTGGTAGAGTTTCAAGATCCCCAATTCTATGTAATGTCAGGGTCTTCAACTTTGAGAGAGGAGCAGGTAAGACGACACGTGTACTAGAAGAGGCTGTTTCCATCATCATTGTCTGTTGAAATGGCTTAAAGCTGACATCCCGCAATTCCAATTTTCCTTCAACATTAGGAAACATCGGCATGGAAGTCAACATAGGGCAATAAAGGATGCTTAATGTTGAAAGGCGAGGAAATGATAGGAGTAGCTGAGGGTCCATCACAACGGACGTAGTGTCATCACTGGTAATCTGCACAGAAGATTCCCTCCTCCGCCACCATCCCTTGAGATTTCTACAATCATAGAGAGTAAGTTCATCCAGGAATGGGAAGAATGGAGCTGACCCCAATGAAGAAGAAGAACTGCTATCTGATATGTACTCTAGAGCGGGCAAATTGACTAGAGAAACAGATTTAAGAGAAGGCACTTGACTCAATGGTGGAAGATATTGGAGTTTGTTGCAGTATTCCAGATTCAATCGGACAAGATTCTTTAGTGACAATAGCCAAGCTGGAAATTCCCTGCCCCTGTAGTACCAGATATAAAGAAATCTAAGATTTGGGTGGGGTTCCAAGCCTTCTAATTCTTTGAACAACACATCTTCACTGGAGTCAGAACCATTAGATTCGTAAATCCAACTCAAATACAAAGCACGAAGTTTTTGTTTCCCTTTCAAGTTAGCAACCTTGCATTGTAACGCAACATTATTCCCATGTCTTCCAATTGAGATTACTAGCTCTCCTCTCAAGTTATTCAATTTGTTCAATTCACTTAGATCACCACAATCCATGGAAACCAAATAGGAAGGGAACTCGAATTTTGATAATGTCTCGAGATTAGTCAATTCTCCCAATCCACGTGGCATGTATTTCAATTCATCACATTGATCAATCTCAAGATGCCTAAGATTGACTAGTTTTTTATATCTCTTGGCAATTCTTTTAGCCACTTACAGGAGGAGAGTCTTAGTGTTTGCAAATTTTGCAAACTAGTAATAGAATGAGGTAGTTTGCGCAATCCGTAATTTCTAGAAAGATCTAGATATCTTAAATGCTTCAGCTTACTGATAGAACTAAGCTCAAATTCAAGCTCTGAATCTTTTAGATCCAATGCGCGCAAGGACTGAAAACTTGAAAAAATTGTGTCGCAAGTTGCTTGAGTCACACCTGGACCTTCATCTGGAGCAATAAATGTTCGGATCCTTGTAGGCGTAGGCAACGAAGTTGCAACCACAGAAAAAGAGTCTATTGATACATGACGAGTTTTCTCATCCATAGAGTCTATAGTGGTGATCAAGGATCCTGCCACCGATATAGAAAGATCACGCATGAGACCATGCATTTTGCAACTAATTACATCACCAAGCTCATCTACTTCAGCTTCTTGGAAGAAGGATCCCCAAAGCAAATGCATAAAGTAGTCATGACCAATATGTTCGAGCTCTTGATGTTGATGTGAGACTGAGATAAACCCTTGTGCCATCCAAAGGTGAATCAATGTTGATTTATTGAATATGTAGTCTTTTGGAAATAAACTACAATATGCAAAACATTGTTTCAAGTGTGATGGAAGCCTATCATAACTCAGCTTAAGGGTTGGTATGATGCCATTTTCATTTTGAGATATTTGTGAAAGCTCAATGGTCATGAAAGACAACCACTCCGTCTCTGGATTCTTTAAGCACAACAATCCTCCTATAGTCCTTATAGCGAGAGGCACACCGACACACTTGCCTACGATCTTCCTCCCAATTGCCTCAATGCTAGTATTCTCTGGTTCTTTCCCTTCCTCAAATGTCATCTTCTTGAATAAAGACCATGACTCTTGTTCGCCTAACCCTTTTAAGAAATATGGTTTGGTAGTTGTGGAGATCTTTGCAACCATTTCACTGCGTGTAGTTAGCAATACGCGACTACCTCTTGCACCACCCATTAACAATGATTTGAACCTAGACCATTTTTCCCTATCCTCGTTCCACACATCATCCAACACAAGTAGGTATTTCCTTTTATAAATTACATTTCTAAGAGACTGTGTCAATGCATCCATGCCAACGTCTAGTTGCTTATTCCTAGTCACGGATTTTAAGATATTTTCGACGAGTATTTTAACGTCGAAAATGTCAGAGACACACACCCACACTCTTAGCTCAAAATGCTGCTGCACTTTCTGATCATTGAATACGAGTTGAGCTAGCGCAGTTTTTCCTAATCCTCCGATGCCAACCATCGGAAGGATCGAGACATTCTCCTCAACATTAGAGTCCAGCAGAAGTGCTATAACTGCCTTCTCATCCTCCTCTCTACCAATAATATCCTCCTTAAGCACAAAAGAAAAAGTATCACCCCTCTTCTTATTCTCGATTTCGGCTACCTTTACACGGTGTCCCTCTAAGTGAAATTTCCTATCTGCTGCAATGGCATCTAACCTCTCTCTGATGTCCTTTATCTTATCTCCAATATTAAAGGAATGTGGACATACCTGGTTTGATAGGGAGAAGGGGTTCAAATTGATTTTATCTCCGGTCGTCACCTTTTTCGGCCGAACTTCACTGGAGACATCATCCAGCAAATCGTCGGCATCATACATGGGATTTTTTAGCTTTTCCAGCCAAACTCTCATTTCAGGGTTAACATCCTGCTGCTCCTCCACACATAGAAGCATGGTCTTGAGGGTTGAGACCGTGTCCTTGAGCTTTTCAGCCTCACCTTCGGCATTCCAGAGCTGTACGATCTCTTTGACAGGTGGGGAGCCCAGACTTCCAATGATTCCTTCAGCAACGCTGGAAAGAAAAATATTTTCTTTCATTTCGTGATAGTGGGAGAATGAAAGCTAAAGAGAGCTCTTGGAGATAAAAGGGTAGAAGGAAGAAGTGTTTGTCGTGTGGATTGGGACGTCTGGGCGGGGATTATTTATGTTTGTATGCCTCCAGATGAATGTTACACGCGAAACATAAACGGCGCCCTTGAAGTTAAAGAACGTAGATACACTAAAAGTTAGTAGAGCATTGCAATCCAGCTAGAACCAGTTTAAATCGAAAGCCAGTAATTTGTTTAGATCTTTCTCCGGAAAGAAATGTTCCTTTTCTGGGTCGAAAAAGTTTTGTTTATTCTTTCTGTGGCTAGTCAAGTTTAAATAAAAATTTATAAAATAATCTTAGTTTTTATTAAATTTTTTATTATAATATTAATTTAACTTGTTTATTTACTATTATAAATTTTTTACTTTTTCACCGCCCTTATTTACTATTATTAGTCCACGTCCCCATTTATGCGTGATCCGCGAACGTGAACGTCCCGTGGTATCAAAAGCGACAACTAGAGAGTTATTCTGTCGGCCACCTCACAAAAGTTGTATAAGAAATCAAAGTTGAAGAAAGCAGAAATGCAGAGGGGAAGTGGGGAGTGGGGACAAGTGATATTAAAAGGCAAGGACCGGAGCAGATGACAGCGATTGAGATAAAGGCCCGTTTGATTGTTCAAATTTTAGAAAATATTTTTAAGTTTTTTTATTTATTAAAACTTATGATATGATATATATTAATATAAATGTTAGAAATTTTAAATTGCGTTTGATTTATAAAAAATTTGGAGTCTCAAACTTTGACCAAACAAACTCCACCTTAAAGTCGTCGGCCTACCCACTTATCCTTGTCTGTTTATCCCCACCGTTGAACTTGAACTGTAATCGAGATGTGGTACCGAAGACGACAAGCTCATGCAGTTATTCTTCCAGGATGAAATTCCATATGGATTTGATTTGCATGTGCAACTTGCGGATTTTGCGGATACAGATCATCCCTGATAATAACACTCGATGGCCAAACAGAGTTTCTCCAAGAAGAGCATTTAAAACAGAAGAAGGTCCAGGAGTGCGAGCAAAAGGGTCTGAGGAGAGAATGGAAATCTCAGTGTCAATTGGCATCAATACCTCTTTTCGTAGGTGATCTGAGCGTTCATGGGCATAGGCAGTAAGCGGATTGCCTAAGATCGGGATTAGCAAAAAAAAGGATTGCCTAAGATCGGCAATAGAAAGTCCCGTCATTCTTTTTATTTAATATTTAATAGGATATAGGTTCTAATTTAAATATTAAAATATTTATTAAATTTATTAATTTGATGTAAAGAAAAATATAATTCAAATTTTTAAAAAATATATTCTAACTTTAAATTTTTTTTTTAAATATTGTAGACTTTCTAATTTCAAAATTTTTTAAAACAAAACTATTTCTAATTTTTAATATTTTTTTAATTATTACTTTATCTCTTGTTTTACTACTATTCTCTTCACTAATATTTCTTTATATTTATATTCCGAATGCCTAATGTCAATCTTCCTTCACTGCACTTCTTCACTGTCATTCTACTTTTATCTTTATCTTTTCTTCATTTTTTCTTATTTTATCGATTTTAATTTCAAAACCTCAAAATCATTAGAAGATAGAAATATATTATTTTATAATTTGTTAATAATGCTCAAAATTTGGATTTGTATCAACGCGGGTAATATATGCATTTCAATTAGCTTCCTTGAGATGTTTCAGAGCCAAAATATTAAATTCCTAAATTTTCCCAATAGGAGGTCGTGTTAAGAGTCAAAATTTTCACTTTAATAAAATTATTTTATAAAATTATTTCTCTTAACGTCAAATCATAATTTTTTATTTTAAATAAATATAACAAATTCATTAAAATCATATATTTTTCTCATTTTCACCAATTTCAATACACCGACGTTTTAAACATTCCAACATTTCTACAAACAAACATCACCCCACTTTCAATATTCTCTCTTTTATTAGATCATCAATTTTCACTTAAAATAAAATATAAAAATTTATTTAGATATCCCTCTCCAATTTTTTTTCACCAACAATACCCTAATACTACCCCTAACATTTTAGAACCACATAAATTATTCAAAAACTAAAAACATGTATGAAAAATTGAAGGTCAAAGAAATACAGCTGTTTAATTGACTATTTTCTATATACCCATCTTATGATCTTATCTTGCGGCTCTTTTCACACCTAATACTGATTTGTTTTTTGCACCACCTAATACGCAGCTATGTGTTATCATCCGATGATAAGTTCATTTTTTCAGTCACTTTCAGTCAGAAAAATAATGTTCATAAAGTCAAAGCAACACAGCTGTCAGATCTATTATTTTAATTATGTACTATCTTATCTTATCTAATGGCCTTTCCAGACTAATTTGTTTTTTCCCACCTAATACATTAATTAATTTTTTCAGTTAAAAAGTAATGTTCATATTGTTTAAAGTAACATAGCCGTCACACCTATTGTTATAATGCATACACTATCTTATCTAATCTAATAGCCTCTGCCCACCTAAAACTAATTTGTTTCTTCCCACCTAATACATTAATTAACTGTTTTATATGAAACGGTAGGTACATGTCCATTTGATCATTTCAATGAGCTCCCTAAGATCAGGTTTAGCCAATACAAAAACAGCTTTCTTTTTATATACACTATCTTATCATGTCTAATGCACTCCGTCCACATTTTAGGGGCAGGACATATAAATTTTTAAAAAAATATTCTTGTTATTCTGATAAAAATAAAAAATTAATTATAAAATTATCTTTATGTGATGGTTAATATTTTAGAATATGAGAATTGGTAAAACAGTAAATGGGGCGTTTGTTTATAAGAATTGGTGAAAAAATAAAAATAGAGAAAATTTAAATAAAGGTCTTGACATTTTACACTCCAATCTATTATTTTTGTCACATTACATTTACTAATTATTGATTTTAGACACTTTGTATTATTCTTTAAAAATTTCGATTAATTCAGATGAAAATTTATTTTTTGACATGCGAAATAACAATTTTATCCTCATATTTTGTTAGTCGTGATCATTTTGTAAGGGTTAAATTATAATTGTTAGGACTAAAACATAAATTTGAAAGAAAATTTTAAAAGGTATGAAATTAATAATTAGTTGATGTAATATGCTAAAAATAATAAATCAAAGTTCAAAGTGTTGTGACTCTAAAATTAGAGGATATAAAATATTATATCTAGTCCAAATTATAAAATAATTTATTTTTTTATTATAATATTTATTTATCTCTCTTTTTAATATATATTTATAAAATTTGTACTTTTTTTATCTATTTTTTAAACAAAGTTTTAACATTTTTCAGAAAAAAATATTAGTATTCAAACGCCATAATTTCTCTGTCATCGTCCCCATTTATTCGCGATCGGCGAACGTGATCCCGTTGTCGGCCACCTCGCAAAAGTTGTAGAAGAAATCAAAGTTGAAAAAGGCTTTACAGAGGACGCGTGATATAACAGGCAAGGGACCGAGCAGCATGACAGTGATGGGGATTGATTAATAAAGTCCTCGGCCTACCCACTTTCCCTTGTCTGTTTATTTCCACCGGTGAATAGTGGCTGACGTCCGACATTAGAATCGAGTATGTGGTATCGAAGACGATAAGCTTATGCAGTTATTCTGTCGGCCACCTTCCAAGATGAATGAGCAATTTGCGGTGAAAGTAGCACGGGAACAGTGTTGCTACTGCTGCTAGAGATCGAGATTGGGTAAATGAGTTGGTCCAAAGGAACTGCATCTTTGCTTCCCACATCCGCTTTCGTACTTTCCATCTGATAATCAAAAGAAAGAAGCTACATATACTTTGCAAATTATTACCAGAAGAAACGATTTTCAATAGGAACACAGATACTGAAAGATTTTTGATAACCCCGGGGTATAAAAAAATGGGTAACGGAGTTCTATTGTTAAAATTTTGAAAATTTTGTTAATATTTAAATTTACAAAAATTTGTCAAATTTTGTGGTGCACTTGTATAGATATTAAAAAAAATTTGAGATATCGGAAAATATTGTATTTAGGGGATGTTTGAGAGTAGAAATTTTAGGTATTGTAGTTTAAGAAATATTATAAAGTAAATATAGGTCTTGATGAAAAAGTGAAAAAAAAAAATTTTTAATAAATATTATAATAATAAAAAATTATGTAATGAATTTTTTATTATTAAATTTAAATTATTGACCCAAATGATTAAAACTCGAAAAAGACCTCAGTGATACAGAATATATATGGTGTAAAAAATTATTTTTTATTCTACTATTATCACAGTAAACGACGAAGCTTTCAGTATATATATATATATATATATATATATATATATATATATATATATATATATTTTGTATTTTTCTTCGTCTCCTCGAATACACAAACAGCTTTGCTGCCAGAGCACGTCAGCTCGGTCAACGCAGCGGTGGGGAAATGTGCTTTCTGGTTTCCATCTCTGTCCTTGGGTATAAAGAAGTTGTAGGTCGTTAAAAGAGTATAAATGAAAATGTTGGGCGTTGTTTCAGGGACAAAAGCGTCCTCATGTTGGTGCTTGAGTAATTAAAACATGACCCACGAGAGAAGACAAATCGACTTAATAAATTCGTTCGTCATTTACATTCCTGGCCCTGCAGTAGTTGATGATTCATCAATTCTAAGCATATCGAATCACTTCTTCCATGGCCTTTCTAGATGGCGCCTCCGCCTCCGCCTCCTCCTCCCCTCCATGGCGTTATCATGTATTTTTGAGCTTTAGGGGCGAA
Organism: Myrica gale; assembly: GCA_963930655.1. Classification (NCBI taxonomy): domain Eukaryota; kingdom Viridiplantae; phylum Streptophyta; class Magnoliopsida; order Fagales; family Myricaceae; genus Myrica; species Myrica gale. The sequence goes on from OZ005616.1 coordinate 22,432,604, forward strand.
GATACCCGCAACAATTTTGCTGCTCATCTGTACCAAGCTTTGAATCGAAAGGGAATCTTTACTTGCATAGATAACAACCTTGAAAGAGGAGAGGAATTTTCACCGGCACTTTTTGAAGCCATTGAAGGGTCGATGATTTCAATCGTCATTCTCACTACACACTATGCATCATCCACATGGTGTTTGAAAGAGTTGATGAAGATCCTTGAGTGTAAGGAAACAAACCAGCAAATAGTTCTACCTGTGTTTTACCACATAGATCCATCAGATGTACGTTATCAAATAAACAGTTTTGGAAAAGCTTTTGCTGAACATGAAGGCCGGTTCAAGGATGACAAGAAAAACCTGCAGAGGTGGAAGGCCGGCTTAACAGAAGTCAGCAATTTGTCTGGCTTCCATTTAAAGAAGGAAGGGTATTTCTAACAACTCTAATAATGCCTTTCCATTCTAGAATTTGTTGATGATTGTAATAGATCGTTGTATACCAAATTCCCATATACATACACAAATACTTATATCCTCCTGAGTATGTTTTGGCGTACCCATTACAGGACCTAGGGGGCAAGAGGCCCTAGGCCCCAATAGGGATGAGATTTTTTTTCTTCTAGTTTCTACTGAAAATCGAAATCAGTATTTCACAAATTGACGAGGAACCGAAACTGGAACTGGAATCTCCATCAGATTCCCTTTTTTTTTCCTGGAAATTAAAAAAGAAATAACACAATCCCTTTCCAAAAAAGAAAAAGAAAAAAAAAACTACCTTATCGATACTCCCGTGCTCAGATCACGGAACTTCAACCTCCCTTGTCCTGCAACTTTCTTCGTCTTTTTTTTTTGTTTTCATTTGTTATCTTTCTATTTTTTGCTATTCCTTTTGTCATCTTTCTGTTATCTCCTCTTGTTCGGTGCTTGGGTTTTTTTTTTTATAAATATATTTAGGTTAGTTTTGTAAATAAGCTATTAAAATCCCCCATTTAGTCGAAAATGTATTGTAAGTTTTCTACATTAATCGGTGAAGATATGGTACCACAGAAATTACTTGATATTTATGTGATCCTTTTGGGTTTAGATTTAATGATATATGAAAGCGTGCTAAATTACAGAAATTCTTTGACTGAGGACTTAATACTGGCACATTATTTTGCCTTCCATTAAATCCCAACTTTAACATAAACAAATCTAAAATTTTCTTTTGGGCCTTTTTTAATTCTAAACATTCTCATATGCCTTTTCATGTGAAAATATGTCAAAATCGCCTACTACATCCTCTCTTCTGTACTGTAGGAAGGAATCTGAATTTATCGATCAGATCACTCAATGGGTGAACAAAAATATCATACCTCATACACCCTTGCGTGTTGCCAAGTACCCAGTGGGAATAGAGTCTCGTGTGGAGGATATCTGTTCGCTTCTCTGTGTTGGAATGAATGACGTACGCATGACGGGGATCGTCGGGATTGGTGGCATTGGTAAAACAACTATTGCCAAAGCAATCTATAATTTGATTGCTGATCAATTTGAAGCTACTTGTTTTCTTCCGAATGTCAGAGAGACTTCAGCTAGAGAATGTGGTCTAGTTAAACTGCAAGAGATGCTTCTTTCGGGGATTCTAGGACCTTCAAATTTGAAGGTTGACACAGATGATCAAGGAATCAATTTGATAAAGGACAGACTCTGCTGCAAAAAGATTCTTTTAATTCTTGATGATGTGAATGAATCGGAGCAGTTAGAAAAATTAGTTGGAGAGCGAGATTGGTTTGGTTCAGGCAGTAGAATAATCATAACAACAAGAGATCCACATGTATTAACCAAACATGAAGTGGATTTTATATATGAAGTGCAAAGATTGAATTGGGAAGAATCTCTTCAACTCTTTAGTTGGAATGCCTTCAAAGGACACAATCCGCCAGGTGTCGAATATAGAGACCTTAAAGAGCAGATAACAAAATATGCTAGGGGACTTCCGTTGGCTTTACAAGTGCTTGGTTCTGAACTATATGGTAAAAGTATTGATGAATGGAGAAGTGTCTTAAAGGATTGCAAAGAAGGCTATCGGGAAGATATTCAAAAATTACTTAGAAGTATTTTTGATGGATTGAATAAAAATGAGAAAAATATTTTTCTTGACATTGCATGTTTCTTCAGGGGGGAGAAAAAAAATGATGTGATCAAAATATTAGACAATTGTGGTTTTTCTGCCGATATTGGTATTAGAAGACTTATGGAAAAGCATCTCATAGTTACTACTACTCATTGGTCTTCTGATGAGTTAATATTGGAGATGCATGACTTGTTGCAAGAAATGGGTCGAGAAATTGTTCAAGCAGAATCACCCAAAAATCCTGGTGCACGCAGTAGGTTATGGTTTCATAAAGATGTTCGTATGGTACTCGAAGAAAATATGGTATGAGTCTTATAACGAAAAATTGTTTTGTTTTATATTCTTTTCTTCTCACAATATTTGAATTATTCTACAAAGATGTGTATACAAATATTCACCTTACATCAAGAGATAATGAGACCAATATCAACATCCAAATCTCAATGGAGGTTAGAAATTAAAAATTGTGTTTGTAGTTTAAGGATTCAATATAAAAGTAAAAGTAGTTTTGACACTTATTTGACATGATTCTTACAGATTGGGAGTGTAATACCTCGTACATACATCCATTATAAAAGCTTTTACATAACAAATGAGTAATTAATTATTTTACATAACTGCTAGCGGTAACTGTTTTGAGTTCAAAGAAAAAAACATAGATTATTCGACATTACTATTTCAAGGACGGTTACTGATGTAATGTGTATCTTGCTTTCTTCCAATTTGTTACCAGCTTTCTTACAATTTGTTACCACACTTGCCATTATCTTACCAGGGAACAAACAAAATTGAAGCCATACTAGTTGATTTGCCCAGAGGTGATGACGACATACAGTTGAATCCCAAAGCATTTATGAAGATGAAAAGACTTCGATTGTTTATAAACCGCAATGCACGTTTCTCTGGGGAAATCCATTATCTTCCCGACGAGTTAAGAGTGCTTGATTGGCCTGGATACCATTTACCGGCTTTGCCTTCTAATTTCCATGGAAAGAAACTTATTCATCTGAGACTGACTTATAGCCACATCCCGAATGTGAGGATGGAACATGAGGTAAAAATGCTATTTTCAAATTTTCCTTTTGTAAACTATGATTCAACTTCCTTCAAGCTAATATAGTTTTTTTTTTTGTATTTACAGAAGTTGACAGTTTTGGATTTATCTAATTGCGGGCTCTTAACGGAAATACCAGATCTTTCAAGGCATCCAAATCTTAAGGAATTGACTCTTTCCCACTGTACAAATTTAGAAGAGATTCATGATTCTGTTGGGCTGCTTGATAAGCTCGTTCGATTAGACCTTAATCATTGCTCAAAACTTAGGAGCTTTCCACGAAGCATTAAGTTGAAATCTCTGGAAGACCTTGATCTCGAAGGTTGCTCAAGCCTTCTATACTTCCCTGAAATCGATGGTGAAATGAAAAATCTTGCCGAAATCTCATTATATGGAAGTGGTATAATAGAACTGCCTTCATCCATTAAAAATATCTCTGGGCTTCGTGACTTACGTATTCAGGAATGTAGAAACCTTACTCAGCTCCCTAGTAGCATTCTTCAGTTGCCACATTTGAAGTCCCTTTCGATCGTCGAATGTCCACGATTTGATGGAGAAAAGCTGATGGAGAACAACAGAGAGTTCATGGTTTCTATCATGTCGGAGTCGGACGATGACTGTGAGATTTCAGGGAGTCCTCCAATGAATTCAAGCATTTCTAATGATGATTGTTACAAAGAGCCAGCAGTTCGATCATCGGAATTTTTGAGTCCTGAAAACTTAGTCCTCTCAGAATCAAATTGCTTTATGAATAGTACATGGCAACCCACTTTGAGTAACTTAGATCTATCTGGAAGTGGTATTGTCAGCCTTCCTGGAAGCATCAAAAGATTTGCTCGATTGAGAAGTCTGTATTTGAATAATTGCGAGCAACTTCAGGAAATCCTAGAACTTCCACAAAACATAGAGGAGGTAGAAGCTAGAGGATGCACTTCATTGAAAAGTTTTCCACAACTATCAAAAAAGTTTCAATTCGACACAAGCGACGACTCGCTAGATAAGCTAGATTGGCTTGACTTGTGGGGATGCCGTGAAATGCTTAAGAAGCTTAGGAATCCTGTATTGAGTCCTTCACTTCGTACGGTATGTATTGTCTTTCTCGTTTATACATTCTTGTGTGGGTTTGTGTATTGCGTAAGATTTACAATAACCTTGTTTCAACTGCAACAGGATTTACTTGGCCCTATATATGCTGGACAAGAGATTCCAACCAGCTGGTTCAGTTTTATTGAGGTACGTCTCGCTGTATGTTTCTATACACGTTTGTGTGAGACTTTGCTTTCAGGTTATATTGCCGAAGATTTATGAACTTTGTTCAACAGGATTACATTTTAGATGGCATTGAGGATTCTAGAAGGGGCCTCCCAACCTGGTTCAGCCATAGTGAAAATTTTTTAAACACTAATCGTTGTAGGATCAACGTGAATGGGCAAGAGTGTTTGGAGGGGGCCATAACAATTGCCTTATGTGCTGTTATTGTTTTTCTTCGACCCCAAGTGATTGGGAAAATTTCTGCTTTTGCTCTTGTTGTACGTGAAGGATGCCCCCTGAGGCATGTTGAAGGAACAACTGCTTTAATTGGGAATGAATCAACGTCGGGCTCACAACATTTGTTTGTTGCATACACTAGGGTAGAACCTTCTGAGCTAGAGGGGAACCATTTGGAAGTGGAGTTTTCAGCTTCATCACTTGACGGTCCGATAGAAATTGCAAGTTGCGAAGTCCATCGAGTAGACGAGCATAAAAAGAGAGCAGAAGCCCGAAAAAGGAAAAATGATCTTGCAAAAGATGGTCCAGGTGTGCTCCCATCAGTCCCCCAATTGGATGTATCCAATGCAGCAGAACCTGAAAACTTGCTCGATTTATTAAGTATGATTCAACATTACCAGAGTTCCAGAAAGGGCCAATTGGGGAAACAACTTTCTGGCCAATTGGGGAAACAACCCAGACCCCTAATGCCTTGGCACCATTAAAGCAAGGGCCCTAACAAACTTGCCAGGTCTAATATGTACCCTGATCTAGGATATTTGGTGGATGCAGGGGTCCAACTAGCGCCCTAGACCCAGTTGAACCCGGCAAAAGTTTTGATTTTTGATTTTTATAACTAATCTGTACCATTTAACTAGGCCCCGTCCCCCTTAAGCAATTTCAATTTTTGTTTCAGGCCAAGTTAAGGTCAGTGAGTATTTGTTAAATAAATACCATTGGTTCTTTCTAAATTACTGCTTCTGTAAAATATATATGCAACTTCACTCAAGATTACCTCATATGTCGAATGTTTAAGGAGATATCATGGATTATGTTATGATTTATTAATAACAAAAAAGAGGAGTTATAATTACATTCATGGACTATGTTATTTATACTTTTTGTACCCCATTAAAATAGGTAGTTGTAATATCAAATGAATTTTATTGTGGGACTGTGATTAGGATTAGGTTGTGAAATTGTTGAATTATATTGTTGAATTTTATTTTATTTTATTTAAATAATAGATAAATTTTTGATTAACAAAATCAGTAGGGTCGTCTAGTACTCTTAATATGACTGATACATCTGAGACAATACTTGTTCAAAAAGATGTCGTGCTTTGTTTAGTCCGAATGATATTATTGTTGACCTAGGATTACGTAAACTCATTGAAGAATCTGATATTGAAATTATGAATCTAGTTCGTAGGGAACATTTGATAAAAAGTCTTTGTCAACCGCTTAGACATGATTTTTTAAAGAAGCAATATGAAACACGAATGAAGGGTTTTCTAGATTCATGGTTCAAAGAATATGAGTATTTGGAATATAGTGCATCAGAGGATGCAATATATTACTTAGGGTATTATCTATTTAGGCAAAATAAAGAATACGGGAGATATCTATTTACATCTACTACATTTAGCAATTGAAAAAAAATGATGAGTTATTTTGTAACCATGTTGGTGAATGTAATATATTTTAGTATTTATTTAAATATTTTAGTGTATGTGTATTTTAATATATTCTCAACTTACAATATTATACTGTATTTTAATATAATATATTTTTAATATTTTAATTCTTAAACTTTTTTTTTTGTTATTTTTCTTTTAGAGTTAACCGCCTTCGTATTCATTCTTGCTCTGAATCTCCACCTCTCCGGATAGGACAAAGTATATACGGTGTCGTATTCGCAATGATTTAGAGTATTTCCACTGTATAATCTTTTCCCACATCGAAATTATTTTCTTTTCTTATTAAAATATTAAGAAAATACATCAATCATTTGATATATAATAATTTCCAGAAAAATTCGAAAAGTACTTTCACTTTATTCTTATATTATAATTTACAAATGATATATCAGTATATATATATAATTGGATAAGTGAGAATTTATATTGCTGAATCTAAAGATATATAAATTTGATAACACATAGATTTAATTTTTAAAAGGAAAGGACTTCAGAAAGAAAAGAACAGTTAAAAGATATGAACAAATAACATTTCTTCCAAACCTGCATGTGGTGATCCAGAAACCCCGGCAAACCGACAGAACTGACCAGCAGCTTGAGTTTAGCCCTTGGATTCCAAACCCGGTTCTATTCTCGCACTCTCCTTTTCTTTTCTCCTGATTACATAGGTTAATGGAGGAAAATAATTTTAAGATTAAAAATACTTTTTGCCTTCCATTATGAAAGTTTTGTCATTTTACATTTAGATTGCTAATTTCATTACATTCTCCCCTTAGTTGGTGTTATTTGAACCAAAATTGTTATTTTAGTTCAGTGAAATAAAATATTTTATCTTCATTAAAATATGAGGATAAAATCTGAACTAAAATATTAATTTTCATCCAAAATAACATTGTAGAGCATAAAGTACCAACAATTAATAGTTGAGAGGTAAACTGTAAAGAAATTAGAATTCTAGGGTGTAAAGTATAATAACACTAGTAGTAGGGAAGTAAAAAGTAAATATTTTTCCTAGGTATATTTATAAAATTAATGGTTTTATCGTATTTCAGCTTTTCTACACAAAGCAACCTTTTGGCATTGACATTGTTAGTCACAGGACCTGATGATGTCCATGATCATAATCCTTGGTAGATAATAGGCTAAACTTGGAAGGGTGTTCCGAAGTCTTAAGACCACTCGTCAAAGCCTCTAGTATTTGACTTCTCATGCCTGCTAGCAGAAGCCAGGCTGCAGCAAGTGCAAATTTCTTGTTTCGGGAAAACAACTCGTGCGATTCGCACAAGAGCTGGACAGAAGGCTTACCGCCCGATATGTCTTACCCACGCTATGCGCAAATCATTTGCGGAAAAACAGAGACAAGTAGGGCTGCACAACCCCAGTGTAGATGTCGGTTTTGGTCAAGACCGACAGCTACACCAAGTAGGCCGGTTTTGAAATATGGGTCACTTACACCTATACCGATAAGGGCAAAAACTGGCCCGGTGGCGGTTTCCGGTTATCCTACATTCATATTAGACATTTTTTTTAGCATTTTACGCACTTATCCCAAAAATATCCAATCCATTGTTACTAAGATTATGTAATAAAAAATGTAACTCCGCTTAAAACAAGAAATCTGCCATTGAGAATTACAGAGTGGATGGTTTTACCAGCTAAGTTGTGGAGAGCATTCTCAGCAGCTTGCTGTTGAGCATCTTTCCTCGTCTTACCCATTCCAACCCCTATCTTCTTGCCAGTGAACAAAACCTACACCAACGGATCAACAGAATGAGCTAGGTAGAGTTCACATACAAACAAGATGGTTGCAGCTAATTGAAAATGAAGAGAGAGGAGGACAAAGAAAGAGTTTTGCAGCTAATTGGGACTAAAAGCTAATTGATCTGAGTCATGTATCTATGGAAACAAAAACCAAGAATCAGAATCCGTATTTCCTACTTGAAGTACAACTTGGAACAGTAAAGTTAGACTTATCAACCACCATGGTATATTTGTAGTGTTTTTTTCCCTGCCATCTTATGTAGTTATACTTGAAAAAGAAAATCTTGATTGGTTATACGCCCACAGAAAGCATTGGATAAAGTTAATTAGGATCCTTTTTTTTACCTTCTCCCGTCTATGTTCATGAAAATCTTCTAAGGATTTTTTTTTTCTTTCTCCACTCTTGACCTGGATGCTATAGTAAAGCTCTCTCTTAGGTATTGTCCATCACAAATTTCTGCTGCTTTCTCTCTTAGTGTTCTTTTACTCAGATCAGCTGGAGCTATTGGTGTATTATTTTTCTTACACATGTATATGTTTTACAGGTTCTTTTGAATGAAGATTAAGTCATAGCCGACGTAGCCTTATGTGGCCGGGATTAATTTGCACAAAAAAATCACCTTTTTTTTTTCGATTTTTGTTTGGAAAGATGAGGTTAGATCCCAGTAGACTCGGTGGCTCTTGGAGGACGCCCATTCCAACAGGACTCAGCAACTTCGGACGAATGCAACCGTTCCAGTCCAGCTCCATTCCGGTGTAGCGTGACATCTCATGCACCCCTCGCGCCTGCCGCATTTTGCCCCTTTCTAGACCGTTTCTGGTGATCTTTGGAGGACACCGCCTCCTGGATGGATCCTTGCCGCTCTACCGCTTCAATCTGCTCCAGTCTAGGCCCTCACTGGCCACGCGCAGCCTCTTTTTTTGGTTGCCTTCGGTCGTTTTCAACGACTTTCTCTGTTCTGAGCCCGGTCTATTAGCTTTAGATTGTTGTTGTGGTTTTTTTGGCCCTTTGAAGGGGTATGTTGTATTTTGAATCGCCCCAGGTGGGCTTCACTGACCACTTGTCATAGATTCTAGGGGTGAACAACCGAAGGTTCGGTTCGATTTGAAGGTATTTTCGACAACCGAACCGAACACAATCGATTTCCCTTTAGATCAAACCGAGACTAGCCGAATAAAATTGCTAGCCGAATAAACCGACACAATTCTCCTCGGTCGGTTTGTTCGGTTGGGTGTCTGAGCTTCAGGAATTCAGACGAAAATCATCAGATCAATGGAGTTCCCACTTGGGCATCACTCTCACACCCTACCACCACAGACGTAGAGATGATGATGATGTTGGCGATGAACCTGCAGAGCAGAATTACCCACCCCTGGAACAACTGTGTTTGATGGCCCACCACCTCCATGACCTCTGCCACCATCGTACTACGGAGAAGAAGAACCACTGCCTTATCTTACCCGTGCCTACCACACCTCTCACGGACCGCCACCCCCTCCCCCTCCCAAGATTTTAGTCGCTACTCTTCTTTTCCATTGGAATTGCCACCTTCACCCATTAGAAATTATATACAGATTCACAAGAAAGAGAGAAAGAGACGGTGAGAGGGGGAATGACGCGGTAGAGACGAGGAGGGAGGAAATTTTTTTCCTGGACTGGGGCGTTTGTCTCGGGAAAGAGAGGGGGGAAGGCGCGGTAGGGTTAGGGCACAAAAGGTAAAAAAAATATTTAAGGGTATATGTGTCGGTCGGTTTTTGGTTAACCGACCCATGTAACCGAAAATCGAACTGATCTCTTCGGTTTTGAAAAAGTATGGGCCGACAACCGAGCCAGCCAACATCCAACCGCCCGCATCAATGGACTTCGGTCGGTTTAGGTTGGCCGGTTCGGTTTTCGGCCCATTGTTGTTCACGCTTAATAGATTCTACAACGCTGAATCTAACACAACAAATAAGACAGTAGTTAAATTGGATGAAAGAACCACCATAAAGATAAAGAGAAAACATATGACCGAGGATGCCCGACACATGGTACTATATTTTTAATTAAGTATGACTCATTAGAAATCAAACCAGGCATAGTGTCAAATATTGTATCATACTAGTCTTGATTAACTTATAATATTCATACTGTATATCAAATCATATCTTTACCGAAAAAATACTGCGGACCAATATGGCTGAAAAGGCAAAATGGGAAGTCATTTCAGCACATCCGATTGAGGAATGGCTAAAATTTAGCCAGCGAAAACACAAAAAGGAGATAATTTGAGGAGCAGATGGATGCCCCAAGGAGATCAATCTCTCTTATGCATTCCACACGCCAGCTGATCAAGTGTAAATGTAACTACCCCCTGAAGGAGGACGTCAAAGTAAATTGGAGCCCTAACTACCAGAAGCAGCATAGTTTCATATACTTTCAGCAACAAAAATCAATGTAATGCCACCACTCAGAGCTTCCGTTTCTTTTGCATCCCCATTGCGCGTAGTCAAAAAACAGTACTTGAAGCATGAAACTGACCTCCAAGAAGGAGGAAACAATATTTCAGGAATTTTTAAGGAAACATTTAAAGATACCAAGAAGCAATTAGTTGCACCTTAATTGCTCACGTTCGAAAACGAACATCATAGAATCAATGCTACTTAATTAGTAACAAAAATTAAACCATTAGTTGCAAGACAAGACAAAAAAAAAGATTCTGAAGGAACATATTTCTTTATCTTATTCACATTAATGTTCATGGACAACGAAATATAACCAAGGCATTAACCTTGAATTTCGCCTCAAGGTAATGGAACAAAATAAAAATTACAAAAATTCAAAATAAAAGCCCATTTCAATTAACGGAAAAAACTAAATACAAAAAAAAAAAGGAATGTTATAGTTCGCCCATAACTATAATGCAATATCAACTTCAACCCCTCAATTATCAAAATTGTGATTTACATCCTTTATTTTTTTACAAATCTTTATTTTTGATATATTTTTTAATATTTGTAGAAATTTTATTTTGAAAGGAGATTCTGTTCATTTTGCAATTTTTTTCACATAATGCCTAATTTGGCCGTGGGCTTATATTGATGACTTTCAAAAGTTAAAAGACTTAAATGACTATTTTAATAATTGCGGGGTCGAGATTCATATTGGATAGAACCATGACTTTTTCAAGAGAGAGAGACTTTAAATAGAAGTTTATTGATGAATATCAAATTGTGAAAGACGAGCAAAAACAGGAACTTAACCTAGGAATTGACTGAGGATTTCTAGTTCCCTATTTTCCTTAGGTCTGCAGATTCTTCGTCTGAGGACTCAAAGAGGAGACTGTGCGTCTTGATCATCGAAATGCTGAGATACCCGCGGGGTATCCAATCGGATACATATTGTCAGGTATGTGCTATTTGAGGAGCATTGTAACAATCCCACATTGGTTAGAAAACCTATGTAATGACTTCATATAAGTTTGGAGGCACCTCCACTTGGCAAGCCATTTTTTCAAGGTGTGAATCTCCAAGCCTATATAGGTTAATTACAAATGATATCAAAACTAGTTGTGAGCACCTGTGCTACCCTCGCCACGCCTACAGAGTGACTGGCCATGGATCCGGTTGTACGTGCAGGGCCCTAGTCCGAGGAATAGAAGGCCCGACTATAGATACAGTGGAACAGGTATGACCTCAGTCCAATAAATAGAAGTCACACGGTGCTAGTAAGATGATTTTCTAAGGTGTGAATTTCCAAGTCTATCAAGAATCAAGGGTCGGTTAATGGTAGTGTAGGTGACGGTTTGGCAAAAACTGTCACCGTCACCGCAATTGACGGAATCACATATTTGACACCGTCACCGCACCGCTAAGGCACGATAACCGCTCTTGCAAGTAACGATATTAACTGTAACGGTAGACGGTAACCGCTTAAACCGTGTAACCGTTAGGCCAAAAAAATAGGCTTTTACATTTATTTTTTTCACTGTTTTGAGCTGTTTTCCTTGGAATTTTTTGGACCATTAAGACCATTTGATGCCCATATATAAGCAATAAATATAATCATTCAAATATTATAAGCTGTTTAAATTTTACAACATAATATCATAATCAACAATCATATTAAATGGACAATTATCATAACTTATTCAAACATAATATCATAATCATTAATACTCATAACAAATATAATAAGTCGTCCAAAAGTCCAACATAATATCATATTCAAACATAAAGACTAAAGTTTAATGAAAGTGTCCAACAATATGACATAAACTAACTAACATATTTCAACAAAAACCCAATAAAAGTATGTCACATAATCAATAATCATTTCAAGTCTAAACTAGAGGTGATTAACGATAGTGTAAGTGATGATTTGGTGAAAATCATCACCGTCACCGCAATTGAAGGAATCACATAATTGACACCGCAACCGCACCGCTAAAGCACAATAATTGTTTTTACCGGTTACGGTACCGGTAATGATGACGGTTAAACCGCCACCGCCGATAAAAATGAACACCCCTAAGCCTTCGTGGATCCACTACAAGCATTCAGAGGAGGCGGGGCTTCGGATCGACATCGTACATGTTCTTGAAGTGATTGAAGGCTGCCATTAAGGTATCTTGTGTTACCCATCATAATACACAGCGTGTTTCTAGAGAGAGAGCCTCTGCCCTCTCTCTAGAAAGCTTGTTTTCTCCCTTCGTCTGAAACCCTCTCCCGCTCACTGCCTCCGGCGGCGGGAGGAGCCCCTGCTCTTCCCGCCGCCCTCTCCCTCCTTCTCCCCCTTCCTCTCCCTTTATCCTGGCCGTTCTTCGTCTCCCCCCTGGTTCCCTCTCCTTTTGATATCCCTCGGTGGTGGTGGTGTTTCATGTCAGATCCCGGCGTTCCTGCCGGACTTCGGAGGCCACGCGCCGGAGGGTTGGGCTCAGCAGCTCGGGACGCTTCTTGTGGCGTTTTCCCGTTCGCTGTCGGACGGCACGTGCGCCTACACGCGCGGCCCCTTTTGTGACTCGGTCTGGGCGGAGTTGGTGATTTTCTCGGCCAGGAGTGGTTTTTTAGTGTGTTTGGCTGTGTTTGGTTCGTGTCTGTGTTTTTCATTTCTGCAGGAAGCTGTGGGAAGGTGCAATCGGTGACCACTGCTCTGGCGGCTTTGCTTCTGCAGCTGCTGTTCCGGTGGTTTGTCACTTGCTACTTCGCCATTTTTTGTCATGGGCCTTGTTGCCCATTTGTGTTGATGCAGCTAGTCGCTCTGGGTTGGTGGATTATTGCGCGACGACCGTCTTCCTTGGCGGTGTTATTGTCGGGTCTTTGGACCCCTTTAGAATCTACGGATCTTTGCATCCGTCTTGTAGAGGCCTGGATGACCATTTGGAATCTGGCCTTTATGGCCTTGAGATGTATAGCCCGTCGGGCTTTAAGTGCTGTTGTTTTCTTTTGTAAGCTTATGTTCTTTGTATCCAGCCTTACAGGGCTGTCTGTATTCAGCACTGGTGTAAGTTCTCCTGTGAAATGAATTTCACGTTTGCTTAGAAAAAAAAAAAAAAAAAGATTGAAGGCTGCCATTGGAATCGAATCTAAATTTGGTGGCCGTTGTTAAGTTAGAGACGTGTTCTGAATCTACAACTCTCTATATATGGCGTCGTATTCGCAATCATTTAGAGTATTTTCACTGTATAATCTTTTCCCATACATCGAAATAATGCTCTTTTTCTCATTAAAATATTAAGAAAATACATCAATCATTTGATGTATAATAAGGTTCAGAAAAATTCGAAAAATATTTTCACTGTTCTTGTGTATATAATTTACAAATGATATATCAATATTCAGTATATATAATTGGATAAGTGAGAGTGGATATTGATTATTAATCGAAGGCTATATAAATATGATAACATAGATAGATTTTATTTTTATAAGTAAAGGACTTCAGAAAGAAAAGAACAGTTACAGATATGAACAAATGGGCCATTTTGTTGTCCAAGCCTCTATGTTATAGAGGCCCAGAAAAGCTGAATATGGATTGGGTTCTATCTTGTTCTCTAGTCTAGACCCAAAAAATTGGGGGTCTAGCATTTCTTCCAAACCTACATGTGGTGAATCTGGTGATAGAGAAACCTCGGCAAATAAACCGATAGAACTGACCGGCAGCTTGAGTTGGGCCCTTGGATTTCAAACCAACCCGGTTCTTTTCTCTTCTCCTTTTAGTGGTCAGTTAACCTACCCTTTACATCTCAAACTAGTAATTTTATTACATTCTTCCCTTAGTTGACACTATACCCTTACCGTTACTTTGAACAAAAATTATTATTTTAATTTAGTGAAATGACATCTTTACTCTCATAAAATATGAAGATAAATTTAAACTAAAATAGTAATTTTCATCCAAAATAACGGTGTAAGGTGTAAAGTATCTACTATTAGTAGTTAAGGAACAAAATGTAATGTAATGAAATTATAAATCTGTAGTACAAAATGTCTTGATCTCAATAGTCAGAGAGCGAAAAATATATTTTTTTTCCTAGTCATATTTATAAAATTAATGGTTTTATCATATTTCAGCTTTTGTACACAAAGCAAGCTTTTGGCATTGACATTGTTAAGTCACAGGACCTTATGATGTCCATTAATTGGTACATAGGCTACACTTGGAAGGGTGTTCTGAAGTCTTTTAAGCCCACTCGTCAAAGCCTCTAGTACTTGACTTCTCATGCCCGCTAGCAGAAACCAGGATGCAGCACGTGCAAAATTCCCGTTCGGGAAAACAACACGTGCGATTCGCACGAGAACTGGACAGAAGCCTTATACCCCCATATGTCTTGCCCACACGATGCGCTAATCAGATGCGGAAAAGCAGAGGCAACCAGCTTAGTGGCCATTGCTTTCTTACCCAAAGTACCCAAAAAGTATTACACTAATTTCATTTAACAGCATCCTTCCACAATCCCTCCAACAGCAAATAAACAGAAAGTGGTAGCTTCCACGCAAGTTCAACCCAACACTATCATTTGCCAAGAAAAAAAAAAAGAAAGGAAAACAAACTTGCTTCTGTGCGTTGGTTCTAACCAGCTTGTTGGACATTGGCTTCCTCCGACCTTCCTACGTAACAAGTACAATGAACTACTACGCAAGTATACCCCCACGAACCTCCAATCCTCGAAGTACCAGCAAGCAAACAGATATACCACTGTAGTTTTTCCGCACAGGCTAAAAACCAATACCTTTTTTATTTTGTCAAAACCACCGGAAAGGGAGAGGAAAACAGAAAAACACCACCACTCCCACCATAATAATCCATTTACAACATAATAATATGAAGCTCTCTTTCCTCTTGAACTAATAATTCTTTTAGAGTGAGTTCTCTTAAAGTATGTAACAAAAAGTATCAAAGCCTACACCATGCCTCCTAGTTGTCATCGTGTGATGCCAGAGTGATGCTAGTATTGCAATGTGCCAATGTTAACCCGAAACTAGAAAATTCTAATGCACAGCTAACTCGCACGAACGCCAAGGCTACAAAAACATGAAATGACAAATAGATGCATGGTAGAAATGAGATGCCAACGTAGAATTTATATGCAAAAACATGAAATGAAAAAAATTTGGGTAACCCGTATTCACGCACCAAACATAAGTAGAGAAACACAAATTGATCGAGCTTCCAAATTCACCTCTAGTTTTAGTTGGCCAAGCATTTAAAAAATATAAACAGCTAAACGTGCAAGCATATTTGGTTCCTGAACATCAATTCCATTGTTTCATCTATATATTCAATATATAACAACTATTTGTACTCTACAACGGAGCGAGGAGCCCCCAAAAAACCACAAAAGAAAAGAAGATTAAGAATGTGAGAAGGTGAGGCAGACGTTTCTACCCACACCAATGTAGAGGATCTTCAATGACAACTAAAGAAAGATCTCAAACTCTTAAAGCCACCTGATCTTGCCATGAAATCTTCCTTTTCCCTGCTCGATTTGACCCATTTCCAATATTCCTACAAATTGATAACTTCAGATCATTGTGCTGCTCATCACCTCCACCTCTAAGTAAACTTTTCTTTGGCTCCTCTGTACGATGCTCAGAATCAGACAGTGATTCCTCCGTCTGCAACCAGCAAATGCGATAAGAATATCAGCCCACAATAGAAGAAAGAGTAGATGCAAGAACTTGAAGCTCATATTCACATGGGTGTGACTAAATTATACCGAAATCTGGTTCAAGTCGAAAACCGGAGTTAGGTTCTGCCTAGAGGCGTCTTTTCCACTGTAGATCCTTTCCTTCTGGTTCACATCAAATATAGGTGCAGAGGTTTGCAAAGCAGCTTCCTTTGCACTGAGAGTCCTAACCTTCTGGTTCAAGTCAAAGATTTGAGCAGGTTTCCGTAGAGTGCCTTCCATTCCATTGTAATTCCTCTCCTTTCTAAAATCAGGGACTGGAAGTGGGGGTCGTGGTGCAGCTTCTTTTTTACTGTAGTTCTTTCCCTTTTTACTAGTATTTCCCTTGTCAAACTTCTGTGGTTGCACAAAGTCTTGCTTTGGCTTAGGATTTGGAGACTGGTTTGCAATCAAGTAATTGTATCGTTTCCTCAAAAATCTGCAATTAAAGACAAGTATCATGGCCTTTAGTTTCAAAATTTCATAATCGTAGATTTATCCAAACCCAACAAAAATACAAAAGAGTAATTCATACAGCACTTCCGCCGAGAGTGTGACTTTTTTCTGTTTCATCATCTGCAATTTCTTCTTCATGGCTTCTGTTTCCTGAAATATAATTCCATATTATATACCCATCTCTGGTTAACTCGAGAAAATTGCCCTACATGAAGACCATAAATTAAGCTAGCCAAGTCCTCCTAACCAACCAATACAAATATAATCCAGATTTGCAAGAGCAAAAGACATATAGATGCAGGGTAGAAAGCTAACAAGGCCCAACCAAACCCGAATTTCAGAAAGAAAAGCCTACAAAATAAGAGTTGTAGTCTATACATGACAGGTTAAAGAACAATATAAACCAGGTGAAAGACTCTGCCAACAGAACATACAATACAGCAGCAAGAAAGCAGACAATTCAAAAAAGTAACTAAACAAAGTTTAATAGGCAAAAGTCCCAAACCAGGGGAACAATAGATTAAAGTCGCGGTTACTAGATAACAACAGTTTCTCACATCAAAGTCAGTTTGGATCCTGGGAAAATGTTTGGAACACAACCAAGAGTAAAATATGAACCAATCCAACTTCAAGAAAAATCAAATAATTGTGCTAGGCATAGTTGATGGTTGCCAATTATATTTGAAACCCAGACAACCATCATTCCATTACTCTTTATATACATATATGTATGCATATTCAATTACTTTTCCTTTCAATCAGTTTTTTTTCTCAGCGACTAAAAAAAATGGTGGGGTAAGAAAGTCCAGAAAATAAAGTCGGGACATCCACAGATAAATTACACGAAAAAATTCAATTTTTTTTTATTTCTTTAGTTTGAGAAAGCTTAAATTTGCTTGCGCAAGATCTTATCTTTCCTGAAACTAGAGGAACGAGCATAAGACTCGAAATAACAGATATTTCTTTCATCTATTTGGTTTGCTAAACAGCCATACACAGAGATATCACCCAAATCAAGGAAAATCAGAAAGACCGCGAACAAAACCCACCAGAAAATCAAACGAGATGTCAGATCTGATGAAAAGCACAAAGTAAAACCAAATCCCTGGAAAACCACAAATGAAAATTACCTTCTGTAGCTCCTCAAAGTCCTGCAGAAGGCTCTGATGCTTGAACCTGGTCTTTGGGTCCTCATACACAGCATATGGAGAAGACTCCATAACAACGTTTTTCATCTTTTTCATCAGATCACGGCAAAACAGAACCCAAAAGCCAAGAACCAACAATCACAGAGAGAAAGAAATGGAGGCAGAGGCCGAGAGACAGAGAGGTGAGTAATGAAAAAGAAAGAGCAAGATGGAGAAGAAATAATGAAAGAGAGGGACCTAGAGGGACAGAATAGAAAGAAACAAGAAAGACTAATACGAAAGAGAGATATAGAGAGGCGAAGAGGTAAGAAGGTTATTGCTTTCCCTGTTTTCTCTGTGAAGCTCTGACCGAGACAAAGAAACCCAAAAAAGCCCACATAACTCGGTGAAAAATAATGTTCTTTTGAGAGACAGTGATGAAGAAGGGGATTTTTTGGGGGGTTGCAGAAGGGTATTCTGGACATCATGTTTTTAGGAGAGAGAGACAGTGAGTTTGTGAGATGGGTTTGGTTGGAGGACATTTGAAAACATCTATCTTCTCTTCTTTTCTTTCCCATTCTTCCCTTCTTTCTTTTGTGTTTTTCTTCCACATAAATTTTGGTCCAGCTGGGCCATTGAAGAAAGAGAGAGAGAGTTGGGTGGTGTGGACTCTTCCTTTGTTTTTGATAGGGAGGGGGTGCGTGGAGTTTCCATGTTTCTTCTCTTTGTATTTGTTGTTGTTGCGTCTGTGTTAGAGCGAGAAAGGCAGTCTTTAGAGAGAGAAAGATGACGAGGGTGGGCTTGGGTCTGAAAAAAAGCAGGAGCTAAATGGGGATGTTGTATCTGATGCGCTGTTGCAGTTGTTGCTGTTGTTCGTACTAACTTATTTTTAGGGCTTTGGTTGGGTTGGGTTTGGAATTGAGGCTGCGAGGATTGTGATGGTGGTGTTTCTGAACGTGGGAAGACGCTTTTCTCCTCCCCATTAATATACAAGGTCAATTGGATGTGAATTTACTGGTATGGCCATTTTGGCCTTTGCTTTCATGTTAAGGATGTTGATGATGTCTCCTTTCTCTTTTTACACCCAATAAGCTTTCCAGCATTTCAGATAAAAGTAAGAACGATACCCAATTCCTGGTTCCAGCCAGAAAACAAAAAAGTTGTCCTTGCGTAATTCCATCCATTGTTTTGGAGGGTTCTTTCCAGAGGCATCTAATTCCTTTCTCTAGGGGTAGATTGGTAAAGACCTAGACCATCATCAACCTATTGAATAGAGAAGTTCCCATCTACCACCTACCTTCTGGACTTTGTGTGACAGCACCTGTCTGCATAGCCACTAAAAATGATGGAAAAGGTTTCACAGCCCTTTGGAGTACTGTTTGGGCAAGCTGAGAGATTCGACCACTTCATGAACCTTTACCATGCTTATTTTCTAAAGAAGATGGGGGCCAATCTAGTCCGAAGATGAGGCAATAAAGGTGCTAGCGCCGTAGTGGTGGTACACTGTGAA
This sequence comes from Myrica gale, assembly GCA_963930655.1. NCBI lineage: Eukaryota > Viridiplantae > Streptophyta > Magnoliopsida > Fagales > Myricaceae > Myrica > Myrica gale. The sequence continues at coordinate 22,451,707 of OZ005616.1, forward strand.
TACCCACCAGGCCACCATAGTAGGAGCTCATTATAAAGGTAAATGTGACATTTTGCCCTCAAGGCTGTTGATTGTACACAGCCTTATTAGGACGAGCCTATGCCCTCTCCACAGAAGCCGATACGGTAAAGAGAAAAAAGCTGCTCAGTGCCTCAGTCTCTCTTGAAGTTTGGATTCCCTTCCCGTAACAAAATGCTGTCGGTGGCATCTCTTAATCCTCAGACTTTGACAGAAAGACAGAGCGTCTGGCTCCTTATAGAGAGAGAGAAGTGACTTAGAAAAAAAAAAAGAGAGAAGTGATATATGCCTCTTAATTCCTTTTATTGTCCGCCAAGAAAAACTGTCCATTTTTGGACTCCTGCTACCTTTTGCTTCCTAATAACTTTCCTAAGCACAAACGTGTATGTTATTGTAACATGGACGTGCGAGGGTGATACAAAAGGAAGGTGGACTTCGTCTTTTTCCTCAAAAAGAGGGAACAAAGGAGGTATAGCTTCCAGGTGCATGCTCCATCACACACCCATCTTAGGGTTTGCTCCGCAACAGGTCTAGAATGGTAGCATTTTTGACATCTGGTTAAAAATTCCATGTGGGTAAGAAGGAACAGCAGAAGTTAATTTCTTTAGCAGCAATATCTCTACCTTTTCAACTTCTTTCTATTAATTCGATGATAATGGTGAGATTCAAGTGTCCAAATCCCTATGTACACGAGAAAACATGACGAACTAGAATGGCGAAATCACATTTATTAACGAATGTCGGAGTCGGTTACTAAGGACGTCATTGTTTAGAAAGATCATCCGGCAAGAAAACACCTCCGCCTGTGATCTGACCTTCCTTAGATCACAGCGGGAGGTGTGATTAATCAGCCAGCCCCCCTTAAAATCCAAGCCCAATACCTCAAAATCAAATTAAAAGAATAAGTAGAGAAATATTTATTTATGTCAAAACTTGAAATCCTACATTAACTTGTCGACGTTGTCGTGAATTTTGCGACGAATATTTCATATACTTCTCTTGAGTTCTGATAATCGTTGTGTGATGTAATCATTGAAATAGATGTTTTCACTATTCTAGTACTGCTTTTTTTTTGTTCTTTTGCCTTTTATATTGGACTAGGTTGAGAATTTGGATATCGCAAATACTGAGAAAGGTGGTGGTGTGCTCTTGTTGGATAAGTGATAATTCAATTATTCAAGTGTGCTGCGTGTCCATCTTTACTTACTAGAGAATCATTGGTTATATCATTTTATTGTCACTATCATCATCTAATTTTACATGTCTGACTTCTCCACAATTTATGAAAATCCAAAGTTGAAGTAAGACTCATTTTCATCTATATTTTGTTTGTTTAGGTCTGATTTTTCATAGCCCATGAGATTAACTTGTTTTTAATTGTCTTTTCTCTAAAGGTGGAACTTCTTTTCCATTGTAATTTGTGACATTTGGATCAAGTTATAAATCTATTTCTTCAAAATTTAGCCAGGTAATGGGCACTTTGAACTACGATTTTTTTTGTTTTCTCATTTTGTAAGAGGAGTAGAATAGTTATTTGGATGTTAAAATTGAACTTTTTGTTCAAATTTTTTTTCTATTATCATTTACCAAGTATGTATTTCCTCCTTGCAATTTCGGGTTATTTTATTGTTGATAGAGATTCCATTCTTGAGAAGCTCGTGTTCAATAGTACTGTCACACTAAAAAAAAACTATAGCAAGTGTGAGAAGTATTTTTATGCCATTGGAACCTGGATTCTTTTTTAACTTTGGATAATTTGACTTCTTTTTCCAATATGCTTCGTTTTGCTATTGTTTCTTTCAAGAATAATAGAAATACAGTAATTGTTTATTTTTTTCATTTGTGTTATGTTTTCTTTTTACAGATCCCAACAAATTCAGCAGGACTTATTGAGCATAGGGCACATCCTTTCTAGCAACAAAAATAAGTACTTCATTTATGGAAGTAAAAAGTTATATTACTGAAAATATTTTATTTCATTTATGTGTTTTGTTTTACAAATAATATATATATAAATACTTTTTGTTTGTATGATTAGTTTGTGCTCTATTGGTGTCTTGAACAACAAGAATTTAATCTTTAATGTCACCTCTCAGTATCAGCAAATAGTACGGTACGTGTATTTCAATATTTTTAGTGTTTTTAGTCTTTATTTTTTTTATTTATACTCTTAAGACTTTTTTTGCATTAAGTACTAAAATTTTTTTTTTTGTTATTTTTTCTTAAAAGGTTTGCCCCTAATTAATTGGGTTCTGGCTCCGCGACTGGGTCTGATTATTTGGCAAGAAAAGGGTCCGGTATGTACCATTTGGAGAAGTGGAGTCCGTGATCCGAATATTAATATGTTTTTACAAATATAAATTGGGTAGCTGAACCATATGCGAACAGAGTAATTGCGATGTCCTTTCTCTTGAAAAGGAAGTAAACTCCAATACGAGGGACCTTTGAATTGGAACCGGTCAAAAGCAACCTGCCGCCCCGGAGTAGCCGACAAATATGATACAACTCCTCTTAAGTTTCTTGGCAAATAAGTGGATTGTGTTAAAAGCACTTTGCTTCCCTGCGACTTCCTGCTCCTGAAAACAAAATTGATCGGGTCAAGCCCGAGCCGCCGACTCATTGGTTTAGAAAATTTCCATACCTTTCGGTATTCACAATTCGGTCAGTCTTGGCGTGGACATCGACATCGCGTTTGGCGTACAAGGAAGGATTGAAAATATACTTCCAACAAACAAGGGCTCGTGAACCCACCGCACCTTTGCCTAAATTGGTTTGGTTAATCCTACTGTGTACCAGATTTTTGGATTCCTCCAATCTTGCCGAATTTGGTTGCCATGGCCGGCTTCGTTTCTTCTTAGCCTTTAGGGCTCGTATACGTGTTAATAGAGAAATCAAGGGAGATGTTGTAACTTGTAAGGCCTTGATGGGCTTGGCTATGACACCCTACGGCTGGTTTGGAAATGGGTTTTGGCATGACACCCTACACAAACATTAATATTTTAATATAGACTTTAACAACTTTTCACGTAAATTTGAATACATTTTTTTAAAATAGGATTTTCTTTCTTCCAACTTTTTTTACCAAATTAAAACTTTAAAAAATTATTAAAAAATTATATCAAATTATCTTTTTTACACACTTTTATAAACTTTAATTAAAATTAAATATCTTTAAAAAAATTTACTAACTTTTATCTAAAAACTTATAAAACTTCACTCTATAAAAATATTTACAATTTTATAAAATTTGAAATGATTTATAGTTTAATTAAATTAAATAATATTAAATTTTATCGTTATTATGATATTCAAAAAATAAGTAAAAAATAGTTTTATATTATCAAAAATTATAAAATAGATAAAATATGAAACTAGTAAAAAATCATGAGAGCTAAGCACATCATGTCAGCATACCGTTGGAATAAAAAAAAAAATACTAGTAACAAACAAATAAATAAATAACATAATCCAGGTTTAAGTCAAATCGCAATTTGATGATTTTGATCCCCCACTCTCAACCTCAAGAAAAAAGAAAAAAGAAACGAGGAGAAGTCCCAACTATCATCCTGATTTGTTTTATCCTATAATTTATACATAGGTGACAATGAATTTTCCTTCCGAGTGTTACTTTCTCTTGAGATAGAATTATATCTGCAATAAGGTATATAAATATATCATCGTCAGTGTGTGAAGTAAATCACTGAAGTCATTTGCCTCTATTCCTTCTTGTCTTATCACAATCTCATAGAGCAAGAAATATTTTTTGTAAATTAATTTTCTATATTTTTTAATTTTAATGAACATTTATACACTGTTGTAACTATTTTAATATTTTTTTATATTTGATCTATTTTTTATTTATGATTTTTTGTAATAATTTTGATAATGATTATATTTTATAATTATTTTTGGAAATTTTAATTTATTATTTTTATCAATTTTGTAAAATTTTTTTTGTTTTATAAATTTTGCCCGATTTGTATCTATCTTTTAATTTTTATGAATATTTTTTATTAGTTTCATATTTTATCTATTTTTAATATTTATGAAATTATTTTTTACTTATTTTTTTATTTTTTAAATTTCATAATAACGATTAATTAATATTATTTAATTTAATTAAACTATAAATCATTTCAAATTTTAAACAACCAAACCGTTCCTTACAACAAAATAATATTTAAATCAAAAAATTTTGAAAGTTAAACCAAACCTAAAACCACATCCCCATTGCCAAACAATCCAAAAGTGTTTGAAGGAATGGCGTGTACGATTTCTCTGACGGGTCAGACGCCAGGCCTACGCGGCGTGAATGGCCGGAGAAAGCCTTTCCCTTCATCTCACTCCCCCTGTAAGTCTCTCGCGTTCTCTCTCTATCTGGCTTCTTTATTTCCTATTCGGATGCTGAGAAAACATGCAAATATGTATTGATATTAGTATTAAAGGATATGCGATTCTGCTTTGCAGTTGGTCTATTTTTGGAGGAATCGTATATTTCAGAAATTGTCTATTTTTGGAGGAATCGTATATTTCAGAAATTGTCTTTTGAAATTGTCCTGTATATTGCACTTTTAGGAATTTGATTGCTTGTGTCAAGTTGAGCTATTCACATCGATTGGGTATGATGCGGTTGAAACTTTTGCGAAAGTGAGTACCATTATGGGTCTTGGGAATGTTTCGTTTTGATGGGTTAACCTAGTTACATTAACCGAACTGCGTTATTTGCAACAATGACTATGGTGTACGCAAGTAATAGGGATATTCTGGTCCTGGGAGTCTTTCGTTTTCACGGGTTAGACTAGTTACATTGACTGAACTGCGTTATTTGCAACAATGACTATGTTCTACTCAAATAATAGGGATATTCTACTTTCAGATTATCCGTATCTCTACAAAAATGTGGTTTTTTTTTGGCAAATAAGAGAATGCGTGATGACCCAACGATATTGCAAACGAGAAGATAAAATCTTATGTATATTGAGGTGTTTATTTATCTTTTATCTTTTTCTTCTTCTTCTTTTTTTTGGGGGGGGGGGGGGGAGGAGGATTTCCCTTGATTTAGGCACATGGGGACTATTATAAACTGAATACCGGAGGTGGACATCCTAATCTTACATTTGAGTGAAAAACTCAACATAAAAAATGATTATGGATCTTGTTCATGTTATTGTCACGCTTTATATTGATATTTTGTGGATCTTGTTCATGTTATAATTAGGCGATATTGTTACTTTTTTTTAATGGATTGTGGCTTTCATTTCCTGATAGTAAAAAGCTGGTTGTCACTTACTGTTGTCCTGCTCATTCCAGGTAACCTTACTTCAAACACGAATTCAGTGGGTATGCAGATGCTGTCTGGAAAGTATAGGCATAATTGCAGATCCCTCCGTGTATATGGTCTATTTGGAGGAAAAAAGGAAAAGAATGAGAAGAGTGATGATGCACCTTCAAAGGTTAATATGATTTGCTTTTTCTTCTAGGTCCAAAGTATGTGTTGGTTCTAAGACATGACTACATTGAGTGAATGAATGAATTTAATATTTAAAGGAATTTGTTTGAGGTGCACTATGAAGTCCTCGAGAAAGCTCTTAAGCAAATTCCATGATAGTTTCCATGTAGTTGGAGGTTTCTGGCACATGCCGTAAGAACTTCTGTGAGGTATGGCATGTAGGACATTAATCCCTTGCAACTATACGTGTGAAGTCATGCATGAACCATAAAAAAGATGTGCTCTATTTTTAGATCTCAACCATGAGCTTATATACCATGCCTGAGTCAAGATCAAAGAGAGCTGCTGTTTGTCCTCGGCTCAGGTTTTAAGTTTCATCAATGTCCTCAAACCCCTCTAAAAAAAAGAACCAAGTCCACCCCCCTCCCCTCCCCCACCCCACCAAACCCAACCCAAGAAAAAAAAAACGAGTCCTTAAGGGCAATAGGGCATGAGACCTGAGACCAAATGGAAAATAATTGTTCAAAGAAGAGCTGGTCTGAGGTTCGGTTTTTCTTTCTGATTTGTTGTAGAGAATTTTAAAATCTGAATTCCTTTATGTCACTAGTTAGTCTATTTCATTTTATTTCTCTGCATGTTAAGAGTGTTTAACCTCCCTTGGAGTCGGAATCCTTCTGGATAGGTTAGAATTCAGGCTTCTGGGCCTCATCATCAATTCCTTGCCTTGTAAAACTATCTGTAGCAAAACAAATGCTAATTTTTCTGTGTTCCATCTTCTATAGAGGAAGTGATGGATATAGGGTGCAAAAGGATTTTGTTTGCATTGTTAAATCAAGTTTATTAAGGTCAAATTTTTTTATTAGGTGTTGTGTATTTTATTTGCCTGATTACGAGGAGTTGGACTTGTACTCATTTTTGTGAACTGAGACTGATATTACTTTGCTAGTCGATTGTAGGCAGGTATCCTGGGAAACATGCAGAATCTTTACGAGACAGTGAAGAAGGCACAAATGGTTGTCCAAGTTGAGGCAGTACGAGTCCAAAAAGAACTTGCTGTGTAGGGTTACATCTTTTTGATATTTTTTGTTTCGGTGAATTCCTCATAACATTTTTGATATTTTTATCATTTTGTTTTGCAGAGCAGAGTTTGATGGTTACTGTGAAGGTGAGCTAATCAAGGTATTTTCTCTCTCTCTCTCTCTCTCTATCTGTGCTCACACATTAGCTCTTGCGTGTGCTTGCTTACTGGCTCAGTTTGCTTTTGGACATTCGTTAGGTGAACTGTCATCATCATTTCTAAGGTCAATCATCTGTATTTTTCAACAAGGCAATATCTTGTTCTAGTGTTTGAATTGGTTTCTCTTTCTGGAGCTCGCAGAACAAAGACAGCCTGTCATTTTGATTTGAAGGCAACTGTTTTTTTTGGGAGAGTCGCGACCAAGAAAGATTAGGATCATTGTAGACATTTTAGTCAGCATCATTAGATGTTGTATGATTCTTTACATGATTTGAATTATGATTCCAGTGTAGTGAAAAGAAGGCCTATAACTGTGATTGTCAGTTTCTACCCTGTGGATGTTTGGTTGGCCTTGTATGCCTGCTGCCTTATATGACTAAGGGATTGCTCTTACCATCTTAATGATATTAGGAAATTACTCAAATTATTTGATCACATTGTGGTATTGCAAACCTTAATGCTTTTTTTTTCAAGGGGCTTCACGGTACTTCTTATGTGTTTAGGTAACACTATCTGGAAACCAGCAACCTGTCCGCACAGAGATCACTGAGGCTGCAATGGAATTAGGAGCAGAGGTAAGTCTATTCGTCTGACATTTGTAACTTCACTTTCGAATTTGCCCCAGTAAAACTCAGTCCAATATTGCGATGACTTTTCTTCTTAGCCACTGCGGGGTTGAAATTAGTACTTCAGCCTCCAGTCCTTATTGGAAAGGAGGTGCAATTTTGAATCTGAGGACAATTGACAAATAAAATTTTAAACAAATTGTTTTAGAATGATATTATCACACCTTGGACTTTGTTATAAGGGCCCACTTGGTTTATCATGCAAGTTGAACAGTTTCATTCACATCTTTGTTTAGAATGCATGAGACAAAGCTTGTTCTGATGCCATTCACTGGAAGTTGAACAGTTTCATTCATATCTTTATGCTATTTTTGATTCCATTATCTGGTTTGGACTTTGGCTATGCTGATTAGACCCCAATACAAAGGATAATGGGACCATTCAATCCCATGAGAAAACCAAAGAGACCTTGAAGCAACATCCACCAACCTCATTAGGTGTTCGGTCTCTAAGAAGTTTGTTGGGCAGTGAGCCCGTGCTTGTTCATTAGTTTTTCCTTGTATACAAAGGGCTATGTTGATTACAGGCACTGAACCGTTCATCAATTCCATCTTTCAGAATTTAGCATTCTGGGGTTACTATGGGTGAATTCTGATTTTGTTTGATGGCCCTGGCTTGATTGCTGAAAATTTCACATAATGGGAAAGACAGTTCTTTCTTTGCTGCCTCCTCTCTCCCTTACCCTGGCGGTGGGATTCTGGAGGAAGTTGAAAATTTGACCATGTGAGGATCATTTTGTGCTGTCTTTAAAAGAAATTTGGATGGAGATATTATCTCAAAGTCAAGGGGAATATTCCTGAATCTTGAAAATGCCCTCCACCTTCATGGGGGGTGGGTTGAAATAACCAGAAATATTGTGGATAGCACCTTAATCGAGAAAGCTAGAGAGCAAATGGTGGTTAACTGTATTTTTCCTGCCACAAACATGGACCAAGCTGGATCTGAAGCTCCATATTTTCAAAATCATGCCCAAGCGGTTGATTTTTATGCTCAAAATCTGCTCATTCAATTACCCAGGGGTTATGGATTGCATGCATTCGGAAGACCTTCAGAAAGGAATGAGACTATTTATGGTATTTAATTGTTTGACTTGATGGTTGGTCATCCTTCCAGTTGGGCAGAAGCTTTTGAAATGAACTTGTTTCAGTGATTCTACTAATTGTGCAGATGATTAATGTGATGTATGGGGTACCATGTTAGACTGATTCATTTTGCTTCATGTGCAGAAGCTTTCGCTTTTAGTTACTGAGGCATACAAAGATGCGCACCAGAAGAGTGTCCTGGTGAGAATTTCCCAGCATTTAACATGAAGAGTTGGGAACTCTTGCTCTATCTTTGCGCTTAGAACTGAAAGTCTCTGCCCTTTTATATTCTCAGGCCATGAAGGAGAGGATGAGCGATCTTGCTCAGAGCTTGGGAATGCCGCCAGGCGTCGGGGATGGATTGAAGTAGTTAGATTTTAGTATCATACTGGTGAATGAGATTGCACTTCGATTTTGTAGATCAACCGAGCAAGAATTCTTGTACTGACCTTGCATTTAACAATGTCGTTTGTTTCAAATTAAAGAGGTATTTTGGAACCTCTGCGCAGCTAATTTGCCGGTAATATCCAGTATTTGACTTCCTACGAAATGTAAAGGATCTTATTTTTCTTCATTTGATTAACTACATTGTTCAAGAAATTATCAGTCATTTTAAGCTGTTGAGATTACCGTAGAACATCATTAGACAGTCTCATGCTTGCATCGAGAACTTACCATGGGCATGACAAAACATCGAACAAAACTTAATCTGCATCCATCTAGAACATGTTACATTTGAGATGACACCTTGTCTTGAATTAATGATTCCTATGCTAACCACTTCAACCAGCATTTATATTGAATTTCAAACTAATTGAAACAATAATACTAATCTGTCTAAGGAAAACAAATAATCATCTGTGGTAATTGTCTCCAAGCAGCTTTTTGTTAAGATCTTGGTAATTCTTTGTCCGCCAAAAATGAGCTGAAGAGATTGAATGCTCTCTTGGGTTGAAGCAGAGGAACTTCGTGGCCAGCCCCTCTCACTGTAGCAAAGGTTAGCCCGTTGTAGACCTCTGTCCATCCTCCCACCTGCAGCAAAAAGAAAAAAGTATTGCTTTCTGACATTTCGCTGTGAATGCCCATCTCTCTGTGTCTTACATGTGTGCCAGGCGTGTTCAAGGAAGTCGGTGGTTGGATTTGGCATGAAGTTTTCATTTACCTGCCCACTTGTGTACCATGGATACCAACTAGTTTTGATGGTGAGATTTAGATGGCTGAGGGAGAACCTAGTGGCAGTCACTGGAACCACTGAATCTATGTCACCGCTGCACCAAAACAGAAGCAACTGCATCAACATTCTTCTCCTTCCTCTTTGTTAGGACTATAAAACTTTTGGGGTCGTGTTTTAGACACTTGAGTGGTACCATGGTGTCATTTATAGCTCTCTCTAACAAGCAGTATATGAAAATTTGCTTTGTATGAAATTTATTTATTATTCTTAGTAATATTTAAATTAATTTAAATTTTAGAAAGATAAAGTTGTAAAAAGTAAAAAAGATAATTTAAATAATTTTTTTTATATTTTGATGTATTGAAATTGATAAAAAAAATAAAAAAATAATTTTATGTAATTATTTTATTAAGACCGAGTTGAATGTTCAAAATTTTAGTTCCAAGCACTTCGTTAGAGCAGAGGATTGGCTCCATCAAAGGCCGAACATTTACCACCACTTATAAAATATAGGAAAAAACAAAGGGAACCTTTACCGACGACAAATTAATTAACCGGATGGTGAAAAAGAGAATGGGATTGAATTTTGATTGATTTCTCTACTCCCAACAGCAGTCGAGTCTTATCAAGCTCAGATCCAATTGTACTGAGCCTTCAAATCAACAACAGCCTGTTTTGTCATTTATGTGATAGGACATTGTGTGACGTTCATTTCCAGCAAACAGAGAAAACAGAAGCAGATCGTCAGGCTATCAATGACTTTCAATTCCTCAGAGGCCTTGAGATTTTTTCACCCGTTTTAAAATTAATAAAAGAGAAGGAGAGGAAGAAACTTCCTAACTCGACGGTGTAACCAGGCATGACTGAGTCACTCAGTCCCATGGAATGCACGGTGATATGCATGTCCTGGATTTACCAAATACAACAGTTCCAGTACGCAGCGAGGGAAGGTATGCATGCGACAGCAATTACAGGTTGTAAATCTTATCAATGGTAAAGTAAGGGCGCAAGTCAAGAGAATTTTCTTGTACTGTTCGACCAAATATCCCTACGGCCAATCCCAAGGCCTCAGTGAGCAAATCCTTAGGATGTTTGAGGGTGAAAATTGAGTATTGGGCTTTGGAAAAAATATTATAAAGTAAAGATATGTTACGAGAGCTGGTGAAAAAGTAAAGAGAGAAGATTTTTAATAAGTATTATAATAATAAAAAATTATGTGGTGAATTTTTTATGATTAAACCCAAATATTTGAGCCTAAATATTTGAGCCTAAATATTTGGGCACCAAACATACTAACCGTAATTTCTGCCTTTTTTTTTTTTCTTCTTCCACGTTTTGTTTTTGTTCTTTAGTTTTTTAAGGAAGAGAAATTGGTTGAGTAAAAAACAGAACATTGTAATTGAGTAGAAGATACTTTTTCAGAGGTTTATGAAGAAACTTTACCTGAAAACCCATATCCTTAGGCCAGCCGCAATCAGTTCCTCGTATGTGGGTAACATAGAAGTTTCAGAATCGTTCCAATTTTTTATAAGAGCATCACTGCACAGTAAAAAATTAACCATACCTATAAGCAAGCTAAATAAAAGGGAAATTGAGAATTAGGAATGAAAAAAAGAAGAAGAAGAAGGAAGGGAGAGTTAATATCAAAACCTGCAAGCAGTCCATTTGTAAGGAATTCCAGTAACATTTGCATGCATTGCCTTCTGCACTTCTGGCCGGTTATAATATTTCTCAGCATAATTTTCAGTGCATGGATCGTACCCAGAAACTGGCCGTCGACGTAAAAGAGTGTTTCTGACTCTCAGAGGCCTCATAGTATGATTACGGAGCGCCAAGCAAGATGGAGTATATATACTGTACTGATCAATGTCTCCAAACTCGTGGTTCATGGCGTAGGTTACTGCATCGTCACATTGCTGAGATGCTTTGTCCTCCGTGAAATTGCAATTCTTGAGGATTGATTTGTAGCTTCTATCTGATATCATTGCATGGCTCCACCAATATGCAACAGTTCCAAGGCTGTCATAGTAGTTATCTGTCACAGCATTTCCCACCTGCATATATTTTTTTTTCGTTACGAGCCGTTCAAGTTCTAATCTTGAAGTTGGAGATACAGCTTTAGGTCAACTTTATGCTTTACTTACAATGAAACCTTTGAGGTTGATGGTGGTATTTTTGTGTGCTTTATTATAATGGATAATCCTCTTTGCCAACTGGGGAACATAATGCCCTATGGGAAGAGTGAAAAGCATGCATTAGCTTATAATGCAATTGAATAAGGGTCCAAAAGGAAGTAAAAAATATGTTTGCTGTGTACCTGCATAGCTTTCCCCAGCGAGGTAGAATTCTCTATGTTGGTATTGTGGAAATCTTGACATCCATCTAATTAGGAACACTAGAGCATCCTGAGCTGCACGTGTCACAAAAATTGACAACTTTACAGATTCAATTGCGAAATAATTTAAGCATAACCAAATGCTAATTAATCGTCCTGATTGCTGCAGGTATACCTGTTCTTTCGTCTCCGGAATCTTTAAGGTCGGAGCTTGTGTTTGTGTACGAGAACCCAACACCAGCCGGCGATTCAAGAAATAAAAAATTTGCTACTGCAAGCACATAAATAGTAAATATATCTTAGGAACAACAATGGAACTCTGATTTCTAGAAAAAAAAAGAATGGAACTCTGATCAACATGCAGCCTTTTCTTTTTCATTATTTGCTTCAACTTACTTTGGAAACAAAAAAAATATGAGATCCATGGTCACCGCACCCATAAAGGTTAAAAACTGGTAGAGCAGAAGTTTTTTTTTTAACAATTATTTGAATGGCTGTTGACGGATGTGGAATCTATAACCCATGTGATGAGGACTGTGTTATATGAAATAGGTTTTATTTTATGTTAAAAACATAATTACATTCATCAAAAGAACCAAACTGAACTATAGTTTATGAATAGTAGTGGTTTATTACCTCTATTCCAGGAATACTTGTTGAGAAAAAGAGATAAACCGGTTCTGTTGATCCTAAAGGGCCCGATTTCCTCTGATGCTCCATATGCTACAGATGAACATCCTGGTCCTTCACAATTACAAAACATAATTCTAAGAGAACATGAGGGGTCAAAAGTTCGAGAAACAAAGCTATATGGAAGTTCTAACATAGAGCAGAACCACTCTGATTTTAAGCTTAATTTTAGGATACTCATAAACCCACAATTTTGATAGTCAGCAGATACGAGCGCCGATATTGCTCGAGTCACGCGTTCGTTTCCAAAATATAAAGATGCAGAAATGGAGGAAACAAACTCAGATTACATGAACACACACTGCCTTTCAAATTCCATGCCATGCTAGCAGCTAGTTACAAGAATTCACAAACCCTTTTTCCGCCTTGACTAGCAGATGGATTGTCTTTTAGAATTGTTTGACTCGTTGCTGCCTTTCCGATTTGGTAAGAGTTAAAGAGACAGAAGTTAGAACTAAAGTTCAAAGAGCGGCGCTCTAAGTTCTACAGCTAATATCCCGCATTATTTATTTGCTAGATGCAAATAAATTGCCAACACCACCTCAAAAGCAAGCCGGCAGGTACAAACCAAAAAGCAGTTGGATAGTCGAGTTCCAGGAAACATTATATGTATGAATTGGCCGCTACTGATCAATAATAACTGTGCGGCTTTGTCGCAAGCACTTCAGTCTTATCCATAGTAATCCACATTGAAGCACCAACTACTTAACTATAGATCTGGTTATTATTATATAATTTATCCTCTGAGATGTCAGCTTCCATTCCTCATATACACGACTAAAAAGTGACACAAAAGCATCCTTGTTGCTGTTTGGTCTACCCTAATGCTTTCCAAACTTTATTTATAACTTCCTGGCTTTCTATCTCCGGGTTGCCAAGAAGCTAATAACCCCACATCGTCATCATCCCCACTTGTGGCTTCTGAATGCGCGTGCTTTAAAGATGGAAGTACACGGTGTGACTCTGCATATGTGTGTGTGTGTGTGTGTGAGAGAGAGAGAGAGAGAGAGGCATCTTTTGCTGGGACAACATGGAAATATAGAGGACTTTTCAAGTGTGAAAAAGTTGGTTCACTTTGCAGTGACATTTTGGTGTTTTTTTTCCCGCACAACTGGTATTCACAGACGACTTTTTTGCTTAGAAAAAAAAACTGGTATTCACTGACAAAATTAAAGAGAGTGATGGAAAAATTGACTGAGATAGTAGGAGTTGTTATAAAGCGGGAATAAAAGTCAGTTTTGGAAGGAATAAACTCTTCTGGGCATGTTTGAGACCCCAAATATTTGGGGTCTCAACAAATCGGACAAACCAAACAAACTCCAAAATTTTTAACTTTTACACCTACACACTTCACTTTTCACAAACCCCAATAAATCTCAATAAAGTAAAGATTCCCAAAATTTTGGGAATATTCCCCAATATTTTGGCAAACAAACATCCCCAGTGGGCATATTTCTCTTCGAGCTGGTGCAGACTTGCAGTGGTACATTACAAAACCAGTTGTTCTCAGGACTTCACCAATTGATGCCGCGCAACGAAAGCCACTTGATGCTGATGTCGGCGCATATAAGACTGGGAATTAGAGGGTGTTTACTAACGTTGATCTGGTGGTAGATGGGAGTACTGTTAATTGGGAGCATGTATAGATGGCAGGACACGTGGGGTGATGGCACGTATGCAAGGTATGGGGGACCCGGGTGGGTTAGGAACTATTAATCATGCATTTATTGGGGGACTGAAAATAGTTTTGCTCAATCATTTTGGCATCAAAACCATTAACTAAAACACAAACAAATATGAAATTTGTCTTTATATGCTGATTCAGAAACTGATCAGAATAATAGGATAACATATTCCTCATTTGCTGTACTACTAATTTCCTGGACACGCATTCATGGCTTCACTTTAAATCTTGTCCTTCCACCCATGGAAGGTTTTCAGCATTAATTCCTTTCGGAAAAGAAAATTCATGATCAATGCCTTGAATGAGGTGTTGCTGCAAAGTGTCGAACAGAGATTGGCGCTAAAGGTCTGCTTTTGAGTACTTCCCCAGAACGAAAAGAGGAAAAGAGCTTTGTTGCTTCGTCAAACTATTAGTATGTTTTCATTACCGGTAAGGCTAGACATCGAATTTTCACTTAGGCGAACAGTACTTCCAACCAAGTTTAAGAACAACGCGGGGAAAAAGTAGTTACCTCCATTGAGCCAAAGAACAAGGGGTTTCTTCTCAGGATGAGCAGTAGCCTCCGTGAGCCAGTAGAAGAGTGCTCGGCCGTGTTGCTTGTTGACTGGAATATAGCCGGAAAATTGAGCAAATGTCACTGGTGGTTGTCCAGGGAGGACTGAAATTCGATCTAGCTCTTGTGGTTTTGGGAGAGCTGCAATGGCGGTTTTCGAAGAGAAAAAGAGCAAGGACATGAAGAGAAGAGATAGCCTTCGGATTGCCATTGGACCCTCCAAAATGGGTGTAGGGCTCTCTTTCTGTCTCTCTCTCGGTCTCTCCGTCGACCTTTAAGTGAGATAGGAGAGAGTTTCTATAGATATCTAAGTTCTTAAGACATAGAACTGAGTGAAGATCTTGATGCCTCAATTATAGGTTAGTAGGGCTGGACTTCAAAAGTCTGATGTTGCTGCATTACTACACAACTGCAAGTTGGCTTCTTAGTGGACCTTATCTCTCTCTCTCCTCTATCTGGTCCTCTGGATTCAGAGAGAGAGAATTCTAGCCTGTCCTATAAGGCAATTGATACCTGCATCAGAGCTTAGTTGAGAAACAGAAGCGGTATCATAAATGCATCAGAAGAGATCTCGCTTAGGTTTGCAAATACTTAACGCGTGCTAAGCCGGCCGTGAGCACCTTGTAGTTTTCTAGAGCTCTTTTCGAAATAGGAAAAAAAAAGGAAAAATCTACACCAACTTTAGGCATGGCTCTTAATTCATTTGAGAGCTTAGATCAAACCAACCAAGCTAGCTAGTTGAGTTTGGCTTGGAATTAGGTCAACCGAAGCTTCTCTAGTCTTTCTCTCCGGTGGTCCTAAATATAAAGAGAGAGATGGGAGGTGGTTTATATTTGGGGCAGAGCTTTTTGGACCTCTACTGGACAGGGTCAGTTACTATGCTGAGCACTTAAGGTGCTAAGGTTGATGTACAATCCAGATCAACTTGTCAAGATCTAAGGATTGAGATTAAAATACGTCAATTAATGAAATAACCCACCGAGTTCGACCCGTTCAACTGTGAATGACCCGGGTTTTGGTGTGGACAAATGATCGACCGCTTCATATACCGGTCGACCGCTACATGAACATGTCGAAATGAACAGATCAACCACTAGATTACATTAACCGGTCGACCGCTATATGAACAGGTCAAATTCGGGGGTCACAGCGGAACGGGTCGAACCCGGTGGGTTATTTCATTAATTGACGTGTTTTAATCTCAGCCCTTAGATCTTGAGTCTTGACAAGTTAATCTGGACCATACATCAGTATGCTCAGCACCTTAGTGCTCAGTATAGTAACCGAACCCTACTGGACTGTCATTGATTCTTTGGGTATTGAATAAGACAAACAACCTTGGTGGCCTGCCGAAAAAGTGCTCACTAACCTACACAAGTCCCCATCACTCATTTGATCATGAGGGGAAAAAAATGGTCCCCATCAAATTTCTCTTTGGGTAAAAACACCCACAGGATTCTTGAACATATTGTTGAAGGAAAAATTCCTTAAGATCTATGGAAGAGAAGCTTGACTCACAAGTGCACATATGCTTCCCATATTCTTAGTCGAGCTGTTTCGAATCTCTTGACTTACGATGTGCTTAGAGCTTATCTCTCTCTTATCTCCCATGTGGTGAGTTGCTCACGAAGAAACGTGCATGCAGTTATAGATTAATTAGTGGATGTGATCTGGATCATGAGTAATTAAAAAGGTTGGTCGACATCCTTGCAGAAGATACAATGGAAGTGGTTCAACAAATTTGATTAATCAGATTCAATGCTCAGACCTGGCTGCAAGAAATGTTTCGATATTTTGACCCTTTCTAATTCACATGCATCAATATTTTAAGATCATACTTTCGTCGCATTTAATTACTTCCTCGTGGTTGATAGGGTACTTCTCTTATTTAAGAATCAAAAGAATGGCATGATCTACTGGGTCGACATGAGGGCCTAGACATATACTTTAATTTGTCAATGAGTTAAAAGATCAAGCTTGGCCTTTGTTAAGGTGAGAAAAGAGACAAATCATGATATGAAAAGGTCGGAACTGAACAGGTAGATCTCAGGTGTAAACTAACTGCCGGCTTGGAGGTAAAACGAAAAGCAAAAATACTCAATGTCAGCGGGCGCGCGATCGACTTTAGTGCTTAACATCACGTAGTGTCTGGTCTTGTAGTGCAATCCAAATCCTTTGTATATAGCTTTGCTCTGGTTTAAAAAGAATATATACGCGTGTGTGTATGTTAGTACATTTGGTATATATTGTCATTTGATTAAGTTAAATTAAGGGTTAAATACACTTTGATCCCCTTATCTTTGGGGTCATTTACACTTTGCACCCGATGTATTATTTTTGACACACTGGACCCTTTAACTTACACATTTTTTCAATTTGGATCCCACAGCCAAATTGTCCGTCAATTTAGACGGATTCCCTTAAAAATTTACACATTGCTTCCTTATCTTTGGGGGTATGTACACATTGCTTCTCTATCTTTGGAGACATTTACACATTGCACCCCACGTTTTAACTGAATCGGTCTAAATTAACGGGCAATTTGGGTATGTGGTCCAAATTGAAAAAATGTGTAAGTTAAAGGGTTCAATGTATCAAAAATAATACATCGGGGTGCAAAGTGTAAATGACCACAAAAATAAGGGGGCAAAGTGTATTTATCCCTTAAATTAAAGACTAGCTAATTTGAGGAGATTCATGGAGCTTTGTCTCTGTTGGAAGTCCCACATTGCTAGAAAAACTAGTCAATGTGCTCCTTATAAGGTTGTGACATCTCTCACTCCTCAAGTCGTCTTTTGGAGTTGAGTTATGCCCACCTTTCATATATTGTGTAAATTCTAATATGGTATCAGAGCAAGGTTCCTAGTTTGTGGTTCCATCGTCACTCGTTTCCACGTGTTGACTTGGATGTCCTCCCGCTACACGTGAGGGGCGTGTTGGAAGTCCCACATTACTAGAGAAACTAATCAATGTGCTTCTTATAAGGTTGTGACATCACTCACTCCTCAAGGCGTCTTTTGGAACCTTTCACATATTGTGTAAATTCTAATAGTCTCCTCTATTCTTATATAAATGTACATTCTCTTACCTCTTATAAACACATACTTAGAATAAATATTGAATAAGAAAAATCATGTAGCTCTATTGGATTTTCTTGGTGGTGGACGTAAATCGCAAGGTTGAACTACTTGAAACCATTTTGTCCTTGATTCTTTCTTTCTCTCTTGTGCAATCTTCTTTCTGTTCATTTCAACAATTTTGAAAGAAAGAAAGCCCATACAAATCATTTAAGCATACGTTCATCGTTGAGATGAGTAAGAAGAAACAATATAATTTTGTTAGATTAATTTGTAAATGAAGAACCTTGAAATGGAGACGTGTTCTCTGTATATACAATGTATGCAGGCAAAAAGCTATGGGGTCAGATCATGACTGTCCCAACCCTCCAAAATTCTGCGGATATAATATATTTTTTTCCTTGCGAAAAAAACCATTTTCGAAAAGTGTTTTTCTGGTTGTTTTTTCATATTTGGTCTCTTAAAATTGCATTCTCATGAGATCAGTACTCCTAATCTTTAATCTAATTAGCATTGTTACAGCTGCTGCATGTGTACGTAGTTAGAGTATTAGATAAAAACATGAATATGACTGATCCCATCAGGATTCTATGTACACGAACAGTAATATTTATATTATTCTTTAATTCCTAATATTTTAATCCGTTGACTTACCTCTAAACTCTAAACTCTAAACGATCGATCCCGGCCTTTCTGAGAGTTATTGAGGAGGCTCTACATTACTTCATTGAGTTCATTGAGGACGTGGGGGAAGCCATGTTGCAGATATATATGTGTATCGTGATGGATCATGGAGTTTTTACGAAGTGTTATTTTAAAGAAAATGAAGCCGTCTAAACAATCAGGTAGCCACCTACGATATGCTCATGAGTTATTTAATTAATTCAATCAAAGGCTGGAAATCGAGAGAATCCTCCTTTGACTTACATTCCCCATTAATATTGATGACCTAATACATGACTCTTAAGAAATGAAGACTTCTTATAGCCGTACTTGCTGACTATTTGGTCTGTGCTCGAGGTACCACATGCACCGACAATGGCGATTTAATGCTTCCAGATTAGTAAGGTGCACTCCACTAGCTAGACGTGGTTATAATAGTCTGAACTAGCAAATTATTTGCTATGTTCCGCAGGGGGATCCGAGTCAAATCAGCTCAAAAATGGAAAGAAATCGTGATTTAGCCTGATTGGGACAGTTTTCGTGCACGTGTCAGTATTTTGGCCATAACTTTAGCTACAAGTGTCCGATTCGCGCCCGTGACCCCAATTTGGAAAGCACTTTTCGGCGCGCACGTCATAGCCACCGACTACGCTCGGTGCACATCGTTTCGAGCCCTAAATACGTTGATTTCCTTTTCGAATATCTATTTTTAGTTAATTTTTGCTATTTATGGTAATTTCCTTTTTGTCGATTAGGAAATAATTTTGAACCCGATTTGGGCCAAATTTTTGGCAATCGTTTGATTTCTTTCCGTATTTCGTTTTGGTAAGACTTTTAGGGTTTTGCTACTTTTGGTAAAATTCTATTAAGGGTCGAATTTCAGCTATTTTAACCCGACTTGTGGGTTATTGCGATTCATTCCTGATTGTTATGAATTTTATTGAATCCAGAGTGTTTCTGAATTCTGTGGGTCGAAATTCTCTCTTTCTCTTATCGCAAATTGCCTTTTGTTTTAGCCTACAGAATAATCTCTATTCTGTCCGACGTCAACTTACACCTCTCACGAAGATGAGATCGATCTCATCCCACGATCTCCTAGATGCTAATTAATTTTGTTTCGGCCTGCTCACTTCGGTTTTCCAATTTCATCTTTTATTTTGTTCAATATTGCGCAACACAAACCTCATGTGCATCCAGGCATGCAAAATCTCTCTGGTATCTATATATATGTATATATAATTACGTATATCATTTGTCGCTTCTGGAATGGGATAAGATCAACATCATCACCTTTTGAATCCCAAAGTGTCTCACTTATCAAAGTTAAATTTTTATTTATAATATGAACATTTATTATTATATACGCGCTTGACCTTGAGCATTTTGTTCCAAAAGGCTACTCTCACTTATTAAAGTTAAATTTTTATTTATAATATGAACATTTATTATTATATACGCGCTTGACCTTGGGCATTATGTCCCAAAAGGCTACGGCACGGGCCGTTGACCCATTTCATGCCTTAAGAAACTCCAGTACTTCGCTAGCTGTAGAATTTTCTCTTTCCCACAATCGAGGAGATAAGCATGGGGAGAGATGGAAGAGAGTAGTCTTCCATATGAGCAGTACTTTGGGCAATTGGGTTAATCTTGGCTTCCTTAAAATTGTGCTAAAGTTTCTCAGAATATTACGTTTTTTCTTGCGTCAGAAGTGGCAACCAACAAATTAACAATGAGCTTCGTGCCAGAGTTGGTAGATTTTTATCCTCTTTTAGTGACTAAAGTAATACGTAAATACATTCAAGGAAGTTTGGATATTTTAGCCATGCATTTATATGTGGTACGATAGAGCAAAAGAAACCCCATTTCCTATCTAAAACTCATTGGCTTTGCAATTATCCCGATCCCAAAGACAATGCTGGAGATCGAGGCTACTGGACAAACCGGGGGATATGGGCGGTGGAGATCAGAGGCTCTCTTCGACCGAAAAGGTTTTGACTTGATGGGGATCTACGACGTCGTTGACGGCCGCTTTGGTTTTGCTCCCAGTCGCGTCAAAAAGGCCTGGGTCTTCTCATAGACTTCGTCAAGCCTCTGCCTTCATGGAGGTAGAATCCGCCACGACAAAAAGTTGATGCTGAGTCTCACTCGGTGAGAGTCAACTCGGTAAGTGTGTAAATGAACCGTGAACGAACCTGCGAGTGAGTGGATGGCTCTCTTTGGAAGTTTGGATCGTCGAACCTGCGAAGTTAAATGGACTTGTGAGCCCGACTAGATTATATGGGCCATTTGATTGGGCAATCCAGCTTGGGCCGAATTGGATCCAATCGGGTAGTCACGAGCAAGGTCAGGTTGAATGCAAGTTGAGCAGACCTAAAGGCCTGGGCTGATCCGATTAGGCCCAAAGAGATGAAGCCCAATTCTTAAACTAATCTTTCTGGTAGTTTGTTTTTGGAGTTGAATCTGCAAGAACCA
This sequence comes from Myrica gale, assembly GCA_963930655.1. Classification (NCBI taxonomy): domain Eukaryota; kingdom Viridiplantae; phylum Streptophyta; class Magnoliopsida; order Fagales; family Myricaceae; genus Myrica; species Myrica gale. Next base: position 22,472,767 of record OZ005616.1, read on the forward strand.
CGTTGTCTTGTGGGGACGACAACGCGTGTTCTTTTTTCTGATGCCACTGGGACAGCCGGTGACTTGTACTGTAAACAATCATATATTCATATTCTACTGGAGGATGTGGGGAACACCGTTTACCAAAGACTGCAACTCGGAATCGTCCCCACTTTTCTCTGACAAAAAGCGATCAGCCTTACATACACTTGTTGCTTCTTTCATGGCCTTGCAAGGACCCTCTTCATCTTCTTTTCTCACCCGCCCATGGGCTTATGACGTATTCTTGAGTTTTAGAGGGGAAGATACTCGCAACAATTTTACTGCTCATCTGGACAACACTTTGCATCGGAAGGGAATCATCACCTACGTAGATGACAACCATAGAAGAGGAGAGGAGATCTCACAAGCTCTTTTGAAAGCGATTGAGGACTCAAGAATTTCCATCGTGGTACTCTCTAAGAATTATGCATCTTCCACTTGGTGCTTGGACGAGCTGATGAAGATCCTCGATTGCAGGGAAACTAAACAACAAATAGTTCTTCCAGTATTTTACGATGTCGATCCTTCGGAAGTGCGACATCAAAGAGCGAGTGTTGAAGAAGCACTGGGTAAGCTTGCACACAAGTTCAAGGACGACAAGAGAATCCAGAGGTGGAAGGCGGGCCTAAAAGAAGTGGCCAATTTGTCGGGTTGGCATTTCGGTGAAAACGGGTACTTCTAACCACTCGTTTGCCTTCCAGATTAACGCTTTAGGACTAACTGAATCTTTGTGTTGAAAGCATTAACCAAAAGCAATTACACATTAGAGGTGAAACACGATATTTTTTTGGTAAGTGTTAGCTAGCGAGATAGAGAACTGAATTAGAGAATGGGGAAAAAAGTAAATAAGAGTTCTAAAAGGTATGAGTCTAATTGAGGGAGGACTTGTGGGCAACCCGTCGGGACTATTGAAATTTAGAGGGGAAAGACCATAGGGTTCATATCTTATTATTGTAATTTTTTGCGGAAGAAAAAGTAATAAGTAGATCATTTTTCCTATGGCGTTTCAGGTGAAAAGTGCAACTCAAGAAGTATTTTTTTGTGTCTGACAGGAACGAATCTAAATTCATTCAGGAAATTGCTCAAGTGGTGTCAAGAATAGTAAATCGTACACACCTAAAAGTTGCCAAGTATCCGGTAGGAATTGAGTCTTGTGTACAGGACATGAATGTGCTTTTAAGTAATGGGACGAATGACACACGCATGGTAGGGATATTTGGAGGTGGCGGAATTGGCAAGACAACTATTGCTAAAGCGGTCTATAACTTGATCGCTTTTCAATTTGAAGATAGTTGTTTTCTTGCAAATGTGAGGGAAACTTCAAACCGCAACTGCGGTCTAGTCCAACTGCAAGAGACACTTCTTTCTGATATCTTAGGAGACTCAAGTTTGAAAGTTGGCAATATTGATCGAGGAATCAATGTCATAAAGGGGAGACTTTGCTCTAAAAAAGTTCTTTTAGTTCTTGATGACGTGGATCAATTGGTTCAATTAGATGCATTATCTGGAGATTGCAAGTGGTTTGGTTTAGGAAGTAGAATAATCATAACCACTAGAAACAAACACTTACTATCTATGCATAAAGTTTATTTGACATACAAAGTAAAGCAATTGGATCATAGTGAAGCTCTTCAGCTCTTTAGTTGGAATGCATTCAAAAGTGATAAGCCTAATGATGTTTTTGAAGAGCTTACAGGACATGCACTTCGATATGCTGAGGGTCTTCCACAAGTATTATCAGTAATAGGTTCAGATTTGTATGGAAGAGACATATGTTATTGGAAACGTGTGTTACAAAAGTATAAAAGAATTCCAGAAGAAAATATTCAAGAAAAATTTAAAATAAGTTATGATGGATTGGATGATAGTGAGAAGGATATTTTCCTGGACATTGCATGTTTCTTTAATGGAGAACGTGTAGAATATGTCAGTAAAATACTAGACAGTTGTGGCTTCTTTCCAGATTGTGGTATCAAAGTGCTAGTGGATAAATCTCTTATTACTGTGGATGAGTTTAATAGATTGCAAATGCCTGACTTATTGCAAGACATGGGTAGAGAAATTGTTCGTCAAGAGTCACCAAAAGCACCTGGCAGACGAAGTAGGTTGTGGTATCATGAAGATGTGCGAAATGTACTAGAAAAAAACATGGTAAGCCTCAGATCAAATACATATGCCATCCATCTCAAAATAAGAAGAACCCAATTTTTATAAACAACTGCATGATTGATATATAGTTTTTATGAGTATCTCACATGTGCATTTGCTTAATAGGGAACAAGCAAACTTGAAGGCATATTGGTGGAGTTTCCTCAACCAGAATTGATACGCTTGTGTTCCAAAACTTTCACCAAGATGAAGAGGCTCAGATTGTTTATTAATCGTAATGCACATTTTTCTGGACAGGTCAATTATCTCTCGAACGAACTAAGATTGCTTGATTGGCCTGAATGTCCTTTAAAATCTTTACCATCAAATTTCCATGGAAAGAAACTTGCTGTTTTGAAAGTGCATAATAGTCTCCTCGAGGAACAGGGGAAGGGATATAAGGTACAATTATTCTCTGCAACATTTTTTATCCTAGCAATGGTGATCGAAATTTGTTTGAAACTAATTTATCCATCTTTTCTTCTGTACAGAATTTCCAAAACATGGGAATCATGGAATTCTCTCATTGTAAATTTCTAAAAACAATACCAGATATTTCAAGCATGCCAAATCTAGAGACATTGAATATTAGTTACTGTGAAAGTTTGGTTGAAGTTGATGATTCTGTTGGATGCCTTGACAAGCTTGTCTACTTGTCATTTTCCGGATGTTCTAACCTCACTAATTTGCCAAGAAGCTTCAAGTTGAGATCTTTGAAAATGCTTTATCTTGATGGTTGCTTAAGCATTCAAAACCTTCCTGAACTTGAGTGTGAGATGGAATATATGGAATCCATTTATTTGCAAGACACTGCTATCAAAGAACTGCCTTCATCCATTGGGTACCTTACTTCACTTCGAGATTTACATTTAGGAGGCTGCAAAAACCTTATGCAACTCCCCATCAGTATTCTTCAGTTGCAACATCTAGTGACTCTTTCCCTCGAAGATTGTTCACAACTAGTTAAGCTTGCAAAAAACGAGGGGGATAAGAGACAATCAATATTGCTCTCTGTTGTATCCACAGAGGAATGTGAAACTTCAGTAGGTGCAGAAGTACCATTGTTTCCATCTCCAACAATTCCAAGTCTTCTTGATCACGGTTGCTCTTCAACAGTGTTTCCGGAACTAGAATCTTTGAATCTCAAAAACTGTGTTCTATCAGCATCGGCTTTCCTCGTGATGCTTAATTGCTTTTCCACATTGCAAAAGATAAATCTATCAGGAAGCAAGCTCGTTAGTCTTCCTACATGCATCAAAAAATTTGTGGAATTGAAGATCCTTATTTTGGAAAGTTGCACACAACTTCGGGAAATTTTAGAGCTTCCACCAAATATAGAACATGTATGTGCTAGTGGATGCATGTCATTGGAAAGTTTTCCAGAGGTGGTGAAAAAATATCAATACAATAAATGCGAGTTGCGAGCACTAAGTTGGATTGACTTGTCTGGATGCAGTAAAATGCATGTGAATATACGGAATCCTGTGACAAATTCTTCACTGGATGAGGTATGTCCCTGTCTTTCTTTGTGATCTCTCTTTCATGTACATGTTTCCGGGACTTACAATATTATTTTGCTAAAGACTTACATTATTATTCATTTAACAGGAAAGTCTGAAGCGACTCTCAGGTGGCATTATAATTCCGGGAAATAGGCTTCCGTACTGGTTTAATCATCGTAAGGAGAGTCTAAACAACTATTCATGTGAAATAAATATTGATGTGCCTTTGTATTTGGAGGAGATAAGAGGCATTGCCTACTGTGCTGTCATTGGACCTATTGTTGCTAACTCTTCTGATTGGGCTCCTAATATTGGTGTTGAGATCATCGGGTATGGTGTTCAAGCAGGAAGGATTTTAGTTGATTTGATGGGTTCAGATCATATATGGCTAGAGTACGTTCGAGAATCGTTGAACTTAAAAGGAGACAATTTGCGAATCAGGTTTTATGCTGATTCAAACTCAGTGTTGTTTATAAGTTGCGGAGTCCTCCTGCTACACAAGAAGGAAGTAAATGTAAATGATCAATCAGGTCTGCTCCATGAGGATGCCGATGTTCACACAGATTTACTCGATAAAGTTGAAAATCCTTCGGATTTAATTGATTCAATTCAATTTTCTAAGAGGCCCCATAGCAAAGATTATTACAGCTCAGATGCTAATTGGTACCCATCACAGAAGAGGCATTCTCCAACCAAAACCTCAGATTCAGATGGTTTACTACTCAGTGAATCACATCTAAGGTAATCAAATTGATGCCAACATTGAAAACGACCAGCCTTTCTTTGACGGTGGTCTTGATATATGAAGAAGCATGAGCAGCCATTGTTGATGATGACTTTAGTCAAGAACTCAAATGCAATAAGTAATATAGGTGAAATTTTCTTATTTGTCTTGAGCAGTTCTGTCGGAAGTTGCACCTAAATTGCCAAAAATGTATTTAAGATACAGAAAGATGACTTTCCTTATCCTTGAGTAGCTCTTATTCCTCTGTTTTGTCATCCTTAATAATTAATATGATAGATCGGAGACATTATTTTAGAAATTTGGCTGCAACTTTATGTGAAGGGATTCTCACAACTGCATTTTTCATGTTTTCAATTTACGTCTAGTTTTTCAAAATGCGCCCAAATTAAGTAATCTCTTTTGCTATTTACATCTCTCATAACTCTAAATTATCTTATGATCTAATGATCATGGAAAATGCGAATATGCCAAGAAAATAATACATATTCTAATCTTAACACTCAATAAAAAAAAGGGAAATTTGCTTTTTAGTCCTTAGGTTTTGGGTCCTTTTTAATTTTAGTCCTTAACTTTCAACTTTCAAAATTTTAGTCCTTGAACTTTTATCTTTGTAAAATTTAATCCTTTCGTCAGTCTGCCGTCAATTTTTGTACCGGTCGACCGCCAATTTTGAAGCGGTCGACCGGTACAAATTTGACGGCAAACTGACGAAATGACTAAATTTTACAAAGATGAAAGTTCAAGGACTAAAATTTTGACCCTCTAAAATTCATGACTAAAAATGAAAAGGGGTTAAAACCTAATGACTAAAAAGCAAATTTTCCCTAAAAAAACTACTCGTTGTCGGCAAAAACTAACGCCCACCACCAAAAACTATCACTGCTTGTGCAAAAAATAACGAAAACAAAAAACTCGTGGGCTTTGCTAATTCTCCACGAGTAAGGGTGGGCGAATTTCGGTAAAAACCAAACGTTATTTTTCGGAACCGAAATTTTAAAAAAATATTCCGATTCCGGTTTTATAAAAATAAATAGTAAACAAAATTAAATATAACATATAAAAATTTGATTGAATATTTATTTTATAATCTAGATTTTAGATGAATGTTTTACATTTATTATTAATTTATGTTGAATAACTAAAAAAATATCAAAAATTTTGATTTTTTTTAAATAGGACACAAAATAAACGGCAGCGTATGAGATTTGCTTGAATTTTTATTTTAGAATTTTTATTTTGAATGAATGTTTATTTAGTTGTTAATTTATGATAAAATTTTTTTCTAAAAATTCGTTATAAAAAATAGGTCAAAAGAAATGTCCAAAAAAGACATTCCGCGATGGTTTTCTGTCTTTGCCTAAGGAAGCCTCCGTTTACAGCTGTTGACGCATATTCTTGCCTTAAGAAGCTCCACTTCGATGTAGTTCTGTCTTTCCCGTAATCGAGGAGATAAGCATGGGGAGATATCGGTTAATATTTGGTTTCCATAAAAGACTTTGATTTCTGTGACTTTTGTTCTAAGAACCTCGTCACCTTGTGTTGGGCTTACCTCCAAAATTTCATTTAGAGGCTACCTGCCTATACATGAACATTTTTATCTGAGGCTCTGCCTTCTTCGAGTTAGAATCAGCCGCGAGGAGAAGTTGATGCGTAGCGTCGCTAAATGAGACTCAACTCGGTAAGTGTGCAAACGAACGAACCTGCGAGTGAGTGGATGGCTCTCTTTGGATCGTCGAACCTGCGAGGTTAATCTGACCGGTGAGACTGACTAGATTGTTCGGCCATTTGCTTGGGCAATCCAGCTTCGGCTTTAATCGTTTCCAATCGGATTGACTCGAGCGAGGTCAGGTCGAGTGCAAGTTGGGCAGACTTCAAAGGCCTAGGGCTGGATTCTAATATTCCATAGAGAGAGAGGCCGAAAAAGACGAAGCCCAATTCTTAAATTAATCTTTCTGGCAGTAAATCTGCAAGAACCACAAGTTGCCTAGTGGCCGACAGCGCGGGTTCTTTTTCTGATGCAAGTGGAACAGGCATTGACTTCTACAATGAATAATCATGTTCCTACAGGATGATGTGGGAACACCGTTTACCAAAAAACCGCAGCCCGGAGTCGGAATCGTCTCCACTTCTTTCTGATAATTAGCGATCAGCCTTACATAGTTACTTAGACCGTTGTTTCTTCCATGGCCATGGAAGGACCCTCTTCCTCTTCTTCTGCTTTTCTCACCCGTCCATGGGCTTATGACGTATTCTTGAGTTTTAGAGGGGAAGATACTCGCAAAAGTTTTACTGCCAATCTGTACAACGCTTTGCATCGGAAAGGAATCATCACCTACATAGATGACAAGCTTAGAAGAGGAGAGGAGATCTCACAAGCACTTCTCAAAGCGATTGAGGAGTCAAGGATTTCCATCGTGGTACTCTCAAAGAACTATGCATCATCCACTTGGTGCTTGGACGAGCTGATGAAGATCCTCGAATGCAAGGAAACTAAACAACAATTGGTTCTTACAGTGTTTTACGATGTCGACCCAACGGAAGTTCGACATCAAAGCGGAAGTGTTCGAGAAGCACTGGGTAAACTAGAAGAGAGGTTCAAGGACGACAATAGAATCCAGAGGTGGAAGGCGGGCCTAAAAGAAGTGGCCAATTTGTCGGGTTGGCATTTCGGAGAAAACGGGTACTTCTAACCACTCTTTGCCTTCCAGATTAACGCTTTAGGACTAATTGAATCTTTGTGTTGAAAGCATTGACCAAAAGCAATTACACATTAGAGTGAAACGCGAGACTTTTTGGTCAGTGTTAGCTATCGAGGCAGAGAACTGAATTATAGAAGGGTAAAAAAATTAAGAGGTCTAAAAACTATGAGTTTAATTGAGGGAGGACTTGGGGGCAACCCAGCGGGACTATTGAAATTTAGAGGGGAAAGACAATAGGGTGAATCATATTATTGTAATTTTTTACGGAAGAAAAAGTTATAAGTAGATCATGTTCCTATGGCATTTCAGGTGAAAAGTGCAACTCAAGAAGTATTTTTGTGCTGGCAGGAACGAATCTAAATTCATTCAGGAAATTGCTCAAGTGGTCTCAAGAATAGTAAATCGTACGCACCTAAATGTTGCCAAGTATCCGGTTGGAATGGAGTCTCGTGTACAGGACATGAATGTGCTTTTAAGTATTGGGATGGATGACATACGCATGGTAGGGATATTTGGAGTTGGTGGAATTGGCAAGACAACTATTGCTAAAGCGGTTTATAACTTGGTCACGTTTCAATTTGAAGAAAGTTGTTTTCTTGCAAATGTGAGAGAAACTTCAAAACGCGAGCGTGGTCTAGTCCAACTGCAAAAAACACTTCTTTCTGATATCCTGGGAAACTCAAGTTTGAAAGTTGACAATATCGATCAAGGAATCAATGTCATAAAGAAGAGCCTTTGCGATAAAAAAGTTCTCTTAGTTCTTGATGATGTAGATCAGTTGGTTCAATTAGATGCATTATCTGGAGATTGCAATTGGTTTGGTTTAGGAAGTAGAATAATCATAACCACTAGAGACAAACACTTACTAGATATGCATAAAGTTGATTTGACATACGAAGTAAAGCAAATGGATCACAGTGAAGCTATTCAGCTCTTTAGTTGGAATGCATTCAAAAGTGATAAGCCTAATGATGTTTTTGGGGAGCTTACAGGACATGCACTTCGTTATGCTGAGGGTCTTCCGCTTGCTTTATCAGTAATTGGTTCAGATTTGTACGGAAGAGATATATGTTGTTGGAAAAGTGTGTTACAAAAGTATAAAAAAATTCCTCAGGGACATATTCAAGAAAAGCTTAAAATAAGTTATGATGGATTGGACAAAAGTGAGAAAAATATTTTTCTGGACATTGCATGTTTCTTTAAAGAAGAACGTGAAGAATATGTCAGGAAAATACTAGACAGTTGTGGATTCTTTCCAGATCGTGGTATCAAAGTGCTAGTGGATAAGTCTCTTATCAATGTGGAATTTGATAGATTGCTAATGCATGACTTATTGCAAGACATGGGTAGAGAAATTGTTCGTCAAGAGTCACCAAAAGCACCTGGCGAACGTAGTAGGTTATGGTATCATGATGATGTCCGAAGTGTACTAGAAGAAAACATGGTAAGCCTCACACCAAATACAAATGCCATCCATCTCAAAATAAGAAGAACACAATTTTTATACACAGCTGCCTAATAGATATATAGTTTTTATGAGTATCTCACATGTGCATTTGCTTACTAGGGAACAAGCAAAATTGAAGGCATATTGGTGGAGTTGCCTGAACGAGACTTGATACGCTTGTGTTCCAAAACTTTCACGAAGATGAAGAGGCTCAGACTATTTATAAATCGTAATGCACATTTTTCTGGACAGGTTAACTATCTCTCAAACGAACTAAGATTGCTTGATTGGCCTGAACTTCCTTTACAATCTTTACCAAGAAATTTCCATGGAAAGAAACTTGCTGTTTTGAAAGTGCATAATAGTCTCTTCAAGGAACCGAGGGAGGGATTTAAGGTACAACAATTCTTTGTTACATTTTTTATCTTATCAATGGCAATCTAAATTTGTTTGAAACTAATTCATCCCTCTTTTCTTCTGTACAGAATTTCCAGAACATGGGAATCATGGAATTCTCCTATTGTAAATTTCTAAAAACAATACCAGATATTTCAAGCATGCCAAATCTAGAGACATTGAATATTAATTACTGTGAAAGTTTGGTGGAAGTTGATGATTCTGTTGGATGCCTTGACAAGCTTGTCTACTTGTCATTTTCCGGATGCTCTAACCTCACTAATTTGCCAAGAAGCTTCAAGTTGAGATCTTTGAAAATGCTTTATCTTGATGGTTGCTTAAGCATTCAAAACATTCCTGAAATTGAGTGTCAGATGGAATATTTGGAATCCATTTATTTGCAAGACACTGCTATCAAAGAACTGCCTTCATCCATTGGGTACCTTACTCAGCTTCGAGATTTACATTTAGGAGGCTGCAAAAACCTTATGCAACTCCCCAGCAGTATTCTTCAGTTGCCACATCTAGAAACTCTTTCCCTTGAAGATTGTTCAGAACTAGTTAAGCTTTCAAAGAACGATCGGGAGAAGAGACAATCAATATTGCTCTCTGTTGTTTCCACAGAGGAATGTGAAACTCCATCAGCTTCAGAATTATCCGTATTGCCATCTCCAACAAATCCAAGCCTTCTTGATCACGGTTGCTCTTCAACAGTGTTTCCGGAACTTGAGTCTTTGAATCTCAAAAACTGTGTTCTATCAGCATCGGATTTCCTTGTGATACTTAATTGCTTTTCCACATTGCAAAGCATAAATCTATCAGGAAGCAGGCTCATTAGTCTTCCTACCTGCATCAAAAGATTTGTGGAACTGAAGATGCTTATTTTGGAAAGTTGCATGCAACTTCGAGAAATTTTAGAACTTCCACCAAATATAGAAGAGGTATATGCTAGTGAATGCATGTCATTGGAAAGTTTTCCGGAGGTGGTGAAAAAATATCAATACAATAAATGCGAGTTGCGAGCACTAAGTTGGATTGACTTGTCTGGATGCAATAAACTGCATGTGAATATAGGGAACCATGTTACAAATCCTTCATTGGATGAGGTATGCCCCTGTCTGTCTTTGTGATCTCTCTTTGATGTATATGTTTCCGGGACGTAATATGTTGTTTTGCTAAGGACTTACATTATTATTCATTTAACAGGAAAGTCTCAATGGGCTCTCTGGTGGCATTATAATTCCGGGAAATAGGCTTCCAGACTGGTTTAATCATCGTAAGGAGAGTCTGAACAACAACTCCCATGAAATAAATATTGATGTACCTCTGTATTTGAAGGAAATAAGAGGCATTGCCTACTGTGCTGTCATTGGACCTGTTGTTGCTAACCCTTCTGATTCAGCTCCTAATATTGGTGTTGAGATCGTCGGTTATGGCGTTCAAGCAGTAAGGATTCTAGTTGATTTGATGGGTTCAGATCATATATGGCTAGAGTACGTTCTAGAATCTTTGGACCTAAAGGAAGGCAATCTGCAAGTCAGGTTTTATAGTGATTCAAACTCAGTGTTCTTTAAAAGTTGCGGAGTCCATCTGCTACACAAGAATGATGTAAATGTAAATGATCAACCAAGTCTGCTACATGAGGATGTCGATGTTCAAGCAGATTTACTCGATGAAGTTGAAAATCCTCCTGATTTAATGGATTCAATTCAATTTTCTAAGAGGCCCCATAGCGAAGATTATTGCAGCTCAGATGCTAATTGGTACCCACCACAGAAGAGGCTTTCTCCAACCAATACTTCAGATTCGGATGGTTCACTGCTCAGTGAAGCACATCTAAGCCAATCAAATTGATGCCAACATTGAAAACCACCGCCTTTCCTCATCAAGGATCCTGTAATGCTCCCATTATCAAATTGGGGGTTTGTTTTTGTTATTTATTTTGTTTCTAGTGACTTTTGGCTCCATTGAAAAAATGCGGCAGTTCGGTCTCTATTATGCTACACATTGAGTTTAAGTTTGTCTTATTTGCGCTTCTCCATCTTAAGGTATTGGCTTTTTATCTGAGAGTTCATCTCCAGCAATAAATAATACCAGAGTTTAAAGTGCTTGTGAGGCATACAAATATGAATTTGACTTGCTTGTGCTCTCTGTGTTTTGCAGGATGTATATAATCTGGAAGTCACCATGTTACAACTCCCACTTCAACATCAACTATCGAGTTAGTGGTTTCACTTTCTACAATCGGTTTTTAAATTTTGTCACGGAGTGTTGAGGTCGATTTTGTGCCAAAGTGTTTATCAACTTTTCTTGGTACGAACCATGTAGTAAGCCACCATCTTTTGTTTTGTTTTGGTTTGGTTTCTGCAAGTACTGTGATAAGGGACTTCTTAGCATTGCTTCTGGCATTCTACCGACCATGAAATGTGGCACAATCTGTGCACTCCACAAGCAATAGGCGTGTTTAGTAAGTTTCACACTGAGATGGTCAAGATTTTTCGGGATCGAATTGGGTTGGGAGAAGATGCAAGTGGTTTGTTGGTGCTCTTAATATAAGAAGAAGCATGAGCTGCCATTGTTGATGACCTTATTTAAGAACCCAAATACAATATAGAATAGAGGCGAAATTTTCTTGTTTTTCTTGAGCGGTTCTGTAAAAAATAGTACCTAGAGCCAAAGTGTTTGTCTGGAAAATTTACTCTTACTCTGTTTTGTTATCCTAGTCTGATTGTAGTAGTAGTAGTTCATTCTTAATAATTAATATCATAGCTCGGAGACATTATCTTAGAAATTTGGCTGCAACTTTATGTTAAGGGATACTCACCACCGAATTCGTCATGTTTTCTTGTTTCAATGTACGTCCACTTTTTTTCAAAATGCACAGAAATGAAGTAACCGCTTATGCTCTTCACATCTCTCATAACTCTGAATATCATTGCAACTATACGTTTGGCATTTCCTCTTTTTTTTTTAATGTTTTTTCTTAATTAAATACCGTATCAACAGTTTAATTTCGAATAATTGTTTTATGGTTATGTAAAGACAATATTGAAGCTCATCTTCAGTGCAAAACCCTTGATCTTATGGAGCACAATATGGTATGGTAGTCTTGTACTGCAACAACAAAAATTGGGTCAGCAGTACCTACGACTTCTCTAAGCTCATTGCCGTGAAAGAATCAGCCTTGTTCAATGTTTGAATGGCGGCATGTTGGCTCGGAGAAAGCACCAAGAAGATCCGACAAATGCCCCAAAAATACATAAGGAATGCCTCTTCTCCTCTTAAAAAGTCGTCAGACATATCCAACAAACAGACCGACAAATTAATTATAACAAAAACAGATCCGACAAATTCCTTAAAAAAAAAATTCGACAAAAAGTGACCTATGAACTGAGTCCATTGTTCAGAACATGCTTGCTTAGTTCTTACTGTTCTTTTAACGCGTATGACCCAGATCCCTCCTTGCGACCGGCGTTTCTTTCCCTAGAACACGTCCGACCATCTCTTGTTTTCTGACAAGATGTCTAACCCGCTTGCTTGGGTATTCGAGTTGGAGTTGTACTTTACATACTAATTAGACTTGCATACCCAATTGATGGCTTCTTCCACGGCCTCTCTAGGTGACTTTTTCGCTTCTTCCATGGCCTCCCAAGATGACTCTTCTGCTTCTTCCGTGGTCTCCCAAGGTGACTCTTCAGCTTCTTCTTCCACCGATCCATGGGCTTATGATGTGTTCTTGAGCTTTAGAGGTGAAGATACTCGCAACAATTTTACGGCCCATCTGCACGACGCTTTGGATCGAAAGGGAATCAAGGCTTATATCGATGACGAGCTTAGACGAGGAGAGGAAATTTCGCCTGCCCTATACGAAGCCATTGAAGAGTCAAAGATTTCAGTCATCGTACTCTCCAAAAACTATCCATCATCCACCTGGTGTTTGGACGAGTTGGTGAAGATCCTTGAGTGCAAGGACACAAAGCAACAGTTAGTTCTACCTGTGTTTTACGACGTAGATCCATCGGAGGTACGGCATCACAGAGGGAGTGTTGGAGAGGCCTTGTCAAAACTTGAACAGAGGTTTAAGGATGGCATGAAGTTGCAGAGGTGGAAGGCAGCCTTGAAAGAGGTCGCCAATTTATCCGGGTTCCATTTAGGGAACACTACCAGGTATAACTAAACACTCTCCTTTTAGTATTTTTTTTCCTCCTCCTAACAACCTTGCACTAGAGAATTTTGTTTAATACGGTACAAACACACTCATTTTTTAATAGATTTTATTAGCGGGGAAATATAATTGCTTACCAGAGAAAAAGGGAGGGGGGGAATTATGTTCCCAGAGTCCAACTCATTCGATGTTTCTCGTCTTCTTTATTAATAGGAATGAATGTAGACTCATCCACGAGATCGTCCAAGAGGTCTCAAGAATGGTAAATCATACGTACTTAAATGTTGCCACGTACCCAGTTGGGATAGAGTCTCGTGTACAAGATGTCAGTTCTCTTTTATGTATTGGGACGAATGCTATACGCATGATAGGCATCTATGGGGTTGGTGGAATTGGCAAGACAACAATTGCCAAAGCAATTTACAACTCGATTGCCCATCAATTCGAAGCGAGTTGTTTTCTTGCAAATGTTAGAGAAACTTCGAATCAAGCATGCGGTTTAGTCCGATTACAAGAAACACTGCTTTATGAGATTCTCGGAGATTCAAGTACAAAAGTTGGCAATGTTGATCGAGGAATCAATTTGATAAAGCACAGATTTTGCTCAAAAAGGGTTCTTTTAGTGCTTGATGATGTGGATCAATTCGTACAATTAGAGGCATTAGCTGGAGAGCGTGGTTGGTTTGGAGTGGGAAGTAGAGTCATTATAACAACAAGAGATCAGCACTTATTAGCTAACCATCAAGTTAATTTAACATACAAGGTGAAGGAATTGGATCACTGTGAAGCTCTTCAACTCTTTAGGTGGGGTGCCTTTAACTCAAACAAATCCATTGACGGTTATGTGGACCTCGTAGAACATGTAATTCATTATGCTGGTGGCCTTCCACTGGCCTTAACAGTGCTTGGTTCGGATCTATATGGTAGAAGTTTACATGAATGGAAAAATGCATTGGACAAGTACAAAAGAATTCCTCATACAAATATTCAAGAAGTACTTAGAATTAGCTATGATGGATTGGATCAGAATGAGAAGGATATTTTCCTTGACATTGCATGTTTCTTCAAGGGAGAGCCTAAAGACTATGTTACCAAAATATTAGACAGTTGTGGTTTTTTTCCAGATATTGGTATTAGAAAGCTTGTGGATAAGTGTCTCATAACTATTGATCAGTTCAACAAGTTGCAGATGCATGACTTGCTACTGGATATGGGTAGAGAAATTGTGCGACAAGAATCTCCCAAAGATCCCGGTAGAAGAAGTAGATTGTGGTTTCATGAAGATGTCCGTGATGTACTTGAAGAAAATATGGTAAGAATCATATTGAGAAGATTGATAGTGTCAAATTTGTTCCTCTTTCACAAGTGAAATCCAAGGCAAATATTTTTTACAAAAGTGAAAGAAAACATGACACATGTGAGATCATAACTAAAATGTTTTTTTTTTGGTTGGGGGGGGGGGGGAGGGGAGTAAATATCAGTATTATAAAATGCTTTTAATTAAAAAAGAAAAACAAAATCTTTTCGCGCAACAAATCTTTTCTCTTATTTTTACCTCGATATATACAATTCTAATGATGATCCTATATTTTCTTTTGTGAATAGGTAAGAGTAATAAGTACAATGAAGAAAGTACTTATTGAAAAAAACAAAAGATAAGTTTTAGATTTTGATGTGGTCACTCACTTCAGAATACTCTAGTAATGAAAGCAAATAGCCCTTTTGAACATCTAAACAAGAAAACAAATATATAAAGACAGATGGATGGTAAGTGTCTTTCTTTTGTATTAATTAAGTAATATGCGTGTCTGTGTTTTTTTATACACAATTAAATATTAATCGGATAAATTTTTTGCAACAATTTTATCAAAATAAAAGCTATAATTCTGCTAAAGTATGGAGAACTTTGCACATCAATTTTGACTGACATATTCATGTGTTGTTTCACTAGGGAACAAACCAAATCGAAGGCATTTTGGTTGATTTTCCTGAAGGAGACCTAATATGCATCCACCCCGAGGTGTTTGTGGAAATGAAAAACCTCAGATTGTTTATAAACCGTAATGCAATCTTTTCTGGAGGTCCCAGACATCTCCCCAACAACTTGAGAGTTCTGGACTGGCCTGAATACCCTTTACTATCTTTGCCATCCAATTTTCGTGGAAAGAAACTCTGTTCTTTTAGCATGCCAAATAGCCTCTTGAAGGAATTGGGAGAAGGATTCAAGGTACAAGTATTAGTTTTAATAGTTCTTTCTTTCAATTATATATGGAACTCTTTTAACGTAACATATTTCCTCATTTTCAACAGAATTTCCAAAACTTGACTGCCATGGATTTCTCTGGTTGTGAATTGCTAACAAAAGTTCCAGATCTTTCAAGGAGCCCAAATATGGAGAAATTGATTTTAGATAATTGTACAAGCCTGGTTGAGGTTCATCATTCTGTCGGATTCCTTAATAAGCTTAATTATTTGAGTTTTGAGGAATGTTCTAACCTTACAAGTTTCCCAAGCAGCCTCAGGTTAAGGTCTCTCGAATTTCTTTGCCTTCAGGGTTGCTCAAGCCTTCAGAATTTTCCTGAAATTGAGTGCCAAATGGAACAGTTAAGATATGTAAACTTTCGATACAGTGGCATAAAAGAACTCCCTACATCACTTGGAAATTTCGGCCTGCTTCTTCAACTAAATCTAGTAGGCTATGGTTCGCTTTCACTTGCTCTTAAAGAAGATCTGGAGAGTGGAACTGTTTATGATGATTCAAAACTTGTGGTTAGAAATATAATGAGGCAGTTTAGAACCTTCCCAGGTTCTGATTATGAAACTTTATCAAGCGAAGACATAATCTCATTCCTGCCCTTAAATAATCCAGCTCCAATTAAGCCTACCTCAGTGCGAGTTTTTTCCCTTGAAAACTGCATACTATTAGAATCAAGTCCGTCTACGATAATTCAAGGCTTTTCCATGTTGGAACAGTTGAATCTATCAAATACTGATATTGTTAGCCTTCCTACTGTCATCCAAACATTTAGTGGGTTGAAGGTCCTTACGTTGAAGAATTGCAAGGAACTTAAAGAAATTCTAGAACTTCCACCGAGTATTCAAAGGGTATATGCTAGTGGATGTATGTCATTGGAAAATTTCCCAGCAGTATCAAATGTATTAAAAGGCATATCATGCGACTTACAAGCTCTAGAATGGATTGACTTGTCCAGATGCCAAAAAATGGTTGTAAATATGGGGAATCATGTGGAAAATCCTTTTCTGGGTGAGGTATGCCTCTCCACCCTCTCTCTCTCTCTCTCTCTCTCTCTCTCTCTCTCTCTCCTCCCCTGATCTCTCTTCTGTTTGTATTCGTGTGTTGGTTTATTGGTAGAATTGCTGAAAATTTTTGACATCCACTTGACAGGGACATTACTATTTAGGCGGTACCATTGTTTACCAGGGAAATAAGCTTCCAGACTGGATCAGCCATCGCAAGTATATCACTTCCATTAGTGAATCATGTGAAATAAACATTAATGGTCCCCTGCATTGGGATGACATCAGAGGAATCGTGTTATGTGCTGTTATTGTCCCCACTAAACGAATGCGTGACCTAAATGATGAGCCCACTGATTTTATTTGGATTCATATCTGTGGTAGGGGTATATGCAGGTATATTTACAATACACTATGTTTAGTGGCCTCAGATTATGAAATGGGCTCAGATTATGTATGGCTTGGTTACTTCTCTCTAGAATCTTATGAGCTAAAGACAGACAATTTGCGTGTGAAGTTTTCCGGAGAGGACAGTACTGTGTTCTTGAAACGTTGTGGAGTCCATTTGATACACAAACATAAGAACAGATCAAAAGATCATCCAGATTTATTCCATCAGGATGTTGATGTCCCTTACTTGGATGTGCCCTGTGAAGAAGTTGAATATTCACCAAGTTTGATGGATGGCATTCAAATCTCTAAGAGGCGTCGTGATGATGATGATTGCAACTTGGAATTCAATTGGTACCCACAACAGAAAAGGCATTCTTCAACATTGGGCACTACAAATTCAGATTTGGAGAATCCAGTAGGCATTTTCTGCAAGGCGATTGACATTGTTGAGAGCAAATCACTAGATTGATTTATGATTAGGGTAAACCCTTTTTTTTCTCCCCTTTTTCCCGCAGCATTGGGTTAAATGTTTTAGTTGGGATTATCATTGGCCTAAGTCTGTGGTCTTTCATTTTGTAATTGATATACTGCCTTGTATATATTTCTTTTTGATAGGGGTAAGTTTTGCCTCCAAGGGAAGAGGAGGAGGTCAAGGAATTGAAAATTCAGTACGAGATCCTTTTGAGTCCTCAAGGACCAAAATATTAAAAGGGAGGTTTTTCGCCACAGATAGCCGACATGTGATTTCGACAATTTGGAAGACACAGAAAAGGTGCGGTATATGTTCTAGCCATTGAAGCCTGAAGGGGCTGGGGATGGAACTGATCAAAATCTATGGGCCATCATAGCAGTTAGTTTCTTGCAGTTTGAGGTAAAATACATGGTGAAATAGCCTTTATATTTTCTCTTCTGTATGAATTATCATTGGGTAGTACCTCTGATGAGATGAGGACATGCTGATAAGAGATTTCTCTGCCCTCGGTCACATGAAGACCCAATCAATGCTGTTTCAAAATACAAGCATTTTCATTTCAAAATTTGTATTTGAATAATGTTGGTTAAAGTTGTATTTGAATATTGTTAGTTTCAAAATTAATAAGGTAGCTAATTTTTTCAGCTCATGTTTTAATTTTAAAAATTCCTTGTAAGACTGTAAGTTCTCACTTCCTGTAAGGAGGTATTGAATAATAAAACGGCATGGAAAGATTAGTGAATTTAATTTGAATCTCTTTTATCGTGACTTCAGAACATGGAGTTGTGATCGAGTGAGATTCTCTTTCCCTCATCAGTCTCACTTAGCTTTGCGATTTGTATAGGGAAGCTATAAAAACATTATGCAACTCCCCAGTAGCATTATCTTTCACTTGAAGATTGCTGCATCTGGAGACCGGTGTATCTGCAAAAAAGGAATTCGAAACTCTACCAAGTGCAGAATTACACGTGTTTCCATCTTGAACAAATCCAAGGGTCTTTAATCAGGGCGAGGATAGTCTCTAATTTACTGTTCTAATTAGATGATTTAATTTGTAGAGAAATAAACATATTATATAGGTTTCACAATATTTAATATTATCCGTATTAATTATAGAATAGTGTGGATCTTGTTGTAGGATTATATGTTGTCTCTATCTCTTTTCGAATTAAACCATCCAATTTATACAGTAAATTATGATAGTTGTTCTTCATACCCGTTGGAGTCAGAATCTTTGAAACTAAATTCTACTATTAACATATGATCGTTCTTTCTTATGGTACTCGATTGCGTCTCCACATTGCAAAATATAAGGGGACGTTTGTTTGTCCGAAATTTCGGATAAACCAAATACATTTCAAAACCCTTAACATTTACACTAACATACTCTACAGTATAAATTTCAATAAATAATATATTCTTGCAAACAAACAATCCCTAAATCTATCAGTAAAGAAAAAAGTGAAAGTAACCCAGAATAGGATGTCTTTCATCTGTTTTTCCTCATAAACTCGTACGCTTATTCGTGCAATTATGCAAACGCGGCACCCACTTTTCCATCCAATCAGAAAAGCCTGATGATGATGGAAACTACTCCATGGCCATCACAGTCATAACTCCACCCTACAGAAAGCCAAAGAACAGAGCGACACGGAAAAAAGGAACCCCATGAGACTTTCAAAAGTATTCGACCAGTTTGATGCTCTAGAATCCATAATATTCCTCAGAATTTGACAGAGCCAGCAGAGTCGACTTCTCCAAAACACGCAATTTCAAAGCCCGAGAAAATTGCTAGGGGTTTCCTGCCCATTCTTGCAGATACAGATACAAAAATGGAGAGCCAAGGCTTCAGTTACCTGAAATCAGAAGCAAAACAGCCCTTTACTGAGATCCCACTCAAAAAAAGATCTTTCTAATAAGCTGAAATGCAACTTCGTAAACCGAAAGATTTAAGTGTTGGTCCTTTCGATTAATTGCCAGCTTAATATAAACTAGAGGTGAAATTTTCTTGTTTGTCTTGAGCGGTTCTGTCGGAACTAGTAACCAATAGCGAAAATGTTTGTTTTGATAAATTTACAGTTAAAAAAAATGAACTTTCCTTATCCTTGATTAGCTCTTACGTCCTCCTCTGTTTTGTTATCCTAGTCTGATTATAGTTCTTTTTTTTTAATCAATAAAGTTATCTTTATTCAATGCAATAAGCGAAGCAGGAAAAAGAATCATAAATATCATAGACCGGATACATTTTATTTTATTTTTCAGCAAACATAACAGCCTTTATTAAGAGGCGCTCAAAGGAGCAATAGAATCACAGAATAAAACATCAGGGGGAATAAAGCAGAGATCAATCTCTTCCAGAATATTGTTATTTATGCTCCAGTTTAGCAAGGTTGTGAGCAATACAGTTGGCTTCCCGAGGGGTCCAAAAAAGATATCAATTGGAATTAAAGATCTGCCGGCTGGTCAGAATTTCTCCTGCAATTACCCAGTCTGTGGCGTTGTGACTATCTGAGATTTGGTTGAAAACAGAGACCGAGTCGCCGTCAAAACAGAGGTCTTTTGCATGCACAAGTTTAACGGTCCCTTCGCTCGGGGGACACCAAGAACACAGCTTGGAGGTCAGAAATAGGAGGCAAACTCTCACCATGGACCACTTTGATTCTAGTAAACCAAATGGAGTCCATGGCCATGACAGAAGCTAATAGAACATTTTTCCAGGAATCACGATACGTAGGAGGTAAATTCCTAGGAGAGAGAATAAATTTAGTCCTAGGACCAGCCCACCACAAAAACGAACTGACAGCACAGCCAACAAATAAATAAACGAGTGGAAGCTTCCTCAGCACAATGGCATAGAGGACAAAGAACGTTGCTGCTACTATCCCGGGGGGATAAAAACCTACCAACCTTGCACCGAAATTACTCATCCACTGAGTTTGTCATGTTTTCCTGTTTCAATGTTCGTCCACTTTTTTTCAAAATGCACCCAAATTAAGTAATCTCTTTTCCTCTCTACATCTCTCATAACTCTGACCTTTCCAGAAGTCGAGTGTAAAATGGAAAGTATAAGATGCATCAGCTCTTTATATCTCTCATAACTCTGAATTATATTATGATCTAATGATGACATCAGCTCTTCTGAGATTATTATTATGGTCAAGTTAAGTATCACAAATTGGAAAAAAATGGCCACTTCTTGATGGTCATAGAAAATGCAAAGTAATGGAAAATGTCAGTATCTCAAGAAAATAATACATATTCTGATCTTATCCACTCAAAAAAAAAAAATAGTGCTTGTTGTCGGCAAAAAGTCAATGCCCGCTCCTAAGGCCTAAACCATCACTGTTCCTGGGCTTTGCTGATTCCCCACGATGACTCAATCGTCGGGCATCTGCAACAACCACAAGTTGTCTAGTGGAAGGCAATGCGTGTTCTTTTTCTGATGCAACTGGGATAGGCATTGACTTATACGATGAACAATCATATTCGGATACTCCTACTGCTGTATGTGGGGAGCACCGTTTATCAAAATACTGCAACTCGGAATCGTCTCCACTTCTCTCTGATAGGTAGCGATCAGCCTTTACATACACTGTTGCTTCCTCCATGGCCTTCCAAGGACCCTCTTCCTCTTCTTCTGCTTTTCTCACCCGTCCATGGGCTTATGACGTATTCTTGAGTTTTAGAGGGGAAGATACTCGCAAAAGTTTTACTGCCAATCTGTACAACTCTTTGCATCGGAAAGGAATCATCACCTACATAGATGACAAGCTTAGAAGAGGAGAGGAGATCTCACAAGCACTTCTCAAAGCGATTGAGGAGTCAAGGATTTCCATCGTGGTACTCTCAAAGAACTATGCATCATCCACTTGGTGCTTGGACGAGCTGATGAAGATCCTCGAATGCAAGGAAACTAAACAACAATTGGTTCTTACAGTGTTTTACGATGTCGACCCAACGGAAGTTCGACATCAAAGCGGAAGTGTTCGAGAAGCACTGGGTAACCTAGAAGCGAGGTTCAAGGACGACAATAGAATCCAGAGGTGGAAGGCGGGCCTAAAAGAAGTGGCCAATTTGTCGGGTTGGCATTTCGGAGAAAACGGGTACTTCTAACCACTCTTTGCCTTCCAGATTAACGCTTTAGGACTAATTGAATCTTTGTGTTGAAAGCATTGACCAAAAGCAATTACACATTAGAGTGAAACGCGAGACTTTTTGGTCAGTGTTAGCTATCGAGGCAGAGAACTGAATTATAGAAGGGTAAAAAAATTAAGAGGTCTAAAAACTATGAGTTTAATTGAGGGAGGACTTGGGGGCAACCCAGCGGGACTATTGAAATTTAGAGGGGAAAGACAATTGGGTGCAATCACATTATTGTAATTTTTTACGGAAGAAAAAGTTATAAGTAGATCATGTTCCTATGGCATTTCAGGTGAAAAGTGCAACTCAAGAAGTATTTTTGTGTTGGCAGGAACGAATCGAAATTCATTCAGGAAATTACTCAAGTGGTCTCAAGAATAATAAATCGTACGCACCTAAATGTTGCCAAGTATCCGGTGGGAATGGAGTCTCGTGTACAGGACATGAATGTGCTTTTAAGTATTGGGATGAATGACATACGCATGGTAGGGATATCTGGAGTTGGTGGAATCGGCAAGACAACTATTGCTAAAGCGGTTTATAACTTGGTCGCGTTTCAATTTGAAGATAGTTGTTTTCTTGCAAATGTGAGGGAAACTTCAAAACGCGAGCGTGGTCTAGTCCAACTGCAAAAGATACTTCTTTCTGATATCCTGGGAAACTCAAGTTTGAAAGTTGACAATATCGATCAAGGAATCAATGTCATAAAGAAGAGCCTTTGCGATAAAAAAGTTCTCTTAGTTCTTGATGATGTAGATCAATTGGTTCAATTAGATGCATTATCTGGAGATTGCAATTGGTTTGGTTTAGGAAGTAGAATAATCATAACCACTAGAGACAAACACTTACTAGCTATGCATAAAGTTGATTTGACATACGAAGTAAAGCAAATGGATCACAGTGAAGCTATTCAGCTCTTTAGTTGGAATGCATTCAAAAGTGATAAGCCTAATGATGTTTTTGGGGAGCTTACAGGACATGCACTTCGTTATGCTGAGGGTCTTCCGCTTGCTTTATCAGTAATTGGTTCAGATTTGTACGGAAGAGATATATGTTATTGGAAAAGTGTGTTACAAAAGTATAAAAAAATTCCTCAGGGACATATTCAAGAAAAGCTTAAAATAAGTTACGATGGATTGGACATAAGTGAGAAAAATATTTTTCTGGACATTGCATGTTTCTTTAAAGAAGAACGTGAAGAATATGTCAGGAAAATACTAGACAGTTGTGGCTTCTTTCCAGATCGTGGTATCAAAGTGCTAGTGGATAAGTCTCTTATCAATGTGGAGTTTGATAGATTGCTAATGCATGACTTATTGCAAGACATGGGTAGAGAAATTGTTCGTCAAGAGTCACCAAAAGCACCTGGCGAACGTAGTAGGTTGTGGTATCATGATGATGTCCGAAGTGTACTAGAAGAAAACATGGTAAGCCTCACACCAAATATATATGCCATCCATCTCAAAATAAGAAGAACACAATTTTATACACAACTGCCTAATAGATATATAGTTTTTATGAGTATCTCACATGTGCATTTGCTTACTAGGGAACAAGCAAAATTGAAGGCATATTGGTGCAGTTGCCTGAACGAGACTTGATACGCTTGTGTTCCAAAACTTTCACGAAGATGAAGAGGCTCAGAATATTTATAAATCGTAATGCACATTTTTCTGGACAGGTTAATTGTCTCTCGAACGAACTAAGATTGCTTGATTGGCCTGAACTTCCTTTACAATCTTTACCAAGAAATTTCCACGGAAAGAAACTTGCTGTTTTGAAAGTGCATAATAGTCTCTTCCAGGAACCGAGGGAGGGATTTAAGGTAGAATTATTCTTTGTAACATTTTTTATCTTATCAATGGCAATCTAAATTTGTTTCAAACTAATTTATCGCTCTTTTCTTCTGTACAGAATTTCCAGAACATGGGAATCTTGGAATTCTCCTATTGTAAATTTCTAAAAACAATACCAGATATTTCAAGCATGCCAAATCTAGAGAAATTGGATATTTGTTACTGTGAAAGTTTGGTTGAAGTTGATGATTCTGTTGGATGCCATGACAAACTTGTCTGCTTGTCATTTTCCGGATGCTCTAACCTCATTAGTTTGCCAAGAAGCTTCAAGTTGAGATCTTTGAAAATGCTTTATCTTGATGGTTGCTTAAGCATTCAAAACATTCCTGAAATTGAGTGTGAAATGGAATATTTGGAATCCATTTATTTGCAAGACACTGCTATCAAAGAACTGCCTTCATCCATTGGGTACCTTACTCAGCTTCGAGATTTACATTTAGGAGGCTGCAAAAACCTTATGCAACTCCCCTGCAGTATTCTTCAGTTGCAACATCTAGAGGTTCTTTCCCTCGAAGATTGTTCAAAACTAGTTAAGCTTTCAAGGAACGATCGGGAGAAGAGACAATCAATATTGCTCTCTGTTGTATCCACAGAGGAATGTGAAACTCCATCAGCTTCAGAATTACCCTTATTGCCATCTCCAACAAATCCAAGCCTTCTTGATCACGGTTGCTCTTCAACAGTGTTTCCAAAACTTGAGAATTTGAGTCTCAAAAACTGTGTTCTATCAGCATCGGATTTCCTTGTGATACTGAATTGCTTTTCCACATTGGAAAGCATAGATCTATCAGGAAGCAAGCTCGTTAGTCTTCCTGCCTGCATCAAAAGATTTGTGGAATTGAAGATACTTATTTTGGAAAGTTGCACGCAACTTCGAGAAATTTTAGAACTTCCACCAAATATAGAAGAGGTATATGCTTGTGAATGCGCGTCATTGGAAAGTTTTCCAGAGGTGGTTAAAAAATATCAATACAATAAATGCGAGTTGCAAGCACTAAGATGGATTGACTTGTCTGGATGCAATAAAATGCATGTGAATATACGGAATCCTGTTGCAAATCCTTCATTGGATGAGGTATGCCTCTGTCTTTCTTTGTGATCTCTCTTTTATGTACATGTTTCCGGGACTTGATATATTGTTTTGCTAAGGACTTACATTATTATTCATTTAACAGGAAAGTCTGAATGGGCTCTCAGGTGGCATTATAATTCCGGGAAATAGGCTTCCAGACTGGTTTAATCATCGTAAGGACAGTCTGAACAACGACTCCCATGAAACAAATATTGATGTACCTCCGTATTTGAAGGAGATAAGAGGCATTGCCTACTGTGCTGTCATTGGACCTGTTGTTGCTAACCCTTCTGATTCAGCTCCTAATATTGTTGTTGAGATCGTCGGTTATGGCTTTCAAGCAGGAAGGTTTTTAGTTGATTTGATGGGTTCAGATCATATATGGCTAGAGTACGTTCTAGGATCTTTGGACCTAAAGGAAGGCAATTTGCGAGTCAGGTTTTATAGTGATTCAAACTGTGTATTCTTTAAAAGTTGTGGAGTCCATCTGCTACACAGGAATGAAGTAAATATAAATGATCAACCAAGTCTGCTCCACGAGGATGTCGATGTTCAAGCAGATTTACTCGATGAAGTTGAAAATCCTCCTGATTTAATGGATTCAATTCAACTTTCTAAGAGGCTCCATAGCGAAGATTATTACGGCTCAGATGCTAATTGGTACCCACCACAGAACAAGAGGCGTTCTTCAACCAAAACTTCAGATTTGGATGGTTCACAGCTCAGTGAATCACATCTAAGCCAATCAAACTGATGCCAACATTGAAAACCACCAGCCTTTCTTCGTCAAGGATCCTGTAATGCTCCCATTATCAAATTGGGGGTTTGTTTTTGTCATTTATTTTGTTTCTAGTGACTTTTGGCTCCATGGAAAAAGTGCGGCAGTTCTGTCCCACTTATTTGCGTGTTTTGTCTTATTTGCGCTTCTCCATCTTAAGGTATTGGCTTTCTTCTGACAGTTCCATCTCCAGCAATAAATAATACCAGAGTTTAAAGTGCTTGCGAGGCATACAAATATGGATTTGAATTTGCTTGTGCTCTCTGTGTTTTGTAGGATGTATATAATCTGGCAAGTCACCATGTTACTACTCCCACTTCAACTTCAACTATTGAGTTAGTGGTTTCACTTTCTACCATCGGTTTTTAAAAATTTTCACGGAGTGTTGTGGTCAATTTTGTGCCAAAATTTTTGCAACTTTTCTTGGTACCGAAGCATGTAGTAAGCCACCATCTTTTGTTTTGGTTTGGTTTGGTTTCTGCAAGTACTGTGATAAGGGACTTTTTAACATTGCCTTTGTCGTTCTACTGACCGTTAAATGTGGCACAATCTGTGCACTCCACAAGCGATAGGCGTGTTTAGTAAGTTTCATACTGAGATGGTCAAGATTTTTCGGGATCGAATCGGGTTGGGAGAAAGATGCAAGTGGTTTGTTGGTGGGTCTTGATATAAGAAGAAGCATGATCTGCCATTGTTGATTACCTTAGTCAAGAACTCAAATACAATAAAGAATAGAGGTGAAATTTTCTTGTTTTTCTTGAGCGGTTATGTCAGAACTAGTTCCTAAATAGACAAAATGTTTGTTTAGAAAATTTACGGTTACTCCTCTGTTTTGTTATCCTAGTCTGATTGTAGTAGTTCATCCAGAATAATTAATGTCATAGCTCGGAGACATTAATTCTGAATATCTTTGCAACTCTATGGTGTGCATTTCCTCTTGCTTTTTTTTAATAATGTTTTTCCTTAATTAAATACTGTAATCAACGGTTTAATTTCGAATAATTGTTTTATGGTTATCCAAAGACAATATTGAAGTTCATCTTCAGCGCAAAACCCTTGAATCTTGATCTTATGGAGCACTAAATATGGTATGTAATTTTTTTTTCTTAGCCACTAAATATGGTACATACGACTTCTCTGAGCTCATTGTCGTGAAAGAATCAGCTTTTTTCAAGATGTGAATGGCGCCATATTGGCTCGGTTTAAAACCCCCATAAATTAAGGCTGCGTTCACTTACAAAATTTTATTAAAAATATTCTCTCACTCCTAATAAAATAATCCAATAAAATCTCTCTCTCCCATAAAAAAATATAAAAAAATTACCTCTCTCTTCACCTTTTCACTAAACCCAATACCAATATTATTTTTACAACACAAACACAACCTAAGTTGATTTCAAAGGAAGAGTTTTGAGTCGTCTAAAATGATAGAATTTGTCACATCATTGTTTAACAGTGTTATTGTTGCTCCCGCGGTGTAAATAAGAAAAAAGAAAACTATATCTCCATGTTATTGCAATATAATAAGCAAGCTCAAACATATAGGAGAGATTTTAATTTAATCATTTAATGGATGAAAATGCTCCAACGTTTGCGTAAAATAAATCTTTACTTTTTCCCCACCAAAACTTAAAAACAAAAAGGATATTAACAATATCAACTTTTTGATTGCTAATTTTTTTCAGCTAAACTTCTTTAGGAAACAATTTTTATAAGAGCGTTGAAAAACAGGTTTTTTTTTTAATGAAGGACGGCGGAACGTCCGAAATTTATTAAAATATCCTCACGTGTGGCGGAGGAAAACTATGGTAACAAAAAACTTGACCGGCTACAATGAACCACCAAAAGCCAAGCGAAAACCTACTAAAACCAAGAAAAAAACACAACAAAAAAAAAACCCCACAAAACAACAACTAAAAGAAAAGTTAGGAAATTCTCAAATAAGGCATACTGAGTTTATCAGTTCGAAGTAAACCACGTAATTTCAAAGGGACATCCGCCACGTGAATCCAAGATTCTGAAATTCCTTGTGCACCAAGATTAGCTAAATAATCAGCAGGAGCATTCCCCTCTCTAAAAACGTGAGTCACAGCATAATCAAAGTTAATACAATTAGGAGAGAAATAGGCAATAGCTTAATCATACAAATGTTGTTTTATATGCAGCATATATTTTATAATAAGGTCCATTTATTATGTCTTATCTCTTTGCAAATTTGCTGCAGAGATTGTAATTTGGTTTATTAATTATCTTTCAGCTTTTGTGATGCAACAAAGATACTAGTTTAAGGAAAGGATACAAACAATTAGACAAAATACTCCTCTGTTCAGCAGTTCCATAATGGCCATGGAATGGTAGATCTAAGCTGCCGGCTAGAATGGTTTTTTTCCCTGATCCGAGAAAGCACCAGGAAGATCAGGCCTAACTTTTATGGTCTATACGCTGCCAGACTGGAGGAAATACCGTGAGTGAGGAATGCCTAATCTCCTCTTATAAAGTCGTCGGACCTATCCAACGATGGACAAACAAACAGACCGACACAAATGCCCAAAAAAAGAAAACCGACAAAGTGTTTTCTGTTTAGAACATCCTGTCCTTTTAACGCGTATGACCCAAATTCTCTCCTAGAACGAGTCTGATCATTTGTTTCTGGCAAGATGTCTCTCCGGCTTGCTAGGTAATTGAGTCGGAGCCATCTCTGGTAAATAGTAGTGAGACTTGCTCACCCAATTGATGGCTTCTTCCATGGCCTCACAAGTTGACGCTTCCGCTTCTTCTTCCACCGATCCATGCGCTTATGATGTGTTCTTGAGCTTTAGAGGTGAAGATACTCGCAACAATTTTACTGCCCATCTGCACGACGCTTTGGATCGAAAGGGAATCAAGGCTTACATCGATGACGAGCTTAGACGAGGAGAGGAAATTTCGCCTGCCCTTTACGAAGCCATTGAAGAGTCAAAGATTTCAATCATCGTACTCTCCAAAAACTATCCATCATCCACCTGGTGTTTGGATGAGTTGGCAAAGAAACAGTTAGCTATACCTGTGTTTTACAACGTAGATCCATCGGAGGTACGGCATCACAGAGGGAGTGTTGGAGAAGCCTTGTCAAAACTTGAACAGAGGTTTAAGGATGGCATGAAGTTGCAGAGGAGGAAGGCAGCCTTAAAAGAGGTCGCTAATTTGTCTGGGTTCCATTAAGGGAACACTAACTGGTACATCTAAACACTCTAGTTTCTTAAGAGAGTTTTAAGACACGCTATAAATAGCGCAGTTTGAAAGTAACTTTGAGACTGATGTTTATTGAGATGTCAAATAAATATATAAATAAATGATCGAAGGATAACATAAGTACCCTGTCTAGCTAGTAGTAGACTACCCTTATGTTAAAGAAGACAAAAAAAATCCTAACCAGATTGTGCTCGAATATCTTTTCATGTGAAAAGTCTAACTCATTAACTGTTTCTTTCTCATTGTCAGGAATGAATCCAAACTTATCCACGAAATTGTCCAAGAAGTCTCTAGAATTGTAAATGATACATACTTAAACGTAGCCAAGCATCCGATTGGAATCCAGCCTCGTGTACAAGCCATTAATTGGCTTTTAGAAGTTGGAATGCCCGACACTCGCATGATCGGGATCTTTGGAATCGGTGGAATTGGAAAAACAACAATTGCCAAGGCGATATATAACTTGATTGCTTCTAAGTTTGAAGGTTGTTGTTTTCTCACAAACATAAGAGAAATTTCAAAGAGAGAATGTGGCATTGTACAATTGCAGGAGACACTTCTTTCTGAGATCTTAGCAAACTCAAATTTGAAGGTTGGGAATATTCATCGAGGAATCAATGTGATCAAGGAGAGGCTTTGCTGCAAACGGGTTCTTTTAGTTCTAGATGATGTGGATCAGTTGGACCAATTAGAGACATTATCTGGAGAACATGATTGGTTTGGTTCAGGAAGTCGAATCATCATAACGACAAGAGATGAACATTTAATAACCCAGCATGGAGTTGATCTCACATACAAGGTGCAAGAATTGGATAATAACGAAGCTCTTCAACTCTTCAGTTGGAATGCCTTTAAAAGTGACAAGCCTGCTGATGATTTTGTGGAACTGACGAAACATGCACTGCATTATGCTGGAGGCCTTCCACTGGCTTTAACTGTGCTAGGTTCAAATCTATACGGAAGAAACATACATCAGTGGAAGAGTGCATTGCAAAGCTACAAACGAATTCCTCAAAAAGATATTCAAGAGAAACTGAAGATAAGTTAGTGGGGAGATGAAACCATGACAAAAAGAAGTTCAGGGGGTGAGTTGTAACAAGAATAAGTTTCGGGGGTAATTGTGAATTAGGTAATAGTTTAAGGGGTTATTGTAATTTGCTTATATATATATATATATATATATATATATATATATATATATATATATATATATATATATATATATATGCTGAATTGATGGAATTAATTCTAGCAAGTGGTTTGATATGAAGATCTTTATGCTTTCACTTTGTTAACATACTGATATGCTGCATTATGCAGAGACGGAGTCACGTGTTGCACTGCATTATGCTGGAGGCTTTCCACTGGCTTTAACTGTGCTTGGTTCAAATCTATATGGAAGAAACATACATCAGTGGAAAAGTGCATTGCAAAGCTACAAAAGAATTCCTCAAAAAGATATTCAAGAAAACTGAAGATAAGTTACGATGGACTCTTGGAAAGTGAGAAGAATATTTTCCTTGACATTGCTTGTTTCTTCAAAGATGAACAAGTAGACTATGTGATGAGATAGCTGTGGTTTCTCTCCAAATATTGGTATGACCGTACTTATGGATAAGTCTCTCATATCTGTTGACGAAAACAATAGATTGGATATGCATGACTTGCTGCAAGATATGGACAGAGAAATTGTTCGACAAGAATTGCCGCTTGAACCTTGCAAGCGCAGTAGATTATGGTGTCATGAAGATATTCGCCATATACTGGAGGAAAATACGGTAAGTCCTTACATCAGAAAACTCAGTTTTATGTAATACGCGTACATTTTGTTATGTCTGCTTACATACACAATATCTGTAGGCCATAAGCAGAATGCCTTCTATTAAGAGGAGGAGAAAAGAAATCATCATACACAATTGCCTTTTTGACCTGTTTTTCTTTGATGAAATGTGGAAAATGACGACATTGACATTTTGAGAGTGATCACTTAACAAAGCAATTCGCATCATCAAAATCTAGAAAAGACCGAGAAAAGTAGTAAAGTGAAACTGAGTATCAGTTTGTATTCTTTGTTTATATTTTTATATATATAGGATAAATTGCAATAATATTCCCCTCAAACTGTCACCCGATTCTCAATTACCTCTCTAATTTTAACTCGTTACAACTTACCTCCTGAAACTTCATTTATGTCACAGTTTTATTCCCCAACAATCGAGGGATGTTATTTCGAACGGAAACCGTCCCACGTGTGGAACATGTGACCCTCCCCTCACATAAAAAAAAAAAACTATTTTGCCCCCGTTAGGTTAGGAAGAAATAAAGGCCAGATTAATTGGATTTTTGCTTGGGTGGGGCCCACTCGTAAAACGTTAGCCATAAAATCAAAACGCGCTGGTTGAATTTTTTTCAAATTAAAATAGTTTTTTTACGTGAGGGGTGGGTCACGTGTTCCACACATGGAATGGTTTCCGTTAGAAATAACATCCCTAGCTAGTGTGGGGATGAAACCATGACAAAAACGAAGTTCAAGGGGTGAGTTGTAACAAGATAAAGTTTTGTCACGTGTTAAAATAGTTTTTTTAAATTAAAATAGTTTTTTTACGTGAGGGGTGGGTCACGTGTTCCACACATGGAATGGTTTCCGTTAGAAATAACATCCCTAGCTAGTGTGGGGATGAAACCATGACAAAAACGAAGTTCAAGGGGTGAGTTGTAACAAGATAAAGTTTTGGGGGTAATTGAGAATTAGGTAATAGTTTAAGGGGGGCTATTGTAATTTGCTTATATATATATATATATATATATGCTGAATTGATGGAATTAATTCTAGCAAGTGGTTAGATATGAAGATCTTTATGCTTTCACTTTGTTAACATACTGATATATTAATCTTGCCAGGGAACGAGCAAAATTGAAGGCATATTGGTGGATTTGCCTAGAAGAGACTTTATAAGCTTGAGTTCCAAAGCTTTCATGAAAATGACAAAGCTCAGGCTATTTATAAATCGTAATGCACGCTTTTTGGGAAACCTTAATTATCTTTCTAATGAGCAGAGGTTGATTGATTGGTCTGAATGTCCTTTCCAATTTTTGCCATCCAATTTTCATGGAAGGAAACTTACTGTTTTAAGAATGCGTAATAGCCTCTTCAAGGTACCAAAGGAGGGATTCATGGTAAATTTGTATTTTAACTTATGCTTCTACTTTTTTGTGGCTTCCTTTAACTTATGTACTTGTATACTTCTTTGAAGCTAATTTATCTCCTCTTCTTTACAGAATTTTCAAAACATGACCATAGTGCAATTCTATCAATGTAAATTCCTAACTGAAGTCCCAGACTTTTCAAGTATCCCAAATTTAGAGGAATTGACTCTCCATAATTGTAAAAGCTTAGTTGAAGTCCATGATTCTGTTGGATTCCTCGATAAGCTTGTTTTTTTGTCACTTCAAGGATGCTCTAATCTCACTAGTCTGCCCAGAAGTCTCAAATTGAGATCTTTAAAATGGCTGGACCTTGGAGGTTGCTCAAGCCTTGAGAACTTTCCAGAAATCGAGTGCAAAATGGAACGTCTAAGTTGCATCATATTAGAGCACTGTTGTATAAAAGAGCTGCCTTCATCCATTGGGTACCTCGTCGGTCTTCAATACTTATATCTCGAAGGCTGCAAAAACCTTGTGCAATTGCCTTGTAGCGTTCTCCAGTTGCAACATCTAGAGTCTCTTTCTATCCATTGTTCAGAACGGCCACCAGCTCCAGTAGATTCAAGCATCTTGAATGATGGCTGTTCCTCTGAAATGGTTCCAGCACTGGAAACTTTGAAAGCTAGAAACTGTGTCATCCCAAGATCAGATTTTCTTATGAGGCTTTATTGCTTTTCCAAATTGGAAGAATTGGATCTATCAGGGAGTGACATTGTTAGTCTTCCTACATGCATCAAACGATTAGTCGGATTGATATCTCTTCATCTGGACTATTGCAAGAAACTTAAAGAAATTCTAGAACTTCCACGAAATATAAGAAAGGTATATGCTTGTGGATGCATTTCGTTTCAACGTTTTGCAGAAATATCAAGAAGATTCCATTTCAATGCAAGAGGCTTACGAGTGCTAGGATGGATCGACTTGTCCGGATGCTATGAACTGCTTGTGACACGGGATACTTTGCCAAATCCTTCAATGTATGGGGTATGTCTTTCTTTCTCACTCTCTCCTTAATCTTTGTTTGATCTACTGCAAATTTCTCTGCACTTAGGTTTATAGGTTGGACGCTGAAAATTTATGATATTCGTTTAGCAGGTATTCCCGGGAACAGACCTTTCATGGGGCATTATATTTCCGGGAAATCTGATTCCAAAGTGGTGCATCCAGTTT
Source organism: Myrica gale (assembly GCA_963930655.1). Classification (NCBI taxonomy): domain Eukaryota; kingdom Viridiplantae; phylum Streptophyta; class Magnoliopsida; order Fagales; family Myricaceae; genus Myrica; species Myrica gale. The sequence goes on from OZ005616.1 coordinate 22,505,464, forward strand.
AAGGAGAACATAAATAGCACCATTAATCGATGTGAAATAATGAAAATTAATGGGCTCCAGGAGTATGAACGGAGCAAAGTTGTTTTATGTGCTGTTATTGGACCCACTATCGGAAGATCACCAGAAGAATCCCTTGCTAATGTTGGTGTAAGTATCTTCTGCGACGAGGAAGAAAGGCACCGTGTAGAAAGAAAGGTTTATGTAATGGCTCTTATCATGTATGGTTGGAGTACGCATATCTGTAACCTTTCACGCCGAAGGATGACAAGCTTCGAGTTGCGTTTTTCACGGATTCAGAGTTGGTGTGCTTCAAAAGTTGTGGAGTCTACTTAGGTAGTAGTAGTAGTAATTTGCTAGTACGGGAAAAAATTTTGGAAAGGGAAAAAATTTTGGAGAGGAGAAAAATAATTTTGAGAGGGATAAAATAAATTTGGGAGGGGGAAAAAGAATTTGGGAAAGGGAAAAAAAATTTGGAAGAGGAAAAAAAGTTTTTGGAAGGGGGAATTTTTTCGGAAAGGGCAAAAAAAATTTTGGAATGGGAGAAAAATTTTGGAATGGGAAGAAAAAATTTCGGGAAAAAAGTTTTTCGAAGGTTGTTTGGAAAGGGAAAAAACAATCAAATTGATGCCAACATTGAAAACCACCAGCCTTTCTTCGTCAAGGATCCTGTAATGCTCCCATTATCATCAAAATGGGGGTTTGTTTTTGTCATTTATTTTGTTTCTAGTGACTTCTGGCTCCATGAAAAAAGTGCGGCAATTCGGTCCCTATTATGCTACACATTGGGTTTATGTTTGTCTTATTTGCGCTTCTCCATCTTAAGGTATTGACTTTCATCTGACAGTTCTTCTCAAGCAATAAATAATAGAGAGTTTAAAGTGCTTGCGGGGCATACAAATACGGATTTGATTTTGCTTGTGCTCTCTGTGTTTTGCAGGATGTATATAATCTGGTAAGTCACCATGTTACAACTCCCACTTCAACTTCAACTATTGAGTTAGTGGTTTCACTTTCTATAATCGCTTTTTAAATTTTGTCACGGAGTGTTGAGGTCCATTTTGTGCCAAAATGTTTATCAACTTTTCTTGGTACCGAACCTGTACTGTGAGGGACTTCTTAACATTGCCTCTGACATTCTACTGACCATGAAAATGTGGCACAATCTGTGCACTCCATTTAGTAAGTTTCACACTGAGATGATAAAGATTTTTGGGAATCGAATCAGGTTGGGAGAAGATGCAAGTGATTTGTTGGTGGTCTTGATATGAGAAGAAGCATGAGCTGCCATTGTTGATGACCTTAGTCAAGAACTCAAATACAATAAAGAATAGAGCTGAAATTGTCTTGTTTTTCTTGAGCGGTTCTGTCAGAGTACCTAAATAGCCAAAATGTTTGTTTGGAAAATTTACCGTTACTCCTCTGTTTTGTTATCCTAGTCTGATTGTAGTAGTTCATCCTTAATAATTAATATCATAGCTCGGAGACATTATTTTATAAATTTGGCTGCAACTTTTATGTGAAGGGATACTCACCACCGAATTTGTCATGTTTTCTTGTTTCAATGTACGTCCACTTTTTTCAAAAAGCACACAAATTTAAGTAATCTCTTTTGTTCTTCACATCTCTCATCTCTCACATCTCTATGTTTTGTATTTCCTCTCTTTTTTTGTAATGTTTTTTCTTAATTAAATACAGTATCAACGGTTTAATTTCGAATAATTGTTTTACGGTTATGTAGAGACAATATTGAAGCTCATCTTCAGTGCAAAACCCTTGATCTTATGGAGCACTAAATATGGTATGGTAGTCTTATACAGCAACAACAAAAATTGGTTCAGCAGTACCTACGACTTCTCTGAGCTCATTGCAGTGAAAGAATCAGCCTTTTTCAATGTTTGAATGGCGGCATGTTGGCTCGGTTTAGAACCACTTTAAATTAAATAGATTTCACAGGAAGAGTTTTGAGTCGTCTTAAAATGGTAGAATTATAGTGGCACATCATTGTTTAACAATGTTTATGGTAGATTTCAAAAGCAGGTTTGTTAATTATCTTTCACCTTTTGGGATGCAACATAAGAGACTACTATAGAGTTTTAAGAAAGGATCCAAACAAGTCATTAACTCCTCCGTTCAGCAGTTCCAAAATGCCATGGAATGGTAGATCTGACCTGCCGGCTAAAATGGTTGTTTTCCTGATCGGAAAAAGCACCAGGAAGATCCGACAAATGCCCCAAAAAAATACTTTAGGGAAGGAATGCCTCTTCTCCTCTTAAAAAGTCGTCAGACATATCCAACAAACAGACAGATCCGACAAATGCCTAAAAAAAACCCGACAAAAAGTGACCTATGAACTGAGTCCACTGTTTAGAACATGCTTCTTAGTTCTTACTGTTCTTTTAACGCGCATGACCCAGATCCCTCCTTGGGACCGGCGTTTCTTTCCCTAGAAAACGTCCGACCATTTGTTTTCTGGCAAGATGTCTCACCGGCTTGCTTGGTATTCGGGTTGGAGTTGTACCTTTTTTTTTTTATCATACAGTTAGACTTGCATACCCAATTGATGGCTTCTTCCATGGCCTCCCTAGGTGACTCTTTCGCTTCTTCCATGGCCTCCCAAGGTGACTCTTCCGCTTCTTCTTCCACCGATCCATGCGCTTATGATGTGTTCTTGAGCTTTAGAGGTGAAGATACTCGCAACAATTTTACTGCCCATCTGCACGACGCTTTGGATCGAAAGGGAATCAAAGCTTATATCGATGACGAGCTTAGACGAGGAGAGGAAATTTCGCCTGCCCTATACGAAGCCATTGAAGAGTCAAAAGATTTCAGCCATCGTACTCTCCAAAAACTATCCATCATCCACCTGGTGTTTGGACGAGTTGGTGAAGATCCTTGAGTGCAAGGACTCAAAGCAACATTTAGTTCTACCTGTGTTTTACCACGTAGATCCATCGGAGGTACGGCATCACAGAGGGAGTGTTGGAGTAGCCTTGTCAAAACTTGAACAGAGGTTTAAGGATGGCATGAAGTTGCAGTGGTGGAAGGCTGCCTTAAAAGAGGTCGCCAATTTGTCTGGGTTCCATTTAGGGAACACTAACTGGTACATCTAAACACTTTTCTTTTAGTATTTTTTTCTCCTTCTACGTATAAATACTGTATGTAAGTCAATTCAATCTTGCACTAGAGAGATTAAAAAAAAAAGCTTGCACTAGAAAATTTAGTTTAATACGGTACGAACACACTCATTTCTTAATTGATTTTACTAGCGGGGAAATATACGTACTTGCTTAACAGAGAAAGAGGGGGGGGGGGATTGTCAGAATCCAACTCATTCAATGTTTCTTGTCTTCTTTATTAATAGGAAGGAATGTAGACTCATCCACGAGATCGTCCAAGAGGTCTCAAGAATGGTAAATCATACGTGCTTAAATGTTGCCACGTACCCAGTTGGGATAAAGTCCCGTGTACAAGATGTCAATTCTCTTTTATGTATTGAGACGAATGCTATACGCGTGATAGGCAGCTACGGGGTTGGCGGAATTGGCAAGACAACAATTGCCAAAGCAATTTACAACTCGATTGCCCATCAATTCGAAGACTAAAATTATTTGATGTTTATCAATTTTTTTGGTCTTCCCAATCTTTTGTGGACCTTAATTCATGGAATCGTACGTAGTTGGGAGAAAAGATTATTTTTTGAGCTCCATAAAGAATAAACTTGCATCTAGTACTTTAACATGAGGAGTCTAACTCATTACATTCTCCTTGTCCGCTGCATTGGTAGGAATGAAGCTGAAATCATCCACAAAATTGTTCAAGAAGTCTTGAGGATAATAAAGCGTGCATACTTAGACACTCCCAAATGTCCAGTTGGGATAGAGTCCCGTGTACAAGACATCAATTTACTTCTAAGGATTGAGGTGAACGAGCTTGTGCTGGACAAGGTACGCATGATAGGGATCTTTGGAGCTGCTCCCAAGGAGCATTTTTCAGTTGCAACATCTAAGGGAACTTTATGCCGGGGATTGTTCAAAACTTGAGCTTCCAAAGAAGGTGGAGGATGATAGACACTGCATGCCCTCCATTGTTTCTGCAACGGAATGTGACTTTTCATCAAATGCAGAATTACTCTTCTTGTTGCCTCCAACTAATTCCAGCGTTTCCACTGAGAGTTGTTCCTCAACAATGTTTCCAGCACTAGGATTTTGTAATCTTAAAAACTGTGTCATGTCAGAATTAGATTTCTTTATGATGCTTAATTGCTCTTCCACATTGCAAGAATTAGATCTGTCAGGGACTGATATTGTTAGCCTCCCTACAAGCATCAAAACATTTGTAGGATTGAAGCTCCTTATCTTGGAGGATTGCAAGCAACTTCAGGAAATTCTAGACCTTCCACCAAATATCAGTAAGGTATATGCCAGTGGATGCATATCTTTGGAAACTTTTCCATTAGTATTAAAAGATTTCTATGCAACACAAGCGATTCGCAAAGCTGCATTGGATTGACTTTTCTGGATGTCATAAAATGCACGTGGATATAGAGAACCATGTGCCAAAACCTCCAATGCATATGGTAGGACTCTTTCTCTTTGATCTCTCTCTCTCCCTTATATGCAATTGTGTTCGCCATGGTCTTGCTGAAAAATTATTACTTTCGTTTATCAGGGAAATTTTAAGAGCTATGGCATTATATGCCCGGGAAATAAGATTCCAAAGTGGTTTAGTTACCGCAGGGAGACTTCAAATGGTAACTTTTGAAGAGACACCGTAATGGGGATGATCAGAACTTGGAATCTACCTGGTACCCACAACAGAAGAGACGTCCTTCAATGAAGGAAAATCTGGATTTACATGTTCCACTTTGGACGTGGCCGTAGGTGCAGTCTTCACTTTTGGTCCCCTTTTTACCAAACTGCAGATGGAGAGATGCATGGGCTTGAGAAGATTGAATCACAATAAGAATTTGTATTGGTAGATAGAAGTGCAGGACCATGCCTAGAGAATTGTCTTGTTTTATAATTTGACTGAGATTACTAATTCTTATGTACTCCAACCATAACCTCGAAAACTTGACTTGAGAATCAGATCTGACTAGGTTCTTTGCAAACTGAAAACTTCTTTGCAATTTGCATAGGACAAGATCTTTCTCTCTTCTTGCAGGCACAAGAAGTACACTTTATGATATTTAATGATGTCCACTTGAAGTTTTTCGGGTATTGTAGATCCTATAACATTTAACACCTAGATGTTCATTTCCCAGGCACATTTTGAGGTCATTTTAGGTGCCATTTTATTCCCAGGAAACAGGGTTCCTGACTGGTTTAGCCACCGTAAGGAGACTTTGAAACAGTTTTTCCTGTGAAATAGATATGAACGGTATCTTTTGTTTGGATGAGATAACAGAAATTGCTTTATGTGCTGTTATTCGATCCATTCCTTGCTCTAGAAAAACCCACTGGTGCTATTGGTGTTAAGATCAACGATAATGAAGTACTAGAAAGAGTAATATTTTTAATGGAATCGGATCATGTATGGTTGGAATACTCCAAGTTAGAATCTCTTAAGCTAGAGGGGGACAATTTACGAGTCAAGTTCAATTGTGATTTTGACCCAGTATTCTTTAAGAGTTGCGGAGCCCTGCAGAACAGCTAGCTCTGCCTCCTGAGACTATTGATATCCATCTGAATTTACTCGATGAAGTAGTGGAAAATTCAGAAGATTTTGGCCAGAGTATTCAACTTTTCTAAGAGACGTTATGATGATAACGATGATTGCAACGGGGAATCCACTTCGTACCCATAACCAATGTTTTTGAGGCAGTGGCATCAGCTTTGGTCATGCTTAGCGCAAGTGTTTCAGTTGGGATTAACTATTTAGACATCAATTTCGTACTAGATCTGAAGCCGATTGGCCAACCCATTGAGATGAAGGTGGTTTATTGGTAGCGTCTTGATGTGTTTTTTCACTCCGCTTTATGATTTCCGTGGGACTCCTTTGCTTTATGATTTCCGTGGGACAATTCACACCAATAACGAATTAAAGTGTTTTTTCGTTGGAACTGAGAGTGCCTACAAGCAGGTATAAAGCCAGAATTTGTCTGTAGAAGAGGCTAAATATAACTTTTGATTGCTTAAAATTCTTTTATAGTTGGGTGTTTAGACTATCTTTACGTCTAACTTAACTAATCTCATTGCCTTCAAATTTTCATTATAATCAAAATAAACATAGTTAAGCATATTCTAAAACTTAAAAAAGAAAAAAAATAAAAGTCGTCAAGTATTATATTAATGCTTTTGTTAAAAAAACATATTCTCGTTAATTGTCCCCCTCTAGTTTAAAAATTATGCTATTTGAACTGGACTTTCAATTAAAAGTCGTTAAGTATTATATTAATGCTACACTGTCGCTGCAATCAAAAGTTTAAAAATTTCAAAATAAATAGGTCATAAATTATTAACAAATCCACATAGTAATGTCAAACTTCAATCAAAATAACAATAGAGTAATAATACTTTAATTAAACAATAATAGTTAATCGTAATAACATTTATAATTCTAATTTAGAGAGGACTTTTTTTTGTGTGCAAAGCAAAAAGCTTTTTGTATTTCAAAAGGTAAGTATGGAGTTTGTATTTTTTATATATGAGATAAAATAGTGGAAGAAGGAAAAAATAGGTCATTAAGAGAAAAAAAAAAGAATTTTATAAAAAAAAGAGAGAAATACAATCTAGAAACGTAAACTTCTCACTCACTTGTTTAAGTTTTCAAAAACTTCTCTCACTTTTTCATCAATTCCAATACATTTTCACCAATCCCAATAATTTTTTCATCAATTTCAATACATTTTCACCTATCTCAATAACTTTTTACAAATTTCAACAACTTTTAACTAACTTTTCACTAATCCCAAGAGAATCTACACTACTTCCAAAAAAATACAAAAACAAAAACTGTTTTGAGAACTAAACCAAACATAGTCGTAGGAACTAGGGAGAGAGGAAATTTTGGAAAAAAATAGAGGGAGAGAATTTTTGTGACAAAATGGAGGGAGAGCGAAAAGTAAAAAAGATAAATTCTTCTTATGTTTATTTCTCTAAAAAAAATTCAACGGGTCATTACAAAATTACTATCAATTTTTGTCTTTTTATTAAAAAAATTTGTAAAAAATTGAAATTTTAGCTATGTATAAAAAAATATAAAAAATTGGGGGGTCATGCCCCCACTGGCCCCCCGAGGCCGGTTATTGTGTGAGTGAAGCTATTGTGTGAGTGTGTGAGTGGACGGGTGAGATTAGAAGTTGAGAAATCTAAATGCTGACAAAATGCCACGTCAATTAATGAAACCGGGTCGGTTGTGCGGGTCGGATTCGTGGGTCGGATTCATTAATTGACGTGTCATTTTGTTAGCCGTTAGATTTCTCAACTTCTAATCTCACCCGTCCACTCACACATTCACACAATAGCTTCACTCACACAATAACTTTTGCCCTGGCCCTCTAGCTTCGTCCCTGCCTGCAAGTGACTTGATTGAGCCTCAGATTACGACGGAAGATAATGAAAGGTTGACGCCGAAGAAAAGGAGAACACGAGTGTTATTCACTTGATGAAATCAGACGATGCAGAAGCTGGATGGAATGACGGTGCTATTTTTTAAGACCTACTGGGAATTTGTGGGAAGAGATGTAATCGAAGCAGTGAGAGAGTTGAAATGGCCGAATGCTGTCAGAATTGAAGCCCATGCGACACTTGCCCTTTTTTTAAAGGAAAAAAAATACCGAAACAGTCTCTGTAGTTTTACGTTTTGACAAAATAGTCTCTGTGGTTTCAAGTTGAACGCGTTAGTTCCTATGGTCAGCAAGTTGTTGCAATGCAATCCCTCCGTCAACCCACTTAACGGTCAAAACTTCCGGGAGGACCTTTTTGTTACATGATGCATACCCTAGGGACCAATTTATCAAAAGGTGATACCACAGGGACCTACAAATTAGTCCCTGTGGTATCACCTTTTGACAAATTGGTCCCTGAGGTATGCATCATGTAACAAAAAGATCATCTCGGTAGCTTTGACCGTTAAGTGGGTTGACAAAAATCTAACAGGAGGACCTTTTTGTTACATGATGCTTACCCCAGAGACTAATGTGTTCAAATTGAAACCACATGGACCAATTTGTCAAAACGTGAAACCACATGGACTGTTTATGTAATTTACTCTTTTTAAACAAAAGGAAAGATCAAACAAAACAAAAGAGGAAATTTCACTATTCTAAGCTTCTATACGGAATTTATCCTCTTACCCAAAACCAAATTGGATCCGAACAAAAAATAAATGTCATGATATTATAATAAGAGGTGACATACAAAATTAATGGTTTGCCTAATTCATATGTAATAATTTTTCTAATGATTTTGAACGCTCAAGATTTACCTTAATTTAAGGTTACAAGTTTCGTAGTGTTTGTTTGTCAAAATTTTAAAAAATATTTTAAATGTTAAAATTTGTACAGTAAACTTTTAGTGTAGATTTTAAAAATTTTAAAATGTATTCGGCTTGTCCGAAATTTTGAGGATCCAATTTTTTTGCAAAACAAAGGCTATCCACTTGTCATTAAGGGACAGTTAAACTCTGCACAAAACTTAATTAATATTATAAAAAATATTAAACCCACTTGTCATTTAAGTTAAAGGAAAATAAAATGTGTCAGCGGGTTATAAATTTGATTTTATTAATTTCGGGCAACAGCTAAGTGTGGGCAATTTGTTGTGTGCCAAGTTTGACCTTTCAACGTAATACGAAATTACGAATCTGGTCAAACTTTCAAGCACCCACCCACGCTTTTATGCCAACGAGAAGCCGCAGCTATATATATAATATATTGCGGCACATTCTTAAAAGTTCTAATCTTGATTCCCTTTTCTTTTTCTTTCTCTCCCTCTCTCCGGTTGCATCTCTTTTAATTCTTTTTTTCTTTTTTTCCAGTTTTGCTCTCTCTGTTCGTAGGCAAGGAAAACGCAGGTACTTGATTTCTTTTCTTCGATTCGTTCAATTTGCCTTTTTCATAAAATTCATGATCCTCGATTGTGTGGAATTCGGTCTGTTTGGTTGAGTCTATTTTTTATTTCTCGAAATATATGAATCCGTAATCGTTAGTATCTAGGGCGCTGAATTTCAATTCATCTGTTTAGCTTTCTTATTTCTCGCGGAGGATATTAAGTCATATGCATGGATTCTTAGCGTTGTTTGAACGTGAAATTGGGAGAAGATCAGAAATTGAATATAAAAATCCCTGATCTTGAACATCTGGTTGTATTTGGCATGGTTAATGGAGTATTAGATCCGCTACGACGGAAAAGATTATAAAATCTAAAAGTTGAAGTTCGGTTTTTTCTTCTTCTTTTTTTTTGTTGTTGCTAGGCAGGTTGGGTTTTTTTTCACCTTTGAATGGGAGATTCATTTTTCCGTTTTTCGTTTTTCGTTTTTTTTTTCTCCCATATATTTCCTTGTTTACTTGCCATCTGGAATTATTGGGATTCAGATTCTGATATTTGTTGGATATGATTACAGGGTATATACGAGAATAGGAGATGTTAGAGCAGTTACTAATATTTACTCGAGGAGGATTAATCCTCTGGACGTGTAAAGAGCTTGGAAATGCCCTTAAGGGCTCACCAATTGACACCTTGATCAGGTCCTGTCTTTTGGAAGAACGATCTGGTGCAGCATCATACAACTATGATGCCCCAGGTGCCGCTTACACTCTCAAATGGACCTTCCATAATGACCTTGGCCTCGTATTCGTGGCCGTGTATCAGCGGATCCTGCATCTGTTGTATGTGGACGAGCTGCTTGCAATGGTGAAGCGTGAGTTTTCAGAGATTTATGACCCCAAGCGGACACTTTACACGGATTTTGATGAAACTTTTAGGCAACTTAAAAAGGAGGCTGAGGCTCGGGCTGAGGATTTGAAGAAATCAAAGCAGGTGGTTGGAAAGCCTTTAAATAGTAGTAAGAAGCAGGGGCAAATGCAAAAGCCTGGATTTGAAGGAGTAAGTAGCAAAAAAAGTGAAGGTACTTCTGCAAATGATGGTGGGGATAGTGATAAAAGGAAAGGCCGGAAATTGGAGAACGGACACTCCAATGGTAATTATATTCATAATGAGGATTCTAGTGTGAATGGTGTTGTTAATGGTGTAGTAGATGCAAGTTCTGGTGCTGGGGCTTTTGATCTAAGTAAGCTTCAGAAGCTTAGAGCTAAAGGTGCGAAGAAACCAGAAACTTTTGTTGTTAGCAAGGGCTCCAAGGCAGAGCCAAAGAAAAAGCCAACAAAGAAGAATACAGTTTGGGACGATACACCTCGTCAGGCAAAATTGGATTATACAGATCCTGTGGGTGAGAATGGGGACAATATAGAGGTTGTTGCAGCAGATCATGGAGAAAGTATGATGGACAAGGAAGAGGTCTTCAGCAGTGACAGTGAGGCTGAAGAAGATGAGGAAGTGGGGAAGGACAGCAAGCCTGAAACTAAGAAGAAAGGGTGGTTTTCATCAATGTTCCAAAGGTTAGTTATTGATTTCAATTTTTGGATATTGTTTACCTAGATTTTCTCATGTGTACTTTTTTTTTAACTTCCACTTAATATTTGTGTTCTTTATAGCTTCAGCCATTTTTTTTTCTCTCAGTAGCTTCAGCCATATCTGGTTGAAGGATTTTGCTCGAGTTTTAAGATTTTTTTCCTCTGATAAAAACAAAGAAACAATAGGTAGTTGATCTTCACGCAGGCAGTTTGTTTGGGGACAATTCAGTATATAATGTTGGACAACACTTCAAGACTCATTTATGTTGTTTTAATGTACTTTGGTAGAAAGCTACTTGTTTTTATTCTTGGTACTCATTTTAGTCCAACCTGTTACGTTGACAGTAAATCAAGATTGCAAGTACCTAAGTTACTCTTGGTACTTATTTTGGGCTGGGCATGGGTTTCAAGCTCCCCTCCTTTCCCTCTTACAATTATTCTTTTTTAAAGTTGCTCTTTGTAGGGACTTTCATCATTTCATTTCTATTTATTGATGAATATCTCAAATCCTGGAGTTCACAATTTGTCTTTCTTGAGGATAATCTTGTTGATGGAAATTCAAATTCTCTCTCTTTGTTTTTATTTATTGGAATTACCAATGGACAACTGTCAACCTTAGGTATTCAGTATAAAAATGACTATACTATTGCACCATGGCCTTACCAGTTCCATTGTCTTGGAGATCTACTACATTGAGGCAATCAGATGCTTGCTTCATTAATTGTTGTTTCTTATGTTCAGTATTGCGGGCAAAGCAAATTTGGAGAAGTCAGACCTGGAACCAGCTTTGAAAGCTCTCAAGGATAGGCTTATGACCAAGAATGTGGTATGCTTCTACCTGATTCTCCGACCTACCTATGTTTCCTATTTATTTTATCTCTGTGCTTCTCAGTCCTCTTCTGGTCCCACTAAGAGTTTATGACATTCTTAGGCTGAGGAGATAGCTGAGAAACTATGTGAATCGGTGGCAGCAAGTCTTGAAGGGAAAAAGTTGGCTTCGTTCACGAGGATTTCTTCGACAGTACAGGTCTGTGAATCCAACCTTTTTTTTCCCAATATTTGCTCTTGGCCAATTTGTTTCTCGGTATTTGATTCTTTGTAATAAGATTAAGACCATGGCATGGAAAAATGAATGCAGGCAGCGATGGAGGAAGCTCTTGTTCGTATTTTAACTCCTAGGCGCTCTATTGACATACTGAGGGATGTGCATGCTGCCAAAGAACAAAGGAAGCCTTATGTTGTTGTTTTTGTTGGTGTGAATGGAGTTGGAAAATCTACTAATCTAGCCAAGGTAGGCAATGTTGGTTCTTTTTTACCCCACTTTTGAATATATAGATGGAGCTCGGAGCCTTACCCAATTTAAAAAAGGAAGAGTTGGCAAACTTTCTAATTTAGCCAAGGTTATAAACATGTGTGTGGGTGGGTGAGATTTTACCGTGTGTATATTTATCTTTCTGAAATGGCATGATATTTGATTAGATCTCCTCGTGTAAAAATCACTTTGCAGGTTGCCTACTGGCTTCAGCAGCACAATATCAGTGTCATGATGGCTGCTTGTGACACATTCCGTTCAGGAGCTGTTGAGCAGCTGCGGACTCACGCACGGCGGCTTCAGGTATAAAATTTAATGGTACAAGCCTGCTTACCAGGGTATCTGGCTTCTTTTTTGGAGTGCTTCTCTATATGCTGTTGGATGTATTGGCTGGATGGTGATAACTGAATTGTTATCTTTTGTCTCATAAGATCCCCATATTTGAGAAGGGCTATGAGAAAGATCCTGCAATTGTAGCAAAGGAAGCAATCCAGGAGGCAACACGCAATGGTTCTGAGGTGGTTCTTGTTGATACAGCTGGTCGAATGCAGGTATCATGCTTACCCACTGTTATAACTTAAAGGTTTGTCGCATTATCTGTGACGTGTTTTATTCTAACTTGTTTGATAGTTAGGATTAGGAGTCCTTAATGTTTGTCCTTACTCCACTGTGTTTCTTTGATACATGTATTACATGTTCCAAGATAATAAACTTTTGATAGTAGTCATCTGTTTCTGAGGATAAGGAACCCATGATATATATGTACTCTGCTTTTTAGGATAATGAACCGTTGATGAGAGCACTCTCGAAGCTTATTTACCTTAACAAACCAGATCTGGTGTTGTTTGTTGGAGAGGCACTGGTTGGAAATGATGCTGTTGATCAACTTTCAAAATTTGATCAGGTTTGGTTTTATATTTAGGATTTTGATCTGGTGTTTGCCAACCTTTTTTGTTTAACAGAGTATTCTACGATTGAGTTACTTGAGCCATGCATTTTGTTTTGCTTTCAGAAATTAGCGGACCTTTCAGCTTCCCCTAATACAAGACTGATAGATGGGATCTTGCTCACTAAGTTCGATACTATTGATGATAAGGTAGATACTAATTTTTGAATGGCAAGGAGTTTTGCACTTTTGTATTTGATTCCTTGGTCTTCGTCGCTAGGTCTGTGACATAAATTTATTGTGTGTAGGTTGGAGCTGCACTTTCAATGGTTTACATATCCGGTGCACCGGTCATGTTTGTTGGGTGTGGACAGTCGTATACAGACCTCAAGAAACTGAATGTCAAATCCATCGTCAAGACCCTCCTTAAATGAGAATGCTGCCTATTGCTTTCATCCTTAAGTTTGTGCTGTCTGACTGACTATCAGAGTTATGAACATGTGTATGTTGCTGCTGTCGTCAAGACCCTCCTTAAATGAGAATGCTGCCTGTTGCTTTCATCCTTAAGTTTGTGCTGACTGACTGACTATCAGAGTTATGAACGTGTATGTTGCTTAGATTTGCTCTCTCTCTCTCTCGCTCCGCCCCCCTTCCCTCCTCTATCCCTCCCTCTCTTCGTGTTTGTGTGTGTATTGTTTTTTGCACAAATTGTCGATGTCCAGGCTTGGAACTGATGTTTGTACACCAATTTCAGTACTTTTTCATTAAAAGAAAACTACATAAAATCTTTTTGAATTTTTTTTTACAAACCCTCGTTGAAAATCAAATTTTCAAAAAAGGCATTTGAAGGATTGGTTTTGAGAAGGCATTTGAAGGTTTTGGTTTTGAGGAAAAGAAGATTGTTAATGATGAACATCAATCCTGTCCAACTTCACTGAAACCAAAGAAAAAATTACAAAACTTCATCGAAACTCAATAAAAAATTACAAACCAGAAGTGAGAAGAAAAATAGTTCCTCCCGTAAATGAATTAGTATAAATAAATAGTATAAATCCAATCGATTTAACAAATCTCCTCAGCAGAAGAACATCAACCCCACCAGGACCCCAAGAACAACGATCAAATCCCCACTCGACCTTTTACAACCACTCGTTGGAGCTACCGCTGGGCTTTCGAGTTCCGCCGGAGAAGGTGCCGGAGAGAGATCAAAGAATCTATGCCTCTCAGACAATACTACAGTAATCAGTTTTTGGCCCTTCTCGCAGTTGCCTTCAGTTCCACTAACAAAATAGAATGGTCCAGGCCTATCCAGCTTTACCTTGGCGCTCCCGTCCTTGTATATTGCTATGGGATTCGAAGTGCTGCAACTCTCGTAGTCCTTTTTGCTCACTTGAAGCACAGAGTCCTTGCCTGACTCATAGTTCCAAACTGTAATGGCAAAACAAGCAAAAAAACAAAACCCTGATGAGGATTCAATTTCACGAACCAAATGAACGAGACAGGGAGGAAGGAATGGTTAGAGAATGGAGATTAAGCAAGGGGCGAACAGTACCCAGTGAGTCTCCAACTTGGAAACGTGAGCCTTCTGCCCATTTGTTGAAGGATTCGGCTTCAGAGGTTGGAACTTTCCAAGCATTTGTCTTGCCCCCAACCAAGAAATCTCTAGCTTCGGTGGAGCAGAGCAAGACAGACATGAGAAGCACTGAAGATAGTAGAGCTCTGTGTAAAGCCATGGTGGACGCTGATAGAATACTTCGAGCTCCTGAGAGAGAGAGATGAGTGAGGATGGAGGCCTTCGGTGGCCGGTTTATAGTCTTATAGAGGCAGTGGGGAGAAACTAGCCGTTATGTCAGATTCTCCACCTTTTTGGTTCTATACCCATCCACTTTTAACGTTCCAAATTCTGTCGGGCCACTTTTCAGACCCCTCCAGCTTCTTTTCAAAATCCCTCCTCCTTAACTTTAATTTTCATTATATTAATGAATGTTAATAATATTAATTTGTAGTGTTTGCGTACTAAAAGTTTAGGCATATTAAAATTTTAATTTATGAAAGTTGATGAAAAAAAGAATTTAATGAAAATTGATGGAAATAGATAATTTTATAATTATTTTATTCATACAAAAACAAATGCATGAACGAACACATTGAATTCTATGTATTCCTCACAACTCGCTTTGCTCTAGTATTTGGGAAGTGGCAAACCATGTTCCAAACTGATGAGAACTTAAAGGAATTGGATCGCTTGGTTGCTATCAGGAGGAAAAAGAAGAAAGAAAAAAAATGGATCGTAAATGAACACAAAAGCCAAATGCATAGGTCCCACCTTTTCCAACTTAGGAGCTAATACTGTATTTTTGTTTCACTAAATGTGCAATCGTTTGGAGTCTTAGACACGTTCCATTTATTAATTATATTATTATATGTCTATGAAAGTTCTATTATTCAAAAAGGGAAAATATATTATTTATAATATAAGGTAAGGTATTGATATCCAATAATCTATAAAATCAGATATTTGATTGGTGGGTGTAGGGTCATAATTTCATTAATGGATTTTCTAGATTTTGCATCTAATTAATTGTAGGAGTATAAAAATATATTTCATTTAGTATTAATTAAAACTCGACTCGTTCTTACTCAAAACTTTATATTAGTAAAATCTTAAGGTGGTCCCAAATAGTTGGTAACACCTACGAGGTTTTAAACTTGAAACTTTGGAGGGAGCATACCATCAAGATCCAAACCTTAACCAATAGATCAGTTCATTAGTAGGGTTGTTCACCGGTATCGGCGGTGGGCCAGTTAACCGCTACCGCCACCGGTACCGGTCACTGCTCCCCGGTTAGTAGCGGGGGCGGTGTCGGTTGCCATTTTCACCAAAAAACTGTGAAAATGGCGATGGCGGTTCACCACCAAATTGTTTTTTTAATATATAACACAGCGTCGTTTCATTTAGTATCTTAGGGTTTTTTTGTTTCCCTTCGTGGTCTCGCCCCCTCCGACCCTCCCTCATTTCGCGCAACCGCAGCCCTCTGTCCCTCACCCTCAGTGCCCTCTCTTTCTCCTTCAGCCCCGCAGCTCGTCTTCAACCGACAGCCATTTTTAGCCAACAGTCGCACCCCCTTTGCTCTCTCTCTCTCCTTCCCTCCAGTTTTGTTGCGATTTGCTGGTTTTGGGTTTGCAATTTGCTGGGTTTGGGTTTGCGGTTTGTGTGATTTGGTTGCTGTTGGATTTGTGGCGATTTGTGCGATTTGGTTTCTGTTGGAACTTGGATTTGTGGCTTTTTGTTTGATTTATGACTTTTGTGCGATTTTTTGTGATCTTCGATGTAGGTAGCGGTAACCGCTACCGCTACTGTCGAAACCGCCACCGTTAGGGGCCGGTTTCTTCCGTTAATGGTGGCGGGGGCGGTGTCCATTTTTAGACAACCGTCAATAGCAGTGACGGTTATTACAGCTACCGCTACTGTCGAAACCGCCACCGTTAGGGGCCGGTTTCTTCCGTTAATGGTGGCGGGGGCGGTGTCCATTTTTGGACAACCGTCAATAGCGGTGGCGGTGGCAGTGGAAGGCATAACCGCCACGACCACCGGTTATGCACAACCCTATTCATTAGGATTCTCATTCCCGAACATTTATTCTCTAGCCAAATTGATATATATATATATATATGATATTATGGCTATGCTTGTAAACAGTGGTGATCTTGTAAAGCCATTCTTGGAAAACGAAAAGAAAAGGGTTTGTAATTTGTAAAGTATTTTAAGATTTCAATTATTAATTTTGTAAAATATGAGCCGCTCAAAGTGTCAATTAAGAGAATGATTATGATGTTGAAGAAAACTTTGAGATGGCCTCAAACTTAATTTAAAGGTTTTGCAATTTAAACACCAAAGTAATTAATTTATATTAAAAAAGTGGATTTTCTCAAGCATTTAATGATCTGATCAGCCTCTACTTTAAGCAAGATTGAGGGCTAATTATAAAGGCACTTTTGATGAAGATGGACGTTTGGGACACCCAAAGAGAAACCAAAGCTATGACCAATTGTGGCTAAGTTTTAAAAGGGAATTTAGAAATAATTATATTTTCTTATTAAAAAAAG
Source organism: Myrica gale (assembly GCA_963930655.1). Classification (NCBI taxonomy): domain Eukaryota; kingdom Viridiplantae; phylum Streptophyta; class Magnoliopsida; order Fagales; family Myricaceae; genus Myrica; species Myrica gale. The sequence goes on from OZ005616.1 coordinate 22,522,342, forward strand.
CATTTTAATTTATGATTTCTACTTTATGTTGGGTCATGGGTGGGTCTCGTCATTTACAAAGCTTGCTCACATACGATAGTAACGCACTTCCTCCCGATCATTCCTCAAAAAGGAAAAAACGCCCTTTCTGTACCTCCATTCCCTTAATAGCCCCGAAATTTCCACTGAGAAGGCACCAAATGTTTTAAATAGTAATTATTATCTGCATACTGAAAGGTTATATTAGTCATAAAAAATGAAGAGGTGCTCGAAGCTTATAAGCTGCTGATTCAGATTTTAGAGTCTCCAGCTTCATCACTCCAATTTGTAACCATTGCAGTTGTGTATGTTTCGCACGTGGCATCCATGAGCAGCTTCGATTACTCCGAATCAACACCCGTGGCCGAGCCCCGAACCGAACCTACTGCCTATAAGAGAGCCAAAAGCCTGCCTGTCTTTCATCAGTGTCAATCAGTTTCAGGTTTTTTGTGAGTGGATCAATGGCTTCCGTGAGAACATTTCTTCCTATTCTGACCCTCTTGCTTTTGTTGTGTATCTGCTCTGCAGCGCCCACAGAGTTTGTCGTCGGAGGCAAGGCGAATTCTTGGACCAGTCTACCTTCTCCACAGTCTCTCAATCAGTGGGCCGAGAAAACCCGCTTCAAAGTTGGCGATTTTCTCCGTAATTTCTCTCTCTCTCTCTCTCTCTCTCTCTCTCTCTCACACACACACACATTTACTTGAAAATTAGCTCCTTTCTTGAGTAAAGTTTGAATCTTTGATACTATTTCTACTACTACGTCACCACTCTATCTCTCTGTTTTGATGATTGTCCATATTTGCTTGCTCATTTTCCATACGGAGTTCACTTTTTTTTCATGCCCTTTGCAAAAAGAATTGTAACTTCTAATTTGTCCTGCATGTGAAACTATTTATCAATTGGGTTTTATTCTTTTCGAGTTCAATTTGTTTTGCTTACAAAATTGCAAGCCAGATAAGGATGCATGCAAACCCATTTCATGCATGAAGATGCATCCTTATGCGGCAGAAAGAGAAAATGTTAGAAGAAAGGAGGCGGGATCTCAATTCCTTAACAAGTGATCCTTAATTTTGGTTTATTTTTTATGCTCCACATTCTGTCATTGCTAACAAAAAATCCTCAATTTCTTGGCTGTCAGTCTTTGAATTCGATCCCAGCACTGACTCAGTACTGCAAGTGACAAAGGAAGACTACCAGAGCTGCAGCAAATCGCACCCGATCAAAGAATTCAAGGACGGAAAAACCAAGGTTGAGTTGGACAGGCCAGGACCATTCTATTTCCTCAGTAAGGCCGACGGGAACTGTGAGAAGGGCCAGAAGCTGACTGTGATTGTGTTGTCTGTTGGACACCATAGGCATTCCGCTCCACTGGCCGCTCCGGCACTGGCTCCGTCACCACTCACGTCCGCAGAACCAACTCTATCACCATTGGCTCAACCTCCAGCAAACGGTGCTTTTGGGGTGAGGGGTGGGTTTACCGGGATTCTCGTTGGAATTGTGAGTTTGATGGGGATGCTCGTAGTTTGAGGAGCAGAGTGAAGAGGCAGATGTGATAACGTGAACTTTTAGCTTTATTATTATATGTTTGGTTTTTTCGTGAATGATGGCCAACGGAGATGGGAACTTTTTTAACTAGTAATGTTCTGAAAGGAGTTGCAGTTCTTATAATTTGTTTGGTTTTCAATCAATATATGCACCGTTTCAGAATTGCACCATGGTTGAGCATTTTGCTGTGTTCTTACGAATTTCATATAAATGGGGTCACACTTTCTGCAGTGTCCTTGCTATCTTTGATGAATGAAATTATTGAAGGAAAACCCTGGATCGTAAAGAAAAATTTCGTACTCAGTGTGCATTGTATGAGTTCTTTAAACACGATTCTATTTCTCTCCAACTTTCAATGCAACAGTAATAAAAATCCAAAATGGATCCGGATCCGGTAGTGGTTGAGTTCCCTCCCGAATCGCCAGAACCAAACAAACCCCAAAGAAAATGGTAATCTTTGGCTGCTGTCACGCTTCAGAGTAGTTTTCCATTTATGGAGTAATACGAGATCGTAGATAATTAATGAGTACAAAAGATCTATAAAATATTTCTCTCTGCAATGGAATTACTGCTACATTTGTTCTCTGAACTTGAACCAGCTAGGAAACAAAACAACTCGCGGCCTCGGCTCTCTTCAAGTCGGGTATGATTAGGAAATATTAGGCATTTAATTAAAGATCGTCAGAGGATCCCCAACAAAGAGCACAAGCCGGTGTGAAAAAGTTATTCCAAATCCCATAAAATGCGGTTTGTTACATGAGATATAATATCGCTTCTTTGATCATCTTGTTTCGTGATAATATTGTTATTTGATCATCTTTTGACCCGAGATGTTAGTGATTCTTCTTAGATTTTGTTGTTATAGTACTGGATTAGTCATGTTCTAATTATTCCCTTAATATTGTAGGTTTATATATAATACTTAAGGGCTTATGTGCATGATGAAAAAGCTTCAATTAAAACGGAAGTTTCACTTCATAGACCTTTGAGAGGATTAATTACACCTCTTTCATTAGTCTGTATTTGACACCGCTTAAAAACTCATTTTAATGTAAAATATTAAAAAAAATTAAAGAATTAAAATTAAATACTTGCCTTTTTAAATGCAAAATTACTAATTAAGTTTTTTCAAATTTACCCAGTAAATCAATTTCGATAGATAAAATTGTTAAATCTCTTAATCTATCTTGAGATATAGTTGTAAGAAAATAATTTTTTATACTCTTTCTAAAGTTAGTATGAAAAGGTGTTGGAATTTGTATGAAAATTTTGAAATTTTGTATTAAAAATTTTCCTCAACAAGTTAAGAAAAATCAATATACTTCTTTTACTATATTAAGTATTTCAAATGGGGTCCTAAATTTTGTATTTGTAACTTCTTTAAAAACTTTTAATTCCGATATCCAAACTATCATGAATATCAGAGCTCATGTTATGCTTAAGAAGTTTTTCAAATTGGAAGCTTCTTTTTTTTTTCTTTCTAATTTTACTATAATATCTGCACAATACCAAACCAGTCAAGACTCTGAGGAGTTTTAGCAAAAAAAAAGTGTTGTGTCGTTTTGCAGATATTGTTAGCAAAAAAATAGTTGGTGGTTTGTAGATATTGTTAGAAAAAAGTAGGAAATTTATTTGTAAATTAATGAGAAGCCTTATCGAAAAAATAGGTTGGGTTAATTGTACTTGTTTTCATAACAATCAACTATTTGTAATAATCTAATTAGCCTCAGCTCTGGTTGTTGAATTCTAATTTTTAGGAGCTAAGAATTAATTGTGAATGTGTTGAAATATGAGTAGTCCCACATTGCTTAGCAATGTGGGGTGTGTATGTGTTTAGGCTTATAAATATAAGCCTTCCTTTGTAACTTCATTTTTATAAATGAGATGTAATAAATTCATTTATAAAAATTTGTAGTCCCACATTGCTAAGGCAATGTGGGCAAGTTAGTTTTTAAGCAATGTAGGACTACTCATATTTCAACAGAATGATACTATTACTTTAAAAGTGAAGTGTTCATCGTGCTAGTTTTTAGGATATGTTATCAATTTCTAATTTTTAAATATTCTATTTTATAAGCCTTTTTTCATCTGAAAAATTTTAGGCGTTTTCCCTTAATTTTAATTTTGCAACAATATAAGGCCTTCATAATTTAAAATTTTACTATAAGACCTTTACAATAGGTAATAGGTACTATAGTTTTTCTTTGAGTTATAATTCGGGTCTTCGTTTTGTTTTTACCAAATACAGAGATGTGAACTTGGGAATATAGAAGTCGCCGATCCGGCGTAAACTTACATTCAAATATAATGAAGTACTATATATAATATTGTTTTTGTTTTTCATCTTTGGTGGCTGGTGCATTCTTCCGGTTGTTCATGCTACGATTGATCTATTAATTATTATCTTTGATGAACCTATCCAACCTGTTCACAATGGAGTAAGAATTAGACAAACCTTTGAAGAATGATACAATCAGCTGAGCATATTCCGTTTTCTTTAAGCATTAAATAGATCTATTCTAGCTATAGCTATCACAACATCTAGAAAAACTTGAGAGCGAATTGTGTTAGAAATAAAAAAATTTTACTTTAGATAAATGAGACACCCAATGGAAAAACTCAATTGGATTTGTTTACATCTCATTTATGAAAATAAAAGGTTACAAAGAGCTTATATTTATAAGCCAATATTTTCCTACTCCCCACATTGCTTAGCAATGTGGGACTCTCACTTTCAACACTCCCCCGCAAACTCAAGGTGGACAAACCGACAAACCTTGAGTTTGAAGTTACAAAAATAATTACAAAAAAAATTACAGAAAAAATTATTACAAAGATTACCGGTACTAAGCCGGGAATTCGTCGGTACTGCGCCGGGAGGATGCCGGTACTGAGCCGGGAGGTTGCCGGTACTGAGCCGGGAAGTTGCCGGTACTGAGCCGGGAAGTTGCCGGTACTGAGCCGGATGATCGCCGGTACTAAGCCGGGAGAAAGCCGGTACTGAGCCGGGAAAGTTGCCGGTACTAAGCCGGGAGGTTGCCGGTACTGAGCCGAGAGAAAGCCGGTACTAAGCCGGGAAATTGTCAGTACTAAGCCGAGAAATTGCCGGTACTAAGCCGGATGGTCGCCGGTACTAAGCCGGGAGAAAGTCGGTACTGAGCCGGAAAAGTTGTCGGTACTAAGCCGGGAGAAAGCCGGTACTAAGCCGGGAGAAAGCCGGTACTGAGCCGGAAAAGTTGTCGGTACTAAGCCGGGAGAAAGCCGGTACTAAGCCGGATGGTCGCCAGGAGGTAACCGGACTAAAGCCGAAAACCATGCTCTGATACCATGTTAAGAGTAGGAAAATAGAGATCGAGAATTGTTGTATATGCTAGCTAATTCACTGCTAAATATGTGGGGAATCATTGTGTATTGTCTTAGAAAGAAAACAATGTCTTTCATGCCTTGTATTTCATCGACCCGGGCAAAAAGTATATCAGAATTAAGGTAATTGATGTCCAAAACCCAGAAAAAAGAAGAAGAAATTAAGAATCCACCTAATAAATTTACACTCTCTTGCTCCTCCTTAATGGATACAGAATTAATTGCAGTTTATTTAGTTATTTAAGTATGGTTAAATAAAAAGAAATTTCTTTTTTCTGGTATATTAATCAAAGAGATTAGTACCCTTTTAGATACTAAAAGCATCGATATTCGATGATGTTTAATTACCCTTTCGAATTAATTGGTTGTCAACAGATCAATTGATGCAATGCTCCTGAAAAGAATTAGCACCGATTAATATCCCTGACCAGCGGGGGCTCCCCGGTTGGCCCATGCAAATTAAGGAAAGAAAAAACATCTACTTAGTATATATAGTGGAAGGCTTTCGGTCATATTTATTTAATCGTTTTTTCAAAAAAAATCATATAAAAATTATTTCAAACTTGAATAAAATTTCTATGTAACTAGTGGCCGGTCTCAATTTTTGAGAAAAAAAAAATACGAAGACTCATAAAAAACTTCTCTTACAAAAATCTAACGTGAGATGTCAGGATGAATGAATGATAGTATATAGTGTATATTGAGAGTGAGATTTTTGAAACTATTGGGAACGAAACCATTTTACAACATTTTGAGAAGATGCGGACATGTAGGATCTAATTGTCACCTCTCAATCTTAACAAATATATATTACGATATTTTATTTCGATATTTTTAATCCCTTAATTTTCGAATATTTTAACTCTAAAACATATGTTTCACAGTAGGTAGTAAAAGTTTATTTTTGCAATTCTTTGGAATGAGAAGAAGGCCGTTTTTTTAAAAGCAATGTTAATAATTCGGCTGTGAAGGACCAAGCATATTGCAATCTGATTCGCACAGCTGAATAGATCGACTGGCCAATAGTATTTATATTGGCCTTAATTCTGTATCCCATCCAATTGGAGTTGAAACACCATCAATTACTCTATACATAGCGACTTCATCGGATAACCATAGGAGTCATACTTGTCTAGCCAATAACTTTTGACTACAGAATGAAGTGTGCATGCGCTAGCTATTCTTTCGTCATTGCAAAAAGGTTTCCACGGTAACCCTTTGGTTCGGGGAATGATTAACTAGTTAGTAATTACCCAAAGATCCCAATAGCAAGCATGCAGGCCGCCGCCGGTTGCTTCTAATTCAAATCGTTCGAACAAACACCCTAATTTTTCTATATATAAAAAAACACCAAAACTCTGGCTCAACGTCTCATCACAGCCGGCCTAATTGGAGTTACTTGCTTTTCACTGTATTCATCCGATCGAGTACATGGCCGTTAAGTGCATGCAGCTAATTGAATCAATGGCTTCTTTGAGAACTATACTCACATTGTTGACTCTCTTGCTTGTGCTCTTGGTGTCTACCTCCGAAGCTCGGGAGTTCGTGGTGGGAGGCAACAGTTGTTCATGGGAAGTTCCATCGCCTACTCAAGAGTCAGAGTGCCTCAATAAGTGGGCTAAGGCAAATCGATTCAAAGTTGGCGATACCCTTCGTAATCATACACTCATAAAAATACAGCTCCTTGCATATTAATATGGGGAATTGGTTATTATACTTGGCCATTCTGTGTTGAGCGTCCTTTGCGATGGCTCAGATTTACATCTGAAAGTTTAATGGCTGAGATGAATCCATGTCAATTAAAACTTATAACCCAAATCTGACCTGTTTACCCACCCGCAACTGTATATGACCCGCGTAGAAAGACAAACGACGACGCCTTCCTTCCCCGCATTTCATTGTCTTCCTCGCTGTCTTCCTCCCTGTCTTCCCTAGCCAGAAAACCCTTCTGCTTGCTCTTCCTTCCCCGCATTTAGAAGTTTGAATTTCTTTAGTCTAACACTCCTGTTCATATTTTCTCGTAAAAGAATATAAGTAGAACAATATTAATAATGGTTCAACAAGACAAAAGATGGACCCATTGAACTTGGATTTTTCAAAAGAATAGTGATTTAGTGTAGTAAAAATTACAATAGCGCGCACAAGATTTCATAATCTTTATACAAAACTCATGAATTATAACAACAGAGAACAAAATGCGACACTAACTGCGACTCCAACGGATATAGAAGCAACTGTTGGGTGGTGTGGACCCTTTGCACCAGAAGTATCAACAGAGTAGCATCCAAAGACCCCGAAGGAGCATCTGCTCCTGAAACTCTCTTAGCAGGCTTAGTACTGGATGGCACTAGAGCAGGTGACGCAGTTGTCCCAAAAAGTTCCAGTGGAAAAAGCGAGGAAGACGATGAAATGCGGGAAAGGAAGACGTCGTCTTTTGTCTTTCTATGCGGGTCATTCACAGCTACAGGTGGGTAAACGGGTCAAATTTTGGTTATAAGTTTTAATTGACATGGATTAATCTCAGCCATTAAACTTTCAGATGTAAATCTGAGCCATCGCAAAGGACGCTCAGCACAGAATGGCCAAGAATAATAACCGATCCCTTAATATGGATCTTCTTCTTCTTTTTTTTTTTTCTTTTTTTTCATGCAGCTTCTTTCATTCTCTTGCACTTTCTTTCACCTCCATTCTCTAACTCTAATGTTACATCCTTTTCTTTCCCCCACAGTCTTCAAGTATGATCCCGAAATGGACTCAGTCCTGCGAGTGACGAAGGACGACTATGAGAAATGTAATAGAGTCCCACCGACGAAAAAATATGACGATGGCAAGACCAAAGCTTGAGTTGAAACAATCAGGGACATTCTACTTCATCGGTGGAGATAATGGGGGCTGTGAGAATGGCCAGAAGCTAATCGTGAATGTCGTATCTCATGAAGCACATCATCATGCAAAACACGCGATGATGCGTAAAGGTCAAGCTCCAACCCCGGCCCCGAATCCGACAGCACCGTCGACGCTAACAGCTCCTCCACCAAACGGCGGTGCGGCTCTTGGATTAGAGAGTGGGTTTATGACTACTCTTGTTGGACTGGGGACTGTGATGTGGATGGTTTTATTCTGAGAGCTGATATCTGCAGGGGTGAACTTTGTGCCTTTGCTTTCCTTTGGGGAAATAAAAGTTACATCTGTGACTAGAATTTCAGTCATACATATCTATGCTGAACTATATTTTTCTTGGTTTTATTTGTTCCTTACCTTGATTTTATGATAAGCTATAGTTTTCTTTATCTCTATTATCTTGATTTTGTGTACATATTATTCCCATTTTAATTCAGTTAGTTATTTACTATATTTTTATATTGTACTAAATCATCATTTATTCTAGGGTAAATTGTTTCGTACGTCCTTGGGGTATGGAGATTTCTCAATTTCGTCCTCAGGGTATGTTTTTCCCTACGCAAGGCCCTGAGTTTTGCCTTATTCCCAGAAAAGTCATGTCGTCAACTAAATGGACGGAAATGCACACGTGGCTGATGGCGCACACGTGGAAATTAACTTTTCGATTAACAAAATATCGCCCAATCGATGTGTGACACATGTCCATAAAATAAAAAATAAACCTAAAATTAATTTTTTTTAAAAAAAGAGAGAGAGAGAGAGAGGAAGGACCCGGTGGAGGGGCCACCGGGGACCTCCACCGGCCGGAGGGTATTCTGGCCGCCCAGTTCAGGGGGAGGAGGAATCCCTCCTCCACCTCGAGCACGGCTTTGGGGAGGCTGGGAGACCTCCCACGCCCCGGGCGCTCACATGGAAATGGGATGGGGGAGGTCCCCAGACCACCGCCCGGTGGAGGAGGGCTCCCTCCGCTGGTTGCCCAACCCTACTCCACCGGGTGGTGGTCTGGGGGGCTGAGGGACCTCCCGCATCCCGTAACAGTGTTGCAGGATGGGGGAGGTCCCCAACCGCCCCAGATCACCGGCCAACCTCCTCCCTCTGAGGGGACCTCCACTGGGGAAGGATTCGATCCTTCCTCCTTTTTTATTTATTAATTTTAGATTATTTTTTATTTATTGACACGTGTCACATTGCGATTGGTTGGTAATTGAGATGTCAGTTTCCACATTTACGCCGTCACCCACGTGTGCATTTTCATCCATTTAGTTTACGACATGACTCTTCTGGGAATAGGGTCAAACCCGGGGCCATAGACATATTAATAATAATAATGATAAAACAATAAGATACTTAGACAACATTTTTGTGATAAAATTTTGAAGTATAGAAATTATTGGTGAAAAGGTATAAAAAAAAGATAATTTGAATGAAATTTTTTATATTTATTGTATTAAAAATATACGTTACGTTGCTTTTTTATCTTTCGTACATTCTTCTGGTTATTCATGCTAAGCGATTTATTATGTTTGATGAACCTATCCAACCTATTCACAATGGAGTAAGAAGATAAACCTTTGAATAAGGATAGAATTCAAGAGATCAAACATAATCCGTTTCGATCCTTCCAACAAATAGATTTATCCTAGCTATCACGAGGGAGAAAACGCAAGAGCGAAATTCGAATTGGGTCTTCAAATGTATGTTTGCTAGAAGTAGTAGCTTCACTAAATATGTGGGGAATCATTATCTATTGTCTTAGAAAGAAAACAATTTCTTTCAGGAATTCGTATTTGATCGATCCGGGTAATATAAAAAAAGCATATCAGAATTAAGGTAATTGATGTCCAAAACGCAGAAAACAAAAAGGGACCGGAATCCACCTAATTTCCACTCTTGCTCCTCCTGAATGCATAAAAATTGCTGTTTATTTAGTTATTTAAGTAATTAAGAATATTAAATCAAAAGATATTTATTTTTTCTGGTATATTAATCAAAGAGATTACCCTTTTAGCTAGATACGAAAAGCATCCTCATGTTCATGATTAGATTTAAAAATAAGCACGTAAACAGAAACCAATTAACGAGCTGTAATATTACCCAAATGGTTTAATTGCCCTTTCAATTAATTGGTTGTCAACAGAAAAATGATGCAGTGCTCCTCAAAAGACCTATTATAAAAAATCCGGTTTAGACCTTATTAATATTTAAAGAGGGGTGAATAAGTGTTTCCCTCTATTTAAAAATCAATAACAATTTTAGAACAAATCCTATAATTGTCGAGTCTAGATAATCAATAAACAAAATTTGAACTGTTTATGAATAATGATATCTAAAGGATTTTCAATCTGAAGTGAGGCTTAATAAAATGTGGAATGACCGGCTTGATTTTCTTAGTCAACTTCTCCATGTACTTATAGAGTGGATTGAGTTTCAAGTCAATTGAAATTCGGAAAGGAGTGATATAATTTTGTAATAATTTGAAATTTTTCTCATAGACTTTGTATAAGTGGGGCCAACTCCATGTTTTAACTTTTCATCAGCTTAAAGATATTCTTATTCTTTCAAACTTCAAAAAACTTCCAGAAAACTTTGACCGAATTTATCAAATACAACTCAATTGGAATTTAAACTTAGCACGAAATTTTGCCAATACTAAAACACACTAATTAATATCTCTGATAGTAGAACATCTCTACAATTCTTTTGAATGAGAAGAGAGCCTTTTTTTGAACCAATGTTAATAATTCGACTCTGAATTAGGACCAAGCAATCTGATTCACATAGCTGAATAGATCGACCGACCGACCAGTAGTATTTATATTTACCTTTAATTCTCTATCTCATCCAATGGGAGATGAAACACCATCATTTTTTCTCTATACATCGACTTCATTGGATAACCATAGGAGTCATTTTATCTTGCCAATAAATTATAATTATAGAATAAAGTGTGAAATAGCTAGAGTTATTCTTTCGCCATTGCAAAAAGGTTTCCAAGGTGACTCTTTGATTTGGGGAATGATTAACTACTCAGTAACCCAAAGAATATCCCAATAGCATGCATGCAGGCCGGTTTGCTTCTAATTCAAATCGAATAGTTTCTTGTTGCTTCGAACTAACACCCTAATTTTTCTATATATAGAGAACCAAAACTCTGGTTCAACACATCACAACTGGCCTAATTAGAGTTACTTGCTTTTCACTGTATACATCCGAGTGCCTGGCCATTCCCGGTGCATGCAACTTGAATCAATGGCTTCCTTGAGAACTATACTCCCATTGTTGACTCTCTTGCTTGTGCTCTTGGTGTCTACCTCTGAAGCAAGGGAGTTCGTGGTGGGAGGCGACCATTGTTCGTGGGAAATTTCTGCGCCTACTCCAGGGTCTGAGTGCCTCAATGAGTGGGCTAAGGCAAACCGATTCAGAGTTGGCGATACCCTTCGTAATCATACACTCATCAACTACAAAGATAACTCCTTGCATATTGATATGGATCTTCTTCTTTTTCTTCTTTCTTTTTTTTTCTCATGCAGCTTCTTTCATTCTCTTGCACTTTCTTTCATCTTCATTCTCCAACTCTAATGTTACCTCATTTTCTTGCCCCATAGTCTTCGAGTATGATCCCGAAGATGGCTCAGTCCTGCGAGTGACGAAGGATGCCTATGAGAAATGTAACACAACCGCACCGTTGGCAAAATATGACGATGGCAGGACCAAGCTTGAGTTGAACAAATCAGGGTCTTTCTACTTCATCGGTGGAAAGAACAGGGAATGTGAGTTGGACGCCCAGAAGCTAGCTGTGACTGTCGTGCCTCATGAAACACTACATCTGCATCTAAAACACGCGACGATGCGTGTCGTCCAGGCTCCAACCCCAAACCCGAACACGACCACACCGTCGGCGCTAATGGCTCCTTCACCAAACGACGGTGCGGCTCTTGGTTTGAAGAGTGGGTTTATGGCTATTCTTGTTGGAGTGGGGACCGTGATGTGGATGGTTTTATTCTGAGAGCTGATATAAGGGGTGAACTTTGTGTCTTTGTTTTCCTTTGGGAAAATAGAAGTTACATCTGTGATGTAGAATTTCAGTCAGACATATCTATGTTGAACTATTTTCCTGGTTTTATTTGTTTCTTAGCTAATTGATCTTATGATAAGCTATATGGTTTTCTCTCTCTATTATCAAGATTTTATGTGCATTATTTCCATTTTAATTATGGTTGGTTATAATTTATAATATATTTACTATAATTTTTATACGGTACTAAATCACCATTTATTCTAATAGCTAAAACTGATCCGAGAATACATATAATAGGTTTAATAGGTTTAATTTGTTAGGTTCAAAATTGAAAATATGTCTTCCTTATCTTTGTCTAATGCAGCGATTCAACAAATTAAATATATACTTTTTGCCCCCAAGCAAATCACAAACCTAATTGAAAATGTCCACTTTGTATGTATTGATCAAGCACTCTTACCGCCATTGATTTCTTATATTCATGTGCTTTATTTTCTTCTTTCATCGGAAAGAAAAAAATAAAGCACATGCATACGCGTAATGACAAGTCAACCAACCATTCATTCCCACGTTCCAAGCCAAGCCCAAAGTCTCCGGCATCACTGAATGCTTCTTTTTCCGATCTGATGCTGTTCTGGATTTACTCTCAAACAATAAAATTTAAATTCACATAACGGACCTGTAAATACGATTTATTTAATCAATAGAGGTTCTTCCTTCAATCCTTCTAGTTATTGAACCAGTGCTCTTGAAATTAGAACAAATTAAGCAGGTAGAAGAAGAAGAAGTTTGAGATAGGTAGGAAGCCGTCACTTTATGAACGGGCTTTAGGAAGCGGCCCAAGGTTTGACGGATTATTCTTCAAAATATCCAAAATAAGCCCCCACATTTTTAGAAAAATTTCTATTGCGTTTCTTTTTTCGGTCGATAGCTGATTAATCATCGTCAGCATCCCTCATCGTCTACCTCAGGGCCACAGTCACAGAGGCCATCTCCACACCTATTCGCTTAGTCAATAGATGACTTATCTTTTGAAAAAGGATATTCTTTTAAATGTTCAAACTCATTTGCTGTTGTTAACATGTAAGTTATGTAACCCAAAGCTTTTGCGCTATCTGAAGAGTTTCTTTTGAGTGCTGATGGACTGTGCTTCTCCAAATTTTTTTTCATGCGGCCCTGTGGCCGTGTGGCGCGGCAAAGCAATTGTTCGAACGCAGGGAGTGGGCCCACTTAAGGTTTCCTTCCAGAAGATTCCGGAACTCCTGAATCTTAACCGACATCCAGGTGGTCTTGGCTCACTTCATTCTTTCCACGTATTCCCCCTCTGCAATCCCACTGCTCAAGTTTTTAGGTCGGGTATGTCAGTTGACTGAAAAAAAGACGAACAATGTGCGAGTTTAATAGTCATTAAAAGGGTATTTTCTTGTTATTGCGGAGACGGCTTGTATCTGAGTTCTTGTTGAATTGTGAAGATAAAAACGGTATGTGTGTATTTGTTTGGTATTTTGGGTGTTTGGAAGACCACATAGACAGTTTCGTTTGGTTCGAACCTGTAAAAAATATAAACTTAAGCTCGATTTCAGTTATACAGTTTGACAGGAGGGATTGTCCGGCTTCCATTGGGTTATGAGGCATTTTAAACGGATGTGTCCTTAATTTCTGGTTGACATCCAGTTTGCGTGAACTACACGGCAACCGCGTTTTAAGTATTTCATAGGAACTTGCACCAAGTCTGAGTGATAAAGATGAGAACTTGAGAACCAGTTCCATATTTGCGGGTAGCCAAGTTTTGCAGCTTGGCGAAACACCCCAAGTTGGTTGTTCCAGCTAGTGCATGTAGTTTACTCTTGTGTACGAAATGCCTACCGATAAGAAATTGAGAACTGAAGAAAAATCAAAACGTCTGCACAAGCATTGCACTGAGTAAGCTATCATGCTGGGTGATCCTGCAAGTAATGGCCTCGCACTATGGCGACGCCCAGAGCTTGTGCAGTATGGACTAATTAAACATTGGTTTGTATTAGAAGATGTTCATGGTCTGCTTTAACAATATCTAAGATTTGCTGCTAAGAGGTTTTAAACAATCGATTCTGATTGCTAGCCTGTTTCTTGAGGAGCTGGAATCAAGTGTTTTAAGAGTCTCTAATTTATGTATCTCAGCAAAATGTAGGCTTGTTGAAACTCTCTCAGCTTTCTGAAGAAATGAAGATCTTAATGCTAATCATGGCGTTATTTTCGTTCTTTTGCAGGAAAGTAGCAGTAAAATTATACTTCCAAAAAAGTCTAACAATGCAGCACTTAAGTCGCGTCTGTCATATCCATTGGTCATCAGGGGTGGTCATGGACAAAATGCTGAGTTTCCTCGCTACTATTCAAGGAAGGAGAAAAAGCCTTTTCCAGTACCTATTGGCGAGCTGAGGCGGGCTGCCAGGGAGAGGTTTAAGAAGAGTAAAGGCCAGCCTAAAAGAAAGGAGGCGGGATCTCAATTCCTTATCAAGTGATCCTTAATTTTGGTTTATTTTTTATGCTCCACATTCTGTCATTGCTAACAAAAAATCCTCAATTTCTTGGCTGTCAGTCTTTGAATTCGATCCCAGCACTGACTCAGTACTGCAAGTGACAAAGGAAGACTACCAGAGCTGCAGCAAATCACAAAGGAATTGGACAGGCCAGGACCATTCTATTTCTTGAGATTCTCCAGATCCCTCCTCTCTAATCCCAACACTATTTCCTCAGTAAGGCCGACGGGAACTGTGAGAAGGGCCAGAAGCTGACTGTGATTGTGTTGTCTGTTGGACACCATAGGCGCATTCCGCTTCACTGGCCGCTCCGGCACTGGCTCCGTCACCACTCACGTCCGCAGAACCAACTCTATCACCACTGGCTCCACCACCAGCGAACGGTGCTTTTGGAGTGAGGGGTGGGTTTACCGGGATTCTCGTTGGAATTGTGAGTTTGATGAGGATGCTTTTAGTTTGAGGAGCAGAGTGAAGAGGCGGATGCGATTATGTGAGCTTTTAGCTTTATTATTATATGTCTGGGTTTTTTCGTGAATGACGTCGAACAGAGATGAAAACTTTTTTTAAGTAATGTTCTGAAAGGACTTGTAGTACTTATAATTTGTTTGGTTTTCAATCAATATATGCACCGTTTCAGACTTGCACCATGGTCGAGCATTTTGATGTGTTCTTACAAATTTTCTTATAAATGGGGTCACACTTTCTGCAGTGTTTTTGCTATCTTTGATGAATGAAATCATTGAAGGAAAACCCTGGCTCGTAAAGAAAAATTTCGTACTCAGTACTGCGCCATTGTATGAGTTCTTTAAA
Organism: Myrica gale; assembly: GCA_963930655.1. Taxonomy (NCBI): domain Eukaryota; kingdom Viridiplantae; phylum Streptophyta; class Magnoliopsida; order Fagales; family Myricaceae; genus Myrica; species Myrica gale. Next base: position 22,537,516 of record OZ005616.1, read on the forward strand.
TATGATTCAAATATGATGCAAAAGTAATAACAGTAATATGTGTCTACAGAGTAGTTGTCCATGCATTTATGGAGTAATACGAGAACATATGATCCAAAAGAGATAAATAGGAAACAAAACAACTCCCGGACTCGGCTCCCTTCAAGTCGGTATTGTTAGGAAATATTAGGCATATAATTAAGATAGTCAGAGGATCCCTAACTAAGAGCACAAGCTGGTGTGAAAAAGTTACTCCAAATCCCATAAAATGCGGTTTGTTCCATGAGATATAATATTGCTTCTTTGATCACCTTGGGCCGCTGAAAGGGTTAGGCGGTGAGACATCGGCCCTAATAAGGAAGACCCTATATTATAGTAAAAATTAAAAGTTTTAAATTATGAAAGTCCTAAATTCTTAGCAAAATTAAAATTAATGAAAAAAGCCTAAAATATTTAAAAATTACAAATAAATAACATATCCTAAAAACTAGCACTATCAATATTACTTTTCAAAATAATAGCATCATTCACAATAAATTCTTAACTCCTAAAATATAATATCTCAACTACCACAACTATTTTATTGATAATTAAGTTCTCAAATAATGAAATTAAAAGTGTTGAATGTTTTGCATTGTTAGCAGATATTATAGTAAAATTAGAAAAACAAATATCTCAATCTTGAAAAATTTCTTAAGCATTATTTATATGCACTCTGATATTGATGGTTGGATTTATTTTTGGAATTAAAAGTTTTAAAAGAAGTTAAAAATAGAAATTAGCACTCCACTTGAAATGATTAATCTAGTGAAAGAAATAATTAATTTTCAAATTGTTTTTCAATTTTCTAAGAAAAAAAATTCTGCAAAATCTCAAAATTTTCATACAAATTTCAACCTCTTTTCACACAAACTTCAGAAACATTATTAAAAAAATTATTTACGAACAACTATGTCTCAAGATAGATTAAGTAGTTTAACAATTTTATTTATGGAAATTGCTTTATTGGGTAAACTTCAATACAAAAATTTAATTAGTAATTTTGCATCTAAAAAGGCAAGAAGCAAATTCATGGTTTAATTTTAATTTTTTTTACATTAAAATACCTTATTTTTATGATTTGCCTAAGCCCCCAAAAAGTTGAACCGCCCGTGCATCTTGGTACGTTCCGTGATAATATTGTTATTTGATATCGTTTTACCCGAGTTGTTAGTGATTCTTCTTAGATCTTGTTGTTATAGTACTTGATTAATCATGTTCTAATTCTTTCATTAATATCGAAGGTTTATATATATAATTAAGGGCTTGCGTGCAAGAGGAAAAAACTGCAATTATACAACGGAAATTTCACTTCATAGACATTTGAGAGGATTAATTACACCTCTTTCAGCAGTCTTATTTGACAATCGCTGATCAGAAACTCTTGAACACAGAGAAAACGTTTCGACCCAGAAAAAACCCACACGTATGTACATATATATTCTCCGCTCCCTAAATGGACCAAAAGCTGCTTCCAAGCTACAATTTTCTGTTTTAGTTTTGTTTTTGTAGGCTACTCTTGTTCGTATGTCATAGGACCTAACCGTTAATATTATATCAAGTAGGTTTTTTTTTATATTTTAAATCTTTTTAGAGGGCGAATATTAATGATAATTTTGATAGTTTGAGGCTAAATATGATGCTTTTCGTAATTCAGATCTGTAGTTGACAATTGAGTTAAAATTTAAGGGTTAAAATGAAGATTTCTCTTGAAATTGATGTGGTGCATGCGAGACTAAATGAGATTGAACCTACTCCATATAATTAAGGAATGGTATTACCTTTCACTCACATCTTTTAAATTTGAGGTGTGACATCTCCTTTACAATTTGCAATTCCATTGGATCGATATAACCAGATGGAGTCATTTATTATGCTTATATTAGCTATTTACTAAGTGTAACCCAACTTTATCCTTTTTGTCAGTGCAAAAAGTTAATTTAGAGGCACATATACATATATAATTGGGATTATATATATATACACTAATTAAGTAATTAGTACCCCTACAGTATATATATATATATATATATAAAGAACCAAAACTCTACCCTCGATCGATCACTCTCAGTATCATTCAGAGTTGCTTTAATTTATATGTACTAAAGTGTGTGTGACTCTCTAGTTTGTACTTCGATCATTAATGGCTTCTTTACGATCTGCAGTCCCCTTGTTCACTCTCATGAGCTTGCTTCTACTAACATTCTCAGAAGCCCGAGACTTCGTGGTTGGAGGCAGCAACTGTTCATGGGCAGTCCCAATTCCTCCAGGATGCCTCAATGAGTGGGCCCAGGCAAACCGGTTCATAGTTGGCGACACCCTCTGTAACGATATATTCCTCAAGCCTCGATTGCTTTCCTCGTGTGGCTCTGTGACGTTGATCATCATGCTTTCCTTTTTCTTGCCATGATTTAATTTGAGTTTTTTCCTTTAGATTTTCAGTTCGAAACCTTTTAGGCGATACTAATGATCATTTGAGGCCACCTAATTTAGAATTTATGATTCCGTAATTATCCAGTTTATGCTGGAGAAAAATTACAAAACTTTGGAGAAGAATTGAGATGCATATACGCACATAGACAGCATTAGATTGAAACGCTTGGGTTTACGGGTTTCAACTCAAGAATGCAACAGTGCCACTCAAGTTTTTCCTTTTCTCTAATGCTGCAGTAATGTTGGACACCTCATGAATATCAGACTATTTCCCATGATTCGACATTGTTTCCCTCAATAAGTTTTTAGGAATTAACTTTATTCCATTTGGGTTTTTCCTTTTCTAGGACTTTCTTTGATGCCAACGCTAATGTTATAACTTCCTTTTCTTAATTGTCTGCATACAGTGTTTGAGTATTATCCCAAATTCGACTTTGTCCTGCGAGTTAGTAAGGAAGATTACGAGAGCTGCAACAGAACGAATCCATTCGAGATCTACTACGACGGCAACACCACGATCGAGTTGGACCAGTCAGGACCATTCTATTTCATCGGTGGAGCTAGGGGGAGGTGTGAGAATGGCCAGAACCTAACTGTGACAGTCGTCCTCGACTTCGAGGGAGTACGTCACCAGGAACATAGCCCTCCCACTGAGGCTCCAACACTTTCGCGGCCGTCCCTAGAGGCTACCTCAATCGTGACCAGATCGAGAGTTACTACCGCAACTCAAGGTGGTGCGGCTCATGTAATGAAGGTTGGGTTTACGGGTATTCTTCTAGGAGTAGGGGCCTTGGTTTGGATGGTTTTTCTTTGAGAGATCAGCTGTGAACTTCGTGTCTTCGTTTGTTTTACTTTGGTGAAGATCGAAAACACAGAGATGTGAACTTGGGAAAATAGAAGTCACCGATCGATCCGGTGTAAATTTACATTCAAATATGATGAAGTATTAATACTATACCTTGCTTTTTATCTTTCGTGCATTCATCTGGTTATTCATGATGCTAAGCGTCTAAGCGATCCAACCTGTTCACAATGGAGTCAGAAGACAGACGGCCTTTGAAGAATAATACAATATTCTGTCAATTTTTTTCAAAATGTAAGTATTAATAACTAGTATTTTGGGAATGAAAAATATTTATGGAAAGATCTTTATGGAGAGAGTCCTACACCGGAAATCCTGGGAAGACATATATCATGAGTAGATATTTTTCACTGCATGCATTTATTATAGTGCAATGCGTAGAGGCTATGATGCACACGCACCAGCTGTAAAGCGCATATGAGGCGCACTTGACATGAATCGGTGAGGACAAATATTCTTTAAGCAACACTGATGTGCTTTAAGAAAACTTGAGAGCAAATTGGGTCTTCAAATGTATATGCTAGCACTAATAGCTTCACTAAATATGTGGGAAATCATTATCTATTGTCTTAGAAAGAAAAAAAAAATCTCTTTCAGGAGCTCGTATTTGATCGATCCGGGTAAAAAGCATATCATAATTAGAATTATTAAGGTTTAAATCCAAATTAAGCCCAGAAAGAAAAAAAAATGGAATCGACCTAATTAATTCCCACTCTTGCTCCTCCGTAATGGATGAAAATTTGCTGTTTATTTAGTTATTTAAGTAAGATTAAATCAAAATAAATTTTCTTTATCCCGTATATTAATCAAAGAGAGATTACCATTTTAGATACTAAAAGCATCATTATGTGGATTAGATGAATTAAAGATCATAAGCACGTACGTAAACCAATGCCCACAAGTATATTTGTAATACCCCCATGGTTTAATTACCCTTTCGAATTAATTAAGTAACGCCCTACGTACTCCAAATTGGTTATGAAGAGAAAAATGATGCAATGCTCCTCAAAAGCACCAATAATATCTCTTCCATGGAAGAACTCTGCAATTCTTTGGAATGAGAAGGAGCCTTTTTCTTTAATCAATGTTAATAATTCATTGGGTAACCATAGGAGTCATTTTGTCTAGCCAATAACTTATAACTATAGAATGAAGTGTGGGCTAGCTAGAGTTATTCTTTAGCCATTGCAAAAAGGTTTCCATGGTGACCCTTGGATTTGGGAAATGATTAATTAGCTAGTTAGTAACCCAAAGAATATCCCCATAGCATGCATGCAGGCCGGTTTGCTTCTAATTCAAATCGAATAGCTTCTTGTTGCTTTGAACTAACACCCTAAGTTGTCTATATATAGAGAACCAAAACTCTGGATCAACTCATTACAGCCGGCCTAATTAGAGTTACTTGCTTACTTTTCACTGTATTCATCCGAGTGCCTGGTTCCAGCTTGGTGCATGCTTGAATCAATGGCTTCCTTGAGAACAATACTCCCATTGTTGACTCTCCTGCTTGTTCTCTTGGTGTCTATCTCTGAAGCCCGGAAGTTTGTCGTGGGAGGCAACAATTGTTCATGGGAAGTTTCATCGCGTACTCCAGGGTCAGAGTGCCTCAATGAGTGGGCTAAGGCAAACCGATTCAGAGTTGGCGATACCCTTCGTAATCATACACTCATCAACTACAAATATAACTCCTTGGATATTGATATATATGGATCTTTTTTTTTTAATCTTATGCAGCTTCTTTCATTCTCTTGCACCTCTCCAAGTCTAATGTTATCTCCTTTTCTTCCCCCCCCCCCCTCCACAGTCTTCGAGTATGATCCCGAATTGGACTCAGTCCTGCAAGTGACGAAGGACGACTATGAGAAATGTAACAAAGCTGCACCGATGGCAAAATATGACAATGGTAAGACCAAGCTTAAGTTGAACCGATCAGGGTCATTCTACTTCATCGGTGGAGATAACGGTGGTTGTGAGAATGGCCAGAAGCTAAATGTGACTGTCGTGTCTCATGAAGCACATCATCATGCAAAACACACGATGATGCATGTCGTTCAGGCTCCAACCCCAACCCCTAACCCGACCACACCGTCGACGCTAATGGCTCCTCCACCAAACGGCGGCGCAACTCTTGGATTGAAGAGTGGGTTTATGGCTACTCTTGTTGGAGTGGGGACCGTGATGTGGATGGTTTTATTCTGAGACCAGATATCTGCAGGGGTGAACTTTGTGCATGTCTTTGCTTTCCTTTGGGAAAATAAAAGTTACATCTGTGATGTAGAATTTCAGTCATACATATCTATGCTGAACTTTTTTCTTGGTTTTATTTGTACCTTAACTTGATTTTATGATAAGCTATAGTGTTCTTTCTCTCTATTATCTTGATTTTGTGTGCATTATTCCCCTTTTAATTTAAGCTGGTTATTTACTATATTTTATAGTGTACTAAATCACCATTTATTCTAATAGCTAAAACTGATTAGAATATAATAGGTTTAATAGTTTAATTTGTTACGTACAAAAAAGTTATCGAAAATATTTCTTTGTCTAATGTTGTGATTAAACAAAATATATACTTTTTGCCCAAACCAACAAACCTAATTGAAATGTCCACTTTTTGTATCTAGTAGGGCTGTCCAACATCCGGTCCGGGCCGGTTCGGTCCGGTTTGGCCGGCCAAACCAATTTTTTAAAGCATATAGACCGGACCGGTTATATGACCGGTCCAGTCCGGTCCGGTCTGGGCCGGTTTGGGTCGGTTTTGGGTTGGGTCATGCCATTTTGGGCCGGTTTTAGGGTTGGGCTTTGTCATTTTGGGCCAATTCCGGTTTGGAGAGGTATACTCCGGTCCGGTCCCGGGTTTTCATGAGGGTAACCCGGAACCGAACCGGAATACACCGGTTTACCGGTCCGGTCAACCCGGTTTCAAAAAAATCAACCGGTTTTGGTCAAAACCGGTCCGGTTTGGCCAGCCGATTTTTTGGACAGGCCTAATATCTAGTGATCGAAGCACTCTTGGTGCATGCCATCATTTTATGGACACAAGGAGAACCACAACACACGTCCTTACATTAATTGAAATATATATATATTTCATCTTCAAATCGATATGTAAAAGTTCATGGAAACATAAAATAGTAATATATTCAGTATAGGTGGAATGTTGTTTAGTATTCGGTACTCATTCTCGTAGAGGATATTTTTGCCTCTTTTTGGATGGCATAATACTTTTTAAATTAATTTTTGTACAATTACTTTTTCACTAACTCTATGTCTTTAAATACTCTTTTACAAACTCCAACAATTTATTTTTACAAATTCTAATATATTTTTATAAATCTCAAGAGAATCTACACCTCCTCCCAACAACAAAAAAATTCACCATAAAATATTTTTACCTATCCAAACACAAGCTTGATTATCCAAGTGAATTTTGTTGGCTACTCATGTGAAACAAATAGTGTAAAGGATTTAGCACTACCATGTTACATGCACCGGCTCCTCCATACGTGTATATGGTAAATCACTGACTTACTCTTATACGGTAGGATTTAAATTCACACCGGCCTATGGATACGGTTTGTCAAGCATGTAGAGGTACGTCCTTCTAACTATTAAACGCCCTGGGGCAAAGTTTTAGGCATGTAGAAGAAACATGTATGCCTCATACAAAAAAAAAAGCGAGTATAAAATACTTAAGACAACGTTTTCATGATAAAATTTTCAGAAGATTAAAATTTTAAAGTATAGCAATCGGTGAAAAAGTAAAAAAAAATGATTTGAACGCAATTTTTCAAATTTATTATATTAAAAAAAGATAATTTAACCAGAAGTGATTATTTTATTAAAAAAATTTGAAGTACAACCTAGAAGCCACCTGTTAGAGAGTGACCTTTAGGAAGCAGCCCCAAAGGTTTGACGCATTATTCTTCAGAAGTTTCAAAATAAGCCCACATTTTCTGAAAATTTACGTGTGCGTTTTTGTTCCGGTTTATAGCTGATTAATCATTGATCATCATCAGCACCTCATCTCCCTCATGGCCTCAGTGTCAGTGGCGGAACAAAAATTGCAATAGAAGGGGAGCAAACATGAAAAAAAAAAAAGATTATATTAAAACGGTGTCTTAAGTGCTGGGTCTAAACCATATAAAAAAAATATTTAAACAGATTTTTAACCCCACGCCGCTTCCGCCTCTGCTCATAGGTCATCTCCACCTGTTCGCTCATTCAAGAGATTACTATCTTTTGAAAGATCAAAAGGATTTTCTTTAAATTGTTCAAACTCATGGGCCGTTGTTAACATAGAACCCAAAGCTTTTGTGCTCTATGAAGAGTTTCTTCTGAGGGCTGATGAACTGTGCTTCTCCGACTCTGTTTTCACGAGGCCCTGCATGTGGCCGCGTGGCGTAGCAAAGGAATCGTTCGAACGCCCGGAGTGGGCCCACTGAGGTTTCTTTCCAGAAGATTCCGGAACTCCTCAACCTTAACCGACATCCAGTTGGTCTTGGCTCACTTCATTCTTTACAGGTTTTCCCCCTCTACAATTCCACTGCTCTAAGTTCTTCGGTCGGGTATGGCAGTTGACGGAAAAAAAGAACAACGTGCGAGTTTAATAGTCATAAAAGGGTAATTTTTTCTTGTTATTGCTGAGACAGCTTGCTTGTTGAATTGTGAAGATAAAAACGGTATGTGTATTTGTTTGGAGTATATGAGATGCTTCTATTTTTATTTTGGGTGTTTGCATGCGCGACTAACCTACTCATCTTTTGAATTTGAGATTAAGTAATTAGTACCCTTATAGATATTATATTCGACAAGTCATATGGTCGCTTTTGAAAATTGATATATATCGAAAGCTTTTGTTTAGTCCAAACTAACGCCTAATGGCTATATATATATATAAAGAACCAAAACTCTAGCCTCTTTTTTTTCTAGATAACATGAGATTAGCCTACAGGCGGGTCCCTACACTTCTCGAAAGAAATATCACAATGAAGAATACGTCTAGGAATATCCTCCACTGCAATTTGGGCCGGTTCATCCACCTGTAAACCCCATCAAGCCAAAACATGAGCCATCTCATTCCCTTCGCGCGGAATCCACTGCAATTTCCACTGCCCATGGCTCTTCAACATAGCACACAGAGTAAGAACTTCAGCTTCGATAATCCAATCAGGAACAGTATCCGAATTCATCACTTGGGTGACTAAAACTTGAGCATCCCCTTCCAGAACAAGATTACGGAGACCCAACTCCTCTGCAGGAGAGCAGGCCAATAGCAGCCCTGGCTTCCCCTTTTATTGGAACTACCCCTGTCAAATGGTTTAATCGAGCTTAAAGAACCTCCCCTTTCCAATTGCAACACACGACAACAATGCAAATCCGGTTATCCTGCAAAGCAGCATCATAATTAATTTTGAAAACACCTTGCGAAGGGGGAGACCAACTATGTAACATTGGAGAGTCACAGTGGTTCCAAGCCGCACAATGGGCATGATACCTCCGCCTAATGGATCTCACCAGTTCACCCAAAGCCAGAATGCTCCCCTCATGCACCACTTTATTTCTAGCATCCCATATGGTATCCACTGTGATAGTGATGGCCAATATCATTATGTCCCAATCCTCTTGCACTTCATTGGGTAGATTATTCTGGTTAAGAATAAATTTGATCCATTCATGAATAGAGATTTCCCGAAAAACCTCTGTATCCAAAGGCCAAGGTCCCAGCCTCCACAAATGAGAACTAATGGAGCATTCCAAAAAAAGATGATGAAGAGTTTTTGCAACACAATTACAAAGAGGGCAGAGATTCCAGGCAGAAGACGCAGAGTGACTCACGGGCAAGGCCATAAAAGCCAATTTCCAGAATAAAAGTTTCAACCTATGTTAGACCCGCAGCTTCCACAATCGATTCCACTCAGAACTGGATAACCAGTGTTAAGAAAGCGATGTTACTGGTCCCAGAGATAATCATCTTTGACTGAATAATTCCCTTTTGCTGAAAGGAGACATATGGGGATATCACCAGGTTGCATATTATCAAGTGGGATATTTAGAATTGCCTCAGCAGACTCCTTTTCAAACCATTCTCGAATCAAATTCTCCTTCCACACATGATGGGTCTGGTCAATTAAATCGCTGACATTATTGATCCGACGATCTACAATAACGCCTCATTATAGCTTGGGGGTGTACCCCTCCACTCCAGGTACCCAGGAAGCACTCCAAATATTAATACCGCTACCTGATTTGATAGACCAACAAAATCCTGCACCTACAATATCACGAGTCTGCAGAAGCCCCTGCCAGAACCAAGAAGCCCCAAGTGAGCCACGATGTTGAAGCAAATTTGAGCCCCGATAATATTTGTTGAACACAGCCGGCACCCATAAACTTTCCTTGTTGGACATCAATTCCCAACCTCTTTTAGCCATCAGTGCCCTATTTAAGTCCTTCATACGACGCAACCCCAAACCACACCAAAAATTCTTCATCCGGATATCAAGACTACGATGAACACCCTTAGGCAATAGAAAAACTGACACGAGGAAAGACAGGATGGATTGAGCTACAAATTGCAACAAAACAATTCGCCCAGCCTGAGAGAGAGACCGGGCCTTCCAACCAGCTAACGTTTAGCCACCTTTTCTTGAACCTCTCTGCAAGCTAGAGTTTTAGACTTCAGAATGGACAGTAGAGCACCAAGATACATGCCAGGGCCACTAGCAGGTTGAAGCTGCAATAAGTCAGATAAAGTAGCTTTACAATTGGCATCCATATTGTGACTGAAATAAATGTAGGATTTACGGGGATTGATAACCTGACCCGACCACCGTGCAAAGGACATCAAGCAATGCTGCAAATGTCGCACCTCGCCAGTATTTGCTAGACAAAATAGCATTACATTGTTAGCAAATAGCACATTAGTAACCGGTGGAGCATTCTATGCAACCCTAATGCCATGAAGATTCCCATTCAGCTCCGCACGGTGGATCAACCGAGATAAAACTTTTGTAACCAAGACAAAAAGAAAAGGCAATACAGGATCGCCTTGTCGAAGTCCACATTTTGGACGAAAAAGGCCAAACGGGGAGCCATTAAGAAGGATTAAAAAATAGACAATGGAAATGCATTGATAAATCCACCTGCACCAAGTATCACTAAAACCAAAACCCGCCAAAATAGCCATAAGAAAATTTCAATCCACCCTGTCGTAAGCTTTATCCATGTCCACTTTAAGGGCAAGCAATCCACCTTTACCAGATTTTTTTTTTAGCACCTGCATCACTTCATGAACTAAAATAATGTTGTCCTGAATATGATGGTGGGGAACAAAAGCAGTTTGGTTAGGAGAGAGCAACTTCGGTAACACTCTCTTCAAGCGATTTGCTAAAATTTTAGAAATGATTTTGTAACTCACGTTACACAAGCTGATGGGACGAAATTGAGATACCTTCAGCGGGGAATCCACCTTAGGAATCAAAGCAATGAAACTATGGTTCATTTCCTGAAGCATATACCCGTTCGAGAAAAATTGTTGAACCATCTGAATAGCTGCCTTGCCCACTGTAGGCTAATAAGATTGATAAAAACGCCCCGTGAACCCATCAGGTCCTGGAGCTTTAGAGCTCCCAATGCTTTTCACCACCATATGAATCTCGTGCTCATCCGGAGTACGACAAAGAAATGTGTTATCAGCATCTGAAATGGACTCCGAAATTAACCCCTCTAGATGTCGTGGGAAAGAAGCATGATTACCGGCGAATCAACCCTTGAAGTAAGCCTCTATATGCTGTCCAATGACCTGTCTCCCATGTAACCACACCCCAGACTCATTTTGAAGAGCCTCAATACAATTACGCCGCCTCCTCGTGATAGTGGACAAATGAAAAAACTTTGTATTTAAATCTGGAGTGCGCAGCCATGTAATGCGGGATTTATTTTTCCATAGCAGTTCTTCGTGTTGTTAGTCCTCCAAAAGCTGCCTAGCCAACTCACGTTCTTGAGCTGACGCCCTTAATCCTCCACCATGCGAACTAATATGAATCTGAAAATCATCCAGCGCTCGTTGAAGGCTGCCTATGCGCTGTTTAATATCCCCAAAAACATGTTTGTTCCACCATCTTAAAGCCACCTTAGTAGCTTTAAGATTTTGTATGCAGGAGAACCCGCCCCGATCCTCTCGCCTTCCCTCGATCGATCACTCTCATCATATCATTCAGAATTGCTTTAATTTCTATGTACTGAAGTTTGTGTGACTCTCTAGTTTGTACTTCGATCATTAATGACTTCCTTACAATCTGCATTCCATTGTTCACTCTCAGCTTGCTTCTGCTACTGACATTCTCAGAAGCCCGAGAGTTAATGGTTGGAGGCAGCAACTATTCATGGGCAGTCCCAATTCCTCCAGGATGTCTCAATGAGTGGGCCCAGGCAAACCAATTCAAAGTTGGCGACACCCTCTGTAATGATATATTCCTCGAGCCTCAATTCCTTTCCTATTGTGTCTCTGTGTTAGACCACTATTTTACGCTTTCATTTTTCTTGTCATCATTTAATTTTGAGGTTTTCTCTTTTAAGATTTCAAGTTTTGGGGTCACTCGGGATTTTATGGGTCGGTAATTATCCAGTTTATGTGGGACGACCGGACTCAACCAAACTTGTCATCCAAAAAAAATTAAAAGGGTTTGGAGTGAAAAGTGTCCAACAGAGTCTTCAAGCAAGAATTGAGATACATATACACACGTGGACAACATTAGATTGGAAAAAAGGCTTGGGTTTATGGGTTTCAACTCAAAAATGCAACAAAGCCACTCAAGTTTTTCCATTTCTGTAATGTTGCAGTAATGTTGGACACCACAATACCTCGTTATCAGACTATTTCCATGATTCGACATTGTGACAGTCATCCTCGGGGACTAGCTATTACGTCACCAGGAATATAACCCTACCATTGAGGCTCCAACACTTTCGCGGCCGTCCAAAGAGGCTACCTCGATCGTGACCAGAGTTACTACCGCATCTCAAAGTGGTGTGGCTAATGGAATGAATGTTGGGTTTACGGGTATTCTTCTTAGAGTTAGGCTGCACAACTAGAAATTTGCTCCGATTTTTTACCGGAATCCTATCGGAATTGATATTCGGTTGTGCTTAAATTAAAGGACCGGATCAGACCACTTATAAGTGGTCAGGTCCAGTCCGGTCCAAAACGGTCCGGCTAGACCACTAATAAGTGGTCCAAACCGATTTTTTTTCACTAAATATGATTTGCATAATATTTCTAGCACCCTAGATCTCATATTATGATCAATTATGAAATTAAAACCTTATTAAATTGATCGAAATAAAATTTTCATTAATGGATTCCAAATACATCAATTGCAAAATAAAAAGTCCATAAATAAATTTTCAAATACATTGTGATCAATTATAAAATAAAATATTAATTAATTAATTAGTTGACTATATATTCAAAGAAACCATCAATATTAATTAATAGACATTTTAAAATTATCATTCAATATGAGAGATAGTCAATCCAAAATTGATTTTGTTTCCATTTAAACTCTTTAAATGCAAATTTTGTGAATCATATTATCATATAAACGAATATCCCCTAAGAATAAAAATTGTTGGTGATTGGGAGAGAATTTTTAGTGAGATCTTGTTTCCATTTGAAATTGAAATTTCTCAACTCTCTCTTTAAATGCAAATTAAGAATTGTTGGATAATAGAGAGAGAATTTTTAGGTGAGATTTTATTTTTCCCTCTCTCTCTCTCTCTCCCACTACCCCTCTCGGCTCTCTCTCACTCTCCCTCTCTTTAAATTCAAATTATTAATTTGTCATGTGAGATTTTATTTCCATTTAAATTTAAATTTGAATTCCCTAATTCTCTTTTTAAATTTGGAAACTATTAATTTGTTAGGAACTTTTCTCTCTCCCACTACCCCTCCCGGCTCTCTCTCACTCTCACTCTCTTTAAATGCAAATTAAGAATTGTTGGGTAATAGAGATATAAATTTTAGGTGAGATTTTATTTCTATTTGAATTTGAATTTGAATTCTCTAATTCTCTCTTTAAATTTGAAAATTATTAATTTGGTAGGAACTTTAGTATGATGATAAATGATAAGGAGATAATTTTTAGAAATTGAATTCTTTAACTCTATCCCTCACTCTACCCCTCTCGGCTCCCTCTCCCACTCTTTCACCTATTTGTCTCCCTATCCCTCTCTTACAACTTTCACCTCTCTCTCTCTCTCCCCTCTTTGTCTTTCTCACCTTTCTCTCTCTCTCTCTCCAGCACCTCTCTCTCTTCTCTCTCTCTCTCCTCTCTTCTCTCTATCTCCTTCTCCTCCGCACCTTTCTTTAGTTTTAAGTTTGTATAATTTTTTTAAAAAATTATTATTGATATTAATAAATCCGGTCTGATCTCCTCTAGATCGGCTCCCAAAAGGTCTGGACAGGATATATCCAATTTTTCAAATCCGGTTTGGTCCGGTCTGCGGTCCGGTTTTGTGCAGCCTACTTAAAGTAGGGGCCTTGGTTTTGATAGTACTTTATCATTGAGAGATCAGCTGCGAGTTTCGTGTCTTTGTTTTATAATTTTACTTTGGTGAAGATTAAAAATACAGAGATGTGAGGAGCATTGCATTATTTTAAAACCATGTATTTATAGTGTGGTTGAGTGTCAAGTCAATTGAAATTCTAAAAGAAGTGAAATATTTCAAAATCTAAATTTTGAAATAATTTCGAAATTTTTTCAGACTTTGCATCCGGGGGGCCATCTCTTTGTTTTAACTCTTCATCTTAAAGATATCTTTATCCTTTCAAACTTTGAAAATACTCCTTGAACTCATTGACCAAACTTATCAAATACAACTCAATTTGAAGATTTTTAGGATTTTAATAGAATTGTGAATATTTATGTAGATTAGAGTTTTATAGGTTTTTGTGTAAAAGTTGGTAAAAAGTTTTAAATATATTTAATTTTAGTTGGAGTTTGTAAAAAGGTGCATAGAGAAATGATTTGATGTAATTATTTAATAAAAAAATTTAAATTATGTGAAAAATATAGAGACAGAAGATTTGTTATATTTTTTTAAAAAAATATCGAAGTTTGTGTGAAAAAATTGTTGGAGATTAAATAAAATGTATTAATGTTTGTGTATGAATTTTAGATTTTGGACATTCGATTTACAAATTTTGTTGAATATATTTGTATTATAAGATACTTTTGCAAACCAACATGCCTTAAAACACTGAGACACTAATTAATATCTCTGACAGTAGAACGTCTCTTGGAACGGGAAGAGAGCATTAATTTTCTTTAACCAATGTTAATAATTCGGATTTGAAGGACCAAGCAATCTGATTCACATAACAGAATAGATCAACCTGTCGGCCAATAGTATTTATATTTACCTTAATTCTCTATCTCATCCAATGGGAGATGAAACACCATCACTGTTACTCTATACTAGGGCTGTCCAAAATACCGGTCGGACGGCCAACCCGGATCGGACAGGTTTTGGACAAAACTTATTGACTTTTTTGAAACTGAGTTGACCGGACCGGTAAAACGGTGTATTTCGGTCCAGTTCCGGGTTACCCTCATGAAAACTCAGGACCGGACCAGAGTATACTTCTCCAAACTGGCCCAAACCGGAAATTAGTCCAAAATAGCACGACCCAATCCCAAAATCGGCCCAAAATGGCATGGCCCAACCCAAAATCGGGCTAAAAATGGCATGGTCCAAACCGACCCAGACCGGACCGACGAAACCGAGGACCGGACCAGACCGAACCGATCATATGGCCGGTCCAGTCCGGTCCGGTCTATATACTCTACAAAATGGCCGGTTTGGCCGGCCAACCCGGACCGGAACTTGGACAGCCCTACTCTATACATAGCGACTTCATTAATGGATAACCATAGGAGTCATTTTGTCTTGCCAACAAATTGTAACTATAGAATGAAGTGTGTAATAGCTAGAGTTATCCTTTCACCATTGAAAAAAGGTAATTTCTATGGTGACCCTTTGATTTGGGGAAAGATCAACTAGTCAGTAACCCAAAGATCCCAATAGCATGCATGGAGCGGGCTGGTTGCTAATTCTAATTAAAATCGAATAGCTTCTAGTTGCTTCGGACTAACACCCTAATTTTTCTATATATAGAGAACCAAAACTCTGGCTCAACTTATCACAGTCGGCCTAATTAGAGTTACTTCCTTGCTTTTCACTGTATTCATCCGAGTGCCTGTTCCTGGTGCATGCAACTTGAATCAATGGCTTCCTTGAGAACTATACTCCCATTGTTGACTCTCTTGCTTGTGCTCTTAGTGTCTACCACTGAAGCCCGGGAGTTCGTGGTAGGAGGTAGCAATTGTTCATGGGAAGATTCATCGCCTACTCCAGGGTCAGACTGCCTCAATAAGTGGGCTAAGGCAAACCGATTTAGAGTTGGTGATACCCTTCGTAATCATACACACATCAACTACAAATATAGCTCATTTCCTATTTATATGGATCTTCTTCTTTTCTTTTCTTTTCTTTTTCTTTTTTTCTCATGCAGCTTCTTTCATTCTCTTTCATTTTCTTTCACCTCCTTTCTCCAACTCTAATGTTACCTCATTTTCTTTCCCCCACAGTCTTCGAGTATGATCCCGAAGATAGCTCAGTCCTACGAGTGACAAAGGATGCCTATGAGAAATGTAACATAACTGCACCGATGGCAAAATATAACGATGGAAAGACCAAGCTTCAGTTGAACCAATCAGGGTCTTTCTACTTCATCGGTGGAAAGAACAGGGACTGTGAGTTGGAGGGCCAGAAGGTAACTGTGACTGTCTTGCCTCGTGAAGCACTGCATCTGCATCTAAAACACATGATGATGCGTGTCGTCCAGGCTCCAACCCCGAACCCGAACCCAACCACACCGTCGGCGCTAATGGCTACTTCACTAAGCAGCGATGCGGCTCTTGGATTGAAAAGTGGGTTTATGGCTACTCTTGTTGGAGTGGGGACCGTGATGTGGATGGTTTTATTCTGAGAGCTGATATCAAGGGTGAACTTTGTGTCTTTATTTTCCTTTGGGAAAATAGAAGTTACACCTGTGATGTAGAATTTCAGTCATACATATCTATGTTGAACTATTTTCTTGGTTTTATATGTTCCCTACCTTGATTTTTTGATAAGCTATATAGTTTTCTTTCTCTCTATTATCTTGATTTTGTGTGGATTATTTCCATTTTAATTTAGTGGTTCTTTGATATTTACTATATTTTTATACTATTTTTATGTTAATAGCTAAAACTGATCATGAGAATATATATAATAGGATTAATTTGTTAGGTTCAAAAAAGAAAATATGTCTTCCTTATCTTTGTCTAATGTTGTGATTAAACAAAAGTCATACTTTTTAACCCAAGCAAATTACAAACCAAATCGAAAATGTCTACTTTTGTATGTATTGATCAAGCACTCTTATTGCCATTGATTTTATTATACACGTGTATTTTCTTCTATATACATGTGCTCTATTTTCTTCTTTCACCGATAGAAAAAGAAAATAGAGCACATGTAAACGCAATGACAAGTCAAGGACTTGCTCTCGGGCAATAAGATTTAGATTCACATGACCAACTTCTAGATACGGTTTATTTAGTCAATAGAGGTTAATCTTTCTAATTATTGAACTAACGCTCTGGAAAGCTTAGAAAAAATTAAGTAGGCAGAAGATACAAGTATCTGTGCCTCACCCCCCAAAAAAAAGAGAGGTAGGAAGTCGTCCCTTTAAAAGCGGGCTTTAGGAAGTGGCCCAAGGTTTGACACATTAATAAGCCCAAATTATTAAAAAATTTATAAGGGTTAATTGTACCGTAGGTTGATGTGGTTTCATATTTTAACAAAATAGTCTACGTGGTAATATTTTTTACAAAATAGTCTCTACATCATATAATTGGATAAAATAGTCCCTCCATTTCATTAAAGTCAAAAAACTAACGGCAGTTGCTGACGTAGTCATTTTGCCACGTCTCCAACTAATGAGACACGTGTCAAAAATAAAGTCATCTCAGCAACCACGCATCAAATGGAGCCATCTCCGTACCCACACATCAAATGGTAGCCAAATAAGCGCCAGATAAACATTTAAAAAAAACAAAAAATAAAAGTAACATACTAACAAGACATCGTCCCACTTATTCCCTTGAATCCCTCCCCCCTGCCAGCCCCCTTTCCTCCTCCTATAGTGACCATTATTTCCCCAATTCTAGCCCCTAGCCTCCACGACAGTGTCCTGAACTTCGAAACCTCAGCTGATGATCGAACACCACAATTGAAGCCCTAGTGATCGCTGAACTCTCCTTCTGATGATCGAACACCATAATGGATGCGAGAGAATTACCCACGAGAACTTCCGAATGTGCGTAACGAGCAAATCCAAAGGCAGATCTGAATGCGACTCTTTAAGAAACAAGCGACAACAGTTAAGGCTATTTTGTGGGGGCCCTGGCATTTTTTACCACGGGAAAATCTCTCGCAAACCCCTCAAAATACCCAGAAAACTTCAGAAGGAAACGTAAGCAAAATCTAAGAAAATATAACACGGGACAAAATTTCTCTCGGAATCACAAAGGGATCAAGTCAGACCCCCTCTCAGGAACAAAAAGAGGAAAGAAAATCGTTTTATATGAAAAGCCCCAAAACACCTCACTCCAGAACAAGTCCTGCAAAACCAAAATAACACAAACGGATCTGAGATTAAGAGCAGAAACGAAACAAAGAAACGCAAAAGTCAAACAAGGGCTTAACAGAGATTTAACAAAAATGCAGAAATACCAGACCTTTTTGGTCAATATGGATTAATTGAACATTGGTTTGTATTAGAAAATGTTCATGGTCTGCTTTAACAATATCTATAATTTGCTGCTAAAAGGTTTTAAACAATCAATTCTGATTGCTAGCCTGTTTCTTGAGGAGCTGGAATAAAGTGTTTTAAGAGTCTCTCATTTATGTATCTCAGCAAAATGTAGGCTTGTTGAAACTCTCTCTGCTTTCTGAAGAAATGTAGATCTTAAGGCTAATCATGTCGTTATTTTCGTTCTTTTGCAGGAAAGTAGCAGTAAAATTATACTTCCAAAAAAGTCTAACAATGGAGCACTTAAGTAGCGTCTGTCATATGCATTGGTCATCAAGGGTGATCATGGTCAAAATGCTGATTTTCCTCGCTACTATTCAAGGAAGGAGAAAAAGCCTTTTCCAGTACCTATTGTGGAGCCGAGGCGGGCTGCCAGGGAGAGGTTTAAGAAGAGTAAAGGCCAGCCTAAGAGACCTGTCCCACCTCCAAAGAATGGGCTGCTCGTGAAAAGTCTTGTACCACTTGCTTAAGACGTGTTTAATGCAAGGATAACATTGATTAATAATCTCAAGAAATTCTTAAAGGTGGTTTGTGTGCATGCTTGCAGGTAATTCCGTTCCTTGATTTCTCCAATATATCTTTTCGTAATTGCAGAATTTGACTCACAGGAGCACATGGCAAAAATATAGTCCATATTTGTTGAAGCATGACAAGTAAAAGATGTGAGGCTTGAATAAAACGTGGAATGACCTTCTTGATTTTTTTGGTCGACTTCTCCATGTATTTATAGAGTGAATTGAGTTTCAAGTCAATTAAAATTTTGAAAGGAGTGAAACTCTGCATCAGTGGGGCTGACTTCTTGTTTTAACTCTTCATCTTGAAGATATCATTATCCTTTGAAATTTTGAAAAGACTCTTTGAAACTAAACTTATCAAAATACAACTCAATTTGAATTTAAATTTGGAACAGAATTTTGTCAACACTTACATACTAAATAATATCTCTGACCTCCGTAATTCTTTGAAATAGAAGAGAGCCTTTTTCTTTAACCAATGTTAATAATTCGGCTCTAAAGGACCAAGCTAGCAATCTGATTCGCATGATATCTGAATAGATCAACCCGCCGGCCAGTAGTATTTATATTTATTACCTTAATTCTCCATCCCATCCAATGGGAGATGAAACACCATCGTTGTTTCTCTATACATAGCGACTTCATTGGATAACCATAGGAGTCATTTTCTGTTGCCAATAAATTATAACTATAGAATGAAGTGTGCGCTAGCTAGAGTTATCCTTTCGCTATTGCAAAAAAGGTTTCCATGGTGACCCTTTGATATGGGAAAGGATTAACTAGTCCGTAACGCAAATATCCCAATAGCTAGCATGCAGGCCGGTTGCTTCTAAATCAAATCGAATAGCTTCTTGGCTTCTTGTTGCTTCGAACTAACACCCTAATTTTTCTTTATTTAGAGAACCAAAACTCTGGCTCAATTCATCACAACCGGCCTAATTAGAGTTACTTGTTTTTCATTGTATTCATCCAAGTACCTGGTCGTTACTGGTGCATGCAACTTGAACCAATATGTTATATGGCTTCCTTAAGAATTATACTCTCATTGTTGACTCTTTTGCTTGTGCTTTTGGTGTCTACCTCTGAAGCCCGGGAGTTCGTGGTGGGAGGCAACAATTGTTCATGGGAAGTTCCATCGCCTACTCCAGGGTCAGAGTGCCTCAATGAGTGGGCTAAGGCAAACCGATTCAGAGTTGGCGATACCCTTCGTAATCATACACTCATCAACTACAAATATATCTCCTTTCATATTGATATGGATCTTATTCTTCTTTTTTCTCATGCAGCTTCTTTCATTCTCTTCACTTTGTTTCAACTCTATTCTCAAATTCTAATATTGTTACCTCCTTTTCTTGCCCCACAGTTTTCGAGTATGATCCCAAATCTGACTCAGTCCTGCGAGTGACGAAGGATGACTATGAGAAATGTAACATAGTCGCACCAATGGCAAAATATGATGATGGCAAGACCAAGCTCGAGTTGAACCAATCAGGATCTTTCTACTTCATCGGTAGAGAGGACAAGGACTGTGAGTTGGAGGGCCAGAAGCTAATAGTGACTGTTATGCCTCATGAAGCACTGCATCTACATCTAAAATACATGATGATGCATGCCGTCCAGGCTCCAACCCCGAACC
This sequence comes from Myrica gale, assembly GCA_963930655.1. Lineage (NCBI taxonomy): Eukaryota > Viridiplantae > Streptophyta > Magnoliopsida > Fagales > Myricaceae > Myrica > Myrica gale. The sequence goes on from OZ005616.1 coordinate 22,557,903, forward strand.
CGATCACACCGTCGGCGCTAATGGCTCCTCCACCAAACGGTGGTGCGGCTCTTGGATTTAAGAGTGGGTTTATGGCTACTCTTGTTGGACTGGGGACCGTGATGTGGATGGTTTTATTCTAAGAGCTGATATCAGGAGTGAACTTTGTGTCTTTGTTTTCTTTTGGGAAAATAAAAGTTACATCTGTGATGTAGAATTTTAGTCATACATATCTATGTTGAACTATTTTATTGGTTTCATTTGTTCCTTACCTTGATTTTATGATAAGCTATATAGTTTTTTTTTCTCTCTATTATCTTGATTTTGTGTGCATTCTTTCCATTTTAATTTAGTTGGTTATTTAATATTTACTGTATTTTTATACTGTACTAAATCACCATTTATTCTAATATCTAAAACTGATCATGAGAATATATATAATAGTTTTAATAGTTTAATTTGTTAGGTTCAAAAACGTTATTGAAAATATGTCTTCCTTATCTTTGTCTAATGTTGTGATTAAACAAAATATATACTTTTTGCCCCAAGCAAATTACAAACCTAATTGAAAATGTCCACTTTTGTATGTATTGATCAAGCACTCTTATTTCCATTGGTTTCTATATACACATGATACATGTATCTATTAGGGCTACACAACTGGAAATCCGATCCAAACCAGTTTCATTTTTTTAAAAATTTTTAGGTTAATCTCGGAGGGGGAAGGGAATATAAAAATATAGAGTTTTAGTTTAAATTAAATTTAAACTTTTTAAGTTTGTAATTTGTAATAAAAATATATATAAAAAAATATTTTTTATTTACATAATAAATCTGGTCTGGTCCAGTCCGGACCGTATTAAAAAAAAGACCGGACCGGAGCGCAAATTCGATCCGTTTTTATTGTCCGATCTGATTTTGTTCAGTTCTAATATCTATGCTTCACCAAAAATAAATAAATAAATATATATATATATATATATATATATATAATAGAGAGGTAGGAAGCCGTCCCTTTAAGAGCGGGCTTTAGGAAGCGGCCCAAGGTTTGACGCATAATTCTTCACAAGTTCCAAAAATAAGCCCACATTTTTAGAAAATTTCTATTGTGTTCCTTTTTTCGGTTTATCGCTGATTAATCGTTCATCGTCGTCAGCACCTCATCATCTACCTCAGGGCCACAGAGGCCCTCCACACCTGTTCGCTCATTCAAGAGATGACTATCTTTTGAAAGATTAAAAGGATTTTTCTTTTAAATTGTTCAAACTCATTGGCTGTTGTTCACATATAACCCAAAGCTTTTGTGCTCTCTGAAGAGTTTCTTCTGAGTGCTGATGGACTGTGCTTCTCCGAATATTTTTTCATGCGGCCCTGTGGCCGTGTGGCGCGGCAAAGGAATCGTTCGAACGCACGGAGTGGGCCCACTTAAGGTTTCCTTCCAGAAGATTCCGGAACTCCTGAATCTTAACCGACATCCAGGTGGTCCTGGCTCACTTCATTCTTTCCAGGTATTCCCCCTCTGCAATCCCACTGCTCAAGTTTTTAGGTCGGGTATGGCAGTTGACTGAAAAAAAGACGAACAATGTGCGAGTTTAATAGTCATAAAAGGGTAATTTTTTCTTGTTATTGCGGAGACGGCTTGTATCTGAGTTCTTGTTGAATTGTGAAGATAAAAACGGTATATGTGTATACAAACTTAGCTCGATTTCAGATATACAGTTTGACAGGAGGGATTGTCCGGCTTCCATTGGGTTATGAGGCATTTTAAACGGATGTGTCCTTAATTTCTGGTTGACATCCAGTTTGCGTGAACTACATGGCAACTGCGTTTTAAGTATTTCATAGGAACTTCGCAGCAAGTCTGAGTGATAAAGATGAGAACTTGAGAACCAGTTCCATATTTGCGGGTAGCCAAGTTTTGCAGCTTAGCGAAACACCTCAAGTTGGTTGCTCCTGCTAGTGCATTTAGTTTACTCTTGTGTATGAAATGCCTACCGAAAAGAAATTGAGAACTGAAGAAAAATCAAAACGTCTGCACAAGCATTGCACTGAATGAGCTATCATACTGGGTGATCCTGCAAGTAATGGCCTCGCACTATGGCACTGCCCAGAGCTTGTGCAATATGGACTAATTGAACATAGAACATGTTCATGGTCTGCTTTAACAATAACTAAGATTTTCTGCTAAAAGGTTTTAAACAATCCATTATGATTGATAGCCTGTTTCTTTAGGAGCTGGAATAAAGTGTTTTAAGAGTCTCTAGTTTATGTATCTCAGCAAAATGTAGGCTTGTTGAAACTCTCTCTGCTTTCTGAAGAAATGTAGATCTTAAGGCTAATCATGTCGTTATTTTCGTTCTTTTGCAGGAAAGCAGCAGTAAAATTATGCTTCCAAAGAAGTCTAACAATGCAGCACTTAAGTCGCGTCTGTCATATGCATTGGTCATCAGGGGTGATCATGGTCAAAATGCTGATTTTCCTCGCTACTATTCAAGGAAGGAGAAAAAGCCTTTTCCAGTACCTATTGTGGAGCTGAGGCGGGCTGCCAGGGAGAGGTTTAAGAAGAGTAAAGGCCAGCCTAAGAAACCTGTCCCACCTCCAAAGAATGGGCTGCTCGTGAAAAGTCTTGTACCACTTGCTTATGACGTGTTTAATGCAAGGATAACATTGATTAATAATCTCAAGAAACTCTTAAAGGTGGTTTGTGTGCATGCTTGCAGGTAATTCCGTTCCTTGATTTCTCTAATATATATTTTCGTAATTGCAGAATTTGACTCACAGGAGCACATGGCAAAAATATAATCCATATTTGTTGAAGCGTGACAAGTGAAATTCGTTTGGCGATTCAGATCATTTTTGTCAAGCTAACTTGTTGGCATGCCTATATGATGAGTGTCTAGTCTGCATGTTGGATGTGCACATGGTGATGCAACATCATGTTCAGAGATGTCCCATTTAGCTGCATGTGTGACAAATTTCGGTATCTTTATTTAGTTTTAAATTAACTATCAATGCGCGTGACTGCTTGGAATTAGCAATTCTAGTGATTGCTGTCCACCATTGAGCATCTTACTCTTCTTGAACAGTTATTGCTTCCCAGAATGTGGCGTGGAACTTCCACTTGTTTTTTTCAGGGCTAAAATACATTTTAATCCCTCTAATTTTGAATCTGTTGTCAACTGGTTTGTGTAGTTTCAACTTTTACAATGTCAAGCTCAAAATTGTGAACTTTCACGGACCTGGTCATTCCATCCATCCCCATCATTCATAAATCTGAGGTGTCACGTCTGTGCATAAAAGATGTCGTTTGATCCGTTTTCTTTTCCTAAGAAAGAGATAATTTCATGAAAGAAAAGCGAAATGAAATGAATTAAAGATAGGAGTGAGAATAAGCCAGTGATATTGTCGCTGATGGCCTTGCAATCCTCTTCTACTTCTCCTAATTGTTGTTTGTTGTTGACATATTCTTGGCCGTCAACTTCGTTTCAGGTATGTCCATTTTCATGCATTTTTTGCTGGTGTTATTTCTATGAGCTCCCTTGGTTCAGCAGATTTGTCAAGTTTTTGATTCCTCACTGTTCTGATGGACACTAGAGGCAAAAGTGCGGCTCCAAAAGACACAAATTATTTTTCCTAGATTTTGGGTTTATGGGATGGAATCAACTCTCTCTGCCCCTATGTGCTTATTTTTTGAGGTGTTGGGAATGTGCTCTCTGCAACTAGAGCCAAAGTGTACATTGTCTTGTTTCTAATTCATATAGTGTTGATGTTGAGTGTTCGAACTTTAGAGAATGAATCCCTTTACCCAAATTCAAGAATTTCCATAACTGGGAACCATAGGATTCCACATTAGTTAGGTTTGCATATCCCATGAAAAATCCTAATTCAGCTATCAGCAAGGCCCAGTTTTGGATAAGCCATCACAAGTGCACCACTATGAAGTGGAATCCAACCTGTAACCCCGAGCTACTAGTCCTCCTTGAACAGGTCTCAACCGATCTACTCAAACTTCTCTAATCAAACCTTGGTGGGGACTTTCTATCGAAGTCACATGCAGCAGGAATATAACTACATGTTCTAGGCGCATGCTACTCTAGTTGGATGAAATGGGTAGTGAAAGCTAGGTCAACAGGGATTGGCAAGTCTTCAAAGGTCCATAGTGAAGAAAATGGTTAAAAGTAGAGTGATGATTTTGACTTCTGTGGCAGCAATGGCCTCTACTACATATGGATAGAGTGGATTACTAACAAAGGCGCTACATATGGATAGAGTGGATTACTGACAAAGGCGATGTTTGTGGTGTCCTTTTGTTGCAGTGGTGGAGACTCCACCGTGGACATTCTTCCTATATTCTATACTGTCCCAAATTAGACAGAAGAAAATAGAACTGTCAAGACAATGTTCATGATTATCAGAGATGGATAGAAGTACCAAATTGACAACTTGAAACTTTGAGTTTGAAATTGATAAGATTGAAACGCGAAAGACCAAATCGACAACCACCAAAACATAGAGGGACCTAAATGTATCTCAATGTTTTTTATTTTTTTGTGGTAAGTCGTCAGCCTTGTTAGTGGATACATTTTTGTGACTTCTGCCTGCCATTGCTTATGCAGCTGTTGCAACGAAATTCACGTGGGGCCTTTTGGACATCCATTCAGATCTTGTAGAGGCCAAAATGCTAACATCCGCAAGGGCCTTCATGCATGGACAACTGCAAGCGTTGACGACATAGTCTTGCCGGTGGAAGCCTACCATCTCTACGACCGTTTGGGAAAGCGTATTCCTCATGAGAAGAGATTTTCAATTCCTCGGATTCCAGCTGTAGTTGAACTCTGTATCCAAGCCGGGGTCAATATTCCTGAACTTCCGACGAAAAGGAGAAGAAAGCAAATCATCCGCATTGGGAGGAAGGAATTCGTTGATGCAGATGAAAGTGAATTACCAGATCCTGGCCCAGAACTTCCTGAGATACCGTTACTGACTGAAATACCTGATTCAGAAATAGAAGCCCCATCTGATGAGGTAGACACGGCATGGCTTGCTGAGGAAACACTACAAGCATGGGGAAATATGAGGAGAGGAGCCAAGAGGCTGATGAAGCTGTATCCAGTAAGGGTTTGTGGGTATTGCCCGGAGGTGCATGTGGGTCCCAGCGGGCACAAGGCACAAAACTGTGGGGCACACAAGCACCAGCAGCGGAATGGGCAGCATGGTTGGCAGGCGGCGGTGCTAGATGACTTCATACCGCCTAGGTTTGTTTGGCATGTACCTGATGTAAATGGACCGCCATTGCAAAGAGACCTCAGGAACTTCTACGGTCAAGCACCTGCTGTTGTCGAAATTTGCATACAGGCTGGTGCTGTTGTGCCAGATGAGTACAAGTCAACAATGAGGTTGGATGTAGGGATTCCCTCGAATGTTAGAGAAGCTGAAATGGTTATTTAAGATGATCCTCCCTCCCATATAACGTAAAATATCTGTATAATATTGGAGAGCTCCATCTGTTGGTGAGATGATCGCCAGAAGAGCTGTCCTAGGCAAATTACCTTCCATTTCCATCAGAATCAGAAATGATGGAGGCTTAGTTCGAGCAATGCCGCTGAGATCATGTCGACTGTTTTGGTGGAGTCTCCAACATGACCTGAACTGAAGTCTGAAGTCGGAGGCAGCAGCTTTGAAAGGACTTCACGTTTGCCTAGATTTTTGGGTTCAGTATTATATACGCATCTTCACCATATTTGGATGCGTATGGCAAACTCGCAGTAGACATTGCATGATAATGGGATAGGCTCCGCTCCGAAATTGTATTCGGACATCTTTTAGTATATATGAAAACCAATTCTAATAATCTTTCTTGCTTTTGTTTGTTTACCCCAAATTTTATACTTCCTTAAGATGTGGTTACGAGGCAATCAAAACCATACTAGAAAGTAAAAATACATTTTCTCAAGAAGTGTTAGTTTTATAACATAGATTGTTGGTAGATTTTCATCTCCTGTAGAGGTGGTTTCTGAGGAAATCGCTAGCCCTACGGAGCGACTCAAGCGCTGTATGAAAAAGTCACACGAGAACGTTGACACAATATGGATCAAAAACTTACACCTCGGACAGCTCCTAATGGTCAACCGCCACATCTCAAACCTTGGATCTCTTCAATTCTGAATGCTCCAAATGTCCATCAAAGAATCACTTTCGCCTCCTATTTCGTCCGCCATAGTCCCCCCTCCCCCTTTCCTTCTTCAGCCTAAACTTCCATAACCAACCCAGAACACAAAAAAACACTCATAAAAAAGAAAAATACTTTCTCGAGTAGAAGGGATTCGAGAGATAAAAGGGATGGCAGGACCAGAACAAGTGAAGGCAGAGGGAGAGAAGCAGATGAAAGGGCCATCACCAGGGCAGCATTCAACTGAGGCACTACACCAGCGAAGGAAATTGCCCTATTGCCCTGCGAGAATGGCCATTGGTGGCTTTGCCATAACTGCCATCCTCGGCTACCTCGTGTTATACTCCAAGAAGAAGCCTGAAGCCTCCGCAATGGACGTCGCCAAAGTTACCACCGGAGTTTCCCATCCAGGAAACACCCACCCGCGCCAGTAGATTTTCCAAAGTTCGTTTGCATGGTTTTCTCTTTTTAACTTTTTCCTCGTATTTGCCTGTAAGATGCAGTAGGAAATAAATGCTTCCTTTACCTACTACATGATGGATCCGGCAAATGCCACTCACCGTAGCATTCAAACTCTTAGGACTGAGATATCCCAGCAATCCAACTTCAAGCAGGCTGCAACCAAGTCTTGCATAGAGCAATTATAAACATGAATGATTAGGCAAGAGAGCCCCTTTAAATTATAGGATTTTGGTTCTACTTACATAGTGTGGCTTAAAAATAACATATGTTTTTCCCATATATATTTGGTTGTGTAGATAATTGGAAATTAAGAATTTTTTTTTAGATAATTTTTTTTTCTTCTAAATCATGTCTATTGGCATTCATCACTGTATGTAATAATAGTACGAAATTATCAAAGAAATTCGAGCTATTAACCCAAAACAGCAAAGATGTTGTGATGGTTGCCTGCGGTTACACCCAACATAAGGGTGGCAAAACACCAAGACGCTCCATGTACGAGACAAAGATTATTAAAGAAGATTAGGAGAGATAGATCCTATTGTATGGTCTGCTCGAATTGTATAGTACAATTTGAAGAGATAGACCCTATTGTAGGACTCATGATGTCCGAAACTTTACATGGACAACATTAAAATGATGTGTGGTTTACCTATTATGTATATCTCTCTTCAATTTGGATAAAAAATTACTAGGGATCGTGATCTTAATAGAGAATTAACTTTTTGTTGACCTTTTATGAATCCACAATATTAGTTCAACTAGTTATCATACTAAACAACCTTAAACTCTAAATTGGTCTTAGTTATTGGCCATTAAACTCATGTCTATTAAAATTGACCCACTATCCACTGCAGGAGATTGCCTAAGATCCTATGGTAAGCCTGTTAAATGCGCGGAGTGTGCTGTCTAGGGATAAATTAACAATTGATCCAATCTACCTTATCTTTCATGTAATATTTCAAACAAGAATAAAAAATGACCAAATCTAAACCAAAACATATTACGTAATAAATTTAACCTCGATCAACACGAAGCATTAGATAGATAATTAAGAGTTTAGATAACATTACTTTTGATCTCGGGATTATCATAGAACCAACCGAATCCAATAATTATCCATAGCATTTAAAACAGGTGCAAGGTATATACTGAGAATATAATACTCTTATAATAAAAGAGAAATAAAAAAAACATTGTATATCACCCACGATTTTTATTTTCTATTTGAACACGTCTCAAACTAAATTCTGTTTTTTCTTTAGCAAATCGGCACAATTTTATTAAAAAAATTTCTCAAGATTTGGTTAAGATTTTCTTTGAATAAATATTTTTTGTAATTTCCAATAATTATGAGTCTTAAAGGTACTCTAAATTATTATTTTTCAAGATTTGGTTAAGATTTTCTTAGAATAAATATATTTTTTTAATTTCCAATAATTACGAGTAGTAAAGGTACTCTAAATTATTATTTTTTTTTTATCAATGTTGGTCAGTTTTCGGGAATCGGATCCCTTCTAAGAAAGAATTATCTAATTGGTCATAACAAGCCATTGGATGGATGTCAACACATTAATAAATTCATCCAATGGTTTATATCTCATCTAAAGTTTTTTTTCATTTTATATTTTTTAGATATTTTAATATAGACCATTAGATATATTAATTAATGTGTAGTCATTCATCCAATGACATATTATGATCTATTAAATAATTGATTTTAGAAGGGAATATCTCCCCAGTTTTCGTGGGTCTTAAATTGAAAAAAAAAAAAAAAAAAAAGAGTAACTGCCTTTGAGAAGAAAACCTGTAATCCCAGTCGCTCCAGGCAAGTTGTAGGTTCTTACAGCATACTGATTACTCGCGGGGTAAGGAAATATATGCCTTGAACTGAACCCTACCGTCACCTTTTTAATACTACGTCGTTTTCTGAAGCGAGAGAGAGATTTCAGCTATGCAAGTCGCTTCCTTCCCGTCTCGTACTGCCCTACCTCGTTTCGGTATACTCTCTCTTTCTCTCTCTCTCTGTCTTCACGCCCTGCATGTGACTTTTTTAGTCTCTAAATTGGTCGCTCTTGTCGCTTTGATTTTTTCAGGTTTTAAGGAGTCGAGGTTTTCGGCAGTACCGTTTGTATTGCCGGTAATCATTTTCCGTGATCTTAATTCACCCCCGTGTTTGGTTGCTGAGAAATGAAAATTTTCGGTCCTCATAGGTGTATTCTGTTTCTGGCAAATGAATTGTTTGCGTTAACCGGAGTAGAGTGTTTTGATTTCTTTCATTTTCCTACAATTTTTCATTAACCAAGCAAAAGTTATGTGTTTGGTAATGGTAAATAAGTCTCTATGAATAAAATTTCTGCAGGATTGATAAGTTTGCGTAGAAGAATTCTGCAAGAAAGGATATCTTTTTGCAAGATATTAGCTTTTCGCAGTATTGCGTAGAAGAATTCTGGAAGAATGGATATCTTTTTGCAAGAAATTATATTTTCGCAATACTGCGTGGAATAATTCTGCAAGAATTGATGTTATGATTTATTTTTCTTTCAGATCCTATAATAGTGACAGTTGTGATAGATTGTGTTGTCTTTAGGGTGTCATTTATATAAGCAGTTAGCACGGATCTTGCAGATTATTCGGAGCGGAATCTTTGTCGTTATTAATGCTAATATTCCCATGATAGACACAGTAACTAGTCCTATGACTTAGTTGACCCGACCCAAAACCCTGCATTGTCCAATGTTGGTTGTTCCAAATGTTTATTTTCAGTTCAGCCATTTTGAGAAAAGCAAATTTTCTGTTGTTTTTTATCCAATCCGGTTGCTATTTATGGAAAATTTGGTCCATGACTTCATTTCTTATGGCCATTGTTACAGCAGTCGTGCACTTATAAAGGAGTTTACGATGTGTGCTCCCCATATGAACATGCGACTTTGAGAAACCCTACTATCTGTAAGTAAATGTATCTCAATAATATGATCATAGAAACTTTACACCTGATGTCCCATAAATGGTCAATGACATGCTGTATTTAAATTTTATGTTCTCTACAATGTTTTGATTAAGATTTATGTTTAACGTTTTTCCATTGCTATCAGTGATGTGGCCTGTCCTCCACATTTCCTTGAACTGCCTGGCTCATGAATAATTTAAGTTATTTTCCAGATCATGGATATGGTTAGAGATTATGGTACTGTATTACAGAAATGATAAACTGTTTGATCATAGAAATAGGAAAACATTTATTTCATGTGGATGTGCTTTCAAGAACTACCTTTAAGAAAATACATAGTCCTTATTAGCCATCCAGTGACATCCCCTTAAAAATTATTCTACTTTAACCTCAGACTAAAATGTCCCCTTTCATACTTATCCTGTTACATTGATTGCTTATAACTGCACATTTGCAGTTGGCTGAGATAGGGATGTTTGTTCTGACCCCTTCGAAAAGTATTCTTGAGTGCAGAGTTTCCTTTTGTTTTCTGGCTTAAGTATGAACCATATAAAGAGTTTTGCTCTTGTTCAGGATGTAATCTTCACGAGTTTGAAGAAAATGCATCACTGTATTCAATATCTCTTCTCTGAAGTTTGATTCCGTAATATTTTAAATCTTTTTTATTGCACTCATTTCCTTCTGCAGCTGCTCGAAGTAGCTACTTGTGCATTTCAAGCAAGCGTGGCTGTGTATCTTGGCACTATTTTAGGCCAGAAGAGGAGTTAAATAGATCTCATCATGAGACTAAGTTGCATAGCAAAAATAAGTTGTCCAGATACATAGTTGTAAGATCTGAAGTTGCTGGAACTGCAAACCCTGATACTGGATACTCATTTCCAGGTTTCTCCTTAAAGCCTTTCCAGATGTTATCCTCTCTATATTCAAGCATATTAGCCTAATCCCTCCTTTTCTTAAACTTCTGAAGTGCAGAAGATAACTTGGGCTCAAAGGTTAGAGGAATATGCTTTTATTCTCTCACTGCTTTCAATGCCATCTTTCTGTTCATGGTGATGCTGGTGGCCCATCCATTTGTTCTCTTGTTTGACCGATACCGAAGAAGCTTTCATCACTTCATTGCCAAAACTTGGGCTGCTTTAACTGTCTTTCCGTTTTTGAAAATCAAGTATAAAGGATTAGAGAATCTTCCTCCACCTGATATTCCTGCTGTATACGTTTCCAACCACCAGAGCTTTCTAGACATTTATACTCTTCTCACTCTTGGAAGAGGCTTTAAGTTCATCAGCAAGACTTCAATATTCATGTATCCCGTCATTGGGTGGGCTATGTTTCTTATGGGTGCAATTCCTTTGAGGCGCATGGACAGTAGAAGCCAATTGGTAGTTCCCTGCTTCTCCCACAATCTCCTTTTCCTTGATTAGAGTTTCTGCCATTAACTATGTCTAGGTTACATTGTCCCCGATATGAAACTCTTTTGGCTTTTTCTCATGTAGGACTGTCTTAAGCGTTGTATGTATCTTACAGAGAAGGGAGCCTCTGTCTTTTTCTTCCCAGAGGGCACTCGGAGCAAAGATAGAAAATTAGGTGCTTTCAAGGTTAGTTCATTTTATGGTTCTTATCATCTACGTGGACTGTTTTGAAATGGTCATTTAGGAAACCCGAAATAGAAAATTGCATCCTGTTTCAGGCTGCCAAGGATCATGAGCAAAAAGGAAAGAGATGTAGTTCTTTCCTTTAGCTTATCCTGTCAAATTTACAGCCCGTGTCCACTTCAACCTGCATAGGCTACAATTCTATCATCCAAATTTGATATGCATTTATACTTTTTCTTGCTGCATAGAGAGGTCACCCCTGTGGTTGTTAGATGTATCAGTGGAGAATCTCTAGATGATTCAAGATTTGCATTTATTATATCCAATTTGAACCCTTTACTATTCTCTCTCTCTCTCTCTCTCTCTCTTGATTTACAGTACATTTTAAATTAATGGCAGGATACTTGATGTGAAATTTTGGAAGACTATTAAAACGCTACTATTTTCAAGAAATTAATTGCTTATCTTGCTTTTGTATGTAGAAAGGTGCATTCAGTGTTGCAGCGAAAACCAAAGTGCCAGTAGTACCTATTACCCTTAAGGGAACTGGGAATATCATGCCTACAGGAATGGAGGGGATTTTGAACTTAGGTTCTGTGGAAGTGGTTATTCATAAGCCTATAGTAGGAAGTGATCCACAAGTACTATGCAGTGAGACTAGAAACATGATTGCGGATGAGCTCAATCAACAATGACAAGATATCTACTGTAACAAGTCCTCTTTGATTTCATTGGCTCAATTTTCTCATCCTTTAACATGGATTGAAGAAATATAAACCGGAAGGTATAAATCAGCTGTCCCTTGAGTTTAATTTCCAGTTAATACAACTGCTTCACTTTGGTCTGTAATCTGTTGTTATCTTTTAAGTTTTTAGGCTTGTAAGTTGTAACTACCTTCTTTTCCTTTTTGTGGTTTGGTTATAGCTATCTCTTGTAGGTGACGGATACAGGGAATAATGAATGTAATTTCGGTCTTCGAGAAAAAATGGAAAAATAGAATGGTATGAATACATGTGCACCCTGCCAAGATACAGTATTTCTAATTTTGGAACCTTAGATAAGCCTGAACTGTTCGATGTTGGTTAAATGTTGTTTTTAAGTGATGGTCTAACTGGGTTGATTGTCAATAGTATAAAGAAGCATAAATAAAGCTAAAAGATAGTTTCTCTCTCGCTTCAGAAACATCATGGATATGCTGACCCATGGAGGGTACTCCTTCTATTGCTCTGGTTTACATTTCACTCATATTTGATGTGTGGGCTTTGTTTCTCAGTTGCGTGAAGCTGAAACCAGTTTGTTCTTCTGTGAGCAGTGTATTAATGGCAATTTTCTGTGGAAAATAACGGGATAAAGTTACCAATCTTTTTTCTTAAGACTAATAAATTAGCTAACCACGTACTCTTTCTGAGACACCTATAGGAACAGTTTGCTGTCTTCCATGTGGCTTGTATCGCAAGCAGCATTTTCATTGTCATTTGTCTGAGACAGATTTTACTGTCTTGTTAACCTACCCACCCACTGTTCTTCTGCCCCATTTTCTGATTTAGCTGGGTGAGGTATACTTCTAACAATAAATTGGGAACATTGATATTTTCATCCCTTACTAGAAGAAAATTGTTCTCCTATTTATGACGTAGTTCCAATAGATCCATTGTTCCAACTATCTTATAATGAAATTTACATATGCATTAATACTAAGCTCTTTTGATCAAGATGCCAATGATACTGCCTTATTTTTGTGGGCTACTAATTCAACATGCGGTTGCTGCTGCATCTGCATTTTGTAGGTTGCATATCACTGAAGCAGGCCATTCGACTGTAGCTTGAATTGCTTGTGGCTGTGATAGCTCTTAGCTTCGCCAGTCAA